>OY747104.1:21067622-22516098 GCA_963556455.1 Epiblema foenella
CACAATGTTTAGTCTACGTTTTGACAAGTAAAATGACAGTGATTTGTCATGTTGTGGCTAGTTTCTACAAAAAATAACCTCAGTCTAGACTCGAGTATATGATTATGTCTGTATTTTAACAGTATTTTAACAAAGCCAGACTGTAAAAGACTATTTATGTAGGTACCTACTGAAGTTTTTTCAACTAAATTTTTTTTTCGGTTTGGTCATTTACCGGCGGAGCGATTTAGACCGGGTTTTATAAAGATCCGTTAGACTAAATGTCAGATCAAATTTCAGTAACTCAGTACATTTTTTGACATAACAAACCAACATAAGGTCTAACGGATCTTTATAAAACCGGGCCTTAACCCTTAAACCTTACTATATTACACGTATTACTAACGATATTTGAAATTCGAACCTACCTTTTACCTTCTCCCTCTTTTTTCTTCTTCTTGAGCTTACTGTGGGGCTAGTTCGATTTGTGTAAGATTGTCCTCTAATATTTATTTATTTATTTATTTATTTACCTTACCCCACTCACGGCAAATTTCGTAATTTTTTTAATGTTTAAGTTGCACTGTTTTTGCCCAGGTTATTTTTTTTTGTTGTTAATACAAGTAGTATTGATTAAATAAAACCTTTAATAAATTATGGGTACAAATTATAATTTTTTTTTGAGATATGGTTCCACGGGTTAAGTAATTATTAAAGAGTTACCAAATTTTTAGCCAAAATACGCAACCTACGCAAATAAAAATGCCTCCGACATCCTAATGGGCGGATTTTTTTTTTCTCAGAATTTAATAAAGACAGTTAACAAATTATGAATTTATAAAAAATATCGTTGGCATTTCATCAATTAACAAAACTCATATTATTTTGCACATAATGCGAAAAAAATCCTGGTCAAAATGATTACTCAAATTTAGGATAAAGGAAAAATTGAAAAATTCAGGCACCGAGCAGGATTCGAACCTGCGACCTCCCAGCACTCGCGGCCAGTCGCTCTAGCCAACTGAGCTATAGGTGAAATCGCTACCCAGTCCTAAATTCATCAACCGTTCCTTCGTATTAAGCAGCACCGCTGCTAACGTAAACTATATTTTTATACAAACGCCTTAAGGAAGGCGTACAGCGACATCTACCAGAAGACTCATGCTTCATTAAAAAAATAAAAAATATAAAATTATGATTACTCAATCTACCCACTAAATTCATACCTACCAATTATTTTTGGTTCTAAGATTCAACCTAACAAAAATTGTCCAGAAAAAAAACAGACCTAAGAAGCAATTTGCGTAAAGTGAGTAAGAGGCACGTACGAATATATATGAGTATGACGCGTAAAAAAAAGGGTATATCCCCAATCAGCCTTCTCGGTCACTTTTTGTGAGTGATTGATGTTTGCGCAGCGTCTACCTGATAGTTATTGGGGCTTTATTGATATTAAGACGTGGCCGTAATTATAATATTATTCATCATCTTTGGGCACAGTTAATGGGGGACAGTGGTTGCATTTTTTTTTGAACCTGACTGTGGCTTTATAGGCCGGGCCCAATAGGGTTATTGTCAGTTGTGAAAACAAAAGTTGGACCCGGCGGTCAATAATTAACGGCTTATGTACATATAAGTGATGTTTTTATTACGTGGATTTTTAGTTATGGAAACACCGTATGCGAGTTACTAGACCAATCCAAAAGTAAGCTTTATAGCCCTTAACTTTTGATATGTCCATCAAAAAGACGCGAACCTAAATCTGACAATGACCCAATAAAGCGATAAGAGTGCGCGGTTGGAGAGTAGCCTGGGGCAAATCCAGGTGAAAACCTCCGGCACGACCACGCGTGTGGTTCGGAACACTGGAATACTCTAAGAGTTTGCGCTTCAGTGAGATTGGTTGAGCGGTTTCAACCGAATCTGTGTGAGTAAAATCGAGCTACTGTACTGGGAGTTTTGACGATGGTTCTAGAATATTTGTCTTTGTCGCTAGTATATCTTTTAATATCATGTTTATTAATTTACATTTTCTTTGTGTTGATAGTTCATCCATATTCAAAGAGAAACCAATATTTATAATCAATGTCAGTAGAGAACGGACTTATTTTAGTGGTCTTATTTTTATCCATATATGTAGTAGCGACATCTTGTTACTGCATATTCCGCATGCATATTCGCTACTTAAAATATTTGTTTCAAGGAGTCTATGTATTTACCTTTATTACCGTCGCTGACATCTCAGCAAGTTGTCAACGAAGACATGGATACATAATTTAAGACGATTGTGTAACTGTTTTTTTCCATACAAAAGGCCCACCGCCGGCGAGCAGCGAGTAGTTTCATAGTAATTCTACTCGTTTTCTCGCTCAAGCGAGTAGAATTACTATGAGATTACTCGCTACTCGCCGGCGGTGTGACCAGTGCCAAAAGTGGCAACGTTTTCCAAACCCTAGTCGTGAACCAATTTGTATGAGTTTTAGAAATATTGTACTTATATACGTATATCGTTAATTACTAGGTTTATATTTTGATTTATTAGAGAAATTGTATACAAGTGAAAATATGGACCCTTAGAGATTCGTTTTTATTACTCGTAAACTTCCTATTTTTTTGCTATTATTTCATAAACAAGAAAAAATACCACAAAAGCAAAACATATAAACCTAGTTAAGGATGTAAGACATCGATCAAAGCCAATATTGTCTCATTTGATGAAGATTTAAGAGGTAGAAAACGTTGCCGCCCGAAGCACAAATTCTACGAGAAATTAAGCGCCAATGGCCGATGGCGACGACTGCCATTCGCACGATGCGGCTGCAAGACCCCGAAACAGTAACATTTTCTCGAAATGCCTGTCAGTGTTGCCAGGGCGGTTGGGACGAAAAATACGTTTCGTTTCTTAAAAAGTTACATTTTTGATGCAAAAGTTACATTTTTTATTATTTTCGTAATTCCTTATCAAAATGTTTATTAAATGTTATGTTTTAAGAAATGAATAGCCACATGCAGCTTTAATACCGCTAGGTTGGCGACGTAATTATGCCAGGCTGATGGGCGGTCATACATATTTGCAACAGACGGACAGACAAAGTTGTAACATGTAGGTTCTATTATTACCTTTTCTGTATGGAAGCCTATAAATTGTCTCATTTGGTCCCGGTTAGATACATTTGACCTTTCTTTTAAATAGTTTCATTATTCACAAAAGTTACGAAAATTTTATTTACAACAGAAGTTACTTACATGGTACGCGAGCCGGTCAAAAGTTACGAAAAATGTTAGAAATGTAACCATCTGGCAACACTGATGCCTGTTCTTGCCTTGTACGATAGGTTCAAAAATAATGCCTACCCTACATAATATTCCCTACTACGATAGAAAGAGTGCACCATCAGTATCTGTCTGTGCGCGTTGTTATTAATTCCGACACAGCTCCTCAGTCAATCATCCTCGAGCCGTTCTTGACGCGTCAGGAAATTTAAAAACGATTTTTCATTCGATTTATATTTTAATACGGACTTTAACAGCTCTCTTTCAAACTGGCTCATAATTGTATTGGTATTTTGATTATTATTTTTAATGACTGTTAAAGTTTGTAATTTAATTATGATAGATATGTTTACATTTATTAATTAATTCAGCTTGTTGAACATAATTAATTAATGTCATTCTAAATTTCTGAAATGATGAAAATTATTATAAAATTATCATAAAATACTGACATTTTGAAATATACTGTGAACATTACCTAATTTTTAATATTTTGTATGAAATAACTTACTTAAGATATAACTTGATAACTTGACTATTGATGAAATGTTTTTAAATTATTTTTAAATTATTAATAAATTTTTGTTTACATGTATTTAACACTAGTTCTGTAATGTTTTGTGGGAATAAATGGCAATTATTATTATTATGTTTACATTAAGATTAGGTGTTTGCAAAATAAGCCTAATTCCTCCATTCGGCAGTGCGATGTCGTTGAGATATGAGTAACGTGGCAGCTGTCAGAGCTTATTGTCGCTTATTGTACCGAGTCGGTACAGATTGTTTACTGCGTGCTTACATTAAAATGATTCCTGATTTGCATGTGGTCGTACTACTGCGGTAATTAATGCAATAAAGTCAGAATTAAGATTAAAATTATATTTATGCTGTTATGTCAAAAATTCGCTTACAGAATACATAGGATTTTTCAGTAGAAAGTTTCTCAGCCGACATCTGAATGTTGTTTCCGAGGTCTGTGTGCGTATTTCAGCGGGTAGACATTCATAGTAAGTCGGACGTATGACACGAGGTTTTTTATTGCAAAAAACAAAGACAAAAACAAGTTGTCTAAATCAGTAGATACTAATGACACTGAATCTGCTAAGTAATATTCATCATCATCATAATATTTAAGAGCTTGGCTCTTGTCGGTGGAGTAATTGCCAGCTTATTCTACATTCAGCTTTGTCCTTCACTTCTTTGTATGACATAGCATTTATTTTATGTTTTATTTGCTCCATGTACGTCATTCTAGGTCTTCCCCTTTTCCTTTTTCCCTCTATCTTTCCTTCTATTATTGTTCTGATCCATTCGTCACGGCGTATGAGATGTCCTATCATTTTTCCTCTTCTATTTTCTATCATTTTCAATAAAGTCCACTTAAGTAATATTAATTGATAAATATAAACATGTAGAACTATTGATAAAATCTCAGTGCATGTGCACTCATTCGCATGCGTTCTTAAGCCCCGCACTCAGTAATGTCTAACTTAAGTTGCACTCAATAACGAAGCCGCTGGTCGAGATGCGGATATATTTTTCTTTTACTTAATCCACAGGCTACGGTAAAAGCTTCCATCAGGCGGGCTTTACTCTTGTTTATCTCGAATGTATTATAAAATAAAAACCTAAATGTTCAGTATGTTTTTTATCTTGTGACATTGCCAATTACGTTCTAAGGGTGGGTTGCACCAAACCGTCTGTAATCGTAAGCGGTGTTCGTTAAAATCTGATTGTATGGAAAGTTTGACAAGTTTCTACGGGATGACAGCTGCCGGCGCCATATTTGACGATGACCGGCCTGTGATCGTATGTTGGTGCAACCGACCCTTAGTCATGAAGATATAAAAATACTAGCGACCCGCCCCGGCTTCGCACGGGTGCAATGCTGATGCATGTATTATACATATAAACCTTCCCCTTGTCACTCTATCTATTAAAAAAAACCGCATCAAAATCCGTTGCGTAGTTTTAAAGATTTCAGCATACATAGGGATATAGGGACACAGGGACAGAGAAAGTGACTTTGTTTTATACTATGTAGTGATGATTCTATCGATGAGTCTGAAACACTCACTATGGGGCCAAACTATTCCTTGTAAAAAAATATGCTTCTCATACATTTCGATTATTCGATTGAAGACATCCTATGAAACAGCAGTTTTTTTCTCTAGTAGGTACAAGGTTGGTCCTGTGGTTCAAAATCATGGATAGAATTATATTTTTTCTTATATTTTTGTTAACGACTGAGGAGTTCCTGTACCTACAGTATTTTTAATACAGATCGCCAATTACTTAGTTACTTTTGAAGAAAGTTGGTTTTGGCTCAAGGTATTATTTATTTTGTCGACCAGAGCCTAACATAATATACTTTATATTCTACTAGAAAATAGTAAAATCTAGAATAAAATCTGTAATAAACTAGTGGCTCTGTGAGTTGTGGACCTCACGAGTGATTTTTTTTAATAATTGAAAGAAAAATGTTTTAAAATCTCCAATAAGTGATTCGACAAAAAAATCTCTATAATTACCGAAGCTGCTCACAAAATTTCACGAGAATTGGTTGAGAAATGCGACCTGTAGGGGACAAACCATTTTAAAAAATCCAAAAAATGACTCAACATCAAATAATCCATACAATTATCGAACCTGCTAACAAAATTTTACGAGAATCGGTTGACAAATGTGACTTGTAGAGGACAAACCATAAAAAAAATCCAAAAAATGACTCGACATCAAAAAATCTATACAATTATCGAACCTGCTCACCAAATATTACGAGAATCGGTTGAGAAATGCGACCTGTAGAGGACAAATCACTAAAAAAATTACAAAAATGACTTGATATCAAAAAATCGATACAATTATCGAACCTGCTAACAAAATTCCACGAGAGTCGATTGAGGAATGCGACCTGTAGAGGAGAACAAACGGAAATACAAGCGAAAGCATTTTTGTAGAACCTGAAGCAGTGACCTTCGTTTCACTCCCCCTAAATAATTACATATGGAATCATTTCGCTTACTGTAAAAACCAAAATAAAGTATGCAGCTCACACAACCTAATAAAGGTACTTAATACATATTTGTCCTATATTGACCTTTAGCGAAATTACATCTTAAGTGAATGTCCTAAAGACCTTCAAGAATCCTGTTTCTCTATTTGCCTTCAATCGTACATTTCACAAAGAATCTTACGACGAAACAAACGGCATTGACAGACGTATTGATCGGCGCCTTCACAAAAAGTGCAAGACATTACGGGGAAGGCGCGATCTGTCGCCCGATCAGTCGGACGATGAGTTGGACGGTTATGTGCAGGACATTCGACGGTCGCCGGTCTTATTTGACGTGTTTGAAATGAAAAGCTATATAACATCGAAGTAATTAAATAATTTTCAATGAAGTCAAAAGAAATGACACTAGATTTAAGTAGAACAACAGCCTATCTAGGTTAAAAAGTAATGTTTTTTATGGCCTAAATGTAGTAAAACATCGCATAAAACATAATGGTATAATATATCTTGCTAGCAGGACAGATGGTATATTAACAATATAGATAAATATATCGGTAGCAAATTATGGATAGGAGATACTGACCGATTTCTGGATACCGATATGATACCAATATTACTATGAGCATTGCAGGTAGATATGCCAAAACGAAGAATTATAATTTCCTACATGAGCAAATTTTTTTTTTAATACCACGTCGGTAGCAAACAAGCGTACGGCCCGCCTGATGGTAAGCTGTCACCGTAGCCTATGGATGACTGCAACTCCTGGGGTGTCACATGCCCGTTGCCGACCCTTTAAAAATTTATACACTCCTTTCTTGAAGAACCCCATACTGTAGGTTTGTAGGTTCGAAAGAAATACAAGTGAGGTCACCTTGTACCCCCTTTCCCAACGTGATCAGTCGTGAGGTTTTCGTAAGCCCCCCCCCCCCCCCCTTCCTAACTTCGTGAGATTTCTGGATAAACCCTTATCCGGTCAAATATCCTGTGGCCTAGTCTGTCGTCAAGTTTTTTTTATACATTATGAACTTGTATTGTCATAACTAAGTTTTTTTTTATACAACGACGGTGGCAAACAAGCTTACGGCCCATCTGATGGTAAGCGGCCACTGCAGCCTATAGACGCCGGCAAATCCAAAGGAGTCACGTACGCGTTGCCCACCCATTATAAAATTTAAGGATGCACTGAAATAACTGATATTCGTAAGAATTCCTACGAACACCTAACTAATACTTATGAGCATCGAAATATCAAGAACGCTCCCGCGCCCAGGTGGCTGACCACTGTATAATTCCCCTATAAATCCCAACAAAAAGTGCATGTTTAATCGCATCATGCTATCTGCAAAGCATCGCCGGGGCCGCGGGCGGCGCTTGATTGATGCGTATACGCAGCGTTACTAAGGTGCGAAGATACGCGTCATACTCGTGATCGGGTGCTGTTTGTGGAGTCCGGTCTGTTCATGCTTGCTAGGACATAGTGACTACGTTAATACTGTCTTTTTATAGGGGATTGACGAGAGACATCATCCTGTTGTGGATTCGTTTTTATTATCAGTGATTTAGAGACCATATACATCTCTAACAATATTAAACTAATCTTAATTTTGAAGCTCAGAGACCATGTACATCTCTGGGATATTATATTAATTTCATTATACTCCTTGTTTAATCTTGAGACCTTATACATCTCTAACTTTACTGATGTTGTAATATTTGTAATAGATAACTTTGCAAGTTTATCTTCACTGTATGACTTTAATTTTGTTATAATTGTAAACTCCAGATTATTATTCTTTCTTGAACTGTAAATTAATATTTTGACATGTAAAAGTGCCCTTGTGGCCTATTTGCAGAATAAATGTTGATTTTGATTTGAATTTGGTGCTAAGAATTTCATACAAACTGGCAGTACTTGCTGAAACTCGGAAGTCACTCGGTGTCATTGGTGTCAAGATATATAACACCCTTCCGACTGAAATAGTTAACTGCCGAAGTAACGCAGCATTTATAAATAAACTAAAAACCTTACTAGTTGACCTAGCATGTTACAGCATAGATGAATTTATTCTAAGGATTTTACTAGGTTTTTACTAGGTAGGCGTTCCATCATAGACCACAATATTGCTTACCATCAGGTGATTTGTGGTCAAACCTATTTAGAGTAAAAAAAAGGAAAACGGATTAGTTCCTTTAATGTAGCAATAGTAATAATGATTCTGTTATTTAATGAAAACGAATGTAAACAATATTATGCCAATTTGACTTGTAAAATGTATTTATACTTTTACCAATAAAATTATCTGAATCTGTACTGGCACTATTAAAGTCGCTTAAGGCCGATTTAAACTTACAAGAACTTGCATGCAATTTTCATTACATTGCTCGCTTTGATTGTACTTGTCGTACTTTGATAGCTCGTAGCTCAACAATGTAATCAACTTTGAATGCAAGTTCTTGCAAATTCAAATCATAAACTCAGGTCTACATTCCCTTGAAGAAAAAATCAAACTTCTAAATTAACGTAAAAAAAAAAGATACGGCCGTTTATGCCGCAAAAAACGGACATATCGATATCCTCAAGGGAATCAAAATTTATAGGGTACTTTCCGCTGACCTAGAACTATGAGGTAAGTAATATCGTCTTATACCACAAAAATCAAAACCGAAAAAATCTGAAAACTATATATTTGTAATTAAATCATAAAAAATATCAAACTTACAACGGACTTTACACGGATCTTTCGGTGGGCGAGTCAAACTCGCAATTTTTTCCTGCCTGCAAAAACAAATCTACTTCAAATTGGATTAGCCAACTTTCGAATGAGATAACGTATGGCCTCGATAGCGTGATAACTCAGTGACTTTCGACCCGTAGTACCACTTTGCACGCTTATTCACGGCATGCTTGACGGTTGAATACAGTTTATTATTAACTTTATGAAACAAAGACTGACAAAGGAAACCTAATGTTGCACGCTGTCTTGTGTTACTACTCCGTTTCAAATCTGTTGTGAATTACAGCTGATACAATTCTGGAGAATTCATGAGGCCAAAAGGCATGCGTCAAAAGTTTTAAAAGTCCTTTTCGAGTTACAATAGAAGTATTGATTTCATATTACAATTAATACAATGTCGAGATATCATTCATAAATTGTAATTCTATATTGAACTTACTTGCTACCTATCAGTGATAAATGATGAAATAGCTGTATATAAGCTATAAAAATAAGAAATAATTGCATACCTACATAAGAGTACTGCAAAAAGTCTCTACGTCAATTGCACATGTATTTTATAGCTCACTCAACTAGGCGACATCGAATCGAGATACCTCAATACGGAAATCTCGTATATAAAATAAGACTACATGCAATAGCATATAGATTTACAATGACAGAATCAAGATCAGGTTCAATGGCACTTACAGCCTTCTTCCAGACAAGCAGTTTATTTAACTTCACGTCAGCGTCTCTGAAAATACCAAGCATTAAAAGGTCGCAAATTATTCCACACCCCCACGCTACCACGTCATTTTTATCCCGAACAAATAAGGTTCATAATTGCGCGGCATTTGTTACGGTGTCCCACGTAGGTGTGACATGGTGATCAGTTCACAATTTGATTCGGAATATATCGGTCTGGCCAGCGGTAAACAAGTGTAGGTGGGTGCTGGTTCGAATCGCGAAGGACCTATTCCAAGTGTGTGGTCATAATAAAATACGAAGGACCGTTCGGTCCTTCGAGCCGGACGTATCGATATTGAGTTTTATTTGACTTAAACGCTGTTGTTTATGTTATTGATGCGATGATAAAATCGTTATATAAGGGTTGGCGATCATTTGTCTCAACCTACATGAGCAACTGTTTTTATTATGATATAAAATATTCCAAGATGAGTCATTGTCAATATAGACTAAATATGTTAACTACAACGGTATTTAATTTTAATATAGCTGCAATTAAAAACAACTCCATCGGTTATATGATCATTAGAAGATTAATTAGAATATCTACGAACGTTAACGCCTATTAACTTGTCTATTTATTAGCAAAATTAATTTGGCAAAATCCCATTGGGTTTCCCATACTTCTTGTCAACAAAATCGTTTCGCCTATTCAGCGTCACCGAGGCTTGAATTGAGAACGTTCTATATTTCAAATTAACGGCTAAATACAAAAAATCTGGCTATTTACTATGCGGCACTAAAAGACGCCTCAAAAATTAGATTTTCATAGTCAGGTTCAAAAAAAAACATAATAGGGATCACTGATCTAGCCTATATACGTGATATTTCATGACCTCTGTGACAATCAATGACACCACATCAATTACTTGGCGATGCGTCGGTCGGGGGTCATTGTCATCGGAAGGCCGGGTAGCTAATTGATGTATATTGATCAAATCAAATGATTTATGAATGTTTTCAATTGAGTTATTTGAGCTGAATGAGTGTATGACAGCAATTCGTCAATGGTGTTTTGTGATAATTTTTAGGTTTATTTCATGAAATTTATCTGATGATTGTTCTTTGAGATCGTCATTATTGCTTACACATTATTAAAACGTTTATAAGGTTTCCCCTGCTGTCTATGATAGCAGTCGTTAAGCCTAGTTAGAGGCCTTCGGGCGGCTTGAGAACTTCTAACAGTCAAGTTGGCCACTCACTTGACAAGCCCAATTCTTGTAAGGTCTGGTTTCCCCTCGGGTTAGAAGGTCAGATGGCAGTCGCTTCCGTAGAAACTAGTGCCTACGCCAAATCTTGGGATTAGGTAGCGGACCCCGGGCATCCTTCAGGATGCAACTGTACCGGGATAACGCTAGGATGATGATGATATGATTTCCCTTATAATATTTTTATAGGTTTTTTATCTTTCTTGTATGGTTTTTTGTCCTTCCATTTTTAGCTTTATGTGGTTAATAAGTCAGCAAATGAGATATATATCGTGACTAGTTTTCTCAGTCACCCTTAGTGGCAGTAGTCACTATAAACATGTTAAGGTAGGTCATGTCTGTGGTACAACATAGTTCCACAATTTTTATGAACTGTTAAACCATCTCTAGTCCACTGACTCATAAAAAATCCAGTAAAACTTGTAAATAAAGGTTTACTGGATTTTATCATTTCACAGAAAAAAAAAAAATTCATAGAAATAAAAATGAAATCTCGAAATGTCCAAGATTTCAGGGAAAATACTTTCAACGAATCTATACAAGATAAATGCAATCTCTCTCAATGTCTGGCAAGTATTCTCCTGGATCCTGAGTAATTTTTTTGTACCTGAATTGTCATAAAAGCCGAATGTCCTTTATAGAGTACTTTGCACGATTGTTACTGTTTTCGCTTGAACAAAGTTGACTGTTGTTCACCAGAATGATACTCTATGAGAAATTATACGTAAAGCTTACTTTTATTCGGAAATTATTTGTCCTTTATAAAGGACTCTCGGCTTTTATGTGAGTGACATTAGTCCCGTTTTATGGGTAATTTGGATCATCTTATATGAAAATAAAAGTCTAAAGATTTAAGAAATGAAGTAAATGCTTGGATAATAAAAAAAAATGGATTTTTTTTTAAATACTTAGAGGCTCTCAAACTACCTACTCTTAAAAACAAAATATTTTCAGTTTTCATAACGTATGTGTGTGTATATAACTATATATGTAAGCGAACTTTATTATAGCACTATAACTTTAGTTCTGTTACACTGGGTAGTAGTTACTTTTTGTAACGAATTTCTCATACTTTTATTTAAAAAACTATATGTCTAGAATTTAAGCACAATTGTTAATGTTACATACAACTGTATAATACTGTTTGTTTCTATATAAAATAAATAAGTAATACACAATGCATCTGCAAATAGTTATAGGTACCTTATCTTGCCTTGTCTACCATTCATTGTATCAATCAGTGATCGACGGTTGACAGTCCGTTTGTTTCGATTGTTTATGGCTCGTGGTGTTAGGTCATTGGCTACGTGCTCGTCGAGCAAGTCGTCGAACAATTGAAGTCCGTTTTGTCGTACGATTTTGTTCACATCGTAGGGCAAACCGGACAGAAAAATCCGTTTCCAAAAACCAGCGCTGCAGGTATCTAACACCTCGGCATAATGCTGAGACAGCGACCGATTCAATGCCGCGAAGACGCACTTTTTAACTGTATTATGTTCATGTACTGAGTATATTATATTTGTAACGGTGTGTCTTTTGGTGCAGTGAATAAATGCTTTCTTTCCTTCTTTTCTTTCTTTCTTTTGTTCTACGCGTAGCGACTGATATGCTCCATGGTGAAATGGGGGCTATCGCATATGAATTCGCCGCTAGATGCGCTAGTGTAGCGTGAGGTCTCCGAAATGTCAAATGTCACTCTTTGTGGTTGTGGTACGCGGGTTAATATCTAATTGGAACAATATGGTGAGTATTTTGCAATACCTGAGCTTGGTTATGGCAAATACGGGTCAATGACTGTCAGTGCTTTGAGACAGTTTTGTCCGGAAACTTATTTCCTCCTGTTTTTCCGAACAAAACGGGACTGCATTACAATGCGGGATGTTCGATATTTTTACGGTACGGTTTTAAGGTTTTAAACATGATTCAAATGCAAACTTCATTCTCATGCCCATAATAACCAATAATAATTTTTGACAGCTGGACCTCACTCGACAGTGGCGCCAACTGGTGAACACAAAAACGATAGCCCTCATTGTACTGCTAGTTGTGAGTATCGAACAGATAGGCTACCACGCGCACGCTCCGACGTGATGTAAGACGAGAAAATCTACCCTTATCCTTCTAGTACAGGCAGAATGAGTGTGATAGAAGTCATACGTCAAAAAACTGGTCACTCTCGTCTTAAAGGTCGAAATTCGATTGACATGTTTCAAACCAGCTTACGCGGAACTTAATTATAAACGCTCGTCTTGTCAGATTCATCTTCATTTGTGACTGATTTAAATTCTATGTAATTTTTCATACACCTAGTCAAATACTTGAAAATATTTATTCATATAGAACTCTTTCAGATTTATCTTTGAATAAGGATGATGGAAACTATCAAATTGTCACAATAGAAATAGTAAATTAGACAAATTAATTAAAATCATACAAAGATATAGAACTATAAAGTTGTTTTTTGTTTATTGACCAAATGTAAATTGAAAGTTTCCAGTAGAATTCTCATGTTTCAATAAAAAATTAACGGTATTGAAACTATGTCCATAAACGCAATATTTCACGATATAAACGGCAAATTTCCCTTTTTTTCATACAAACGTAGTACGACGACACGCAGACGTGACGTCACGCCTGCGTGTAAATCAGTACTGGGCGTTTTCAGTGTTCGTTAGCTATGCTATACTTTGCCCCTCATTTTCGTCTTTTGTGTTGCTCTAATTGTAGTTGGTCCCATACAAATAATTGATCGTCTCTAAAAACTGGTTGGAATGGCTTTTTTTTGTCATCATGCCTATTCTTTGTCTATTTTTTTTATACCACGCCGGTGGCAAACAAGCGCACGGTCCACCTGATGGTAAGCGGCCACCGCAGCTTATAGACGCCCGCAACTCCAAAGGAGTCACGTGCGCGTTGCCGACCCTTTATAAAATTTGAGGATGCATTGTGTTGACAGCAGAAGGAACACATTTAGGTCCCTCGCTCTCAACACAGTGCATTTGCGGCTTTTACAATCAAATGTTTTCGAGAAGCTACATACATACAAAGTATCCGCATCATTTCTAATCGTCTTCGAGAAGTAGACATACACATAAACATACAACGGCTAGTACGCTAGCCATAATCCTGTCAGTCTTCGTAGACAGGAGGACACTTCCTGATTACCTCATCAGGTGAGAGGGACTTATAGCGCAGTGGTAGGTGGGAGCGAGAGCGGATTATTGAAAGATTAAATATTATTGCAATTTGGGTTTCTTTCTCTGAAGAACAATGCTAACCTAAATTGCAAGTTTCATGTCGAAATACTTGGAATTTTAAAACAGTGATATGACAGTTTAACGCATTATTTTTAGGTAGATTACAATCTTTCGACGGTACAATCTCGCTACTTAGATTATAATCTAACGGTTTCTACAATCTGACGGTGACATTGTGGCGTCACTCCTGTCAACTGTCAAATCTGACATGTTCTGCATCGCGCTATCGAAGTTTCTAAAATCAGTTGCATAAATATAACTTCCCAACAACTCTCATTGGACTTCGGTCCCTGAGAGATCTCTCTATGTCGTTTCTTCCTGTGTTTCCTATCTAATGTATATATGTATGTAATTTGTAGATACTTATACGAGCACACATCCTACATATCCACAACATATATACTATAGTGCACGCAAACCAAACTGACGAGCGCAACCATAAAAAAATAAGAGACACATTTCGTAATACCGTGTAAGTATGTAAGAGATAGCGCTATCAACTCGATCGTCAGTTTGTTCTGCGGACACTATAGATGCTGATTTTATAGAAAGTTTGGCAAGTTTATATGGGATTACACCTATAGCGCCATATTTAACGTTGACCGGTCAGTAATCGTAAATTGGTGTAACGCACTAAGTACTAACCCTTACCCTCTAGCAGTCATAATCTTCAGTACCTCTAGTATAAGGGTGGGTTGCACCAAACCGTCTGTAATCACAAGCGGTGTTTGTTAAAATCTGATTGTATGGAAAATTTGACAAGTTTCTATGGGGATGACAGCTGCCGGCGCCATATTTAACGATGACCGCCTGTGATCGTATGTTGGTGCAACCGACCCTAAGTCTTTTCGAAACAAAACACAAACCAACGCGTTTGAGTTTAGTTTCAGTTCGTATGTGAAAAATAGTTGCCATCTACGGTCAATAGAGGCGCTGCTTCGTTGCCATAGAAATTGACACTAAACGCAAACGCATTCGTTTGTGTTTTGTTTCAAAAAAACTTATAGAGTTACGGGCGAGTTCAACGGTATTTTGTGTTCTATATGAGTGCTGACGGTCGATGGGGCCAGAAACTGCTTGAGTGGCGTCCACGCACCGGAAGACGAGCTGTCGGTAGGCCTCCGACAAGGTGGAGTGATGACCTGGTGAAGGTCGCGGGAATCCGGTGGAAACGAACGGCACAGGACCGGTCTAAATGGCGAGCCTTGGGGGAGGCCTATGTTCAGCAGTGGACGTCTTTCGGCTGAAATGATGATGATGATGATGATGAGTGCTGAGATCTTCGCTCCTATTCTTACTTGTACTAAAGCATGCGTGAAAGAGAGCAACAATTATATATTAAAGGTATCGTATCACTAGAGTTACTTTAACATTTATGTGACAGATACTTTTATCTGAGGATTGAAAAATCGGCCCTAAGAGTTTTTTAATAAGACATTGGATGGAGGGTAGTGTGCATAAGGTCTCTAAGCCTAAAATTAAAAAAAAAGAATTATGTAAACTAACCATAACCATGATAATAATAACCTGTACCTTCATTAATAGTACATTACTGCAGACGCCGGGAAAGTAGGGCTTGTGAGTAAGCTAGGCATAGATATTGATACGAATCCGGCAAGCCCGTTTCACGGCAAGGCATGTCTAGTGCTTTTCTCAAACATATGCAATGAAAATAAAGGCGCCATGTTTACATTAAAATTAAAAAAATACTTTCCGCCCTAGGCCTTCAATTTTGTACGAAATACCTTTACAGTTCTCTCGAGTTGTTCCGACCGAAACGCGATACTTTGAAGCCTGTAATGAACTTAACGTCAATATTTCATTGCATGTTTGAGAAGTGTCAAAAGGGCCTCTACGAGTTGGTTACGTTTTTTTATGTTATAGGGGGCAAACGAGCAGACGGATCGCCTGATGGTAAGCAATTACCGCCATAAACACCTGCAACACCAGAGGAGGAGGAGGGTTACGTGGTACTCGTTTGGCACTTCGGCTCTACACACGCCTCCCAAAGGTACGGGATACCAATGTCCCGTGACCGGGAAATAACCAGTACGACATATTAGGATCCCTGAGCGTCATTATTAAATTAATAATACAATACTTTCATCATCATCATCATCATTCAGCCAGAAGACATCCACTGCTGGATATAGGCCTCCCCCAAGGAGCGCCACAGCACACGGTCGCGAGCCACCCGCATCCAGCGACTCCCCGCTGCCTTGACCAAGTCATCAATCAGTCCACCTAGTGGGAGGCCGTCCAACGCTTCGTCTTCCCGTGAGAGGCCGCCACTCGAGAACCTTTCTTCCCCAACGGTTATCGGTTCTACGAGCAATGTGGCCCGCCCACTGCCACTTCAACATGCAGATTCTCTGAGCTATGTCGGTAACCCTCGTTCTTCTGCGGATCTCCGAGATACAATACTTTATAATCCAATAATTGCTAAAAACTCAATTATTCACTGTAATCGCAACACGCTTCCTTTTCATTTAATTCGTATTTCAGCTTGATATTGCGTTAACATAGAATAACAAAAGATCTCGACAGCGGCCCGACAGACAGACAGACGGACAGGCAATCAGAGCGCCCGTCATACGAAAGCGGTAATTTTTGCCCGCGGTGAGAATATGCCGGATAAATCAGTAATAAAATACGGATATGATAATAAAATACGAGATGACAAAACGGGAGATAAAATTAGCGATTACGATTTTACTTGATGAAAATTGATGAAAGGAGATCGAAAATAATCTGATAATACCAGTAAATAATCAATAAGCAATACCTTTAACTTAATTTAGATATTTTAAACATTTTTATACAGTATTTTTTTCGAATCCCATATATTTTTATAATACAGTAATTATGCATATAATATAACTAGCGACCCGCCCCGGTATCGCACGGGTGCAATGCTGATGCATGTATTATACATATAAACCTTCCCCTTGAGTCACTCTATCTATTAAAAAAAACCGCATCAAAATCCATTGCGTAGTTTTAAAGATTTAAGCATACATACGGATATACGGACAGAGACTATACTATAGGGACATAGGGACAGAGAAAGCGACTTTGTTTTATACTATGTAGTGATAGTGATAACGTAGATAACAATCAAGCAAGTGCGTGTCGGATCACGCACAATGAAGGGTTCCGCACCTTATGTAGTCCACATTCAAAAACACTATCCAATTCATTGATTAAAAAGGTCGTATCTTCATAAGGAACTGACTGCGCTTACGTCAAGCTCGTATCTTCATAGAGAACTCAAGGCGCTTACGTCGCTAAGCAAAATTCGAGGCCTTCGGGCGGCTTGAGAACTTCTAACAGTCAAGTTGCCCACTGACTTGACAAGCCGAATTCCGAAAAGGTCTGGTTTCTCCTCGGGTTGTAGGTCAGACGGCAGTCGCTTCTGAAAACTAGTGCCTACGCCAAATCTTGGGATTAGGTAGCGGAGCCCGGGCATCCTCCAGGATGCAACTGTATTGAGATAACGCTAGGAGGATGATGATGAATAATGTCTTTTACAGAAAATATAATCATATAATATGTGACAGATAAAATAATAACTTAAATAAAACAACAGCTACATTAAAAATAATAATAATACGAATTACAAAAAAAAATCACTCCATCTAAAAGTTCTGACTGCGGCATGGACCCCAAAACGCTGGCTGATATGAATTATGAAATGCTAGTATTAAACTCTATTAGATTAATATTAAAATAGACAATCGAACGGAATAAGAGTATTTGTGTAAGTTGTCTAAGGTGTGTGAGCGAGCACTGATTGAGATCATGTTGGTATTAAATTGAATTGAAATTCGTTGCGAAATTGAGGTCTTGTACTACAGAACTCCAATTACCGCAAGTCAACGCAAATCTCTTTGGCTGAGACACAAAGACGTCGTATCTAGCCTGGATGACCGATTACACAGTAAGCTGTCAACGGTTCGCCTGCAGGGGTAGGGTTAAATACTCGTAGATATTTAAATTTAAATTTAGAATAAAGGAAAAATTGAAAAATTTAGGCACCGAGCAGGATTCGAAACTACGACCTCCCAGCACTCGCGGCCAGTCGCTCTAGCCAACTGAGCTATAGGTGCAATCACTACTCAGTCCTAAATTCATCAACCGTTCCTTCGTTCCGTTCTCTCGTAGATATTTGTCCGAGCGTTTCAGGTTGCGAAAAAATGCTTTCCTATGTCCGCATGCTCCGTTCCCCTTTAGAGAAATGCGAATTTCTCAATCAATTTGGCAATTAGGCCCTATTTGGTTTATTTTATCGATTCATATTTTGGATTTTAAGGGTTCCGTACCCGAAGGTTCCAGACGGAACCCTATTGTTGTCACTCACGCGTCCATCCGTCCGTCGTCAGTCACAAAAAATTATTCCGAAGAATTTTTCAACTTCCGATTGACCTGTGCCAACATCTTGATCCTAGCCTTTTCTTTATTGCACACAAGACATTGCTGGACTTCCCTTGAGACATCTGTGTGCAATGAACTTACAATTATTATATATATATATATATATTTTTTTTTAAGGGTACCTATGTAAAACAGTTGTGCGTAGTTGTAGGACATATATCTGTATAAAAGTCTTGTTTTGGGTGTTTTATTGAATAAATCATTTTTCTTTCTTCTGTGAAATATATCATATTTTAATCCTTTTTTTTATTTTCACTTTTCTGAAAACAATACAAATACAAAATAGTTTATTGCAACATTATAAGTATTACAAAAGGTCTTAAATAATACAAGTACCATCTTATTCAGCCATTTAAGATTGTACAATATGTTCAATGAGTTACCATCTGTTCCCATTCTTCAATGGCAAATTTAACACCTAACACATGAAAAATAATATTGTTTAAACACATAATCAATAGTCCACCCAGCTGAATAGGGTATACATACATGTAACTGACAATTCCAACTGCCCTAACACAATTCTCAAGCGTGTCTCGGCGTCTGGTACGTGCGAGTGTTGACGTTAGTATTTTCATCGATATTTTTGCGAATTTTCGCATTTGACGTACCTCTAATGTCACTATTGTGAAAAAAACGGCTTATAATGACAATAACGCCTCTCGGACGGAGAGAGCGCGGTGCGTGGCGTAACTGGTGACGTCAGCGACCTGTTTCCCCCTAAAAAGAGTTAAGTATTTGTTTAAAAGGTTTACACAGCGGGATGTGATAGATCGATACAACTTATTATACCTTGGTAACCGGCAATGTAATAAACACGATAAATTATTATCGTCACAATAGTGAAATTACTGGTTCGTTATACATCAAGCGAATCCCTTTCAAGTATATTTAGTCACAGCATTTCTTGTTCGCCAAAGGAAACTTCAGACATTTATAATTAAAGTTTATAACACGACACAATTCCATCAAGCTTCAACAGAGATCGCTAATTGCGACTGCATCGCAAAAACGTATTTTAATTCATAATAACACACTTGCGATGCACAACACTTAAAAACAACTTTCAATGCAAATCCAACCACAGTACCTGCAAATAAGATTATAGTTTTCCTGAATAAATGAGGGTAGTTATGACGATTTGCGTTGTGGAAGCTTCATATCGCGCCCGGGCGCATTAAGGCGCCAGTCACTCTCAATCACTCAGTCTGTCCAGACGTCAGTCATAAGCAAGACGAACGGGGGGGCCTCCCAACCGCCCCCTGCCCCCCGTGGGGCGAGGGACTGGTCAGCTCTTGAAGACAATTTACTGAACAAGTCGACTCGACTGGGATTCCCGTTGAAATTTATTTGATGGAAGTTGCAGTATGCTGCTTGTTTTATGGAATGGTGGAGTGGGTGGGATTACGGGTATGGGGATGGGTCTTGGATGTTTCTTACCATTTTAAACTTACAGTGTAGTATAATAACAACCTTTAGGTATCAAACGTACGAGAAAACAAAAGAATAGCGGACTGAAATTATCCAAATTTTGTCTTGGAAATGATTCAATTCTTTCACAAATACGTAAAAGTCCTTTAGAAAAGATAACATTATGGACACAAATCTATCGACATGGCCTATTTA
This sequence comes from Epiblema foenella, assembly GCA_963556455.1. NCBI lineage: Eukaryota > Metazoa > Arthropoda > Insecta > Lepidoptera > Tortricidae > Epiblema > Epiblema foenella. The sequence goes on from OY747104.1 coordinate 21,087,883, forward strand.
TGTTTGCATAATATTTTTGTAATGCAGTATGTGGCCATATTCATTCACTGATTAAAATAATCTTTCTTTTATTGTGTAAGTGCCGCAAAAACTTTCAAAGCAGGTTTTAAATGATACGAGTACTTACTTGATTCTCTTAAGGGGACAACAAAAACTGGCCATTCTACTTTTTCATGTACGTAATTTTCATACACTTTTTTATTAAATGCAGATTTTGGAATATTTGCCCCTCACTTCATATTTGTGTATTGTTATTTAGAAAGAGGTTTAATTGTAGTATCACTTCCGATAGTTTTGGTAATTAGCGAATCACAACTAATAACCATAATTCGAGTAACTCAGTGGTCCTTAGATGTCTCACCATTTTTATGAAAAAATGTTTTTAACAGAAATGTTAATATTTAAGCCTTTTTATATACAAAATCTTTTTATTAGGTTCAGGTACTATTTTAAAATCCTATTTTTGTACACTAATTCAATACATATCATAGATTTTTTTTTGTAATAGAAAACTGGTCATTTAAAAAGTAGAATGACCCGAAAATACGAGTGCATGTAACAATTGCATACGCCTTTCCAGTGTGAAAAATCCAAAAGCAACAACTGCAAAAACGTAGTAACCAACAAAGTCTCAAAAACGCGACAAAGCAGTCCAGTCTCAAACGGTGAGTTAACATCATTATCGGACGGGGGGTAGGGGGACACGCGTCGCTCAGATGTCACGGGCAGACGTACGTCTTTGTCGGCCGTCGCTTTATTTGGTTTGCAAGGCGGTGCGACTAGAAGCGGCGTTTTCAATTCTTTGTGGTTACGCGGTTTTGTTTTCGCCTTTTTGTTTGAAGTCTTGTTGGGAAATGCGGACGTTGAAGTTATGTATTTTGTACGCGCTTGTTTCATTTAAATACGAGCCCGCTAAGTGTGAATTTTTTAATGTAATTAGAAATATGATGTAGTCTGTTTTTCCTCATGTGGTGCACGTTCTAAATACTTTAATTTTAATTAATAGAATATACATAGCTAGTATTTTTATCTGATTGGTGAATTACCGCCGGAAAGGGATTTCGTAAACATTGCACACTACATCAATAATTTGATCTTGCAGATGGCTTAGCGTTTGCTTTTTTAATTTATTTGACGTCTTGAAGAACTCCGTCACCCATCTTTGTTTATTCTAATATATTAGTATTACTTTAGATATCACTACATAGTATAAAACAAAGTTGCTTTCTCTGTCCTTAATCCCTATATCCCTATGTATGCTTAAATCTTTAAAACTACGCAACGGATTTTGATGCGGTTTTTTTAAATAGATAGAGTGACTCAAGGGGAAGGTTTATATGTATAATACATGCATCAACATTGCACCCGTGCGAAGCCGGGGCGGGTCGCTAGTAATATATAAAAGTAATTTAAGATTTAAGCATACATAGGGATATAGGGACATAGGGACAGAAAGCGACTTTGTTTTATACTATGTAGTGATTTAACATTCAATTTCTCCCTCTATACAATCATTGCTAAACTAAAGTCGTATTTTTTCTTTACATGTTTTTAATTGCTCTGTCGCTAAGATTTGTATTGCTAAATAATCCAAAATGTCCTCCAAATGTCTATCCCCGCTTAGCTCTGCGTCTGGTTGATTCAATCAAACTTGACAGCCCAGAGTCGATGTGGGTCGCCATTGATTTTTTTCCCTACTTACTGGACCTTTGTTTAAAATAACAGATTGACAGACTGGAATTAATGTAGATCGCAATATTTTTACTAAAGGGACAATATAAGTTTTATTAAATAAAGTTACATTTCATTAGTAATATGTATAGGGAATTTGGATCAGGGATCGGATACCGGTATTTTCTCCATAGAAAAATACCGGTATTATTACGGTCACCGGTTCATTATTTCGTTTTTAATGGGACAATCTAATAATACGACGTTGTTACCTAAATACATGATTCAGCCCTACGTAAAGAGCAAAAAATAATCCAAAATATTGGGCTAATTCAGGGTTTTTTAAAAATACCGGTATCGGTCCCTGATATGGATATGTTGCCCTATTTGCTGAACTAAATAATTGATTATTTTAGGCACTGTTGTATTACTGACCTTAGTAGACACTTTCTTGCTTACACTTTTTTATATAACGACGGTGGCAAATAAGCGTACGGTCCATCTGATGGTAAGCAGCCACAGTAGCTTATACACGCCCGCAGCTCCAAAGGAGTCACGTGCGCTTTGCCGACCCTTTATAAAATTTGAGGATGCATTAGGATTGTAACTAAAGATTTTTATATAAAAAAAATGTTTCAATTGTAAGGAATACTAAGAAACAATTGAAATGAAAATTAATTAACGAACTAAAAACTAATTAGTTAATAATTGAAATAGTACATGAAAAACAAAAGAAACTGAATGGAGGCTTATGCTTACTGTGAAACCTATTAATTTATTCTGATGATGATGATGCTAGTAGGTAAAACTGTTATTATTAATGAATAATATAGGTGAATAAATGATTTAAAAAATATAGGTAAGAGGAAAATGATTTAAGAATGTGATAAACAATATATCCGTAGCGAACCAGTTCGGTATATATTTGTCAATCAGTAATTGAATCTGATGATTTTAACCAGTATTATTGCTGCATTGCTGTATTGAGGATAAATCTTGATTATTCTTATATCAATAAGAGTAACATTGTTATCGGTGTGGCTTTCTATATCCGACTCTATCTAGGGCCGCTTCCTTCATTTACGACATTTATTTATTATTTTGATTTATTTATAAGGGTCACCAACAGATAATACACCATAAATGCGTGGATAACTTAGGTAATATATTAAGCTTATCTAATTAAATGTAACCACATCTTATGCCAGGATATTAGAATATACTAATATAAATAAATGTAGTATTCGGAGAAGACAGTGTACAATTTACCAATTAAATGAGAACTTTTTAAATAAAGACATTAAATATGACAAAACTAAACTAATCCGTGACAAATGTTACAAAAGAACAAGAAGACTGAAGTTCAAAGACTGAAGTTATGATTTAACTGTAAATACGAGAAAACATTACACTCTTATGCTAACCCTTATGCTTATGACATCATTTCATATGCCTTTTTAAATGCAAAATTCTGATAAACTACCCACGGAGTTGCATATACGTACTTTTGTTCTATAACTCAGAATATTTTTATTTCCAACTACCCACTATTTCCTTTCATTCCTTTCACTATGAACTTTTTCTTCCCATTAGACATAGTACGAAGACGGATGCATTTTCAGAAGAAAACCAACAACAAATATAGATTTTCTCAGAAACTAGACATCCAAAGAAAGAACAATTCTTCAACTGAAAAGAAAAACGAACGCAAACCATATCTTCAAAGTAAATCTGCATCACTGCACTCAATCACACACAAGACGTACTGAACCCTCTCCTATTTAATTGACGATCCACTCCATCAAAACAATCTTGAAGTCCACAGCAGACTTACAAGCTACATCCCAGTCACACAAAACTCAACTTTATTCTAACAGCAATAAGATTTTAAGAATGCTCACAAGAAATTTTCACAGATAATTCGCTTTGCTGACAAACTGCATTTGCAGCTGTGACAGGCAATAATGAACTTAATGCCAATGGGAATGGGTTGGCGGGAGTGATAGAAAGTTGGTGTAGCTGTCAAGTTTAAACGTCACATGTCACTGAGGGCTGCCAAACCGAAGACGTCCTTGTCTTGGAGACGGAGCGTCGATGGAAGGCGAAGAAAAATTTCATAAGGTCGTGGATAAGGTGACGGTAGATTAGGGTTGGAGGTGTTAAAGATGTAATTGGATATTTTGGCCTTATAGATATCTGAGGTATTGAGTGAATTTTTTATATAGCGCCTCCCAAGATGCTGTCGGTTTTAGGATGTATCAACTGTCACAAAATGAGTTTCAGAACAGCGCTGAAGACCAAAGCTTAAACTATCGGGTGTTTTAAGGTCTGCCTTGCGTTTATGTCTAGACATTTTTGTTAAAATCAAATTCAATTACTAAAATTACAAACTATACAATATCAGTGCAACCTAAGACTGTCTTAATTTAAGATGCGACGCAAATAATTGAGAAACAAACGATCCAGGGGCAGTCAATATATCTATTGCAAGTGATTTGTATCCAGTGTGTCGGTCGATATATGCATGCGTTAAAAAACATTTAACATTTTTGAAATATTTCTCATACAGGTGTAACAAAAATAGTGAGAATCCGTTTAAGGGCATATTCGGTATCGTATTCTGATTACGAAAAAGTAGAAGAATATTTTTTTTTGATGGGACAAAAATTTATTGCAGAAATTTATTGCATAAATTTTTGTCCCTTGTTTGGACAGTTGGCTGCCTTGAACGACCTGCCCCATAGAAAATTTTTTTTTTTTTGAGTCAAAAAAAATTTTTTTTCTTCTTTTTCCTAATCAGAACACTATACTGAATATATCTTTAAACGGATTCTCACTATTTTTGTTACAACCTGTATTTTGACGACGTTTCTCAATATTAACCTATCTAATTTCAATATCACGAGTTGAAGCCTCAAATTGAGCCATAACTTGATACCGCGGCACAAAAACCACTAGCCGTGCAGAAAACAGCGTTTCGCTCTCGTCGCCTCCATGCTCCAACCCAACCCGTTGGACAGAATGGGTTCCGTACCAAAATAGTAAACGATGTTTGACAAATAGCGAACAGATGTCGCCGCTACGGTGGGAGGTCTTTTTTCACGTTCGCGCCTCGCTGACGATTCTTGGAAGAGATTTGGAGGTTCGAATTAGACCGGTTAAGTTTGGATGTATGAGGCTGTCCAACGGCCTATTTTACTTGAGTAATCAGTAAAATAAACTCACCCGCTTACAAAAAGTGTTGAAAAAGTCCAAAAAGCGACAAGTCGATTGCCGAAGGAAGTTCTAAGTACATTAATTTCAGGATCTTATCCTTGATAACTGTTCCAATTAGGCAATAGATTAATGATTACATAATGTTGTTTTAATGATGAGGTGTCTATTGCAATAAGCGCTTGTAATAATTCACTAGAAAAAACTAGTAATAAAAATCCATCCATCAAAAACGGGGCTATCTCTAACACTGCTTCGTTGGATTTGAATTTCGGCTATTAATAACAATTAATCACTCTTCTCAATTCATCATTACAACCCCGAATAGCCACCGAAATAATCAATAATCCACCTGACTCGGCCAATCCACATTCAAAGACGGAATCAATCTATCAATCAATAAGTCGTGCTAAAGATTGAGATATTTCACTCGGGAGGCCAGACGGGGGGAAGGGTGGGGGGTGGTGGGGTGTTTACCGTGCCCGTGACGGATATATCCTCCGTAGACACCCGTCAATCACCAGGGATATGATGAGAATAATATTTCAAGGAGATGTACGCCGCTTGTGCGGTCTTGGCATTTAGCGGCGTTCGATTTTAGTGGCATTTATTCGGGTATTTAAAATGTATTCGTGTAAATTGTTTATGTAGTAGACCGAGCAATTTTGGAAACGCGTGTTGTGTGTTCTAATTCATTATTAAGATGTTGATTTCAACAGTTGTTGTGCTAATTACAGTTAATCTTTCTTAACTGTTTTTTAATTTATTATTTGATGTTGAATTCAACAGTTGTTGTGCTAATTACAATTAATCTTTATGAACTGCTTTGTTCTTACTTTAAGAAAACTGCGGGGTTATTTTTTTAAATTAAATCGTCACCATTAGCAAAGTTAATACAATATTGCATAAAAGTATTTTCTCGTGATCAAGGGGGAGATTGTCGTAGATCCTGGTTGTTTCAGGTCAATGACCTAGTCTGTCAATTACGTCACTGGATATGCAACACAGTTACAGTACAGCTTATTTTATATGTTTTCTTCTTCATAATTTAATATTTCTGATAGTTAAGACTTTTTTTAACTAAAACATGTCTAGTTTTAGTTACAAAAGTTATAACTATAAGAAAAAAAATATTACGTTTCTTCTCGTTTAACTAGCCATTTTCCGAAACGGGAATAGATTACTTCGGACCGTTTCAAAATATTTCATAAACTATTACCTTTGCCTTTGTACATACCATTTCTTTTTGTATTTGTAATGTTTGTTATTGTGTACAATAAAGAGTCTACTACTACTACTATTTAAATTGTATGACCCACAAATATCAAGACATCTCCGTCCGTCCATCTCACAAATACGTGTAGACGTCAATGTGAAATCAATCAAGTCCGGACCCCCGTCCCCCCTTGACCTGTCGCGTATTTACTTTACAGCTGACGTCTGACGGATGGGTGGCGGGTTTTTGTGTTTGTGGATTAGAGGGAGGCTGACCTGAAGTTGTACATTATTTGGACAAGTTTTTAGACAAGGACGACGAATACATCATGGGTAGGGATGTTTGGCAGTGATAGCGTGCCGCAAAAGTATAGATTACTTTACACACAGTTAAATATTTTGTCCTAAATATTGCACATATATGTATAAACATATATATATATATGTTTTATATTATAGCATCTTAATTCTGTAGTATTATGATACTGTATTATATACATTGTACATTGTTTTGAATAAATGACACCTCGCCGAGTTTCTTACGTTGGTTCTTCTCGAGGCCGAGGTTTATTTTATAAACCGGTGGTAGTTCTTTGAAATTAATAAGGGCATGTAATATGCCTAAATTGAAGAATAAATGATTTCATTTAATTTCATTTCAATATATTTAAGATAGGACAACGGACGTTTATTATAACTCGTCGGAGGAAGATAACTAATAAAGGTAATGTTTATATTATTACCCTAAACAAGCATACGTCCTGTTTGATGGATAGCGAGCAGCGTAGCCTGTGGAGGCTAGTGACTAATGGAGTCATAAGCTCATTATAGAAGTTTTATTGATTTGAGAATTCACTGTGTTGACATCATGAGATAAGTGTAAGTCCCCCTTATAATATCGCAAACTCGAGACCTTATTCCCCGCCAGAAAAACAACGGAGCTACTTCTGGTCATGATATCACTGCTATTACTAAATAATTAAATGTATCAACTTCGCTTTCTATGTTACATTGCGCCTATTGATCGTGTAAATAAAATTGAATACGTTTATTATACCTAACTAGTGCCCGTCAATTATTTGGTCCTTTGAGCCGGATAAACCCGAAGACAAGTAGAGGGCTCAATCACAGAGAATCGGCCAAATCGGTCGGGGGCGCATTGTAACAGATTGGCTGGACCTGGAGGTCACGGGGTCATTTGTGACGGGACGCGATTCGACTTCGATTCAGCTCGTGTTATCATTTGTGAAGCGACGAATCAATTTGCTGCATCTTTAATCTATTCATATAATAAAGCTATAGAGGTTCGAAAATCTGTACATTGAAGATATTAGCAAAAAAATCGATTGAGGAGTCTTAGAATCGATAACAGAATACATTTCAACAGTTTTTAGAATTTGTGTCTGTTTGTCTGCTTGTACAAAATAAAAGTTTGGCTTAGTAGACTTTAAAACTAGTTTCATACCAATTTGTGTTAGATTAGCATTATAGCGTTCATTTTATGCCGGGATTTGAATTATAAAGTTTTAGCATTAGAGTAGTCTATTTCTTTATTCAACACCCACAAATTTATTCCATTTCCGCTGTCGACGAATCGAAATCCAAACTTCTTACATGGTCAGAATCAATTAAAAATAATCCGCCCGTCAATTAATACTAAAATCTGTCAATCATACTAACCGAATGACGTAATGTGATCAGACTGAAGAGAGATTGACAGCTTCATTGCCAGCTTGCATTGCTTTGGAAGCGGTTAGCCTTCGCCGACTTACCTGTAAAAAAAAGTATAATCAGGCATCTATTATTTCACAAGTTAATCTGTCAATAGATTTAAAATAAACACGCAGAAAAAGAAAACAATAGTCACTTCAAAAAATTATAAAATCTTAAGGGTCCTTATCAGTTAAAAAACACTCATCTATTTACGCCATTTTCTGTATGAATTGACACGTATCTTGACATTTTCTTAATGTTATTATCTAGAACAGGACTATTGCGACCTTATGTCATAAACTTTAAATGTATTTTTTGGATTTTTCATTAAGAAATATCGTTTCAAACATCACTCCAAATCGAGCATTTTCAAGCTGAAAACTTGTTTTTTCCGCTTAAATTTTACTACACACAATAAAATCAAAAAATGGCTATGTATCTAAATAATAAATTTACTGGTATTATGAATACTTTTGTCATAATTATAAACGTATAAGGCCTCTTAAGTCCTATACGTATAACAGATACAACCATAGAACAAGTCGACAGTTTTAAATATTTAGGCAGCATAATAACTTGTGACTCCAGATGTACCCAAGATGTCAGCACCAGAATAGCCGAATGGAGGAAGAGAGGGGAGGCCTTTGCCCAGCAGTGGGACACTCAAACAGGCTAGTGAAAAAAAAATCATTAATAATGGAAACGGAATGTTAACGCTACTATTAGAAGATCAACAACATTCATGTTTATAACCTAAATGGTTTTTTTAAACGCAATAATTAAATGATTTTGATGACATTTTTCCGGTACAGTTTTAAGGTATTAAATATGATTTAAATGTAAACTTCGTTCTCATGCCCATAATAACCAATAACAATTTTTGACAGCTGGACCTTACCCGACAGTGGCGCCAACTGGTGAGCACAAAAACGGTAGCTCTCATTAAGGCACATTACATGCACATATGAATGCCAATAAACTACCGATTCGGAAAAATAAACCTCTGCCACGAGTAGAACCGGTGTAATAAACTCGCAGAGATAATAATGTTTTCATACCAGTTTATAGTATATATAAAATTATATTAACAATTTTACAATAGCTTAATATCAAACAATAATAATTTAATATTAAAATAATCTTAGCAACAACCCATATTCATCAAAAAGCCATTAAAGACAAATTATATTCGTTCATAATCCCATTGATAACGATATAACATGATATAAAAACATCAATATAAGTCAAGCAATTCCAAAAAATAATTCAAAAGTCTAATTTCGCTGTCAAACTATAACCCATTAAAACACCGAACGCCAACCCAAAATCAAGAAGCCACTAAAGATGATATAAAAGCCTCAATCTAAGTCATGCAAATATCATAAATTAATTTAAGTCTAATTTCGCTGTCAATCTATAACCCATTAAAACACGGAACGCCAACCCTCATAACTAAAAACCGGCGCAAACCGGAAAAATCCGCTCCAAACCGCTAACCCTAACTCGCGCCAAAACCTAGTACAGGCTGGGCACTAAAATTTTATTCACACGTGCCTGGTGCATAATGCAAACGTACGTTAACTAAAAAGAAAGATAAGTGCATATTTATACTATCCGTACGCGATATTTCCCAGCGACCGTCAGTGTAAAGTGTTCGATTACAATTTAATGTCGCGATGGCGGCCACAGCCTTATATTTCACATTCCAACTACCTTCAAAACTTCAAAGGATTCCCAACCTTAACACTGATCAGTTACGATTCAAACTAGCTTGTTATTAACGGTGTTTGAGTCCCTTTGGAATCGATGGCGAGGTCGTTTCGGGCAGCATCGGAGCCTAGAAGTAGTCGGCAGAATGTGACAGCCAGTGCCATGGTTATTTTTTTTAAATAAGGGTGCCTACAAAGTCATGACTTTATTACTGTCGGCTGGTAATGAGACGGAGTCGAGTTATTGAACGATATGGACATGCTTTTGATCTTAAGATAGGTTTTTGTTTTGAAATATGGGTTTAACTTTTTTTAACTTTTATCAGATATCCACAAGAAAATGGATAGATTCAAGGCGCCAAGGAACAAGTTAAACAGACGGAAAGCTTAAAACTTATGTAGGCAATGGACTGGGTAATTTTTAAGTATGAGACACTGCAATGGATATTTAGATACTTGCCAGTTAGGTATATTCACAGATAGTTGCAAAACAATTAATATTGCTGTTTTGAGATGTTAAAGATGCTTAAGTTTTTCTTATTTTCTCTAAGAAGATTTTGAATCTTTCAAGTTTAATTTAAATATTCTCTTATTTTATTAATTTTCTTGCAACGAGTGCTCTAATATTTACATCTAAATACCCTGTTTTCCAATAAAAAAAATACAATACCTAAACTGGTAAATTGTAATAAATTAATTCTGTCATTCGGTACTAAATGCAACAATTTAAAAGTAACCACCGAAATGATTACTTTATTCTCAGTTTTTTGTTGCAAATGAAAAACGAAATGAAACAGTTTATAGTATCTATATAAAGATTCGTTAAATATCTCAACACTGTTGCTACACTCTTTATTTATAGCTATCATAAAATTGACATAAATAACTGATATTAGAAACTGTCTGCAAACGTTGACGGTGGAAAGGTACGATGACTCAATCACCGAAATGATTTTATAAACGATTGACACAGATTTAACACAATCATGCTGATGATTCGTGTGTGGAAAGTTGATGAATCATTAATGTTTAGCCAAAATTTCCTTTCCGTAGGCGAAGTGCGGGATTGACGTAGGTCCTATGTCACAGGAAATTGGTTTTTAAAGGTTCCGTAGTCTACAAGGAACTCTATAGTAATTACTTAAAAGTCGCTTTTTGAACGGACTAATTTGATACAATTCGGTTCTCAGCGTATTCAAATAGTTTTAAGTATATGTATAGGTATGCGTGGCTAACGCGATTGAGCAGGTACATCGGCACCTCGGACGTGTGCGAAAGCTAAGTTTAGTTGATACACACATCAATGATGCGAGACAAAATTAAACAGAAAGAAAATCTTGAAAACTTGAATGTAGGGCAAACGTGCCTTCCCTACACGTAAAGTGGGGACGTAATTTATTCCATGTAGTTTAGCAGTTTTTTCAAATTTTTCCATGAGTAACTAGATAACTCAGTCAAAAATAGTGGGGGTTTCTAAATTTTTTCGATATAGGATTGCATGCTTTAAATGCTTGTTATGATAGAGTCTAACATATAAAAGGGATTCATATTTTATTCGCCAATCTCTATCTATGGTAAGTATGGCAATTATATCGAACCGTGAGATCTTCGATAAGACAGTATGGTCCAACCCAGGTCGGGCCTAGCTGAGTTTCTTGCTGGACTCTTCTCAGCTAGGCGAGGTTTAGTGAACCAGCGACAAAACTCCCAGTAGTTCGATTCCACTCACACCTCAGGTTCGGTTGAAACCGCTATACCAATCTCAATGGAGCGCAAACTTTTAGAGTATTCCAGTGTTCCAAACCACACGCGTGGTCGTGCCGGAGGTTTTCCCCTGGATTTTCCCCAGGCCACTCTGCAACCGCGCACTCCTATCGCTTTATTGGGCCCGGTCTCACACAATTCCGTGTCTCACACAATTTCGTGTTTCACACAATTCACAATTTATTGATTTAGATCGGTTTAATGACATCCGTTATGTCAGAGTTTTTTAATTCAGCGTGGTAGCTGTATTGATTAAAAGTGTTTCAGAAATTTGTGTTTTTTAGCATTGAATATGTTATACTTGAAATCATTTACGTAATAGACCAGTTGCATCAAAGAAATCCGTTCAAAAAGCTGTTTTACCGTTCACACAATAAGGTTCAAAATCGTCAATGTCGCTTGAGCATGTGCTTGCATCATGTAATTTTAGTCAAATAATTATAAGGAAACAATTTTATTACTACACATAACTATGCAACGAAAGTGTTACGTCCATATAATTCGTCTCAATCAATTTTTATCACACTCATAGTAGCTATAGATGGCGCTAAACACAACTTCGATAACGGCCTACCATTCAAATCTCAACTAAAACAAACACAGAATTAAGTCCAAAATAAAGGTCTATTCCGCTCCGGGCCCCAAAGTCCCGTGTCGGAATCGCCGGTTCATTTATAACACGACAGACGGGTGACGTCCGGAATGGACTCGCGAGTCAATGCCGCTGATTGATACTTTGTGGACGAGCAGAGACAATCGGGCGAACAAATGAGGACTGATGGATTTCTTATAACTGGTTGGAACGGTTTTTTTTCTTTTTAAACTGAAAGTGACTATGTAACGATGATGGCATTCGGTTTTAGAACGTAATTATTATTATTAATTACATTATTTAACCTTGTAATTAACATTCGGTAATCTTTATTAACCATGTAACCACCTAACCACCAGTGCCTTTACCATGAGTTTGCATGACCGTACTCGCTAGCGACTGCGTAAATGATTTAGTATGCCGATTCTTAGTTCTATTACGTAACCGCCAGAGGCGCTGTACTTTTGCTCGTACAATTTTTTACGCAGTCGCTAGCGAGTACGGTCATGTAATCTCATGGTAAAGGCACTGGTTAGGTGGTTACCTATTATTTTAGAATACCTACTTACCTATACTTATTCTTTTAGATTCTAACCAAGAAAAAATAATGCCTTAAAAAGAAATAAACACTCCTAATAACAAAAAAACGTATATACTATAACAAGTACCTACGCATCCATAAACTCACGCCTATATTTTCAAAAGTGGTAGGAAGGATACATGAAACTACAAGTTTAGTGCGACTTTTAGCCTTTACAGGACAAAGACGATGCGATAACGCAATGATAGTTCTAGATTATAGTGATAGCTTTCTAGATTATCGAAAAAACAACGCATGACTTTGCTGTTTATTCAACACTAGCGACCCGCCCCGGCTTCGCACGGGTGCAATGCTGATGCATGTATTATACATATAAATCTTCCCCTTGCGTCACTCTATCTATTAAAAAAAACCGCATCCAAATCCTTGCCTAGTTTTAAAGATTTAAGCATACATAGGGATATTGGGACATAGAGACAGAGAAAGCGACTTTGTTTTATAGTATGTAGTGATTACGCATAATATTAGCTAATCCAAACTAACAAACAAAACTCCTGTGCCTTTACCATGAGTTTGCATAACCGTACTCCCTAGCGACTGTGCAAACGATTTAGTATGCCGATTCTTAGTTCTATTGCGTAACCGCCAGAGGCGCTGTACTTTTTTGCCCATGCAATTACGCAGTCGCTAGCGGTTTTTTTTTTATTATTTTTTTGAACCTGACTGTGGCTTTATAGGCCGGGCCCAATAAAGCGATAGGAGTGAAAACCTAAGAGTAGTAAGAGAGAAAACCTCCGGTACGACCACGCGTGTGGTTTGGAACACTGGAATACTCTAAGAGTTTGCGCTCCAGTGAGATTGGTTGAGCGGTTTCAACCGAATCTGAGGTGTGAGTGGAGGTCGCTAGCGAGTACGGTCATGTAAACTCATGGTAAAGGCACTGAAGCATCCACTCGATTGACTCATTGACGCAAAACCATGCGACTATAGAAAGTAGGGTCATTGCCAAATTTTTCGTAATGAAAGTATACGTATATGTACCATAGAGAACAGGGATTATTGACCCATTTTACAAATTTAAATTTAAATTCCTTGCCATTTACTACAACTGAATCAGACTAGAAATACTTATTGATGATTATATAAGTGTTCCAAATCTGTCAAAGTCACCCCGTTTTTCCTAAAGTCACCCAAGTTGACAGTACAATCGCCATCAAATATATCTGCACTCTTCAGGGTGATCAAAAATATCTGAACGTGCACTCTAACGCCTTGGTAATAGAGGCGTGTTCAGATATTTATGAACACCTTGTTCGCTTCGATATATCTGATGCGACTGTACATATTTTTGTTCGAAGTCAAGTGACAGAGATTAAAAAAGTGTTTTAATATTGCGAAAATAAAATGTATTTCTACGAGTGAGTATTTAACAAGAATTAATTAATAATAAACTTTAATTTAGTCCACGTTTTATATTACCTCGATCGCGCTGAATAATAACCTATTCCGATTATAAAATCAAATGATTCATTATAAAACTAACAATAAAATTAGCAATGTAGGTGGCAGTGTAAAATTGGCAATAAAACTATAGTCACCGTTATATAAAGATCATAAATCAGTCGATAATGACGAATTAATGATCAGAATGCTTTCACCGTGGTTTTGGTGATTTCGTTATTGCGGGCAATTTATTTGGCGAAAAATAATATTATGAGGCAACTGACGACCGCTTTAGCCTAGTTGGTAGTGACCCTGCCTTCGAAGCTGGAGGTCCCGGGTTCGAATCCCGGTCAGGGCATGTATTTGTGTGATGAACACGAATATTTGTTCATGAGTCTTGGATGTTTTCTATGTATTTAAGTATATATTTATCTATATAAGTACGTATATCGTCACTTAGTCCCATAGTACAAGCTTTGCTTAGTTTGGGACTAGGTTGATTTGTGTAAGATAGTCCAAAAAAAATTTTTTAATTTTTTTTTAACTGATGCAATTCCAATAAGGTCCAGTTTTCCGTCTCGTTTGGAAAGTTAAATTGCAAAATTTGATAATTTTAAAACTAGTGACTACGCCAAATCTTGGGATTAAGCGAACCCAGAGCTCTTTTGGAATTATATTGAATATAGCCTGATATATTAATATATGTTACTAAATTAAAATAGACGGTGGCGCCACTAAAACAAACAAGCAATAAAAATTGTATTAATTTAAAAACCTTTAACAAACCAACTTCATATTTCATAATAAAAACAAAACATCTTGGATATATTTTTAAATATCATTTTAGTTTTTCTTTCAAGTAACGTGTTTTGTTTTACGATGATTAGTTAAAATAATATTTTAAAGTCATAGTAAATCACTTTTAAATTAAACGAAACGAACAATGGCGCCAGGAAAACCAAAGCATCGAAGTAAAATTAGCCGTTAAATACATAAGCGTTTGAAAGCATTCTAAAATTAAACCAATTAAAACACGCTTAAATTTAAAATCTTTCAAATTTAACAAAGACAGTGGCGCCAACGTAACAAAAGAAACACGTAAGAACTCGTGGCCAGCTATCAGTGTCAAACATGTAGGTGGCCAGGATTAAAACTGGAATGACGGAAGGCAATAAATGACAAGTTATTTTGTATTTAATGCAGACAAGTTAAGCTTCAAATTAGAATGTCGTGATCTATTGTAGTGTCGTGTGTGAAAGTAATTATTTACGATCATAAAATGTGATGCTGTCATAAAAACAAGAAGAATAACGATGTTATTTTTATTAGCGGATTCAACAAATCGTCTCACGCGGTTCTGGTGTGGCTTGACCGCGAGTTTTTTATCAAGATTTAATTTTAACTAAGCTGGTGGCCATAGCCTATGGATGCTTGCGAATGCATAACAATGACACGCCCGTTGCCGATCCTTTTAGATACCTATCAAAATCAAAAATCAAAATCAAAACATTTACCCCCTTATTCATAAACGTCTGTCAAACCTATATTAGTTAACTAGCCACTATAGTTCGTTCGTTCTTATCTGTCACTTTGACATTGACGTTTGTGAGAATGGGACAAAAAACTCTTTAGTTAGCAGAGGTTTGTTAAGTTTTATGAATACGGGGGTTATTCTGCAAATAGGCTTCAAGGGCACTTTTACCAGTCAAAACTTATCTATATCAAATAAAAATAATACAATAATCAAAGTATCTTTAATTAAATGTAGTGTTGCATGTCAAAAATAGGACTAAGAAATTAATAACAATCGAGATTTATCAGAGATGTATAAGGTCTCTAAGCGTCAAGATACAGGGTAATAAGGTAGGTACACTAATCATAATAAAATATTGTGAGATGTATCTCTATGTGTCAACATAAAAATAATAAAATCTGATAAATCCTCAGAGCGTCAGTCTAAAAATAAAATCAAATGAGAACAGAGCGAAGTCTCTCATCATGTCAATTCCATTGAACAACTAGTACGAAGTTACTAGTCCTTGCAAACATGAACAGACCGGACCTATGCGAATTTTATATTTTTTAGAGGTCTGGTTGAGGTTATCTTAGGACAGGGACGAGTGGCGTACTCGAAGAGGCCTGATGCTCAACCGAGCGATAACAGGCTGAAAATGATGATGATAATGATAATCGGAGGTCAGCATTAAGATGCCGATATACCATAAATAAATTTCACAAGTTAGTTCATGCACGAGTGAAGATAGATAATAATTAACAGAGTGTCTTATTATTATTGTTTTGTTGTGGGCTTTCATTGCCGCCTCGACCAGTATTGACCTATTATGGCAGCCCTTAAAGTTCTTTGCTTATACCCGTCGCTTCCAGGAATTCCCAGATTCTTTGGGTCGCAATCTGTTGTATCTCTTCTGGGTGCATGATGTGCCTTCCTAGGTAGATACTTCTTTTGCGCATAAGTGGTCCACAGGAGCAGAGGATATGGATGGCTCCGACTCTTGGCAGAACCTGCATGCTGCACTTTGTTTTATGACCATTTGTATTAGTTATTAATAGAGTACTTATGTACAGAAGGTTTCCTGTCTAAAACAACCGATAGTTGACAGCGAATCATGGCATCCCGCCCGCACAGGGGGTCGCCGCATACCACGTCTTTCGTTGCTAGCTCGATAGGGTATCTGGACACCACGAAGGTGTGCCAAGGCAGAGTTTAGCTGGAGTGGCAAGAGGAACAGGCCTGGGGAAGAGCACGGAATATCGAGCTACCAATAGCGAGCATCATCATCCTGGCGTTATCCCGGTACAGTTGCATCCTAACGGATGCCCGGGGTCCGCTACCTAACCCCAGGAGTTCGAGCTACCAATAGTGAGCATCATCATCCTAGCGTTATCCCGGTACAGCTGCATCCTAAAGGATGCCCGGGGTCCGCTACCTAACCCCAAGAGTTCGAGCTACCAATAGCGAGCATCATCATCCTAGCGTTATCCCGGTACAGTTGCATCCTAAAGGATGCCCGGGGTCCGCTACCTAACCCCAAGAGTTGGCGTATGCAGTTTTTACGGAAGCGACTGCTATCTGACCTTCTAACCCGAGGGAAACCAGACCTTATTGGAATCAGGCTTGTCAAGTGAGTGGGCTTGACTGTTAGAAGTTCTCGAGCCGCCCGAAGGCCTCTAACTTGCATTAACGACTGCTATCGTAGATAGCAGCTGGGATCAACGGCTTAACGTGCCTTCCAAAACACGGGAGCGCTCAGTTAATCCACTCAAAGCGGTCACCCATCCAATAACTGACCTGGGCCGACGTTGCTTAACCTCGCATACCGCACGCGGTACGCGGGCGCCGCTGGACCACGAGTGCTGTAGCTGCCAATAGCGAGCGGGAAAAACTAAATTTTGGTATATGGTATGGCCTTAAACTGGTTCATCAAGTGGCAGTAGTTAGTAAGCTTTGCGAATACTAGCTTCGTGGGCGAGTCGCTGCCGAAAACTCAAACATAAATCTACTTAATCTCGTCTGCACAGGAATAGACACAACGTGTGGATCAGTGAATTAATTTAATTTATTCTATTCTATAATTTAATAGTCTACTTTGACACTGAATGACAATTAGTACAGTTCCGCAAGACTGATCAACAATTCAAGGGATTATGTGACGATTTCTAGTGTGCGTAAGGTTGATCTAAATGAGCGCCAGTGCCTTTACCATGAGTTTACATGAACGTACTCGCTAGCGATAGCGTAAACATTTGTACGGGCATAAGTACAGCGCCTCTGGCGGTTACGCAATAGAACTAAGAATCAGCATACTAAATCGTTTATGCAGTCGCTAGCGAGTACGGTCATGCAAACTCATGGTAAAGGCACAGGTGCGAAATAAAATCACAACTGGGAATATTGAGTTTTTTGGAGTGGTTCATATTATATTTTTTATTGATAGGAGATTTATTACAGAGTTCAAAACTGCTGCCGGTTTTTTAATTAAGTATCGTTTTTAAGAAATACTTTTTTGAATCTTATCTTTGTATGTCAGTCACACGTTTGGAGGGGTTCATAGGATCGTGCCTTGGTCTGCCGCGAAACAAAAAAAAACATCAACTTGACAACTGACAGATCTCAAATGCGGTAGTTACATCTATGAATGTATGAATGTAAACCGTCTAAAGTTTTCAGCTCTAACTAAAAAGCTTATAGTTCCCCATTTATTTTTTAAGAGCTATGGGCAATGGTTTATCATGCGACATCATGATGCTTTCCGACATGACTAGTTTGTGTGTTGGGGTAATTTAAGCAGTAATTAAATTGATGGCAGTAGCGAGTTCCTTACTTAAGATATTTATTTTTTCTGTCCGCAGTCATTTATACTGTGTGACATTGAAATCGAATGTGGCACAATCCGAGACCATATACATTATATACAATTGTCGCAGTATTCTGACTCCCAATGACGGGAAGATATCAGTCAAAGTAGCCATTATTTCTGTGTATCGATTAAAACTGTAAGGCATAAAACTGTACATTTCTACTCGTACAAAGCAACATGCTTGTGTTTTCAAGGCTTTGTTTCTGTAAAGACCTAATTAAAAATGGACCTTAATAACATCGAGGTACATACAATTCAACATTAGCTTCATTTCCATAATTAAATAGCCGTAACTGACAGCTATTAAGATCGAAATTACAACGTTTTGTTCTACAAAATACATTGCCGCGCCATATCACATGTGAACGTAAATTGTAAAATATACAATACCGCCCTAAATCATTGGAAGACAAAGCCCAATCAATCTGTACGCACTCAGTAGTTTAGACGATACGAAACAGAGCTGCGCCTGCGATGACAGCTTGTGTATGAAATGAACATATTGAAAACAGTACTGTAACTCAGGCGCGGTTCCAAAAATGTTCCCGAAAGGGGAATATGTAGGGGCAATATACTGTTTACAAAGACCACCAAGGACCTTTTATTTTAACTATCCATTAACATGTCGAGATTATTAAAACAACGGAACAAGGCTAACTGGGTCATTGTCAGTTGCAAAAATAAAAGTTGTCCCTTCGGTGGTCAATAGTTAACGGCTTATGTGCATGTAAGCTATGTTTTTAGTACATGGATTATAGCAACGGAGACACTGTTTATGCGGGTTACTAGACCATTCCAAAATTAAGCTTTGTAGCTCTTAACTTTTGATATGTCCACCGAAAAGACGCGAACCTGAATCTGACAATGACCCAACTATACCATGCTTTGTAAATATTATTTTCCATCACTTTTAAGTAAATATATTAGTTTAGTGAAGAGGCGAATAAATACACATTTTGCTAGATTATAATGTTAATCTCGAAATTCAATTGTCATAAAGACCATCTTCGACGTATTGATGTACATCAAATGTTTGTAACAGTGTAGTTCCTAATTACCACAAAACGGTTGTTAACTACAATGTGAGCGTAAATGTAGCTGCTAGCTGCGTGCCAAGTGGTAATTGCGAGGAATTCCTGAACACACGATGAGCAATGCCAGTCAATGTACTGGTTGCAATATAACAACCGCGCGATATGCGCCTGCGCTTGATGGTGTGCAGCGCGCATAACGTAAATAATGCAAAAACGGTCATTCACTGCTGTGCGGATAGACGCAGTTCTGCGCAGTTCAGGTCATTGTACAACTGTACAGTTAAAGGCATAAATGTCCGACAAATGGGACAATCAAGGGTCACATGTGTTAAGTTATGTGATATTTGAGACCAGGACTCGGAAACCGGTTTCGTCTTCATACAATTAAAAATTTCGGTTAATTGCGTTTTACGATATTTTTTCATACTTTAAATTGTTTATTTCATAGATTAAGGCTAACAAAAACGAATCTTAAAATATAAATGTAGATACTCATATCTACATTACTTTAGGAGTATTTAATAAATAAATAAATAATAAATATTAGAGGACAATCTTACACAAATCGAACTAGCCCCACAGCAAGCTCAAGAAGGCTTGTGTTATGGGTACTAGACGACGATATATTTAATAGATATAAATACTTATATTAAATATATATAGAAAACATCCAAGACTCAGAAACAAATATTCATGCTCATCACACAAATATTTGCCCTGACCGGGATTCGAACCCAGGACCGTCAGCTTCACAGGCAGGTGCACTACCCACTAGGCTAAACCGGTCCTCAAATATCTATTAAATATATCGTCGTCTAGCACACATAACACAAGCCTTCTTGAGCTTACTGTGGGGCTAGTTCGATTTGTGTAAGATTGTCCTCTAATATTTATTTATTTTATTTATTTCAAAAATAGTAAAAACCGGTTCCGAGTCCTGTTTGAGACAATATTTCTATGAAACATAAACGGGTCCCTCACGTCTTTAAGGTCGAATATCACTCGACATGTTTCCGACCAATACGTGGCACTTAATCATGAGAACCAGCCGTGACGGCCGCGCGTTTAGGGCTGCGTGCGCGCGGTTCGCTCGACTGCTCGATGTTGGCGCCGGTGGTGCGGGAAGCGAGAATCCACCCTTTCGTCACTATTATTCAATGTCGACGTTCAAAGAAGTGATTGACCCGTTTATTATATTTCAATATGTCTCACGGTAGTTTTATATTTCAAATATTTCTATACAACAACACGTCCGTTCTTGGTAAAAACAGGTATAGGTAAAATCCTGAATGTCCCAACACCATGTACTGACCATATTAAAAAAAAAAAAAAAGTCAGCTTATACCGCCCTGCGCGTCCTCTATAACAACGCATTTAGGATGCTGATGGGGCTGCCGCGTTACTGTAGTGCGTCGGGGATGTTCGCGGAGGCACGCACCGATGACTTCCATGGGATAGTGCGTAAGCGAGTGGCGTCCCTGATGCGGCGTGTTCGCGGCAGCACCAACAGCCTCCTGAGCGCAGTTGCGGAAGCGCATGACAGTCCAATTCTCTGGCACTGGACACAGTCTCATAGACCTCAGATAAGTTGCCAAAAGTGACAGTGTTTGACGTCATAATAATGTTATTATCTATGTAGATATTCTAATATAACTATGGATTCCTTGTGTTCCGAAATAAAGAATTTATTATTTATTATTATTATTTATTTTATTTATTAAATATGAATTAATTTTTCTCTCGCTAATTGCAGCCCTGCTTCCTCACAAATGTGACAGCCATGTCACGATCGGCTTCACTCACAACTCAACGATCGACTGTTGGCAACGATCCAGTTACCTTTGACATTTCCGCGAATATCTTGACTGAAGACGTATGACAGTTTATGACTTCCAAGAATATAAAGGATGATAAAGCAACGATATTGCTGGCAATGAAAACAAGGCCAGACAAAATGGGACATTACTAATATAAAAAAGACGGAATATAATTAGCTTACCAAATAAATATAAATATTTGTGGACAGTTTTTACACATATCGACCTAGTCCCAAACTAAGCATAGCTTATACTATGGGTACTAGGCGACGATATACATTCTTATATAGAGACACTAGCGACCCATCCCGGCTTCGCACGGGTGCAATGCTGATGCATGTATTATACATATAAACCTTACCCTTGAGTCACTCTATCTATTAAAAAAAATCGCATCAAAATCCGTTGCGTAGTTTTAAAGATTTAAGCATACATAGGGATATAGGGACAAAGGGACAGAGATAGCGACTTTGTTTTATACTATGTAGTGATATATATTTAAATACATAGAAAACATCAAGACTCAGGACCAAATATTCGTGTTCATCACACAAATAAATGCCCTGACCGGGATTCGAACCGGGACCTCCAAATTCGTAGGCAAGGTCACTACCAACGAGGCTAAAGCGGTCGTCAATTTAATTATGTATTAATCATTCGGTAGGTACAAAAAGTTATTAGAATATTTCGCTCCACTAAACAGTTCAGTGCCTTTACCATGAGTTTGCATGACCGTACTCGCTAGCGATTGCGTAAACGATTTAGTATGCCGATTCTTAGTTCTATTGCGTAACCGCCAGAGGCACTGTACTTTTGCCCCTATCAAATTTTACGCAGTCGCTAGCGAGTACGGTCATATAAATTCATGGTAAAGGCACAGTTCAGTTTATTCGTAAAAATAATGATTTTTACAAGTCATAGTAATTACATTACATAAATTATACATTATGCGTCCTAAGCACAATGCAAATCAATTTAACTGAAATAAAATCAACGTTATATTATATAACAGCTAAAATTAACAATTATAATTAGATGCCAATATGACTAAGGCACTTGTCCCACCGCCGGCGAGTAGCGAGTAATCTCATAGTAATTCCACTCGCTTGAGCGAGAAAACGAATAGAATTACTATGAGAGTGCTCGCTGCTCTCCGGCGATGGGACAAGTGGGACAAGGAAAATTTAATCGTCCGACCCAGGTCAGGCCTAGCTGAGTTTCTTGCTGGACTCTTCTCAGCTAGGCCCGACCTGAGTTGGACTGGCTCTACCCGGTGTGCTGCGGTACCGGGGCGAATAGGGACTATATGTGTCAGTGTTCTGATCGCGCGGTGGACGTCCCCGCCGGCGGGAATGCCTAAGTATGCTCGTCGTGTCTGAGTTGGACGCCGTAAGCGCAGCGTTCCATCTTTCTATGGACGCTGTGGTTACGTCGTCCAGGTCCGTGAGTGTGCCTAGGACAACCGACCGTGCGGCTTCTTCGCTATAATTTGCTTCGCAGAAAAGCTCCAGTTAAATACCTAAGCTATGCTATTACATCATTATTACATTATTTCAAATGCTTATTGATTGATTTGATACAACTTGGCCAAGTTAAATAATTTAAAGTGTATTTTATTGCCAGGCCACACAACTCCAATGCTTTTAGTTAGGAATTCAGTATCGACGTATAAGCACGCCCATCAGTCAGCGACGTAAATAGACGTCCGATCCCATGGGGCCATTCTCGGCCTTTATGTGATCTATTATGCTTTTAAATCCTATTTGTGGTTAATTTCCGACACTGAATGTATAAAATTTTGAGTGTCAGTCGTCCAGAGACCTTTACTGATATTAAAATATTTAATAACACAGTATTAAATAATAATAACATAGTATTAAATAATAACATAGTATTAAATATTAACATAGTATTAAATAACATAGTATTGATAACATTGTATTAAATAATAATTTACTAAAAGCAACGTAGCTTTATATAAATTTATTGGAATTATGAAGACTTTTGTCATAACTAAAGTTAGCGGCCGAAGGGGGATTTATTAATAAGAAATATAGTTTCATACATCACTTTAAATAAACTTTAAATTACATAATAACTATAGCAAAAAAATACCCCTACTATTTAGTAACCGAACTATTTTTTTCTATAATTATTGTGTGTAATTTAAATTCCCCTTCGGCCGCCATCGCAACCATGTTTCGCAACCAGTTGCAAAGGAAGAATTTTCCTCCTTCGTTGGCAACTTGTTGTGAATGAAGAATATTTTGTATCCAGCAAATACATGTAAAATCCACATGTTAGATCGCAATAGTGCCCAATAATATACAAATACAAGTGCCAAAGGTGGATTAGCAATTATTTAAAAAAGTTCGTAGTCGCTCAAAAAAGGCAAATGTTAACCTGTAGACGCCGGTGCCGGTGATGATGGAACTCGACGACTCAAATAAAACTTCGATGTAAACTAGACTGTATAATTTCAATAGATGCTGATTTACAAAATAGTTTGGCCAAAAGAGGTTTGCGCAGAAGTGGTTGTATGTGAGAACAAAAGAATAGGTAATGACGAGCAAGATTTGATAATTTGAGTTAACGTATGTTACAATGGTATGGATAAAGCGTATGTGAAGCGTTGCTATTGGTGGCTTTAAAAAAGCCGCTCTTATACTAACCGTGCCCGACGGGCGCGTTTTGCTACTGCATACTAAGTTATTATATATGTATAAAATTAAATAAGAGTTGCGTTCGCAACATAACCCTTTTGGTAATTACCATACCGAATAAAGTTTAGACGCTTTGACATAAGACAGACAAGCAAGCGCCCGGTAGTTATCTACAATTGACAGTTTACTCAAGAGACACTTAAGCCAATTAAAACCGGACAAGCGTGATCTGTTTTGGCGATTGTGATTCCGTAGGTATATTGACAGCTGAATTTGAATTATAGTGAGTCATATTTCATGTTTAAAACATGTGCAGTTCACATTCGTACAAACGTACATACAAATAAGACTTAGATTACCTTTCTGAAGCACGCGAGTAAAAATCGGAATTATTATCACCCACTTGTAAAAAAGGTCAACTATCGATTTACACTTTTAACTTGTCGATTTAGATCTGATGTAAAACCATATATTCAATATGAATAAACTATTCATTCATTCTTTCATTACTACAAAGCCTTTTAGAAAATGATCAAAGATCGAAAGGTATATAAAATATACCTTACCTTACCTTGTACGTTTATTCTTTCGAAATCGTTTAACTTTTATGAATTATTTTCTCCTTGCACCCACATTTGCTAGTTTCTGTTTGGTCCTATGGTCGACAGGTAGAGAATGCCTCGTGGCATTAAGTCCGCCTATTGTACTTATATTCTTTTTGTGCAATAAAGTTTAAATAAATAAATAAAAATCGATAAAATCGATCTATATAATCATTTTCGCATCTACCCAAAGATCTCCAACCTTAGATCATTAATACACTCAGGCGCAAGCATTATAAGTGACACGGAAACTCAATTAGCGCGCGTGTGGCCGGGCGCCATATTGTAATTGCGCGAGCGCAAGACAAAAAGGGTTGAAGAGGGGAAACGGGGGGGAATAAGTTAATTAGTGGTTTTGTCGGCTTTGTGAATGGGTATCGTAAACGACTCGGCATTTTACCGTTTTTGAATTACTCTTTTTATATGCTTCTGTGGATTTAATTATTTTTATATAGATTTACGATGCAATCCGGATTAAATTTAAAATAGTTACGATAACGTAAAATCAATTAAATTTAATTGACATTTAGCTCTTGTCACTGTGATAATGTGAGATAAAAATCACTACACTCCCGGAGCGCTCGTGGCTTAGCGGCGCCCGCGTGCCGCGTGCCGCATGCGATAAGTATGCGAGGTTGAACAACATGGGCCTGGGTCAGTTTTTGGATGGATGACCGCTTTGAGTGCTTACTCACTAAGCGCTCCCGTGCTTTGGGAGGCACGTTAAGCCGGTGATCCCGGCTGCTGTTTATGATAGCAGTCGTTAAACCAACCAAACAAGCAGTCGGTAAGCCTCCGGGCGGCTTGAGAGCTTCTAACAGTCAAGTTGCCCATTCACTTGACAAGCCTAATTTCAAGGGATACATACCGTTACCCTACATGTAACCCCTGGGTGGTGCTAAGCGATGCAACAAAAACTGGCAACAAAATTTCCATACGACCAGGGACCGATACCGGTATTTTTAAAAAACCTAAACCCAAATCTAACTTTAATATTTAAGAAAAGATATTAACCTTTCAAACGAAAACGTTACGTAAAGACCCCAATTACCAATTACAATTGTAATCATAATTTAATTTCAATGACATTGCATCGCCAAAATATTCAATGCATAAATGTAAACACTGTAAAGCCCGTAGCGCATGTTTTCTTATGCAATTGTGTTATCTATTTATTAATTTGTTAATATCTTGTCGTGTATAAAAGTTTTTTGACACGCACTTATAATTAATGTGACATATACTCAATTTACTTAATTCACTTTTGACATGCATGACTTGTTAGTCATATCATGAAAAAATATTTTCACATGCCTCGAGGCCGAATATATTAAGGGTCAACAATGTATAGTATGTATACCTATATCATCCTGCTGTACCATATGTTCTTGTGAATAAACTTTCATTTCAATTCCCCTTAGACCAGCTTTAGGTACAATATAGATCCAAATTGACATCCTGCCTTGTGTGAACGTGTCATTATCATTATAATTCATTTGCTATCAACGTTAATTAATTACAGAAGTTTGATTATATCTTAATTAGTGAGGCAGGTGCGGGAATATGGTCATTAATTATGTTCTTAACGTCAACATCAACCGATGTTTTTAAGTATGATTGTTGAAATCTATTTAAGAATTTTTAGTTCTCTTTTGTTTCTACCCTAGGGTATATCTGTATGTAAGTAGTAAGTGGATATTATTATTTTTTTTCTCTTATGTATTATTTTTTCTTTTGTAGTCATATTTAATTATTTTTCTTTTGGCTATTATTTAGTGTATGGCGGTCCGTGAGTCACCGACGGTACTGGCTGAAAATCAGCGCTGTAGGTGTCTGACACCTCAGCATAATGCTGAGCCAGTGTCCGTTTCACTGCCGCGGGGACACACATGTTGTGGTTTGTTTTCTTCTGTTGTTTTTTTTTGTAATATGTGTGTCTTCTGTGTCTGTGAATAAATGTTTCTTTCTTTCTTTCTTTTGTTGAGACAAAAAAATTGGTATTTGTGTAATTTCACGGAACATTCAGTTGTATCGTAATCCTTCTCTGTACCTTGTTTTGTTTAGAATTATAAAGAATGACAGAGAACGTCTTATGAGCTTTTTATCAGGCACATTACGTAATACATTCTGTGGTATATATTTATTTATATATATGTATATATTTATGGATATCTATATATTTGTATTTATCTTATGATTAGTTTAGTATTAACTGATTTTTAGTAGGTTCTATATACTATCTCTCATGCATCACCTACCATGATTAGATTAGATTAGATTAGATTTATTTATTTCATAATATAAAAATACAATATAAATTATCCTAAGTCAATTTATACGACTTTATATTATGATCGTCAAAAAAAAATTATGAAATGTCAAAAATGATAATTATAATAATAACATTACTTAATTTGTAAAACAATTATCAAAATTATTTAAATAATGATCATACTACTAAAATCACATCATTTGTAACAATAAAAATCCGCGTCAATAATATAATGTCGAAAACTTAAATAATCATCAGTCACAATACATTAAAATTAAAATCAAACAAAAATATAATTTAAAAATTCAATGTCAAACTAATTTCATATCCATGAAGTCATTTACAGAATAAAAAGAATTTTCCAATAAAAAGATTCTAAGTTGGCGTTTAAATGCTTCGTCAGATGTTTCATTTTTTAATTTGGTGGGTAGATGTTCGTAATACGTTGGTCCTATAACGCGTGGGTTTTTTTCCGAAAGTGCCATGCGACGCGGCACTGTTCTGAGTCTACCTGTGGATCGAATTACTTTTCCCGTTACCTCCACGCGTTTGAAAATCTGTATATTATTTCTCACGTACATTAGTACCTCAAATAGGTAAAGGGAGTAGTGCGTCATTATATTATGGAGTTTGAAAAGGTCTTTGCAAGAGTGTCTTGGTTTCACTCCGGCCAATAACCGAAGTGCGCGTTTTTGGAGTATAAATACTCGCTTAGCATCTGTAGAATTCCCCCATAGAACCGTACCATAAGACATTAACGAATGAAAATGGGAAAAATACACTGATCTTAATGACGAATTAGACACTAATGGCTTTAATTTTTTTAAGGCAAATACAGCACTACTAAGTCTATTGCACAGACGGTCAACATGGCACTTCCAGTTGAGGCACGAGTCCAGTGTGAAGCCGAGAAATTTAGACTCATTGGATAATGGCATCGGGCTGTTGGAAATACATGGAGGCAGTGTAGTATTTCGGCCTGAAAATACCATGATATTTGATTTTGACAAGTTCAGTAGGAGGCCATTCGACGAGAACCATTTATGCAGTTGTCTACATGCCACATGGATTTTTTCAGACAGCTGGTCATATGTTTTTGCGCTCACTATGACTGTTGTATCATCTGCAAACAGCACAGATAGACCGCTAGTTACTGCCGATGGTAAATCGTTTATAAATAATAAAAATAACGAATTTCCAACCGCTGACCCCTGTGGAATACCTAATTTCACAAAACCAGAATTGGATGTATGGGCTTTGCCGTTTGTGGACATTTTCACAACCTGTTTACGGTTGGATAAAAAAGATTTGAACAATTTGTGGGCCGAATCATGTATGCCATATTGGCTCAGCTTCGACAGCAATAACTTGTGACAAATCACGTCGAAAGCCTTAGACAGGTCGCACATAATACCTGCCACCTTGTACTTGTCATCAATACCCGTTACAATGCAATCAATGATCTTGTGCGCTGCCGTAACTGTCGACTTTTTCTGTCTATAGGCGTATTGGTTGTTAGTAAGCAAGTCGTTTGTTTCTAAGTGGGCCATTAGGCAAGATGATAAAATGGACTCCACTAGTTTTGATATAGTAGGTACAATGGTGATGGGTCTGTAATTGTTCAAATCTTCTCTATCCCCTTTACCTTTAAATACCGGACATACTCTAGTGGTTTTTAAAACGTCAGGATATATACCATTTTTGAACATATTATTAATTAAAATTATTAAAATGTCAGATATAATTGGCCAAATACTCAATATTATATTCAATGATATGTCAAATGCATCTACAGTTGTTCTGGTCTTTAACATGGATTTTATCGTTCTATCCATAAGCTCACGTGTAATAAAAGGTAGCGTGAACTTGGGAACATCAGAGTTGCCCAGGTGCCTACAAACGTACTGTCCGGATAATAATTCATCACTCTGTATTACATATTTTGAGGCGATACTTAGGAAATGGGAATTAAATGCATTGGGGACCTCTTCATAAGGTAAGTACGCATTTGTATCTTGGTCTTTTAAGAGGATACTTTGACTTTTCGCATTTGAGCCTATCTCGTCATTTATGACCTTCCAAAGTTCTTTTGAAGGATTTTTACTCTCTGCGAGTCTCAACTCAACGTATTTTCGACGAGCTCGAAGTGTCTCGGACTTAATTAGTTGAGAGTAGTGCTCAATGCAGTCAGTTAATATCTGGTTGTTAGGATATTGGCGTCGTATCTCATGGAGGTCCCTATGCTTTTGCATGTATTCAAACAGTTCGTCTGTAGCCCACGGGACTGTTGGTTTCTTTTTTAAACGTATCTGTTTAATAGGAAAATGCAAATCTATATAATATGTCAATATATTAAATAATTTATCAAACTTGTAGCCAATGTCAATACTATCGTCATAAATAAAATTAAAGTTATAATTGGAAATGTCAGAATAGAATAAATAAATGGATTCATCATTAAATAACCGACGTTCGGCTACCTCATTCGAATTGGCCGTATGGTGCCCATGTTCCATCGTTAACACATACCGCTGTGCGTTGTGATCACTAATGGCAGTATCCACCGGTGATACACTGAGTCGGTCGCATGCTATATTTGTTAAACCGCAGTCAATGGATGACGCAGAATCGGCAGTTACGCGAGTGGGAAATTTCACTGTGTTTTCACAGCCATAGCAATTTAGTACGTCATCGACCCGCCGCCTCAAGTTATAGTCACATTTATAATCCACATTTTGATCGCCAACTATAAGAAACTTTTTATTTTCGTCAGTTAACTTATTTAATAATAATTCTAGATTTTCCAAATAAATGTCAATATTTCCATTACAAGTCCTATATAATACAATAATAATCAAATGGTAACATGGTATTTCTACAGCCGTGAATTCTATGTGATATTGGACACAGAGGCTATGTAGGTCATTGCGTTGTTTATAACGTATACCGTCACGTATGTATAGTGCTACCCCACCGTGCGCATCTGAGCGCGTCCGGCAATAACAGTTCCCAAGCGCATACCCACCTATCTTCACGCGTTCCAAATCAATTTTGCGACACCAGATTTCGCTTAAACAAAGAATATCAGGCTTTATGTCACTACATAATAAATCGAGTAATGCAGTTTTACTGGAAATAGACCTTACATTTTGGTGTATAACTATGAACTTTGAGGTTATTTCTGCGTTGTGCTGCCTTGTTTTTCTGTGGAGTTTTTTGGCAGAATTACGTTGAAAAATCGTACCACTACACCTTCCGGCCAATTTTCTGCGCTCCTGGCGACCTTCACCTTGTTTGCGGGCACTTCCAAACGGAAAGATGTGTAGTTGCCACGCGTGACCACCAGCTGCTGGCATGCCGGTGCCGTGATTCCCATCTGGGCTTGGACGTGACGGACGACATCCTCAGTGGTGGTATCCTCGCTGAGGTTATATACGTGAAGGCTGACGACCCGGGGCGCAGCAGCCCGCAGCCCAGAGGTGCACGAAGCTTGAAGTGGATTAGCGGATGGAACAGGAGTTGAGGATAACAGCCTGACATTATCCGTGTCAGGAACAGTGCCAGTGTTTATACTTGCCTGACGTATACCCTGCTTATTTTGTACCTGTGTGTTCGTACGTTGCGGGCGGGTGCGGCGCTGCTCGGGCTGATTACCTTGGTTTTCAGCCGCAGAAGTTAATTTCTTGGACTCGGAAGTCAAAGGTTTAACATCAACTGGCTTCACGGCTGAGAATACTGGGCCAGTGGGTACAGGACTACTAATTGGAGATCTATCAGACTGGGACACTGGTGTTCTTAGTGTTGACACAGGCCGATCTTCATCATGACATGGTGTCTCGTCATCTAGGAATATCAAACCTTGAGGACCGGACTCATTCAGTGGCTCATACGGGGTGTTTGTTATCCTATCCGTGTTAGTGTTGTGGGTGACTGTACTTAG
Organism: Epiblema foenella; assembly: GCA_963556455.1. NCBI lineage: Eukaryota > Metazoa > Arthropoda > Insecta > Lepidoptera > Tortricidae > Epiblema > Epiblema foenella. The sequence goes on from OY747104.1 coordinate 21,118,451, forward strand.
GATGATCTGGATGCATTGGTTTTGTTGTGTGAGTAGCTTTCTCTGTTCACGCATAACACTATAACAACACTGTAGCTGCTCCTTCATGCCAATTATTTCGTCCTTTAAGTTTGAAATTTCATCCACCAACTTTGTAACGGCTGCCGCATTTATCACTTGTTTTGCAATTGATGGTGCCATTTTTTTATTATTTTTTTATGTTCACTTGTTTAATATCAATGTATATATAATAATATCACAAAACTGTATCGTAAATATGTGTTTATACTATTAAATAATTTTATATTTAGAGGTGCTTTTGAATTTGACCACTAACCGCGCAGTGGCGCCCTCTGCCCTCTCATGAATCGTAATGCTCGATTTGATTTACGCTACCCTAAGGTTGTCTGGAAGAGATCGCTCTTTAGCGATAAGACAGCCTGTTGTTTGCCTCTACTCATTTTAATTATGTACTGTACTGTGTTTTTGTTGAGGTTATGCAATAAAGAGTAATTGTATTGTATTGTAATTACATAATTATGTCATCAAAGTTTTCAGGGGGGGCATATTCTGTCCCTTTTCCTCAAAACGCACCTCGGTATTGGAACGATCGTCATTTACCATGGCGTTCGAGATCAGTCACGTCACTGACCTGTCGCGCTTTATCTCTCTAACCAGCAACATTATGACGGTTGTAGTTTCGTAATTTGAGATATTTGAATAGCATTCTTATTTATTTCAGAGTACCTAGTCAAATCTTGAGCCAACAACTATTTAGTTCAGCACTTTTGAGTTCCAAATACATTTTAATGTGTATAACCTTTAAAAAGTAAATTAAACATTGCAGTAAGCAGGATTCTTCAATAAATTAGAGGCCTTATAAATTTTAAATGTTTTGATTTCAAATTATGATAAAAGAATTGATAATACCAATAAAGTGATTAAAGACTACGATGATTTTTTTAAAGTTTTAGATAGTAACATAGCGATTTTTTGATTTTACTGTGTGTAGCATAATTTAAGCGGAAAAAACAAGTTTTTAGCTTGAAAATGGTCGATTTGGAGTGATGTTTGAAACGATATTTCTTAATGAAAAATCCAAAAAATACATTAAAAGTTTATATAATAAGGTCACAATAGTCCTGTTCTAGATAGTAACACTGAGAAAATGACACGATACGCGTCAATTCAAACAGAAAATGGCCTAAATAGAAAAGCGTATTTAACTTATAAAGACTCTTAACCTTAAATATGTCTGCCATATATGATATACGACTCTCTATTTGGAGTATATGATACAAAAACAAACGAGCCTCGAGCATAGTCCACAATCTCGAATTGTTTTACCCTACATCTAATTATAAATACTAGTCAAAAAGCTCGATAACTGGTGTACTTCATACAAAATTTTAATTGTCATGCAATACATCTTTGCTCCTAAAAAAATCCCACCTAAATCGGCCCATATCTCACTAAACATCATCGAACTATAAATCCCTCAAAACCTTTTTTAGGTTGCGCACGAGTTCAATTCAGTCAGGACAGTCCCGCTGAAGGGGGAGAGGGCTAAAGAAGACGTATCTTGCCACCACAATCCATTGTCCATTGTTTTTGCCTCGGTTATTTATGACGGACGACACTACCGTCCCTCTCTAGCCCACGGAGACATGCCGCTGTCCCTGTCCCCCGGCTTCCGTTTCGTAATGCCTTAGCTAATAAATTACGCTTCAAAAGATTATTTATTAGATTATTCAGAGGCTGTGCCGTATTGGTTGAAGGACGTTTAGGACTTGTGTTTTAAACTTTTTTGCTTTGATTGATTTGTGGAAGCCAACAACAATGGGACACGAGAGGAATGATGAATAGCAAATGAATTTGGTGTGCAGTTTTTTATGTCATTGTTTTTGGAGGTTGAAATGTAAATCGACTACTGAATGTTTATGAAAGGATTCTTATATGTTAGTTTTTGGTATTTTGGTTAATAAATAAAATAAATATTTGTGGACAATCTTACACCAATCGACCTAGTCTCAAACTAAGCAAAGCTTGTACTATGGGTACTAGGCGACGATATACATACTTATATAGATAAATATAATATGTTTATCTATATAAGTATGTATGTAAGTATATTATACTTACATACATAGAAAACATCCAAGACTCAGGAATAAATATTGTGTTCATTATTCAAATATTGTGTTCATTACAGAGCGGGGACGTCCACCGCTGCGGGGACGTCCACCGCGCGATCGCGACAACAGTGACACATATAGTCCCTATTCGTCCCGGTACCGCCGCACACCGGGTAGAGTCAGTCCGACCCAGGTCGGGCCTAGCTGAGTTTCTTGCTGGACTCTTCTCAGCTAGGCTAGGTTTAGTGAACCAGCGACAAAACTCCCAGTAGCTCGATTCCACTCACACCTCAGATTCGGTTGAAACCGCTCAACCAATCTCACTGGAGCGCAAACTCTTAGAGTATTCCAGTGTTCCAAACCACACGCGTGGTCGTGCCGGAGGTTTTCCCCTGGATTTTCCCCAGGCTACTCTCCAACCGCGCACTCCTATCGCTTTATTGGGCCCGGCCTATAAAGCCACAGTCAGGTTCAAAAAAAAAAAAAAGTTCATTACAGAAATAAATGCCCTGACCGGGATTAGAACCCGGGACCTCCAGCTTAGTAGGCAGGGTCACTACCAACTAGGCTAAAGTGGTCGTCAGTGGTGGTTAATGTTATATTGAAATTGTACTCAATTCGCTTTCACTAAGTCTCCTTGCCTTATTTTTACTGAATGTTAAAGCCCATTACCATGGTGCAATTTTACATTGCGGGGTTTGAACGTACTTGTGTTACCTCCGTACCCGCGGCCCGCAATGTAACGAAAATTGCATTCGATGCAAGTTATTGTACCATAATAAACAGACTCCAATGTGCTTTTTCAGTATGAACTGGAAATAGGTATTTATTTTAGAGGATTATCAAGAAGAGACAACATACTAATCTAGAAATATAGCAAGTTAGTTAGTATATTCTTACCATGAGACGTGGTTAGTAGTAGAACGACTATAAAGTGGAGGATGAAAAATAATCTAACGAAAGCATATTTATAGTTAACGTCCGTTCAACATAAACATGTCACGAAACGTCACGTCGAAATAAATTCAAAGCCGTCCACATTATTATTCACAGCCATTAATTAACCTCGACGAATGTTTTAATTAAAAAAAGAACTTTCCATAAGAAAGGACGGCGACGAATTCAAAATCCCTCGCGTCTCAACCGCCATAAATAATTGGGACAAAACCCCACCCCCGGCCCCGAGATAAGTGTCTAAAATTTTCACAATCCGGCAATAAAAAGATAATTTATTAGAATAGCTCTTATTGTTTTGGTTATTTATGTGTATGGAGTAATGTAATCTAGCTGGTGGCCCTAAATAAATAATTTCTCTTTAATGTCGCTCCTTGCTTAATCTCCAGCGGTCCCGCGCAGTCCGCATTTTCTGAGCGTAATGGCCACCCGAGGTATTTTTAGGTCTAAATAAATATGATTTGTTGTGCGTTTTCTGACAGAATTTAATTTCGTTTCGCTAACTGAGGACCTTGTGTTGCTAATCTATGAATTATTTTAATGGGCCATCGTCGATATTTTTGGGGGCAGGTATGGTCCTCCTATTCGCATCGTTTTGCATATTATTGTGATTACAATATCGTACTAGAAAATATTTGAATACAGTTATTTTTTTTAAATAAAATAATGTTTCCTTTAAGTTAAATGATCTAAAAAGGATTTAAGGCAGTTTCCCTCTAGGCCCATAAGTTTTACCCAACCTGTATAATGGTTTTACTGGGTTTCTAACAAGAACATCGCCTTAGGTGGTACGGCCACGCCTTGCAAAAACCAGCAAGCTATAACAAATGTCTGGCTATGCCGCCTCCTCCTGGACCCAGAAAAAGGGGAATGCCCAGATGCTGGCTGGACGTTGGGAGGGATGACATGCGTGCCAATGGTCTCACACAAAATGCAAAAAACCGTGCGAAATGTAGGAGAAAAATCAGGAAAGCTGTCCCTGGACTCCGAAGCAATCAGGATAAACGCTTAGATAAGAGAGAGAGAGAGGTTTTACTGAGATTCCAACCCAGCTCCACTACCAACTTTGCGAGGTTACTAACAAATACTGCAAACATCAATCTCATTTCATAATAATAGATGAACGAGTGGCAACTATTGGATATATTAAACTGTCTAACATAAGGTTTTTTTTTTGAACCTGACTGTGGTTTTATAGGCCGGGCCCAATAAAGCGATAGCAGTACGTGGTTGGAGAGTAGCCTGGGGAAAATCCAGGGGAAAACCTTCGGCACGACCACGCGTGTGGTTTGGAACACTGGAATACTCTAAGAGTTTGCGCTCCAATGAGATTGGTTGAGCGGTTTCAACCGAATCTGAGGTGTGAGTGGAATCGAGCTACTGGGAGTTTTGTCGCTGGTTCACTAAACCTAGCCTAACTGAGAAGAGTCCAGCAAGAAAGTCAGCTAGGCCCGGTCTAACATAAGGACTTTTACCTTAACCTATCGATAACCGTGGCCCTCTGGGTAGGCGTTGGATTACGAAAAATGTTTCTGTCAAAATTTGGTATAATTCTCATTTTGACTAGTAGCTCCCAAATCATAAATTGTGCCAGTTATAGCTCGTTCTTGAACAAAAGTAGCAACATGCAGATGCGTCCCTGCCCTGGTCGTTTCTGGAAATTAGTGGCCGCCCGTGAGTTATGCCACCAGTATTATGTTTTCAGTTTAATAAGCAGACGGGGCGACGCCAGACTTGTGCGACGTTCACAATAAAGTTTTAAAGATGTGTCGGTACTGTTGGTTCTAAGTGATGACATACTTTTTTTTTCCTTCTTTTTTTATACTACACCGGTGGCAAATAGCGTAAAGCCCATCAGAAGGTACAGACGCCTGAAACACCAAAGGATTCACATGAATTTTGCCCGCCCCATAAGAATTTAAAAAATCTAGAACCCCAGTAGATACTCAGGAAATCTCAGCTCATTCCACAACCAGCCTGCCTTTTTCAGTAGCGATATTCTCGTGAGAGACCTTTAAGGCAGTTATAGGATGAACATCAAAATTGCGATTTTTATCGTATTGGTAACGATTGAGCTGGTTACATATTTTTGTTGATTTTTGTTGATTTTTTCCCCTTTTTTTATTTATATAAGTTTCTGACCAAATGTAGACGTTTTGGCTTTACAGGAGTAAACTTACTGTTTTAAATAGTATTTACTGTTATAGTTCTTTAGAACATCAAAAACGCTATAATTGTAACGTAAAATTACACTGTCACCCAAATATCATGATCGGACTAACTTAACCTCACCAACAATCAAACCCGTCTCAACCCAAACTTATTAGCGCGAAAGAGACACAAGATAACCTGACCGATCAGCTACTCGTAGTTCCGTGTAGTTTCACCCCACGTTCCGAGCTTTTAATTATAATACTTTATAGCCCAATAAATCACGGCGTACGTCCCGGGGTGCCACCTCCCCCCACCCTCCCCTCGCCTTTGAAGGATATCAGTTCAATTCTCGCTGGCTGTAATAATTTATAAAGAAATTATTCCTTTTCTGGGTGAGGGTGGCATTGACGTGATCTTGGGTATATGTAGGTTGTAATGGGTTGCAGTGGAGTTAACGGCTTGTGTGAGAGTAAAATGTGCAGAGTATACAATGTTTTACTGGCCTGTTTGTTCGATGTTCACTTGTTCAGTGCTTACCTGAAAAAAAAAACTTAGTATTAGGATGCTGCTAAACCCAAGTTACATTACCTTATCTAGGACACCCGCATTAAATGAAGGTGGGTGGATCAACTATTCTTTGTTGCTCGTTACCATGGTTACGTCTCCTGAGTCACTCTTTAAAACTGTGATTTCATAGTTTTAGCGATGAACATAAATTTATGTAGACGTGGGTCATCTGTTGAGCATGCTTGAAGTCCTTATTATAAATATTTTTCTAAGAAATTCGGTCACTGTTGTCTCCTCACTGACGGGACAGAGTAACAACAAGAAAAAGTTGATTGGCCCTGGTACAATAAAATTGTTACATATTTATTTCGATCTCTTTCCAACCGTTAGTATAAAATAATTGATTGCCATGTTATAAGTTATTTCTAGCTTTTCAACGATAGTTATAAATCAGGTTAAGCCTGCTTTGGAACGAAAAAGAACTATATGTCACTCATAATTATGACAGATCTAATGACATTTCATATATGAAACTGAGCTCGTTTAGGCTGCAGAGCGTGCCAAAGTAATCAACATGCATACTCTAAAAGCATTACCCTATTTCCGGGGCAGTTACAAACCAAATAAAAAAAACTTATAATCGGCATGTAAAATTACTTATAATTGACATGTAAATATTACTTATAATTCACATGTAAAACTACTTATAATTTTATCAATAAATATCTCAATCTCTAAATCAACAAGGCACCTATACTCTGCTTCAGAAGTGTGATGGCAACCTTTACATATCACGGTCATTAATTATGGTAATGTTATCTGTCTCCAAAAGGAACGGAGCCTATTCCGAGGCCTATATATTTATTTATTTAATTTTTGGTGCACAAAAATAAACCAACTGTCAACTTTTAGAGAAGTCAGTCAGACAAAGTCCTCAATTTAATAATAATGTGTTTGTCGTTGCGTTTAAGAATACGTGAGATTTACAGAAACGTGACGAAATAGGACACATGACAGAACCAAGTCGAATAGCTGGACTCCAAACTTGGCACGAAGGCAGGGGTGCGTGCAAATATGACAAATTTATGTAAAGAGGGGTGCAGAGCAAGAAGGGGGGAATTAGTGCTCATTCCGTCTGATGTTTACGGCTGGAACTGTGGAAAATATGGTAATGGTGGCGGTATCGATTGAGAACACGCTGCGAGGTTCAAGTTTTTGGTTAACGTGATTGATTAGAACGTACACTAAGCCAAAAAATGTTTTTTTAGTATACAGAGCGTCCCACGGCTATGCCGCATGGAGGGAAAGTACCTTGAATATTGTAGATGGAACATTTTACTGAAAGAAGACATTATTTGAATTTAAAAAACAATTGAAACTGCATTCACAGATATTTAAATAATTTTATGTTGTCTGTGCAACGCTTTACCTCACTCAAGGCGAACCAATGAGCCAGACCTCCGATTACGAGTCGTTATTACGAATTCCTGCGTCAAGATATACTAGGGGTGGTGGGGTGACCCTTTTTTACAATATTAATGAATTTCAATAATAAATGTAACTAATATAACTAACTTAAAAATATATATAGTATCGAGACAAAAATTATAATTATAAAAAGAAATCAGCGGTCAGGGTCTATAATAACTTTTAATTGTATAAACTTAATCTTAGTTAAAGGTTAAGTTTATACTATTAAAAGTTATTATAGACCCTGAGACTCTATACATCTCTCTGCAAACGCGTGCCCAGGTTATTCGTCTGATGTATTGTTCACTTATTGCTGTGTACTTTCACTATAGGTACTAACTATGTTTTTGACTTGTAAAAGAGCCCTTGAGTGAGGCCTACTTACAGAATAAATGTTTGATGTTTGATGAGCGTATAGCTCTCCCTCCTGTAGCATGGACCGCAGGACGCTAGCTGCATTACCCTTTTGGATCGCAATAATATCACTAAGTAATTTTATAATTCTATATCTGACATTGACATTTTGATAATTTATGTAATAAAATTGAAAAACTAACTCAACTGTCATTACATAACTATGTAATTTCTTTGACATGTAAAATTTTATTATTAAGGTTCCTTATCAGATAAAAAACGCTCATCTATTTACGCCATTTTCTGTTTGAATTTACACGTATCTTGAAATTTCCTGTTACTATCTAGAACAGGACTATTGCGACCGTATGTCATAAACTTTAAATGGATTTTACGATTTTTTATTAAGAAATATCGTTTCAAACATCACTCCAAATAGACCATTTTCAAGATAAAAACTTGTTTTTTTCGCTTAAATTTTACCCACAATAAAATCAAAAATGACTATGTTACTATCTAAAACTTTAATAAAATCATCGTAGCCTTTAACTTCATTGGTATTATCATTACTTTTGTCATAATTTGAAATCAAAACATTTTAAAACTTATAAGGCCTCTTTAATGAGTATGAGTATGAGTATGAGGTGAACATTGTAAATACACACTGCCGGCGGTCCCTGTCGTCGAGGAGAAAATACCTATCCTCCTGAGACCCACCATACAAATAAAAATACAATCGAATTTGAACCTAACAGTTCCGATTATAAATTTGAATTTTATTTTATGTCAAATCAATCAAACCAAAACAAATGCAACTCTATCACTTCAAAATTTAACTTATTTTCCGTTGACCATATTTTGTCCTTTATATAGGACGCGGGGTCTTAGGAGGCTATTTACTTACACATCTATGCAGTTGTTCAGACTAGATCGGACAGTATAATATATTAGTTATATAGATGAAAAGAATAAGTTAGGTATGTGTTTGAAACTGAGCGCGTCTCTCGCCATCAAACATTACAGTTTGGCGAGTACAATATTGAAATGTAATTTAATTGTATTTTTTGAGATATTAAATTTTAAAAAATGGCCTAGATTTCTTGCGGTCATCACTAAAGGATGAAGGATTACCCTCTTCACAACTCGAATTAAAAACTTTCGGTGTGTTTGTAGCTAATCGTGACGCATTGCTTTATTTTTGTCACAAGAGTTATACGGCATATGATATAATGTGACACTTAGTCCATATATTTTATAGTTTACTCAGTGCTTTCACCTTTAAGTCTCTAAATGTAATATAAAATTATCTAACCACATTTTCTGACTCTTAAGGTTTTAATTTAGAAACTATTGACTCAATACTTCTAAAAGGTCTTTAAATCTGAATTCACTAAAGTCTAAAAATCTCAAATTTAGAATGAAGGAAAAATTGAAAAATTTAGGCACCGAGCAGGATTCGAACCTGCGACCTCCCGGCACTCGCGGCCAGTCGCGGTCTAAAAATCTCTTTTTAATTCTTTTTTTGACACTGCTAAAGTAAAAACAATCTTAAACTGAACGCCCTTTCAGTTTCCGCTCACATTTGAATAATATACAGAAATATACATTGAAACAACGTATACTAGGAAAAAGGCCATTTTTAAATTGGTTTTACTCTGATTTCTACAAATTCCGTTTCGAGTAAGCACAGCAATGATTACTTAAAACCATAAAGATATTCCACTCCATTTAACCGGCTTAATTTCCAAGATTCCGCGCACAGCCCTAGCACTGACAGACAGAAGTCGGATTTATGTGTTTGTTGCATAAATCACGCCCGTCAGGGTTGCCACCGTTCTTTTTTCGTCTGACTCTTGCTATACATCATAAGCCGGCGTTTTATGTCTTCCGTGGTTTCGCTCTTTTTATGTTATCTGTGACACGTCAATGACCTTTGGTTGTGATATAAAAAGAGGTGTTATGTTACTAGCAGAGAATAATATTTTATTATAACTATAAACATGATACTTTCAAATTAGATCTTATCCGGTAGCAATAAGTTTTATAATAAAACGGATACGGAAAGCCCAAAGTTTCTCCTGCATATAATTCACAAAATTTTCATTTTCTATCTCTGAGGGGCTAAGATGTTTGCTTATATGTCGGACATAGCATATATTCGTCACTCTCGCACTTACATGCTTGACAGTAAGAGACGAATGCTAGTCCGACATATAAGCGATCATTTTAGCCCCTCTGAAACCATTGTCTTTTAACGATCATTATGAAACCATATAAATGTTTCATAATGATCGTTAAAAGACAATGGTTATAGTCCAAAGATTATAAAAAACTTTTTGAAAATGAAGGCATACTACAAATTAGCGTTTATATATTTATTTAAACTTTATTGTACAAAAACTACAATGTACAATGTTTGACTCAATCCCAAATGGCATTCTCAACCAGTCAACCAGAATATCTATGTATATTACAATACACCACAAATACTATTTATTGTACACCTCACACAAACAAATAAGTTAATGTCACTACATAATATAAAACAAAGTCGCTTTCTCTGTCCCTATATCGCTATGTATGCTTAAATCTTTAAAACTACGCAACGGATTTTGATGCGGTTTTTTTAATAGATAGGGTGATTGAAGAGGAAGGTTTATATGTATAATAACATCCATTAAATAGTGCACCCGTGCGAAGCCGGGGCGGGTCGCTAGTATAGAATAAAACAAGTGCGAGTTGGACTCGCCCACTAAGGGTTCTGTACCATTATCTGTAAAAAAAGTCAAAAAAATTACGTTTGTTGCATGGGAGGCCTTAATTATTTATTTTATTCTGAATTTAGAATAAAGGAAAAATTGAAAAATTTAGGCACCGAGCAGGATTCGAACCTACGACCTCCCGGCACTCGCGGCCAGTCGCTCTAGCCAACTGAGCTATAGGTGCAATCACTACCCAGTTCTAAATTCATCAACCGTTCCTTACATATATTTTATACTGCTTTTTAGTATTTGTTGTTAGCGGCATCAGAAATACATTATCTGTGAATCAACTGTCTAACTATATAGACAGACAGACAGACGGACGGACGAACAGAGGAGTCTTAGTAATAGCGTCCCGTTCTACCCTTTGGGTACGGAACCTTAAAAACACATCGACATTTAGGTAGAGTCAGACAACAGGCGGTCTTATCGCTAAAGAGCGATCTCTCCCAGACAACCTTTGGGTAGCGGAAAAAAATACATTATTACTATTACATTATTCACATTAGAAATATTTCTTACGGTTTCATTCGCAAAAAAGGTTTATGGAATAAATATTAATGGAGCAATTACTCCATTACTAATCATCCTTTTTTTATACAACGCCGGTGGCAAACAAGCGTACGGTCCACCTGATGGTAAGCGGCCACCGCAACCTATAGACGCCCGCAACTCCAAAGGAGTCACGTGCGCGTTACCGACCCTTTATAAGATTTGAGGATGCACTGTACAGTGTATCTCATTATACACTGTACACCCTTTACTAAGATCGACAATCGATGTTTATTCAATAAACCTTTTTTACAAATGAAGCCATAAGATATATTTTATACATTGCTTTTCGTCAAAGATACTGTTTTATTCACGTTCTATAACCAGTATTCACACAATACAGATGACAATAACAATAACGCGTGTAAACACGGCGTGCGTGGGCGCATCTGTTTATTGCGGTGACAGAACGACGCTGTTTGGATGAGGCAATGTTCTATAGCGGCATGGATATATGGAATTAAATGTTTCAGGTTTGGGGTCGTGGATTCGAACCCCGGCTACGGGTTATTGCTGTTTCAATATTTTTGTCGCTATTGGAGCGTAAAGGTAACAAAAATGGCGGCGATTCGATTAAAGCGATTTGGCTTAGTTTGCACCTAATGAGAAAGAAAGAAAGAAAAACATTTATTCGTGGCACAGGAGTAATACACATACCAAGGATTAAAGTTGAAAAGGATTAAAGTGAGAAAGGTGTAAAACAAAAAGAAAACAATCAATAATGCCACGAAATGATCCCGACTCAGCATAGTGCCAACCTAACTGGTCGACGCTGGATGAGAATAACATACGGGGATGTCCATCGCGAGATCACGACACACTGGGTAGTCGGTCCGACTCAGGTCGGGCCTAGCTGAGTTTCTTGCTGGACTCTTCTCAGCTAGGTTAGGTTTAGTGAACCAGCGATAAAACTCGCAGTGGCTCGATTCAGGCACATATCCAGAGGGAGGGATAGTTGGGATTTATCCCCTCCGAAAACGTTTTTAGCCAGTAATGATTACAGCGATTTTTACACAGTTCACATGGTTGTTTCAATGTTTGTCCCCCCCGAACCAAAAGTCTGGATACGTGCCTGGCTCGATTCCACTCACACCTCAGATTCGGTTGAAACCGTTCAACCAATCTCACTGGAGGGCAAACTCTTAGAGTGTTCCAATGTTCCAAACCACACGCCCGGTCGTGTCGGAGGCTTTCTCCTGGTTTTTTCCCCAGGCTACTCTCCAACCGCGCACTCCTATCACTTTATTGGGCCCGGCCTATAAAGCCACAGTCAGGTTACCTTATGGGGCTTACCACCGGCACGGTGGGTCGACATTAAGCCGATGATTGTGCGTGATCCGATACGCACGTGGACGGTTTTTTTAAACTAGCACCATTAAGAAGTGAGATAAATTGTAAATAGCATAGCATGAACGCTCACATGCCACATCCAACGGTGACAAGTCGTTATATACAGCTCCATCGACGGACGGACAAACAGCTGCACAGCTCGTTAACTCTCGATGATGGATCTCGATACGACGTGGAATATTTTCGGGATTACGCTAATTTATAGTTTCTATTATTGTTCGAGAATTTTCTGAGTTTTTGAGATCACGTTTTGTAACACCATCAATCTGTGGTGAGCGGTGACGGATTAATTTGCAGCTGTGGTTTATACGATCATATTTAGTTTATTGCGTCAAAAAAATACGGTACAGTTATGATGCTCGAAATAAACTGTCGACGATTTTTTTATACGACAGCGGCAAACAAGCTTACGGTTTGCCTGATTATAACCAGATACCCTAGCCTTGGGGGCGGCCTAATATTAATAATATATAATCATCATCATCATCATCATCTTCATCATCATTATCAACGTCATCATCATCATCATCAACGTCATCATCATCATCATTCTAGCGTTATCCCGGTACAGTTGCACCCTGAAAAACGCCCGGGGTCGGCTACCTAATCCCAAAATTTGGCTTAGGCACTAGTTTTTACGGAAGCGACTGCCATCTGATCTTCCAACCGCAGGGAAAACCAGACCTTTATGGGATTAGGTTCGTCAAGTGAGTGGGCAATTTGACTGTTAGAAGTTTTCAAGCTCGAAGGCCTCTAACATGGCTTAACGACTGCTATCATAGACTGGAGCCGGGATCAACGGCTTAGTGTGCCTTCCAAAGCACGGGAGCGCTCAGTTAATAACCACTAAAAGCGGTCACCCATCCAATAACTGACCTAGGCCGACGTTGCTTAACCTCGCATACCGCACGCGGCACGCGAGCACCGCTGGGCCAGGAGCGCATCATATCCATCTCTATTTATTATCTATTGAACAAAAGAGACAAGTGACGGCACCCAACAAGACTAGACGTGTTATATAAACAGAAAACCTCCCGTCAGATGAACATACAGCGCAAATCTACCGACAACTCCGGAATGATCCAGACGTATGTCATTCAACACACAAATATTCCTTTCAACCTTAAGTTAAACTATTAGAGTTGGTAGTTGAGTGAACGTGGAAGGAGATAGAACCTTCTTGAAGTTGTAAGTTAGAATGCAGCACTCAGCTGCACTCCTTGACAATCGATTGACTGGGCGGTGGGGGCGACCTACATACTGTTTTTATTATAATTTTATTGTGCTAATAAATTGATATTATTGTTGGGATTATGGGGTTTCTGGAATTGGATTTTGTGGTAGATTCCTGCGAATTATGAAGTTTGTATAGATTAATCAGAGGAGAGCTCGTGGCCTAGCGGCGCTATGCGGGTTTAAGCGACGTCGGCCTAGGACAGTTATTGGATGGGTGACCGCTTTGAGTGGTTATTAAGTGAGCGCTTCCGTGCTTTGAAAGGCACGTTAAACCGTTGATCCCGGCTGCTCTACGACAGCAGACGTTAAGCCAAGTTAAACGCCTTGGAGCGGCTAGAGAACTTCTAACAGTCAAGTTGACAAGCCCAATTCCAATAAGGTCTGGTTTCCCCTCGGGTTGGAAGGTCAGATAGCAGTCGCTTTCAGAGGTAAGACTGTCAATGCTATGAAGGAGGTACTTTCAGCATAATCGCGTAGGATTTTATAAACCAAAAATACATGCAAAGGTTATTAAATTACAAACTTAGTAGGTAATAAAAAAAAGACTTTCAAATTTGGAACCAGCAGTTATCTGTCCTTTTTCACAGGAAAAAAAAATATAAAAAAAGATTGTTCTATGCATCTAGGTTACCCTTCTTTAAAACTGTTCCAAATTTCAAATCGATAGCATATGTAGTTCTTGAGATATGTAGCGATGTGACAGACAGACAGACAAACAGACAAAGTGAAACCATAAGGGTTTCTTTTCTACCATTTTGGAAACCCTCACGAGGACCTAAACGGTCGAGGCGCTAAACCCGCACATCACAACCCTAAAAACGACAAAAAGATACACCAACGAACATCTACGGAATAGAAAAATAGTAAAAATTTAATCTACTCTTGAAATGGCGACGGCAACCACTTACCATCAGATGGGCTATCAGCTTATTTGCCACCTATTTGGTTTTAAAAAAAAACTACTTTTAAACAAGGAGCGGGTTTTATGATAGGTAACGTGAACGTCCTCCAGTGCCCAATAACCTCCTTTAAAGTGCCATAAGTTATTGGGTAAGTATCGAGCATATGGAAATTTACCTAAATAGCGTAAAGAGCCTAATATTTTCATTGTATCTAGTTGACACATATCTTGCAGGAAAGCATATCAAACGATTCGACATGTTTTGTTTTCTTGTGTAACTACACATTGCAAATACCTATTGTTATTTTTTCCTCGTTTTTCTTTCAATTCTCTTTTGATGTGTACCATTTACATTTACTGAAGTAGGTTAAGTAGTATCATTGTAATAAGCATATTTTGGAGAAGATGACCGACTGTCGAGTTTCTTTCGGCGTTTCTTCTCGGCAGTGGTCTCTTGAGAAACGCTAGTAGTTTTTGACTTGTAAAAGTGCCTTTGCGGCCTACTTGCAGAATAAAGTTCATTTATTTCATTTACCTTACATGCTCATCGACCCTACCCCTCCCCTTCTTTTAAACCCCGATATATTTCAGGCTTATAATAAAGCACAACCGAGACACGACTTCGACAAACGCGTACGTCACATCACGATATTCAGATCTCGTTTCGCATCAATATTTTACAAACCCCATAATTCTTGGGACGTCACATACTCGTAATTCATGCGGAATGCGACGCGGAAGATTTTAAACCGGCTTTAGAAATGTTTCTAGATTGATAAGGAAAGCCTGGAGCGATCTTCAATTTGAGAAATTCTTGTGACATTCTGATTTGAGACACGCAGTGACCAATCTTTTTTAAGGCAAAGTTTCCTGTACTGGTTTTGGGTGTCTCTGATATTCGTCGAGTCTCGAACTGAACTCTGAACTGCGCTTACGTGAAGACAAAATTATTTTTATTAGGTACCATAATATAGAACAAGATCTTAGAATTACAATTTGAAACGGGATATTTACCATGTATATTTGTATGTTTGAGTTCCCGATATTTTCGATAGTTCCGAACTCAAACATACAAATATACATGGTAAATATCCCGTTTCAAATCGTAATTCTAATGTAAATGACCATGTAAGCTTGAAACCTTAGAACAAGATCTTACTAACTACCTAAACCTAACCAAAACTAAAGGCCTAAACTGGGGCAGAGTTCCCATAAGGCTGGCCGCGTTGCCTCGCTGAATGGCAATGCCGATTCGCTGAGCGAAGAACGAGCCAGCCCTACGGCCACCTGAGGACCGGATAAGCAAATAACTTAATCTTTTGAAAAGTTTACGGGAGCGCTCAGTTAGTAACCACCCAAAGCGGTCACTCATCCAAGAACTGATCTCTGCCCGCGTTGCTCAACCTCGCATACCGCACTCGGTACGCGGGCACTGCTGGGCCAAGGCTCTTCTTGCCTTCTATGGTTTTATTTATAAACTAGCGACCCTATTTAATGGATGTTATTATACATATAAACTTTCCTCTTCAATCACTCTATTAAAAAAAAGCGCATCAAAATCCGTTGCGTAGTTTTAAAGATTTAAGCATACATACGGATATAGGGACAGAAAAAGTGACTTTGTTTTACACTATCTAGTGAAGCGTCGTGTCGCATAAACGACCAATAATTTTGTCACCACTCTTTTCTACCATTTTCAATATTGTCTTTTCAGTAAATATCACTGTTCTAAAATACAAAAAAGTTTATTCAACAAACCATAGTAACTCAACGAACTTTTTTTAAACATCCCTCATAGGCATATAGGGACAGAGAAAGCGACTTTGTTTTATACTATGTAGTGAAGCGTCGTGTCGCATAAACCAATAATTTTGTCACCACTCTTTTCTACCATTTTCAATATTGTCCTTTCAGTAAACATCACTGTTCTAAAATACAAAAAAGTTTATTCAACAAACCATAGTAACTCAACGAACTTTTTTTTAAACATCCCTTTGACTTAAAATATGTCCCGAGCGTGGCAACGAGTACCGGGTGGCAGGGGGGTATTATATACTCTAGCTACGTTTTATTGTTTCGCCTTTTGCTGCGGCATCTTTGAAATAGGTTAGACCAGCTGTATGTTTCATTGATCTAATCCCGATCCTTATTGGGATTATGTCAATGAAACAGTCAAGTCTAGTTTCCCCTCTGCGTTTGAAGATCAGATAGCAGTCACTTTCGTTAAACTAGTGCCTATGCCAAATTATCACATTAGGACCCCGGACTCCTTACAACCGGGATAACGCTAGGAGGATGTCCTGTTTCTGGAGGTGTTACAGCTAAAAATAAAAAAAAAATCAGTAACTTATTTCAGTAATACCAAAAGCAACTATAGGCCTATATTAACTGGTTTAAACTAATACTGATGCACTCATTCTGAGGAAAAAATCTCTCAGAGTTCGATTCATGTTGCCCGGAGTGAGTTTCAACCGTTTAGTAATAGTATTTTATGCAACAGTTGTATAACAGAGGTCAAAAAGGCGAGCGGCGTGGATTACGATATGAGCCGAAGGCGAATACCGTAAATAAAGACGCCACGATCGTTTTTTAATTTAGTTGTACAACGTTGCGTACAATAATTTATCTACATTCATATATTAAATCCTCTTTCATGTGTTCAGGAACCATTGCGTTCAAAGTGCAAGAGCTCGAGTTCGTGAGCTCGTTGAAGTCCTATTAAACACGAGCCTGTATGTAATGGGCGGAGATGGCCATTACGATACCGTTTTTGATACTGTAATAGCCATCTCCTCTTCGGACCGGCGCGATATTGTAAAGCTGGTTCTTACATACGTACTTTTTGAGCACATAAAAGGTGATTTACTATATGGGTGTAGATAAAAATAAATAACACAAATATTTGCCCTAACCGGGATTCGAATCCCGAACCGTCAGCTTTGTAGGCAGATAACTAACCATTAGGCTAAACTGGTCAATCGGTGTTCAATTATCGACAGAAAATAACTCACAAAGTTTAATACCACTCTGATAAGTGCGAACATAAAGGCGCACCCACGCTGCCTCGTCCCTACGGAAGTAGCATTAAAACTTTTGAGTGATTTTGCTCAGTCAAACGGCTAGACGGGCGGGTGGCCATGCGTGCACGTGATGTGGGACAGTCTCACTAAAAACTGATTACTAGTCTACTGACTGCAATATGGCCATATCTAGATTTTTTTTAGTATTTATACATCTCATGGACATGGGTATTTCATCGTTTCGACATAAGTGTTTATGATGCTTGTAATAGGTATAAACTATGCTACAATGATCAGATAAAATGTATATAATATTATACGCTATAAGGTCATATTTCAAATGTATTATACAGATGTGGCTGAATTGCGTTCAATGACTGTAATGATATATTTTGTGCTACTTATACGAGTAGCATGGGGATAGCCTTGGTGAAAACAGATCAGAATTTACAGGATTAGGTAGGTTACAAAATCGTGAGACCAAAACTACATTTAAAAACCGAATGAAAAAAGCAAATATTTATTCTGAAAATCGGCCACATCGGCACCTCTACATGTAAATTGTAATTAATAAACAGAAAATTCCACAAAGCTATAGTGTAATTGTGATTACCCAACTAAAAGTTACAAATAAAAGGTTTATAAAAAAAACATTAGAACCGGAAAATAAGTGCAGTCAGAATTAACATGAATATATGAAATGTAATAATAACCGGTATTTATAAGGTCTCTTGTTAAAAGATCAAAAACAAAGTCAAACATTTATTCTGGAAATAGGCCACAAGGGCACTTTTACATGTCAAAATATTAATTTACAATTTAAGTAATTCTGACTATAATAAGAAATAAATAAAATAAAATAAATAAATATTAGAGGACAAAACAATACAAATACTCTTTATTGCACACCTCAATCAAAGGATACAGTACAGTACTTACACAATGAGAAGAGGCAAGCAACAGGCGGTCTTATCGCTAAAGAGCGATTTCTTCCAGACAACCAATCTTACACAAATCGAACTAGCCCCACAGTAAGCTCAAGAAGGCTTGTGTTATGGGTACTAGACGAACACACATACATTTTTCTTTTAAAAGAAACTCATTTCAGACATGACAGCATGGTCACCCTGGCCGGAAGTGGCGTCTGGCCGGACTGGCGACTAATTTGCGAGCCTCCGCTAGGGGGCGGTCGTTACGTCTTATTGTTTAACTTGGCTTACTTGCGTATGCTCCTAGAACGGTCAGCATATGAAAAAAAACTGGCCAAGTGCGTTTCGGACCACGCACTGTAAAAGTTCCAGTGTATAAGTACTCGTATTTTTAACCAATTTCAAAAAATAAATAAATAAATAAATATTAGAGGACAATCTTACACAAATCGAACTAGCCCCACAGTAAGCTCAAGAAGGCTTGTGTTATGGGTACTAGACGACGATATATTTAATAGATATAAATACTTAAATATATAGAAAACATCCAAGACTCAGAAACAAATATTCATGCTCATCACACAAATATTTGCCCTGACCGGGATTCGAACCCAGGACCGTCAGCTTCACAGGCAGGTGCACTACCCACTAGGCTAAATCGGTCGTCAAAAATAAGGTGGTAAACATGTACAAGTCTGATAGTAAGCATACGTCTTAGCCTATGGATGCCTCGACTCCAGAAGAATCACAAGTCCGTTGCCAACCATTTATTGGATTGACGATTCGTTGATTGACAGCAGTCATATGCAGCTATGCGGTTCACTAAGCACAGTTCTCTCCAATTACCTCACAGATCACCCGTTTTTATACGGAAACCGTCAAATGTCGTTTGTCACTTTCTGACAGTGTCCATATAAAAACGAGTGAGGGTGAGGTGACTGGTGAGAACGAGTCGGTTTGTGAATAACAGCCCTGACCCCTATTTCACCAAAGCTGTCGCGCGACAATTGCCAAAAAACATTACAATTTTGGTTGGTGAAACAGTCATTGTAATAAAAGTGTCAATTTTCAAATGAAAATTGTCGATTCGTCAGCCGACATATGTCACTGACGATTATCAACTTGGTGAAATAGGCCTCTGCATGTATGGGGGTGAAGATATTGACTCCCCACCAGAAATATCCACATATGAATGAATGAATGAATGAATATTTTATTCACTTTAAATATATGGTACAAGTATAGATGTTACAATTAATCTTAGGTTCCTTAATATGTTTAGCCTCGACAGGCATGTGAAAGTTGGCATCACATTTGATGTATTGTCAAATGCATGCAAGATAATTATATACATTAAAATGTCATATCAAGATGTCACAATTTATGATAATAATAGAAACATTAAACATTTAAAAATATGGTAGTAATTAGAAACATCACACGAGAATAATCAAATTGTCATTATTAAGTTGGATGCATTCAGTAAACAAGTCAAATTCATCATAATTATAATTAATTAGTATTAAATATGAAAATAAACATAAAATCCAATAGTTAATAATATAATTATCATTAATTTTAGAATTTGTGTGTCAAGTAATCATTAATACTATAAAAACAATTGTCAATTAGTAATTTACCGACAGAGCAAGCAGTGTTTTTATAATGGCTACGTTTTTAGGGCTCCAGTGCCTTTACCATGAGTTTACATGACCGTACTCGCTAACGACTGTGTAAAAAATTGTATGGGCAAAAGTACAGCGCCTCTGGCGATTACGCAATAGAACTAAGAATCGGCATACTAAATCGTTTACGCAGTCGCTAGCGGGTACGGTCATGCAAACTCATGGTAAAGGCACAGGTACCCAAAGGGTAAAACAGGACCCTATTACTAAGACTTCGCTGTCCGTCTATCACCAGGCTGTATCTCATGAACCGTGATAGACAGTTGAAATTCTCAAAAATGATGTATTTCTGTTGCCGCTTTAGCAGCAAATACTAAAAAACAAAATAAAATACATAGTTTAGGGGGGTTGGTCTCAGACAGTCTAGAACGCAAAATGCCTAGTTTGATTTTTGTCTACATATCACTATGACTACCGTGTAACATGTCTGGGGCCCCTGATTTTTTGCCGTTTTTATAGATAATGGTACGTGCGCAAGTCCGACTCGCACTTGGCCGGTTTTCTATATCATTTTAAACTCTCGCGTTTTGTACAATTTTTTTTTAAACGGGTCTAAAACAATCTTTATATATTTACATTCGTTACAGACTTTTCGACTTGTCACAACAATTTGTCAACAAAGATATGGGTACGGTTTTCTCTAAGGTGAAGGTACTTCCCTCTTGAATCTTGAGTTACGTATTTGCGTATTTTCCAACGGTAAGTTCCTGCAACCGTAATACAATTAAAACTTTTTTTTTAACGTGACTGTGGCTTTATGGGCTGGGCTCAATACAGCGTTTGGAGTGCGCGATTAGTGAGTGGCCTGGACTAAATCCAGGGGCAACCTCCGACACGACCACGCGGGCGGTTTAAACACTGGGTTACTCTTTGCGCTCCAGTGAGATTGGTTGAGTGTCAACCAAATCTGAGGTGTGAGTGGAATCGAGCTACAAGAGATTTGTCTGCCATTCCAACTGTCATTGGCGCTAGTTCAGCTGGAACAGATAGCACAGGCTGCTGTGCGTTCATATATCACGGTTTAAAAATAAAAAAATGTCAAACTTTGTTTTTAAAATCCGTCTTCTTCTTCTTCATGTTAATCGTTCTTTATTTATTATTATTATAATTATTTTATGTTCGTACAGTTACACACCGTAAAATCACTCGACGGTCCCATCGGAAGACCAGCGCTGGCGATTGCCCGCGCGCATTATGCTGAGATGGTACCGATTCGAGATAACACAACTTTTTTGTTTATTTTTATATTCTATTTTTGCTGTATTAATTGTTGTCTTTGTCTCGAATAAATATTTCTTATTTCTTATTTTGTCGCTGGTGGTTCTGTAGCTGACAACAGTCCAGAGCAGCTAGGCCCGAGCTGGGTTGGTCTGACTTTATTAGACGGCGCTACTTAGACGAATTATTAAAATGAAATAGAATACGGATACCTTGCAGTGGTCATTGTCTTTCATATATAGAAATTTGACCTCTCAAGCAAAAATATCTCCATACACGTTTAACCTGGCTTCAAACATATAGGGTCAACACATATATTTACACGCCTAGGTGTACAGTCAGCATTAGAAGTGGATACGTACATGAAGAGGTTGAACCTTATTCCCATCATAATAAAAACTTTTGATATCTTCATATACAGCAACATCTAATTAGAAGATCCTTCTATATATCTATTACCAGAGTATTATACGCTCGATGGGGCGCCTAAGAACAGTCCTATGTCGCTTGGTGCTTGCAGGAAAAAACCCACTAGTAATAAGGCCGACTTACTATGAGGAACTACCCTCGGAACTGAAAAATGAAACTAGTGACAAAAAATGTAAAAGTTGACTGAGAAACTTTTTATTGGAAAACCCATCATCATCATCATCATTTCAGCCGAAAGACGTCCACTGCTGAACATAGGCCTCCCCCAAGGCTCGCCATTTAGATCGGTCCTGTGCCGTTCGTTTCCACCGGATTCCCGCGACCTTCACCAGGTCATCACTCCACCTTGTCGGAGGCCTACCGACAGCTCGTCTTCCGGTGCGTGGACGCCACTCAAGCAGTTTCTGGCCCCATCGACCGTCAACCGTGGGTTTGGAAAACCTACTTTTTTAAATTTCTTGACCAAGCATGATTCTCAGTTGGCTACGTGGCTGACGTGCCCGGAGCTCGCAGGTTCGAATCCTGCTCGGAGCAATAAGAGTTTCTATATTTCCCGTTAGTTTTGACGACCGGTTTAGCCTAGTGGGTAGTGCACCTGCCTGTGAAGCTGACGGTCCTGAGTTCGAATCCCGGTCAGGGCAAATATTTGTGTGATGAGCATGAATATTTGTTTCTGAGTCTTGGATGTTTTCTATGTATTTAAGTATTTATATCTATTAAATATATCGTCGTCTAGTACCCATAACACAAGCCTTCTTGAGCTTACTGTGGGGCTAGTTCGATTTGTGTAAGATTGTCCACTAATATTTATTATTTATTATTATTTATTTATTTATTAGTTTTAAATTCAGTTGTTGCTGGCTGTACCCCACCCACAAGACTTCGCCCACCCGTGCCAGTCCGCTGTCATTTGCAGATCAATCATTAGCTGGTATACATTTGAGGATTTGTAACACATACACAATTGAATATGTATTCGCTTGTGTATCGGAAGGGTAGGACACAATAGTGTATTGGTCCTCTTGCTAATACTTGTAGATTTGCGAGTTGTACTCCTCGCGATTGATTCGTATATATTAGAGATGCGCCGAATATGGGTTTCACCGAATACGAACATTAGGCCGAATATTAGGTCCAGCTGTTGCCGAACCGAATATTCGGCCAAACTATTCGGTTCAACGTAATTCCTCCATCTATTATTGTAAAACAGACTAACTGAATGGTATAAATTTTTGTTCATTATAAATAAAATAAAAATAAAAAGCCCGTTTATTCCATAACCAAAAACAAATTAATGAATATACAATTTGAAAAGTAAAAAATAACTTACGCATTTATAATAAAACTATAAAACTTATAATGTAGTTTTATTTGGCTAGGACCCCTTTCGGGTAAAGGCCTCCTCCAGCTCTTGCCATTTGATCCTGTTTTGTGCTGTGCTGGGCCAGTGGGTTGCCACCCTACAGAGATCATCGGACCACCTGGCATTGGGTCTTCCAATTCGTCATAAATTTTTGTTCATTATCAAAGCGAAATATTGTCAAAAAATAAGTTAAATCACTGTCAATAATGGGTCAAGTATTAATTTCACGAAGCAGTAACTATAATACACTCTTGTAACTAGTAACAAAACCATTTCACAGTTATTCGGTAAATATTCGGCAGCTGAACCGAATAATTCGGCCGAAAACCGAACATTTAAAAACATGCCGAATTTGCCGAATACCGAATAATAACCGAATATTTGGCGCATCCCTAGTATATGTATATTATGTATTATTAACTAGCAGCACCTTAAGCTACCTCCATTAGCAATTTCAGCAAAATCCGTCCAGCCGTTTTTGAGATTAAATGGAACGTACATCCATCCATTCATACATTGGCAAAAACCTTCACGTTTATTAGGATCAGGATTTCCATGAACTAAATCGATAAATAAATCGTTATAATTATCGAACGCTCACAAAATTTCAGGAGGATCGGTTGAGGAATGCGACCTTTAGGGGAATTAAACAGCTAGACATACGAAAGATGTGAAACGAAGTATATATTATGAAATTTACAGATTAGTATCGAATTTTCTTAATCCAGTTTTAGTAATTGGGTATTTGACACATGTTAAAATTTATTCCATAGTGTGGTTATCTATAGATAGGAAACCATCAAATTATTATAATTTAAAAAAAAAACATTTTTGGGACTATTTGAAATCTCATATCTTACATACAAGTTATGTTTTTATTACATGAATTTATAGTTATGGAAACACCGTTTATGCGAGTTACTAGACCAATACAAAATTAAGCTTTGTGGCCCTTAACTTTTTATATGTCCACCGAAAAGACGCGAACCTAAATCTGACAGTGACCCATTAAGGCTCGGTTTTATAAAGATCCGTTAGACCTTATGTCGGTTTGTTATGTCAAAAAATGTACTGAGTTACTGAAATTTGATCTGATATTTGGTCTAACGGATCTTTATAAAACCCGCGGGGTAATCATGTAACTTTTGTACTACCGTTAGGTAGATTTTAATGTCAAATTTTAACTGTCGGCGGGGTAATCACGTAACTTTTGTACTACCGTTAGGTAGATTTTAATGTCAAATTTTAATTGTCAACTCATACATTTATACTTCAAAATTGACAGTAAAATCTATCTACCGTTAGTACATGAAGTTACGTGACTCGCCTGCAGCTCATACAGTTATACTTCAAAATTGACAGTAAAATCTATCTACCGTTAGTACATGAAGTTACGTGATTCGCCTGCCGGCCTAAGTGCATTAAACTACAAAATATAAAATAACCCTTTAAACATAAACACGTTTATCTAATCATATGTCAACATTAGCCACATGAAGACAAAGGCCGAAGGCGCGCGCACTTACCCCACCCTCGAATTAAAAGTGCAGGTGGCCGCATTGATCTGCCGCTGACAGCCGGACGAGACGTCCCCCCCTTAAAGCGGGTGAGGGGGTGGCGATTGATAAAGTTGAGTTTGTATAAAAACTTGAAGTCCGGCTAAGGTAAAACTGGAGTTTCTAAATATGGTGGAATATATGCATATTGACATACTTAGCATGGTTAATTTTTAAGCACAGTACTTTTATACCAAGAGTGTGGGTTAGTCATAGTTTTTGTTATTTGTACTTCTAACTTCAGGCTCGCGGGGTAATAAATAGTAGTCTTTTCCACAGTCGAGATATATATTTATTTATTTAAACTTTATTGCACAAAAAGAATATAAGTACAAAGAATATATGTACATATATATACCTTTTTGACACACACACACACACACTCTCTCACACACACATAAACACACACAGACTTTATCTCACTTCACAATACATGAGCCTCGATTAGCATACTTTTGGGAAAAAAGTTTTTTTTTCTTTTGTTTTTTCAATCATAATGTATGCATAACTTAATGGTAATTTGTGCGTTACTAACTCCCGCGATACAGGCATAGCCTAGTGTGGGGGTTGCTGATTGAAATGTAAATGAAACAGATCGAATATTTTTGGTAAATATATATTTTTTCTTTTTTTGCTTTTACTTGTTCAAAAAGGGTTATTGTTAAGAAAACAACCAGTCACATATAAAGCCTATATATAAAATAATCCGCCTTGACCTCTTGTACATTCTACGTTGCCATACCGGTGGCGTGATTCAGAATTCCCACGGCCGGTATAGCGACATCTAGCGTGCAATTGGATCAACATTCAAAGAATTTACTTGCTTAGACGCAAACAGTTGTAGCTGTGACAAATACGAACGATAGAACATAGAAAATGTGAATTCATAGCTCCTACGGTAATGCTCACATAAACTATGTGCATGCTGCCGTGCTAATTTAAAAAGTCGTTCTCAGTATACGATTCGGGTAAAGATACGACTTCTTAATTTAGTACAGCAGCATGATTCAGATTCATTTATTTCAAGATAAAAATTACAATATTGAGTGTATGTCAAAATTACAAGAATTTCTATCATGATCGTCAGTACTAAATAATATGTAGGTATAAATTAACAAGCAATGTTTCAAAATGTAAAATAATAATAATAATAATTAGTTATCAGAGTAATTCTGTATCTCTTAGAAAAAATCGTCATTATTACTCGAAAGAATACTATTTAAACTATGTCTATATTATCTAATAAATATGAAACATCATGTGGGTATATATCAACACACCGTGTTGGTGAGATATAAAAGAACTGTGCCTATAAAATGAACGACTTGACTGACAGTTACATACATACAGGGTAGAATTATTCACTACGCTAGAAGTTCACAGAGTTCACTTCTTAAATTGTATAACCTCAATGACACTAGTATTTCCTTACGAATTTCCCCAAAAAAACACTTGCATATTTAAAAAAATATCGCCAACTTTTGACAGCTAAATTCTGAAGAGCCGATAAGGTATTTTTTCGGGCAACCCTTTGTCGTTATCTGTGACGTCACCGGGTGACGTAATGAATTGTTTGTAGATATTTCTCGGCCAATGATAGCAGTTTCTAGATCATGATACTTTGCCTTTTTGCGTTTGGGTTTTTTCGCTATTTGAATAAAGGGTTGGCCTTTATCTTGTGGAATTGTATGAGGTTTCATATCGCTGTCTTTTATTTTGATATGAAAAAAAGATGGCGGCAACGTTTCGTTTTTTATGAAATTTTACAATACAATATTTACTTGTAGTTACTTTGTTTTTGGTATCTTAATGACAAGTAAATTTAGCTTTGCTTCGTCTAAAAATCTATTCAATGGAAACCTGCGGGGTGGCCGTTTTACTTTTTCATGTACATAATTTTCAGACACTTTTTTTTAAATGCAGATTTTGTAATACATGACCCTCACTTCATATTATTTAGAAAGAGGTTTAATTGCAGAATCACTTGCGAAAGTTTTGATAATTAACGAACCACAGCTAATATCCATAAATCGAGTAACTCAGTGGTCCACGCATGTCTCACTATTTGTATGAAAAAATCGTTTTTACCACTGTTTCCCACCTTTTACAGCAATATGTTAATATTTTGAGTATTTTTACCTATAAATTCCCTTTATTAGGTTCAGGTACTCTTTCGAAATCCTATTTTTATACACTAAATCAATACAATCAATATATTTTTTTTTCTATAATAGAAAACTGGTGATGAAAAAGTATAATGACCCGGGTAATCACGTAACTTTTGTACTACCGTTACGTAGATTTTAAAGACAAATTATAATTGTCAGGCGCAGGCGAATCACGTAACTTTATGTACTAACGGTAGATAGATTTTACTGCCAATTTTGAAGTATAAATGTATGAGGTACAATTAAACTTTGACATTAAAATCTATCTAACGGTAGTACAAAAATTACGTGATTACCCCGCCGTTCATTCATTTAGAAAGAAAGAAAGAAAAGAAAGAAAAACATTTATTCGTGACGATACAAACATAAAATATAGATAAATAAACGTAATTAGAAAAAAACAACAAGTAATCGCCACAAAAAGGTTTCGCCTCAGCGTAATGCCGACTCAGGGAGCTGGCATTTATACTTCAAAATTGACAGTAAAATCTATCTACCGTTAGTACATAAAGTTACGTGATTCGCCTGCTGGCAAAATCTTGCAATGTCTAGAAGACAGACAGAAAATAACCCAAAACGATCAAATCTCTTATGGATTACGTGGGATTTTTCCAAAATTAGAATTATTCCTTTCCTTTCGGTTCGTGTGAATATTCCTCAGTTATTACAAAGGATCAGTGACCCGGGTGGTATGATTGGCAATCCGGATAAGCGCCATTTTAATAGGATAGGTTGCGGTGTAGATTGGAATGAGGAAGCTGGGTTAGACTGGTGTAGTTGAAATGAATAAGTTTTTCGAATTTCCTTTTTATTATCAGCATTAAAACAAAATATTGAGTTTTTTTTTCAACCTGACTGTGGCTTTATAGGCCGGGCCCGATAAAGCGATAGGAGTGCGCGGTTGGAGAGTAACCTGGGGAAAACCTCCGACACGACCACGCGTGTGGTTTGGAACACTGGAATACTCTAACCCCCTTATTCATAAACGTCTGTCAAACCTATATTAGTTAACTAGCCGCTAAAGTTCGTTTGTCCTTAACTGTCACTTTGACATTGACGTTTGTGAGAATGGGACAAACAACTTTTTTAGTTAGCAGAGGTTTGTTAAGTTTTATGAATACGGGGGTAAGAGTTTGCGCTCCAGTGAGATTGGTTCAGCGGTTTCAACCGAATCTGAGGTGTGAGTGGGATCGAGCTACTGGGAGTTAAAATATTGAGTGCCATTATTTAAGTCCTTGAACATTCAAATTTCGCAAGCCGTAAATAACTTATTTAATATTTTTAGGGTTCCGTAGCCAAAATGGCGAAAACTTATCTTTTATAATACTACAATTATTAAGTTTGGCAGGAAGGTGTATTCTATGAACCGCTATATAAAAGTGATTTGAAATGACAAAGAAAAGAGGGGGATGAAAAATAAAATCAATTTGCATAGGTGTGTGGGTTATCTCTGGATAGGCCTTTAAAAATCATATAGAGGTTTCAAAAAAACTTTCCCATTTCAGTCAACCGTTCGTGAGATATTAGGTAGCTATCAAATTCGTAAAAAGTATGTCTCGCCCTCTAATTTCCAAACCATGTAATTTAATATTCTGAAAAAAATTGCAGTTGTCTACATTAATAAGAACTTTCAAAGAAAATTATTTTGAACCCGGTAGATCTAACCGTTTTAGAAAAACTGACTTGCCCAAACGTTTCGGACGTATGTGAAAGTTTCCTACGAAGACCTTTTTTAATTAACAGAATTATTAGAACTTACCTTAACGCCGCGGTTTATTCAAGCGCTATTTACTTCTTAACGATCAGGCTGGCGTTTTAACCAGAAAATCTAGCAACACTCCACAATTTATAGCCTCAAACGCTTACCTGCAACAATAAAGACATTTTATTAATATACGTAACATAATTTACTAGTTTTATTTTCTTTTTTATTAATATATAAATGGGATCGCTCTTGGCCAGCATCTAGCCAGGGGGCAAAGATGAGGCCGACGATGAAGCGAGCTCACCCAGAAGGTGCCTATTCACTCGTGCCTTAAAAAGGTCTAGATTATATGAGCTCGGAAACACAAACGCCGGCAGAGAATTCCAAA
Organism: Epiblema foenella; assembly: GCA_963556455.1. Classification (NCBI taxonomy): domain Eukaryota; kingdom Metazoa; phylum Arthropoda; class Insecta; order Lepidoptera; family Tortricidae; genus Epiblema; species Epiblema foenella. Next base: position 21,147,266 of record OY747104.1, read on the forward strand.
AAGAAAAAAAAAGAGTGAAAGTAATTGTAAATAAAAAGTTAAATAAATATACCGAACCATTCAGCATTGTTTTTTACATTATCCACATACATTATACGTTGTTCATAGAATTACAATAAAAACAAATGACAACACACGAATCAACGTAACCAACGTCACCCCACGCGACCCATATAAAAAGTCCCCAACTAAACCACTGCCACCCCTTTGTCTCTGAGTCCATCGGAATTCTTTATACACTCAATGGATTTAATATCGGCCGGAATGCGCGTTGAGATAGTGTCCCATGCGGGGGCAGACGAGCGATTTGTTTGCGATTTTTAGTCGCAGTATTTTAAAACGACTTCCAGAGTATCGTGCCGTCCCTCTCATATACTGAATAACACGTGAGTGAAAGGGACGGCGCGATACGAAGTTAGTATTTCTTAGTTCGGAGTAGGCCCCCTGATTTGTCGGTGCGAATAGGTGCGAGATGAGACAACTGTCAGTGTCAATAGACTGTCGTATAGATTTCAATGCGTTCCTACACGTAAATGAGCGCTTACTGAGTGGAATGGACACGGAATCGTGACGTTCGATAAATTCATGTAAAACATAACTTAGTAAATTAGTTCACAATGCTGCATTAACAGTGTACTTTACAAGTCAAACGTTCCACAACAATATCAAATATCCAACATTTATTCTGCAAATAGGCCACAAGGACACTTTCATATGTCAAAATATTAATTTACAATTTAAGAAAGTCTGACTATAATAATAAATTTTTCGTGTCAAAATATTAATTTACAGTTCAAGAAGGAATAATAATTTCGAGTTTACAATTATAACAAAATCAATGTCATACAGTGAAGACAAACTTGCAAAGTTATCTATTACAAATATTACAACATCAGTAAAGTTAGAGGTGCATAAGGTCTCAAGATAAACAAGGAGTATAATGAAATTAATATAATATCCCAGAGATGTACATAGTCTCTGAGCGTCAAAATTAAGATTAATTTAATATTGATAGATTTGAGATCATGATCTCTAAGTCACTCATAATAAAAACGAATCCATAACAAGGATGATGTCTCTCGTCAATCCCCTATAAAAAGACACTAATGATTGGCTGGTAGAGAATGCCATTTGGCATTAAGCCCGCCATTTGTACAACTCATTGTCATAAACATGCGTGAAAATGTAGTGATAATTTTGAAAGCTTTCAGAATATGGTCTTTTAAAATAATAATCGCAACCGCTCTAAATGCAACTCAAATGCATCCTCAAATTTTATAAAGGGTCGGCAACTCGTACGTGACTCCTTCGGAGCTGCGGGTGTCTATAGGCTGCGGTGACCGCTTACCATCAGGTGGACCGGAAGCTTGTTTTTTTTATGTTATAGGGGGCAAACGAGCAGACGGATCGCCTGATGGTGAGCAATTACCGTCGCCCATAAACACCTGCAACACCAGAGGAGTCTTTATTCTTTATTCTTTATTCCATTGTAGTCATGTTCATAATACATTAAGGTGTTACAAGACAAGTATTGTAGGTACATGACACCCTGTAAGGGCACTCAATAATGTATCTTAAATCTAGGTAATTACATGCTTTTTTTTTAATAATTTATGTACTCAATAACAATGAAATCAATATGTTACCGACATTTTTAAATTAAATTAAATTAAATAGCCTTTTTATTTATCCAAGCCGACATTTATCCAATACAAAATGTCAATGCTAATTTATAAAATAAGTAAAATAATAAAGTCGCAAGTGCGTTGCCACCGGCGTTGTAAAAAAAAACTAATCGCAAATCTACACTCCCCAAACTGACTCAGTCACCTTAACCCTACCCTTTACAACACTGAAGTGATCGAATTTTATTTTACTGTCCTTTATTGCACCCAGTTAGCTCCATCGTCCCTAGTTATGTTTTATTTGACTCAGTTTTGTATGGATTTCCCGCTTCCCTTATAGTTACGGTTCGGGACGAAGGGTTGGTAAAGTTATCCTTGTGCAGTGGATTTATAACTGACCAGTAAACTGCTGATTTTTATTCTTATAGGAAACGAACAATTTCCGTCGAAATCGAATGTTTTGATGTTTTGACGGTCCCGGGTTCGAATCCCGGTCAGGGCAAATATTTGTGTGATGAGCATGAATATTTTTTTCTGAGTCTTGGATGTTTTCTATGTATTTAAGTATTTATATCTATTAAATATATCGGCGTCTAGTACCCATAACACAAGCCTTCTTGAGCTTACTGTGGAGCTAGTTCGAATTGTGTAAAATTGTCCTCTAATATTTATTTATTTATTTATGGTCTAATGTAAAGTGTAAAAGTGTAATTAAAGTTTCAACATTTTTTTTTAATAATTTATAATTAGGTTCGGCGTCGCGCATGTGACACCTCAGGAGTTGCAAGCGTCCATAGGCTACGGTGACCGCTTACCATCAGGCGGGCCGTACGCTTGTTTGCCACCGACGTGGTATAAAAAAATACTTGTAAAAGTGCCATTGCGGCCTACTTGCAGAATAAAGTTAATTTATTTCATTTAACAATAATAATAATAATAAATATTCATTGTTGCACCAAATAAAGAAAAAATATGACAGAGAACAATGTTAAGTTACTGACAATTAGATCTAACTAACTATCAAGTACATGAATGTAACAACTGCCTTATAGATAAAAAATCTATAAATAAATAAATAAATATTTTTGGACAATCTTACACAAGTCAACCTAGTCCCAAACTAAGCAAAGCTTGTACTATGGGTACCAAGTGACGATATACATACTTATATAGATAAATAGATACTTAAATACATAGAAAACATCCAAGACTTAGGAACAAATATTCGTGTTCATCACACAAATACATGCCCTGACCGGGATTCGAACCCGGGACCTCCAGCTTCGAAGGCAGGGTCACTGCCAACTAGGCTAAAGCGGTCGTCTATAAAAAACTGTTCGAAAGTATGTTACACCATTTCATTACTATTTGACGTCACCTAGTGCACCTAATAGGCACTTTTCCCTAGTCCATGCACCAGTATCCAACGCACAAGTTACTTAGCTAAACTTACTCTGGGATGCTACCTGTGTAGACACTGACGCCTTCTCACCTCCACGGGTCAAGCAATCACCCAGGTGCGGCGGCCGAAGTGGCGGAAAAGCTCAAAAGGCACAGCTATAGGGGGTCTCGGCACTGGTTACACTTTTATCCCGTTCGGTGTCAGATCCTTGACCCGTGGGGCCCCAGTGCCCGTCAACTAGTGAAAGTCCTTTCTAAAAGGCTGGATTCCACGAGGGATCATAGTGCTGGCAGCTTCCTCGCTCAACGCATCAGCATAGCGATTCAGTGAGGAAATGCTGCCAGCATCTTAGGGGACCAATTTTTTAAAGTATATTTAAGTTTTAGTTTAGTTTAGTTTTAAAGTTTAGTCATATACTCTCATATTATTCTCGATATAATATTAATATTTTATAAATCACTTTTTAAATATTGTTATTTTTAGAACTTTTAATACACTCATTTTATACTCTGTGGTCGAGTTAATAAACATTTATTCATTTCATTGTAATATACTACACTAAAACTCACATTTCAATTTGATCTGTGCATCTAACTATCATTAGACAGCGTTAGACTGACTTAAGAGTATTCCAGTGTTCCAAACCACACGCGTGGTCGTGCCGGAGGTTTTCCCCTGGATTTTCCCCAGGCTACTCTCCAACCGCGCACTCCTATCGCTTTATTGGGCCCGGCCTATAAAGCCACAGTCAGGTTCAAAAAAAAAGCGTTAGATTGAAATTATCCTAGCATTGCACCTGTAGACGTCCTAAAATTGGACACCTTTATACCCTACAGTTCAAACCTATTGTTCACCTCTATTAACAAGATGTAAGATAGAAAGTGACGGGTATTAGGCCATTTTCAAGTACTAGAACGCGCGCAAACAGAAGTATTCCAGTGTTTAAACCGCCCGATGGTCGTGTCGGAGGTTTCCCTGGATTTTCACCGCTACTCTCCAACCGCACACTCCTATCGCTTTATTGGGTCAGGCATATAAAGCCACAGTCATGAAGTAAAAAAATACTAGGACGCTTAAGTTATACCTATGGTTGAACCTCACCTATAGCATCGGACCGCAAACTCAAATTACTACAAACCCCGTACCCACATTCAAATCAAACCAAACACACGCCATTATTGAAAAAGCAAGTCAACCAAGACGCAATATCGCCGGGACCCCGTATCTACCGAATAGCCGGCGTGCTTATGTAAATCGCCATGTTATTGTGTATCTAATTCTGTCCGGGTTGTACCTGCTATCGAGGCTGGTCACACCACCCCGCCTCACTCAAAACCAGCATAAGTAAACACACTTATTAGGTATTCGTTCAAAATTGCACAGGTCTATGTTGGTCGGTTAAAAGTTGTGATACACACGAAGGTTATCAGTATTTTTTTTAAATATTTATGAAGGTACCGTGGTAATCCAATTTCAGGTTATGTCTTTGGGTAAAGGGTCGAAGTTTTTCATATGAATTAATTAATAATGTAGGAGGAATTTTGTCAGCGTTATCTGGAAGTTGGGTTGTTTTTATTTCAAGGGTTAAGGGACGTTTATTTAAATGAGGATATCGTGATTGCTTCTGTGGTTGTGGGTAAAGTGACAACCCGTGTAATAACAGACCCGGCAAATCCCCATAATCAAAATATACCTGATACATAAACACTCTAAGTAAGATTGGCTTGTTATCAATGAAGTAATTAAAAAGTGTGTCATAATTACATTTTATTGACGATACAGTTTAGTTAAAATAAACATAGTAATATGACAAATAAAAACTTGACTCCATCCGAGAGAAAACGTTTTTCCACCCATTAGTATACCACTGTTTAAAAAAAACCATATAGGTCTTATCTTATCTTATCTTATTTAGATGAGGGCCCTAACGGATGCACTTCGACCCAGTGGGATCTTTTGTGCAGTTGCCCCCTCCTTTATGCCTACTCCAAGCTGTTCTCCAACATTTCCACAAACCGAATGATGGAGTTCAGCGGGAGTACTTTAAATTCCTTTGGTTCAGGGTAACCATTGCCAAAGTCATTCATTCTTTGTCTGGCAAGGGCGTGACATTCACACAGTAAGTGTTCCATTGTCTCGTCATCCTCGCCACACATCCTACATTCTGTGTCCTCTGCTAGTCGCATCTTGGCCAAGCCATAACCATATAGGTAGTTATATGAATAATAATATAATTGAGGTGTGCAATAAAGAGTATTTGTATTGTATTGTATAGTATTGTTATATGTCAAAAACTTGACTCCCATACGAGAGAATACGTTTTTCCACCCATTAGTATACCACTAAGTAATGCAACTGAACTGAAATAGGGATTAAACTATTTCAACAATTTAAAATTGTAACATTGTAAATTCGGTTAAATTTACAACCTCCTTCAAATACATTAAAGAGTTTACCCACTAGTTTCCACGGAACACAAAACAACCCAACCATCTAAACGCCCATTATACACGTCGCAACTTATGAATCACTTAACACCTTCACAATCGGAACACGAGTTTAAGTAGTTGGCGTCTGTCACGGTTAAAAAGGGTACGCAAAGTTGCTCGAAAAAAGATTCGGCTGAAAGAGATTGGGTGAAATTGGACATCTGAAATCTAACATTGCATTGAAGGGTTGTGGGGCGGCGGCCGCACAAATGCTTTGATTGAAGTTTCTTTCAGTTAAAATATGCGTCTATTTAACCTATTTTGTGTCTGAATTGACTTTTATCTAGACATTCTTTTCTTTATACTATCTAGTGCAGGACGATTATGACCTGCGGGGTAATCACGCAACTTTTTTACTACCGTTAGGTAGATTTTAATGTCAAATTTTAATTGTCACCTCATACATTTATACTTCAAAATTGACAGTAAAATCTATCTACAGTTAGTACATAAAGTTGCGTGATTCGCCTGCTGTTATCATAAATTTGACGTTTTTTTTTTGTTTTTTAATAAGAAATATCGTTTCAATCACCACTTCAAATTGACAAATTTTGAGTAAAAAATTTTTTTTCGTCCATAAATCTCAATAAAACCTAACTGGCTCTGTTACTACCTAAAACCTTAATAACAGCATCATATTCTTTAAGCATTTATAGGTTTTATTATTGCATCTAAATTATGACACTTTATTATACGGTTGGTTTGAACTAAGTTCTATATTTTTTAGTACCTTCCAAGTGTGGTTTTCATATGGGTCAAAGTTACCCTCAACAGGGTCAAAGTACCTGGCTTTACGGTAGCAATATTAAACGTCATTTCTATGAGCTACCGGCCTCCAGTAGGACAAGTTATCTCGCTACAAGTCCATCTGTCGATTAGTGCTATATTTGAGCGAAATTTAAAATTGTTTTAATTCCCCCCGTCAGCGATGCCATGTCCCGGTCCTTTACCGAAGTTGAAGCAAAAATAACCGAACGTGTAATAATAAAGTTAATTTTCAATTCGAAGGGTTGTGACAGGTTTCTTGTTTGAGAACTTTTGAAATGTTTGCAAAAGTAATTGCAGTTTAGACTTTGGAAACATTTGTATTAATTTAAATGGAAATAAGTAATTAATAGGATTTAACTTATAGACTGTCTTGGCTGTGCCCGCGAGGTAATTACTTTATGCCAACGTGATGTACCTAGTTGATTAGAACGTTAATTTCTAACGTTATTAAATGACACGTGATACGTTCAGAGACCGATACCGGTATTTTTAAAAAACCCTGAATTAGCCCAATATTTTGGATTATTTTTTGCTCTTTACGTAAGGCTGAATCATGTATTTAGGTAACAACGTCGTATTATTAGATTGTCCCATTAAAAACGAAATAATGAACCGGTGACCGTAATAATACCAGTATTTTTCTATGGAGAAAATACCGGTATCCGATCCCTGGATACGTTATAAGACGTCCGTTTCAAAATTAACACAATTACATAGCCAGCACCGTTTGTACCTTGTCAAAGTAATATTAATGTGAGACCTCTACCGGCTTTCACATTGATTTTCACTGAGACAAGGTACGAAAAGGCCCAGAAGTCAAATCGGACATTCAAAGCAAATTGGAATCATGTTTGACCGTACCTACTTGAAAAGCTAAACAGTAGAAACATGACAAAACCCAGCCTTTCCTTTTTCTTGACTTCTTGCCAACATGGCGACATGAAACTCCAGGGAATTAGCTGTCAAACTTAAGCGGACATACTATAATTATGTACTTTGTAGCGTCAACTTTCCTGGAAGCTAAAAGTGGAAACACAACGAATAGGTTTTGTAGAATTTTTCAGTATTTAAATTATTTGTGCATGTGTGTAATGGAAGTAGAAATAACTCAGAATTTTTAAGCTGTGGGTCCGCTCTTATTTATGCTTTTAGAATGGGTGTTTGTTTAAGTAACTATAACTAGAAAGGTTTAGAATTTGCAATATAGGCTGTAAAAATGGAGTGAGGATCCGTTTAAGGTCATATTCGGTATCGTGTTCTGATTATGAAAAAGTAGAAAAAAATTTTTTTGGTACCAAATAAATTTTTGGCGTTTTGGTGATTTGGACAACCTGCCCTATAGAAAAAAAAAATTTCGCGTCAAAATAAAATTTTCCTTTTTTCATTTCCATTTTGTATAGTGCACACTAAAGTATATTATTATTATTCTTCTTCTACTTTTTCCTAATGATTTTCCATACGGAATATGACCTTAAATAAAAATTACCCTGTATAAAAGGGTAATCACGTCTGTTATCATCATCATCATTCAGCCGGAAGACATCCACTGCTGGATATAGGCCTCCCCCAAGGAGCGCCACAGCACACGGTCGCGAGCCACCCGCATCCAGCGACTCCCCGCTGCCTTGACCAACTCATCAGTCCACCTAGTGGGAGGCCGTCCAACGCTCCGTCTTCCCGTGCGAGGCCGCCACTCGAGAACCTTTCTTCCCCAACGGTTATCGGTTCTACGAGCAATGTCACACACGTCTGTCACGTCTGTTAGCGACCATCTAATGTAGTGCTCAGGTTTGACTGAAGTTTGACTGAAGACCACTTTGACTTCAAGTTTAGTTGAGAAATACCAGATGACATTGTGAAAAGGATATTTTCTGATTGATAGCAGCTTGTTATCATTGTAATCTCTCTCTTTTACACGTTTGACTGTCTATTTGCAATACCAATCGAATTTAAATACTACATCAGCAACCGGAATGGAGCCTCAGTCAAATAGCTAGAACTTTAAATAAGTTCGTTAAAATATCTTCAACTCGCAATGCAATTTCCCAATAATGAATGCAACCAGTTCATTCGATCATTGCCAGTAAATAAACTTAAAAGCATCAGTCGAGCTTTCGAAACTTTAGCAAAAGTTGCGTTTTCCAAATACCAAGCTTCATAGACAGTTAAGTTAGTATCTACTGCCTAAAGTAATACTTATGTTTATAGAATTAACATCTACTCGTATATTGCTGACTGTATACAATACAATACAAATATTCTTTATTGTTCACCAAAATGGAAAAGTTCTATTATCTCGAAAACCAAGGGACTTTTACTAAACCTGAAAGTCCTTTTTCTGGACCAGACTCAAGTGCTCTATCGGTGGTTAGAAGCTTGTCCATGATTTACTGGATACCCTGTATATTAATACTGGGGTATGCTGCACGAGAGGTACGGGTTTAGAGGTACTGGGAGGAGATCGTAGCTAAAATATAACACTGGAATCACATATGAAACTAGTATATTTCTTACTTTTCCTGAAATATGCTTACAATAAACTCTTAAATGATCTACAGAACATGTGATTCCGATGGTGTCGTGAAGACAAGTCTCTGGAAAAACAATTGTTTCCAGAAGAATGCCAGTTTGACGCATTCTCGAATCATAATTTAAATTCAATTTGCATACGTTATGATTCTGGACCTACACGGCCAGCCTCATACCGTAACAACCTACAGTACCTACTAAGATTATTCCAAAGATTGCATTAAATAAACACAACGGTTGCCAAAATTTGCTTGGGTAATGAGATTTTGTCAAAATAACTTTGGCGCTAAAGAAATGTACAAAAATCCCATACGCTCACAATATCGCAATAAATTATTCATTCCAATGTCAAAATTATCATTAGTAGCTAAGAATAGTTATATTATGTGTATTAAAATATTTAACAAGCTGCCTGACACAATAAAAGACCTACCCTTCGCAAAATTCAAACGAGCCCTCAAAAAGTGGCTTGTGGAAAAGTGCTTCTATAGTGTGCAGGAGTATTTAGATTATAAGTAAGAGAAACGTAATGTAGGTACTTTAAAAATAACGAATGTATGACATTAAACTCGATAAAATGATGTAATTGATTTTATAATTTTGACTTATAGACATTTTATTTGACTTTATTTTATCTGTATTTTGACATTAATGACCTGTTATACTGTACTACTACTGTACTGTACTGTACTGTACTGTGTTATACTGTATTGCAGGTGTATATACCTCTCAATTTCACATGCCATTTATGGTAAATTTTAGTGATACTAAGACTACTTTTAAGAACTCATTGTACCTGAAAATATGTGAAGTAAATTATTTGATATTTGATATTTGAAATGGCAGGATCCCTAGAAAGTATTTTGTATGAAAACTCAACATGATTTCGACGTCGTTAAAAACGCTAAAACGTTATACGCAAAGTCGTAATAAGCCGATTCTACTGTAAAGGCAAAAATATATAAAAGTACAGTGAAATCCGGATACAGTGACAGTCAAGGGACCTGTCATGTTGACTAACACAGTCATGTTGAATAAAGTGTGAGTAAATGTCTATTCAGCTGTTATTCAAGCAATTTGGGCACAATTTTAAATGCTTTAGCCTGTATATCAGCGATGTAAAGTCTGGGTAATAGCTTAGTAATACTGTGGTATGATACCCACCTTACCTAACCTTACAACTTTACTAAGCTTCAAGAGGTATTACAGATCTAAAGAGAGTAATATTCAGAATTTGGCTATATTAATAGCCTTTACTCACACATTATGGAAATTATTGCTAATAAGAGGTATAAATATTTGCGAATTGCTATTACTCTTACAGGCTGTGTTACTTGGGTGTGATATTACGTCGCACTAACAGAACCGCACAAAACGGACTGAGTTACTTTGAAACTGTTTGGTATGAAATCTAACGTGTGGTGATTTCGAAGTCGTTAAAAGCTATAAAATGGTATAAGCGAGGTCATTATAATCGGATTCTACTGTACGATGGTAGCAAACAAGCATATGGCTCGCCTGATAATAATTAGATTACACGTAGCTCGTGTACAACCTCCTTTGGTATCAGAAGAAGTACATCTTCTGTTCTTCTCTTTGACAGTAGCAATGAGAGAGAAACAAATCAGCGGTGTAACTGTGATGGCAACTTAATTAAAACAGCGAAAAGTTGGCAATTTTAAAGCGCAGAGAGGCGCAGTGCCATTTCTAGCGATTTAATTATAACCATTCCTTTCAAATCGAAATCATAAGTAGTCCCCCTTAATACATGTTGTGACAGTTTTTTTTTAAACCTGACTGTGGCTTTACAGGCCGGGCCCAATAAAGCGATAGGAGTGCGCGGTTGGAGAGTAGCCTGGGGAAAATCCAGGGGAAAACCTCCGACACGAGCCCGCGTGTGGTTACCGCCGACACGACGCGTGTGGTTGTGACAGGCGAATGGACATATGTATAGAATAAAAATGAAAAGAGACAGGTTCATAAAGAACATTTAATTAAAAACATCTACTTACATTTAGGTACTCTTTTCTACTACAATTTGATCTGTCATTTTAATACGGAGTTGATAAGTTCGCCCCATAGTAAAAGTTGTTAGGATTCATCGCTAATTTCATCGTGATTTACTTCCTATTACGTATTAGATTTCACCCTGTATAATCAAAGGCATAGATATTTATACGTTACCAAAGAGACAAAAAGATATGTACAGTTATACTCCATTGTATTATTCCCCCACGGGACAGGCTATGCCTAGTGTGGTCAGCACAAAATGTAACTGTTTTTAATATTTTTTGGAAATAAACTATTTGTATTAAGGCCATGCTCGCACATTTTGGTCACTTAGTATGGTCAGATATTTTCGATTTTGACTGTATATATTTTTTTATGTTATAGGGGGCAAACGAGAAGACGGATCGCCTGATGGTAAGCGATTACCGTCGCCCATAGACACCTGCAACACCAGAGGAGTCGCAAGTGCGTTGCCAGCCTTTCAGAAAGGAATACGCTTTTTTCTTGAAGGTTTGAAGGTCATATCGGACTGTACATATCTTAATATAACGGCTACTCCATTACTAAACTAATCGATCCTATAATACCCGCCAACACTGGGACCACACGCAACGCCTACCACAAACTGTCGAACGGAGGCGAGCAAAGTATGAAAGCATTCATTAACTGAACTTCGGTACAACTAGTCTTGCGAATGACGTCATGACTTATGGTCTGTGACGTCACAAGTTGCCTCTCGTATTTGGCAAGTCTAAAAGAACAAATTTATAGAGTCGGGACGTGTTGTTGTAAATAATAAAAAACGAAAATTTGAAAGAAGGCATACGTACTTTTTATACGACATTAGGCTTCCGATAGTATAGCCAAGCCATTGTCCAACTAGTTCAGAAAGAAACAATCAAACTTTTTTCATCATAACGCTCGGTCATGCAACACGTTTTCTCTCTTCGGGATTTGAACCCGGAAGTACCAACTTGTCAAAATTACATGAGACGCAGATGTTATCACTATAATGTATATTCATAGAACAATTAGGTTTGAAGGAGTTTTGTCCTAGCTTTACGCTATGCTGCTTCCGAGTGGCTCCAACGTCAAAAGGGGATGCACGGAAGTGACAAAAAGAGATGCACGAACATGAAAAACACCTGGGGCTGCCAATGAGCACTAATCAATACGAAGGTGGCGAAAAATAACGAATGTGTTACCGCTGCCTCGTGAGTTTCCGTGCGGTACAGACCGCAAAACAAGCATGTATGTTGAACACATCACAGTCATAAATAGAGCATGAGAGGAAATAATGTGGTCAAAGTGCACTTTCATACGTTTTTGTTGGTTAACCCTACAACATAGACAATGCAAGACCAAATAACTTGTACCTTTTTAGTTGATTTTGTTTCATCTCATTTTGTCTTATACAGAACACGTTTCAGCAATTATAAAGTTAAACTTAATTAGCCGTGGATTAAATGATATGAATAAAATAAATGAACTTTGTTTTGCAAGTAGGCCGCAGTGGTGCTTTTACAAGTCAAAAACTACTAGCGTTTCACAAGAGACCTCTGCCGAGAAGAAACGCCGAAAGAAACTCGACAGTCAGAGTTGAGATTTATATCTGATATTACAGAATTGATAAATTCAAATACATAATACATATATATATATATATACACACGCAAACCCTTAATCCCTTCAACTAACTAGTAAAAAAACTGTTTTAAAAAAGTTGCTATAAACTTTTCCACCATGAAAGAGCTACACAATAATGGACTGATGTACTTTTTTAAGGACATAGTAGAAAACTAGGCATTTTTTAATATATTTATTTTAACAATTTTTAGCCGTAAGTAACATTATCAAAACATTATTCCTTAATAGGAGCTCTGGTAGGCAGAATGTCCTAAAGTACTTTCAGTAGGTACTTAGTGTCTGTGCAACTTTTCTGCCGTCCGTCCACCATATGCAGTCGTAATCGACGGCCGGCCGGGGACGTATTGGGCCGTCGTGGAGACGCTCTGTTTTTAAACCTTTCTTCCCCCGACGGGGGCCGCCCCCCCAATCGATGGCGTCACGTTAGTGCAGCGCCCGATCAAGTGCATACGTGTTTCTTTGATGTGTCTTTGTAATTGTTGGATCGTTTTTTATGCTGTTGGTGGCGTTTGCTGTAAATAAAGCTGTTTTGTTGCACATTTTGAAAACACAAATGAACTATTCAAGGTAGAGAATTAAGCATGGAATATAATAAATGGGTCATTGTCAGTTGTAAAAACAAAAGTTGTCCACCCGGTGGTCAATAGTTAACGGCTTATGTACACATAAGTTATGTTTTTATAGTTATGGAAACACCGTTTATGCGGATTACTAGACCAATCCAAAATTAAGCTTTGTGGCCCTTAACTTTTGATATGTTCACCGAAAAGACGCGAACTCAAATGTGACAATGACTCAAATAATAAATATTGTAAAAACAAAAGCTTGACTGATGTCAAAGCATATTATGGCATATGAGCGATAGAGACTAGCATTATTTTTGCATACAAGTTTTATCTTGTAAAGGGTCGGCAACGCGCACGTACTTAACTCCTTTGGAGTTGCGGGCATCTATAGGCTGCGGTGGCCGCTTACCATCAGGTGGACCGTACGCTTTTTTGCCACCGGCGTTGTATAAAAATCCATAAGCAGGTGCAATAATATTTCTAATGTACGAGTATTTTACTAATAATTTAATCTATTACATAGATCCAATGAGACATATTTTAATGTTGGAGGAATGTGATGTTTGTCGATCTACCCCACAAGTCCGTAATAAACTAGTGTCCAATGAGAACGGTTGATTGCCTTATCGCCACTCCCTATATCCTTCTAAGACCCCGCGTCCTATATAAAGGACAAAATATGGTCAACGGAAAATAAGTTAAATTTTGAAGTGATAGAGTTGCATTTGTTTTGGTTTGATTGATTTGACGTAAAATAAAATTCAAATTTCTAATCGGAACTGTTAGGTTCAAATTCGATTGTATTTTTATTTGTATGGTGGGTTTCAGGAGGATATATACGTATTTACTTCAACTATGTATTAAGCCTTCGTTCACCGCGGTCATTTTCCATGAATAGATATGTCGCCTCTAATCTCCGTACGATGGAGATGCATATTCCTCTTCATATATTGGCTGCATGTAAGGAGCGCTCGTGGCCCAGCGGCGCCCGCGTACTGCGTGCGGTATGCGAGGTTAAGCAACGTCGGCCTAGGTCAGTTACTGGATGGGTGACCGCTTTGAGTGGTTATTAACTGAGCGCTCCCGTGCTTTGGAAGGCACGTTAAGCTGTGCTGCTGTCTATGATAGCATTCGTTAAGCCAAGTTAGAGGCCTTCGGGTGGCGTGAGAACTTCTAATAGTCAAGTTGCCCACTCACTTGACAAGCCCAATTCCAATGAGGTCTGGTTTCCCTTCGGGTTGGAAAGTCAGATGTCAGCCGTTTCCGTAAAAACTAGTGCCTACATCAAATCTTGGGATTAGGTAGCGGACCACGGGCATCCTTCATGATGCAACTGTACCGGGATAACGCTAGAATGATGATGATGATGATGAGATATGTCGCCTGGAATCTCCGTACGATATTTATATAAATACATCTTTGTACACGCGTTGGTTTGTCTACAGTTTAGTTCCTATTCTTCACTCAATTGCTCAAAGGTTAACTGGAAGAGATCCCTTACAGGGATAAGTTCGCCTTTGTACATGATTGATCTGTTTTTTTTCTGTATAATTTATTTTACTTGTCTTGTGTACAATAAAGTATTTATATACATAAATACATACGATGGAAATGCATATTGGCTGCATGTAAAATCCCGAACAATCAAAAATTCACAACACTGTTCAATGGTAATTCAACAGTGTGGTAACTTACAAGGACGTTCAATTATTTTAACATTTTCCGTACGTCTAGTTTTAACTCCAAAATTGTACTATAAATAGTACATTTGTCGGGGCGGGCGCATGCCGGTGACAAGTTGTCACGTCACTGCAGCGGACGCAGACACAGTAGATTTAAACAATTCCGTGAGCACGAAACCGACTAGGACATTTCTGAGGCACTCAAAGGAAAAAGATGCAGTGGAAAATTAAACTGTGGCTCTTTAAAAAAATTAAGTTGGGTGTGTGAATTAAAACGAGGTTGTATTTTGTACTATTAAAAGAACTCTTACTGTAAAAGATAGGACACTGAAACACTCAATAAAAATACCTACCTATTTAGTAGTAATATATACTTACTTGCTAATGTATTTATATAAATTAGAAACTTTATAAAGGTAACTTTAAGACGTAAAGACGTTGGAGTAAATTTTGAGTGAGTCACTCAAAGTTAAGTAGTTTATAACCTAACCAGCATTTATCTACCAAGGGCAAGGAATAGTCAGTAGAAGTTCACGCGAACGAAGTCGCGGGCAAAAGCCAGTGTAGAATAAGCTGGCAATTACTCCACTGACAAGAACCACGCTCTTAAATATTATGATGATGACATACTTAAAACTAATTATACTTTTTGGCTCGTTCATTGTTAAATTCCCTTTTGGGAAAATAGGAGTGTATTTTTAATTTTATTTGCAGGATAAGCAGATGTCTGCTCAACAATGCATCCACGTTCAAATTAAATGTTCTTTAAATAGTACAACGAACATTAGTACAATTTTAAATTGAGCATAACGAATACCACCCACGTTATATCAAAACACGTTCAATAAGTCCGTTTCATAAAGTCGTCATCACTTGACGGACGTATAAATCAGTCAAGCTCAAGTCATTCGAACGACAAATTGGCTACGGCCGCTCGATGTCGCGGATACGACATGAAAGAAGTCAAAGGAAATTTTGAAATAAAATGTCACAAATGTACCTATATCATCAAAGCTTTAAATCATTACATACTGAATTTATATCGGGCCTGTCTGATTGAGAAAGATCTTAAAATGAATTGTGATGAGTGAGCGAGATGAAAACGAACGAGAAGCCGTAACATTATAGTGTGCCTAAAAGAATATAAAAACAAAGTTTGATGAAACTAGGTATTGCGATAAATTGACAGTCATAAAGGTGATTCTAATTACTATGTATAATAATAATATCCATTTATTTCAGGCATTGCCCATAAAGTGTTAGTAAATACAAATTCAGAAATCTTACGAAACTAATGTTAGTATATTCAAAACATAATAAACCAGATAGACAGGACCGGATGAGTCTTCACTTCACTTAATACACAAATTATACATTTTAAAATTAGGCAATTATTTGAATATATTACTTGTATAGACAAGCGCAACCAAAAAATAGACAAATAGGTATATCCCTTCTGAAGGTATGATTGTATATACAAATACATACAAAATACACTTTTAATTCACACCTCAAAAAATAACATAAAGCTTAAATTAAAGATAAACATTAGGCGGTCTTTATTTTGTATTAAGCAGTACCGCTGCTAACGTAAAGTACAAATTTTATAATCAAAGAAAAATTGAAAAAACCTCCTACGCCTCCCTTAGGGCGTTTGTATAAACAAAGGAACGGTTGAAGAATTTGGGACCGGTGGCGGTCGCACCTATAGCTCAGTTGGCTAGAGCGACTGGCCGCGAGTGGAGGTCGCA
Source organism: Epiblema foenella (assembly GCA_963556455.1). Lineage (NCBI taxonomy): Eukaryota > Metazoa > Arthropoda > Insecta > Lepidoptera > Tortricidae > Epiblema > Epiblema foenella. Next base: position 21,163,735 of record OY747104.1, read on the forward strand.
GGTTCAAATCCTGATCGGTGCCTTTATTTCTAAATTAATAGGCGGTCTGACTGCAAAAGAGGGATCTCTTCCAGAAAACATTCGAAGTAGCGGAGATAATGCAATATAAACATCTATTTGATGACCAGTTTAGCCTAGTGGGTAGTGCACCTGCCTGTGAAGCTGACGGTCCTGGGTTCGAATCCCGGTCGGGGCAAATATTTGTGTGATGAGCATGAATATTTCTTTCTGAGTCTTGGATGTTTTCTATGTATTTAAGTATTTATATCTATTAAATATATCGTCGTCTAGTACCCATAACACAAGCCTTCTTGAGCTTACTGTGGGGCTAGTTCGATTTGTGTAAGATTGTCCTCTAATATTTATTTATTTTTATTTATTTATTTAAAAATAGTTACTATCGCCAACACAGTTATTTACTGAGCATTCGTGCACTTTATGGGCATTGTAATAAGGCTTAAGAACGATGAGTTAACTGTATAACAAATACATTTCGAGAATATATTTTTATTGATATTAATATCGGTCACTTTTCACTCAAAAAACAGCACAATACCAAAATGGGTGTCACCAATGAGCAAAACACACTTCTAGAAGTTAAGGAGCGATCAATAAGCGCAGTAACAAAATAAACTAAGACAAGGCTGTCAGAGCGCGGAACAATTCAGTCGCGCTGTCATCGCTGAGACAGCGGTGACGGGTGACTGGAGACTCGGGCGCAAGTCACAAGAGATGAAATCTCTTTGACTGTAACACTTAGCAGATGACGGCTACAAAGATCTGTTTGAGAAAAGACCAGAGAATAATTCAGAATTAATAGTGAAAAGGCATACTAAAGAATTTACACTAACGTGAGACATATTTACACTTAATAAGAGAACAACGGTTGAAACTCACTATTTGCGACATGCATCGGACTACAATTGGAGTCCTTCATCAGGTTGAGTGTTATCAAGGCAACCGACGACGCAACACTGCCCTCCGACGCGCGCGAAGCTAAAGTCCTGTGTTAGAGTTGACTACTCCAACAAATTGTCCAAGTGAGTTTCAACCGTTGTTCTCTTATTAAGCATACTAAAGAAGTATGAAACTAGTAACCATATTACTATAAGCGAATGGAGTGAAAACACGTGAGGCCGAAGTCACTAGCGTGACGCAAAAACAGACTTATTTTTATATTATGAAAATTGGGTTTGCTGTTAGCCAGCATCTAGCTTGGGGGTAAAGATGAGGCTGACGGTGAAGCGAGCTCTCCCAGAAGATGACTATTCACTCGTGTCTTAAAAAAGGTCTGTTATATGAACTCGGAAATACAGCCGCCGGCAAAGAATTCCAAACCTTAGCAGTACGCATTATAAAATATGATAAATAGCGCTTGGTTTCACTAAACCTAGCCTAGCTGAGAAGAGCTGAGTTTCTTGCTGGACTCTTCTCAGCTAGGCTAGGTTTAGTGAACCAGCGACAAAACTCCCAGTAGCTCGATTCCACTCACACCTCAGATTAGGTTGAAACCGCTCAACCAATCTCACTGGAGCGCAAACTCTTAGAGTATTCCAGTGTTCCAAACCAGACGCGTGGTCGTGTCGGAGGTTTTCCCCTGGATTTTCCCCAGGCTACTCTCCAACCGCGCACTCCTACCGCTTTAGTGGACCCGGCCTATAAAGCCAAGTCAGGTTAAAAAAAAAAGCTTGGTTCTAATAAGATGAATAACGACCAGGTAAGGATGGTAGCCAGCCGTACGTCTGGACGTCCGATGGAAGAAGGGGGTAGGCGGTATGCACTTGTATGACTTTGTGACAAGGCACGTAAATGATAGTTGTGTACATATGCAATTGCAAGCGTTAAGACTTTTTTCTTCATCGATATTACTCATGCATCCTGTTTATTATTCTTACTTCAGAAGTTGGTGGTGTTCTTTCCAATAAGTCGTTATTCTTCTTTAACAGTGCTTTCACTAAGTCTGCAGTTTTAAGATACCGAACATCAGCGACGGAATTTCTATAAAAAGCATTCCTTGAAGACAACGTTTCCGTGGCTCTGTCATAGCTGTGACGCCACTGACAGATTAGAGACGCGGTCCAAGTCACAAGATACAAACCTCAACCTGTCACATCTCTCAGATCAGATTGATTGGATTGCGACAGCTGAACAATGCAAAGAGAGAACGCCTCAAGAACAAACGTCTTTCTGCTAACAAAGTGCATCAAAGACAGTTCCCAGTAGCGCGGTTCGTGTCATAGCTGACATGTGATGAGGGTAGTCCAAGTCAAGAGAGATAAACGTTTAATGAATTATTCGCTAATGAACTATCTGCATGGCTTTAAGTACTATTAGAGATGTTTGATAAGACGTTAGAAAGTTGCTACATACGACAAAAGGAGTGACATATTAATTTCAAGTCTCATCAAAAACATTCAAAAAAGTACATTCTATAAAGTGTCAGATGCGTAAAATTCAAATCGTTACAACTCAACAGATGTTCTTCTTAAAAGTAACCCATCACAAATTGATCAAATTATGGCAGTTAGAACATCAAAAACCTGGCAAATAGTTACCACAGAACAATTAATTGAATTAGACTTCACTTAATTAATGATAACATAATAATACACTACAGCACTAATATAATATATTGACATGAATAATATGAGTGAGTAATTTTGTTAAGCACTGTTAGTAATAATTTTTTGTAACCTATAACTTGCATGTTTGGTTTATATATAAAAGTTGATTGGTTAATAAATAAATAAAATTAAATATTTGTGAACGGTCTTACAGAAATCGAACTAGTCCAGAAGTGAGAAACTAGTCCATGACCCAGGAGCAAATATTCACATGAATAAATTCCCTAACCGGGGTTCTAAAGCGGGAGCTTCGCAGGGTCAATAGCAAACTGGGCTAAAGTGGCCTTCAAATCAAGCCAGAAACGCTGTCACCTGTCTCTTAGAGCACACGAAAGCAAGACTGGAGTGAAATTTCCAGGCGCCGAGTAAACTTGGGGACGTGGGGGTGACAGCGTCATCCCGATGCAAGTTGATAATGCACTGAGCGCCTGACAACGCCAATGGAGGTTTTGACTGCGGTAGTTTCGTTACCGCAAATATTAATTTCGTTAATTATTTTAATAAGAGATGCACCGAATATGGGTCTGACCGAATACGAACATTCGGCCGAATATTAGGGCCAACTTTTGCCGAACTGAATATTCGGCCGAATTATTCGGTTCAACGTAATTCCTTCATCTATTGTTGTAAAACAGACTAATTGAATGGTAAAATTTTTGTTCATTATCAAAGCGAAATATTGACAAAAAATAAGTTAATCCACTGTTAATAATGGGTCAAGTATTAATTTCACGAGTCAGTAACTATAATACACTCTTGTAACTTGTAATAAAACCCTCGCAAAATTGTTCGGTAAATAATCGGCAGCTGAATCGAATAATTCGGCCGAATACCGAACATTCAAAAACATGCCGAATAATAACCGAATATTTGTTGCATCCCTAATTTTAATGGCACCCAAACTTGGTCATTAACCGAAGCCCAAAAGTCTCGACTCAAGGTTTGCCAGCGAGCAATGGAACGCAGCATAGTTGGAGTCCGTAGAATTGACCGGATCAGGAACACGGAGCTGCGTTCCAAAACTGGTATCGTAGATGTGGGTGTTAAGGCCGCAAAGCTGAAGTGGGACTGGGCTGGGCATGTCTGTCGAATGCATCCGGAGCGCTGGGCCAAAGTAGCCACCGAATGGATCCCACAAGATGGCTCCCGAGGCAGAGGCAGACCGAAAAGGAGAGTGCGGGACGACCTTGATACGTTTTGTACGGATTGGCGGGAGCTGGCACACGACCGAGACGAGTGGCGAAAACGAGGGGAGGCCTTTGACCAACAGTAGGACACTTTATAGGATATTTAAAAAAAAGTTTACACGGAAATATACCGTGTCTCTGAGTGGGGATGAAAGCCCTGAATGGGCATTGTCACCCTGAAGGTATGTTCAGCAGTGGGACGTAGAAAACTGATACTGATTATGATGATTCACGAAAGCACCTCTCAAGCTCGTTGTGGTAATGTACGGACAGTGGCTTTTGGAACATCGTGAAGGAATCGGTCTAATCTTAATAAGGTCTAGTTTTCTGGGGAGATCAGCCAAATGTTGGGATTAGGTGTCAAAAGGCCCCGCGCTCCTTCGTCCACAACCGGGAATACGATGAAGTAAGTTTTTTTTTTATATTATAGGGGGCAAAGGAGCAGACGGGTCGCCTGATGGTAAGCAATTACCGTCGCCCATAAACACCTGCAACACCAGAATATTCGTAAGTGCGTTGCCGGCCTTTCAGAAGGAAATACGCTCTTTTCTTGAAGGTTTGAAGGTCATATCGGTCCGGAAATATCGCAGCCGACAGTTCATTCCATAGTTTGGTTGTACGAGGCAGGAAATCATTAGTGATCATTATAATTACAGCATGATTATAAATAAAAAATAAAAATATTGAGACAGTTATCGTTCAGGCTGAAAATCAATACCACGGCTGATCTTAGCTTAGATTTTTATGCGTAGAAAGCAAATGACTTGTATTTTAGCATTCTGAACCTTGGAATTATTGCAATTAACAATTTTATTCAAAAGTCATCAGGCATATAAACATGTAGATATTTAAGTACAGTGGAATCCGGATAAAGCGACAGTCAAGGGACCGGTGATATTACGTCGCACTAACAGAACGTCGCACAAAACGGACTGATATACTTTGAAAATGTTTGGTATGAAATCTAAATGTGGTGATTCGAAGTCGTTATAAGCGGTAAAATGTTATATACGGAGTCGTTATAAGCGGATTCTACTGTATAACATATTTATCCAAGCGCACACAAGTTATTTACTGAAATTGCGAAGCGTTTGGTTAACGTAACCGGTGACCGAAGAGCTGGCCACTTCTTCGCACAACGTATCAGCATTGCGATACAGCGAGGAAATGCCGCCAGCATCCTCGGTAGAGTTCCCCAAGGGGCTGTTTTAGGTTTTAATTAGTTGTAATATTATTGAAGTTATTGTTATGTAACTATTATTACGGCTTCAAATCAATAAATGTTGAAAAAAAAAATATAACTATATTCTAGAGTAAAAACTAAAAGTGTAGCCTGTGACAAAAGAGGTTTTAGTTTAGTTTCGTTTTCTTTATAATAATGTCTATTTTGTGATACCTACGGTATACTTTAAGGGCTCAAACTATTTAATAGAGTGATGAAATTCAGTTTTTATTTATAAACTGTTACACAAGAAGATAATAATGTTGAGACATGGTACTACTTGTACCAGCCATCCTCGAGTAATAAGAAAAACTGACCAGCCAGCCAGCTGTTGCGCCTTTTTTGACGTCCAGCCAGTAGTTTGACGTCAAAAAAGCTAAGTTTTGTAATAAGAACTATAACACGAATTTTATGTCATAGGGGAAATTCAGTATGAAAATAAAATGGAGGAATATTAAATTATTGCTTGCCACTTTTAAATCACCAACGCCAACTTGTACAAATGTCAGAAAATATTAAACTTCTTATTCGTCAGCCCATTTAGTTGACCGAGCGAAACGAAGATCTCTGTTTCAGCTTCGACAAAGATGCTTTCGCATGCCCAGATTCCGGATTTCCGTTTGTTCTCGTCTACAGGTCGCAATTCACAACCGATCCTCGTGAAATTTCGTGAGCAGGTTCGATAGTTGTATAGTTTCTTTTTTGTCGAGACGGTTTTTGGAAATTTCCAAAGACAAATTTTTAATCAATGATTTTGTAAGTTTCTGCGGGCGAATTTCGGTTTGTTCTCCTCAACAGGTCGCAGTTCTCAAGCGCTTCTCGTGAAACTTTGTTAACAGGTTCGATATATTATTCATAATTGATCTTTTTTATAATGTCAGATTTTGGAAATGATAAAAAAAACTCACTCACGAGGTCTGCAGCTCACAGAGCCACTAGTAATATTAGTAAGGATAGTACGGAACCCTTTATTTAAAATTAAAAAAAATTACCATAGACAATTATTGTAATTGAATAAAGTACAAAGTATAATGTCAGATTTCGGGAATGATAAAAAAACTCACTCGCGAAGTCTACAGCTCACGGAGCCATTAGTGCTTATAATTTCGACCGCTTTAGCCTAGTTGGTAGTGACCTTGCCTTCGAAGCTGGAGGTCCCGGATTCGAATCCCGGTCAGGGCATTTATTTGTGTGATAAACACGAAATTTGTTCCTGAGTCTTGGATGTTTTCTATGTATTTAAGTATCTATTTATCTATATAAGTATTTATATCGTCACTTGGTACCCATAGTACAAGCTTTGCTTAGTTTGGGACTAGGTTGATTTGTGTAGAGTGTCCACAAATATTTATTTATTATTTATTAATGATTTTTGTTTGTTTCTAGCAAATATGATCAAAACCTACTTTTATCTAAAACTGTAACATATTTTTTGATAACATTGCACTTTTATCTAAAAAGTCTAACAACGCAACCACTTCTAACCGTCTTACGGTCAAACGGTGGATAAAAGCAAAGAAAATATTAGTAACATAGTAATATCAAGACTGGCATTGTAAAGCCGTCAGTCGACCGTTCTTCAGAGTGGCGCTCGAGTGCACCCGTGACAGTCATTTAAGACAGTGACGTGACACCCCCACCCCACCCAACCCCCTTAGATGGATTGATATTACGGTGCAGAAGCAGACATAAGACGGCAATGCATACGGGAATGTCGGAATTTAAAAAGTATGCGACTTTATTTTTCTTGGTCAGTTTTGAAATTGGATTTTTTATTGTAGACAATCGGACACAAATCTACCTAGTCCCAAACTAAGCAAAGCTTGTACTATGGGTACTAAGCGACGATATACATACTTGTATAGATAAATAGATACTTAAATACATAGACAACATCCAAGACTCAGGAACAAATATTCGTGTTCATCACACAAATACATGCCCTGACCGGGACCCCAGCTTCGTAGGCAGGGTCACTACCAACTAGGCTAAGGTTGACTGGCTGAGCAGAATATCAGGAATGTATTGTTACACATACATACATATACTCACACCCGTATTCCATTGGAGTAGGCAGAGACCAAATAACGGCAAATATTAGGGTCCTTACATTCTTCTTTTGCGTCAATCACATCCTACGTCTCTTCATACATGCGCGTCGGTTGTGGGAACTTCTAACCTGGCCTATGTATGTATTTATTTAATCTTTATTGCACAAAAGTAAAACTTATCGTACAAAAGGAGGACTTAATGCCATAAGCATTCTCTACCAGTCAACCTTAGGGCAAAGCAGACAAATTGTGGGCGGTGCAACTTCAAATATAAAAACGAACATACTAAGTGTCAATATACGTAGTACTTACATATTAATACCAATACATACATAAATAACGAATAACAAATATATACACATACATATATTATATACAGACGAAATTATGAACAGAGACATTAGGAATATTCGGTTTTGCTTGCAAAAAAATTACGTAGAGAGTTTTTAAACACTATTTTGGTATCAGATTGCCTGATTTTAATGGGTAGACTGTTCCAGAGACAAGCAACTTGAATGGTACGAATCGGATATGAAACTAGTTCGGTGAAGTGGAATAGAGAGAGAAAGGTTGCCTGAAGAGCGAAACTGTATTATTAATTTTCAGTAATTCTTGATTAAGTCTATAATCTTTTGTATATCTAACAATTTTTAATTATTTGATATGGTTTGAGACAGTGTTTACGTGCATGTCAATGTTGTTATTTGACAAGTTGGAATAACTCCATCTATTTCTTGACAGTTTCAAACTGACTTGAATTGAAGGTAACTCTTAAAAAAAATCCAATTTTACCACTTAACGTTTAGTTTTTAAATTTACTCTTAGGCCGGATTTATAAAGATCCGTTAGACCAAATGTCGGATCAAATTTCAATAACTCAGTTCATTTTTTGACATAACGAACCGACATAAGTTCTAACGGATCTTTATAAAACCGAGCCTTATTCTATCCATACCTACGCCCTCAATCCGAAGTAAATTCAATTCTTACGTATAGATGTCGTTCTGTAGCCAGAACTCTTCCAAGTAATATTCGATATTTAGAAAAGCATTTTCATACAATATCGAGTTTTCTATGCGTTAAAATTCCTAACCCAACAATAGCCGTACAACTTTTTGCCAACGACCCAACTTCAAAACGAGCGCTGTATATTATTCATTTAATATTATATTCCGTTCTGCAACCCTTCAAGCTGAAAACTACGTCGTTGGACGCAAACGAGACGGGCGTGATGGCGATCCAGAGACAGTGACGTGACGACCCCACCCCCACCACCCCAGGGGGCGACTGACCCCGGGGGGGCGGATAATAAGGGGGCGATGCGGGATGGAAGTCTTCTTTCGTGGAAATGTGTTTCACATTAAAAGTGTGCACATCAACTGAAGGTAAATTACTTTTTGAAGTGCACTGTATGGAAAAGTTCACTGATAATTACGTCCGTCTCAATATGAAAATCTTGCTTTTGTGTAATTTACTTTCAAAATTGCATTTACTATTAAGATCTTGACAATATTGTGCCTTGTTGCTATTGAAAGAAACTATGTAGCATTGTTGTATACGTTTTAATAAGTAAATTTGCTTCCTGGTTGGATCTGGTATCTTAAGGACCTTGAATCAAGTGGGTAAATATATGCAGTTTAAAAAAAAAACAAAAAAAAACTGTTTATTGCAGTATTAAGACATTACAAATGTATTTTATTTTTTTAGACTATGGAGTTTATAATCCTTTATATTTAAGATTTTATTAGTTGCTAGTATAACTCACTTGTTTTATTTTATCTTCATTCATTTTTGTACAAGCATCAAATATGAAAAACGATGTCGACGAAACGCAAAAGAAAATCAACATTTCGAAACGTCACCGCTGTCCGTGCCGTCGTGTCATTTGCACAAAATTAAATACCCCTCAAAGACGAGACGTCAACTTTACCGGACCCCACCCAACCCCACCGGGTGGCGGGGGGACCAGATGGATTGATATTACTACACGAATGCAGGTGAACTGAAGCCGATCTTCGTACAATGCCCATTTGTAAGGCGCTGTCTTATGCTGCAATTTAGATAGCTCACGTGCTTATTTATGTGGTGTGAGCTGGATTTCACTTAAAAGTCGGACTTATATCGGCGATAAAAAGGGATTTTTACTATCTACTAAGCTATTTCATCTGAGCATTATTTTTGAGATAAAAAAGTATATCCAGTTAATTATTATGCCTGCATGCGTAGGTTTTTGTTAAAATAGATCTAGGTCAAATAGTCAGTCAAAAAACAAACTAAAATAATGGGAATTTGATATTTGTAAGTACCTGATAAAATAGCTTTTTATATCATCATCATCATCCTCAGCCTTTTATACAACGCCGGTGGTAAACAAGCGTACGGTCAACCTGATGGTAAGCGGCCACCGCAGCCTACAGACGCCCGCAACTCCAAAGGAATCACGTGCGCGTTGCCGACCCTATATAAGATTTGAGGATGCACTGTGTTGACAGCAGAAGGAACACACACAAACACATTTCGACATAGGCCTTCCCTAATTCACGCCACCACACCCTTTATATATATGTTACTTAAGATTTTCAAAGTTCCTTAAATAGAAGATGAAAGTTTGAATAATGCTTCATTATTTTTAAAGTTAAGGAATCCCGACGGTCACATTTCAAGTAAAATATATATTTCATACAAAACATTTCATATCTGCATGTTGTAGAAGAAAGGTAGCATTTCTAATGCAAAGAAAGAAAATGTTTTATAGAACCTCATACAAATATTAAGAACGTATGTTAATGAAACAAAAACAAATCACGTATGGATATAATGAAACATGAATGACAAACATTAATAAATGATACTAACGAGACTTAAAAAAACTCGCATCCCTCTCTTACACCCCATAAAAACACGACAAAGACACATGTCCTCCCTTATTATCTTCAATTAAGAGGTCCAGATAATGTACCGTGACATACGGTGGACGTGTCCAGAATAAGCAGACCTATTTTGAGAAACCCAAATCTACACCGCTTCAAACATTTGAACTTACTTAAGCCGGCTCAATTTACGCTGGACATCTGGTTATGACAAACTTTTCTCTTGAACTGGGTTAGATAACTTTGGACCTATTGCGGTGGTGTAAAAGGCGGTGTGGACGGTACAGGTAATGTTGCACGTCAGAATCTCGTGAGTGATGTACGAAGGACGGTGATAGATCGGGGGACGTTACATGTGATTAGTGGAACGTGGCTGTGATTCGCTAAATCAGTGTTTAGTGAAATGTCTGCCTGCTTTTTGTCAATTGTAGGTGATATTTAGTTATCATTAAACTGTGCAAGCGCCGAATCCATAACTGTTATTTTTGCTGTTAATTTTACGATTTTACTACTAAATTAAGTGAATAATTATAGGTACAGGATTAAAAAATAATTTACGTACAATGAAAATGAACATTGGTTTCGATAAAAGACTAAAAATTATTTTTTAGATTCGCTCTTAAGATTAGATATCAATGATCTACACATACACTTCTAGTATGCCTCAATATCTACTGACACTAACTGCAAAAACAACAAATAACAAACTATCAGAAGTAATATATGTACTGAAAAGATTGTAAACATCAATGTAATTCAATACCATTTATTGAAAATACAGAAATTACAAACATTGATAAGGTAAAAACAGAAATACAGTCGAATCCGCTTATAACGACTTCGCTTATAACATTTTACCGCTTTTAACAACTTCGTAATCACCACACATTAGATTTCATACCAAACATTTTCAAAGTAAATCACTCCGTTTTGTGCGACGTTCTGTTAGTGCGACGTAATATCACCGGTCGGACCCTTAATTGTCGCTGTATCCGGATTCCACTGTACTCTAATTTTGACAAAAGCGACTACTAACTTTATTTTACCCATTTTAGACTTTTAGGGAAAACCTACATTTTCACAATGAACGTACCTCCACAATCACAGCAAATAATGTCCCGTGATGGATGCAGACGTTATCCTGATATTTTTGTTAAGAAAACGACTCGGCGAATTGAAGACAAATCTGATAGATATCATTTGTTGAATAATAACTGAAACCTGGGACTTTTAAACTACATAGTTACAAAACAGAAGAAAAATAAGTGAATTTTGAAGAAGGTAAGTATTTCTGGGTATATTTGGCTGAATTCAAATCATTGTTCCAGAGTTAAAGGTAGTCTAAATATAGGACTACATTACGATCAGCTAAGTCACATGTAGAATGCCGTAGATTTCCAAAATTTCTGCTAGATCTTGCCAGACAAAGAATGAATGACTTTGGCAATGGTTAACCAGAGCCAAATGAATTCAGAGTACCTATTCCCGCTGACCTCCGTCATCCGGTTTGTGGAAATGTTGTTGAGAAGCTTGGACTAGGGATAAAAGAGGGGGAAACTGAACAATTTAAAGATCCCACTGAGTCGATGTGCCGCTAAGGCCCTCATCTAGACAAAATAAGAAGAGGCGAATGTAGCAGACATGGACCTATTTATTTCTATAATAAAAAATACAAGATTTTTTATTTGCTCTTGGTCAGCATGACGAGGCCGAAGATAGAACGAGCTCACCAGTACCTCTAATACAGTGGAATCCGGATAAAGCGACAGCCAAGGGACCGGTGATATTTCGTCGCACTAACAGAACGCAGCACAAAGTGGACTAATTTACCTTCTTTAAAAATCTAACGGACTATAATAAATAATAATAAATATTAGACGACAATCTTACACAATTCGAACTAGCCCCACAGTAAGCTCAAGAAGGCTTGTGTTATGGGTACTAGACGACGATATATTTAATAGATATAAATACTTAAATACATAGAAAACATCCAAGACTCAGAAACAAATATTCATGCTCATCACACAAATATTTGCCCTGACCGGGATTCGAACCCAGGACCGTCAGCTTCACAGGCAGGTGCACTACCCACTAGGCTAAACCGGTCGTCAAAAGACTGATTTAAGTACTTTAAAAATCATTGGTATGTAATCTAATGTGTGGTGATTTCGAAGTCGTTAAAAGCGGTAAAATGTTATATGCGGAGTCGTTATAAGCGAATTCTACTGTATATCAGAGTTACCACCACAAGCCACCAGAGGCGCTGTTCGCGTTCCCACACAAATAGAAAATAATAATTTACATTAGAATTACGATTTGAAACGGGATATTTACCATGTATATTTGTATTTTGAGTTCCCGACATTAAAACCGATTACCCGATTTTAACCGATTTAAATCATAATTGGCTCATTGTCAGTTGTAAAAACAAAAGTTGTCCACCCGGTGGTCAATAGTTAACGGCTTAATTACATGTAAGTTATGTTTTTATTACATGGATTTATAGTCACGGAAACACTGTTTATGCGGGTTACTAGACCAATACAAAATTAAGCTGTTTGGCCCTTAACTTTTGATATGTCCACCGAAAAGACGGTAACCTAAATCTGACAATGACCCAATTCTAATGTAAATGACCATGTAAGCTTGAAATCTTATATAATAATTTACGTTACGAAAAAAAACAGATGTTCAGAAGAAGCCTCGAGCTTAAAAACCCGACAGTCACCTTAACGAAACACATTCCGTAATTTCCAGAAACAAGCATTCATTAATCAGATTATTTCGCTCAGCGGCGCTGTCTCGCAAAAGTGACAGTGATTCGTCACTCCGACGGGCGCGTCACGTCCGTGCTCATCCGCTGTCACGCTAGGGCTGTCACAAGGGGTATTTTGTTCGTGTCATCGTGTTTTGAGTGATATTATGTGACTGGCTTTGTAAAGTGTGCTGTTTTCGAACTGTTATAATGGAAACCGCCAAGGTCTTTTTAAAAAATATATTTATTAAACACACACACTTATTTTAATTAACCTAAGGACATGACCTTTCGAATTAGAGGTATAGCGCGATTCGCGGTTCGGGAGCAACTGAGGGTTGTCTGGGCTTGATCGAGAAGCTAGGATCGGTTGGAAGGGATTACTGCTGATAGGGATGCTTGGTCAGCCAGAAGGTATACAGGGTGGAGGTTATAACAGAACGGTTAGTAAGCGACTAGATTTAGACGTTAAAAATAAAATGTTGGTTGCGGATATAAAAAGTAACTACCTTCTCGTTATCAATAAAGTTTGAACTGTGTCATTGAGTACAGATTTAGATTTAGATAATTTATTTCATGATAAGGAATTACATTAATATTAAAAGCGGTAAATGGTTATATGCGGAGTCGTTATAAGCGGATTCTACTATATATCAAAGAGTTACCACCACAAGCCTCCAGAGGCGCTGTTCGCGTTCCCACACAAATAGAAAATAATAATTTACGTCACGAAAAAAAAACAGATGTTCAGAAGAAGCCTCGAGCTTAAAAACTCGACAGTTACCTTAACAAAACACATTCCGTAATTTCCAGAAACAAGCATTCAATCAATCAATTTTTGTATTATGGCTCCATCAATGCCTTGATGATTCTGCCAATGTCGAGTTTGGATAAAGCACGGCTAGTATTAAAATCTTGACGGTAGGTAGTTGGTTGTGTTCGGTAGTATATCCAACCGGTCCAACTGCCCATCTACAACAAAACAAGACACAGACTACAACAAACACAATCTACAGGGTGAGGTAGAAACAAGCATTCATTAATCAGATTATTTCGCTCAGCGGCGCTGTCTCGCAAAAGTGACAGTGATTCGTCACTCCGACGGGCGCGTCACGTCTGTGCTCATCCGCTGTCACGCTAGGGCTGTCACAAGGGGTATTTTGTTCGTGTCATCGTGTTTTGAGTGATATTATGTGACTGGCTTTGTAAAGTATGCTGTTCTAACGTTCAGTAAGCGACTAGATTTAGACGTAAAAAATAAAATGTTGGTTGCGGATATAAAAAGTAACTACCTTCTCGTTATCAATAAAGTTTTTTTTTTTTTATTAAAAATGGGATCGCTCTTGGCCAGCATCTAGCCAGGGGGCAAAGATGAGGCCGACGATGAAGCGAGCTCACCCAGAAGGTGCCTATTCACTCTTGCCTTAAAAACGTCTATGTTATATGAGCTCGGAAACACAAACGCCGGCAGAGAATTCTAAACCTTAGAAGTGCGCATTATAAAAGATGATACAAAGCGCTTGGTTCGAATAAGAGGAATTTCGACCAAGTAAGGATGGTATCCAGCCGTACGTCTGGATGTCCGATACTTGAACTGTGTCATTGAGTATATGTACTTTCTAATCAAAATCTGAGAAATTATTTGTACTTATGTTGTTTTTTCTCTTGGTATTTGTTCATCAGTTGAATTCGAATTCTTCTAAGCGTTATTTGAGTTGTATCTGAGAGTAGCAGGAGGAGAAAATAACGGTAAGAAGAACATATTTGTATGTATGTATGTAAGCACTTTATTGTACACAATAACAGGTTAAAACAATATACATGTCACATAAGGTTAGAGTACAAGCGACCTTATCCCTATGAGGAATCTCTTCCAGCTAACCATTGAGGGATTGAGTGGAAAGTGGGAGAATGAGATAGACAAACACACACACACACACAGTGTATATATTTAACTGATAAACAAATACGTCAGCTTAGTTAATGCGAATAATTTGACATTTGTACTAAAAATGATCTTTATTTTATGACATCGTAACAAGTTGACAACCCTAGTTCCTTGAACGTTAATGTTTTATTCGCTTCGATGCCTCAACTTCACTTATTGTTAATTTAATACATACAAATGTTTAAGTACAATATGCTATAATGCTATAAAAATGTCTTATATTAATTTAATGCAAGACACAAATCATTGCTAAGACGATCATGATTAAATGTATGAGCACCATATAAAGATATGCAGCCGTTAGTGTGGTACAGTCTAAATAAAATAAAAAAATAAATTAACATTTCTGTGCATTTTTTTTTAATACCTCTTCGGTGGCAAACAAGCGTACGGCCCGCCTGATGGTAAGCTGTCGCCGTAGCCTATGAACGCTTGCAACTCCTGGCAGGTGACAACCTGCGCCTTACCGACCCTTTAAATATAAGACACTCCTTTCTTGAAGAACCCCATACTGTAGTCCCACTGTAATTTTAGTAATTTTACACAAATCGACCTAGTCCCAAACTAAACAAAGCTAGTACTATTGGATATTAACCGACGATATATGTTAGGCATTCCCGCCGGCGGCGACGTCCACCGCGCGATCGCGACAACACTGATACATATAGTCCCTATTCGTCCCGGTACTGCCGTCCCAAGAAGAAAAACCATAAGTGACATTTTTTGCAAAATGGACTTATTACCAGCCTTGTAATCAGGAAAAAAAATGAGATCTTTCTCTCTAGGAGATATAGTACTATATCTTTTGTAGATCACGATTTAGACAACCACAAGTGCATAATTTACAAAAAATCTAAAGTTTTTTGGCTTTATCTCGAAACTTACTTTTTGTCACTTATGGTTTTTCTCCTTGAGACGGCAGGGTACCGCCGCATACCGGGTAGTCAGACCGACCCAGGTCGGGCCTAGCTGAGTTTCTTGCTGGACTCTTCTCAGTTAGGCTAAGTTTAGTGAACCAGCGACAAAACTCCCAGATTCATGGGGTCCCATCGCGCACAACTTATTTACTCAAATCGCGAAGCGTTTGGTTGACGTAACTGGTGACCGAAGAGCTGGCGACTTCCTCGCACAACGTATCAGCATTGCGATACAGCGAGGAAATGCCGCCAGCATCCTCAGTACAATGCCCCAAGGGCCTGTTTTAGATTTAACTTAGTTGTAATATTATTAAAGTTATTGTAATTTAACTATTATTAACGCCTCTAAATCAATAAATGTTAATTACACATATTATATTGATTAAATAAATTTATAATACAGTATTTACCTAATGTCCCAAAGAAATAGGTTTACATTATCACTACACAGTATAAAACAAAATCGCTTCCTCTGTCCCTATATCCCTATATCCCTATGTATGCTTAAATCTTTAAAACTACGCAACGGATTTTGATGCGGTTTATTTTAATAAATAGAGTGATTGAAGAGGATGGCTTATATGTATAATAACATCCATTAAATACTGCACCCGTGCGAAGCCGGGGCGGGTCGCTAGTATATATATAAATTCACAAACGACCTGTAAAAATTATTACCAATAAATTTTTCATTTCATTTCACATTATCTATTTGTCTTTTAAACTCCCTCGAAATTTTCGCTTACGATTTAGGTAAAGCAAAATTATAAAGAGCAGAACACACATCAGCTCAAAGGCTGACAGGCAACTAAAGGGTATAAAAAAACTCATGTGCAGTTTCTTTGCGAGCGCTTTGAGCGATTTTAATTCGCTTATTTCGCTCGGAAATTGGTAGTGTTGCTGAATTAAGGTGCGGTCTGAGTGACAAGAGGGAGCGTTTTGGCCATAATGAGAATCGCTTACCATCAGGCGATCCGACTGCTCGTTTGCCCCCTATAACATAAAAAAAACATCCACTTCTGAATCATCTATGATTCATTGGTCAACTCTGCCCACAAGTTTACTCGGCCCGCGGCCCGAAATGATATCTATAATTTTTTTTGATCCATAGGCCTCCCCCAGTGCCAGAATTACTAGCCCCTGTGTCACCACAATGCAGCTTACCAGTCCACATTTTGGGTTAAACACTGCATACTATTTTATGATATTTTTATTTAATATTAACGATAGACATTTAAAAAAGGGACCAAAAAGGGGACAATGTACTGCATTTTTTATTTAAAAAGTACCTTTTGAATACATAAAACTGGTTATTACGTTGCTAGATTCGTCGATTTATGAGCTCTAAAGTAAAATGGTTGATTCAACTTTGAACGCATAGATTTACGAAACCAGTAATAATAAGTTTGATGTATTTAAAAGGTACTTAAACACAGAATATACTACATAGCGACCCCGTTTTATAAATCCCCCGTTCTGAGAATTGAGCTCCCTGCCTTTACCATGAGTTTGCAAGACCGTACTCGCTAGCGACTGCGTAAACGATTTAGTATGCCGATTCTTAGTTCTATTGCGTAACCGCCAGAGGCGCTGTACTTTCGCCCAAACAATTTTTTAACGCAGTCGCTAGCGAGTACGGTCATGTAAACTCATGGGAAAGGCACTGTAACACTGATTCACTTTTTACATGAGCGTCGTATATACAAACCGCCTCCGCTTATAAAATCGCTGTAACTCCGCACTAACCGCACACCCTTAACGGCTGCACTCGTCAGCTCAATTGTAAAGGAGAGCCGCCGTTTACACTCTAAATAACACTGTTTAACTTATTAGTAGCTAAGTCAATTGTGAATAAGGATTTAGCACGCTGGATTTAAGTCATCCTGTATAAGTTGCACTATAGTAACCTTTTTAGATGGACTTCAAAGTTACGAAGTCAACCTAAGAGGGTAATTACGTAACGTTTTCGAGAGTGTGTAAGGTAGATCTAACTGTCATTTTCCATACTTTAAATGACAGATATACCTAGCGTAAGAACACACGTTTAATGTAGTAAACCGGGGTTACTTTCAAATTGAGGGGCGACTTTAAAAATTCAGTTTTAATGCCGTATTTTATTTACTTATTTATTTAGTTAACCTTGGAGTCAAGTTCATTGATGTCCTAACTATTTACTAAACTGAATCAAACTAGAAATACTTAGTGATGAATATATAAGTGTTTTATATTTATCAAAGTAGCCCCGTTTTTTCTTAAAGTCACCCCAGTTTACTGTACTTGACAATGTATACACTATGATGCCTGGGTCTAGCTGAGTTTCTTGCTGGAATCTTCTCAGCTAGGTTTAGTGAACCAGCGACATAACTCCCACTTACACCTCAGATTCGACTGAAGCCGCTCAACCAATCTCACTGGAGCGCAATTTAGAGTATTCCAGTATTCAAAACCACCCTCGTAATTGTGTCGGAGGTTTCCCTGGATTTTCTTCAGGCCACTCTCCAACTGCGCACTCCTATCGCTTTAAAGTCACTTGGTAAAAAAAAAAACTATGTTGCCTTTATCCGTAATTCAGGAGTATAATATATATTCTGATTTTCTTGAACCAAGTTGTACCATTTCTATAAATGATTGACTTTTTTTTGATTGACCGCACATTCGCTGCAAAGATTGGCATTGTCAGTCACCAGAGAGCCCACCAGCGTCGCTCTCAGCAATAAAAACAGTCGCTGTGGCCAAATACGATGATGATGATGACTTTTCCTATCAAAACCTATCACAAACGGCTAAAAAATTAACTTAATGTTTACACTCAAAACTCTTATAAAAAGTACAGTTTCGTTCAAAAGTGTCCGGTTCATTAGTCTGCTAATTGTACAGTCACATCGACAAGTACTAACTCGGTTTCCTTGACGTCGCGGCGTCTCATTCCGATCACGTACAAGGCTCCGCTAATTAAAAATCGAGCGATTTTTGTTGGCGAATGTACTTGCACAGTGTGCGGGACAGATGAGGCAGTGATTTAGTTTGGTATGCTATTTGCAGGGACCGATACCGGTATTTTTAAAAAACCCTGAATTAGCCCAATATTTTGGATTATTTTTTGCTCTTTACGTAGGGCTGAATCATGTATTTAGGTAACAACGTCGTATTATTAGATTGTCCCATTAAAAACGAAATAATGAACCGGTGACCGTAATAATACTGGTATTTTTCTAGGGAGAAAATACCGGTATCCGATCCCTGGCTATTTGTCATTAGGGCTGAAGAAACCCTGTGTGTATGTGTGTGTGTGTGTGTGTGTAGTTAGTTTGTATAGATGTAAACGCTGAGTTCACCCTTATCCTATTACTATTTGAGAGGCCTTATAAGTTTTAAAATGTTTTTATTTCTAATTATGACAAAAGTATTGATAACACCAATAAAGTTATTAAAGGCTACTGTAACTTTATCAAAGTTTTAGAGTAACATAGCCATTTTTTGGTTTTATTGTGTGTAGTAGAACTTAAGCAGAAAAAACAAGTTTTTAGCTTGAAAATTGTCGATTTGGAGTGATGTTTGAAACGATATTTCTTAACGAAAAATGCGAAAAATATGTTTTAAGTTTATGACGTAAGGTCGCAATAGTCCTGTTCTAGATAGTAACATTGAGAGAATATCAAGATACATGTCAACTCAAACAGAAAATGGCGTAAATAGATGAGCGTTTTTAACTAATAAGGACCCTTAATAAAAAATATTATTATTATTCGGTATTTTACACAGGCAGCTGACGCCGATACGTCTAAATCATCACTTGGTACTACGCATTCCCGCCGGTGGGGACGTCTACCGCGCGATCGCGACAACACTGACACATGTAGTCCTTATTCTTCCCGGTACCGCCGCACACCGGTAGAGCCAGTCAGACCCAGGTCGGGCCTAGCCGAGTTTCTTACTGGACTCTTCTCAGCTAGCCTAGGTTTAGTGAACTAGCGACAAAAGTCCCTGTAGCTCGCCTCAGATTCGGTTGAAACCGCTCAACCTATCTCACTGGAGCGCAAACTCTTTGAGTATTCCAGTGTTCCAAACCACACGCGTGGTCGTGTCGGAGGTTTTCCCCTGGATTTTCGCCAGGCTACTCTCCAACCGCGCACTCCTATCGCCTATAAAACTATAGTCAGGTTCAAAAAACCATCACTTGGTACAGGATAACACTGCTTAGATCTTAGTGTGTAAAGTTTGTTTTTGAACTGATTAACACTGTTAGCGTATTAACACTGAACCACACTTAAGGCCGGATTTTATAAAGATCCGTTAGACCAAATGTCAGATCAAATTTCAGTAACTCAGTACATTTTTTGACGTAACAAACCGACATAAGGTCTAACGGATCTTTATAAAACCGAAACTAAGTGTATTTGAACGTAACTCGAACTTACAATAACGTACACTTTAACGTCATTTCACTATGGAAAAAGATCTACATTACGCACAGTCAAAACAATACAATACAATACAAATACTCTTTATTGCACAGCCTCAAGAAAAAAACACAGTACAGTACATAATTACAATGAGTAGAGCCAAAGAACAGGCGGTTTAATCACTAAAAAGCGATCTCTTCCAGACAACCTTATGGTAGCAAAACACTCCGAAGGTAATTATGGATTTTATTGTTCTATTCAGATTTTGTTCATTTTACAAAATGGAGGAGCTGATGGGGTAAAAAATATCACTCGCTGGGTGTATCTCACAAATCCAGTAGATCGATCCGTCAAGTGATGCATCTGTACGCATCTGCATCTCATCGGTAATCGTGCACCGTTGCCGAGCTAATCACGAAACCCGAACGCACAGACAGACAAAATCAATTTAGTTCTTATTAATGCTGGCTCTATTACTGCTGGAAAAATGCGATCGACTGTACTCTCGGCTGATTCGTTTAGTAAAGGATTTTTCTGAACGGATTAAGGGTCAAAGGTCTGAGTTCGTGCATTATAATTTTTGTTTAGTTGTCTTTCAATTTTTCAGACATAGAAAATTGTATCTCTCTTTGGGTGCCCTACAAACCAGTATTAGCATATACAGGGCGTCCCACGGCTATGCCACATGGAGGGAAAGTTTGAGTGGATTCTTTTTTATTATCAGTAACTTAGAGATCATATACATCTCTAACAATATTAAATTAGAAACCCTGTACATCTCTGGGATATTATATTAATTTAATTATACTCTTTGTTTCATCAGACTACAGAATCATACATCTCTAACTTTACTGATGTTGTAATATTTGTAATAGATAACTTTGCAAGTTTATCTTCACTGTATGACATTAATTTTGTTATAATTGTAAATTCGAAATTATTGTTCTACCTTGAACTGTAAATTAATATTTTAACATGTAAAATTGCCCTTGTGGCCTATTTGCAGAATAAATGTTTGATTTTGATTTATAATAATATATTGCAATGGTTGTGTTTTTCTTCCTATGTTTTCAGTAATGTTTTTTGTTTTTCCATAATGTCACAACTGATCTCTTTAGTTTTAGTTCACGGGATCCACTGAAAATCAGCGTCGTTGCACCCTGTGCCTCGACACATGGTGAGTGGACTCCTTTTTTGTGACACCACTGTATATCTTTTAGATTTAATCCATTTGTAATGTAATTTATCTTGTTGTTGTTGCAAAATGGTAAAATGGGAGAGGACGACTAAATGGCAGGTTATACTGGACTATATTTCCTATAACATCTGTATTACTTACATATAACCAACAATAAGGATAGAACTTCGAAAGGGGTACCCATCATAGAATAAAACATTACCCCATTTCCTGAAAACGACAAAAGTTACCTAAGGCCATTGCCCTCCAGGTAAATAATACTTGTATACTTCTTTACGATTCCTCCTCGCCGCCAGCTCATGCTTACAAACTGTCGCATTACCTTATCCTTGGCACAACAAAGATGCAGCCTACATTCATCCGCAATACACGAATACCAACCTTATTGCGTACCAGTAAGAACTACAGCGACAGCACGGATTAACTATGCTCAGTGCCCCCGAGCTAGCTACTACGGTTATGTTGCGCAAATTCAGGCTTTATAGTTTGGGGTAAAAGGTCTTAAGGAAGTGAAGGTTAAGTTTGTCTTGTAATGTCAATTCTAAGCTAATGAGAATAACAGAATGTACTTACAGAGTTGTTTTATTTTGGGATGGCTTAGTTTAACATATATTATGTTAGTTGGACCCTGGGACGTATTTGCTACCTTTTGCGTACAGCTGAGTTAGTTTCTGACCAGTGACCGTTAACAAGTTAGTTTTGTAACATGCGAAAAGTTAGAATGGAAGATGACGTATAAAATTATTTTTTTAAATTTGAATCTTGACCCATGACAAAAAGGTTGTAATTTAAGTCTGCCACGGTTTCGTATGCAATAATGGTTTAATTCAATTTATATCTTATACGGGCTGTACACTCTCGCCCAAGCCTCGCCGGTGATTCCCCTTATGTACACTGCGAGGCAGTCAGAGCGCGAGTGTACAGCCGGTATAAAAGATTTATAAAAAATGGATAATCGTTTTTAACAAAGCTTTACCAGCTAATGTTGTTTATATTTTGTATCGTATGAGGATAATCTTCATAAAGGTTTTATGTATGTCCTAAATCATTAAAGTCTGTCAAAAGTGCCAAACTGTATTATCTGACATACCTAGTCGGTTTTTATACAAACGCCTTAAGGGAGGCGTACAGCAACATCTACCAGAAGAATCAGGCTTCATTAACGGCACTAACGTCTCAAATCATGTTGAAAATCGTCAGTTACGATGCGCCATCCCATACTAAATTAATTAAGGCGTTTGTATAAATGAAGGAATTATTGAGGAATTTCGGGCCTGGTGGCCGTCGCATCTATAGCTCAGTTGGCTAAAGCGACTGGCCGTGAGTGCCGGGAGGTCGCAGGTTCAAAACCTGATCGGTGCCTAATTTTTACAATTTTTGCTTTATTTCTAAATTTGTAGTTTACGTAAGCAGCGGTACTGCTTAATACAAAATTAACCTACAAATTTGTACGGAACCCTCGGTTGGCGAGTCCGACTCGCACTTGTCCGGTTTTAATGACTATAAGTATGGTATAGATTCACAGCAATTATTGCTCTCCACACACGCCTCAATGCGTGGGACTTAACAACCCAATATTGTATCTAGAAACAGAGCCAAGTTACTGATCCCAACATTGCAAATACGGCACTTTAACTCAGTATAATGACGAACCAAAACAAGCCACTGAAACCAGAAAAGCAATATACAACATCTCAATTCACCATTCCGTCTCAGTTTTAGCCGTTAGCACTCAATTTACGTTGTACAACGACATTCTCGACTATTCCGCAACAATACGTAGGAACCATTTCTAAATATTGCCAATAGCCTCTCTAGCACAGCAATGCACTACACTAGTAGGGCCATTCTGCAGCGGAGTGGCGAGGACGTTCAATCGCGTTGAGTGAAAACTGCCATAACGGCGGCGAATGGCCCTGCGCCATAGAGTACCGAAGCGCAGAGATAGCAGTTGACTTACGATTATTTTTGTTTCTGAAATGAATGTGTAATTGTTTGGGAAATCGCATGTATGTGACTCGTTGTTTTTTATCACGGTTTCTCAATTGTCACACAGTCAAAAAAATTCAATGTTTTTAATATAATTTTTTTTTACATTTCTCAATACGACCTTCAGAAATGTAACATTTCGGCCATTGTACTTTTTACCTATTATTCCGTAAATCGTACAAATTATCTAATTTCTCATAGAAAACCGCAATGCGAATCAAGTTCCGCAAAATTAACAGTTTTAACGCTATCTTTGCCCCATTTTAAACAGCAACCCTATTCAGTAATCGCCCGATAAATTATCAGTCGATATCTCTCGACCAATCGGTCTGAGTGAGATCCGCCGTAAAGGAAGTAAGTATCGCCGAGTAATGGCTAGGTGTGACATTAGAATAGACCCTCTACTAAGTCAGTGTTAGTACTGGACTGTATTATAGCTGTTTCTTTCTCGCTCAAGGGCTTTTATTATACAATGGTGCCAAATAAGCACAGCGACTGTCTGATACAGATCACCGTACCACAGAGAATCTGTGTATCTAATGAGATTTTTTTAAATATTAATGCAATGATAAACAATTTTTTTTTGTTAACTTCTCACTAGATCCATTCTAGATTTCAATCTAATGAGAAATAAACTGTCACTAGATCCATTCCTCACAGCCCCCGGCTAAAATGTATCTAATGAAAGAAAACATCCCAATAGATCCATTATGAATTGCAATGTATGTAGCGGTAAAAAAAATCTCATTAGATATACAGTGGATCTACTGAATGTATCTAATGAGATAGATTCACCACAGAAGAATCGCAAGCGCATTGCATGCACTTTATTCATTTGAGGATTTTCAAATCATAAGGGGCAACCCTATCTCAATGATCTTGAAACTGTAACTTCACTTTTCCGTGTTATTTTTATCTTGTCGTATTAATAACGATACAATTTCACTTTACCTCAATCAGTCACTGAAACCAGCATATACGTTTCGTACTTTACTCGAAAAGTATTAAGAAATTATACACACATATACATAGACTTCGCTCTGTTCTCATTTGATTTTATTTTTAGACTGACGCTCAGAGACCTTATACATCTCTGAGGATATTTATTTCTTAAATTTTATTATTTTCATGTTGACGCTTATAGATATAGCTCAAAATATTTTATTATGATTAGTGTACCTACTTTATTACCTTTTGTCTTGACGCTTAGAGACCTTATACATCTCTAACAAATCTCGATTGTCATTAGCTTCTTAGTCTTATTTTTGACATGTAACACTACATTTAATTAAAGATACTTTGATTATTGTATTATTTTTATTTGATGTATAGATTTTGACTTGTAAAAGTGCCCTTGAGGCCTATTTGCAGAATAAATGTTTTGATTTGATTTTGATTTTGATTTTTAAAAAATAGTTATTTTGTTGATAAGTAGTTCCAAAGACTGTAGTTACGATTTTTGTGGATTTTCTGTCGGGATATTTTATGGGAGGTGTACAAGACATTTCAAAATTTTAACAGACGTGTTAATTTTTTTTGAACAAATAAATTGGCATGCGATAAAACGTGTCAATAAAAGACATATATTTTTTTTATTAGAAAACTTAACACACCATGAACTAGCTACGATGCAAAATGTACTAAAATCGATTTCGACTCCTCGAAATGACGGATATATCCGCACGATCGGTTCGACTCCAACGATGGATTTATCCGTCACGGCGTGCAAATCAACCTGCATTTTTGGCTGGTTAAACTTCTCATTTGGCATTCCCATCTCATGCGTGTGAGTGACAGCTTTCGTATTTGACACGACGTTGAAAAGGCTAACATACTTTCTGTCCAGAAGTTTCCACTTTCATTGGTTTATCATTATAAATAATAATTCTCAAGCGAAAAACCCTTCTTTTGCCACGTCAGTAAGGTTCATTTCTACTTGTGTCAGAAATAATTTTTAATTTATTTAGAACACAAACAGTCTCATATTCAAGTTACAAATATTATACACGTAGTGTACTTAGAAACATTAACACAAACACCTGGAGCTTCATTTTTACAAAAAAATTGTTTAACATATTATGACTAATAAAAACTAAATTAAATTAAACCAGTCCTCGACGCAGTATTTTAAAGATAAGTGGGACCTAAAAATCATAACAAATGCCAGTGTCAATCATTAGAAGAGTCGAAGACAGGAACACATTTGCACCATAACATGTTACCAAAAGGTACATTTTGCTTGAGAATCACACATACATTTTTAAATGTATCTAATAACTTTTTCAAAAAATATAAAAAAGCCTGTTACAAACTAGCCACCTCAACACAGTAAAACTTAGAGTATTCCAGTGTTCCAAACCACACGCGTGGTCGTGTCGGGGGTTTTCCCTTGGATTTTCCTCAGGCTACTCTCCAACCGCGCACTCCTATCGCTTTATTGGGCCCGGCCTATATAGCCACAGTCAGGTTGAAAAAAAAATAAAAACACAGTATAAGTAGAATTAGATCCCAAATCTCCGTATGACTCATAACCAAGAACATTTGCAGTAATAAAATACCAGAACGGTAACAATTATCGTTTCTACGACTTGCTTTACGAAGTTTAGTTTTCTGAAGTTATTTGCAAGGGAATGTGTGCTCTAAGTTAAGCAGGATAAGTCGATATTTGCTTGAGCATATATCGTTTGTAAAACTGTCTGTGTACTAGGCGACAGCGACTGCGGAATAAAAATTCAATTCAAAAGTATAACTTAGATGCAATAATAGATTCAAGAATATAGATTTACTGAACTAAATTAAGAAAAACATACGAACATTGACATTATTCAACAAGACCAAACATATAATACTTCTATATTCTATGCACTAGTCAAAAACATAATACTAAACATCATAATTATAACATTATACTCTAAAACGATTAATTTGATGTTTTTTTTTCTTTTACTTCGTGCATATTTTTCTTATAAGTGTAGATATATTTGTGAAAACTTTACTGGCTTATGATCTACCTTAATTTATTAACTTTATATGTGATTGATGCTGTTTGTTTTCCTTAATAAAGAAATAAATAAATAAATAAATATAACTAATTTGTTTTATGTGAGTTTCGCACGTACTAATTATTCTAGACATACATTTTCCAAACGAGTATTAAAAAACTACAATGAGTATTTCTGTGACATCGATCCATTTATGCACTCCCTTGATGTTCTAAAAGAACGTACGAGATCCAAATTGTTATCGATTAAAAATACTTAGTGTTCTACCCACTTACTTTCCTACTCGCTAAGACGCTGTTGTATATTTTTGCTTAATGTTTGTATTTATGAACCTCCAGGTCTGTTTTTATACATATTTGTAACTTACCTCTTTCTTTTATGACTGTATGTGTTCTGAACAATAAATAAATAAAAAAAAAACTAAAACGTTCGAGTGGTTATTTGAACATTATCGCTGACTGACACACAGATATAAGGCAAAGATTACAGTAAATACTTGCAAAAACATGCTTAGCTTATAAATAAATACAATACTCTATACAGGACGTCCCACGGCTATGCCACATGGAGGGAAAGTACTTTGCATATTGTAGATGGAACATTTTAATGAAAGAAGACATTATTTGAATTTAAAAAACAATTTAAACTGCATTCACAGATATTTAAATAATTTTATGGTTGAACCGGGAATCGAACCCGTTACACGAGAAAAATAATTAGGTACCCTAGAATTACGATTTGAAACGGGATATTTACCATGTATATTTGTATTTTTGAGTTCCCGATATTTCGGCACTGTTGTGGTTGTTGTTGTGGTTGTTGTTGTTGTTGTTGCTGTTGTTGTTGCTGTTGTTGTTGTCGTAATTCTAATGTAAATGACCATGTAAGCTTGAAATCTTATAATAATTACCCTGTAGCTTTATCATACCGATCGAAAGGCTTCATCATAAGGATTATTTTTTGCTAAGTAACATAGTGTCAGAAATAAAAGGAAGACCATGAATTTTAACATTTTTAATACGAAATTTATCACGTGTAACGGGTTCGATTCCCGGTTCAACCATAAAATTATTTATATATCTGGCAATGCAGTTCAAATTGTTTTTTAAACTCAAATAATGTCTTCTTTCAGTAAAATGTTCCATCTACAATATTTAAGGTACTTTCCCTCCATGTGGCATAGCCGTGGGACGCCCTGTTTATATACTATATAGTGTAAATAAAATGTCGGACACTAATCGGATTCTCCACTCATTAGATCACGAACCATTAAAGGCTATTTGTAATTTAGTTAGGTCTCTTGACCACTTAGCTCAAATCTCCAAATCTCCTCCCTCAGACCACTACATTTCCATGCAAACGACTCCTGGCGACAATAAAGCCTCATTGATGAATATCTTAATAGTCGACCAGCTAACTTGAGTAGATGTTCGATATAGCTTGTATTGAATTTGTATGGGCGTTTAACATGCGATCTGTATGGTAGTCATTAGCTCGGGACACAGTTTAAACGGGAGGAAATAAAAGTCTATCGTGCTGTTAGCAAATCACGCGATTGTTTTTTAGTTTGTTAAAGTTACGACAGATGGCGCTTAAATAATGAAAATAGTAAATCCGCATTCTGAATTTGTCGCAAATTGGTTTTTTTAATCGTTGGCAGCTAAATTCAACTTGTACATAATATATTTTTCTGTATCTGAGGACCTACCCCGAACTTCGTATCGTGCCGTCTCTTTCACTCATATGGTGTATAACACGAGAGTGAAAGGGACGGCACTATACGAAGTTCGGTTTTCGAAATTCGGAGTAGTTCCTCTGACCTACATGCAAAAGTAAGACTTTTCAAAGCTATCAACTGTGATTCTTCTTATTTACTCTCTCAATCTTGCATATAACTTCTTCTAAAAATATTTTATATAGAAAAATTAAAAAAAAGAGCGATAAAATTCCGCATTTCGTACCGGTGCTAAACATTTCAATATACCAGCTGATTAGTTCAACCATAACGAGCCCTTATGCCCTAATTAGTGAAATACCTGCGCCCACGCAGTCTGACTAAAGAAACGGTGTTAGACACACAATGGGTGCTACATTAGACCAAATAGTACAGCAAACGGGTCCGGTCTGCGATTTAAACATTGGAAAATGTAACAGACGGACTTAACTTGAATCTACAACTTATGGGAAAATCGGGCATTTGATATTTAACTGTATCGTAACAAAGCGTAAAATCAAACAAAAAAAAAACTGTTTATTTTTTTATCTTAATGACTGATACTCCAACAATGAGATTCTCCTGTGTACTGTCCAATAAATAAATAAATATTATTCTTACCAACTCTGTACTGATGTTATGTGTCTGCATCACTTACCTGAAACAAAAATAATAAATAAGTAACTGTAAAACAAATGAAACCGACCCAATACTAGTAAGATCAGTTAGCCTAAGTAAAGATGTTGACATATTTAGGCCGGGTTTTACAAAGATCCATCACACCAAATGTCTGATCAAGTTTCAGTAACTCACTACATTTTTTGACATATGAAAAAGACATAAAGGTCTCACGGATCTCTATAAAACCGAGCGTTAATGAATCGTGTGGATCTTTCTTACCATAATAAAGAACAAAAACAAAACGACATCTTACTAACTACCTAAACTTAAACTAAAGGCCTAATCTGGGCATGGGTCACCCAAGTCGCTGCCACTGGGCAGTTCCCATAAGGCTGGCCGTGTTGCCTCGCTGAATGGCAATGCCGATTCGCTGAGCGAGAAACATGAATTTTAATAATAACATCATCAACATCAACCTTTATACGTCCTACTGCTGGGTAAAAGCCGTTTCCTTTCATCTATGAGAAGAGGTCTGTATCCAGCAGCTTAAATACATAGAAAACATCCAAGTAACATGTATTTATGCTCTATGTCCTATCCTGTATATGCGCTGTCTCAATCAAACAGTATTTATGCCGGTATATACGTATCTTCTCTTTATATTTGTTAATTGCAGACGTGGAAGTAAAAAAACCTACTACGATTACAGTCAGGACAAAAACATTATTTCTCTATGCCTATAAAGTCAAAATTAAAATTAGAAACCCTCGCTTATCTCTAAATTCTGCACACATTCTGCAAGGCAAGTTTCGAAGGCGCTATCGCTGCTACAGTCCGTTACAAAAAGTCATATCTACACATCACTCTCATAGCTACTTACGTCTTTTTGAGCTTTAGCATAGTTGACCTGCGCTCGCAAGGTGCGACGACAGGTTTTGAGTGCGTACGGGACAAAATGGCGGATATTAATGGTATTATCTTGGTGTTTAAGCTCTTATATATACGTGGTATTCATTTGATGCCTGTTTGCATCAGTGTTTATGATCATACCAACTGGTTGGATTAACTTTCAATCACAACATTCACAACACCCTTCCGCGGTAGTTGCAGTTCATGGTAAGGTAACTTGATAAGTTCCCACTAGGTGGCGCTCGCCGATGCTTTAAAGCGTTTGCTTTCAACATGCCTATACAGTTTTTTAACTAGAAGTAAATTAAAAAATAACGCTATGGTATAATGGTAAACAAGTTATTATATAAATACATTCTCACTATATATTACACAACAAAGCTATATCACTTCTCTAATTTTCAAAGTTATAGAAAAGAGAAAAGCTTCGACTGTATTAATGATGTATTATCCACTATTGTAAATTGGTTCACAGCCAATAACCTGCTTTTAAATGCAAAGAAAACGAAGTGCATAAAATTTATTTTACCCAATGTTAAGCACATAAACAACTCAAAAATTAAATTAAAGGGCGAAATTCTAGAATTCGAAGACAAGACTGTGTTTTTGGGAATAACCTTAGATTCAAAACTTCAATGGCATCATATACCTAATGACGCCAAATAAGGTAGCAACGAGTTGCGTAGAACAAGGAAAACCATATTTTTACGCCATGCTTGAAGTCATCAATAACAAGCTATTAAACCAACCCACTAAACGAACGAACCTAATTTTAATAGCATTGATACCGATCAGTTACAAATCAAACCGACCAATAAATTACGAAAGACAAAACATGGAATCGAAGAAATCTCATTATAATCAAAGCATCAATAGCTAATAGAAAAATCCGTCTCCACCCACCATCCCATTAACTGTTGATTTACAGTCCAACGTTGAATGAACAAACTTGCTTTAAATTACAAAATATTATTTATGTAATGTATGGGGTTCGCTAAAGATTTATTGGTCTTCAATGACCCCACCTTGTTTTGGTGTGTTCCATTCACTGGACTTGTGTCAATAACTATTTATTTCTATTTGTAACTACTATTAATGGTGAAATATTAAATAATATTCTGAGTACAAGTAGTTGTTTATTCATCCAAATTTTACCAAAGAAAAGAGACCAATTTTAACGTTCCCACTACTTTAATAACATTCGTGATCGAACTATTTACTGAACGAACTATTGAATGATGTTACTAACGCGGTGTTTGCATTATAGAAGCACAGACGTAGACTGTTTAAGGACTGTTTCACACTTTTGAAATAATTTAAGTGTGGCAACACCGACGCCAAGTGACAATTCAATATCATTTGAAGTTCGTTTAAATAATATAACTGTGGTTATCTTATAACTAACACTACCTATTGCATTAAAGCAATCGTTCTCATATTGCTAATCGTTATCGTTATAGACTGCTTAGACTTAGACATGTTTAACTTAACTAAAAAAAAACTTTCGCAAAGGCAAGGTAAAATTACGTTGTACGTAGCTATGCTAAATACTCGTATCTCATTTTCATCTTTAGCTACGATGATCAATAACAGATTTAGCGACAGACAAAAGATACTTTATAAAATGAAAGTTTATTCACAAGAACATATGGTACAGCAGGATGATATAGGTGTACATACTATACATTGTTGACCCTTAATATATTCGGCCTCGAGGCATGTGAAAATATTTTTTCATGATATGACTAACAAGTCATGCATGTCAAAAGTAAATTAAGTAAATTGCGTGTATGTCACATTAATTATAAGTGCATGTCAAAATACTTATACACGCCAAGATATTAACAAATTAATAAATAGGTATGTCAATTGCATAAGAAAACACGCGTTACGGGCGGCTTTAAAGACCTTACCACACTCATACCTTTGTCTTCCCCATCGGAACCCCATGACCGAGGATCGTACCATAACTCGCTGTAGTCTGCAGTGCTCAAAACAATCTGATAATGTAGATGATGACTTATTATTATTCTCTTTATTTTCTTTAAGACTTAGGCTAGATTTTATAATAATTATATAAAAAGTAAAATATAAATCAATATTTACAAAACATAAAATCATTATAAAAACCTAACCTAGTGTGCCGCCGGCAGCGAGGCAGGGCCTAAGCTACCGGTGGTTAGGGCGACAGAGAGAGGAACCTCCTGACTATCCGCGCCGTGTCCAGGAGTACCGCCTTCTGTATCTGACCCTTGACCCAGCCATCTAGCGAGAGTCTCTTGAGGTGTTGGTCGAGACTCTTCGCTATTAGACCGTTCGCAGAGACGACTATCGGGACAATGATCGTTGAATCAACATCCCACATGGCGGTCACCTCGTGTGCCAAGTCTAGGTACTTGCTGACTTTGTCCTTCTCGGCCTTCACGAGGTTCTCGTCATGGGGGATGGTGATGTCAACGAGCACTGCCTGGCGCTTCGATCGATCTGTCAGCACGATATCAGGTTTATTGGCTACAATAGTCCTGTCCGTGATGACAGATCGATCCCAATAGAGCGTGGCACGACCATTTTCGAGAACTGGTGCAGGTGTATACTTATAGTACGGCACTTCGAAGTCCACAAGACCGTATAAAAGAGCAAGTTGCTGGTGAATGATCCTGGCTACTAAGTTATGTCTGTGCAAGTACTCGCCGTTAGCAAGATGACCACAACCGGAAATGATATGCCTGAGTGATTCTCCGGGACGGCGGCATGCCCGACAAATGTCGACCGTACCGTCCTTCAGGATATACTTCCGGTAGTTGTTCGTCATGATAACTTCGTCCGCAATTGCACAGACAAAACCTTCGGTCTCCCCGAAGAGATCCCCGAAACGTAGCCAGTTCACCGACGCGAGCAGGTCTACGTCGGGCCCTGTGAGGGCCCTGTAGAACCGCCCGTGTAGCTCCTTACTCTTCCATACCGCCTTGCGTTCCTCGGTGCTCCATACTTTAAGTCTGCGCCAGTTCTCCTTTGCCATGGAAAGCGGGGTGAAAGATGCGTCTAGTGCTACTACGTCCCGATGCATCCCACACTCGCTGTTAAGGAAATAATCCCTGAGACTGCACACCTCACGGTTGTGGAAGTCTTTGGCATTTAGAAAGCCGCGACCTCCACACTTCCGTGGGATGTACAGTCTCATAACAGACGAGCGTGGGTGTAGCATGCGGTGCGCAGTGAGCAGTACACGCACCCTTCGGTCCAAGGCATCCAGCTCAGTCTGAGTCCATCTTAGTATGCCAAAGGAGTATGTGAGCAAGGGCATCACCCAGGCGTTGAAGGCGCGCACCTTGTTGCCGCCCGACAAAAGACTTTTAAGCACTTTTGTTAGGCGACAGAAGAAGCGTTCCTTCAACGCCCGCTTTACGCCCTCACCCTCAATACCCAAAGACTGTGACATACCAAGATATTTATAGGTTTCTGCTTCGGAGAGAGATCTGAGGGACATTGCCTCAGAAAGTTGTAAATTTGACGAATTTACAACTTTCCCCCGCTGTACATGCATGACCGCACACTTATCTACACCAAATTCCATTCTGATGGCGCTACTGAAAGCTTCTGTCGTTTTGAGTAGCTCCAACAAGTCCTGTCTATTTGGTGCAAACAGCTTAAGGTCATCCATGTAGAGAAGATGAGAAATGACCTCACCTCCTCTCCGGAGCTGACAATCTAGCCCTGAATCCTTCAGCAAAGTGCTGAGCGGATTCAAAGCTAGGCAGAACCATAAGGGACTCAGACTGTCACCCTGGAAGATACCTCGCTCAATCCTGATAGAGTCCTGCGAACCAGAAGGGCCGTCTCCCCCTCCCGGTTGACGAAGGACTGTGATCCACTGCCCCATGCAAGCACTCAAGA
Organism: Epiblema foenella; assembly: GCA_963556455.1. Taxonomy (NCBI): domain Eukaryota; kingdom Metazoa; phylum Arthropoda; class Insecta; order Lepidoptera; family Tortricidae; genus Epiblema; species Epiblema foenella. The sequence goes on from OY747104.1 coordinate 21,197,042, forward strand.
AGGATCTCAAAGCTGCATCAATTTTATACAGCTCTAAGATCCTCCTCAGCCATGAATGAGGCACCGAATCATAGGCCTTCTTATAGTCAATCCAGGCGGCCGAGAGGGTCCCACTGTTTCGCCGGACCCTTTGGCAAATGGTCATGTCTATGAGGAGGAGCTCTTTAGTACCACGCGACCCAACCCTACATCCATTTTGAGCTGGGGCCAAAATATTGTTCGCAACAATGTGCGTGTTAATTTTTACTCTCAAAATGGATGTAAGGAGCTTGTACAGCGTAGGCAAGCACGTGATGGGTCTGTAGTTCTTCGCTTCCGTGGTACTACCGGACTTATAGAGCAGGGAGGTAACACCAGTTGTTAAGGGAGGTGGCAGGGAACCGAGCTCGAGGGCTTGCTGGAACTGCGTTGCTAGACGTTCGTGTGAGCATCGAAACCACTTCAGCCAGAAGTTGTGCAATCCATCCGGTCCCGGACTTTTCCAGTTCGGGGCCGTACGGATGGCAGAACTTACGTCTTCGGGGCTGATGGTAACAGACCCCATGGGTTCGATGGACTCACACTCACGTTCGACAACGCCGATCCAATCACCCTCGGTGTGTTCGACAGGCACTGACCAGATACTACGCCAAAAGTTAACCATGGCAGTAGCATCCGGTTGCTGGCCGTCCGACACACGATGATCGGTTCCATCCCACTTCCGGTATACCTTCCTTTGGTCACTCTGGAAAAGACGATTCTGTTGGTATCGGTCCACACGCTCTCTGTAGCGGCGAATACGGCTTGACCATGCATAGACTTTCTGCTTCAGAAAGTCAATACGTTCCGTGACACAGGCCATGTAGTCGCGGGACCTGATACCAGTCCCCGCGAAGGCCTGGTTCACGAAGCGCATGACTCGGGGGCGGTTATTGCCCCCCCTGAAGCAGATCAGTTTCGCTATTAGTGTCCTAAATGTATTGATACGCCGCTCAATCCGGACTTGCCATGCAGGGACACCCCCGGCGGTCCTAGGTGCACGGTCAGCGTCCGGAAACTTGACGCGAGCAACACGGCACGCCGCGATGGCTCCGCAGTACATGATTGAGTGTGTATCAATCAAATCCTCGCTAGCCCGTAAATACGGGTCTAGGAGATCATTAAGGGCTCCCATTAGCGCTAGATTGCGTCTATTCACGGGCAAGCGTGGTAGTCGTGGCCTAGAATTGGGTGTGGAACGGTACCGCGTAATCGCCTCATCCAAAGCCCTCCTCAGTTGCTCATTGGCCTGGGTACTCACACTCGGGTTCGTACAGCCTCCGTCGGTACTGGGATCGACCCGCGGCACCCCCGGTGCCATGTCGGGTGCGGGCACCGGAGCCGGTGACACAGCGAGTCGGTCCCGCGCCGAAGATGAGGCCGCACGAGCAGAGAGTGCCTCCAGGCGGAGCCGGTCAAGTGTCGAGTCATCCAACCGCTTGTTCCGTTGAATGACTCGCACCTGATCCGATAGGCGTTGCGCAGATACGGTGACGGCTGGTTCAAGCGCCTGGAACAGAGGAAGCATCCGGACACGGTACGCGGATAAATTAGTTCCTCCCTCTGTCGCCCCAAAGTACGCTCGCATGCAATTCTCGTTCATTTGTTGAGTCCATCGCATGCGGCGCACTGCACCACCGGCAGCGGGAGCCGTGGGTGGGGCGGAATGCCCCGTAGGCCCCAAGCGTGCCGGCAGCGGTCGCCTTCCCCGTCGCGCTGATGGTCGTGGCGGCGGCGGCGACGGCCCGCGCTCGTCACTGCTCGACTCGCTGGTGTCAGGTTATTATTATTATTATTATTATTATAGCCCTTTATTTCTCATTAAATAAACTAAAACTAATTTTACATATAATCTAATCTATCTTAAATTTAATGAGATAACCATCTAGTGGTGTAGGCCTCCTCCAGCTGTCGCCACACTGCCCTGTTGGCCGCCTTCCTCGTCCATGTTCTGCCGGCAACTTCCTCTATGTCGTCCTTCCACCGGCGCCGCGGCCTGCCGCGAGGGCGGCGGTCTCCGTACAGATACCAGTGGAGGACCTTCTCCGTCCACCATCTCAGATGATGACTTACAGTGAGTTAAATAGATAGACGGATGACGAAACCAAAATGGTTTTGTAATTCATGCAAGTCATCTCACTTCACAAACTCAAAGGAAATCTACTAAGTCCCGAACTCGCTAACTCTCGATTAGAGATGCCGAATATGGGTTTGACCGAATACGAACATTCGGCCGAATATTAGGTCCAGCTGTTTCCGAAACGAATATTCGGCCGAGTTATTCGGTTCAACGTAATTCCTTCATCTGTTGTTGTAAAACAGACTAATTGAATGGTAACATTTTTGTTCATTATCAAAGCGAAATATTGACAAAAAGTAAGTTAAATCACTGTTAATAATGGGTCAAGTATTAATTTCATGAATCAGTAATTATAATGCACTCTTGTAACTTGTAATAAAACCGTAAATATTCGGCAGCTGAACCGAATAATTCGGCCGAATATTGAACATTCAAAAACATGCCGAATACCGAATAATAACCGAATATTCAAAATCAAAAATCAAAATCAAACATTTATTCTGCAAATAGGCCACAAGGGCACTTTTACATGTCAAAATATTAATTTACAATTTAAGAAAGTCTGACTATAATAAGTAATACATTTTTCATCTCAAAATATTAATTTACAGTTCAAGAAGGAATAATAATTTCGAGTTTACAATTATAACAAAATTAATCTCATACAGTGAAGATAAACTTGCAAAGTTATCTATTACAAATATTACAACATTAGTAGTTAAGTTAGAGATGTATAAGGTCTCAAGATAAAAAAAAGCGTATAATGAAATTAATATAATATCCCAGATATTCGGCGCATCCCTACTCTCGATCCACATAAGTTCCACAATCCGATTTTCTAAATCAACTCTTATCGTAAATCTGCCCAGGGGCGCGAGTCCGTCGATCTAGCGTAACTCCACAGGCTATCTGATCACTATGCCAGTAGGCTGATTGAAGATAGCTAGATTATAGGGGAAGGAGTGATTTGGGAAATCTAGTTCCAGTTAGTTGCAGATGTTCCTTAATACGCTCTTAGTGCAGTGTTTAAAGTCAATAATTTGAGACGTAAAGTTTTTAATTTCAGTGAAGTACTCTCGTAAGTTTTTAAAGAAGCATTTTATTTAAAAAAACCGAGAATAAAAAAAATCATTCACAAGCCACAAGAGCACGTTTACAAGTCAAATCTGCCTCTACCATTAAAAAAAAACAATTAAATTAAGTTTAGTGTTAAGTACCTATAATGTCAGAAAAAGAAAAAGAAAGAAAAGTTTAAGATGATAGTTTTGATCAATATTTATAGTTTTTGTGTTAGTATTTCTCATATTATAATACAAATAAGATATTATCTAGTATGTTGGAACACATATTACGTAGACTACTAGTTCTAAAAATACGAATAAATGTTATTTGGATATCAGTGTTTGAGGACTTTAGGAGTTCCTCAAGGTAAAATCTTAGGTTCGTTTTAATTTGAGCCATATACTTTAAACACAGTAAAACGGTCGTATTATTGTATAAGCAATATAGACTATCACAACATAACATACTTATTATACTTTAAAGAATAAACAAAAGAAACAAATCAGTGACTAACGAAAGTCAGAGATATAGTATCCAAAAGCGTAGACAAAATAATTGACATAATTAACGCTGAGACCGTATAAAAAGTTTTATAGTGTGTATATATTTTATAAAATGTCTTCCAATATCAACATGGATCCGAGAGTTCTGATCACAAATCACCAGGCTTTTCCGTGTGCGCACGCATACCGAACGAGGAGGTCGTCAACGGGTTGGTTCAAATTATTAACTCGTCCCGTACTGAACATTTATTATGTTTAAAAGTGGACAGAGTTCTCCGGCATCGTCAAAAGATAGATCAAAATAATAAACATTGCTTGATACACAATGTAGAATTATTTATTATACACATTCCATTTAATTTATCCCACAAAAATAATTTAATTCATGAAATACATCAAATGTGGAAATTACTACCTTAGTTGGTTAATAATATTTGCTATTATGTGACGTATTTGTCCTAAAAAAATGCTTTAAAGGGCCGCCGTTGATTCAGATCAGATACCTTCGGTTTATGATATCTTTGATATTTATTAGACTACTAGCGACACGCCCCGGCTTCGCACGGGTGCACTATTTAATGGATGTTATTATACATATAAACCTTCCTCTTCAATCGCTCTATGTATTAAAAAAAACCGCATCAAAATCCGTTGCGTAGTTTTAAAGATTTAAGCATACATAGAGATATAGGGATATAGGACAGAGAAAGCGACTTTGTTTTATACTATGTAGTGTTTACAGTTATTTATAATCATTACCGCAAATATCTACTTAAAATTTCTATCCATCGAAAATTTACAACTATGCAACATACGGCAATATCTTAGAGGTTGAGCATTAACATAATAAACACTTTCCGTTTATTTCGTACAATTTGATTTGAAATGTCTATCGATATTTAAATTCAGTGATATTGACCGAACTGAGTCCCGATTCGATAAAAATAGTTACAAAAAAAAACATTTTAATTAGCATAAGTCAGGTTGCCGTCCCCTGCACGAGATCAAGATGTGTGCGTTACTGCGCTCGCGCAGCAGCCGACAGATTTATGTGAGACGGAGGCGGTCACGCGCAGCGTCCCCCTCCCCTCGGCATGTGAACAGTGGATTAAGTTGATGAAGACTAAATAGGAATGTAGCATGGATTAATAGTATAACAAAATGTGCATCAGACAAGTTGCGCGCCTCTGGTGGATGAAGACTAGGAATAATTCTATGGTAAAATTGTAAATTATGACATTTATTTAATTGTTATGTTGTTTGTGACTTTAGTGTTTTTTGTCTTTCGTGGCTTCTCGTGGTCCCAAAGGAAGACCAGTGCTAGCCATTGGCTTGCTGATTTGGGGCCATTTCGTGGCTATTTTCTGTATTTTGGTGTTATGTTAATTTGTACTGTGTCTGTGCCACGAATAAATGTTTTTTCTTTTTTTCTTTCTTCCTAAATGTAACTAGGTGAACACTTAAGGTCAAAAAAGTACTCGATGTTTTTATGACAGTAGAGATTTAACACGATAATGTCTGAAATAGATATCTCAATTCAAAGTTATATAAATGCCAAAGTTAGTATGTCGGTACTTAAATCGCTGAACGGATTTACATAAAATTTGGCATTACTAATTTTGGAGTATATTGGTTTTTTAAAAAGGTTTTCTTTTTGGTGATAATTGCCAATTTATGAACTAATAATACATTACTTACCTAGGCAGGTAAAACAAAGAATGTCTCATATCGCAGGTATTTGACGCCCGAGCCAAAGGCAAGGGAGATAAATATGCGATCTGAGGCTTTCTTTATTATCGCCCGTGGCAAGTGCAACATTTTATGTCATCCACTTTATGGCCAGATGTGACATAAAATATTGAAAAATATGCCCTTTTCTTCATATTCCCATTCTTTACAAGGAGTTTTCTAAATTATTATACATGTGATTAAAATCGGTCGATAAAGTTTTACGGGAAGAATCTACGTAGCTTATTTTTTAAATTACCAATAGTTTTATGCTAAAGTACGGAAACCACAGCGTGCGAGTCAGAATCGCACCTGACCGTATTTTTACTTAGTAACGTAAATAAAACCAAGCCATAATTGGCTTAACTAGCCACCTGTATGCTAAACACGCATTATTTACACTACCAATTCGAAACAACTGTCACTGTCAAAGTGACAACTATCAACTGTCAGGCAGACGTAACTCACACCTAACAAGATAGACCGGGAAATATGCAACCGACTAACACAGCCACTAAATTGTATGTGAGAGCCATACATGACTGTCACAGATAACTCCAAGTCATATTGCACTTTATTACAGTACCATACAACTGAGTGCTGATGCATTCTGATAGACGGTGAAGGGGTTAAATGGGTGTGGGTACTGTGCCACGGATTGTGGCATGCGTCATCCTACTAATAATTTAGATGTTTAGATGTTTGGTTCGATCACGCAAAAAAAATTTAACGGACTTTTATGACACTTGGTATACAGCGTGTTTATAGCCTACATTAACATATAGAAGCTTTCTATTCTAAAATCATCCCGCAAAGGGATGAAATAGGGAGTACAAATTTAAGCGGACGAGTTTGCGAGTGCGTAAATAAGTGTGTGACTTTTTTTCAATCATGATGGTTGTATCCCGATTTTTTAATGTTAACAGTAAGTTACTTGTTAAAGTTGTCTGGAAGAGATCGCTTTAAAGCGATACGACCACCTGTTGTTACCATTTAATCTTTTAAATGTTACTCTGTTTTGTTGTAAAAATTCCCTAGTGGTGCAATAAAGAATATTTATTATTATTACTTTGGAAGATGGGTTTTAAAATACATATTTCATGTTATGTTAATCTTTTTACATATAGTGCAATAATAAGGTACGGATCTGTCCACATATTTGTGTGATAAGCATGATTGTTTGTTTCTGCATCTTGGATGTATTCTATGTGCCTGTAAATCGTATTTAACGTATTTTTTTTTATTTAATGTATCATCGTCTGATTCTGAAACAAGTCTAGGTTGTAGCGATGTTTGTGGGATTCACCACATCATGCGGTATGAAGCACGTCGGATGTGGCACAGCGCAACTTCTACCTAACGCAGACGATTAAATTTATCAAAAGAGGAGATCTACGTTTTAACAAAACTATAGACATTTTTTGCTTTCGTTGGTACACAGTTCATCATTAGAACAATAAGAACTAAAAATTAAAAAATGATTCTATTCGCACCCCAGAGGGCCTACTCCGAACTTCGAATCGTACCATCCCTTTCACTTTCGTGTTTATACACTATATGAGTGAAAGAAATGGCACGATACGAAGTTCAGATTCCCTCAGATGCCGCATGAGTCGTGATGACGCACAGTGCAACTCCTGCCTAACGCAGACGGTGAAATTTATCAAGAAAGGGCTAGAAAATCTGCGAGCAATCGTTTGAGATAGACCTGGTAAGCATAAAAAGCTTATTTCAGCACAAAACTAAAGGCGCTTACTACTTTATGCGTATGCGCAGAAAATACGATAGGTTTAATTCACACCCGTTGCAATGTGGCCGTTATTTCACTCGAATTGGCCTATTTGGAACGAAATCTATGGCTGTTTGAATATCAATATATAATTAATTGGTGCTGTTGAACTATTTGTGTTGACCTTAGATTTATTTGGCGAGAAATTCGATAAATTTATTGATTTATATGGAATCTCCATTACCTATTTTTAATTAATTGTATAGCTACCTATTTAAAATTTAAGTATTCGATTTTGCTTCTATTATACGTATTATTACTCGTATTAATAATATGTTTTTTTTTATGAATTCTCAACACAAAACTTTTCTACATTGCTTATACACCTAACTCGTACTGTAATCTATGTCAGATATGGCACAATCACTCATGTAGGTATGTAAATAAAAAGTGGCGTCTTCTGTCATCCGTCAAATCTGACGTGTTCTGCATCGCACCTTTTTTTTTTTTGAACCTGACTGTGGCTTTATAGGCCGGGCCCAATAAAGCGATAGGAGTGCGCGGTTGGAGAGTAGCCTGGGGAAAATCCAGGGGAAAACCTCCGGCACGACCACGCGTGTGGTTTGGAACACTGGAATACTCTAAGAGTTTGCGCTCCAGTGAAATTGGTTGAGCGGTTTCAACCGAATCTGAGGTGTGAGTGGAATCGAGCTACTGGGAGTTTTGTCGCTGGTTCACTAAACCTAGCCTAGCTGAGAAGAGTCCAGCAAGAAACTCAGCTAGGCCCGACCTGGGTCGGACTGACTCTACCCGGTGTGCGGCGGTACCGGGACGAATAGGGACTATATGTGTCGGTGGACGGTGGACGTCCCCGCCGGCGGGAATGCCTAAATCTGCATCGCACTATCAAAGTTTCTTAATTCAGTTGCATAAATATAACTTCCAACCAACTCTCATTGGACTTCGGTCGCGGAGTGATCTCTCTATTGTCGTTTCTTCCTGTGTCTCCTATCTATTGTATATATGTATATAATTTGTAGATACTACGTTTCCTGTATATATCCAACCCTGTCCATTATCCTTTATAGGAGTACATCCTACTTATCCACAGCATGATAACTTAGTAACAGTAATCTAATCTCTCTTATCATAGTCATATCATAATAATTACTGCCACTGTGACATTGGAACTTAATTTTTTTATTTATTGACATTATTGTATTGCATATAGTATTCACATGACATTGTAATTTTATTTTCGTATGCCTAATGGGCTCATAATGGTCTACGTACTGTATTGTTAATCAATTTAACAACTGTATTACTCTTAGAGTATTCCAGTGTTCCAAACAACACGCGTGGTCGTGCCGGAGGTTTTCCCCTGGATTTTCCCCAGGCTACTCTCCAACCGCGCACTCCTATCGCTTTATTGGGCCCGGCCTATAAAGCCACAGTCACACCTGTTATGACGAAATAAATATATTTGTATTTGTAATATAAATCTTTATGAAAATTACACCTGATTTGCAGTCTACGACTTACATGAACTTTATTCTAATACCGTGCGATACATTATCGCCTAACGATTATCACAAATGTCATCAGCCGTCGTCTGTTTATGACGTCGTCACTGCAATGCGTATGCGCTCGAGAAAGCGGGCGAGAAATGCAAAGCATTTTAATACATTCAGAAATAGCTAATGACCACTTAATGTAGATTTATGAGATGATCAGGGGAATAATTATTGTGAATTAGGATTCGAGTGTTACGTCTAGTCTAGACATACAAGGAAAGATAAAGAATATATGACACATATGGATTCTGCTGTAGATTTATGGTTATTTATTAAATGAAGCCTTATTTTTGTATATTTTGATGTAGGATTAAAAGATCAAAATTTATGTTTAGAAAATAAGATTATATAATTAAACTAATTTACCCTTTTCAGGTTCTTATCTACATACTGGTAATCATGTGTGAAAATCGTGGGAGTTTAAATTAATAGATAAAACGTGCTGTGGTTTAAAATGTGTGTTAACAAATCAATGCAGTGCCTTAACCATGAATTTACATGACCGTACTCGCTAGCGACTGCGTAAAAATTTGTATGGGTAAAAGTACAGCACCTCTAGAACTGAGAATCGGTATACTAAATCATTTACGCAGTCGCTAGCGAGTACGGTCATGCAAACTCTTGGTAAAGGTACAAGTGTGCATCTTTACTAAAACATGGTAAAGTGATTTTACCAATTTAGACTATATGGATGCCGTGAATTGAATTAAACGAAACTTAACCGACCCACAAATGAGTGGATAGGACAGTTTAAAATATAAAATATAGTCAATATATCGCACACGTAGGTTTTCAAGTGAAGAAAATCACTGTAATATACCTATGTGTCATTCGTCATTATTACCATCATAATTCTAAAGAATATCCTTTTTTTGTGGATGCCGATAAGGGACCAATTTGTTCGAGAATGCAATATATATCGTAAAAGTAATTATATAACTGATTTATCTGTTTATCACAAACATTTAAATAGCGCTCATAAAACACAATGCGAAACGTCTATTTTATATAATCGACTCAGTTAATCATGCATGACGCGTCAATAATCATCGAGTCAGCACGCAACCGTAAATCCAGTCGATATTGACGCCGCACAAATCATTCAATCTCCCATCAGAGTCGATCGTAAATATATCATCATGATTAATGCAAGTTTGAGAATAAGAGCCCCGGGCGATGCCCATTGGTTCACGCTAAACGAACAATTATTCGAATGCAGTGCTCTGATTGGCCGAGCCGCCGTTCGTTTTTTAAACTGACGTGATGGATTCGACCCTTCGACTCACGCGCAACCATTGTTGTTGTAATTGTATGTATGTGATTTACATTAGTAGTGTTCTAATTGGTATTCTGGTTGAGACGTCCGATGAAAAATGGTTGATATATGAATATTAAGATGACCTTTACAGCTAGGATGCTATACTCTCTGATGGAAAACTTATCGTTTGAAGAACCACTCTTCGTATATTGTTTGTACGAAATTCTTACGCCAAATTCTATCAAACGAAGGCAAGCAGAACACGACTAAGAGCTTTGACTATAACGTAGATTCTTGCTTGCGTTCATTTAACTGGAATTGGTCTTATATTTTCTTACGTACTATATATACCTATCAGGTTATTGTAAATTTATCTCAATGAAATCTCAATGAAACAGTTGCTGTCCCTCTTTCACTTGCAACGACGTTGGAAATATTTGCTACAACATTATCTTTTATGAATTTCATTTGAGATGGGGTTTAAAGTTGATCATAATTCATAATTAAACAACTACTACGTTTTAATACTATTATTAGTTACACTACTAATTTTCTCTAAGTAGTCGTTAACTGATCGACATAAAGTGTTATTTCACATAAACACCGACACTAATTATAATTTATACATTCAACATATAACATGCTTACAACTCTTATCACTATATTAAGATAAAACGAAATAATCCACTTTTTACTTTGCCGCTTACTATGGCGTACCATTAACTGAATATAAAGTGAACTATAAAAAGTAATGGGTTCTAATCGTAACGCACGAATGTATACTGAGGGTAGGTGACTGATGCGTTTGCGCATCGGAGATAACCAATGGGAGGGCGCGAGCGGCGGCCATGTTCTTTTGTTTATGATTAAATGTTTTAAATGGAGAGTATTTATTTCACTGTGACTGACGAATTTAAAGATATTAAAGATTTATTTGACACTTAAAACGTAGGTAAATTAAATCAAATACATGTGAATAACTGCAGCAGTTAAAATAACTGTGTCGCAGTCGGTAACACCCTAATTTAAGCTGTTTCTTTAATTTGAGTATTTGAGAGTTTATTTTAGATTTTAAATGATGTAGGTACCTAATTAAGTCTATTCAGAATCTTTATTTTAATTGGTTTAATTTGATGAAATCCATTTTTATTTTTTGATTTTGGATTCTTTTGAAGTACCTACTGTTAACTAGGAAATCAAGTTTCGGGACCACTTCGTACCAGACACAGTGACTTAATACGAGATATCTAGCGGCTTTCATATTGATTTTCACTGTTACAAGGTACGAAGTGGCCTATAAATAAATGGTTGACATTCATGCATCAACAGCAATAATTACAATATAAGAATCATTTAAACTTACGGGATATAAAAGATACCACTGAATAAAAATACTCCACTCTACACATTTTACTTCCCTTTGTCAACCTCAAGTTCTAAAAAAAAAACTACGCGGACTTTCGCCAGTCCCGAATAAAAAAAACAAATGCAAAAACCTCCTCGTAATACTTGTCTAGTTCTTCCTAATTACAAGAGATGGCGTTCAAATCAAAGCGAAAACAAACGCGACGCGACTTTTAAGCACGCCACAATTACACAACGAACCGAAATGTCACAAGCCTTTGGCGAATAAGACCAAAAATCTCATTACGAGGGAAGGAGCCGACAAATTGGGCTTGACGTAAGGAAACGAGACTGCCTGCATTAAACCGAGTAACCCGACAAAATTGAAAAGCCTCATGTCAGTATGAAACTTGAACGGAGTTAGGATGTTTTGATTTGGCAGGGCAATGCAGCAACTGGCCGAAATGTGAAGAGCCCGGATTTTATGCAGTTAATTATACGTTTTGTTTTTTCGTTAAAGGGGTGTTATAATCTTGACGGCTCTCTGTCTGTGACCTTCTCTGTCGCGTCGTAGATTCTAAGCCAATGGACACATTGTTATGAAATTTTATTATACGAGGCGGCTGTATTTTCGAGTTTATATAACCTAGACCTTTTTTAAGGCATGAATGAATAGGCATCTTCTGGGTGAGCTCGCTTCACCGGGCTAGATGCTGGTAAAGAAAAATATTCTAAGAAATCTAGTTTAAATTGAGTCGAACAGTTTATAACCAAAGATATTTTAGTGAAGGGATGTCAATCTAAGATGAACTAAACTTTTTAGTTTACTATTGTACAATGATTTAGGTATGTAATTCAAGTACTATAGTCAAGTTCTTTAAGTATCTACGTAGTTGAATATACTTAATACTACACAATCTAAATACAGTATATATCAGTATTTACTTAAATTTTTGAAGTAAAACAACTGAATAATGATTTTTATGATAAACATTTTTTCAAGTTCCAAAATTTCAGCCTCACCCACCACACCAATCCATTAGCTTCTGGATTACTGGATAATGCCAGCGTGGTTAAGAGACTGAAACGTAACCACATTCTTTAAGTAGTGAACGAGGCACTGCACTGGCCTCTAAACCTACAATCGCCATTTCCCGTACAACCAATCTGATCATAGTCTGGAGACTGATAGCAGATAAAAAGGAAAAAAAAAGTTCCAATATTTAGAAAACGCGTACAAATTGGGTACTTGACAATCTTTAAAATACATTTTAATATTTTAAAAACGTCATAAATTAAACGTTTTAGCTATCAAAAAAACATATTTTTCGTACATAAATTTTCGCTGTGAAACGCGATCCATTGCTTGCATGACGTCACACTGCTATAATATGAAGTAACCTCTTCACATGATGCTTCGAAGAATTACATATAACTGGAAAAAACGATTTTGACAACAACCGATTCGATCGTTAGAGTCACAGATAAGAAAAACTTAAATATATTAAAATCATATTTATTCGATTAAATGATTTTCATTGTAATGTAACTAGTTATTTAGGTTCTAGGAATGAAACTACATTTAACAATACGTTTCATAATTTATAAAACTCCTGTGAGTTTCAGACATATCGAAATATATTAAACAGGTCACCCACGTCGTCAAGGTCGAGCTATACTCGACCTTGAAGACGTGAGTGATCCGTTTATTATATTTCAATACATTTCATAATAGTTTCATAATAGACTTGTGACAGAACACAGATTTTGAAGTTTGTTTAAGGTCTCATTCATGTTTATCTGTTCTTGTCTGTTTAAATTGTAAATTATGACATTTATTTAATTGTTATGTTGTTGGTGACTTTAGTGTTTTTTGTCTTTCATGGCTTCTCGTGGTCCCAAAGGAAGATCAGCGCTAGCCAATGGCTAGCACTATGCTGATTTGGGGCCATTTCGTGGCTATTTTCTGTATTTTGGTATTATGTTAATTTGTACTGTGTCTGGGCCACGAATAAATGTTTTTTCTTTCTTCTTTCTTCTTTTCATAATCATTCATTACATCTGTCAAGCACCCTATTATTGTATTGCACAATCTATAAGATATCAAACTCCACTAGTAATTTAATATGCATCGAAAGAAGCGCCTATAAAAGTTTTAATCATGGTACACTTCAACTGTATATATTTAATACTCAAATCGGGGTATTTAGCACCTCGTAAAGTCTATTTTATAGCCTCTTCGGATTGTTTTATTTAGTTATTTTATATTTTTATTACACGTTTGGTATATCTTGTCCAGATGGGCGTGGGCTTTATGTTGAGTAATAAATTTAAATATATATTTCTGGGTTTGAAGTTTTTCAAAACAAATTATTTAACCCAAAACCAGTTTTGTGATTGTTATAGAAATTGTATTTTTATGACTTTTTTATATGTCATCAAAGTTTTATGTACCTATATATCTCAAAATCAAAATTAAAACAATTATTCTGCACGGGCACTTTTACTAGTCAAAATCTATCTAAGTACTTATATCAAATAAAAATAATACAATAATCAAAGTATCATTAATTAAATGTAGTGTTACATGTCAAAAATAAGACTTTAACTAATAATAATCGAGATTTGTTAGAGGTCTCTTAAGCGTCAAGATAAAAGTTAATAAGGTAGGTACAGTAATCATAATAAAATATTGTGAGATATCTCTAAGCGTCAACATGAAAATGGCCCATTGTCAGTTGGAAAAACAAAAGTTGTCCCTCCGGTGGTCAATAGTTAATGGCTTATGTGCATGTAAGCTATGTTTATAGTACATGGATTTATAGTAACGGAGACACTGTTTATGCGGGCTACTAGACTAATACAAAACTAAGCTTTGTAGCCCTTAACTTTTGATATGTCCACCGAAAAGACGCGAACCTAAATCGGACAATGACCCATATAATAAACTCTAATAAGTAAATATCCTCAGAGATGTATGAGGTATATTTGTATTCCGAACTCAATTATCATTTACTAAGCCACTAGATACACAAATTAAAATAAAACATTTATTCATATATTTTTCATGTTAAATATTAATTTACAGTTCAAAATGGGATAATAATTTCGAGTTTACAATTATAACAAAATTAATGTCATACAGTGAAGATAAACTTGCAAAGTTATCTATTACAAATATTACAACATCAGTAAAGTTAGAGATGTATAAGGTCTCAAGATTAAACAAGGAGTATAATGAAATTAATATAATATCCCAGAGATGTACATGGTCTCTGAGCGTCAAAATTTAGATTAATTTAATATTGTTAGAGATGTATACGGTATCTAAGTCATTTAAATCATTCGTAACAATTTTTAAAAATCTTTTGTTTTATAAGTCGTTAGCTACAGTAATATAAAATACTCATAAAAACGTAAGATTTTTCCTTATGGCTAAATAAAAGAGCTTGTAATGTTCAAATATATAGTTCTGCTCTGTAAGGACTTTCTTACTAGATAAAGACCTATCTGTTGGGTAGGTCCACCATAGCAGTGGTGTACCCACTAAGTAGGTGCGGTAGGTACATTTGACACACATTTTTAAAGTCAGGAATATTCAAAACACTTATAATCAATGTAACTGCGGTGTGCAAGAGCTTTATCTTTACTTGACCGGTCTTGCCCCCATTTAAAAGGGGTATACTGTATTCACAGGACAAAAAGATGCGAGGGAAGTTCAGACACATTGTCGCTAGACCAATTAGCCGACACATCTGGTTATTTTCAGTAATTGTTGCTCCATCTTGCAATTTAAAGCCGATATCCCCTACTATTGGTAATTTATATATTTTTAGTGTATTATCTATTCCCGATTTTATTCTAAAGGATCCGAGTTTGCGTTGGCACTAAATTTGGCACCTGATCTCAAGATTTGGTGTAGTTATACGAAAGTGATGAAAACTAGACCGATTTTGTCATGACTGAAAAACCACTATAAAAATATGAAAGACTTAGACTTAAAAATGATCATTGTAATGAAATGAAATGAAATTATTTATGTTTCAATTTAAGCATATTACATGCACTTATGAATGTGAAAAAACTACCACCCGTTCTTAAAATAAACCTTTGCCGCGAGAAGAACCGGCGTAAAAAACTCGGCGAGGTGTCGTTTTTTTAAAACAATATACAATGTATATAATATAACAGTATCATAATACTACAGAATTATACTACAATATAAAACATTATTTTTAATATTTAAGACGGTGTTTATTATATACTTATGCAATGTTTTTGTTGTTGTTTATGTTGTTGTATAATCAGTTACATGCAAGTATGTATAGAGATTCGTACCAGCAGACAAACTGTTAAAACAGTTTTGCGGAGGAATGTTCTAGACTTAGTAGTTTATTTTTAGAATAAAGGAAAAAATTAGGCATCGAGCAGGATTTGAACCTGTGACCTCCCGGCACTCGCGGCCAGTCGCTCTAGCCAACTGAGCTATAGGTGCAATCGCCACCCAGTCCCAAATTTATAAACCGTTCCTTCGTATTAAACAGTACCGCTGCTAATGTAAACTATATTTTATACAAACGCCTTAAGGGAGGCGTACAGCGACATCTACCAGAAGACTCATGCTTCATTAACGGCACTAACGTCTCAAATCATATTCTCACAAAGGTGAATGTCAAAGTGACAAATATGGACAAACGAACTTTAGCGGCTTCTTAACTAATATAAGTTTGATGGGCGTTTATGAATAAGGGGGGTAAATTCAATAGTACGACGACTTAGTAGAAACCCAAACAATTTAGGTACTTTAAATCCATATCACTGGGACAATCTCAATGCTCTTGCTTGTAGTAGCGAAAGATCTCGATCAAGTTCGAGAATCGGCCATCCTGCTGAAAACTCGTCCTTAGTTGGGGAGCTGTAACCCGCATAACAAAGGCGACTCGGTCACCACATTAGCCCGACTTTGAGCCACATTACCTATTGATGCCGACAAAAATACTTCGACGCCCGTCTGAAGGTTACGGGCTATACGGTTGCTGTTCAATTAGGGACTGTAGCTAAATAAACATTATGTAGTGTCTACCTAATCTAATCGCGTAAAGTCCCTATGTACTCGGTTATTTTATATTGCCTTTGAACTTGTTTATTTAATAAAATCCTCCTGCCAGACAGATGTAATATCGTATCTCCGTTATATTACATAATAAGTAGGTTAAAGAGTTAAGTTATATATGAATGCGGGTAAGGTGATAATTATAACAAGACAAGTCATGTTTATACATATTATTACATTTTTGTAATTTTTCCCACTCAATATTATTTACTATTACTGTATAAAACTATCATGCAAAAAGAAGTGCTCAACTGTAATTTAATTTTAGGTGTGACTAAGATTGCGTAATATCCATTATTAAATAAGAACACATCACACAATGTCTAAAGCTTTTCTCAATTCCACATATCTACGAACACCGATGTCTATCCAAGACAGTGAACTCGTAGCTTGCGTGTGACAGTTATCTCAGAGCTACAAAGGAGATGTGTCTCATCCAACATCTCAACGTCAGTGCATGAGCTGCAATGGCTGCAATACGTAAGATGTGCTCCAGAAACGAAATGGAGGTCTATTCGGATTGCCAGATAGGTTCAGCGGGGCCCGGGGATACAAGCGACAGTGTCACAACATTCTAATTAGGTAGTCAGTACGTTGGCTCAAGTAGGCCTTATGACAAGTATAAGGAAGCATCTGCGTTTTCCGCACTTGCGGAATATGATGGTTCTAGTAATTAACTGTATTATCATTTCGTAAAATAGACTTGGACTTAAGGGTTTAGGCTTAATTACGTATTTCATGTCATCTCGTGACTTAGTGACAAAATATTATTGCGAGTTTATCTCATTAGCATTATTTCTACTCTACATATAGTCAATCAGTCAGTCAATCGTCAGGATATTACTAGCGTCTTGCCGGTTGTATCGCGTAAAGGACCCCATCGTCACCTTCAGCACCTTACAAGGTTTGGCGTAGACACTAGTTATACAAAAGTCGTTACCATGTGACCTTTCAACCCGGAGATAAATCTGGACCATGTTGGACTTAAACCGGGTTCCTTTTATCACTTGAATAACGTAGAATATATATATACAAGGTGTAATAAAACTAGTGAGGATCCGTTTAACGGCATATTCGGTATCGTGTTCTCATTAGGAAAAAGTAGAAGAAAATATTTTTTGACGCGTAATTATTATTTTTTTATATGGGGAAGGTCGTCCTAGTCAGCCAATTGTCCATTCAAAGGCCAAAAATTTTTTGTGTCAAAAAAAATTCTTCTGCTTTTTCCTAATAAGATCACGATACCGAATATGCCCTTAAACAGTTCATCACTGGTTTTGTTACACCTTGTATATACAAGGTGTAACAAAACCAGTGACCATATTTCACTGCATTCCCATTGTTAAAAGCCATTATGGTATTCGCAAACTCTAAAGGAATCTTTTAAGCACCAGCCATTTCCTTGACAAACTAGCCATCAATAAAGTACAGTCGAACAAGTTAAAGGGCGCGCGATGGATGGCCGCAGATGTCGGTATTAATCGGCGACTGTAATCCAGCCGCCGCTGATAAATCAGTGGTAATTGTACCTATTTGTATTTATCAAGGCGGTCCGAGGTACTAATCACTTTTGCAGTTGCACTTTTGGACCGTAAAGATCAACTTGAGGAAACGAGTTACCTTTGTTGTGCGAGTTTTCAATGTCGATTTGCAGACCGATTCGATTAATTGGGTGGATCAACTATTCTTTGTTGCTTGTTACCATGGTTACGCCTGAGTCACTCTTTAAAACTGATTTTATAGGGTTTAAATCCACCAAACATGAGTTTTAGCGATAAGTATAAATCCATTTGGACATGGGTCATCTCCTGAGCATGCTTGAATTCCATATTATAAAAAAAAATCCAAGAAACATGGTTACTGTTGTCTCCTCGAGAATAACAACAAGAAAAAGTTGATTGACCCAATTAACACCAGCATAGCTATACGTGCGTTATATATAATATAGCAGATCATCACTGTTAGACAAAATGACTAGAGATACCTAAATTATTTTTGCAGTTGCAAATACTCAAATCAGCGGACCGAAGTAGTCAAGACCACAATTGAAGAAAGGATCTATTTTCCACCGAGTATCATGTTATAATGTTTAAAAATTCTCACTCGTAGTTTTACAAGTAAGTTATTGTAATAAACAAACTTCTAAAAATGAGTTTCTGTTTTTTGACCCGCAAGTTTTACGTGACTGCTCGATTCATTTCAAAATTACAAATTTCAAAGATTCTCCTTAAATATCTTTCACATGACATGATATAAACGACCACGCAGAGTACCTACTGTGTATAAAATAAAAGCTATAGTGAACCTTAATTTTCAAGGAATAGCGTTCCAAATTTACAAATCACGATTCCACCGTCAAGTACATATCATTTATAAGTCATACGGTAAATCGTTGAATGTAAAGAGATGTGCCATTTGTAACCAGTTACAGAGTACAGTCAGAGCCATTTGTTGCTTAATGCTAAAATCGACATTCAATGACAGGTCATCAGCATAAAAAACTGCATCAAATTTATTAAATTAAGCCGGTGCATTTATTTTAAATTAACTGATAACTTTTTCGTACTTATCTCGATTTTCGGATTTTATTACGGCGAACTTCCCTGCATATGTTTGAGTTAGCCTCCGAGCAATATTGTGAAGTAAAAGTAACGAATAGGTAACTTATGACATGTATAAGGACGTATTTACATGTTAGATAGAAACAGAACAGTATAATTATTTACTGTCAAAACCGTGTACAATGTTATAACATGTCATAAAAATAGTGACTGTTAATTGAGAACCTTAAGTTTTTTGGAGTGGTCTATATTATATTTTAATTGAAAGTGGAGTTATTATAAAGTTCAAAACTGTTGGCGATTTTTTTATTAAGTATAATTGTTATTAAACATCAATAAAAGTATTAATGTAACTGTCACATTTGACATCTGTCAGCTGTCAAGTTCATGTTTTTTTTGGTTCGCGGCAGACCTAACCAAAACGTATGTAATGTCAAAGCTAATATTCAAAAAAAAATCTTAAAAACGATTCTCAATAAAAAAAAAACTGCAGTAGTTTTGAACTCTATAATAAGTCTACTATCAATAGAAAATATCCAATTGGACTTGTTACGTAATACAATACAAATACTCTTTATTGCACACCTCAATTAAAGGACACAGTACAGTACAAAAACACGAGTAGAGGCAAAAAACAGGCGGTCTTATCATAAAAGAGTAATTTCTTCCAGACAACTGTACTGTGTGTGTTTACTGTGTATGTATGTTTTATATCTCTTGTCTTTTTTATACCTTGTTGTACAGGTTGCTGAATTTGTCTACCTCCGTTCATTTCTTCTCTCATTTGCTCAAAGGTTAACTGGAAGAGATCCCTTATAGGGATAAGTTCGCCTTTGTACATACCATTTCTTTTTGTATTTGTAATTTTTGTTATTGTGTACAATAAAGAGTATTACTACTACTACAACCTATAACATTATGACAGTATTGTAATTGTGACAAGTTGTCCCAGTACGGCCCCAACGTCCTAATTCAAATCCGCCATAATGCGAAAGTTGCCTAACGGGTCTTCACAGAAAAACTCCCATCGCATCAATCGACGGAACAATAACATATTTCCACGGCATTCTCATTGTGCCTTCTCTAATAAACTATCCTCCGGGAGATATTTTGAGACGTTTTATAGCTGCTTCTGACATATTTGTGATTGTGATGCTATGCCGGCGGATTTATAGATTCCAAGCCATTTCTTCCCAGTTTCCAGACTTTTTTTGATGTGTATGATTTAGTTTTATGGACGTTAGTTATGTGTTTAAGGGTGTAGGGTGTTTTTTTTCGTGGCAAGTGCGGCATTCTTTTATGTTGAAATGTTTTTGACGTGTCTAAATAAATTGAGTACTGGCTCCGGTTGTTACATCGGGTTGGTGCGGAAAATTGATTAGACCACGTGTTAGCATGACTGAAACAGATTGTAATAGTAATGGATACAATTTCATTTTATTTTAATCGTTCTTTGAAAGCTCATTAAACAAATTGATGCCCTTACCGGGATTCGAACCCAGGACCATTGGTTTCGTAAGCTATCTATTTTTTTTTTATTATTAAAAATGGGATCGCTCTTGGCCAGCATCTAGCCAGGGGGCAAAGATGAGGCCGACGATGAAGCGAGCTCACCCAGAAGGTGCCTATTCACTCGTGCCTTAAAAAGACTATGCCCGAGAGTTCTTCTTTACTAACATATGTAGTAAGTATTTACTTACCTGTATATGAATGTGCCACCTTTGGTTTCTTTTTATATGAAATCTGTTATTAAACAGATATTACGGTGGAGGATATAATAAAGAATTGTGAATTATTGCATATTGTGCGAGACGGTTGGCTGCGTTTAATTCATATTTTACGTATTAATATTATTTATGTACGTAATAAGTAAGATTTGTTACTTGCCGACATTTTGTTTGTTTTTGTTTGACATTTTTGCAGTATTTGAAATATTATGGAATAAAACAAGGGTAAGCAAATGGTTATTGACCGAGTGAAGCGAAGGTCTCTGCTTCAGCTTGGACAAAAATGCTTTCGTATGTCCGGGTTTCTGTTTGTCCTCGTCTATAGGTCGCAATTCTCAACCAATTCTCGTGACGGTTTTTGGAAAACATTTTTTTTATCAATGATTTTGTACTTAAGTTTCTGCAGGCGAATTTCGGTTTCTTCTCCTCTACAGGTCGCATTCTCAACTGATGCTCTTGAAATTTTGTAAGCAGGTTGGATAAATATACAGATTTTTTTGTCGAATGAAGTTTTTGGAAATTATAAAAAAATATATATATATATAATATAATATAATAAAAATATATTTGTTCAACGGTTTGTTCTCCTCGACTGGTCGCATTTTTCAATCGCTCCTCGTAAAATTTTGTTAGCAGGTTCGATATTCATAATTGCTCTTTTTTATAATGTCAGATTATGGAAATAATAAAAAAACTCATTCACGAGGTCTACAGCTCACAGAGCCACTAGTTATTGTATTTTAGCTTTTCGATTTAAGAAATTACTTTTCAATCAATGTCTAAAACATTGATTGAAAAGTAATTTCTTAATAAATTATATGTCACGGACAGTATTGAGCCAACGACCTTTTCATTTCTTGTCCTCCCGAGCTATCGAGAGACCCAGTCGTAGGGACAAATTTTAAATTACTTGACGACCGCCTTAGCCTAGTTGGTAGTGACCCTGCCAACGAAGCTGGAGGTCCCTGGTTCGAATCCCGGTCAGGGCATTTATTTGTGTGATGATCACGGATATTTGTTCCTGAGTCTTGGATGTTTTCTATGTATTTAGGTATTTATTTATCTATATAAATATGTAGAAGACTTTAACGCACACAATATTAATTTATTTAAACAATTATATATTATTTGTGGGAATCCCCGAAAATGCGTTTCGTTTTCAAGTATAGACAATGTGTGGGTTGCCATTTGTGTAAAAAAATTAATAACTATTGCTGACGTAATCACTATCTAGACCCCCACCCCCCATGTCATCAAAAATAAGCAAGCATAAAATCCCCCGCCCCGCTGTAGTGCTTACGTAATACTTGAACGGCCCCAATGATGATGATATCGAGCGAGCGAACCAAGTCAAGTATCGTTGTCGGAACGTCGTGAAAGGTAGGTTATGAAACATTCCAAAAGTTATAATCATACTAGCGACCCGCCCCGGCTTCGCACGAGTACAATTCTGATGCATGTATTATACATATAAACCTTAGTCTTCAATCACTCTACCTATCTATTAAAAAAAACCGCATCAAAATCCGTTGCGTAGTTTTAAAGATTTAAGCATACATAGGGCAGTTGTTCAAACTCCACCAGGTGGCGCTGTACCTACGGTACTGCATTGCATTTTAACTATTCGAGACGAACCACTAGTTGCCTATACTGTATGAATGTAATAGTAATTTCGGACATAATATGGCTGTCTCATTATATCAAGTCACAAAAGTCGAGTGCCTCGGTCATTTACACTCGAAATGTCACGTCATAATCGTCACGTCTACCGCGATATATCAGTCGCGCGGATTCTGCGCGCGCGCCGGTATGAACGCAACTGATTTATACTGTGCAGGAATAGGCGCTGATTAATTAATGTACAATGTTGTGTCAACGTTCTTACACTAAGTAGAGTCAACCAAGTCATTTTTGAACCTACGAGTAAATAGAGTCTGAGGGTAGGGTTGCCATAAGCATGAGGACGAGCACCGGGACAATTAAAGAAAAAGTAGTATAGGTAGAGCTCATGAAGAAAAATTAGAAGGACATCAGCGCAATGCTTCATCCCCAAAGTCAAAGCAGATGTGGGAGCGGGTTCGGTCTTTGCCGTGGGACGGTATCCTCCATGCGCACGCGCCACGCAAGCACTGTAAGCACTGGCTTATAACCGTCCGTACTACGTACATTCATAAGTACTTATTTACCTATGCTTTTCAAACCGGGACAATTTGCTTAATGGGCGGGACACTGGGACAACACGCTTCAAACCGGCATACCGGGACGTATGGCAACCCTATCTGAGGGCCTCCTCCGAACTTCGTAACATACCGACCCTTTCACTCATATAGTCTTTATCAAGAGAGCGAAATGGACAGCACGATACGAAATTCGGATTTCGTAGGCCCTGGTATACCACTTTCTATGTTAACTGTACTAGTAAGGCGAAGGTTCTCGAATAATGGCGTCGCACTGTGAAGCCACAAAATCAACTTGCCACGACCACTTGTAATGCCAAATGTGTTATTTTTCATGTTGTTGTTAGGTTTTTCCTGTCTCTCTTTCGCTACAGCAAATAGTGAGATATCGTCGGGTGAGAAGCAAACTCTCAAATCTGTCACTACTCTTCGAAATCTCGTATCTCAGTACTGAAACGATGCTGATATACGAGCATTAATTTAAGGTATTTGTTACTTAGTGACTTTTGCTTTGTAACCGGACGATATAATGTCTGCAACATTGTTATTTGCCAACTCCATCAAATCACTACACAACGAAATAATATATTATATTATTATAATATTATTATATATTTTAGACAGGCAGCTGACGCTTATACGTCTAAATCATAGTTCACTTGGCACTGGTTAACACTGCTTAGATCTTAGTTTGTCAAGTTTGTTTTTAAACTGATTAACACTGTTAGCGTTCACTACTTATGAAGGTAATTTGTTCCATACCTTTATTATTCTATTAGAGATTAAGTTCTTGCCGATATTTGTTTTAGATTTGTTAGCTGACAATTTAAAGTTGTGTCCTATAATATAATGTCATAGTCCACAACATCCATAGCACATTTATAAACAATAAAATAACAGCTTACATAAATATTGTTTTAATCGCCACAGCGTCAGTCAGTTAGTCACCTGTCGCCACTTTATGAGTCGAGACACATATCATGGTCCCAAGAATGCTATAGTTATAATACGTGATATTTATCATTATGAATTTAACCAACTGTATAAACAGCCATCACATGTCGTGTTAGTTTTGTAACGAGTGGAGATTGTCATGGCGGTCTTAATAATTAAATGCATTCCCTACCAGTCACAGAGCCCAACAAATCTTGCAATATCCTTCGATAGATGTAATAATCTACTTCACTACATAGTATAAAACAAAGTCGCTTTCTCTGGCCCTATGTCCCAATATCTCTATGTATGCTTAAATCTTTAAAACTACGCAACGGATTTTGATGCGATTTTTTAATAGATAAAGTGATCGAAGAGGAAGGGATATATGTATAATAACATCCATTAAATAGTGCTCCCGATGCGAAGCCGGGGCGGGTCGCTAGTAGTACATAAATACAAATGTTTACTATTACACATGCGTTTATTTATTATTTATTTATTTCAACTTTATTGCACAAAATACACAAATTGTACAAATGGCGGGCTTAATGCCAAATGGCATTCTCTACCAGCCAACCATTGGGCTAAACAGATATTTCATAAAAGCAATAAGCCACTCTTTTCCGGTAACCTCTTCTTTCTTCTCGTAATTAGAGATTGTTTAATTATCTAGTCAACTTGCACGTTTACTGGACTGAGCAATTAGAACATCAACTCGCACGTTTACTCGTCTGCATCCACTCGACGAAAGCTATGCCGCGCGAATCACAGTAATAGTAGTCTCGATGAATATAAATATATACATAAGAGAGAGTGCATATAGTCGTTAAGGATATAAATTTAAATATCCCGGACGACGTAATCATATTCCATCGAATATAGATATAGTATTGTTAGATTTGTTAGTCTGTCATTAGCATTGCATGATTTAGTTTATAGGAAAGAAGAACACTCGCCAACAAACTGCATATACAGTTTGCCGAGGTAAGACCATATGCCTACTGTAAGTTATATTTTGGAGATAAATAAATAAATAAATATGGAACGCTGCATCCGGAGCGTTGGGCCAAAGTAGCCACTGAATGATCCCACAAGATGGCTCCCGAGGCAGAGGCAGACCGAAAAGGAGATAGCCCTTGAAACATTTTGTACGGATTGGTGGGAGCTGGCACACGACCGAGACGAGTGGCGACAAAGAGGGGAGGCCTTTGCCCAGCAGTGGGACACTATATAGGCTATATAAAAGAAATAAGTGTAAAAAAAAGAGAATTTATTAGTTGTCACTTACAGAACGAGATTATCCAAAATATAAGTAGGTTATCAATGCTTCCGCATGTTAAGAGGACTGTAGAAGAAATTTTCCATACAAAACGCGGCAAAGTTTTTACCCCCTAATACTGAACCAATTTGCATGAGTTTTGGAAATATTGTAG
The DNA here is from genome assembly GCA_963556455.1 of Epiblema foenella. Classification (NCBI taxonomy): domain Eukaryota; kingdom Metazoa; phylum Arthropoda; class Insecta; order Lepidoptera; family Tortricidae; genus Epiblema; species Epiblema foenella. The sequence goes on from OY747104.1 coordinate 21,222,285, forward strand.
ATATCATTAAATACTAAGTTTATTCGGTTTGATTTTATGGGAAAAATTCTTACAAGTGAAAATTAAACACTCGTTTTTTTGACTCGAAAACTTCCTCCTGGTTTTTTGCTATTGTTTCATGGACGAGGAACAATTACTAAATAAGCAAAACGTGTGAACCTAGTTAAGGATGTAACGAATCGATGAAGGCCAATATTGTGTCATTTGATAAAGGTTTGAGGGGTGGAAAACCTTGCCTCCCGAAGCACTAATTCTGCTAGAAATTAAGCGGCAAACGGGTGACGGCGACGACTCTCTATCGCACGGTGCGGGCGCAAAACCCTTAGGCGTGAAACCAGTGTTGCCAGATGGTTACATTTCTTACATTTTTCGTAACTTTTGACCGGCTGGCGTAACATGTAAGTAACTTCTGTTGTAAAGGAATTTTATTTACACCCGTACAGTAAATCCTCTTTAATTTGCTCAAAAAGTGTACGTAAGGACCAGCTTTACAATATCGCGCCGGCCCAGGTCGGAGATGGCCATAATAACATCGACAATGGTATCGTTATGGCCATCTCCGCCCATAACGATACAGGCTCGTGCTCAAAAGACTTCAACTGGCTCACGCTCGACCTCACTACACTTGCAACGCAATGGTTCCTGAACACATGAAAGAGGATTTAATAACGGATGTAGATAAATTAGTGTATACAACTGTACATAATTAGGCCTTAAAACACTCGTGTGATCCTATTATGAAACTCGCTGACGCTCATTTCATAAAACCACACTCTTACTTTAAGACCTCTCATTACGTATCAGTTGCATAAACTACTATTTTGTAAATATAAGGGACAATGAAACTATATTTAAAAAGAAAGGCAATTGTATCTAACCGGGATCAAGCGACACAATGTATATGCTTCCATACAGAAAAGGTGACAAAATAACCTACATAGTACGACTCTGTCTGTCCGTCTCTTGCAACTTTGTATGACATTTGAGACACCGCCCATCAGCTCGGCGTAATTCTGTCGCCGAACTCGCCGAATTGTAGTATATGGCGACTCGTTTCTTAGAATCGAATGATTTGATAAGTAATTATGACCGCTTTTGCATTAAAAATGTAACTTTTCAGGAAAAGAAATGTAACTTTCGTCCCAACGGCCCTGGCAACGCTGCGTGAAACAGAGAGAATACTCCTAGATTTCCATTCTCGCCCCGCACTAGATTCGTCTTATATAGGTCGTCTTACACGTAGTCTTAAATAGATAAATTAACCGAAAGCGACGCAAATACAGTGTCTAAAAAGATAACTTGAAATTAATCCTCCCAGTCATTCATCGTCCGTCATTAGACCCCTTTTCTATTCCCAAGACTATTCTAAGCGTGAAAAGTTGTATTTGATACCAACCAACATGACAAGACAGCTGCAGTCAAAAATAGGCGGACGAATCCGCGTATTTCACTGTCCGAAGTCACATCAATTCCTGTCCACATTTGTTACCCAATGACAGATGTTTTACGCCTCTGACAACTGGCATGTCATTCCTTTCACTCACCCTTAAATATAGCTGCCTAAGGTCGATATTTCAACGTTATGGAGCGTTTTAAAGTTGTCATTCCCCGTCCGGCCAGCGTGTGTCAACGATAATGACAGTTTTGTTAAGTACATGTAACCCCCGGGTTGATTTTAGAACGTATGATTGCTGGTATGTGATATTGATGACATTTGAAATGCTTCCAAGATACTGGCGAGATATTGGCGAGAAACATAATTATAATGTATGGGACCGATTGAGAACTGTCATAACCACGACGTGATAGTGTACGAGATATATATAGACCCATGGTAAGGTCATGAATTCAATAATTAATTTAATAATATTAATTTATCTACAACTAATAAATATTTCCTCGTTAAAGTCGCCACAAATTCAATTATTCGTCAACTAATTCGCCTATCCAAAGCAATTCATACTCCATTCGAATGTTCATCTAGCAGCCAGCAACTTACACAGAAAATTTATTAATTCCTTATCTATTCAAACATCATTGCACAAACAATATAAGTACAAATGGACTTAATACCATGAGGTATTCTCTATCAGTCAACCATCAATCCAATCCCCATATACATTAATGGCGATGACAGCTAACAGTAAAGATGTATCGCCATATTGTAACGCTTCATCCCATTTTGTCCAGATTAAAATGCCACTATACACATCCTCGTGAAGAGATCGGTCTAAAACCAAAAAGGTCTAGTATTTTCTTGGTTGGAAGGTCAAATGGGAGTCGCTTTCGTAATAAACTAGTTCCAAAATTTTGTATTAGGTGCCAAGCGGACACAGTGACAATAAACGAGCCCCGGTTGTAATGTCTGGCTGCAGGAAAACTGTAATAACATTTGTTTATGTATTTTTTGTTGTCAGTTTGATAAATAAATGATTTATTGACGACCGGTTTAGTCTAGTGGGTAGTGCACCTGCCTGTGAAGCTGACGGTCCTGCGTTCGAATCCCGTTCAGGGCAAATATTTGTGTGATGAGCATGAATATTTGTTTCCTAGTCTTTGATGTTTTCTATGTATTTAAGTATTTATATCTATTAAATATATCGTCGTCTAGTACCCATAACACAAGCCTTCTTGAGCTTACTGTGGGGCTAGTTCGATTTGTGTATGATTGTCCTCGAATATTTATTTATTTATTTAATAAAGGGCATAACTGGGAGAAAGCTAGAAGGACGGTGGCACATTCTTCCTTAATTAGTGCAGATTCTTGTTATAGCTTCCTTTTGCGCTAGCCTTTGTAAGTCTACGATAAAAGACGAACCAGCAAGTTGACAGCGTAATTATGAACTGAATAATTACGGAGATCGGTGAACGGGTCAAGATAGTTTGAACAATTAAGTATTAGACTATAAATTACTACCTTTTGCTCACTATTGTAATCCACTGGCGATTTTCATGATGGCGAATAAAGAAAAATAAGGTTGTGTGCTGCGTACCTCCCGTGTACTCAAATTATCTATACCTTTCCACCGCACTGGTTTCATGACTCACTCGTTCGCCGTACAGGCCAGTCGTCTCTGGAATTCACTCCCTCTTAACATCAGACAAGCCCCAAGCAAGTTTGCTTTCAAGCGGATGCTGCCTAAGCACCTGCTTAAACAAGAATTCGTATAAAATCCATCATCATAATTATAGTATGTATTGAATATATAGTAGTATATCTAATCCTGTATGTATGTATCTTGTATACCCTGTAAATAAATAAAAATAAGCTAAGTAAGCATTGTTAATGAGACATATGAGCACACTCCTTGTACATTCGCATTCCGTTATCTTTACGTTTCCAACGTTATAAAACCAACCAGTGTCTTTACCATGAGTTTACATGACCGTACTCACTAGCGAATGCGTAAAAATTTGTATGGGCAAAAGTACAGCGCTTCTGGGTTATACTTAGTTGAAAAAACAAAAGTCGTCCATCCTGTGGTAAATAGTTAACGACTTCTGTGCATGTTAGCTATGTTTTTATTACAGGGATTTATAGAAACGGAGACACTGTTTATGCGGGTTACTGGTCCAATCCAAAATTAAGCTTTGTAGCCCTTTACTTTTGGTATTTCCACAGAAAAGATGCGAACCTAAATCCGCGTATGACCCTTCTGGCGGTTACGCAATAGAACTAAGAATCGGCATACTAAACCGTTTACGCAGTCGCTAGCGAGTACGGTCATGCACACTCATGGTAAAGGCACTGATTCATTTTAACACGAGCGTCGTATATACAACTCATGGTAAAGGCAGAGGTTGTCTTTACATAAATTTTTTAAATAATTTTCTCCGTGCTCATATTATCAAAGCTAGACGGACGAAATTAGGAGTACCCATAAAATTGCCGCCCGCGTCGTAGATGGTGTGATGATATCATCAAAATAGGAGGACCCACATGGACCAGAATAGCCGCTGACAGAAAAAGATTGCATCAGATGGAGGAGGCCTTTGTCCAACAATGGACAACCCAATAAAACTGAAACTGTAACACATAAACATTTAAAACTGTAAAGGGGAAAAATAAAAGGCTTATTATTATTATAAAATTGCTAAAAAAAACCAGACTGTCAAAAGACAGCAGACAATTTGGATCGCAACACGCCCAACTGTTTTAAGACCGTCGAATCTGTGTCAGCTAAGTCGGTGGGCGGGCGCGATTCATCATGCGATGCGAAGCGATGACTCCTAATGTTTCCGAGGTGACAACTAACGTGTCGCAAACGATCGCTAATAGATCGCTTCGCATTCCAAGCTGATTATGTAACATGCCGAACTTACGTTTAGCTTAGGTTATACAATACAATACAAATACTCTTTATTGCACACCTCAATCAAAGGACATAGTACAGTACAAAAACACAATGAGAAGAGGCAAACAACAGGCGGTCTTATCGCTAAAGAGCGATTTCTTCCAGACAACCTTAGGTTATGTTAGGTTATATCTGTCAGTTTATGTGAAAAATAACCTTAGCTCAAAAACTTTAGGTAATCCCTCTGTTATCGTGTTTAGATGACCAGAAACAAATATAAAGTCTTCACATACCGCAAACAGGGGATACTTTTAAATTCAGGGGCTAATTTAAAATCATTTTTTTAAGCCGTATATCTAGTTTTATTTATTTAGGAAATATACCAAGATATAACGCCGATCTAGGTTAACCAACCTAGGTCGGTGTTATACCTTGGTATATTAAAATGTGGGGCTAGTTCGATTTGTGTAAGATTGTCCTCTAATATTTATTTATTTATGTTTTTTTTAATACAACGCCGGTGGTAAACAAGCTTACGGTCCACCTGATGGTAATCGGCCACCGCAGCCTATAGACGCCCGCAACTCCAAAGGAGTCACGTACGCGTTGCCGACCCTTTATAAAATTTGAGGATTTGATTTGTATATTTATCATCATAAATACCTAGTCATGAGTCAATACTTATTGACTCATGACTTCTTTGCAAGATTTGATGAGAATTAAACTGGATTTTCACTATCACAAAATCACAGCTTAGAATTTCTAAGTTAGAACAATTTACCTCATTCCACAACGTACGCTCCGGTTGTGGAATGAGCTCCCTGCCGAGGTTTTCCCGAGGGACTACAGTATGGGGTTCTTCAAGAAAGGAGTGTATAAATTTTTAAAGGGGCGGCAAAGCGCAAGTGACACCCCAGGAGTTGCAAGCGTCCATAGGCTGCGGTGACCACTTACCATCAGGCGGGCCGTAAGCTTGTTTGCCACCGATGTAGTATAGAAAAAGAACAAAGTTCTTTATGGATGATTGATTAAAGCCAACCATGAACGAGTCCATGAAGTTTCCTAACAGACTAGCTGCAAGCGTCCACAGACTACGGTGACCGTGGCATCAGACGATGCATACGCTGGTCTATCACTGATGTGGTAACAAAACCAGGGACCGATACCGGTATTTTTAAAAAAGCCTGAATTAGCCCAATATTTCGGATTATTTTTTGCTCTTTATGTAGGGCTGAATCATGTATTTAGGTAACAACGTCGTATTATTAGATTGTCCCATTAAAAACGAAATAATGAACGGGTGACCATAATAATAACGGTATTTTTCTATGGAGAAAATACCGGTATCCGATCCCTGAACAAAACACTTAAATATCCGTGCAGTCCGAAAACTACAAAAAGACCACTATAATGATATTAGGATAATCACAGTCATCATTCTAAATCGTAATGAGGCGGTAATTAGTAATGATTATAATTAATACGCGCGCCCGTGCCAAGAGCGCAGGCGCCGACAGATAGAGATTGAGTAATGCTTGCGATGTAACAAATGGCACGTGCCACCTAAGGTAGGGTTGCCATAAGCATGAGGATGAGCACAAGGGCAATTAAAAAAAAGTAGTATAATTATGTAGAGCTCATGAAGAAAAATTGGAAGGACATCAGCGCAATGCTTCATCTCCAACGTCAAAGCAGATGTGGGAGCGGGTGCGGTCTTTGCCATGGTACGTCATCCTTCATGCGCGCGCGCCACGCAGGCACTGCCTGTCTTAAGCGTTAGGCTTATAGCCGTCCGTACTACGTACATACATAAGTACTTATTTGCCTAGCTGCTGGTCCCTACTAATTAACTATGCTTTTCAAACCGGGACAATTTGCTTAATGGGCGGGACATTGGGACAACACGCCTCAAACCGGGACATGTCCCGGCATACCGGGACGTATGGCAACCCTAACCTAAGACCCTCTTGCATGCAGTCACCATATCAGCGGTGTATTCCACTAGACGTATTGAATTGAGATCGATTTTATGTATCACGTTTGTGACATGTTATGTGTTGTGCGAGTATGCACGGAAGTAACAAATTTATACTAAATAGTAAATAAAATAAAAATAAAATATAAATAAATATTAGAGGACAATCTTACACAAATCGAACTAGCCCCACAGTAAGCTCAAGAAGGCTTGTGTTACGGGTACTAGATGACGATATATTTAATAGATATAAATACTTAAATACATAGAAAACATCCAAGACTCAGAAACGAATATTCATGCTCATCACACAAATATTTGCCCTGACCGGGATTCGAACCCAGGACCGTCAGCTTCACAGGCAGGTGCACTACCCACTAGGCTAAACCGGTAAATATATATTAATAGTAAATATAATCTATAAATAGCACAGTTTATGAGTATGTAAGTTGTATGTTTCCCTTAATTTTTGAGGGGATCCCTCAATTCCTCATGGATCCCATCATCATAACTAGATTCTGGTAACAGTAGGACCAACCTTGAAGCTTACATTTTCGAACAAAGAAAACATTTTCCTAATCGGTTTATTAACGACGGAGTTCTGAAGTAACACACATTTAAAAAAAGAACGTACAACCGAATTGAAAACCTTTTCTTGAAGTCGGTTAAAAATTGCCATCAATGTAATAGAAAATGGAACTTTGGGATAATTGGGATCGCCATAGACTATATACAGGGTGTCCCACGACTATGCCGCATGGAGGGAAAGTACCTTGAATATTGTACATGGAACATTTTATTGAAAGAAGACATTATTTGAATTTAAAAAACAATTGAAACTGCATTCACAGATATTTAAAATTTTTTATGGTTGAACCGGGAATCGAACCCGTTACACGAGAAAAAAAAATACCCTGTAGCTTTATCATACCGATCGAAAGGCTTCATCATAAGGATTATTTTTTGCTGAATAATCTGGTGTCAGAAATAAAAGGAAGACCACGAATTTTAACATTTTTAATACAAAATTAATGAATTTATCACGTGTAACGGGTTCGATTCCCGGTTCAACCATAAAATTATTTAAATATCTGTCAATTTAGCTTAAATTGTTTTTTTAAATTCTAATAATGTCTTCTTTCAGTAAAATGTTCCATCTACAATATTTAAGGTACTTTCCTTCCACGTGGCATAGCCGTGGGACGCCTTGTAAAATCACGCAAAATAATTACTCCTTGACACCCAGCCCACCTGTTTGCTCATCTCTATTAATGACATGAAATCGAAAGTGTCATGTATCGGGTCAGTGTCGAGCACTGGCACGCCTGAACCACAGAACAGACCAAACAACAAAATATCCGAAAAAACTCTTCATAAAACATATCAACACATAATTTACCCCAGCATCATCTTCTACTCCACCACACAAACTATTATTTGACTTCAAAATCGATATCGTACCCATAAAAGCACCCGTCCACCCCATAAACCCCACAACTTATGTGGCACATAAACATAAAACTATGCTCAAAAAACGTATCAACAATATGTCGTGTTGGTCCATAAAATAGATAAATAGTACCGCTCTCAAAGGTACCTAATTTGATTTTACGAGACTCAATCTACCTGGAGTCAAAGTGAGGTGGGGGTCAATTTATGTGGTTCTGTCATATGTAGCAGGATATTTTTTGGGCTTAGAAGAATTTATTGGTTCGGTGTATCGCTTAATTTATTTGAGGTAAAGAATGAGGAATAATAAGTATTAATTGAGAATCATATCCTGTTAGAGGACACAAATGTATTCTCATGATTTAGATTGGATGTTAAGTTATCGTTACAGTTTATTTATTATTCTGGTACAAGTATTATTGTATCGAAAAATTATAGGGGTAATTACGTAACGTTTTCGAGCGGTCGCAAGGTTGATCTAATAGTAGATTTAGTCTCAAGGGAGGAAAATGTTATGTTTACGGCCAGAGCGGTACATTGAACCCTGATTAAGAGCCTTTATGAGTTAAAAAACGCTCACTATTTATGCCATTATCTGTTTGAACTTACACGTATCTTAACATTTTCTGAGTGTTACTATCTAGAGCAGCGGGGTAATCACGTAACTTTTGTACTACCGTTAGGTAGATTTTAATGTCAAATTTTAATTGTCAGCACATTTTTACATCAAAATTGACAGTAAAATCTATCTACCGTTAGTACATAAAGTTACGTGATTCGCCTGCAGGACTATTGCAACCTAATGTCATACATTTTAAGTGTATTTTTTGCATTTTCCGTCTATTTTACTACTAAGAAATGTCTTACAAATATATTATTCTTACCAATGTGTATATTGACACTTTTAGTAAATAACTATATACATTTATATCAGTTTATTCGCCAAGTTCATCGGAATCCACTTTCAGACGTACCCCACGACATGAATAAACATGTCTGTCTCAATAATTCGGCTGGAATGACAGCTGAAGCTTTCTGATGCCTGCTAATATCTTATTTGCATAACTTGAAATCTGGGGGGAGGGGTTCATTAACTTGCCCAGTGAAAGATGGTTGCTTGATGAAAAAAGTAGTGATTATTTAGGTTTAAAGAACTTTTTATTTCTCAAAGAAATTTTACATTTCACTTAAGAGAAATTCATCATCACCATCATCATCATTTCAGCCGAAAGACGTCCACTGCTGAACATAGGCCTCCCCCAAGGCTCGCCATTTAGACCGGTCCTGTGCCGTTCGTTTCCACCGGATTCCCGCGACCTTCACCAGGTCATCACTCCACCTTGTCGGAGACCTACCGACAGCTCGTCTTCCGGTGCGTGGACGCCACTCAAGCAGTTTCTGGCCCCATCGACCGTCAGTCCTGCGAGCAATGTGCCCTGCCCACTGCCACTTAAGTCTCGCAATTTTGAAGGCTATGTCGGTAACCCCAGTTCTGCTACGGATAGCTTCATTCCTAATTCTATGACATAAGAGAAATTAAACTTACAATACAAAAATATTTATAGGTAAGCACCGCAATAGGCGCTGATCAATACAAAGTGCAACTTAACTAAAACTCACAAATAACACAGACATTGTTGCTAAGCTTATAACTACAAGTGGGTAGAACAGGGTAAGATAAAACTTCGAAGATGAAATCAGAATAATTATCGAGATATTCAAATTGTGTGAGTAAAGAGACACTAACGCCAAAACACTGCATGGCCATGAACTGAAAGAGGACTTTCTGAGAGTTCGAGACATGTCGCCAGCAGTGAAAATTAATAAATATGTTTAACCGTATTATTCTTACTTTAATGTCGATATTTTGATATCTTTTAAAAAAGTTTCGATTAATTCCACTTTAGCATTTTTTTTTATAAATATATCAAACGTCCATACGATCAAGTCACTATGAATTATTTAGGCACGCGTTGTATTTAGTAAAATTGGGTGGATCTTTTTCTTGTTGTTATTCTGTTCCATTAATTTCTTAGAGAAATGTTTGGATATGGATTTCAAGCATGTTCAAGAGATGACCCATGTCCAAACGGACTTACGTTCATCGCTAAAACTCATGTTTGGTAAATTTAAATCCTATAAAAAACAGTTTTACAGAGTGGCTCAGGGGACGTAACCATGGTAACGAGCAACAAAGAATAGTTGGTCCATAATTTTTATTTAATAAGATTCATATAAATAAAAAGAAGGTATAAAAAAGCGTACAATGTTTTTCAGCGTGTAAAATAAATTTAAAAAATAATTAAATAAATATTTGTGGACAATCTTACACAAATCGACCTAGTCCCAAACTAAGCAAAGCTTGTACTATGGGTACTAGGCGGCGATATACATACTTATATAGATAAACATATACTTAAATACATAGAAAACATCCAAGACTCAGGAACAAATATTCGTGTTCATCACACAAATAAATGCCCTGACCGGGATTCGAACCCGGGACCTCCAGCTTCGTAGGCAGGGTCACTACCAACTAGGCTAAGGCGGTCGTCACGTAATGATTATGTAACGAGTTAGATAAGTAGGTACTGTGAATTATACTTGCGTAATTAAATTAGGTAATCAGCTCTTAAAATCATTCAGTACTGGAAGCCTCCGCGAAAAACCGGAGTGATATTTTAATGAGCTTCCATAGGCTACGGACACATAAATCAGGCGCAGGCGCATATATCTTCGCTACTCGGACAAAAGGGCTTTCGGCGTGCGTGCGATACCGCGAGCGAGATAGCCGATGCTAGGGATGGGCGCCGACATCGATAGTTTCGATGCGGTGAAAATGATCGTGCATATAATTAAAGGATCGGTCATATGACAGATAGAATATCGATTTTTGACATCTCTATTTGTCCACAAGTTTTTTTAGTACAACGGCGGTAGAAAAAACATGCTTACTTGCCTTGAGGATCCAAAATACATATATTACTGTACGTGTGCTACAGAAACTAATAAAATACCATTTATTGTATTGATCCACAGTCAAGAACACTCCAATTTACAATGGTTGTCTGGAAGAAATCGCTCTTTAGCGATAAGACCGCCTGTTGTTTGCCTTTACTCATTGTGTTTTTGTACTGTACTATGTCCTTTAAATAGAGTGTGCAATAAAGAGTATTTGTATTGAACTGTAAATTAATATTTTGACATGAAAAATGTATTACTTATTATAGTCAGACTTTCTTAAATTGTAAATTAATATTTTGACATGTAAAAGTGCTCTTGTGGCCTATTTGCAGAATAAATGTTTGATTTTGATTTTGTGTTGTATTGTATATTTACAATATAAATTAATAGATACGCGCCTAGAGTTGCGATGTCATATTAGAATTATATAATTTAATTAATGTCAAATATAGTGTTTCGATAAATTCTTTCACCATAGAGTTGAGAAAATTATTGGAATAGGTACCTCCTCTAATACAAGGACACTTTTTTAGTTCACGAAAAAGTGAGTAATATTAGGGGGCTTTAATTAACGTCGTTAAGATCCAAAACATCGATAAAAAGTAGTAAAATAATCAATGATGCACAACCTTATACGACGACAGGTAGCGTCTAATATTTTTGGGTTCACGAAAATGTGAGTAATAATTGACGTCGTTAAAATCCAAAACATCGATAAAAAGTAGTAAAATAATCAACGATGCACAACCCTAACCCCGTCGACAGGTAGCGTCCAACCACATTGTTCGTGGAACCAAATCTGCACCAACCATCGATTGATATACGGACGAATATCTAATAGGGTTGTCGATTTATGGCGCGGACGCAAAAACAGAACATTATGGCGAGGTCACAGCGGACATGTCTAAGGAGTTTGAATGCGTTAGTACAGTCAGATACAATGAATAATGTATTATTCACTCCACGATTATTTTCAATAAGTCAATAATATAATGTCGTACAAATTGCATATATTGTAATAATAAATACTTAGGTTAAGAACTACATCTAATATTTGCATGCTGTTTGTGGACAGTTGAATAAGGAGAACGTTTATGTATATGTAACAACTGTAATCTGACCCTATTCACGCAAATAAATGATTTATTTATGATTTATGATTAAGATTGTTTAGTTATATACCTAGAACTTAGATATTGAATTAATTGTGATTATACTGTTATTATTATTTTAATTTGACATGTACACATAAATTTTAATTAATAACCCATTACTAATTATTATAGGTACCATTCTCTCCAATATTTCTACGCCGATGTTGGCAGAATATGGTGAACTAACCCATTTACTAACCTATAATATTGCACCATATTCTTAGAAATAAATGATTGATTGATTGAAGAGACATTAAAATTTACCAATTAATCAAAGTGAAACGTGGCGAAAACTTTACCGTTTCCAAGCTGTTAGCCTAAATTTAAAAAAAAAGGAATTATAAATATTTAGTATGCTGCAGATAAAATATATATCGCACTGAGATCTTTGTTTTTTGTACATTATCAAGATTTTTCTAAAGTTTTTTTGAATTTACTAAAATAATACTATTTGATTTAAGTTATCTTCATTCATACAGTTTTCTTTACATCAATACTTACACGCTTGTATGTCTTTCAATCTTAAATAGTGGAAATTAGATCTTCTGATCCAATTGTCCGTTATTGGGCATTAAGTTGTCAACAATTAGAACGTTTACCTTAATAAGAATCATTTATTGACAGTCGTGCATGGTATTCCGCCTTTATTTTCGCAGTTTTATGGAGGTATGAGACAGAGGGAGACAGGGTATTGAGAGTGAGGGAGCTGCACATATATCTAGCTGTTAATACAACGAATCTTCAAGTAACAAGAATTGGCAATGCGCTTGTGGTTTTTCTGGAGACGCTAGCGTTCACAGACTACAGTATAGGCCGTAAGCTTGTTTCCTACCGTAGTATATTAAAACAATACAATGGAGCGCTTGTGGCCCAGCGGCGCCCGCGTACCGCGTGCGGTGCGGTTAAGCAACGTCGGCTGAGGTCAGTTCTTGGATGGGTGACCGCTTTGAGTTGTTACTAACTGAGCGCTCCCGTGCTTTCGAAGGCAAGTTAAGCCGTTGCTCCCGGCTGCTGTCCATGATAACAGTGGTTAAGCCAAGTTAGAGGCCTTCGGGCGGCTTGAGAACTTCTAACAGTCAAGTTGCCCACTCACTTGACAAGCCTAATTCCATAAGGTCTGGTTTCCTTTGGGTTGAAAGGTCAGATGGCAGTTGCTTCCGTAAAAACTAGTCATCATCATATATTTAAGAGCCTAGTCTAGCTCTTGTCGGTGGAGTAATCGCCATTCTGTTCAGTTCTTCGCCATGGCTTTGAGCTCCTGATACGACATTACATTAACTTAACAACTAAAACAAAAACATAAACGAGTGCCTACCCCAAATCTTGCGATTAGCTAGCGGACCCCGGTCATCCTTCAGAATGAAAGAAAGAAAGAAAAAAAAAACGTTTATTTGGTGTACATACAGATAAAAAGAAGATATTACAAATTAGAAGTGGGTATACACCAAAAAGGTTGTCGCTCAGCATGTGCCACGACTGATGTGTCGTGACGCTGATTTTCAGGACAACCAAACAATATATATACTAATCTTAACCTAATTAATATATAATGGGTGACGACACGACCGCTCTTAATAACACAGCTCAAATAACATTTATATTGTATGGCAAAACACTAAAAAAAACAAGTTCCATTTGAGTTGTTGTAACGGCCAAATCCTAATGAAAAGAAAAAAGATGTGAGACTTGTCTAGTACTAATTATTATATGCATATACTTAAATGCAACTGTACTGGGATAAACTATAGGAAGAAGAGACTAAAATAATAAAATTGCGTGTTCGTTTTTAACTGTAGTCAACTGTAATCGATGAAGACTGTACATTGCTAAATGTTAAACGGTGTATAACCAAACTGGTTTGGTGCAGCAATGGTTTATTTATATCAAATGTTTACTTAGAACCTTAGTGGATCGGTGAAATCCCTTTTTACTGAAGAGGCCTTATAAGTTTTAAATGAAATGAAATGAAATGAAATGAAATCATTTATTTCGGACAACGGGCATCCATATACCTTATATACACATTACAAGAAATTGTTAGTAATAATTATAGATTAATTAATTAATAATAAGTTAGTAAAATACGAAATGTTCATTGGATTGCACATGCACAGCCATCATATGAGTAATAATAGGGCTGTCCATCCTTTCCGCGACAACACTCAGGAGAGTGTTGGCGCTGTCTGTGTGTGAGTGTTGTGTCAGGAGAATGTTTTGTTTTCAAATTATGTCAAAAATATTGATAATACCAATAAAGTTATTAAAGGCTACGATAATTTTATTAAAGTTTTAGATAGTAACATAGCCGTTTTTTGATGTTATTGTGTATAGTAGAATTTAAGCGGAAAAAACAAGTTTTTAGCTTGAAAATGGTCGATTTGGTGATGTTTGAAACGATATTACTTAATGAAAATTCCTAAAAATACATTTAAAGTTAATGACATAATGTCGCAATAGTGCTGTTCTAGATAGTAACATTGAGAAAATGTCAAGATGCGTGTCAATTCAAACAGAAAATGGCGTAAATAGATGAGCGTTTTTAAATGAATATTTTGAGAGATTCCAAGAATTCTATCACCAATGTATGTTTTAGGGTCGGTTGCACCAACATACGATCACAGGCCGGTCATCGTCAAATATGGCGTCGGCAGCTGTCATCCCTTAGAAACTCGTCAAACTTTCCATACAATCAGATTTTAAGGAACACCGCTTACGATTACAGACGGTTTGGTGCAACCCAACCTTAATGAGTCAATTGGTATGTACAATATGGATGATGACTCATGATACAATTTATAACATAGTGTGGCTATATGGAAAGAAAACCATCAAATTATCACTATAAATAGTAAAAGACAAATTAATTTATTTATATCTAAAGTTATTTTAAATATACAGGGCGTCCCACGGCTATGCCACATGGGAGGGAAAGTACCTTGAATATTGTAGATGGAACATTTTACTTAAAGAAGACGTTATTTGAATTTAAAAAACAATTTAAACTGCATTCACAGATATTTAAATAATTTTGTGGTTGAACCGGGAATCGAACCCTTTACACGTGATCAATTGATTAATTTTGTACTAAAAATGTTAAAATTTATGGTCTTCCTTTTATTTCTGATACTATGTTATTTAGCAAAAAATAATGCATATGATGAAGCCTTTCGATTGGTATGATAAAGCTACAGGGTAATTATTTTTCTTATGTAACGGGTTCGATTGCCGGTTCACGGTTTAATTATTATTTAAATATCTGTGAATGCAGTTTAAATTGCTTTTTAAATTCAAATAATGTCTTCCTTCAGTAAAATGTTCCATCTACAATATTTAAGGTACTTTCCCTCCATGTGGCATAGCCGTGGGCTGTATAACATTGACGTCTATAATTAAAAGAAACACTAACAACCTATCTATAATACCTCACCCAGTTCACCCGCTTGAGGCATGGTCCCTGGACGCTGGCGGCATTGCCCTTTTGCACCGTCAGACTTAGCCGCTGGGCAAAGAAGGAGCCAGCCCTGTGGTTGCCTGAGACGCCTATTAGTCGTGCCGACACCTCTTTTGTGAATGTTTTGGTGTCGGACGACCATGGACCCAAAGTCTCTACCGCAAGTGCGACGAATTCATAGTTATTCGTCAGAAATGCGTACTTGCGGCGTTTAGACATTTGGTTAATTAATTAAAATCGTACAAAGATATTTTATTTATTTATTTATTTAATCTTTATTGCACAAAAGAAACCTTATCGTACAAAAGGCGGACTTAATGCCGTATGGTATTCTCTACCAGTCAACCTTAAGGCGAAGCAGAAAGATTTGTTGGCGGTGCAACTAACAACTAACGAAACTCAAAATTAATATTATATATAATTATTTGTGTAATGCAACAAAACGAGTAAATGTATCGTTTATTACATTACACAGACATATATGATTGATAGATATGGGAGTATAAAGATTCGCAAAAGCGTTGTTTTTTTTTTATTAGCCAAATGCAAATTACAAGTTACCAGTAGAATTCTCATGTTTCATTAAAAAAGAATATTTCACGACAAAAACGGCAAAATGCACTTTTTCACACAACACAACAAGTCGCACAACGCCTGTCGAAACATTGTTAAGACACTTATCAAGCACAACCATTTCAATAGTCCAAGTAGTATTAAATGTACAATATAGAAATACATTGGTATTTATTTTAATGCTGTCCCAACAATGATGCCCGCTTTTAGAAGTAGCCAGAAAAGGCGAAACAGTTGGTCACAAAGACCTATAAATTCTAACAGATACGTAAATAAGATGGAGTAGTATAGATAGTACTAGGAAGTGTAAACTATTCGTGTTTAAGGCCGGGTTGCACCAACTTACGTCTACATACGTCAGATACATTTTGGAGAGTGTGCACAGGAATTACGCGTCCTTATCAGTTAAAAAACGTTCCTCTATTTGACGATTTTCTGATTGAATTAGCACGTATCTTGACATTTTGTCAGTGTTACTATCTAGAACAGGACTATTGCGACCTAATGTCATAAATTTTAAATGTATTTTTTTGATTTTTCATTACGAAATATCGTTATAAACATCACTCCAAATCGACCATTTTCAAGCTAAAAACTATTTTACTTATCCGCTTAAATTCTAATCACTACATCGTATAAAACAAAGTCGCTTTCTCTGTCCCTATGTCCCTATATCCATATGAATGCTTAAATCTTTAAAACTACGCAACGGATTTTGATGCGGTTTTTTTTAATAGATAGAGTGACTCAAGGGGAAGGTCTATATGTATAATACATGCATCAGCATTGCACCCGTGCGAAACTGGGGCGGGTCGCTAATACAAATAATAAAATCAAAAAATGGCTATGTTGCTATCTAGCTAAAACTTTAATAAAATAATCGTTTCCTTTAATCACTTCATAGGTATTATAATTGCTTTTGACATAATTTGAAATCAAAACTTATAAAAACTTATAAGGCCTCTTATTCCGCCTTCTCCGTTCCATCAGCGGACATCCAGACGGGGGGAGCGTTGTCATCCTTATGTTGTTAGTCTTCTGTTTATTCACGAAGCGGTTTGCTTCCTATTTTCTAATGCGAACAGCAAGGAATGGAACTTGCTCCCGTCCCTCTCAGAAGACTCTTCAAGGCAAGAGTGAATAGGCTATTACTGAACCAGCGAGCTACATCTTAGAACTTTTCATCGCTTTCCATCAGGCATGGCTAAGGCCAATCGCTGTTCCGTTACTAATAAAAAACAACCGATTAACGTTAAATATGGCGCCGGCAGCTGTCATCTCATAGAAACTTGTCAAACATTCCATACAATCAGATTTTAACTAACGGCTTGGTGTAATCCACCCTGTTTTAACTTGACTGTGGCTTCATAGGCCTGGCCCAATAAAGCGATAGGAGTGCGCGGTTGGAGAGTGACCTGAAGAAATTCCAGGGGAAACCTCCGACACGACCACGCGGGCGGTTTAAACATGGAATACTCTAAGAGTGCGCTCCAGTGAGATTGGTTGAGCGGTTTCAACTGAATCCTAGGTATGAGTGGAATTGAGATACTGGGAGTTTTGTCGCTGGTTTGCTAAATTTAGCCTAGCTTAAAAGAGGTCAGCAAGATCAAAATCAAAATCAAAACATTTATTCTGCAAATAGGCCTCAAGGGCACTTTTACAAGTCAAAATCTATCTAGGTACATCAAATAAAAATAATGCAATAATCAAAGTATCATTAATTAAATTTAGTGTTACATGTCAAAAATAAGACTAAGAAACTAATAACAATCGAGATTTGTTAGAGATGTATAAGGTCTCTAAGCGTCAAGATAAAAGGTAATAAAGTAGGTACACTAATCATCAAGAAACTCAGCTAGGCTCGACCTGGGTCGGACTGACTCTACCTGGTATTCGGCGGTATCGGGACGAATAGGTACTAATTATGTGTCTGTGGTTTTGCGATCGTTCGATGGATGTCTTTGTAATCCACCCTTAGTGTCTGTTAGTTTCGGTTGTAGAAATATTAGAAGGCATTATCAAATGAATACGTAAATCAATTAAAATCATCATCATCAATTTAATATGTCCCACATCTGGACACAGCCCCCCTCTCCTGGATGAGAGCGCTCGGGCAGTAGTCCCCACGCTGACCCGGTGCGGGTTGGAGACTTCACATACAACTTTGAATTCTTTCGCAGGTGTATGTTTTTTTACGATGTTTAAAAAAAACTTAATATGCAACCTCACTGAAATCTCAAAAACATCATATACTCAGTTAAATCAATTTAATCATCCCCTCGATTTACTAAACTAATTGACATATTTGAAAATGCCCCTTATTCCTCCTAACTTTCAAAAGAGCGTATTTCACTATGAATAATTACGGCTGTTACGACATTTCGTAAGTGGATATCTCAAGACTGACCCATGGTCGTGCATCAGATACGAGCAGCGACATCTACTGTCGCCGATCTGTAGCTCAAATCGCGAGTATACATCGTAACCTGTATAATAGATGTACAGTCAGTCAAAAAAGCGGTCTACCAATTTTCGACTCTATTGCTTGTGAATTAAGATTCAAACGTGGTAGACCACTTTCTCCTCTTAGTGTACACATACTTAAAATCTTTCGTACTGGCCTATATTTTATAAAACTATCAATGGATTTTGAGTCTTGTAGCATGCAATTAAGTTGCTTTTTGTATGGATTGTTTTGACACAGCTCGGCTAACTGAAATAAATTTAAGTATGTATGTGTTTATATGTTTGTATAGAGAGTGTGTTAGGGCTGACACGATGGGTTTTATGGTCGTATTGTGCTTTCTGGGCAAATATAACTAAACAGTTACCGTCACCGTCTGAGTCAAATCAGTAAACCGATAGAACTACAATATATTGTATGTCTATATGTCTATGGAAAAATCTTCGACCCCCCTTGTCATGTGAGTGGGCAACTTGACTTTTAGAAGTTCTCAAGCCGCCCGGAGGCCTCTAATCTAGTTTAACGACTGCTATCATGTTAGCAAAGCGGTCACCCATCCAAGAACTGACCTGGGCCGACGGTTACTTAACCTCGCATCCCGCACGCTCCACGCGGGTGCCGCAGGGCCACTAGCGCTCCTTAAAAGGGACTGCCATCTGACCTTCCAATCTAAAAGGCAAATTAGACCTTTTTGGGATTAAGGCTATTGTGGACCTAGCGTGAGGGGCGAGAACGGGCATTTTAGAATATCTGTTTCACCCATCGAGGTCTTGCCCGCATCGTGCGATAGAGAGAGTCGTCGCCATCGGTCGTTTGACGCCTAATCTCTAGCAGAATTAGTGAGGCAACATTTTCCAGCCCATAAACCTTTATCAAGTGAGACAGTATTGGCCTTGATAGATTCTTTACATTTTTATACGTTTTCCTTTTTAGTCATTCATTCTCGTTTTTGAAATAATAGCAAAAAAACAAGAGGAAGTTTTCGAGTCAAAAAAACGAATCCTCAGGGGTCCATATTTTCATTTGTATTCAATCTTTTTTTTTCTTTTTGTATGTTATAGGGGGCAAACGAGCAGACGGATCGCCTGATGGTAAGCAATTACCGTCACCCATAAACACCTGCAACACCAGAGGAGTCGCAAGTGCGTTGCCGGCCTTTCAGAAGGGAATATGCTCTTTTCTTGAAGGTTTGAAGATCATATCGGTCCGGGAATACCGCAGGTGACAGTTCATCCAAAAAATCAAAATATATAAACCTATTCGTATTTAATGATACCTGCAAGATTTCCAAAAATCATGCAATTCGGTTCAGGATTAGGCGGTGGAAAAAGTTGCCACTATTTGTATGGAAAAATTCTGCTACATAACCCTCTTAAAATCTTTGTGTTAGTGTCTATCTCTTAAGCGATAGAGCTCACTATCTTCATAATAATGACCTAACACAACCTGTATATAGACTGGTATAAATTGCGCAACAAGACGTACATAACCGCTTGTTAGCGCCATAATTAATGTTCCTTCTTCGGTCGCCATTATGATTTTGTATGGGAAATCGTTTCTGTTGAAGGGAGATTTGTTCGTTCGTTTGAGAAATTGAGCCGTATTCACACGTAAGTACTGATTGTGGTTGTTCAAGACACTATATTTTAATCACGGTTTTCTTGTACCTGCCTCTCTCTACAGGGCGCATTTCTCCACTGATTCACGTCAAATTGTGAGCCATTTCTATTATTATAAGGATCTTTTTTGTCAATTAAGTTTTTAGAGGTTATTTTTCTCAAAACGAAGGAGCTGTGGGAGATACAACAGCAACAACAACAAATAGAATAGAATAGAATAGAATAGAATAAAAATAGAATAGAAATCATTTACTGTAAAGCTGTGTATAAGAAAGGTGGACATAATGTGTTTAGTTACAACAGCTACCAGCAGGCGAATCACGTAACTTTATGTACTAACGGTAGATAGATTTTACTGTCAAATATGAAGTATAAATGTATAGGCTGACAGTTGAAATTTGACATTAAAATCTATCTAACGGTAGTAAAAAAGTTACGTGATTACCCCGCCGGTTACGGGCATACAACAATCGTAGGTACATCGAAATATTTACTTAAAAAACTAGCTATACACTCTCATATGCAAAAAACTCATTAATATTATAAAACACTCTGTGGAGAAGCCATTTTTTTAACTTACATTTAAATTCGTTATCTTCTAAAACTTTGATTTCGACTGGCAGTTTATTAAATACATTTATAGCACTTATAATAATCTTTATTGCACACCTCACACAAATGAATCACAAGATACGTAATTAAAAATTAAAAACACGACTGCGCTAGATAAAAATTAACTCAATAAATAAAAATATGTTTCAGAAAACTCTGTGCACCCGCGTCAGCTAGCGGCCCTTATGTTACCCATTCTTACCAATTTTGAGGTGAAATTATCGGTCCCTGCGTCACTTACCTGAAACAATTAAAACAGTTTAATTGAATGATATAAGCTCATCCTGACACCATCACACCAAAATGTAAATAACCTTACGGCCCAATGATAAGTAATCATCATAGTCTACACACACATATAGAAATATAGAGAAGTTATATCGCGTTGCCGGCCTTTTATTTGTTTAAGTATTCAATTGTTTAATTTTCTATAGGCCAGAGACAGCTAAATCAAGCTTGGATTTTTACAAATACAAATACAAACATTTATTCTGCAAATAGGCCACAAGGGCACTTGAGTTTGACATACATGAAATATTTGTAAAATTATAAAACTTATTTATAGTACCTGTCAAAGTGGCCCTTCTTTGATACTATATATTCACTATTTACGTAAAGTAACAGTGCAATTTAGTTATGTACATGAAATCATTCGTTTTTATCAAGTTTTAGAACAATTCTATTCAAATTATTCAATATTATAACAGTTGCTATATTAGCTCCAAAGGAAATTCAAAAGTTATTAATCAGAGGTCTCGCTTAATACTCGTTTCCGGTCATTGGTCTACTCAATCAGGCACCTTTTTGAAAATAGTTTTAGATTTTTTAGTATATGATAACCCTTTACTTGTTTAATATGCAATTTTAATGTTTTAAATCCTAATATCCTAATAATATAATAAACGTGAAAGTTTGTGCGGATGGATGTACGTTCCGCTTAATCTCAAAAACTATTGAACGGACCTCTATCAAACTTTCCAGTATTGTAGCTTAGACATCAGAATAGGACATAGGCTACCTTTTATCCGCGGGTAACACCGCAGGGCGCTGCTAGTAATATTATAAACGTGAAAGTTTGTGCGGATGGATGTACGTTCCGCTTAATCTCAAAAACTACTGAACGGATCCCTATTAAACTTTCCAGTATTGTAGCTTAGACATCAGAATAGGACATAGACTACTTTTTATCCGCGGGTAACACCGCAGGGCGCTGCTAGTATAATATAAGTATAGTTTTAATGTCAAATACGTAAATAAATGAGTAAACTGATTGAACCTAAAACTCTTCGGTTGGAAAAAAATTTGAAATGTAAAAAGCACTAGTGCGAGAAATCCAACTTTGCGCACTATATACAGCTACATAAAGTATCACTTTTTGAGCAACTATTAAAAAAGGTATCTTTTTTACCGCCGGTCAGTGCGTCAGCGGTCGCGCCGCGGAAGTTTTGCCGTGTTACACATCTCTGGCCAATCTATAGCTTTACTACGTTCCTAGTGATATAAAGCCAGTTACACACTGACTAACGAGCAGCGAACATTTCCAATCATCGAGCAGTCGCATTAGTACTGAATTAGTAGCCGGAAAATGATCGCTATCGATATTATGGGGCGTCGGCATGCGAGGTAATTTTAGAAGAGTTATCGACATATGTTAGGCTGGTGCACATGTGATGTGTTGCAGTATTGGATAACAAATGTATAGGTTGCGTCATTTAGGCTATAGTGCCCGCAAATCGAACTGACGACTGCGGTCATAAGAAATGTGAGACACACTTCGTAATACCATGCAAGTATGCAAGAGATAGTGGTATCAATTCGGTCGTCAGTTTGGTTTGCGGACACTATAGGTATTCATCTCATCAAGTACATAGTTTGAATGGTTCAAAATGTATGTATCCGTAAAATTTTTGACTCGTCTGACGTGATTTTTTTTTTATTAAAATTATTTAGCCTGACAATGTTATATTGTTTTATAGTAAACTTGTTACTAATGTGAAAAAAATAATTCTGTTAGTTTATAAGCTTTTTTTTAAGGGAAAACGTAATTCTTAAAGATATTTATAGCGGGGGCTGAAATAAAAATATCCTGTATATGTAGATGCCGTGTCAACAGTTTCATTTGACATGGCAGTCTGTCAAATGTCATCGAATACAACCCTTTATTTAAATAATGATATTTTTTTGTAATTGAAATTTGGTCATGAAAAAGTGGAATGACCCAATGAATTTTGGTATCTTTATTATTATCAAACAAATTCTTTCAAACATCAAAAGAGACTAAACTGACACTTGCATAAAGTAGCCATAATTATCATATTATACATAGACCACACATAGATCCTTATTTCAAAAAGGTTCATTAACTTCAATGTTCCTAGGCAACTGTTTCGTTCACCTCAAAAAGAGACCTTACCGCACTCTACTAAGGGCTAAAAGTCTTAACAACACATATGTTCTTTACATGTTTAAGAGTCGGGTGCAGTTGAGTGCAGATGCAATTTCTCGGCTACCGTCCATCATGCGTTGCGACCATCAATCTTTGCTTCGATCTTACCTGAGCGTTTTATTATACTTGAGATATTGTGAGGATATTCATAATAAACGTGATACTGTAAACTTGGATTTCGATGTTCGGAGTAGGCCCTCTGTGCCTTAATGAGTATACTATACTAAGAATTACTAAAATAGTATATTTAATTTAAAACTCACGCACGCACGCACGCACGCACGCACGCACGCACGCACGCAAGCACGCACGCACGCACGCGCGCGCGCGCATTCACGACAAATAAGTACCCATAATAAAAGTTTCTAAAGCACTGCGCTCTAGTTATAAAATTGAATTAAAAAATATTTAGTTCAAAATTATTATTTTTACCCACGACGGAACGGAGAAGGTATATGCGTTTAGGGTGAGAGGTTGTTTGTTTGTTTGTTTGTTTGTTTGTTTGTTTGTGTGTGCACATCAATATCTTCGAAACGGCTTGACCGATTTAGAAACGGTTTTCTGCAATAGGTTTGTAGTTTAGACGGGCAGAAACAGAGCTAGGAGTTACGATGATAACTCGCCAGGGGGCGCCGCAGTAAACATTTTTCACTTGCTAAAGTGCGTGTGAGTGCATTTTCTCCGGAACTGCTGGGCCAACATTTACGATTTCCATAGAATGTGGTGTGGAGTACATGCACTTTAACTCTGAGGATCTGATGATGGAGTAGAAAAGCATAGTAGGGTACTGTGCAGAGGTCGATAATATTTTTGTTTGTTTTTGGTCCCTTTTGTTTATGTTGCATGAACAGACGTCGTTCATAACCTTCTGAGGGTCTGATGATGGAGTAAAACCATGCCATAGAGAACTTTGCGATGGCATGTAGTAACTTATTCGTGTTTGGGCTCTTTAGATTGTGTTTACTGAGTAGCTTCTATTCATGATCTGCTGAGGATCTGATGATGGATCAGAACTGTATTTTAAGGCAAGGCATGTTTTAAAGATATTTAGTTAGTAATAAATATTAAAATAAATAAATAAATATTAGAGGACAATCTTACACAAATCGAACTAGCCCCACAGTAAGCTCAAGAAGGCTTGTGTTATGGGTACTAGACGACGATATATTTAATAGATATAAATACTTAAATACATAGAAAACATCCAAGACTCAGAAACAAATATTCATGCTCATCACACAAATATTTGCCCTGACCGGGAATCGAACCCAGGACCGTCAGCTTCACAGGCAGGTGCACTACCCACTAGGCTAAACCGGTCGTCGAAATAAGTAATAATATGTTATTAGACTCTTTTGATAGTACCTATCTATTGAGACGCCTCTGTACAGGAACTTGAGAAGGCCTGATGATAAAGCACAACAACAGCATATGTAATTTTGCGAAGGCATATAGGTGGATTACCGTATGTCGACTATTTTAATACTGTTTGCTGCGTAGCTTCTGTGTGTCTCTTCTGTGTTCTCCATTTGGACCCTTCGGGTACGGAACCCTAAAAAGTAACCAGATACTTATATCGTGTGCTTTGCGATGTTGTAATGTTTTGGATACTACCGATGTTAACTAGGTTACTAAGGCTCGTGAAAAGATCTCTGGCGACTCGTATGAAGTATTTTCCGCAATTGTATTAAATATCCGAAAAATATCGCGCTCGCTGTGCTCGCGTTTCCATCTACATGTGCTATTACTTCATGACCCGCCCTAGTGACTACTATAAATATTATGTTTGCTGAAATAACATATAAACTGCCTTGGTTCTAAATATGTTAGCAAGGTAAACGTCCCTGTACTCGACACTGGCCCAATGCTGTGGTGTTTGGTGGTTAATTACTGTAATCTATTGGTCACTATGGTGTCGATTACTGGGGTTTACCTTAATTATGTAAACCAAATAAGGTATACTCGTACTTCAAATTGCGTCATCCGATTTCAGGAGCCGTTGCGAAAATGAACCCTGGGTATTTATTTATTTACGCTTTGGAACTAGTTGGAAGAAGTATTATAGGTACAAATCCGTGGCAGCTGTGAGCAGAAGAAGGGAAAAAATAAATGACAGAGAATGTGCGTCCACGTGCATGGGTTCGGTTGTCGGGTCTTCGGCCCCACGCGGAACGCCTTCTGACCTCGTGTGCCTCGTCCCTCACTACCGGGCCTTTATCCCTCAGGTTTACTTGTAAGACACTCGGGGCTGGAAAGTGTCGACTTGGCGAGCACGCTCCAAGGAGAAGCTTCGGGCTTTCGGCCTTTCGCTGAACAGTTTCTGACCTCATTTACTTCACTCCTTACCTTCGGGCTTTCGGCCCTGAGGTTCGCTTGTAAGACATTCGAAGCTAGAAATTGCCGATTTGGGATCGTCTTTCGGGCCTTCGGCCCTCGGGCTCGCGTCGAGGGCGAGCGAGCGTGCTACGAAGAGAAGCTTCAGGCTTTCGGCTTTACGCGGAACGGCTTCTGACCTCCTATGCCGCGGCCCTCAGGTTCATTTGTAAGACACTTGGGGCTCGAAATTGTCGACTAGGGCTCGCCCCTCGGGCCTTCGGTCCTCGGGCTCGTATAGCAAACGTGCTCCAAGGAGAAGCTACGGGCCTTCGGCCTTTCGCGGAACAGCTTCTGACCTCGTGTATTTCGCCTTTTAGCTTCGGGCCTTCGGCCCTCTGGTTTACTTGTGACGCATTCGGGTATAGAAAGTGGCCACTTGGCACTTACTTATTTTTGTAGCTCCTTAGGAAAACATCGGTAGGGAGCTCATTGCACAACCGAAGTGTTCAAGGGTCAAACGTATAGGTATACTTAGACTGCTCTCTAAAAAGATTAAAATAAAGGCAAAATTAAAAATTTTGAAAATACCCCCGACGGATGTTCTCAATTGAAAAATAATTAAATAATGCATTTGAAAATCCCCCGACTCTATAGAAAATAATTACATATAGATAAAACATTTTTTTTCTAAACGGTTAACTGGTTGCGAGGTATATTTACAAGCCCAGAAAAATCCGTCGGGGGCTGCCATTGCCATGTCAATTCCCAATTGCATTAAAATAGTAATAATAATGAAATGCCATGTGAATTCCCAATTGCATTAAAATAGTAATAATAATGAAATTCGAGATAACTTACAGAACGGTATAAACTAACTGCATAAACTATTACTTCATTTCAGGGCAGGCAATGGCAGCCCCCGGCGGATTTTTCTGGGCTTGTAAATATACCTCGCAACCAGTTAACCGTTTAGAAAAAAAATGTTTTATCTATATGTAATTATTTTCTATAGAGTCGGGGGATTTTCAAATGCATTATTTAATTATTTTTCAATTGAGAACATCCGTCGGGGGTATTTTCAAAATTTTTAATTTTGCCTTTATGTATAATCGTTTATAAATATATCCTAAAAATAGTCTAAGACATCACTAAAATGTATTACTTAATGGAAGAGCGAGACCTCCTGATACAGGTGCATGAAAACCTACTAGGAGGCCTCAACCACTATTGTAAAAACTATTTTCAGTTATCCAAATAAACGATTATTATTACTATGAGTTCACCTGTCCGTACTCGCTAGCGACTGCGTAAAAACGTGTATGGGTAAAAGTACAGCGTCTCTGGCGGTTACGTAATAGAACTAAGAATCGGCATACTAAATCGTTTACGCAGTCGCTAGCGAGTACAGTCATGCAAACTCATAGTAAATGCACTGATATTACAATTTAATTTAATTTTTTTTAATTTTAGAACTATTTATTTCATAAAAAAGTACATATAAAATTTTCTTCTTTTTGTTGCGAAATCTCTAATATTTGAGATTATGTGCGCGGTCACACCGCTCTCTTTGTAATCTAAATCTATATTTTACACTGTTGGTACGTACCTATTTATAAACACTGCTATTAACTACGGTTGTTTGTGCATAGTTTGCAAGTATATTCCCCAGCATATTTCCCCTTTGTAAAAACAAAATATAATAAAAAAACGTATGATTCAGAGGTTAATTAACCGCACCGTACTAGCGTACTTAATTCCTAATCTAGAATCGAACTTGGCATGCGAGGTCGCCCGACCAGCCAAATCGATCGAGCACCGATCATATTTCCACCAAAGTGGCTCATTACTCGGATCTGACTGGGAAAACGGCTCAGACTTTAAAAAATCGTCCAAGTGCGAGTCGGACTCGCGCACGAAAGGTTCCATACCATTAACTTTAAAACACGACAAGAAATAAGGAATGTTGTATGGGAGCCTCCTCAAATATTCATATTATTTTGGTTTTATTTATTTATTTAATCTTTATTGCACAAAAGTAAAACTTATCGTACAAAAGGAGGACTTAATGCCATAAGCATTCTCTACCAGTCAACCTTAGGGCAAAGCAGACAAATTGTGGGCGGTGCAACTCCAAATATAAAAACGAATATACTAAGTGTCAATATAGTACGTACTTATTAATACCAATACATACATAAATAACGAATAACAAATATATACACATACATACATACATACATACATATATTATATACAGATGAAACTATGTACAGAAACATTAGGAATATTCGGTTCTGCTAGCAAAAAAACTAGTTCTAGTTTTTAGTATTTTTTGTTTTCAACTGGCTAACTATCACGGTTCATTAGATACAGACGGGCGGGCGACGGACAGCGAAGTTTTAGTAATAGGATCCCGTTTTGTCCTTTGGGTGCGGAACCCTAAAAACGACTCATTGCGGGTATCTGCCCTCTCGCATACGTTCTTAACTTAATTATTTCGTAACAGGATGAGCGTTAAGGGGTTGCATCGATTTTTAACCCGCGACGCGCACGTGAAAGACGTGTTATAACTTATAAGTTTAACATCTGTTGTCTGTGTAATTGAAGTTTCCTAACGGATGAACCGATTTGATGTAATATACAACTTTGCAAGTTTATTTTTACTGTATGACATTATTTTTGTTATAATTGTAAACTCGAAAGTATTATTCTTCTTGAACTGTAAATTAATATTTTAACATGAAAATTATTACAGTCAGTTCTTAAATTGTAAATTAATATTTTGACATGTAGGTTTTTACCACTGTGTTAATATAATATATATTATATTTTAGTATTTTAACCTATTACTTAATTCCTTTTATCAGGTTTAGGTACTATTTGTAAATTCTATTTTTGTACACTAATTCAATACAAATCATAGATTTTTTTGTAATAGAAAACTGCGGGGTAATCACGTAACTTTTGTACTACCGTTAGGTAGATTTTAGTGTCAAATTTTAATTGTCAGCCCATACATTTATACTTCAAAATTGACAGTAAAATCTATCTACCGTTAGTACATAAAGTTACGTGATTCGCCTGCTGGTCACGAAAAAATAATGTCCCAATTGTCATTTACGTGAATAAAGTAGCGTTAAGGTAAACGTTCCAATACTTGACATCTTAATGCCCAATAAATGACACCTATTTATCACATCTGTTAGCGTGACCTAAGATTGACAGTGCCTTGTATTACGCCAGTGTCGAGCATTAGGACATTTACCTTATCCATTCACAAATAACATTATTTATTGCATAGAGAAACCCGTATATAAATCATTATGATTTACGCCTCGGCATAATGTTAAAGAGTTACCCATAAATTCTTGACCTACGATACTAAGCATTGGGTAACTATTGAAAGGTGAACACATAAAATAAAGTGTAGTTAGACTAGGTCTCGTGTGAATAGGTATTATTATTGTTAGTTGTGGGCCTTCTTTGCCGCCTCGACCAGTATTGATCTATTGTGGTAGCCCTTAAAGTTCTTTGCTTATACCCATTGCCTCCAGGAATTTCCAGATTCTTTGGGTCGCAATCTGTTGTATCTCCTCTGTGGGCATGATGTGCCTCCCTAGGATACTTCTTTTGTGCATAAGTGGTCCACAGGAGCAGAGGATATGGATGGCAGTTTCCTCCGACTCTTGGCAGAACCTGCATGCTGCACTTTGTTTTATACCCATTTGGGATAGATGTTTGTTAAGTTTGCAATGACCAGTGAGTATTCTTGTCACTGCGCTGGTTTTGTGTGAATAGGAAAATAAATCTATCCTTATTTATACCACATCGGTGGCAAATATAACATCGCGAACAGGGTTTTTTTTAATTTATTTTCAAAAGGTACCTAATGTTTCCAATTTCAATTTTACTCGCCAAACAGACAAGACAGTTTGTTGGCGAGACCGCGCTCATTTTAACAAGTCTATTATCATGCACCTAAGTTACATAATTAAGTAATACTTGTGATTGTAAGAACTAGAAAAAAAAAATATCTAACTAAATCTGTTAACAGTTAAGGTAATCTTTGTAAATATGTCTTCTTTAGCTTGCTTTTCACTACATTTAACCTAAATTTTTTCTCTTTTCTTAACCAGTTAAATTCGTTATAAATAGTTTGAACCATAAACTGATTTGTTCTTCTGCCATAGTAATTGTTAACATTATTTTGCACTGACGACACACCAATAACTGATGATGACGTAGGTCGTGTCACACACACTACCCAAGTAACACAGCATGCTGAATTAAGGCTGAGTAATAGACCGGTGTGAAGTTAGCGGCCAAAAGTTGGCGGCTGATTGGCTGCCAACATTTGGCCGCCAACTTCACAGCTAGCCGCCAACTTTTAGCCGCTAACTTCACAATAATATTAATCGACCAAATAAAGAAGTCTCCAATTAATTATCCAATGTTATATAAGCTACATTTAAAATTAAAACAAATTATAACTAAAGCTGTTTCGATCAGCTTTCAGTAGAATATCTCGTTTGTTTCGGCGTTATGACACAACTCAAAGTTTCTGAGGACTACAACTATTTAGAATATTTGTCGTCACTATTTCTAGAACGATGAATAAGACATAACTATGATCATGTTACTGTTTCAGTAGAACTTTACCTCGTTTAGTCTCGGGTTTATGTCTCATTGGCCGAATATAATGTGGTCAACTATTTCAAATTGTATTTTTGGACACTATTTCTAGATCGATGAATGGGATCTCACTATGCGCGTGTCAATTAGCATCCAAAAGGCTGTTCGAATAAGCTTTCAGTAGAACTTTACCTCGTTTAGTTTCGGCGTAATGACTCATCGGCCGAATCCACTGTGGTCAACAATTTCAAATTTTATTTTTTTGACACTATTTCTAGATCGATGAATGGGATCTCACTAAGCGCCTGTTAATGTGCATCTAAAACGCTATTCGAATCAGCTTTCAGTAGAACTTTACTTCGTTTAGTTTCGGCGTAATGACTCATCGGCCGAATTTACTGTGGTCAACAATTTCAAATTTTATTTTTTTGACACTATTTCTAGATCGATGAATGGGATCTAACTAAGCGCCTGTTAATGTCCATCTAAAAGGCTATTCGAATCAGCTTTCAGTAGAACTTTACCTCATTTAGTTTCGGCGTTGTGATTGTGAATCACCAGACGAAGCTACCGAGGTCCACGATTACAATTATGATTTTTTTGACACTATTTCTAGATCGATGAATGAGATCTCACTATGCGCATATTAATTAAAATTCAAAAGGCTATTCAAATCAGCTTTCAGTAGAACTTTACCTCATTTAGTTTGGGCGTAATGACTCATCGGCCGAATCTAATGTGATGTGGTCAACAATTTCAATTTTTTTTTTTTTTACACTATTTCTAGATCGATGAATGGGATCTCACTAAGCGCCTGTTAATGTGAATCTAACAGGCTATTCTAATCAGCTTTCAGTAGAACTTTACCTCATTTAGTTTGGGCGTAATGACTCATCGGCTGAATCTACTGTGGTCAACACTTACAAATTTTATTTTTTTGTCACTATTTCTAGATCGATGAATGGGATCTCACTATGCGCGTGTAAATTGACATCCAAAAGGCTATTCAAATTAGCTTTCAGTAGAACTTTACCTCGTTTAGTTTCGGCTTTATGACTCAC
Source organism: Epiblema foenella (assembly GCA_963556455.1). Classification (NCBI taxonomy): domain Eukaryota; kingdom Metazoa; phylum Arthropoda; class Insecta; order Lepidoptera; family Tortricidae; genus Epiblema; species Epiblema foenella. The sequence goes on from OY747104.1 coordinate 21,253,296, forward strand.
TGGCCTAATCTACTGTGGTCAATTATTTCAAACTTTATTTTTTTGACCCTATTTCTAGATCGATTAATGGGATCTCACTATGCGCGTGTTAATTGACATCCAAAAGGCTATTCAAATCAGTTTTCAGTAGAACTTTACCTCGTTTAGTTTCGGCGTTGTGATTGTGAATCAGCAGACGAAGCTACCGAGGTCCACGATTACAATTATGTTTTTTTGACACTACTTCTAGATCGATGAATGGGATCTTACTATGCGGATGTTAATTTAAATCCAAAAGGCTATTCAAATCAGATTTCAAAAGAACTTTACCTCATTTAGTTTGGGCGTAATGACTCATCGGCCGAATCTACTGTGATCAATAATTACAAATTTTATTTTTTTGACACTATTTCTAGATCGATGAATGGGATCTCACTATGCGCCTGTTAATTGACATCCAAAAGGCTATTCAAATCAGCTTTCAGTAGAACTTTACCTCGTTTAGTTTGGGCGTAATGACTCATCGGCCGAATCTGCTGTGGTCAACAATTACAAATTTTAATTTTTTGGCATTATTTCCAGATCGATGAATGGGATCTCACTATGCGCGTGTTAATTGACATCCAAAAGGCTATTCAAATTAGCCCTCATTAGAACTTTACCTCGTTTAGTTTGGGCGTAATGAATCATTGGCTGAATCTACTACTGTGGTCAACAATTACAATTTTTTTGACACTATTTCTAGAACGATGAATGGGATCTCACTATGCGTGTGTTAATTGACATCCAAAAGGCTATTCAAATCAGCTTTCAGTAGAACTTTACCTCATTTAGTTTGGGCGTAATAACTCATCGGCTGAATCTACTGTGGTCAACACTTACAAATTTTATTTTTTTGTCACTATTTCTAGATCGATGAATGGGATCTCACTATGCGCGTGTAAATTGACATCCAAAAGGCTATTCAAATTAGCTTTCAGTAGAACTTTACCTCGTTTAGTTTCGGCTTTATGACTCACTGGCCTAATCTACTGTGGTCAATTATTTCAAACTTTATTTTTTTGACCCTATTTCTAGATCGATTAATGGGATCTCACTATGCGCGTGTTAATTGACATCCAAAAGGCTATTCAAATCAGTTTTCAGTAGAACTTTACCTCGTTTAGTTTCGGCGTTGTGATTGTGAATCAGCAGACGAAGCTACCGAGGTCCACTATTACAATTATGATTTTTTTGACACTACTTCTAGATCGATGAATGGGATCTCACTATGGGGATGTTAATTGAAATCCAAAAGGCTATTCAAATCAGCTTTCAGTAGAACTTTACCTCGTTTAGTTTGGGCGTAATGACTCATCGGCCGAATCTGCTGTGGTCAACATTTACAAATTTTAATTTTTTGGCACTATTTCCAGATCGATGAATGGGATCTCACTATGCGCGTGTTAATTGACATCCAAAAGGCTATTCAAATCAGCTTTCAGTAGAACTTTACCTCGTTTAGTTTGGGCGTAATGACTCATCGGCCGAATCTGCTGTGGTCAACATTTACAAATTTTAATTTTTTGGCACTATTTCCAGATCGATGAATGGGATCTCACTATGCGCGTGTTAATTGACATCCAAAAGGCTATTCAAATTAGCCCTCATTAGAACTTTACCTCGTTTAGTTTGGGCGTAATGAATCATTGGCTGAATCTACTACTGTGGTCAACAATTACAATTTTTTTGACACTATTTCTAGATCGATGAATGGGATCTCACTATGCGCCTGTTAATTGACATCCAAAAGGCTATTCAAATCAGCTTTCAGTAGAACTTTACCTCGTTTAGTTTGGGCGTAATGACTCATCGGCCGAATCTGCTGTGGTCAACATTTACAAATTTTAATTTTTTGGCACTATTTCCAGATCGATGAATGGGATCTCACTATGTGCGTGTTAATTGACATCCAAAAGGCTATTCAAATCAGCTTTCAGTAGAACTTTACCTCGTTTAGTTTGGGCGTAATGACTCATCGGCCGAATCTACTGTGATCAATAATTACAAATTTTATTTTTTTGTCACTATTTCTAGATCGATGAATGGGATCTCACTATGCGCGTGTTAATTGACATCCAAAAGGCTATTCAAATTAGCTCTCAGTAGAACTTTACCTCGTTTAGTTTGGGCGTAATGAATCATTGGCCGAATCTACTGTGGTCAACAATTACAATTTTTTTTGACACTATTTCTAGATCGATGAATGGGATTTCACTATGCGCGTGTTAATTGACATCCAACAAGCTATTCGAATCAGCTTTCAGTAGAACTTTACCTCGTTTAGTTTCGGCTTTATGACTCACTGCCCGAATCTACTGTGATCAATAATTACAAATTTTATTTTTTTGACACTATTTCTAGATCGATGAATGGGATCTCACTATGCGCCTGTTAATTGACATCCAAAAGGCTATTCAAATCAGCTTTCAGTAGAACTTTACCTCGTTTAGTTTCGGCGTTGTGATTGTGAATCAGCAGACGAAGCTACCGAGGTCCACTATTACAATTATGATTTTTTTGACACTACTTCTAGATCGATGAATGGGATCTCACTATGGGGATGTTAATTGAAATCCAAAAGGCTATTCAAATCAGCTTTCAGTAGAACTTTACCTCATTTAGTTTGGGCGTAATGACTCATCGGCCGAATCTACTGTGATCAATAATTACAAATTTTATTTTTTTGGCACTATTTGTAGATCGATGAATGGGATCTCACTATGCGCCTGTTAATTGACATCCAAAAGGCTATTCAAATCAGCTTTCAGTAGAACTTTACCTCATTTAGTTTGGGCGTAAAGACTCATCGGCCGAATCTACTGTGATCAATAATTACAAATTTTATTTTTTTGTCACTATTTCTAGATCGATGAATGGGATCTCACTATGCGCGTGTAAATTGACATCCAAAAGGCTATTCAAATTAGCTTTCAGTAGAACTTTACCTCGTTTAGTTTCGGCTTTATGACTCACTGGCCTAATCTACTGTTGTCAATTATTTCAAACTTTATTTTTTTGACACTATTTCTAGATCGATGAATGGGATCTCACTATGCGCGTGTTAATTGACATCCAAAAGGCTATTCAAATCAGTTTTCAGTAGAACTTTACCTCGTTTAGTTTCGGCGTTGTGATTGTGAATCAGTAGACGACGCTACCGAGGTCCACGCTTACAATTATGTTTTTTTTGACACTACTTCTAGATCGATGAATGGGATCTCACTATGCGGATGTTAATTTAAATCCAAAAGGCTATTCAAATCAGATTTCAAAAGAACTTTACCTCATTTAGTTTGGGCGTAATGACTCATCGGCCGAATCTACTGTGATCAATAATTACAAATTTTATTTTTTTGACACTATTTCTAGATCGATGAATGGGATCTCACTATGCGCCTGTTAATTGACATCCAAAAGGCTATTCAAATCAGCTTTCAGTAGAACTTTACCTCGTTTAGTTTGGGCGTAATGACTCATCGGCCGAATCTGCTGTTGTCAACAATTACAAATTTTATTTTTTTGACACTATTTTTAGATCGATGAGTGGGATCTAACTAAGCGCCTGTTAATGTCCATCTAAAAGGCTATTCGAATCAGCTTTCAGTAGAACTTTACCTCATTTAGTTTCGGCGTTGTGATTGTGAATCACCAGACGAAGCTACCGAGGTCCACGGTTACAATTATGATTTTTTTGACACTATTTCTAGATCGATGAATGAGATCTCACTATGCGCATATTAATTAAAATTCAAAAGGCTATTCAAATCAGCTTTCAGTAGAACTTTACCTCATTTAGTTTGGGCGTAATGACTCATCGGCCGAATCTAATGTGATGTGGTCAACAATTTCAAATTTTATTTTTTTTACACTATTTCTAAATCGATGAATGGGATCTCACTAAGCGCCTGTTAATGTCCATCTAAAAAGCTATTCTAATCAGCTTTTAGTAGAACTTTACCTCATTTAGTTTGGGCGTAATGACTCATCGGCCGAATCTACTGTGGTCAACACTTACAAATTTTTTTTTTTTGTCACTATTTCTAGATCGATGAACGGGATCTCACTATGCGCGTGTTAATTGACATCCACAAGGCTATTCAAATCAGTTTTCAGTAGAACTTTACCTCGTTTAGTTTCGGCGTTGTGATTGTGAATCAGCAGACGAAGCTACCGAGGTCCACTATTACAATTATGATTTTTTTGACACTACTTCTAGATTGATGAATGGGATCTCACTATGGGGATGTTAATTGAAATCCAAAAGGCTATTCAAATCAGCTTTCAGTAGAACTTTACCTAATTTAGTTTGGGCGTAATGACTCATCGGCAGAATCTACTGTGATCAATAATTACAAATTTTATTTTTTTGACACTATTTGTAGATCGATGAATGGGATCTTACTATGCGCCTGTTAATTGACATCCAAAAGGCTATTCAAATCAGCTTTCAGTAGAACTTTACCTCATTTAGTTTGGGCGTAAAGACTCATCGGCCGAATCTACTGTGATCAATAATTACAAATTTTATTTTTTTGTCACTATTTCTAGATCGATGAATGGGATCTCACTATGCGCGTGTAAATTGACATCCAAAAGGCTATTCAAATTAGCTTTCAGTAGAACTTTACCTCGTTTAGTTTCGGCTTTATGACTCACTGGCCTAATCTACTGTTGTCAATTATTTCAAACTTTATTTTTTTGACACTATTTCTAGATCGATGAATGGGATCTCACTATGCGCGTGTTAATTGACATCCAAAAGGCTATTCAAATCAGCTTTCAGTAGAACTTTACCTCGTTTAGTTTCGGCGTTGTGATTGTGAATCAGCAGACGAAGCTACCGAGGTCCACTATTACAATTATGATTTTTTTGACACTACTTCTAGATCGATGAATGGGATCTCACTATGGGGATGTTAATTGAAATCCAAAAGGCTATTCAAATCAGCTTTCAGTAGAACTTTACCTCATTTAGTTTGGGCGTAATGACTCATCGGCAGAATCTACTGTGATCAATAATTACAAATTTTATTTTTTTGACACTATTTGTAGATCGATGAATGGGATCTCACTATGCGCCTGTTAATTGACATCCAAAAGGCTATTCAAATCAGCTTTCAGTAGAACTTTACCTCATTTAGTTTGGGCGTAAAGACTCATCGGCCGAATCTACTGTGATCAATAATTACAAATTTTATTTTTTTGTCACTATTTCTATATCGATGAATGGGATCTCACTATGCGCGTGTAAATTGACATCCAAAAGGCTATTCAAATTAGCTTTCAGTAGAACTTTACCTCGTTTAGTTTCGGCTTTATGACTCACTGGCCTAATCTACTGTTGTCAATTATTTCAAACTTTATTTTTTTGACACTATTTCTAGATCGATGAATGGGATCTCACTATGCGCGTGTTAATTGACATCCAAAAGGCTATTCAAATCAGTTTTGAGTAAAACTTTACCTCGTTTAGTTTCGGCGTTGTGCGCCTGTTAATTGACATCCAAAAGGCTATTCAAATCAGCTTTTAGTAGAACTTTACCTCGTTTAGTTTGGGCGTAATGACTCATCGGCCGAATCTGCTGTTGTCAACAATTACAAATTTTATTTTTTTGACACTATTTCTAGATCGATGAGTGGGATCTAACTAAGCGCCTGTTAATGTCCATCTAAAAGGCTATTCGAATCAGCTTTCAGTAGAACTTTACCTCATTTAGTTTCGGCGTTGTGATTGTGAATCACCAGACGAAGCTACCGAGGTCCACGGTTACAATTATGATTTTTTTGACACTATTTCTAGATCGATGTATGAGATCTCACTATGCGCATATTAATTAAAATTCAAAAGGCTATTCAAATCAGCTTTCAGTAGAACTTTACCTCATTTAGTTTGGGCGTAATGACTCATCGGCCGAATCTAATGTGATGTGGTCAACAATTTCAAATTTTATTTTTTTTACACTATTTCTAAATCGATGAATGGGATCTCACTAAGCGCCTGTTAATGTCCATCTAAAAGGCTATTCTAATCAGCTTTCAGTAGAACTTTACCTCATTTAGTTTGGGCGTAATGACTCATCGGCCGAATCTACTGTGGTCAACACTTACAAATTTTATTTTTTTGTCACTATTTCTAGATCGATGAATGGGATCTCACTATGCGCGTGTTAATTGACATCCACAAGGCTATTCAAATCAGTTTTCAGTAGAACTTTACCTCGTTTAGTTTCGGCGTTGTGATTGTGAATCAGCAGACGAAGCTACCGAGGTCCACGATTACAATTATGTTTTTTTTGACACTACTTCTAGATCGATGAATGGGATCTCACTATGCGGATGTTAATTTAAATCCAAAAGGCTATTCAAATCAGATTTCAAAAGAACTTTACCTCATTTAGTTTGGGCGTAATGACTCATCGGCAGAATCTACTGTGATCAATAATTACAAATTTTATTTTTTTGACACTATTTGTAGATCGATGAATGGGATTTCACTATGCGCCTGTTAATTGACATCCAAAAGGCTATTCAAATCAGCTTTCAGTAGAACTTTACCTCATTTAGTTTCGGCTTTATGACTCACTGGCCTAATCTACTGTTGTCAATTATTTCAAACTTTATTTTTTTGACACTATTTCTAGATCGATGAATGGGATCTCACTATGCGCGTGTTAATTGACATCCAAAAGGCTATTCAAATCAGCTTTCAGTAGAACTTTACCTCGTTTAGTTTGGGCGTAATGACTCATCGGCCGAATCTGCTGTTGTCAACAATTACAAATTTTATTTTTTTGACACTATTTCTAGATCGATGAGTGGGATCTAACTAAGCGCCTGTTACTGTCCATCTAAAAGGCTATTCGAATCAGCTTTTATTAGAACTTTACCTCATTTAGTTTCGGCGTTGTGATTGTGAATCACCAGACGAAGCTACCGAGGTCCACGGTTACAATTATGATTTTTTTGACACTATTTCTAGATCGATGAATGAGATCTCACTATGCGTATATTAATTAAAATTCAAAAGGCTATTCAAATCAGCTTTCAGTAGAACTTTACCTCATTTAGTTTGGGCGTAATGACTCATCGGCCGAATCTAATGTGATGTGGTCAACAATTTCAAATTTTATTTTTTTTACACTATTTCTAAATCGATGAATGGGATCTCACTAAGCGCCTGTTAATGTCCATCTAAAAGGCTATTCTAATCAGCTTTCAGTAGAACTTTACCTCATTTAGTTTGGGCGTAATGACTCATCGGCCGAATCTACTGTGGTCAACACTTACAAATTTTATTTTTTTGTCACTATTTCTAGATCGATGAACGGGATCTCACTATGCGCGTGTTAATTGACATCCACAAGGCTATTCAAATCAGTTTTCAGTAGAAATTTACCTCGTTTAGTTTCGGCGTTGTGATTGTGAATCAGCAGACGAAGCTACCGAGGTCCACTATTACAATTATGATTTTTTTGACACTACTTCTAGATCGATGAATGGGATCTCACTATGGGGATGTTAATTGACATCCAAAATGCTATTCAAATTAGCTTTCAGTAGAACTTTACCTCATTTAGTTTGGGCGTAATGACTCATCGGCAGAATCTACTGTGATCAATAATTACAAATTTTATTTTTTTGACACTATTTGTAGATCGATGAATGGGATCTCACTATGCGCCTGTTAATTGACATCCAAAAGGCTATTCAAATCAGCTTTCAGTAGAACTTTACCTCATTTAGTTTGGGCGTAAAGACTCATCGGCCGAATCTACTGTGATCAATAATTACAAATTTTATTTTTTTGTCACTATTTCTAGATCGATGAATGGGATCTCACTATGCGGATGTTAATTTAAATCCAAAAGGCTATTCAAATCAGATTTCAAAAGAACTTTACCTCATTTAGTTTGGGCGTAATGACTCATCGGCCGAATCTGCTGTTGTCAACAATTACAAATTTTTTGACACTATTTCTAGAACGATGAATGGGATCTCACTATGCGTGTGTTAATTGACATCCAAAAGGCTATTCAAATCAGCTTTCAGTAGAACTTTACCTCATTTAGTTTGGGCGTAATAACTCATCGGCTGAATCTACTGTGGTCAACACTTACAAATTTTATTTTTTTGTCACTATTTCTAGATCGATGAATGGGATCTCACTATGCGCGTGTAAATTGACATCCAAAAGGCTATTCAAATTAGCTTTCAGTAGAACTTTACCTCGTTTAGTTTCGGCTTTATGACTCACTGGCCTAATCTACTGTGGTCAATTATTTCAAACTTTATTTTTTTGACCCTATTTCTAGATCGATTAATGGGATCTCACTATGCGCGTGTTAATTGACATCCAAAAGGCTATTCAAATCAGTTTTCAGTAGAACTTTACCTCGTTTAGTTTCGGCGTTGTGATTGTGAATCAGCAGACGAAGCTACCGAGGTCCACTATTACAATTATGATTTTTTTGACACTACTTCTAGATCGATGAATGGGATCTCACTATGGGGATGTTAATTGAAATCCAAAAGGCTATTCAAATCAGCTTTCAGTAGAACTTTACCTCGTTTAGTTTGGGCGTAATGACTCATCGGCCGAATCTGCTGTGGTCAACATTTACAAATTTTAATTTTTTGGCACTATTTCCAGATCGATGAATGGGATCTCACTATGCGCGTGTTAATTGACATCCAAAAGGCTATTCAAATCAGCTTTCAGTAGAACTTTACCTCGTTTAGTTTGGGCGTAATGACTCATCGGCCGAATCTGCTGTGGTCAACATTTACAAATTTTAATTTTTTGGCACTATTTCCAGATCGATGAATGGGATCTCACTATGCGCGTGTTAATTGACATCCAAAAGGCTATTCAAATTAGCCCTCATTAGAACTTTACCTCGTTTAGTTTGGGCGTAATGAATCATTGGCTGAATCTACTACTGTGGTCAACAATTACAATTTTTTTGACACTATTTCTAGATCGATGAATGGGATCTCACTATGCGCCTGTTAATTGACATCCAAAAGGCTATTCAAATCAGCTTTCAGTAGAACTTTACCTCGTTTAGTTTGGGCGTAATGACTCATCGGCCGAATCTGCTGTGGTCAACATTTACAAATTTTAATTTTTTGGCACTATTTCCAGATCGATGAATGGGATCTCACTATGTGCGTGTTAATTGACATCCAAAAGGCTATTCAAATCAGCTTTCAGTAGAACTTTACCTCGTTTAGTTTGGGCGTAATGACTCATCGGCCGAATCTACTGTGATCAATAATTACAAATTTTATTTTTTTGTCACTATTTCTAGATCGATGAATGGGATCTCACTATGCGCGTGTTAATTGACATCCAAAAGGCTATTCAAATTAGCTCTCAGTAGAACTTTACCTCGTTTAGTTTGGGCGTAATGAATCATTGGCCGAATCTACTGTGGTCAACAATTACAATTTTTTTTGACACTATTTCTAGATCGATGAATGGGATTTCACTATGCGCGTGTTAATTGACATCCAACAAGCTATTCGAATCAGCTTTCAGTAGAACTTTACCTCGTTTAGTTTCGGCTTTATGACTCACTGCCCGAATCTACTGTGATCAATAATTACAAATTTTATTTTTTTGACACTATTTCTAGATCGATGAATGGGATCTCACTATGCGCCTGTTAATTGACATCCAAAAGGCTATTCAAATCAGCTTTCAGTAGAACTTTACCTCGTTTAGTTTCGGCGTTGTGATTGTGAATCAGCAGACGAAGCTACCGAGGTCCACTATTACAATTATGATTTTTTTGACACTACTTCTAGATCGATGAATGGGATCTCACTATGGGGATGTTAATTGAAATCCAAAAGGCTATTCAAATCAGCTTTCAGTAGAACTTTACCTCATTTAGTTTGGGCGTAATGACTCATCGGCCGAATCTACTGTGATCAATAATTACAAATTTTATTTTTTTGGCACTATTTGTAGATCGATGAATGGGATCTCACTATGCGCCTGTTAATTGACATCCAAAAGGCTATTCAAATCAGCTTTCAGTAGAACTTTACCTCATTTAGTTTGGGCGTAAAGACTCATCGGCCGAATCTACTGTGATCAATAATTACAAATTTTATTTTTTTGTCACTATTTCTAGATCGATGAATGGGATCTCACTATGCGCGTGTAAATTGACATCCAAAAGGCTATTCAAATTAGCTTTCAGTAGAACTTTACCTCGTTTAGTTTCGGCTTTATGACTCACTGGCCTAATCTACTGTTGTCAATTATTTCAAACTTTATTTTTTTGACACTATTTCTAGATCGATGAATGGGATCTCACTATGCGCGTGTTAATTGACATCCAAAAGGCTATTCAAATCAGTTTTCAGTAGAACTTTACCTCGTTTAGTTTCGGCGTTGTGATTGTGAATCAGTAGACGACGCTACCGAGGTCCACGCTTACAATTATGTTTTTTTTGACACTACTTCTAGATCGATGAATGGGATCTCACTATGCGGATGTTAATTTAAATCCAAAAGGCTATTCAAATCAGATTTCAAAAGAACTTTACCTCATTTAGTTTGGGCGTAATGACTCATCGGCCGAATCTACTGTGATCAATAATTACAAATTTTATTTTTTTGACACTATTTCTAGATCGATGAATGGGATCTCACTATGCGCCTGTTAATTGACATCCAAAAGGCTATTCAAATCAGCTTTCAGTAGAACTTTACCTCGTTTAGTTTGGGCGTAATGACTCATCGGCCGAATCTGCTGTTGTCAACAATTACAAATTTTATTTTTTTGACACTATTTTTAGATCGATGAGTGGGATCTAACTAAGCGCCTGTTAATGTCCATCTAAAAGGCTATTCGAATCAGCTTTCAGTAGAACTTTACCTCATTTAGTTTCGGCGTTGTGATTGTGAATCACCAGACGAAGCTACCGAGGTCCACGGTTACAATTATGATTTTTTTGACACTATTTCTAGATCGATGAATGAGATCTCACTATGCGCATATTAATTAAAATTCAAAAGGCTATTCAAATCAGCTTTCAGTAGAACTTTACCTCATTTAGTTTGGGCGTAATGACTCATCGGCCGAATCTAATGTGATGTGGTCAACAATTTCAAATTTTATTTTTTTTACACTATTTCTAAATCGATGAATGGGATCTCACTAAGCGCCTGTTAATGTCCATCTAAAAAGCTATTCTAATCAGCTTTTAGTAGAACTTTACCTCATTTAGTTTGGGCGTAATGACTCATCGGCCGAATCTACTGTGGTCAACACTTACAAATTTTTTTTTTTTGTCACTATTTCTAGATCGATGAACGGGATCTCACTATGCGCGTGTTAATTGACATCCACAAGGCTATTCAAATCAGTTTTCAGTAGAACTTTACCTCGTTTAGTTTCGGCGTTGTGATTGTGAATCAGCAGACGAAGCTACCGAGGTCCACTATTACAATTATGATTTTTTTGACACTACTTCTAGATTGATGAATGGGATCTCACTATGGGGATGTTAATTGAAATCCAAAAGGCTATTCAAATCAGCTTTCAGTAGAACTTTACCTAATTTAGTTTGGGCGTAATGACTCATCGGCAGAATCTACTGTGATCAATAATTACAAATTTTATTTTTTTGACACTATTTGTAGATCGATGAATGGGATCTTACTATGCGCCTGTTAATTGACATCCAAAAGGCTATTCAAATCAGCTTTCAGTAGAACTTTACCTCATTTAGTTTGGGCGTAAAGACTCATCGGCCGAATCTACTGTGATCAATAATTACAAATTTTATTTTTTTGTCACTATTTCTAGATCGATGAATGGGATCTCACTATGCGCGTGTAAATTGACATCCAAAAGGCTATTCAAATTAGCTTTCAGTAGAACTTTACCTCGTTTAGTTTCGGCTTTATGACTCACTGGCCTAATCTACTGTTGTCAATTATTTCAAACTTTATTTTTTTGACACTATTTCTAGATCGATGAATGGGATCTCACTATGCGCGTGTTAATTGACATCCAAAAGGCTATTCAAATCAGCTTTCAGTAGAACTTTACCTCGTTTAGTTTCGGCGTTGTGATTGTGAATCAGCAGACGAAGCTACCGAGGTCCACTATTACAATTATGATTTTTTTGACACTACTTCTAGATCGATGAATGGGATCTCACTATGGGGATGTTAATTGAAATCCAAAAGGCTATTCAAATCAGCTTTCAGTAGAACTTTACCTCATTTAGTTTGGGCGTAATGACTCATCGGCAGAATCTACTGTGATCAATAATTACAAATTTTATTTTTTTGACACTATTTGTAGATCGATGAATGGGATCTCACTATGCGCCTGTTAATTGACATCCAAAAGGCTATTCAAATCAGCTTTCAGTAGAACTTTACCTCATTTAGTTTGGGCGTAAAGACTCATCGGCCGAATCTACTGTGATCAATAATTACAAATTTTATTTTTTTGTCACTATTTCTATATCGATGAATGGGATCTCACTATGCGCGTGTAAATTGACATCCAAAAGGCTATTCAAATTAGCTTTCAGTAGAACTTTACCTCGTTTAGTTTCGGCTTTATGACTCACTGGCCTAATCTACTGTTGTCAATTATTTCAAACTTTATTTTTTTGACACTATTTCTAGATCGATGAATGGGATCTCACTATGCGCGTGTTAATTGACATCCAAAAGGCTATTCAAATCAGTTTTGAGTAAAACTTTACCTCGTTTAGTTTCGGCGTTGTGATTGTGAATCAGCAGACGAAGCTACCGAGGTCCACGCTTACAATTATGTTTTTTTTGACACTACTTCTAGATCGATGAATGGGATCTCACTATGCGGATGTTAATTTAAATCCAGAAGGCTATTCAAATCAGATTTCAAAAGAACTTTACCTCATTTAGTTTGGGCGTAATGACTCATCGGCCGAATCTACTGTGATCAATAATTACAAATTTTATTTTTTTGACACTATTTCTAGATCGATGAATGGGATCTCACTATGCGCCTGTTAATTGACATCCAAAAGGCTATTCAAATCAGCTTTTAGTAGAACTTTACCTCGTTTAGTTTGGGCGTAATGACTCATCGGCCGAATCTGCTGTTGTCAACAATTACAAATTTTATTTTTTTGACACTATTTCTAGATCGATGAGTGGGATCTAACTAAGCGCCTGTTAATGTCCATCTAAAAGGCTATTCGAATCAGCTTTCAGTAGAACTTTACCTCATTTAGTTTCGGCGTTGTGATTGTGAATCACCAGACGAAGCTACCGAGGTCCACGGTTACAATTATGATTTTTTTGACACTATTTCTAGATCGATGTATGAGATCTCACTATGCGCATATTAATTAAAATTCAAAAGGCTATTCAAATCAGCTTTCAGTAGAACTTTACCTCATTTAGTTTGGGCGTAATGACTCATCGGCCGAATCTAATGTGATGTGGTCAACAATTTCAAATTTTATTTTTTTTACACTATTTCTAAATCGATGAATGGGATCTCACTAAGCGCCTGTTAATGTCCATCTAAAAGGCTATTCTAATCAGCTTTCAGTAGAACTTTACCTCATTTAGTTTGGGCGTAATGACTCATCGGCCGAATCTACTGTGGTCAACACTTACAAATTTTATTTTTTTGTCACTATTTCTAGATCGATGAATGGGATCTCACTATGCGCGTGTTAATTGACATCCACAAGGCTATTCAAATCAGTTTTCAGTAGAACTTTACCTCGTTTAGTTTCGGCGTTGTGATTGTGAATCAGCAGACGAAGCTACCGAGGTCCACGATTACAATTATGTTTTTTTTGACACTACTTCTAGATCGATGAATGGGATCTCACTATGCGGATGTTAATTTAAATCCAAAAGGCTATTCAAATCAGATTTCAAAAGAACTTTACCTCATTTAGTTTGGGCGTAATGACTCATCGGCAGAATCTACTGTGATCAATAATTACAAATTTTATTTTTTTGACACTATTTGTAGATCGATGAATGGGATTTCACTATGCGCCTGTTAATTGACATCCAAAAGGCTATTCAAATCAGCTTTCAGTAGAACTTTACCTCATTTAGTTTCGGCTTTATGACTCACTGGCCTAATCTACTGTTGTCAATTATTTCAAACTTTATTTTTTTGACACTATTTCTAGATCGATGAATGGGATCTCACTATGCGCGTGTTAATTGACATCCAAAAGGCTATTCAAATCAGCTTTCAGTAGAACTTTACCTCGTTTAGTTTGGGCGTAATGACTCATCGGCCGAATCTGCTGTTGTCAACAATTACAAATTTTATTTTTTTGACACTATTTCTAGATCGATGAGTGGGATCTAACTAAGCGCCTGTTACTGTCCATCTAAAAGGCTATTCGAATCAGCTTTTATTAGAACTTTACCTCATTTAGTTTCGGCGTTGTGATTGTGAATCACCAGACGAAGCTACCGAGGTCCACGGTTACAATTATGATTTTTTTGACACTATTTCTAGATCGATGAATGAGATCTCACTATGCGTATATTAATTAAAATTCAAAAGGCTATTCAAATCAGCTTTCAGTAGAACTTTACCTCATTTAGTTTGGGCGTAATGACTCATCGGCCGAATCTAATGTGATGTGGTCAACAATTTCAAATTTTATTTTTTTTACACTATTTCTAAATCGATGAATGGGATCTCACTAAGCGCCTGTTAATGTCCATCTAAAAGGCTATTCTAATCAGCTTTCAGTAGAACTTTACCTCATTTAGTTTGGGCGTAATGACTCATCGGCCGAATCTACTGTGGTCAACACTTACAAATTTTATTTTTTTGTCACTATTTCTAGATCGATGAACGGGATCTCACTATGCGCGTGTTAATTGACATCCACAAGGCTATTCAAATCAGTTTTCAGTAGAAATTTACCTCGTTTAGTTTCGGCGTTGTGATTGTGAATCAGCAGACGAAGCTACCGAGGTCCACTATTACAATTATGATTTTTTTGACACTACTTCTAGATCGATGAATGGGATCTCACTATGGGGATGTTAATTGACATCCAAAATGCTATTCAAATTAGCTTTCAGTAGAACTTTACCTCATTTAGTTTGGGCGTAATGACTCATCGGCAGAATCTACTGTGATCAATAATTACAAATTTTATTTTTTTGACACTATTTGTAGATCGATGAATGGGATCTCACTATGCGCCTGTTAATTGACATCCAAAAGGCTATTCAAATCAGCTTTCAGTAGAACTTTACCTCATTTAGTTTGGGCGTAAAGACTCATCGGCCGAATCTACTGTGATCAATAATTACAAATTTTATTTTTTTGTCACTATTTCTAGATCGATGAATGGGATCTCACTATGCGGATGTTAATTTAAATCCAAAAGGCTATTCAAATCAGATTTCAAAAGAACTTTACCTCATTTAGTTTGGGCGTAATGACTCATCGGCCGAATCTGCTGTTGTCAACAATTACAAATTTTATTTTTTTGACACTATTTCTAGATCGATGAGTGGGATCTAACTAAGCGCCTGTTAATGTCCATCTAAAAGGCTATTCGAATCAGCTTTCAGTAGAACTTTACCTCATTTAGTTTCGGCGTTGTGATTGTGAATCACCAGACGAAGCTACCGAGGTCCACGGTTACAATTATGATTTTTTTGACACTATTTCTAGATCGATGAATGAGATCTCACTATGCGCATATTAATTAAAATTCAAAAGGCTATTCAAATCAGCTTTCAGTAGAACTTTACCTCATTTAGTTTGGGCGTAATGACTCATCGGCCGAATCTAATGTGATGTGGTCAACAATTTCAAATTTTATTTTTTTTACACTATTTCTAAATCGATGAATGGGATCTCACTAAGCGCCTGTTAATGTCCATCTAAAAGGCTATTCTAATCAGCTTTCAGTAGAACTTTACCTCATTTAGTTTGGGCGTAATGACTCATCGGCCGAATCTACTGTGGTCAACACTTACAAATTTTATTTTTTTGTCACTATTTCTAGATCGATGAATGGGATCTCACTATGCGCGTGTTAATTGACATCCACAAGGCTACTCAAATCAGTTTTCAGTAGAACTTTACCTCGTTTAGTTTCGGCGTTGTGATTGTGAATCAGCAGACGAAGCTACCGAGGTCCACGATTACAATTATGTTTTTTTTGACACTACTTCTAGATCGATGAATGGGATCTTACTATGCGGATGTTAATTTAAATCCAAAAGGCTATTCAAATCAGATTTCAAAAGAACTTTACCTCATTTAGTTTGGGCGTAATGACTCATCGGCCGAATCTACTGTGATCAATAATTACAAATTTTATTTTTTTGACACTATTTCTAGATCGATGAATGGGATCTCACTATGCGCCTGTTAATTGACATCCAAAAGGCTATTCAAATCAGCTTTCAGTAGAACTTTACCTCGTTTAGTTTGGGCGTAATGACTCATCGGCCGAATCTACTGTGATCAATAATTACAAATTTTATTTTTTTGCCACTATTTCTAGATCGATGAATGGGATCTCACTATGCGCGTGTTAATTGACATCCAAAAGGCTATTCAAATTAGCTCTCAGTAGAACTTTACCTCGTTTAGTTTGGGCGTAATGAATCATTGGCCGAATCTACTGTGGTCAACAATTACAATTTTTTTTGACACTATTTCTAGATCGATGAATGGGATTTCACTATGCGCGTGTTAATTGACATCCAAGAAGCTATTCAAATCAGCTTTCAGTAGAACTTTACCTCGTTTAGTTTCGGCGTAATGACTCATCGGCCGAATCTACTGTCGTCAACAATTTCAAATTTTATTTTTTTGACACTATTTCTAGATCGATGAATGGGATCTCACTAAGCGCCTGTTAATGTGCATCTAAAAGGCTATTCGAATCAGCTTTCAGTAGAACTTTACCTCGTTTAGTTTCGGCTTTATGACTCACTGCCCGAATCTACTGTGTTCAATTATTTCAAACCTTATTTTTTTGACACTATTTCTAGATCGATGAATGGAATCTCACTATGTGCGTGTTAATTGACATCCAAAAAGCTATTCAAATCAGCTTTCAGTAGAACTTTACCTCGTTTAGTTTCGGCGTTGTGATTGTGAATCAGCAGACGAAGCTACCGAGGTCCACTATTACAATTATGATTTTTTTGACACTACTTCTAGATCGATGAATGGGATCTCACTATGCGGATGTTAATTGAAATCCAAAAGGCTATTCAAATCAGCTTTCAAAAGAACTTTACCTCGTTTAGTTTCGGCTTTATGCCTCACTGGCCTAATGTACTGTGGTCAATTATTTAAAACTTTATTTTTGCGACACTATTTCTAGATCGATGAATGGGATATCACTATACGCGTGTTAATTGACATCCAAAAGGCTATTCAAATCAGCTTTCAGTAGAACTTTACCTCGTTTAGTTTCGGCTTTATGACTCACTGGCCTAATCTACTGTGGTCAATTATTTCAAACTTTATTTTTTTGACACTATTTCTAGATCGATGAATGGAATCTCACTATGCGCGTGTTAATTGACATCCAAAAGGATATTCAAATCAGTTTTCAGTAGAACTTTACCTCGTTGAGTTTCGGCGTTGTGATTGTGAATCAGCAGACGAAGCTACCGAGGTCCAAAATTACAATTATGATTTTTTTTACACTACTTCTAGATCGATGAATGGGATCTCACTATGCGGATGTTAATTTAAATCCAAAAGTCTATTCAAATCAGCTTTCAAAAGAACTTTACCTCATTTAGTTTGGGCGTAATGACTCATCGGCCGAATCTACTGTGATCAATAATTACAAATTTTATTTTTTTGACCCTATTTCTAGATAGATGAATGGGATCTCACTATGCGCCTGTTAATTGACATCCAAGAGGCTATTCAAATCAGCTTTCAGTAGAACTTTACCTCATTTAGTTTGGGCGTAATGACTCATCGGCCGAATCTACTGTGAACAATAATTACAAATTTTATTTTTTTGTCACTATTTCTAGATCAATGAATGGGATCTCACTATGCGCGTGTAAATTGACATCCAAAAGGCTATTCAAATTATCTTTCAGTAGAACTTTACCTCGTTTAGTTTCGGCTTTATGACTCACTGGCCTAATCTACTGTGGTCAATTATTTCAAACTTTATTTTTTTGACACTATTTCTAGATCGATGAATGGGATCTCACTATGCGCGTGTTAATTGACATCCAAAAGGCTATTCAAATCAGTTTTCAGTAGAACTTTACCTCGTTTAGTTTCGGCGTTGTGATTGTGAATCAGCAGACGAAGCTACCGAGGTCCACTATTACAATTATGATTTTTTTGACACTACTTCTAGATCTATGAATGGGATCTCACTATGGGGATGTTAATTGAAATCCAAAAGGCTATTCAAATCAGCTTTCAGTAGAACTTTACCTCATTTAGTTTGGGCGTAATGACTCATCGGCCGAATCTACTGTGATCAATAATTACAAATTTAATTTTTTTGTCACTATTTCTAGATCGATGAATGGGATCTCACTATGCGCGTGTTAATTGACATCCATAAGGCTATTCAAATTAGCTCTCAGTAGAACTTTACCTCGTTTAGTTTGGGCGTAATGAATCATTGGCCGAATCTACTGTGGTCAACAATTACAATTTTTTTTGACACTATTTCTAGATCGATGAATGGGATTTCACTATGCGCGTGTTAATTGACATCCAACAAGCTATTCAAATCAGCTTTCAGTAGAACTTTACCTCGTTTAGTTTCGGCGTAATGACTCATCGGCCGAATCTACTGTCGTCAACAATTTCAAATTTTATTTTTTTGACACTATTTCTAGATCGATGAATGGGATCTCACTATGCGCGTGTTAATTCACAATCACAACGCCGAAACTAAACGAGGTAAAGTTCTACTGAAAGCTAATTTGAATAGCCTTTTGGATATCAATTTACACGCGCATAGTGAGATCCCATTCATCGATCTAGAAATAGTGACAAAAAAATAAAATTTGTAATTATTGATCACAGTAGATTCGGCCGATGAGTCATTACGCCCAAACTAAATGAGGTACAGTTCTACTGAAAGCTGATTTGAATAGCCTTTTGGATTTCAATTAACATCCCCATAGTGAGATCCCATTCATCGATCTAGAAGTAGTGTCAAAAAAATCATAATTGTAATAGTGGACCTCGGTAGCTTCGCCTGCTGATTCACAATCACAACGCCGAAACTAAACGAGGTAAAGTTCTACTGAAAGCCGATTTGAATAGCTTTTTGGATGTCAATTAACACGCGCATAGTGAGATTCCATTCATCGATCTAGAAATAGTGTCAAAAAAATAAGGTTTGAAATAATTGACCACAGTAGATTCGGGCAGTGAGTCATAAAGCCGAAACTAAACGAGGTAAAGTTCTACTGAAAGCTGATTCGAATAGCCTTTTAGATGCATATTAACACGCGCTTAGTGAGATCCCATTCATCGATCTAGAAATAGTGTCAAAAAAAATTGTAATTGTTGACCACAGTAGATTCGGCCAATGATTCATTACGCCCAAACTAAACGAGGTAAAGTTCTACTGAGAGCTAATTTGAATAGCCTTATGGATGTCAATTAACACGCGCATAGTGAGATCCCATTCATCGATCTAGAAATAGTGACAAAAAAATAAAATTTGTAATTATTGATCACAGTAGATTCGGCCGATGAGTCATTACGCCCAAACTAAGCGAGGTAAAGTTCTACTGAAAGCTGATTTGAATAGCCTTTTGGATGTCAATTAACAGGCGCATATTGAGATCCCATTCATCGATCTAGAAATAGTGTCAAAAAAATTGTAATTGTTGACCACAGTAGATTCAGCCAATGATTCATTACGCCCAAACTAAACGAGGTAAAGTTCTACTGAGGGCTAATTTGAATAGCCTTTTGGATGTCAATTAACACGCGCATAGTGAAATCCCATTCATCGATCTGGAAATAGTGCCAAAAAATTAAAATTTGTAATTGTTGACCACAGCAGATTCGGCCGATGAGTCATTACGCCCAAACTAAACGAGGTAAAGTTCTACTGAAAGCTGATTTGAATAGCCTTTTGGATGTCAATTAACACGCGCATAGTGAGATCCCATTCATCGATCTAGAAATAGTGTAAAAAAAATAAAATTTGTAATTATTGATCACAGTAGATTCGGCCGATGAGTCATTACGCCCAAACTAAATGAGGTAAAGTTGTTTTGAAATCTGATTTGAATAGCCTTTTGGATTTAAATTAACATCCGCATAGTGAGATCCCATTCATCGATCTAGAAGTAGTGTCAAAAAAAACATAATTGTAATCGTGGACCTCGGTAGCTTCGTCTGCTGATTCACAATCACAACGCCGAAACTAAACGAGGTAAAGTTCTACTGAAAACTGATTTGAATAGCCTTTTGGATGTCAATTAACACGCGCATAGTGAGATCCCATTCATCGATCTAGAAATAGTGTCAAAAAAATAAAGTTTGAAATAATTGACCACAGTAGATTAGGCCAGTGAGTCATAAAGCCGAAACTAAACGAGGTAAAGTTCTACTAAAAGATAATTTGAATAGCCTTTTGGATGTCAATTCACACGCGCATAGTGAGATCCCATTCATCGATCTAGAAATAGTGACAAAAAAATAAAATTTGTAATTATTGATCACAGTAGATTCGGCCGATGAGTCATTACGCCCAAACTAACTGAGGTAAAGTTCTACTGAAAGCTGATTTGAATAGCCTTTTGGATGTCAATTAACAGGCGCATAGTGAGATCCCATTCATCTATCTAGAAATAGTGTCAAAAAAATAAAATTTGTAATTATTGATCACAGTAGATTCGGCCGATGAGTCATTACGCCCAAACTAAATGAGGTAAAGTTCTACTGAAAGCTGATTTGAATAGCCTTTTGGATTTAAATTAACATCCGCATAGTGAGATACCATTCATCGATCTAGAAGTAGTGTAAAAAAAATCATAATTGTAATTTTGGACCTCGGTAGCTTCGTCTGCTGATTCACAATCACAACGCCGAAACTAAACGAGGTAAAGTTCTACTGATAGCTAATTTGAATAGCCTTTTGGATGTCAATTAACACGCGCATAGTGAGATCCCATTCATCGATCTAGAAATAGTGACAAAAAAATAAAATTTGTAATTATTGATCACAGTAGATTCGGCCGATGAGTCATTACGCCCAAACTAAGCGAGGTAAAGTTCTACTGAAAGCTGATTTGAATAGCCTTTTGGATGTCAATTAACAGGCGCATATTGAGATCCCATTCATCGATCTAGAAATAGTGTCAAAAAAATTGTAATTGTTGACCACAGTAGATTCAGCCAATGATTCATTACGCCCAAACTAAACGAGGTAAAGTTGTACTGAGGGCTAATTTGAATAGCCTTTTGGATGTCAATTAACACGCGCATAGTGAAATCCCATTCATCGATCTGGAAATAGTGCCAAAAAATTAAAATTTGTAATTGTTGACCACAGCAGATTCGGCCGATGAGTCATTACGCCCAAACTAAACGAGGTAAAGTTCTACTGAAAGCTGATTTGAATAGCCTTTTGGATGTCAATTAACACGCGCATAGTGAGATCCCATTCATCGATCTAGAAATAGTGTCAAAAAAATAAAATTTGTAATTATTGATCACAGTAGATTCGGCCGATGAGTCATTACGCCCAAACTAAATGAGGTACAGTTCTACTGAAAGCTGATTTGAATAGCCTTTTGGATTTCAATTAACATCCCCATAGTGAGATCCCATTCATCGATCTAGAAGTAGTGTCAAAAAAATCATAATTGTAATAGTGGACCTCGGTAGCTTCGCCTGCTGATTCACAATCACAACGCCGAAACTAAACGAGGTAAAGTTCTACTGAAAGCCGATTTGAATAGCTTTTTGGATGTCAATTAACACGCGCATAGTGAGATTCCATTCATCGATCTAGAAATAGTGTCAAAAAAATAAGGTTTGAAATAATTGACCACAGTAGATTCGGGCAGTGAGTCATAAAGCCGAAACTAAACGAGGTAAAGTTCTACTGAAAGCTGATTCGAATAGCCTTTTAGATGCATATTAACACGCGCTTAGTGAGATCCCATTCATCGATCTAGAAATAGTGTCAAAAAAAATTGTAATTGTTGACCACAGTAGATTCGGCCAATGATTCATTACGCCCAAACTAAACGAGGTAAAGTTCTACTGAGAGCTAATTTGAATAGCCTTATGGATGTCAATTAACACGCGCATAGTGAGATCCCATTCATCGATCTAGAAATAGTGACAAAAAAATAAAATTTGTAATTATTGATCACAGTAGATTCGGCCGATGAGTCATTACGCCCAAACTAAGCGAGGTAAAGTTCTACTGAAAGCTGATTTGAATAGCCTTTTGGATGTCAATTAACAGGCGCATATTGAGATCCCATTCATCGATCTAGAAATAGTGTCAAAAAAATTGTAATTGTTGACCACAGTAGATTCAGCCAATGATTCATTACGCCCAAACTAAACGAGGTAAAGTTCTACTGAGGGCTAATTTGAATAGCCTTTTGGATGTCAATTAACACGCGCATAGTGAAATCCCATTCATCGATCTGGAAATAGTGCCAAAAAATTAAAATTTGTAATTGTTGACCACAGCAGATTCGGCCGATGAGTCATTACGCCCAAACTAAACGAGGTAAAGTTCTACTGAAAGCTGATTTGAATAGCCTTTTGGATGTCAATTAACACGCGCATAGTGAGATCCCATTCATCGATCTAGAAATAGTGTAAAAAAAATAAAATTTGTAATTATTGATCACAGTAGATTCGGCCGATGAGTCATTACGCCCAAACTAAATGAGGTAAAGTTGTTTTGAAATCTGATTTGAATAGCCTTTTGGATTTAAATTAACATCCGCATAGTGAGATCCCATTCATCGATCTAGAAGTAGTGTCAAAAAAAACATAATTGTAATCGTGGACCTCGGTAGCTTCGTCTGCTGATTCACAATCACAACGCCGAAACTAAACGAGGTAAAGTTCTACTGAAAACTGATTTGAATAGCCTTTTGGATGTCAATTAACACGCGCATAGTGAGATCCCATTCATCGATCTAGAAATAGTGTCAAAAAAATAAAGTTTGAAATAATTGACCACAGTAGATTAGGCCAGTGAGTCATAAAGCCGAAACTAAACGAGGTAAAGTTCTACTAAAAGATAATTTGAATAGCCTTTTGGATGTCAATTCACACGCGCATAGTGAGATCCCATTCATCGATCTAGAAATAGTGACAAAAAAATAAAATTTGTAATTATTGATCACAGTAGATTCGGCCGATGAGTCATTACGCCCAAACTAACTGAGGTAAAGTTCTACTGAAAGCTGATTTGAATAGCCTTTTGGATGTCAATTAACAGGCACATAGTGAGATCCCATTCATCTATCTAGAAATAGTGTCAAAAAAATAAAATTTGTAATTATTGATCACAGTAGATTCGGCCGATGAGTCATTACGCCCAAACTAAATGAGGTAAAGTTCTACTGAAAGCTGATTTGAATAGCCTTTTGGATTTAAATTAACATCCGCATAGTGAGATACCATTCATCGATCTAGAAGTAGTGTAAAAAAAATCATAATTGTAATTTTGGACCTCGGTAGCTTCGTCTGCTGATTCACAATCACAACGCCGAAACTAAACGAGGTAAAGTTCTACTGATAGCTAATTTGAATAGCCTTTTGGATGTCAATTAACACGCGCATAGTGAGATCCCATTCATCGATCTAGAAATAGTGACAAAAAAATAAAATTTGTAATTATTGATCACAGTAGATTCGGCCGATGAGTCATTACGCCCAAACTAAACGAGGTAAAGTTCTACTGAAAGCTAATTTGAATAGCCTTTTGGATGTCAATTTACACGCGCATAGTGAGATCCCATTCATCGATCTAGAAATAGTGACAAAAAAATAAAATTTGTAATTATTGATTACAGTAGATTCGGCCGATGAGTCATTACGCCCAAACTAAATGAGGTACAGTTCTACTGAAAGCTGATTTGAATAGCCTTTTGGATTTCAATTAACATCCCCATAGTGAGATCCCATTCATCGATCTAGAAGTAGTGTCAAAAAAATCATAATTGTAATAGTGGACCTCGGTAGCTTCGCCTGCTGATTCACAATCACAACGCCGAAACTAAACGAGGTAAAGTTCTACTGAAAGCCGATTTGAATAGCTTTTTGGATGTCAATTAACACGCGCATAGTGAGATTCCATTCATCGATCTAGAAATAGTGTCAAAAAAATAAGGTTTGAAATAATTGACCACAGTAGATTCGGGCAGTGAGTCATAAAGCCGAAACTAAACGAGGTAAAGTTCTACTGAAAGCTGATTCGAATAGCCTTTTAGATGCATATTAACACGCGCTTAGTGAGATCCCATTCATCGATCTAGAAATAGTGTCAAAAAAAATTGTAATTGTTGACCACAGTAGATTCGGCCAATGATTCATTACGCCCAAACTAAACGAGGTAAAGTTCTACTGAGAGCTAATTTGAATAGCCTTATGGATGTCAATTAACACGCGCATAGTGAGATCAAATTCATCGATCTAGAAATAGTGACAAAAAAATAAAATTTGTAATTATTGATCACAGTAGATTCGGCCGATGAGTCATTACGCCCAAACTAAGCGAGGTAGTTCTACTGAAAGCTGATTTGAATAGCCTTTTGGATGTCAATTAACAGGCGCATATTGAGATCCCATTCATCGATCTAGAAATAGTGTCAAAAAAATTGTAATTGTTGACCACAGTAGATTCAGCCAATGATTCATTACGCCCAAACTAAACGAGGTAAAGTTCTACTGAGGGCTAATTTGAATAGCCTTTTGGATGTCAATTAACACGCGCATAGTGAAATCCCATTCATCGATCTGGAAATAGTGCCAAAAAATTAAAATTTGTAATTGTTGACCACAGCAGATTCGGCCGATGAGTCATTACGCCCAAACTAAACGAGGTAAAGTTCTACTGAAAGCTGATTTGAATAGCCTTTTGGATGTCAATTAACACGCGCATAGTGAGATCCCATTCATCGATCTAGAAATAGTGTCAAAAAAATAAAATTTGTAATTATTGATCACAGTAGATTCGGCCGATGAGTCATTACGCCCAAACTAAATGAGGTAAAGTTGTTTTGAAATCTGATTTGAATAGCCTTTTGGATTTAAATTAACATCCGCATAGTGAGATCCCATTCATCGATCTAGAAGTAGTGTCAAAAAAAACATAATTGTAATCGTGGACCTCGGTAGCTTCGTCTGCTGATTCACAATCACAACGCCGAAACTAAACGAGGTAAAGTTCTACTGAAAACTGATTTGAATAGCCTTTTGGATGTCAATTAACACGCGCATAGTGAGATCCCATTCATCGATCTAGAAATAGTGTCAAAAAAATAAAGTTTGAAATAATTGACCACAGTAGATTAGGCCAGTGAGTCATAAAGCCGAAACTAAACGAGGTAAAGTTCTACTAAAAGATAATTTGAATAGCCTTTTGGATGTCAATTCACACGCGCATAGTGAGATCCCATTCATCGATCTAGAAATAGTGACAAAAAAATAAAATTTGTAATTATTGATCACAGTAGATTCGGCCGATGAGTCATTACGCCCAAACTAACTGAGGTAAAGTTCTACTGAAAGCTGATTTGAATAGCCTTTTGGATGTCAATTAACAGGCGCATAGTGAGATCCCATTCATCTATCTAGAAATAGTGTCAAAAAAATAAAATTTGTAATTATTGATCACAGTAGATTCGGCCGATGAGTCATTACGCCCAAACTAAATGAGGTAAAGTTCTACTGAAAGCTGATTTGAATAGCCTTTTGGATTTAAATTAACATCCGCATAGTGAGATACCATTCATCGATCTAGAAGTAGTGTAAAAAAAATCATAATTGTAATTTTGGACCTCGGTAGCTTCGTCTGCTGATTCACAATCACAACGCCGAAACTAAACGAGGTAAAGTTCTACTGATAGCTAATTTGAATAGCCTTTTGGATGTCAATTAACACGCGCATAGTGAGATCCCATTCATCGATCTAGAAATAGTGACAAAAAAATAAAATTTGTAATTATTGATCACAGTAGATTCGGCCGATGAGTCATTACGCCCAAACTAAACGAGGTAAAGTTCTACTGAAAGCTAATTTGAATAGCCTTTTGGATGTCAATTTACACGCGCATAGTGAGATCCCATTCATCGATCTAGAAATAGTGACAAAAAAATAAAATTTGTAATTATTGATCACAGTAGATTCGGCCGATGAGTCATTACGCCCAAACTAAATGAGGTACAGTTCTACTGAAAGCTGATTTGAATAGCCTTTTGGATTTCAATTAACATCCCCATAGTGAGATCCCATTCATCGATCTAGAAGTAGTGTCAAAAAAATCATAATTGTAATTTTGGACCTCGGTAGCTTCGTCTGCTGATTCACAATCACAACGCCGAAACTAAACGAGGTAAAGTTCTACTGAAAGCTGATTTGAATAGCTTTTTGGATGTCAATTAACACGCGCATAGTGAGATTCCATTCATCGATCTAGAAATAGTGTCAAAAAAATAAGGTTTGAAATAATTGATCACAGTAGATTCGGGCAGTGAGTCATAAAGCCGAAACTAAACGAGGTAAAGTTCTACTGAAAGCTGATTCGAATAGCCTTTTAGATGCATATTAACACGCGCTTAGTGAGATCCCATTCATCGATCTAGAAATAGTGTCAAAAAAAATTGTAATTGTTGACCACAGTAGATTCGGCCAATGATTCATTACGCCCAAACTAAACGAGGTAAAGTTCTACTGAGAGCTAATTTGAATAGCCTTATGGATGTCAATTAACACGCGCATAGTGAGATCCCATTCATCGATCTAGAAATAGTGACAAAAAAATAAAATTTGTAATTATTGATCACAGTAGATTCGGCCGATGAGTCATTACGCCCAAACTAAGCGAGGTAAAGTTCTACTGAAAGCTGATTTGAATAGCCTTTTGGATGTCAATTAACAGGCGCATATTGAGATCCCATTCATCGATCTAGAAATAGTGTCAAAAAAATTGTAATTGTTGACCACAGTAGATTCAGCCAATGATTCATTACGCCCAAACTAAACGAGGTAAAGTTGTACTGAGGGCTAATTTGAATAGCCTTTTGGATGTCAATTAACACGCGCATAGTGAAATCCCATTCATCGATCTGGAAATAGTGCCAAAAAATTAAAATTTGTAATTGTTGACCACAGCAGATTCGGCCGATGAGTCATTACGCCCAAACTAAACGAGGTAAAGTTCTACTGAAAGCTGATTTGAATAGCCTTTTGGATGTCAATTAACACGCGCATAGTGAGATCCCATTCATCGATCTAGAAATAGTGTCAAAAAAATAAAATTTGTAATTATTGATCACAGTAGATTCGGCCGATGAGTCATTACGCCCAAACTAAATGAGGTAAAGTTGTTTTGAAATCTGATTTGAATAGCCTTTTGGATTTAAATTAACATCCGCATAGTGAGATCCCATTCATCGATCTAGAAGTAGTGTCAAAAAAAACATAATTGTAATCGTGGACCTCGGTAGCTTCGTCTGCTGATTCACAATCACAACGCCGAAACTAAACGAGGTAAAGTTCTACTGAAAACTGATTTGAATAGCCTTTTGGATGTCAATTAACACGCGCATAGTGAGATCCCATTCATCGATCTAGAAATAGTGTCAAAAAAATAAAGTTTGAAATAATTGACCACAGTAGATTAGGCCAGTGAGTCATAAAGCCGAAACTAAACGAGGTAAAGTTCTACTAAAAGATAATTTGAATAGCCTTTTGGATGTCAATTCACACGCGCATAGTGAGATCCCATTCATCGATCTAGAAATAGTGACAAAAAAATAAAATTTGTAATTATTGATCACAGTAGATTCGGCCGATGAGTCATTACGCCCAAACTAACTGAGGTAAAGTTCTACTGAAAGCTGATTTGAATAGCCTTTTGGATGTCAATTAACAGGCGCATAGTGAGATCCCATTCATCTATCTAGAAATAGTGTCAAAAAAATAAAATTTGTAATTATTGATCACAGTAGATTCGGCCGATGAGTCATTACGCCCAAACTAAATGAGGTAAAGTTCTACTGAAAGCTGATTTGAATAGCCTTTTGGATTTAAATTAACATCCGCATAGTGAGATACCATTCATCGATCTAGAAGTAGTGTAAAAAAAATCATAATTGTAATTTTGGACCTCGGTAGCTTCGTCTGCTGATTCACAATCACAACGCCGAAACTAAACGAGGTAAAGTTCTACTGATAGCTAATTTGAATAGCCTTTTGGATGTCAATTAACACGCGCATAGTGAGATCCCATTCATCGATCTAGAAATAGTGACAAAAAAATAAAATTTGTAATTATTGATCACAGTAGATTCGGCCGATGAGTCATTACGCCCAAACTAAACGAGGTAAAGTTCTACTGAAAGCTAATTTGAATAGCCTTTTGGATGTCAATTTACACGCGCATAGTGAGATCCCATTCATCGATCTAGAAATAGTGACAAAAAAATAAAATTTGTAATTATTGATCACAGTAGATTCGGCCGATGAGTCATTACGCCCAAACTAAATGAGGTACAGTTCTACTGAAAGCTGATTTGAATAGCCTTTTGGATTTCAATTAACATCCCCATAGTGAGATCCCATTCATCGATCTAGAAGTAGTGTCAAAAAAATCATAATTGTAATAGTGGACCTCGGTAGCTTCGTCTGCTGATTCACAATCACAACGCCGAAACTAAACGAGGTAAAGTTCTACTGAAAGCTGATTTGAATAGCTTTTTGGATGTCAATTAACACGCGCATAGTGAGATTCCATTCATCGATCTAGAAATAGTGTCAAAAAAATAAGGTTTGAAATAATTGATCACAGTAGATTCGGGCAGTGAGTCATAAAGCCGAAACTAAACGAGGTAAAGTTCTACTGAAAGCTGATTCGAATAGCCTTTTAGATGCATATTAACACGCGCTTAGTGAGATCCCATTCATCGATCTAGAAATAGTGTCAAAAAAAATTGTAATTGTTGACCACAGTAGATTCGGCCAATGATTCATTACGCCCAAACTAAACGAGGTAAAGTTCTACTGAGAGCTAATTTGAATAGCCTTATGGATGTCAATTAACACGCGCATAGTGAGATCCCATTCATCGATCTAGAAATAGTGACAAAAAAATAAAATTTGTAATTATTGATCACAGTAGATTCGGCCGATGAGTCATTACGCCCAAACTAAGCGAGGTAAAGTTCTACTGAAAGCTGATTTGAATAGCCTTTTGGATGTCAATTAACAGGCGCATATTGAGATCCCATTCATCGATCTAGAAATAGTGTCAAAAAAATTGTAATTGTTGACCACAGTAGATTCAGCCAATGATTCATTACGCCCAAACTAAACGAGGTAAAGTTGTACTGAGGGCTAATTTGAATAGCCTTTTGGATGTCAATTAACACGCGCATAGTGAAATCCCATTCATCGATCTGGAAATAGTGCCAAAAAATTAAAATTTGTAATTGTTGACCACAGCAGATTCGGCCGATGAGTCATTACGCCCAAACTAAACGAGGTAAAGTTCTACTGAAAGCTGATTTGAATAGCCTTTTGGATGTCAATTAACACGCGCATAGTGAGATCCCATTCATCGATCTAGAAATAGTGTCAAAAAAATAAAATTTGTAATTATTGATCACAGTAGATTCGGCCGATGAGTCATTACGCCCAAACTAAATGAGGTAAAGTTGTTTTGAAATCTGATTTGAATAGCCTTTTGGATTTAAATTAACATCCGCATAGTGAGATCCCATTCATCGATCTAGAAGTAGTGTCAAAAAAAACATAATTGTAATCGTGGACCTCGGTAGCTTCGTCTGCTGATTCACAATCACAACGCCGAAACTAAACGAGGTAAAGTTCTACTGAAAACTGATTTGAATAGCCTTTTGAATGTCAATTAACACGCGCATAGTGAGATCCCATTCATCGATCTAGAAATAGTGTCAAAAAAATAAAGTTTGAAATAATTGACCACAGTAGATTAGGCCAGTGAGTCATAAAGCCGAAACTAAACTAGGTAAAGTTCTACTGAAAGATAATTTGAATAGCCTTTTGGATGTCAATTTACACGCGCGTAGTGAGATCCCATTCATCGATCTAGAAATAGTGACAAAAAAATAAAATTTGTAATTATTGATCACAGTAGATTCGGCCGATGAGTCATTACGCCCAAACTAACTGAGGTAAAGTTCTACTGAAAGCTGATTTGAATAGCCTTTTGGATGTCAATTAACAGGCGCATAGTGAGATCCCATTCATCTATCTAGAAATAGTGTCAAAAAATTAAAATTTGTAATTATTGATCACAGTAGATTCGGCCGATGAGTCATTACGCCCAAACTAAATGAGGTAAAGTTCTTTTGAAAGCTGATTTGAATAGCCTTTTGTTAGTGTCAAAAAAATCATAATTGTAATAGTGGACCTCGGTAGCTTCGTCTGCTGATTCACAATCACAACGCCGAAACTAAATGAGGTAAAGTTCTACTGAAAGCTGATTTGAATAGCTGTTTGGATGTCAATTAACACGCGCATAAAGAGATTCCATTCATCGATCTAGAAATAGTGTCAAAAAAATAAGGTTTGAAATAATTGACCACAGTAGATTCGGGCAGTGAGTCATAAAGCCGAAACTAAACGAGGTAAAGTTCTACTGAAAGCTGATTCGAATAGTCTTTTAGATGCACATTAACAGGCGCTTAGTGAGATTTCATTCATCGATCTAGAAATAGTGTCAAAAAAATAAAATTTGAAATTGTTGACGACAGTAGATTCGGCCGATGAGTCATTACGCCGAAACTAAACGAGGTAAAGTTCTACTGAAAGCTGATCTGAATAGCTTGTTGGATGTGAATTAACACGCGCATAGTGAAATCCCATTCATCGATCTAGAAATAGTGTCAAAAAAATAAAGTTTGAAATAATTGACCACAGTAGATTAGGCCAGTGAGTCATAAAGCCGAAACTAAACGAGGTAAAGTTCTACTGAAATCTGATTTGAATAGCCTTTTGGATGTCAATTAACACGCGTATAGTGAGATCCCATTCATCGATCTAGAAAGAGTGTCGCAAAAATAAAGTTTGAAATAATTGACCACAGTACATTAGGCCAGTGAGGCATAAAGCCGAAACTAAACGAGGTAAAGTTCTTTTGAAAGCTGATTTGAATAGCCTTTTGAATTTCAATTAACATCCCCATAGTGAGATCCCATTCGTCGATCTAGAAGTAGTGTCAAAAAAATCATAATTGTAATAGTGGACTTCGGTAGCTTCGTCTGCTGATTCACAATCACAACGCCGAAACTAAACGAGGTAAAGTTCTACTGAAAGCTGATTTGAATAACTTTTTGGATGTCAATTAACACGCGCATAGTAAGATTGCATTCATCGATCTAGAAATAGTGTCAAAAAAATAAGGTTTGAAATAATTGACCACAGTAGATTCGGGCAGTGAGTCATAAAGCCGAAACTAAACGAGGTAAAGTTCTACTGAAAGCTGATTCGAATAGCCTTTTAGATGCACATTAACAGGCGCTTAGTGAGATCCCATTCATCGATCTAGAAATAGTGTAAAAAAATAAAATTTGAAATTGTTGACCACATCACATTAGATTCGGCCGATGAGTCATTACGCCCAAACTAAATGAGGTAAAGTTCTACTGAAAGCTGATTTGAATAGCCTTTTGAATTTTAATTAATATGCGCATAGTGAGATCTCATTCATCGATCTAGAAATAGTGTCAAAAAAATCATAATTGTAACCGTGGACCTCGATAGCTTCGTCTGGTGATTCAAAATCACAACGCCGAAACTAAATGAGGTAAAGTTCTACTGAAAGCTGATTCGAATAGCCTTTTAGATGGACATTAACAAGCGCTTAGTTAGATCCCATTCATCGATCTAGAAATAGTGTCAAAAAAATAAAATTTGAAATTGTTGACCACAGTAAATTCGGCCGATGAGTCATTACGCCGAAACTAAACAAGGTAAAGTTCTACTGAAAGCTGATTCGAATAGCCTTTTAGATGCACATTAACAGGCGCTTAGTGAGATCCCATTCATCGATCTAGAAATAGTGTCAAAAAATAAAATTTGAAATTGTTGACCACAGTGGATTCGGCCGATAAGTCATTACGCCGAAACTAAACGAGGTAAAGTTCTACTGAAAGCTTATTCGAACAGCCTTTTGGATGCTAATTGACACGCGCATAGTGAGATCCCATTCATCGATCTGGAAATAGTGCCAAAAAATTAAAATTTGTAATTGTTGACCACAGCAGATTCGGCCGATGAGTCATTACGCCCAAACTAAACAAGGTAAAGTTCTGCTGAAAGCTGATTTGAATAGCCTTTTGGATGTCAATTAACAGGCGCATAGTGAGATCCCATTCATCGATCTAGAAATAGTGTCAAAAAAATAAAATTTGTAATTATTGATCACAGTAGATTCGGCCGATGAGTCATTACGCCCAAACTAAATGAGGTAAAGTTCTTTTGAAAGCTGATTTGAATAGCCCTTTGGATTTAAATTAATATCCGCATAGTGAGATCCCATTCATCGATCTAGAAGTAGTTTTTAAAAAAATCAGAATTGCAATCGTGGACCTCGGTAGCTTCGTCTGCTGATTCACAATCACAACGCCGAAACTAAACAAAGTAAAGTTCTACTGAAAACTGATTTGAATAGCCTTTTGGATATCAATTAACACGCGCATAGTGAGATTCCATTCATCTATCTAGAAATAGTGTCAAAAAAATAAAGTTTGAAATAATTGACCACAGTAGATTAGGCCAGTGAGTCATAAAGCCGAAACTAAACGAGGTAAAGTTCTACTGAAATCTGATTTGAATAGCCTTTTGGATGTCAATTAACACGCGTATAGTGAGATCCCATTCATCGATCTAGAAATAGTGTCGCAAAAATAAAGTTTGAAATAATTGACCACAGTACATTAGGCCAGTGAGGCATAAAGCCGAAACTAAACGAGGTAAAGTTCTTTTGAAAGCTGATTTGAATAGCCTTTTGGATTTCAATTAACATCCCCATAGTGAGATCCCATTCATCGATCTAGAAGTAGTGTCAAAAAAATCATAATTGTAATAGTGGACTTCGGTAGCTTCGTCTGCTGATTCACAATCACAACGCCGAAACTAAACGAGGTAAAGTTCTACTGAAAGCTGATTTGAATAGCTGTTTGGATGTCAATTAACACGCGCATAGTGAGATTGCATTCATCGATCTAGAAATAGTGTCAAAAAAATAAGGTTTGAAATAATTGACCACAGTAGATTCGGGCAGTGAGTCATAAAGCCGAAACTAAACGAGGTAAAGTTCTACTGAAAGCTGATTCGAATAGCCTTTTAGATGCACATTAACAGGCGCTTAGTGAGATCCCATTCATCGATCTAGAAATAGTGTCAAAAAATTAAAATTTGAAATTGTTGACGACAGTAGATTCGGCCAATGATTCATTACCCCTAAACTAAACGAGGTAAAGTTCTACTGAGAGCTAGTTTGAATAGCCTTTTGGATGTCAATTAACACGCGCATAGTGAGATCCCATTCATCGATCTAGAAATAGTGACAAAAAAATAAAATTTGTAATTATTGATCACAGTAGATTCGGCCGATGAGTCATTACGCCCAAACTAAACGAGGTAAAGTTCTACTAAAAGCTGATTTGAATAGCCTTTTGGATGTCAATTAACACACGCATAGTGAGATCCCATTAATCGTTCTAGAAATAGTGTCAAAAAAATTGTAATTGTTGACCACAGTAGATTCGGCCAATGATTCATTACGCCCAAACTAAACGAGGTAAAGTTCTACTGAGGGCTTATTTGAATAGCCTTTTGGATGTCAATTAACACGCGCATAGTGAGATCGCATTCATCGATCTAGAAATAGTGCCAAAAAATTAAAATTTGTAATTGTTGACCACAGCAGATTCGGCCGATGAGTCATTACGCCCAAACTAAACGAGGTAAAGTTCTACTGAAAGCTGATTTGAATAGCCTTTTGGATGTCAATTAACACGCGCATAGTGAGATCCCATTCATCGATCTAGAAATAGTGTCAAAAAAATAAAATTTGTAATTATTGATCACAGTAGATTCGGCCGATGAGTCATTACGCCCAAACTAAATGAGGTAAAGTTGTTTTGAAATCTGATTTGAATAGCCTTTTGGATTTAAATTAACATCCGCATAGTGAGATCCCATTCATCGATCTAGAAGTAGTGTCAAAAAAAACATAATTGTAATCGTGGACCTCGGTAGCTTCGTCTGCTGATTCACAATCACAACGCCGAAACTAAACGAGGTAAAGTTCTACTGAAAACTGATTTGAATAGCCTTTTGAATGTCAATTAACACGCGCATAGTGAGATCCCATTCATCGATCTAGAAATAGTGTCAAAAAAATAAAGTTTGAAATAATTGACCACAGTAGATTAGGCCAGTGAGTCATAAAGCCGAAACTAAACTAGGTAAAGTTCTACTGAAAGATAATTTGAATAGCCTTTTGGATGTCAATTTACACGCGCGTAGTGAGATCCCATTCATCGATCTAGAAATAGTGACAAAAAAATAAAATTTGTAATTATTGATCACAGTAGATTCGGCCGATGAGTCATTACGCCCAAACTAACTGAGGTAAAGTTCTACTGAAAGCTGATTTGAATAGCCTTTTGGATGTCAATTAACAGGCGCATAGTGAGATCCCATTCATCTATCTAGAAATAGTGTCAAAAAATTAAAATTTGTAATTATTGATCACAGTAGATTCGGCCGATGAGTCATTACGCCCAAACTAAATGAGGTAAAGTTCTTTTGAAAGCTGATTTGAATAGCCTTTTGTTAGTGTCAAAAAAATCATAATTGTAATAGTGGACCTCGGTAGCTTCGTCTGCTGATTCACAATCACAACGCCGAAACTAAATGAGGTAAAGTTCTACTGAAAGCTGATTTGAATAGCTGTTTGGATGTCAATTAACACGCGCATAAAGAGATTCCGATCATCGATCTAGAAATAGTGTCAAAAAAATAAGGTTTGAAATAATTGACCACAGTAGATTCGGGCAGTGAGTCATAAAGCCGAAACTAAACGAGGTAAAGTTCTACTGAAAGCTGATTCGAATAGTCTTTTAGATGCACATTAACAGGCGCTTAGTGAGATTTCATTCATCGATCTAGAAATAGTGTCAAAAAAATAAAATTTGAAATTGTTGACGACAGTAGATTCGGCCGATGAGTCATTACGCCGAAACTAAACGAGGTAAAGTTCTACTGAAAGCTGATCTGAATAGCTTGTTGGATGTGAATTAACACGCGCATAGTGAAATCCCATTCATCGATCTAGAAATAGTGTCAAAAAAATAAAGTTTGAAATAATTGACCACAGTAGATTAGGCCAGTGAGTCATAAAGCCGAAACTAAACGAGGTAAAGTTCTACTGAAATCTGATTTGAATAGCCTTTTGGATGTCAATTAACACGCGTATAGTGAGATCCCATTCATCGATCTAGAAAGAGTGTCGCAAAAATAAAGTTTGAAATAATTGACCACAGTACATTAGGCCAGTGAGGCATAAAGCCGAAACTAAACGAGGTAAAGTTCTTTTGAAAGCTGATTTGAATAGCCTTTTGAATTTCAATTAACATCCCCATAGTGAGATCCCATTCGTCGATCTAGAAGTAGTGTCAAAAAAATCATAATTGTAATAGTGGACTTCGGTAGCTTCGTCTGCTGATTCACAATCACAACGCCGAAACTAAACGAGGTAAAGTTCTACTGAAAGCTGATTTGAATAACTTTTTGGATGTCAATTAACACGCGCATAGTAAGATTGCATTCATCGATCTAGAAATAGTGTCAAAAAAATAAGGTTTGAAATAATTGACCACAGTAGATTCGGGCAGTGAGTCATAAAGCCGAAACTAAACGAGGTAAAGTTCTACTGAAAGCTGATTCGAATAGCCTTTTAGATGCACATTAACAGGCGCTTAGTGAGATCCCATTCATCGATCTAGAAATAGTGTAAAAAAATAAAATTTGAAATTGTTGACCACATCACATTAGATTCGGCCGATGAGTCATTACGCCCAAACTAAATGAGGTAAAGTTCTACTGAAAGCTGATTTGAATAGCCTTTTGAATTTTAATTAATATGCGCATAGTGAGATCTCATTCATCGATCTAGAAATAGTGTCAAAAAAATCATAATTGTAACCGTGGACCTCGATAGCTTCGTCTGGTGATTCAAAATCACAACGCCGAAACTAAATGAGGTAAAGTTCTACTGAAAGCTGATTCGAATAGCCTTTTAGATGGACATTAACAAGCGCTTAGTTAGATCCCATTCATCGATCTAGAAATAGTGTCAAAAAAATAAAATTTGAAATTGTTGACCACAGTAAATTCGGCCGATGAGTCATTACGCCGAAACTAAACAAGGTAAAGTTCTACTGAAAGCTGATTCGAATAGCCTTTTAGATGCACATTAACAGGCGCTTAGTGAGATCCCATTCATCGATCTAGAAATAGTGTCAAAAAATAAAATTTGAAATTGTTGACCACAGTGGATTCGGCCGATAAGTCATTACGCCGAAACTAAACGAGGTAAAGTTCTACTGAAAGCTTATTCGAACAGCCTTTTGGATGCTAATTGACACGCGCATAGTGAGATCCCATTCATCGATCTGGAAATAGTGCCAAAAAATTAAAATTTGTAATTGTTGACCACAGCAGATTCGGCCGATGAGTCATTACGCCCAAACTAAACAAGGTAAAGTTCTGCTGAAAGCTGATTTGAATAGCCTTTTGGATGTCAATTAACAGGCGCATAGTGAGATCCCATTCATCGATCTAGAAATAGTGTCAAAAAAATAAAATTTGTAATTATTGATCACAGTAGATTCGGCCGATGAGTCATTACGCCCAAACTAAATGAGGTAAAGTTCTTTTGAAAGCTGATTTGAATAGCCCTTTGGATTTAAATTAATATCCGCATAGTGAGATCCCATTCATCGATCTAGAAGTAGTTTTTAAAAAAATCAGAATTGCAATCGTGGACCTCGGTAGCTTCGTCTGCTGATTCACAATCACAACGCCGAAACTAAACAAAGTAAAGTTCTACTGAAAACTGATTTGAATAGCCTTTTGGATATCAATTAACACGCGCATAGTGAGATTCCATTCATCTATCTAGAAATAGTGTCAAAAAAATAAAGTTTGAAATAATTGACCACAGTAGATTAGGCCAGTGAGTCATAAAGCCGAAACTAAACGAGGTAAAGTTCTACTGAAATCTGATTTGAATAGCCTTTTGGATGTCAATTAACACGCGTATAGTGAGATCCCATTCATCGATCTAGAAATAGTGTCGCAAAAATAAAGTTTGAAATAATTGACCACAGTACATTAGGCCAGTGAGGCATAAAGCCGAAACTAAACGAGGTAAAGTTCTTTTGAAAGCTGATTTGAATAGCCTTTTGGATTTCAATTAACATCCCCATAGTGAGATCCCATTCATCGATCTAGAAGTAGTGTCAAAAAAATCATAATTGTAATAGTGGACTTCGGTAGCTTCGTCTGCTGATTCACAATCACAACGCCGAAACTAAACGAGGTAAAGTTCTACTGAAAGCTGATTTGAATAGCTGTTTGGATGTCAATTAACACGCGCATAGTGAGATTGCATTCATCGATCTAGAAATAGTGTCAAAAAAATAAGGTTTGAAATAATTGACCACAGTAGATTCGGGCAGTGAGTCATAAAGCCGAAACTAAACGAGGTAAAGTTCTACTGAAAGCTGATTCGAATAGCCTTTTAGATGCACATTAACAGGCGCTTAGTGAGATCCCATTCATCGATCTAGAAATAGTGTCAAAAAATTAAAATTTGAAATTGTTGACGACAGTAGATTCGGCCAATGATTCATTACCCCTAAACTAAACGAGGTAAAGTTCTACTGAGAGCTAGTTTGAATAGCCTTTTGGATGTCAATTAACACGCGCATAGTGAGATCCCATTCATCGATCTAGAAATAGTGACAAAAAAATAAAATTTGTAATTATTGATCACAGTAGATTCGGCCGATGAGTCATTACGCCCAAACTAAACGAGGTAAAGTTCTACTAAAAGCTGATTTGAATAGCCTTTTGGATGTCAATTAACACAAGCATAGTGAGATCCCATTCATCGTTCTAGAAATAGTGTCAAAAAAATTGTAATTGTTGACCACAGTAGATTCGGCCAATGATTCATTACGCCCAAACTAAACGAGGTAAAGTTCTACTGAGGGCTTATTTGAATAGCCTTTTGGATGTCAATTAACACGCGCATAGTGAGATCGCATTCATCGATCTAGAAATAGTGCCAAAAAATTAAAATTTGTAATTGTTGACCACAGCAGATTCGGCCGATGAGTCATTACGCCCAAACTAAACGAGGTAAAGTTCTACTGAAAGCTGATTTGAATAGCCTTTCGGATGTCAATTAACAGGCGCATAGTGAGATCCCATTCATCGATCTAGAAATAGTGTCAAAAAAATAAAATTTGTAATTATTGATCACAGTAGATTCGGCCGATGAGTCATTACGCCCAAACTAAATGAGGTAAAGTTCTTTGGAAAGCTGATTTGAATAGCCTTTTGGATTTAAATTAACATCTGCATAGTGAGATCCCATTCATCGATCTAGAAGTAGTGTCAAAAAAAACATAATTGTAATCGTGGACCTCGGTAGCTTCGTCTGCTGATTCACAATCACAACGCCGAAACTAAACAAGGTAAAGTTCTACTGAAAGCTGATTCGAATAGCCTGTTAGATTCACATTAACAGGCACTTAGTGAGATCCCATTCATCGATCTAGAAATAGTGTCAATAAAATAAAATTTGTAATTGTTGACCACAGTAGATTCGGCCAGTGAGTCATAAAGCCGAAATTAAACGAGGTAAAGTTCTACTGAAAGCTGATTCGAATAGCCTGTTAGATTCACATTAACAGGCGCTTAGTGAGATCCCATTCATCGATCTAGAAATAGTGTCAAAAAAATAAAATTTGTAAGTGTTGACCACAGTAGATTCGGCCGATGAGTCATTACGCCCAAACTAAATGAGGTAAAGTTCTACTGAAAGCTGGTTCGAATAGCCTGTTAGATTCACATTAACAGGCGCTTAGTGAGATCCCATTCATCGATCTAAAAATAGTGTAAAAAAAATAAAATTTGAAATTGTTGACCACATCACATTAGATTCGGCCGATGAGTCATTACGCCCAAACTAAATGAGGTAAAGTTCTACTGAAAGCTGATTTGAATAGCCTTTTGAATTTTAATTAATATGCGCATAGTGAGATCTCATTCATCGATCTAGAAATAGTGTCAAAAAAATCATAATTGTAATCGTGGACCTCGGTAGCTTCGTCTGGTGATTCACAATCACAACGCCGAAACTAAATAAGGTAAAGTTCTACTGAAAGCTGATTCGAATAGCCTTTTAGATGGACATTAACAGGCGCTTAGTTAGATCCCATTCATCGATCTAGAAATAGTGTCAAAAAAATAAAATTTGAAATTGTTGACCACAGTAAATTCGGCCGATGAGTCATTTATTGAAAAGGTTAGGGTATACAAGGATTTATTGTCAATTAAATACTGAATAACGGTTAAATTAATTTCATTTATTTTAATTTTATTTTTATACTTGGAAGCTAGAACACGTCTATCTACGAGTAAAGTCTTGATCAAAGAGAGGCAAGGCGAAGGAGTGACTAACAGATCTGAACAGAGAATGAATTGAACTAAACATTCACTCAATCAATCGGTCGTTCATTCCTTTAACAAAGTAGTCAAATCATTTACCTTTTATTTACAGGATATGTTAATTTTTGTATATTAAAATATAATAAAATCAACACGCCCCCTCAAAAATTAACAATTATTTACAATAAATAAGCATCAGATCGTATTTAACTTCCAAGTATTGTCTGGGGAAATTACAATTTTATGACCCAACATTTGTTGCAAGGATTGGGAAAACCCAGAAAAACCCAATCAGGTCATTAAGATAATTATTACACCATAAAAATAATCATCAAAAATGTACAATAATTATCTCAACAATACATTATTTAGTATGTACATTTCAATCGCATTATTGCAAACCCATTTCAGACTGCATTGCTTTAAAGGCAGCTGTAGGCAACTGCTTTGTTAAAGCGTCTGCTATTTGTTTACCTGTGGGAAGATAACATAATTTAATAACATTTTTCTCAATTTGCTCCCTAGAGAAATGATACTTAATGTCGATGTGGTTTGACCTCTTGTGGTTAGTGGGATTGTTGGCAATACTAATACATCCGTTGTTATCCTCATAAATAACAATCGGCTGTGTGATATTTACATTAATGCTTGACGCAAGAGACTTTAACCATAAAGCCATGTACTGGGCTTCAGTTTATGAAGCGGCAACTGACATTTGCCTCTTTGTACTCCATGTGATTGTACAATTATTGAATAACTTAAATAAATAACCTGTGGTACTCTTCCTATCTCTTGAATCATGGCCACCCCAGTCTGAATCGACATAACCACATAGAATGTTATTAGAATCACATCGTTTGTAAGTTAATTTTAAATCTATTGTGCTTTACAAATATCTCAGCACCCTTTTTAAAACATTGCCATAATTCTTTGTTGTTTTTATTTGTATACCTGCTTAAAATGTTATTGCTTGTACTTAAATCAGGACGAGTACATAGCATTATATACATTAAACAACATATTACACTTCTGCAAGGGGCATCATACTTCTCTTTAAAGTTTAATGCTTCATAATTTAGTTTTACTTCTAGTGGTGTGCTAATGGGGTTGCAATCATGCATTTTAAACTTACGAAAAACCTTTCAATATATGCACTTTGATTTAATGTGATTTCATTGTCCAGACCTATCAATTTTTATACAAAGAAATAATTTTATATCTTGTAAGTCTTTCATTTAAAATTGACTCATTAAATACATTTTGAAATTATTCATTATTTATATTTCACCACATGAAATAACTAAATCATCCACAT
Organism: Epiblema foenella; assembly: GCA_963556455.1. Classification (NCBI taxonomy): domain Eukaryota; kingdom Metazoa; phylum Arthropoda; class Insecta; order Lepidoptera; family Tortricidae; genus Epiblema; species Epiblema foenella. Next base: position 21,294,619 of record OY747104.1, read on the forward strand.
ACAAAATTGCGTAAATATTTTGTTGGACGCTTCCTCTATCAAGCATGTATATACATCTGTCAACCGATGAACTTATAAATCCTTTTTAAACCAGTGCTTGCTTAAAAACCTGAAACTAGCATCTAGCAGCCTGTTTCAGTCCATACAATGCCTTATTTAGTTTACATACATAATTTTTATCGCAATCTACTTCTTTCGGCACTTCCATAAAAATCTCTTCTTCTAATTTACCATTTAAAAAGGCAGTTTTAACATCCATATGGTGGACGAGTAAGTTAAATTGATTTGCAAGACTAATAATGAACCGAAAACTAGCAATTCTGGCTACAGGTGCAAAGGTTTCATAAAAATCGACAAGGTATTCCTGACTAAACCCTTTGACAACGAGACGGGCTTTATATCTTTGCGGTCTACCAAATTCATCATACTTGATAGAGAAAACCCATTTATTATCAACAACATTTTTATTCTGTGGTCTCGGCACTAAAGACCACGTGTTGTTTTCAGAAAGAGATTTTAACTCTTCTTCTATGGCAACTTGCCACTTAACACTAATATAGACTGCGCACTCAATATGCACTCATCATCATCAGTTTGATAATAATGAACAGGTGGCCGATTTTTAAGTCTATCACTCCTCCTTACGTCATCTGTGTTTTTATTTTCATTTTGATTTACCTGCGTACAATTATCAGGGGCATTACTAGATGTGGGTTCAATAATGGTTTCATTTAATCTGCGATTTTTCATAGGACGGCCGAGATCATCAGATTTAAATGCATCTGATTTTGAATTGTCAACAGGACGGCCAAGATCATCAGATTTAAATGCATCTGATTTTGAATTGTCACTATGGCGAGACTTGGATGACACTGATTTTGATATATTGTTGTTATCAGGTTTATCATGGCAATTTTCGGTAACTTCAGGCAATATTACTGGCCTGGATGTTAGAAAATTAGCCTCGTCGACTATAACGTCTCTAACAGTGACAAATTAAGCGCTTTCCGAGTTCCAAACTTTATATCCGTTTGGTTCATAACCTACCAGTATTCCCTTCCAAGATTTATCGTCAAATTTAGATTTACTGGTTTTATTATGTACATAAACCGTGGCACAAAAAACCTTCCAAACTTTATATCCGTTTGGTTCATAACCTACCAGTATTCCCTTCCAAGATTTATCGTCAAATTTAGATTTACTGGTTTTATTATGTACATAAACCGTGGCACCAAAAACCTTCAAGTATTTAAGTTGTGGTTTTTTTTTTTTTATCATGCCACAATTCATATGGGGTTTTCGATTGCATAAGGGCTCTTGAAGGCGTTACATTTATTAATCGAACAGCAGTTAATACAGCTTTACCCCAAAATACTTTATTTAATTTGGAACCACTAAGCATAGATCGCGCTTTTTATGTAATAGTCCTTACCTTACGTTCCGATACACTGTTTTGTTGCGGTGTTTTTGGAACTGTCAAATGGTAAGTTTTGCCCTTTTCAGTACAATAATTTTTCATCTCGGCAGATAAATATTCGCCGCCGTTATCGCAGTATAAATTTACCATTTTCAAAATTCAATTTTGCCTCACATTTACGTCACTACGTCCGTACATTTTAAAAGCAGTAAATACCTCTGACTTGTACGTTATCAAATACACAACACAGTAATGGGTATACTGGTCAATAAAAAAATACAAAATAATTTTTATTGTCTATCGTGGGAGGAGTGATTTGGCCACAAACATCAGAATGTACCACAAATAAAAGTCGTGTAATGTGATCTTTATTCTTAGTCAGATTAAATGGTAATCTGGCCTGTTTGCCGTTTATACAAGCTTCGCACATTTTATCATTTGGCTCAACAAACTGAATTTGATTAACATCTTCAATCATGTTTTAATTGTATGAATTTATTTTTACTTATATGACCCAAACGCTGATGCCATAAATTTTAGTTTTTATTTACTGATACAGCAAAGTCTACAAATACAAATACAAAATACAAATATCTTTATTTTGCTTAAAACTGCAACTGCTGCTGCTTGCTGTTTTTACTGCAATTTAATTGTTCAGAGACTTACCCTTCATGACAGTTGTGTCACCTTTACAAACTTGGGAGCCATGTTGGTCGAAGATGATCGTGTAGCCAGCTCGCTGCATCTTGGGCACCGACAGCAGGTTGTAAGGGGCATCTGGGCAGAACAGCACATCCTCCAGAAGTCCTTGCACGCCCAAGTCGCTCGTCACCCTCATTGTCCCTTTTTGTGTAGCTGAAATAAATTCACTGTGCTTAGCAATCGATATTTTCAAAGGTGGATTAAGAATTGTAAAATTAATGAAAAGATCCGACCTGTTTGTGACGTGATCCGATGCTCCCGAGTCCAAAATAAATCTCACTTTATCTTCTTGAACATCATCTTGACAGTCTCCCGTCATAAAGGCGAAACCCGAGAAATCGTTAGCAGTTTCTTGATTCAATTCAACTTGTTGAACTGTTCGCGACCTATTTGTTTCAGTCTGTTTTTCTTGCATCATTTGTTTAAAGTAATAACAATCCTTTTTCGCGTAACCTTTTCGTCCGCAATGATGACATTTTAAAATGTGGGTATTTTTCCAAGTTTTGTTCTTGTAATGTCTACGGTTATTATTATGGTGGTTTGGCGGTTTAGCTGTATCGATTATTCTCTTCTTTGAATTATGGGGCTTATGCTCGACATGCAGTACTTTTGAGCTCGTATCTGCACTGTCGTTTCTCAGCTTAACCTAGTGGTCTAATAACCTTATTTTCACAAATGCCAAAGTTAAACTTTCTTCAGATAACGTCTCAATTGCAGTGATTACGCCGTCGTAAGTTTTGATATTTCGTTTTGTAGTAAAATTTATCATTAGAGTTTCAAAGTTTTAACGCGTGGCCTGGGCCCCATAACCTATTGAAAAGGTTAGGGTATACAAGGATTTATTGTCAATTAAATACTGAATAACGGTTAAATTAATTTCATTTATTTTAATTTTATTTTTATACTTGGAAGCTAGAACACGTCTATCTACGAGTAAAGTCTTGATCAAAGAGAGGCAAGGCGAAGGAGTGACTAACAGATCTGAACAGAGAATGAATTGAACTAAACATTCACTCAATCAATCGGTCGTTCATTCCTTTAACAAAGTAGTCAAATCATTTACCTTTTATTTACAGGATATGTTAATTTTTGTATATTAAAATATAATAAAATCAACATCATTACGCCGAAACTAAACGAGGTAAAGTTCTACTGAAAGCTGATTCGAATAGCCTTTTAGATGCACATTAACAGGCGCTTAGTGAGATCCCATTCATCGATCTAGAAATAGTGTCAAAAAATAAAATTTGAAATTGTTGACCACAGTGGATTCGGCCGATGAGTCATTACGCCGAAACTAAACGAGGTAAAGTTCTACTGAAAGCTTATTCGAACAGCCTTTTGGATGTTAATTGACACGCGCATAGTGAGATCCCATTCATCGATCTAGAAATAGTGTCCAAAAATACAATTTGAAATAGTTGACCACATTATATTCGGCCAATGAGACATAAACCCGAGACTAAACGAGGTAAAGTTCTACTGAAACAGTAACATGATCATAATTATGTCTTATTCATCGTTCTAGAAATAGTGACGACAAATATTCAAAATAGTTGTAGTCCTCAGAAACTTCGAGTTGTGTCATAACGCCGAAACAAACGAGATATTCTACTGAAAGCTAATCGAAACAGCTTTAGTTATAATTTGTTTTAATTTTAAATGTAGCTTATATAACATTGAATAATTAATTGGAGACTTCTTTATTTGGTCGATTAATATTATTGTGAAGTTAGCGGCTAAAAGTTGGCGGCTAGCTGTGAAGTTGGCGGCCAAATGTTGGCAGCCAATCAGCCGCCAACTTTTGGCCGCTAACTTCACACCGGTGAGTAATAGTAATTCGCAAATCTTTACAACTCTTATCAGCAATAATCTCCATAATGTGTAAGTATCTTTTTTTTTCTCATTGTAATAGTTTATGCACCACTAACTTTTTCAGCTTTATATTTCATTTCTCCACTACCCAAAGGTTGTCTGGAAGAGATCGCTCTTTAGCGATAAGACCGCCTGTTGTTCTGCCTCTATCTCCCTGTATCTTTGTTTTTTGGTTTTTATGTGCTATTTTATTATTTGAGGTGTGCAATAAAAAGTATTTGTATTGTATTGTATAAAGTTTTATTTTTTATTATTTTTTTCTTTTTTTACAGATCCCGAACTAGGCTGAGCCTGTATCTCGGGACCTAGCAGTACACTATACAAATGAAATAAGCACGTATACATCAAATGAACGGCAAACTTATTAATATAACTATTAATATAGCCAAATTCTAAATAATATTCTCTTTAGATCTTTAATACCGCTTTAAGCTTAGTAAAAATTAAATTAAGGTGGGTATCATACCACATTATTACTAAGCTATTATCCAGACTTTATATAACTGTTATACAGGCTAAAGCATTTAATAATGTGCCCAAATTGCTTGAATAACAGCTGAATAGACATTTATTGAACTTTATTCAACATGATTTTATTAATTTGTTACTAACCGATGCGATTGCCATACTTCGAATATATATTCTGTACCATGTTCAAAACCTAGGCTTCTAAAATCAGCACCCACAACACAGCTCGCATAAAAACACAAAGATCCCCCCTTTATCTTTATTATTAGTCTGCCTTGCAAAATTATGACGACTGCAGAAGTTTACCCTGTCCTTATCCAACTCGCTGGTATTTGCATGTGTCTCTTTCCAACTCGTATGCACGTCTTGCAGTGATTTTACGCGATCACCGCCGAGGGACGTAATACCAGTGGTTTATAAGACCGGAGGGGTAGAGTTTCAGTTTTGTATTTAGTTCAGTCTGAGTCTTATCTCGGAAGGCCCCGGAAGGGGTATTTTTTACTGCTGAAGTTAATTGAATTAATGTTAATTTAACTTAAGGAAAGGACAGAAGCTTCCGTATAGAAAAAAAACGGCCAAATGCGAGTCGTACTCGCGCACGAATGGTTCTGTAACATCACTACATAGTATAAAACAAAGTCGCTTTCTCTGTCCCTAATAGGGACTCCCTATATTCCTATGTACGCTTAAATCTTTAAAACTACGCAACGGAATTTGATGCGGTTTTTTTTAATAGATAGAGTGACTCAAGGGGAAGGTTTATATGTATAACACATGCATCAGCATTGCACCCGTCCCGGGGCGGGTCGCTAGTTATCTATAAAAACGGCATAAAAATCAGGTTTGTCATATGGGTACACCATCTATGAAAATTTGAATCTATCACGGTTCATGAGCTACAGTCTGGTGACAGACGGACAGCGAAGTCTTAGTAATAGGGTTCTTCGGGTACGGAACTCTAAAAACTGGCGAATTACTACTCATATTGATAAGCTCGTAAGGCTCGAGCTATTTTTAGGACGATGGGAGTAACGAACCAATGTCCTACAAAAAGGTCAAAAAAAAAGATTTTAAAATTAACAAAAAAGGGTTTACATTTAATTAAAATGTTACGCTGTTAAGACTGAAATTGTTCGTCCTAAGATTAGGCCGATGGACATCTTCAGGTACCGGTGAATTTGGTGAGGGCATCGTGTCGATTCCGTAACGTTTCCAAGCGTGGGTAAGGTTGACCTAAATATCATTAACCCCTAAATATCATTAACCCCTAAATATCATTAACCCCTAAATATCATTAACCCCTAAATATTATTAACCCCTAAATATCATTAACCCCTAAATATCATTAGGCCAAGTGAATCGACTCGCTCACGAAGGGTTCCGTATCATTATCTATAAACTGCAAAAAATCACGTTTGTTGTATAAGAGCCCCCTTAAATATTCATTTTATTCAGTTTTTTAGTATCTGTTGTTATAGCGGCAACAGAAATGCATCATTTATGAAAATTTCAACTAACTATCAAGGTTCATGAGATACAGCCTGGTGACAGACGGACAGACAGACAGACGGACAGACAGACAGACGGACGGACAGCGGAGTCTTAGCAATAGGGTCCCGTTTTACCCTTTTGGTACGGCATCCTAAAAATGACAGTTGGATCTAACTGATGTTTGACATGTTACATAATTTTATTTACTTTATGCGTATTACCGTGTATTGCCTAAAATATGCTTTATATTCGTATATTGTCCAAAAAATCCCCTCCCATTACTAAATTCCTAACTTCGCTAGTATATTGGCACATTCCTTAAGACTGATGCATTTTTCTTCCCTTTTTATTACATACTAGCAGCGCCCTGCGGTGTTACCCGCAGATAAAAGGTACCTAGCCTATGTCCTATTCTGATGATTAAGCGGAACGTACATCCATCCGCACAAACTTTCACGTTTATAATATTATTAGGAATTATAACCGAAAACATCATTTCAATCACATTTAAATATATTAATAACATATTTTATAAATAAAAAATATCACTAATTTTAGTCATCATCATTATCATCATCATTTCAGCCGAAAGACGTCCACTGCTGAACATAGCTAACTGCTATCACTAATCTGCTGCTGTTACTAATTTTAGTACATATGTGAAATATAAGTTTTGTTTTTTACATATTGCACAGTTCACTTTATAAATAAATCGACTGTTAACCAATGGCATTTAATTGTATATTTAAAATAAGGTTATTGAACATCACAAAGGAAACTAAATTAAAAAAATGTAACTGCTTAAAATGCATTCCCCAGCCACAGAAATAAAATTCAACGGAGCCACTTTTACTGGAGTTTCCGAGACTTTGCAGTTTCAGTGGAAACGAAATGAGCCCGAGGTGACTGGCTGAATTAATAAGCTGTACATCGCGTTTACGATAGTTGTTCAACTTTTTTATTATTTTGTATACATAATGTAACCACATCTCTATGAATATATGGAACTTATACTCACAAAGCTATTCAAAATTCATTTTTATGTAGTTTTGTGTAAGTCATGATTTTATTTTGACACAATATTTCTAATTTGACCACGAGGTTTTTCAATACTACACGGTTGTGTAGTAACAACATTTAATTACATTCTGAATCTTGTATGTAAGAAAGAAAGAAAGGAAGAAAGCATTTATTCACTGCACGAAAAGACACATCGTTACAGACAGAATAGACTCAGTACACAGTATGTCTTTTGCACTTGACACAAAAAAATTACGAATAAATCGTAATCGGCCTTTGTACTATATGTAGAACATGGGCAATATTTATTTAGAAACGGATTTTTTTTTTACATTTTAAAAAACATCGCTGATATTACGAGATTACTATAAGGTACTAATTTAAACTTACATTGCAATTTTTCGTTTCCATAATGAGAATACACATAAACATTTGAATTCCCTTGAAAAGTAGGAGAATATGAAACCCTACCAACGTAGTTACCATCCCTGAAAATCAATCATAATAATTACAATTTCCTATCACAGAGCGAGTCCCGCACGTCACGTCACGCGTCACGCCGCGTCATGTCATCGTCACGTGACGGGTGACGTGACGTTACTTATTCATCGCCAAATTATACAGAGATATTACTTACGTAGGGGTTATTCAGGTTAAGAGGCCTTATAAGTTTTTAAATGATTTGATTTCAAATTATGACAAAAGCATTGATAATACCAGTAAAGTTATTAAAGGCTACGATAATTTAATTAAATTTTTAGATAGTAATAAGATAGCCAGTTTTTGATTTCATTGTGTGTAGTAGAATTTAAGCGGAAAATACAAGTTTTTAGCATGAAAATGGTCGAATTGGAGTGATGTTTGAAACGATATTTCTTAATGAAAAATCCAAAAAATACATTTAAAGTTTATGAGATAAGGTCGCAATAGTCCTGTTCTAGATGGGATGTTACAACATTGAGAAAATGTCAAGATACGTCTCAATTCAAACAGAAAATGGCGTAAATAGATAAGCGTTTTTTTAATTGATAAGGACCCTTAAGGTAATGTTTTACATATCATCTAAGTATGGATGCTACATGTACAGCCAGCATTAAAAATAACTACGCATATGAAGAGATCAAAAGCTCTTATTCCCATTCAATAAAGACTTTTGACGTCTTCATATGCTTAGTTAATTTTGATGCTAACTGTAACTAAGGGCGTTTCGGCGTTTGTCGCTGCGGTATTAGTATAAGCTATCAACTGTACGTAGACGTTTTCAGTTTTTTTTGGACCTGACTGTGGCTTTATAGGCCCGGCTCAATAAAGCGATAGGAGTGCGCGGTTGGAGAGTAACCTGGGGAAAATCCAGGGGAAAACCTCCGGCACGACCACGCGTGTGCTTTGGAACACTGGAATACTCGAGTTTGCGCTCCAGTGAGATTGGTTGAGCGGTTTCAACCGAATCTGAGGTGTGAGTGGAATCGAGCTACCGGGAGATTTCGCTGGTTCACTAAACCTAGCCTAGCTGAGAAGAGTCCAGCAAGAAACTCAGCTAGGCCCGACCTGGATCGGACTGGCTCTACCTGGTATTCGGCGGTATCGGGACGAATAGGGACTAAATGTGTCAGTGTTGTCGCGATCACGCGGTGGATCCCCGCCGGCGGGGTTTCCATCTCTTATCACACCGATAATCCACGAAGCAAGTAAGTATCAGCTAAACGCTTGTGCTTGATCTGCCGTCACAAGCGCCCATAGGCCACGGTGTCTACTCATCCTTAGACAGGCATACGCCTGCCACCATCATATAACCTAGACCTTTTTAAGGCACGAGTGAATAAGCACCTTCTGGGTGAGCTCGCTTCATCGTCGTCCTCATCTTTGCCCCCTGGCTAGATGCTGGCCAAGAGCGATCCCATTTTTAATTAAAAAAAAAAATCTTGAATCGACCCAGGAAGACACTTTTCTGTCATAGCGCAGATCTAATAGAACCTTATTCCATTAGTAGAATGCTATTTGCGATCCTGCGGGGCCCCACTGAAGGCGTAGCCAGTACTCGTTAGGTTTTTACGACCGCTTTAGCCTAGTTGGTAGTGACCCTGCCTTCGAAGCTGGAGGTCCCGGGTTCGAATCCTGGTCAGGGCATGTATTTGTGTGATGAACACGAATATTTGTTCCTGAGTCTTGGATGTTTTCTATGTATTTAAGTTTATTTATTTATTTATTTATTTATTTTAAATACATGGAAAACCAACAGCGTAACACATTTATAAGAAAACTACAATAGAATTACATAGCCAATTAAAGGTTCTCACTTAAGTATATATTTATCTATATAAGTATGTATATCGTCACTTGGTACTCATAGTACAAGCTTTGCTTAGTTTGGGACTAGGTTGATTTGTGTAAGATTGTCTAAAAATATTTATTTATTTATTTATTTTAGACGGTAGTACGGTCTAACCGGATAGTCTGTCATACTCTCACCCCGGTCTTTCTCCGGTGGGATATGTAAACGTATTTTCCCAACGTTAAAAAAGAACCTTATGCCATTAAACTATCAGTTCTGAAAGTAACCACAGAAATTTCGGAATGGGACGTGTTTGAGAATGGCTGTAATCTAGTTTCTAGCTAACTTTTAAACGATCTCTTCAAGTTAAAGTCCGTAAGTTGGAAGTTAAGCTACAGGATCTGAATATTCAATCGGGGTTTTATATGTTGTGGTTAAGATAGCCGATGTGACTCTATCCTAATCTATTATAAACTATGTAAAGCTACTCTACTCTATATGTACCATATAAAACCTTAATTACAACATACCGTAAACCGGCGTTAATTTCAAATTAGGGGGCGACTTTTAAAATCAAGTTTTTAAGGCCTATTTCTAGTTTTTATTTGGTTAACCTGGGTCGCTTGGTATATTTCCTAACTATTTATTGAACTGAATCAAATTATAAATAGTTAGTGACGTTTATATTAGTGGCCTTAATCTATCAAACTGGCCCCGTTTTTTCCTAAAGTCACCCCAGTTTACGGTATCGGTGTTTCAAATTTTTTGATAAATAACATCAACATGACAAACAATGTCAAATGACAAAGTTTCATAAAAAAAACATTGTTTGTGACACAAGATGCATTATGGCTTGTGATGCGATTTATCACTTCAATACTACTCTGGCACACTTTGACACTGAGTTTTTTCGAAATCCGTGTGTTATAGTGAGATCTACGATTTCATTTGGATGTTTAAATAAATAAAAAATAAATAAATATTAGAGGACAATCTTACACAAATCGAACTAGCCTCACAGTAAGCTAAGGAAGGCTTATGTTATGGGTACTAGACGACGATATATTGAATAGATATAAATACTTAAAGATACATAGAAAACATCCAAGACTCAGAAACAAATATTCATGCTCATCACACAAATATTTGCCCTGACCGGGATTCGAACCCAGGACCGTCAGCTTCACAGGCAGGTGCACTACCCACTAGGCTAAACCGTATGTTTGGTAGGTAATTGTAAAGATCCTTGGGGGACCTTCCAGCAGTGGGCGTGTTACGGCTGAAATGATGATTTGCTAGAAGATACACCCCCCTACCCACTTAGTAATTTAATAGTGAACATTGCATTCTTTCCAAGTTTTCACAAGTATAATGTCTATGACAACCCTAATTTATATCCTTAGAACAACATGTCGTGTGGCGACCGGCGGCAACTGACCGGCGACACGCGTGATTTGTGGTCAGTCGCTGCCGCTGACGTGCCAATTGTCTCCGTCTTGAGACGCGAGTCTCAAGTGATGAGCGACAAGCGACAGGCATGTTCCAACGCTATACCTGTCTACCATATAACTACCATTTTGACATTGCTCACTGTATTAAAATAAATATTTAAGTTTATTATTACTACGACGATGGCCCAAGAGATTGGAATGGAGAATGCTGCAACGACAGAGGATCAGGCCCTCTTAATATTGATGATGATTATTATTATTATTACTACGAGCGGCAAACGTATTCAATTGAAACAAAATTCAGTAATCAGTAGAAGAAACTGAATCGTGTATGAAACTTCACTTAATGCGTTTTTGCGAGCAGGTATTTAACTATAATTAACCATACAGGTATGGCTTGTATCAACCACTTGCGGAAGTGAATATGTTAAGGCTCTTGGCTCAAAAGTCACGCTTGAATATGGTATGTAATTTGTGTAATACGTTCCCAATTTCACTTAGTATTAAAATAAGTATAAATACGTTAAAGTTAGACAATGATATTGCTTAATGTTAATACAATATATTCAACCTCCTAGTTCTAACTATAAAAAGCTGTTTCGCCCATAGCCAATTGGTCTTCGCTTCAAAAACAAGCAAGTTTTCATGGTTTTCAGTTATTTAACAATGTCTTACACACTAAACGTATGTTCTCACCCTGTGAACTTTTAACCAAGGACTTGCTTACAAATCCATCATCTTGTAGCTGTATTTAAATCGCTCCGCTTATGCACCCGCCAGTCTCTCGTGGCTCGCGCCACGCTTAGCACTGTCACGGCCAGCGGACTGTGTAAACGCTCCTTGATACAAACCCCTAAGGTCACGTTAATATAGTTATGTTATAACTTACTCATACATATATACATAAACTGTATTCCCAAAAGGGGTAGGCAGAGCACATGAAATTGAATTCCAGTGCCACATTTAGCAATCAGTAGGTTTCAAATGGAGAAAATGTGATGTTACAGTGATAGGTTGCTAGCCCATCCCCCACAACACACTACAACCTGGTTCCCAGTAAGCTCATACGACACCTACGGGGAGAAAGGCGGTAGTGCTATTCTAATCCGGCACCATATGGCTGAGATACGCGTCATACTCGTGATCGGGTGCTGTTTGTGGAGTCCGGTCTGTTCATGCTTGCTAGGACATAGTTACTACGTTAATACTAGTGTCTTTATAGGGGATTGACGATAGACATCATCCTGTTGTGGATTCGTTTTTATTATCAGTGACTTAGAGACCATATACATCTCTAACAATATTAAATTAATCTTAATGTTGACGCTCAGAGACCATGTACATCTCTGGGATATTATATTAATTTCATTATACTCCTTGTTTAATCTAGATACCTTATACATCTCTAACTTTACTGATTTTTTAATATTTGTAATAGATAACTTTGCAAGTTTATCTTCACTTATAACATTAATTTTGTTATAATTGTAAACTCGAAATTATTATTCTTTCTTGAACTGTAAATTAATATTTTGACACGAAAAATGTGTTATTATAGCCAGAATTTCTTAAATTGTAAATTAATATTATGACATGTAAAAGTGCCCTTGTGGCCGGCCTATTTGCAGAATAAATGTTTGTTTTGATTTTGGTTGTTATAACATAGTATTTACAAATTTAATTAGAATAACAACTATGAATTAAAAAATATACTCAATAGTCCATAATTATGTCCATATACAATATCTAATGGTGGAAGAAAATTCATAGTTAATGGGTTTATCTTGGGAGAATTGGTTAGGTATTACTCGCTCAAAAATATATTGACACGAAACCGACGATTAAAAACATAAAGTCAGTTGAAATAGGTAAAATGGCGAAAAATGTGCATGCTTGCAATTTTTAAATCTTCTGTCAGTGTCGGACTTTCAGCATTAAGTGGCATGTGTGCTTGTTTACCTACTTCACAGTATAAATTGACATTAAATTAAATATCTACTTAAATCATTCAAGGTAACATTTTTACAATCCCAATTCAAATTTACCCACTCTTTTTAAGGTTCCGTACCCAAAGGGTCCAAACGGAACCCTATTGCTACCACCCACGAGTACGTTCGTCTGTCTGTCCGTCGTCTAGCACAAAATTTTGTTCCGAAGAATTTTTTAACTTCCCATTGACCTATGAACTTGGAATTTGGTGATAATATTTATTATTAGGTATATTCAGAATAATAATAATAATAATAGTAATATGTCAGAATTTTATAAGACGAATAATTATGTAAATTTAATATAAAATCCCCCAATTTATTTTTCCCTTGGGGGGGATTTGCCATAGTCGCCACGCTTGGCAAGCGGGTTGGCGACCGCAGTTTGTAAAATAAATTGGGGGAGGCCTATGTTCAGCAGTGGACGTCTTTCGGCTGAAATGATGATGATGATGATGATGAATATAAAATCAATTATTCAATTTCTTTTGACATTGTATTCTAATTCATTAACATTTTAATTCTGACTTCTTAGTTGATAATTATTATTCTACTTTATTTATAATCATCTTAAAATGTATTTAATTAAATCTTTGACATACCTATTCAATTTCAAATGTTTGACATGTAAAATTTTATATTTTATCAATAAAATGAGTATGAGTATGAGTATTTTACCAAAAAATACTAATATATTGATAAATCAGATTATTTATTTAAAAAGTTCCTTATTGTTTCTATTAAAATTGACTTAATTTTGCGGTTGGTTCAGAATCCTATATGTGCGAAGTCCGACATGCATTTGGCCGGTTTATTGTTTCTGATAAACGCACTAAATAACCAAGTACTTGAAATATGCTTTAAGGAGTAAATTAAAATGGAGTGCACAGATTTCAACGTTTAATTAAACCCATGCTAGACTTGATGTGCTATTCACAACCTTACTCCACTCACGTTAAATACCATTATAATTTGACCTAGTAATACGTAGAAATTACGCATAATCAAAGGTCTGTATTACACTGGCCATCCCCAGTCGGTAAATGTGAACCGGCCCAGCACGAGCAAAACGCGAGCACTTTCAATCGTGGCTGAGATGGACACATTAACAATTCAAGAACGTTGAAATAAAACACCCGGGACGAGGTGCGGCTAGCATGATCGCGACTAAATATGGGTTTTCGCCGTCATGTCCTTTTTGAACTACATGTAACGTTTTTTTATATTTTTACAAAATTTAAATCCGGTTAAAAAAACATCATGTATATTTACGCTACTCTTGTAAGTTTACCAATAATTATGTCATCTAGTTATTATAACATTTTATCACTCCTAACTACTTCATACTTCTAACTACTACATAGACTTACTAACAATACATATAAGTAAATAACTATAGGTACCAACTACTATTTTTCAGGCATTTATATATTAATCATATTATATCAAGTAAGAACGAAACGATTTGATGATATCTAAAGTTCTAAAGTAAAAGTTTTAATACAAACATGAACAAGATAATCATTACAAAGTAAATGCACTTTACTGTAATTAATAACATAGAACTAATAAAAATAAATTAAATTAAATTAAATTAAAACGTATCTAGCCTAACCTAGGTAAGGCTACGTTAGGTCGGTACGGTTTAGGTAGGTATGCAACTTTCAACTGGAATCGTGAGTAGTAATTAGTTATCAGATAACTATGTTCGAAATTTCATTTAATATTCACCATTAGCGTATCATTGAAAAAAACATAGGAACCCTGTAAATGTCGAAGCACGAAGGCACGGCGAAGATATAAAAAATTGTAAACATTAGCATTTTCCGACATTTGTGTTTTTTGCACAGATATAAACAATGTATCGCATTGTCATGCTACTGAACGTAGACAGCGCTGTCCTTTCTAAAGAACTCTAATTCATTTTTATTCCACGTCCATGCTAGCCTTCATGAAGGACGCACAGGGAGATAATTAAATAGGGAGCCATCGCATCACTTACTCGATTATTGAGCGTCTGATCCGATGTGCCTTATACAGGACAGACTGGTATCGTCATTTAGATTTACCGTAACTTAATTTGTGTTGGGCAAAGTATATAAGAGAGGTATACCATGAATATGGACTCAATCTGAGTGGGTTAAAATATGAATCGTAAAAAAATGGTGATAACTGATAGATAGAAAGAGAGGTAGAGAAAAACACATGCTGTGCCGAACCCAAGTTCTTTTACTAAACTATGGTTCAAGTTAACTTGTGACATATTTTTATCTACACAGAAAGCATAAGGATGATGTTACTGTCACTAATTTAATATTGAGAATCTATTCGATATTGAAAATCTAGCACATCCATAAATTTCTGAAAAAAATGCATCAAAGTGAATGCAATACAAATAAAGCATGTCGAGTTAACTTACTAAAACAATAGGCAACTAACTTTTATCATAACAGCTCAAAACAAACAAAATAAATTAACAATTACAGTTAAAAACTTATGTAATGACTAACATTATTGGATCAGTGCCTTTACCATGAGTTTGCATGACCGTACTCGCTAGCGACTGCGTAAACGATTTAGTATGCCGATTCTTAGTTCTATTGCGTAACCGCCAGAGGCGCTGTACTTTTGCGCATACAAGTTTTTACGCAGTCGCTAGCGATTACGGTCATGTAAACTCATGGTGAAGGCACTGTAATATACTCGATGTAAACTTATTTATTATTTATTTATTTATTTAAATATATTTACACAGCATTACAGATTTACTCTAATAAGCTGTGAAACAAAACATCAATACACAAGCCTTCTTGAGCTTACTGTGGGGCTAGTTCGATTTGTGTAAGATTGTCCTCTAATATATATTTATTTATTTATCAATTTAAAGGAGCAAAATAATAATACTAATCATCTACGTAGGTACACTAGAAAGCCTCTATCAATGTTCATCTCACAAAATTTCAGACACTCTCCGTCCATCGCCAAGCAAGCAAATCAAACTCGGGTGCTGCGAGTTACTGTGCGACACAGTGCGAGCCGGGGGCACTGCTAAAAGCGGGCGCGTGCGAGGTCTAAGAGCCATCTTATCGCAATTAAAAAAAAAACCCCATTGCCACATGTCATAAAGCCATAGGAGCTATTCCTTATCATCAACAGTCCATAGACAGACGTCAGTAAAAAAAAACAAATTTAAAAACAAAAGGCGACTCCACACCTCTGTCCACATTTTCTTTTTCCTCCGTCAGAACGAAGCAGTCCATACGTTAGCCGGAAGTGGACAGCGCTGAAATGGCGTCCGTCGTCCGGCCCCCCCTCCCCCCTCTTTAATTAAACCTTTGGATAAGGTTTTAACACGTCTCCCTTCAAAGGTATCGAGGTTTTTTAGGGTGGCAACCCTTCCGAGGGTAAGGTGCTCTAAGCCTTTGTGCTATTTTTTGTAGTGGTTTCGAGTGCTGTTTTAAGCAGATTTCTTTGAAGTGCAGTTGGTTTGGACGTGTGAGTTGTGAGTACAAAGTGGACTAAGTATACTTGTACAACGGTACATAACATAGCAGTTTGATATTAACATGCAATTTATATATTTTTTATTGTTTTATGCCTGTTGTTCTTTATAAAGAACATATCAATTCAACGCAACATTTGAACATAAGACCGTATTATTTTAAGAAACTAATTTATTTATATTCAAAATTGATAGCTAACCTTTTGTCTGGATCTGGGCCTCGATTCCATCTGTCATCTTTTTGAGAATGAGACATCTCTTTTCTGTCATATCCAGTCATTATTATATTTGAACACGGAAACATGAAATCGGACCCAAAATATGCATTTATGAGCTACTATGCTACTAAGAGAGAGTTACAAGAACTTACGATTACCGATCGATAAACATTAATATGACGAAACCATCGATCATTCCATAGAAAATGGCCAAATTGACGATGTAATCAAATTTTAACGAACACTGCTTACGATTATTTCGATTACAAACGGTTTGGTTGTATGTATCCTTAACGAGAAATTCTGCGCGACTGAACAAATTACATGACTTATACAAAAAATTGTGATAAAACATTTACGAGTCCATAAACTATCAAAGCATATATTCTGGACAGAGCGGCTTCTACGCAAAATACTTGCGCCCACGCAGCGTCGGAAGCGATTTTACCACTGTTTTATACGCCGCGACATTATAGACGCCTCTGCTGTGTCAGGGCCAAGTGTAAGCGGAAATTGGGCATCATATTAACCTGACGTTTTTTCGATCCCGGAATCCCTGCATTGATAATGTTAAAATCCCGGGGTTATAAAATTGCCTCTATGATACTAAATTTATTATTTTATACTTTGGTAAGGGTTGCAATGGCGCGCCGGTTTACATTGCATTTTTTTTCTATTTTGATGTCAATGCGCTTATTACTTGTCTACGACCGCTTTAGCCTAGTTGGTAGTGACCCTGCCTTCGAAGTTGGAGGTCCCGGGTTCGAATCCCGGTCAGGGCATTTATTTGTGTGATGAACACGAATATTTGTTCCTGAGTCTTGGATGTTTTCTATATATTTTAGTATATATTTATCTATATAAGTATGTATATCGTCACTTAGTACCCATAGTACAAGCTTTGCTTAGTTTGGGACTAAGTTGATTTGTGTAAGATTGTCCACAAATATATTTATTTATTTATAATCATCATCAGTCTAAACTTATAAGTATAGGTATGTATACCTATTCGTATGCCGTATACTGCTCGGTCACTATCATGAATGAGAAATAATTGGATATAGTCCACACTACTTCACATATATTTCAGAAATTCCTTGCAGGTGTAAGCAGGTTTCTTTCATCATGTTTTCATATAGTGCACTATGTACGTTTGAAGACAGTACCTAACCATTGAATTACAGGACATGTAGTATAGTAGCAGTAGCTTTTACAGTCGTTTACTAGAAAAAGACACACACAACTAGTGCACTGATACGTGAAGAATAATTTGGCAATTTACATATAATTACGATATTGCTAGGTACATATTACAACAACGCATTAATTGACTGGTTGTCATCGCGTAGATGAAATCAAAAGGTAGTAACTGTTCTTTCCGCTCACACTACGACCGAACCGTTCGATCTCTAAGTCAAATAACATCTACAATATTACTGGCCTGTTAGAAATGTGTGACCTGACCTTTACTCAGATACACAATCATGAACCTTATATTCTTCAACAGAAGAACTATTTAAGAATAGTGGTAATTTTAGTGTAATGGTCAATCGTAAAGGCCGACAGTTATGTTTTATCGTTGACAAAGGTATGTTTTTTCTATGAGAAATTAAGTCTACATTTTTGGCTCGACGGTATAGGTTTTAGGTTACTCTGGGATTGTGTGAAAACTGCGGATCAAGTTACATACAAATTAAAATATTTTGTGTATATTTAAACTGATTTTCAGAGCAACGGGAGATGTTAATAAATAAATATAAATAAATATTAGAGGACAATCTTACACAAATCGAACTAGCCCTACTGTTAGCTCAAGAAGGCTTGTGTTATGGGTACTTATAGACGACGATATATTTAATAGATATAAATACTTAAATACATAGAAAACATCCAAGACTCAGAAACAAATATTCATGCTCATCACACAAATATTTGCCCTGACCGGGATTCGAACTCAGGACCGTCAGCTTCACAGGCAGGTGCACTACCCACTAGGCTAAACCGGTCGTTAATACACATAGATAGGAGGAATATTTGGATAAAAATCTGCCGCCACAAAATCCCGTACGTAAATCCCGGATTTATCTATACTAATACTATCACTAAATTATATCACCCCAAAATTACACTTATCAATTGCGTCAAAGACAATTCCTGTCATCGCGATTTTCATGACTTTGCGTATTCCTGAGTAAGGTAGATGTCAGAATTATTGACATCTTAATACCAATAGTTGACACGTATAGTTCATCTCTATTAACATAATATGACATAAGATATTAATAGCAAGCATTGGACCAGAGATATAAATAGCAGGCACTGGAGTGTGGACGTTTTAGATATATACCTACATATTGTGATGAAAGTGATAAATCAAACTGAAACCTTACCTACTCATTATTAGGTGCATATGAGAGTAGCTTTACAAAGAACATCGGATTGTTAAAAATACATACACGCTACTAGACGTCAGGTTACATATGCATTAATATTATTTATTGAAACTTTATTGCACAAAAAATACAATGTACTAATGCCGGAATTAATGCCAAATGGATTTGTCTACCAACTTACAGGGCCAAAGAGACAATTAAAATCAGTGCAAGGTAAATGTGGTAAATAAGGGTGTAAAACAGACGTTAATTAAGATAAAAACATACATACAATAATTTTATGTAATTTACTTACATTCGTTTGTATTGTGATACTGCAGTAGGTATTATTATTCGTATGAGACAGCTTTTACCAATACGATTCACATTCGATTGCAATTCGATTTTAGTGCGAGAATTGCCACTGACTAATAAGTCATCATGTCCTGATTAAACGTATCGACATTGACACGTGTAGACATATATATGACAGCTCCATACGGGCTGTCGCTTATCGGGTCCCGCCACCGGGCTATTATGACGTCAGTCGGTCAACGTTATCGGCGCTCGCAGGGCCGTTCCGTACGATTGGGGACGTAAAAATTTATGCACACCGTTTGAATATTGGTCAAGGGAGGTGTGTGTTAAATCCCGGGATTTTTTTAGTTCGGGTCCGGGATTGTCTATAATGAATCCCGGGGTTGAATATAACCTTTGAGCTTTCAGAATAGCGACATCTCATATTCGCGAACTTGTTGTAGACAATTAGTTACATAACTTCTGTTCTAATAATGTTTGATTTAAAGGTTGACTGGTAGTAATGCCTGAACGGATAAAGTTCGCTTTTTATATATGTATACAACTTGTTAAATTTTCAGGACAGCCAGATAAATAGAGATATACAAATATGTACATTTCATAATAATTATAAATTAGCTCACTGACTAAAGATCAGTATGAATTGACTCGTTAATTTTGATGCATATCTTTTTTGGACCGGAAGGCGCAGCATGGGTAGGCCCCCACAAGGTGGACTCATGAGCTGGTAAAGGTCGCGGGAGTCCGCTGGATGCGGGTGGCGCAGGACCGTTCATTAAGGCACTCTTTGGGGGAGACTTATGTCCAGCAGTGGACGTCTTTCGGCTGATATGATGATGATGATGTTCAAAATTAAAAACACGACTGCACTGGATAAAAGTTAACTAAAAGGATAAAAATAAGTTTCAAAACAACAAACTAAAGGAAGTCTATTGTGTTTGCAGTCGTAGTACCTACTACATACAATACCAAAATATTAGGTAAACAAAATTACTTAAGTTCTTTATTTTTAAACTTGTTTTTATCTTTTACTGGCGACCCGCCCCGGCTTCGCACGGGTGCACTATTTAATGGATGTTATTATACATATAAACCTTCCTCTTCAATCACTCTATTTATTAAAAAAACCGCATCAAAATCCGTTGCGTAGTTTTAAAGATTTAAGCATACATAGGGATATAGGGACAGAGAAAGCGACTTTGTTTTATACTATGTAGTGAAGTTAACTAAACTTTTGATATATGAAGAAAGCATGAATCAAACTGGCCACTAAAAGAACGAATGTACAAATTACTGCGTAGGTAATTCCTACGCAGTATTTTAAGCATACCTACTAGGTATACACGATATGCACAATGCACATCACTATCCTTGAGGTAAAAGCGTAACTTGTTTGACTTTATAAGCCTTTGCTACCTTTTCCTTAGTTCGTTTGCAGCCTATCATTACCAGCTAACTGATAAGGCAAGTGGTTAGTATTTATTGCCCCCTTATGTTTAGTAGCCATTGTTTCAAGCAATGAGGAAAGCATATAATGAGTGTGTTTTTCAAACAGAGCATAAATCTAGTAGGATTAACTGTGTTTCAATTTGAGTCGTATATGGTTGTTATAGGGTTGAAGTTGGAGGGATGGTGAAGTAATGAGGTCGGAATAAATCTTGGGAAACTGTTTTGACTGCAGTTGCTGAAGTGGTAGTAGCTATATTTGAGAGCTGTTTGCTTAATAAGCCTACTCGAATTTCGTTAAATTTTAAAACCACAAGTCTATAAATCAAGATTTTATAATTTATTCTAGCTAACATCTGATTTTTATTTTTATTCGTTGAGGAACTTTCTGAGAATCGTCGTAATACATTCTAACTAATATCAAGCTATTAAAAATATTCCCTACACTTGTTGCGAACGTATAGTACGGTTGAGACATCACAAAATGTAAAAAGATATGATGTAAAATTGTAAGATCCCATATAATTTTACAAATGAAATAAAATAATCACATACCAAATGATTTTAGGTTCCATTCGAGTGCCCTAAACAAATTCAGATCAAATCGGAATGTGAAATGTGATTAATAGGTTACCCTCAAGTTCTTTTACAAGTAAAAGAATACACCTTTACATATCTAGGTAAGTCTACCTGTTCTAGGTGAATGTTTTTTTTTTACCTGAATATGGCTTTATAGGCCGGGCCCAGTAAAGCGATAGGAGTGCGCGGTTGGAGAGTATCCTGGGGAAAATCGAGGGGAAAACATCCGACACGACCATGCGTGTGCTTTGGAACACAGGAATATGCAGAGTTTGCGCTCCAGTGAGATTGGTTGACCGATTTCAACCGAATCTGAGGTGTGAGTGGAATCGAACTAATGGGAGTTTTGTCGCTGATTCACTAAACCTAGACTAGCTGAGGAGAGTCCAGCAAGAAACTCAGCTAGGCCTGGGAAACTCAGTTAAGCACAGACACTCAGCTAGGCCCTCTAGGAAAATGACAAACATAAGTTCTCTAGCTCTGTCACACTCTTATTTCAATCTCTCTTTGGAATTTTTGTAAGACGTCGAAACAGTGGAGTTACTTTTATCATCCCTATCTTACGTATGGGTGATAAGGGCGTGATGAGGCGGAATGCGTAATAATCAATGAGATATAAACAACAATGCAAACATCCATTCCAATCAGGATTTGTAATCTGCATCCATTGAATCCCCTTTGATTTGAGGACGAAACAATTTACGCAAACCGTACATTCCTGTAATATAAACAATCGAATTAACGCTCGCAAGTTATGTCCATCATAAAGTACGTCCATTGAATGCCTCATAATATTAGAATCTCGACGATATTGTTATAAAATCAAATCCTTTTGAAATCGTACGGAACGCGAATACGTTACACCCACGGTTGTTTCATGGTCCAAGTCATAAGACAATGATGATTGACAATTCGAAAAAGGATTTCTACATGTTATAGATATCCTGGACTCGCAGTAAATATGTGCTATCGTACTTATTTATAATTACCGCTAAATAAGCGCATAGCCAAATGTGTAAGCGCATGGACACGCTTAGAATCGAATGGGATTAAATTTGAATTACTTCAGTATGCGAAATTGATTACTTTTTGTCTTTGTTTAGCCTTAAATTATCTAGTTGGGTGAATAAATTATCTAGTTGGGTGGATCAACTATTCTTTGTTGCTCGTTACCATAGTTACGTCTCCTGAGTCACTCTTTAAAACTGTGATTTTATAAGATTTAAATCTACCAAACATGAGTTTTAGCGATGAGCATAAATCCGTTTGGACATGGGTCATCTCTTGAGCATGCTAGAAGTCCATAACATAAACATTTTTCTAAGAAATTCTAATACTGTTGTCTCCTCGCTGACGGGAAAGAATAACAACAAGAAAAAGTTGATTGACCCAGTTGAATAATTAATCGAAACTAATACTTAATCACTAAATTACCCTTGATTTTTGGTAATAGGTATTTTATTACACAACACAACTACTATAAAAGTCATTAAATTTGTAATTAAAGACACTGCACAAAAATATAGTCGCTTTTACTGGATCATAAAAGTTCATAATTTTAAAAGTATTTTAAATGTGTTTAGTTACTTATTTTTTATTCTTAACGTGTATTTTTCTTACACCCCCGTGTGGTTGCCGGGTAAGAATTGCGCCACCCCATCTCTTCCCGTGGGTTTCGTAGGAGGCGAATAAGCGAAAATCGGAGGGTGGGCAGCAGCATCCTTCGATCATTACCACCATCAAACTGCGGTCGCCAACCCGCTTGCCAAGCGTGGCGACTATGGCAAATCCCCCCCAAGGGAAAAATAAAAAATCATGTGGAAACGAACGGCACAGGACCGGTCTAAATGGCGAGCCTTGGAGGAGGCCTATGTTCAGCAGTGGACGTCTTTCGGCTGAAATGATGATGATGATGATTTTTCTTACAAACTATAATTAATGGTATTTTTTCAGGCGGCCATTCAAATAAAGTACGAATATACTTAATTAAAATCGCTACAGTTTATGAAACAGTCCCCCACAGATCAGTCTGAAGCCTTGATGGCACGTATAAAGTAGGCAGCCATGCGACAAAAGGCTGGTATCGCGCCATCTGTCAGTGGACGTGTGACCTAACGGCTTGGACGGGGGAATTATGAGCCTGTTATTGTACCTATAGAACGGGGCTTGATCACGTATTTAACTGAACTTTCTTACTTGGTGATATAAAGGTGTGTCTTTGTAAGTTTCACAAAGCTACAATGTTTCGAGATGTAGCTGGATTAATCAAAATCAAATCAAAACATTTATACTGCAAATAGGCCTCAAGGGCACTTTTACAAGTCAAAATCTATCTAGGTACATCAAATAAAAATAACACAATAATCAAAGTATCATTAATTAAATTTTGTGTTACATGTCAAAAATAAGACTAAGAAACTAATAACAATCGAGATTTGTTAGAGATGTATAAGGTCTCTAAGCGTCAAGATAAAAGGTAATAAAGTAGGTACACTAATCATAATAAAATATTTTGAGCTATATCTATAACACGTCAACATGAAAATAATAAAATCTAATAAATAAATATCCTCAGAGATGTATAAGGTCTCTGAGCGTTAGTCTAATGTCCTATTTGACACTACAGAAGTATAATATAAATGATATTAGGCCTTGGGTCAAAAAATACAGTAACCTCCTTATTCACAGTTCAAATTCAAGTTCAAATTGTTTATTGTTCATGTGTACAGGGGACCTTATAAACTAAGTACAGTCTCAACATGAACCCTGTGAGGGCATAGCAACATTTCATTTCATTTCATTTCATTTATTCAACATTTATGTCAAGTGCATTACAGGAGATGTTACAGGTAGTTGGTAGGTACATGACACCCAGATAGGGCACATAATGTTTACTAGTGTTAAGAGAACACAATGCATACGAAAAAATATTTAAATTCTAATCGCAATGTCAAGTTCAACCCAGCATAGACAACATAGACAACATAGACTTAACACTAGCTTAATATCTTCACAAACGTCAAACTTAATACTTTAGCTGAATTGCCGTTAATATACGTTTGTCTGTATCTGTCACTTTGACGTTTGTTTTGTGGGAAAGGGACAAAACACATTTTAGTTAGCAGTGGTTTGTAATTTTTTATGAATAAGGTGTTTAGTAGGCCTCAGACCACCATCCGTTTGAGATTCAAGTTTGTTACGTACATACAAGTCAAAGGTGGCTATTAAATATTAAATTAATAGGCACTGGTTTTCCGTAGAGACAAGAGCTATATTGACACCAATAAACATGACATTAAAATATATAAAAACCAAAGACTTAAAGAGTAAAAGGCTATAAAAGTTGTGCTATCTTGCACATTGGCTTTAAAACCATTTCGTGGCATTATTGATTGTTTTCTTTTTGTTCACTTTAATCCGTTTTCAACTTTAATCCTTGGTATGTGTATTACTCCTGTGCCACGAATAAATGTTTTTTTCTTTCTTTCTTTCTTTCTTTCTTTCTTTCTAAAAAGTTAAATAAAACATATCGAATATTTCGTTATTTGTATCGCTAAGTTGTCATATATTATACCAATCCCACATTTTTCAGGTATTTTTTTCATGTATCTAATGTGTACTATTTCATCATCCTCCTAGCGGTATCCCAGTACAGTTGCATCCTGATGGATGCCTGGGGTCCGCTACCTAATACCAAGATTTGGCGTAGGCACTAGTTTCTGAAAGCGACTGCCATCTGACCTTCCAACCCAAAGAATGTAGACTTTATTGGGATTAGGCTTCTCAAGAGAGTGGGCAACTTGACTGTTATAAGTTCTTTAGCCGCTCGAAGGCCTCTAACTTGGCTTAACGACTTCTATCATAGACAGCAGCCGGGATTAACCACTTAACGTGCTTTCCAAAGGGTGATTCTCATTCCAAAATTTAACATTTTCTTAATTTGTCCTTTCCGGGCCCGGATTGTTAACGACTCGTGAGTGATTATTTCTGACTATAACTATTACTATAGACTATAACAGTTAGGGATCCAGGTATAGAGTAAAATGGAGTCAACAAAAGTTTAAATTGCACTCTGATTTCCTTAACTTTCACTTAACGTTCGGACCGGTAAGGACATCAATTAACTTTAACGATGAAAATCTTCCCTGGCCCAGTTAGTGACCACTCAAAACGGGCACCCATCCAAGAACTAACCCCAGCCCATGTTGCTTAACCTCGCATACCGCACGCGGCACGTGGGCGCCGCTGGGCTATGAGCACTCTAGTTGCGATTAAGGCAAAATCATCATCATATCAGATCAAAATTCACTGCTGGACATAGGCCTCCAAACAGGCAATGTGATGTTATTAAGAAGCATTTCTTTATGATGGTTCGATTCTCGGTTAAACCATAAAATTATATATCTGTGAATGCAGTTTCAATTGTTTTTTAAATTCAAATAATGTCTTCTTTCAGTAAAAATGTTCCATCTACAACTACTTCAGTATTCAAGGTACTTTTTTTATTTGGGTAAACAAACAGTCACTACAAAGGGTGCTTATACTAACTTATTGTAATAATGGTTACAATATGTGTGACCCACACATACTTTCCCACCATGTGGCATAGCCGTGGGACACCCTGTATACCTACCATCAAACTTATGTATTTTTGTCTTTGTAAAGCTATAAAGTACACTGTATTGCAATTTAAAATTGGAACCCAGTGAAACGTCAAACTATATCTCAACGTTGACGTTGTGACGTGAGAAATATGACGCTGTAAGGCCTGGCGCACGATGGACGGCGCCGGTGAGATATGACGCACATTCTTAACCTTCGCCGTGTGCGCTTAGCTTTATTCCTATAAGTGTATATGGTGCTTGGAAAGGAATTTATGATACTGATAAAATGAAGTTACTTTGATTCGATAGGTGACTTTGAATAAACCGGTTATTTATCGACATATATATCGATAATTGTTTTTATTTTCATGTGATTGACTGGTC
The DNA here is from genome assembly GCA_963556455.1 of Epiblema foenella. Classification (NCBI taxonomy): domain Eukaryota; kingdom Metazoa; phylum Arthropoda; class Insecta; order Lepidoptera; family Tortricidae; genus Epiblema; species Epiblema foenella. The sequence continues at coordinate 21,320,726 of OY747104.1, forward strand.
ATACACGTATTTACTGTGGACATACCAAAAGTTAATAGCAGCCCTAGCTTAATTTTGGATTGGACCAGTAACCCGCATAAACAGTGTCTCCGTTTCTATAAATCCCTGTAATAAAAACATAGCTAACATGCACATAAGCCGTTAACTATTGACCACAGGAGGGACGACTTTTGTTCTTTCAACTAAGTATGACCAGCAACGTGAGAGCCACTGAGGCTGAGAGAAGGCTCACAACTTTCAATCTAGAGATCATCGATTTCTAGAATCCAAAATAACTAAAGTAACCTTTTCTTCCCCTATAATAACCCCGGCCTACAGTACCCGGTACACCGTGCATGTGCATGCCTGCCTTAATTAACCTTATACAAGCAAACATTTATAGAGAATTTCATCTGATCAGTAAATGAAATTTAGTAAGCCGCAATGGCACTTTTACAAGTCCATAAACTACTGGCGTTTCTCAAGAGACTACTGCCTAGAAGAAACGCCGAAAGAAACTCGACAGTCAGTAATTCTCTACCAAAATATGCTTATTACAATGATATTACTTAAGCAAATCCCGGGATTTCCGGCCATGTCCATATTACTATCAACGTTAAATAATTACAAATTGTAGGTACAATACCTACATAGCCACTCCAAGTATAACTTATTATTCCAGTATTTATTTTATATATTTATTTTATTTATTTATTTATTTATACACAAATTAAAAATAAAACTGAATTAACACTATTAATTTTACTATTACATATTGGTCCAGACAAGCATCTAAAGACTAGTGTGCAGTAACAGCCCAGGAAGACCGAGGCCTGTGTTAGGGCTAGTTACATATTTGTTGCGCGACTTTATTTTGTGAGAGCGATCGGGTTCATTATAATTGTGTAGATATGACCAATGTAAAGTTAAAATTATTAAAAACAAAAAAATATATATATACTTATAGGATATCAATTTGTTCATTGTATAGTTAAATATATTTAACTACGAGATAGTACAATCGTGCACGTTCAACCATTTACTCTCCCATCGACTATAGCAGTTTCATTCGAACAATCTTGCCTGCATTATAGTATAGGTCTCTACCCTTCACTCCCGTGACTTTTAAGAGTCCTTATCAATTAAAAAATGCTCATCTATTTAAGCGATTTTCTGATTGAATTGACACGAATCTTGACATTTTCTCAGTGTTAATATCTAGAACAGGACTATAACGACCTAATGTCATAAATTACAAATGTACTTTTTGGATTTTCTTTAAGAAATATATTAACAAATATCGTATCAAACATCACTTTATATCGACCATTTCAAGCTGAAAACTGTGTTTTTCCACTTTAATTGTAATACACATAGTAAATTCAGAAAATGACCATGTTATTATCTTAAACTTTAATAAAATCTTAGTATCCTTTAATCACTTTATTGGTATTATCAATAGATTAGATTAGATTAGAATAGATTTATTTATTTCATAATATAAAAATACAATAAATTATCCTAAGTCAATTTATACGAATTTATATTACGATCGTCAAAAAATTATGAAATGTCAAAAATGATAGTAATTATTATTATTAAATTAAATTATACAACAATTGTCAAAAATATTTAAATAATAATCATACTACTAAAATCAATTCATTTATAAAAATAATACCCCGGCTTCGCACGGGTGCACTATTTAATGGATGTTATTATACATATAAACCTGCCTCTTCAATCACTCTATCTATTAAAAAAACCGCATCAAAATCCGTTGCGTTGTTTTAAAGATTTAAGCATACATAGGGATATAGGGACAGAGAAAGCGACTTTGTTTTATACTCTGTAGTGATACTTTTATCGTAATTTGAAAAGAAAACATTTTAAAACTTATAAGGCCTCTTAATATTATCTCATAGTTCAGTCTAGCTTAGTGCAAAGTGAAATGTCCCCAGCCAATCTTCGTCAGGAAATCATTAAACTCATTACCATAGAATGGCGCTCGTCTCACCTTAACGAGGTTAAGGAACTTGCTGCTAGATGGCGTTGGTGTAGCTTTGAAGTTTAATCGGCTTTAGATTGGAATTGAAAGATTTTTTAAAATTCTTTTTAGACAAGAATATAAAGATTAAACAATGCTAATAATATGCAATTCAAGTGTAAACGATGTTAATTCTATTTCATATTAACGAATTGCCGACAGATTACTATTACTTTTCGACTTGTAATGTGTTATTACCAATAAATAATGTCTATGTCTATGTCTATAATATAATATTATAAAATTTGTGGACAATCCTACACAATTGGACCTAGTCCCAAAGCTAAACTTGCACTATGGGTACTAAGCCACTTATTCTTCACAACTTAGACATGTAACGCAAATCGGGACTGACACCCCAACTAGCAAAACAGTCACATAAGATTGAGCTTATTCAGCTTTAGGTGCTATAAAAGTCATATACACGCAAATTATACAGAACATGTTATATAAAACCTACTTATTCAGCGTTTTAGATTCTCAGCCTTTCAGTCATATAATAACGTTGTGTAAACGTGTACACGACAACATTTATACGGCTAATATCGTATAAGACATGCTGACTATGGCGCCTCTATAAGACACTTAAGTGACTATTTGGTAGAGTAAAGGCATCTTATATATTCTGTCTTACGACAGTCGAGTAATCTGCTGTTATGCTATATAATGTAATGTTTTAATGTTTATTTGGGCACAAACGGCACAATATTTCTTATAGTATATATCACGACGACCGCTTTAGCCTAGTTGGTAGTGACCCTGCCTTCGACGCTGGTGGTCCCGGGTTCGAATCCCGGTCAGGGCATGTATTTGTGTGATGAACACGAATATTTGTTCCTGAGTCTGCACGAATATTTGTGACTGTCTAGTTACACTGCCTACAGTGTAACTATCAAATAGGCTAAGGTGGTCGTCAATAATGGCAAAGATTCCGTGTGATGATAAGCTGTCACAAAGTATACTGTCGAAATTTTAATGAGCGTTTGTCTTGGTAATGTTAGAACGAATATAAATCCTCAACTTGTACTCTGAACTTCGAAATCCGAACCTCGTATCGTGCCGTCCCTTTCAGTTCACTATGTGCGTGAGAGGGACGACACGATACCAAATCCAGAATAGCGCTTCTGGTTATATTTTAATACTAATAAACAGTTCGAGTTTTATTAACATCGGTTTGACCAAATGTCAGAATAAAATTTTGTAAATCAGTACATTTTTTGACGTAAGACATTCATAACATTCAATGTATGTATTAAATTAAATTAAATATACCGTAATAGGTAACAAAATTCATATATTAAATAAGTTATTTTTTAAATAGTAACCATCTAGAACAATGTCACAGTGGGAGGCCACAAGATATTACAGCTGATAACAAAATCGTAAAAATAACGAGAAGTCTAAATTCTTTTCTTTCTTTGTTTGTTTTCTTTCAAAAAAACATGTTTTCTTTCTTTCTTTTTCGGGCTTTTTTCCAAAAATTGAAACCCGTAACATACAAGCTAATCTTACACAGAATCAATTAAAAACTATACTTACTCCCCCATTATTAATTTACACAACCTTGTTATGTTACAAGAAAATATTAAATCCCTTAACCCATTAATATTCCTTTAACTCACATCTAACATCACGCGTTTATTGAAAAAGAATCTTTACTTCACATAATTAAAGTCTAAAGTGCACATATGCGTGGTAGCGATATACGCGCGTGTCGAAATTATGTAAGGTGCGCGTACGCATAATGGAAAGGCTGGTAGATGATTATCGACAATTTCGCTGTTATTTATGGGATCTAGGGAGTGCGTATCGATAAAAGTCGCTATTATGCGCAGGAGTCGGTCCAGGGTACACTGGGTGGAAAATATAAATGCAACTTTTTAAATCTTTTCATTAGCTCTTAACTTTCTCTCATTGTCCTTCTAGATATACAATTCACGATTTCATAAAAAAAATAGGTTGGCTCCTACTCCCAAGGTTTGGCGACTGACATCTCTGACCTTCCAGCTCAGTGTGAAAACTTAACCTTTTTGAGAATAGACCGATCCCCACGATGTTTACTTCACCGAAACGCTACTGTTAATCATCTGCCTTTACCATGAGTTTACATGACCGTACTCGCTAGCGACTACGTAAAAATTTGTATTGGCAAAAGTACAGCGCCTCTGGCGGTTACACAGTAGGACTAAGAATCGACATACTAAATCGTTTACGCAGTCGCTAGCGAGCACGGTCATGCAGACTCATGGTAAAGGCACTGTTAAACGGGTGCCTTTATCATGAGTTCACATTACTGTACTCGCTAGCGACTGCGTAAAAATTTGTATGGGGTTCTGGCAGTTACGCAATAGAACTAAAAATCGGCATACTAAATCGTTTAGGCAGTCGTTAGCGAGTACGGTCATGCAAACTCATGGTAAAAGCACAGATGAAATTTTGTAACACATACAGAAGTTTCCACAACACATAACACAAGGTATATAACATAAGATAGTCATCACACATAAATTATTTTTTTATACCAATTGAGAATAGACGGGGTTTGAACCACGACCTCCAAATTAAATGTCGCGTGCTTGACCAATCTTGCCTATCGTAAAATACACATGCGTATAGTCCGACTCAGGTCGGGCCTAGTTGAGTTTCTTGCTGAACTCTTCTCAGATAGGCTGGGTTTAGTGAACCAGCGACAAAACTCCCAGTAGATCCATTCCACTCACACCTCAGATTCGGTTGAAACCGCTCAACCAATCTCACTGGAGCGCAAACTCTTAATATTCCAGTGTTCCAAACCACACGCGTGGTCGTGTCGGAGGTTTTCCCCTGACTATTCTCCAACCGCGCACTCCTATCGCTTTATTGCGCCCGGCCTATAAAGCCACACTCAGGTTCAATAAAAAAACACATGCATATACCTAAAATAGCCTACAAAGTCGTACTTTACACACAAGGAGAATTTTAACACTAGCAATAAAGTTTTCAATAAAATGAATGTATTAATATTTATTATTGCATAAATGTATCGTTAGCTTCACCAATAATTCACGTTCCTCCCTGTGTATCCCCGGCACCAACTACAACGCTCCTATTACGCTTACATCCATGCTTGTCCATTACTCCGACACGGCAATGGTGCGTCTTATCCTTAATTACCGGTTTTGTTACCGGTATACCGATTACCGGTGATTTACCGGTGCTAGATAATTTCGCTATTTCCAATTAGCGTTCATAATGGGCTTTAAAAGATGGAATTGATTGGTTAGTTATGGTGAAGGGTGAAATAAGTTATGAATTGTTAGTGATCGAGCGATGGCCACTGTTTTGCCCATTTAGACCACACTTACCTGTAGTCTTCTTGATTCTAAGATATATGGCGTTTTATCACTACATAGTATAAAAAAGTCGCTTTCTCTGTCCCTATATCCCTATGTATCCTTAAATCTTTAAAACTACGCAACGGATTTTGATAGTAAAGACTTGATGTTAGAGGAGGTAATTTTAAATATTTTCTAAACATAAGTAAGCCGGTTATGAAAAAGTGGAATGACCCAAATATTCTAAGCTAGCAACCCACCCCGACTTCGCACGGGTGCACTATTTAATGGATGTTATTATAAATATAAACCTTCCTCTTCAATCACTCTATCTATTAAAAAAACCCGCATCATAATCCATACATAGGGATATAGGGACAGAGAAAGCGACTTTTTTATACTGTGTAGTGATAAAACGCTATATATCTTAGAATCTAGAAGACTACAGGTAAGTGTGGTCTAAAATATTTAAGATTACCTCCTCTAACATCAAGTCTTTACTAGTTACCAAACACCCTGTATAAATTCTTCACCCATAGCTGTCCCTGCCGCAGTACATACCTGTAAAAAAAATAGAAAATATTAATATCACAAGTAAAAACATGTGAAAGTCAAAATCGTACCTACTGTAATTTTTGTAGTCGGTGCCATTTCGTCAAGTTTTAGGCACCGTAAACCGGGGTTACTTTCAAAGTCGGGGGTGACTTTTAAAATCAAGTTTTAAGCCGTATTTCTAGTTTTTATTTGGTTAACCAGGGTCGGTGTTATCCCTTAATGGTATATTTCGTAACTATTTACTGAACTGAATCAAGTTAGAAATACTTAGTGACGATTATATTAGTGTTCTTAATCTATCAAAGTGGCCTCGTTTTTTCCTAAAGTCACCCCAGCTTACGGCAATTATTTAGGATGGCTTCAACTTCAAAAATCTCTCATACTGATCTAAGTTAATACGTAATTTTACTTTGTAGTTTGTACTTTATTCATTTATTCATTTATTCATTTATTGCTTTTCCATGTAGTTTTACAATAGGTCTTAAATTACAATTATGTGCTAAAACATATCCCTGGTAGGGCACAGCAGTAACTTATAACTTAAAAGAGAAATAATAAATAAAATATATAACACAGCATAATATTATAGATTATTATAAGATACAAACTGGATTTTAATGTTAGCTATAATGTCGTTATCAATAGATTTTATGTCAAAACTTAATGCTACTTATGAATGTCACTGACTACACTTATTATAAATGGAGATAATTAATAACTAAATGTTCAGGGAAACTATAATGTCAAAAGCTTAGTTTTCACATAGAGAGGTGTCAGACAGGTATTCATTTACAGAGTAATAACATTTGTCCAGGAGCATCATAGTCAATCTTGATTTGAATTTAAATATATTAATTTCATCCTTGATTATATCCGGCAATTTATTATAAATTTTTACGCACATCGCAAAAGGACCTGAATGGACCATTTGTAGCTTTGAGGGTGGTTGGCCCAGCTTGTTGCGAGGCCTTAAGTGTTGTGGCCGCGAGTATTGTGGAAATAGAGGCAAGTTTTTCTGTACAAAAACACATACTTCCAAGATGTATATCGATGGTAAAGAAAGGATATTTTGTTCAATAAAGTGTTTTTTACAGCTCTCCATTGAATCTATATTAACCAAAATCCTAATGCATCTTTTTTGCAGTCTAAATAAGTAAATACAATCTACACTGTTACCCCATAAAACTATTCCGTACTTCAGCCAAGAATATGCATAGGCGTAATAGGCACATTTGGCTGTTTTCAGATCGGTAGAGGTTTTTAGTTTGTGGAGCGCGTAGGTGAATCTATTTAATTTCAACATAACTTTGTCGATATGCTCTTTCCAGTTGATTCTGGCATCTATAGTGATTCCAAGCAGTGGGAAGCTGGTTACCGGCTCTAGGTGGGTGTTATCAAATGAGTAATCTATGTCCAAATCGCGTCGCTGGTAAGGCCCGAATTGGATCAATTTAATTTTAGCGAAGTTAACTTGTAAGTTGTGTTCAGAAAGCCACGTCGTTGCTAACTAGGGTTGAGTCCAACTGATTTTCTAGGTTCTGTGCGTTTACACATGGAATTACAATAGATATGTCGTCTGCAAATAGGGTTGAGGGACAGTCAATTACTTTAGGTAAATCGTTAATATAAATTAAAAATAAAACACAACCGATAACGCTGCCTTGGGGAATGGATTTAGTTACTTTAGCTTCCTGAGATCGTACAATATGTATTTTGCCTGTGGATTGATTATGGTATTCCACTTCAACGAATTGCGTGCGATTTCGCAGGTATGATGAAAACCAGGCGTGTACGACTCCTCTCACGCCGATACCGTATAGTTTTTGTAAAAGGATATCGTGCAAAACTCTATCATAAGCTTTACTCATGTCGAGCAGGACTCCGATAGCATAGGCTTTGTCACTTATAATATTTAAGACATTTTGAATATATTTAAAAACAGCCAGAGAGGTTGATCTATGTTTCCTAAAGCCATTTTGGCAGTCATTAAATATATTGAATTTTTCGCAGAAGGAATAAAGCCTAGTAGTCATAGCAGATTCGAAACTTTTTGAAAAGGTAGTTAGCAACGCTATTGGTCGATAGTTATTACAGTCTGTTTGACAGCCTTTTTTGAAAATAGGCTTAATTATTGATATTTTTAATTGATCAGGAAAAGTGCCTTCTGTGAAAGATTGGTTAATGAGTAAAGTAAGTGGTGCAGTAAGCTCTTGGGCGCATTTTTTTATTAGTATTGGGGGCATTTCATCTACGCCAAAGCTACGCTTGCTTTTCAGGTTCCGAATGATTTTATAGACTTCTCGAGGAGTGACTAATGACAGATACATAGAGTTCTCTGATGGTGCTACAACTGGCCGGCCAGATGGACGTGCCTGTGATTTCGCTTCACTGTTTCCTACCGACGTAAAAAACCTGTTAAATTCGTTTGTAACCATTTTTAGGTCCTCAGTGATAATATTTTGAATATTCAACTTGATATTATTTTTTGTTTTAGGTTGCGCTTTACTTTATACTTTGTAGTGTTTTTTTGTAGTAGGTTTAACTTTTTTAGTACATTAGTAACATTTAACTCACTGTAACACATTTATTAATTTATTTGGCTTACCAACAATTGTTTACACTAATACATCAAATACTGATTACATTTTGATAGTGCTAAGCGTAACAATTACTTAGAGGTATGCACCGCATGCATTTAGAAACTGAACTTTTAAACTAACTAACACATGATTATTAATATTAATGCAATTGACTTCTAATGCATAATTTTGAACTGGTTAACCACGACCAGTGTAGGGACCCCTGGCAACAATAGGGATGTAGACTCAAAATTTGCTACGCCAAAAGAAACAAAGCAAAAAAATATGCCAAATAGTGAAAATCCTATTCAAATATCTAAAACAATAACGAAGCTACAACCGTTTTAATGTTGCTGGTTAGAGAGAGAAGCGACAGATCAGTGGCATCATCAATACAAACGTGCGTTTTGCGGAACAGGGACAGAGTATGCCCCCCTCTTAAAACTTTGAAGACTTATATAATTATGTAATTATTTATACTTTTGAGTTACTTTTTTCGCCATTTGATTAAGAATTTGATCCTTTTTCTAGAAAAATCGAATTTATTGTTTTTTTTTATGTTATAGGGGCAAACGAGCAAACGGATCGCCTGATGGTAAGCAATTACCGTCGCCCACAAACACCTGCAACACCAGAGGAGTCGCAAGTGCGTTTTATTAATTGGTGTCAAAATCACTTACTTTAAACAAATTAGAGGGTTAATCAACTTTTTCTTGTTATTCTGTCCCGTCAGCGAGGAGACAACAGTGACCGAGTTTCTTAGAAATATGTTTATAATATGGCTTCCAATCATGCTCCACAGATGAGCCATGCCCAAATGGATTTATGCTCATCGCCGAAACTCCTGTTTGGAAGATTTAAACCCTATAAAATCACAGTTTTAAAGAGTAACTCAGGAGACGTAACCATGGTAACGGGCAACTAACAATAGTTGATCAACCCTAGAACGTTTTTTAAATTATTTATCACCCCAGTGATGTTCGATCGAACCCACAACCTTCAGATAGAAAGTCGCGTGTCTTACCACTATGCTACAGTGCCTTACTACCTAAGACTTCAAATCAAATCACACCTCGTTTTCACATTCTATAGCATCGGCATTTATGAATCAGATTAAACGAGTGGAATCTGAACTTTTCCGTCACATCAACTGTTCTGTGTGATCTTATGTCCTTCTTAAACTCATTAATAAGACAGAGACGGTCGTAAATATCGCTTTGCGGATAGAGTGAACTATCACGAATAGTGTAACTCATACACAGAGTCAGGTACGGTATTCACAACCAAGTGGTCGCTTGTAAGGTTACCGATTAGGCTAACTTTAGCGTAGTCGGTAACTCTAACCATGAAGCTAGTGGTACGAGGTTCGAACGCCGGTCTGGGCATTTAGGTATTTTTTTATAAACATATTCATATTCAATTTATTCATAAAACCAATTTACATGTCAACAAGTATTTAAATGAAATGTTACAATAATAATTATACATTACAAATGATGTCAGAGTTCAATCCAAATTAATACAATTTCATTCACGTTTTGGTGTTCATGAGTTTTGGATTTATTACATATATTAAATAAATAAATAAATATTAGAGGACAATCCTACACAAATCGAACTAGCCCCACAGTTAGCTCAAGAAGGCTTGTGTTATGGGTACTAGACGACGATATATTTAATAGATATAAATACTTAAATACATAGAAAACATCCAAGACTCAGAAACAAATATTCATGCTCATCACACAAATATTTGCCCTGACCGGGATTCGAACCCAGGACCGTCAGCTTCACAGGCAGGTGCACTACCCACTAGGCTAAACCGGTCGTCAATATTTATTTATGTAATCATGTATTTGTATAGTACCAGGGAGACTAAGTTTTACTTGGAATGTTCGTGTTTTTCCGAAAAACCCGAGACCTAGCTAATTAGATTTACCCTCGAAAACCCCAAAATAGCAAATTTCATAGAAATCGTTTCAGCCATTTCCGAGAGAAATGAATAATAAAATCAATATCTCAGAATTGCAAAACAGTATGCCTGATGATAAGCAAACACCGTAGCCCATGGACGAATGAGAATTTAAAATAACACCGCGCTCGTTAAATATCATTTTGTTCCTTTAAGACACAATTTATTTTGTCGCCAGTCGAATACTGTGCCTTTACCATGAGTTTGCATGACCGTACTCGCTAGCGACTGCGTAAAAAAATGTATGGGTAAAAGTACAGCGCCTCTGGCGGTTACGCAATAGAACCATAGTCAAACAGCATATGCTGCGAAACAAAACTCATAGAAGATATATGTAATAGTTTAACTTAGTGATTATGTAAGAAGGCTCCTTAACTCAAAAAATCTTTTATAAATAATTAAGATTAGTAGTTAAGTATAGAAAAAAATGTAACTTTGTTATGATTTCAATGAAATAAACAGTTTAAATTTTTTTTTAACTAAGAATCGGGCATACTAAAGTGGAGAGTAACCTGGAGAAAATCCAGAGGAAACCTCCGACACTACCACGCGATCGGTATTACTCTAAGAGTGGTTGAGCGATTTCGGCGTTTGTGTTTCCGAGCTCATATAACCTAGACCTTTTAAGGCACGAGTGAATAGGCACCTTCTGGGTGAGCTCGCTTCATCGTCGGCCTCATCTTTGCCCCCTGGCTAGATGCTGGCCAAGAGCGATCCCATTTTTAATAATAAAAAAACCGAATCTGAGGTATGAGTGGAATCGAGCTATTGGGAGTTTTATCGCTGTTTCACTAAGGCTAGCTGAGAAAAATCGCGCCGCTGTCATCCAGGGGGGCTAGCACAACTACCGCTGCGACGCGAGTAGAGAAAAATCTACCCTCCTCTTTCTAACCCGCACAGTTCGAGCGAGAGGAATCGCTGAGTCGCGTGAGATACGATTTGTCAGCAAGTTGTGCTAGCACCACAGGACCGCTAGACTCTTTCAAGTCTATACATTTTGATCGCGTCGCTCGCGCCGCCCCCTGCCGTCGAGTCCATCAGCTGATTACTCGCGTGCGAAACACATATCGAATCAGAACTTCGAAATCCGAATTTCGTATCTTTCTGTCCCTTTCACTCTGGTATTATACACTATATGAGTGAAAGGGACGGCACGATGCGAAGTTAGGATTTCAAAGTTCCGAGTAGGCCCTCAGGGGCGCTACCGCGAACAACAAACGAAGTTTTCTCTCTCTGTCGCATTTACGTCCGAACGTGCAAGTGCGACAGAGAGCGAAAACCTCGTTTGCTGTTCGCGGTAGCGCCCCAGGATGCAAAACGCAAGTGTCAGCGAGCCCGTCGCCTGCGCACGCCTGCTCATTAACCGCAGTGCAGTTGAAATTGCTGGCAGAAATTTTATGAAAATGCTGTACGAGTTTGTATCTTCTAGCTTCAACAATAAAGTTGCTTTTAAAATGGACTGATTTGAGACAAATCGGCCAACTTAATTATAAAGTATAATCCGTGCGATGGCCCATGATTGCAGGTCTGGTCGATTCAGGAGCACAATTTGCGTTATAAAGTCATTTCTGAACACAAATGAGATTTTTGGTAATCATTTCGGAATTGGTTTTTGATATGTTTTGTATAGGTAGAAAGAGAGAGATTATGACATCATTATTAATACGTCTTAAAGTTTTGTGAAACGAAATGGGCACAACAGAAAGGGTTTTGTATGAAAAAAGACATAAGTAAGGAAAGTGTGAATACATCTCACGTATTTTAAATATAACACTCCCGTGAGTTTCGCACAGGGATCGTATACCGGTATTTTCTCCATAGAAAAATACCGGTATTATTACGGTCACCGGTTCATTATTTCGTTTTTAATGGGACAATCTAATAATACGACAATGTTACCGAAATACATGATTCAGCACTACGTAAAGAGCAAAAAATAATCCAAAATATTGGGCTGATTCATGGTTTTTTAAAAATACCGGTATCGGTCCCTGGTTTCGCAGCCGTATTGAAATATAAAAAACGGGTCACTCACGTCTTTAAGGTCGAGTATCGCTCGTCATGTTACGGATCAATACGTGGCCTTTAATCATGAGAACCAACCAGCCTGTGGACAATCTTCACAAATCGACCTAGTCCCAAACTAAGCAAAGCATCACTACATAGAACCCATAACACAAGCCTTCTTGAACTTACTGTGGGACTAGTTCGATTTGTGTAAGATTGTCCTCTAATATTAAAAAAAAAGTATAAAACAAAGTCGCTTTCTCTGTCCCTATATCCCTATGTATGCTTAAATCTTTAAAACTACGCAACGGATTTTGATGCGTTTTTTTAAATAGATAAATTGATTGAAGAGGAAGGTTTATATGTATAATAACATCCATTAAATAGTGCACCCGTGCGAAGCCGGGGCGGGTCGCTAGTATACTATAAGTACTAAGTGACGATATACACACTTATATAGATAAATAAATATTTAAATACATAGAAAAAATCCAAGACTCAGAAACAAATATTTGTGTTCATCACAAAAATAAATACCCCAAGTTAGAGGCTTTTCGGGCGGCTTGGCCAGAAAAGCCTCTAACTTGGCTTAACGACTTCTATCATAGACAGCAGCCGGGTTCAACTACTTAACGTGCCTTCCAAAGCACGGGAGCGCTCTGTTAATAACCACTCAAAGCGGTCACCCATCCAAGACCTGATCTCGGCCGACATTGCTTAATCTCGCATACCGCAAGCGGTACGCGGGCGTCGCTGGGCCACGAGTGCTCCTATATACAGAGGTAGTTATACATTAATACAAAATTGATTTCACTCCACCCACAGTGTTTTAAATTTTTATTGCGTTATTTTAAAACATTTTTTTTATAAAAACAACTTACACAAGAAGCATTTTAAATTATTTAACGCGTATTCTATATATACAGTTCATGTCAAATGCGTTATAAACTTGACAGGTTTATGCGTAGCGCCCACTTAAGCAAACCAGCATTCTTTACAGCTGTCAAGTGTCATTTCACACAATCACCGCTTAGTGACAGTGCAAATTGAAATATACTACCCTTGGTTGGGATGTGAAGAATGACTTAAGTTAATATGAGGAAAATGGACTTATGGTGTTTTGCTCAGTTGCGGTAGCCTTAGGTGCAATACACACTGAGGAATTCGTTAAAAGGGTATATCAACTATTCTTTGTTGCTTGTTACCATGGTTACGTCTCCAGAATCACTCTTTAAAAGTGTGATTTTACTTTAGCCATACGTATAAATCCATTTGGACATGGGTCATCTCCTGAGCATGCTTGAAGTCCATATTATAAACATTTTTCTATGAAACATGGTTACTGTTGTCTCCTCGCTGACGGGACAATAACAACAAGATAAAGTTTATTAAACCAAAATCACTTGTGCGAAAATGTTGTTCATAGCTTACGGATATTTATTTTACTTTAAACCATTACAATTTAAAATAAGTTACACATAGAGTATGCAATACCGTATGATTCTCAATCCCGGGATTGAAATCCCGTCATGGATTTCAATCCCGGGATTTTTGTATTTCGGGATCCCGGGACTGAAATCCCGTCATGGATTTCAATCCCGGGATTTTTGTATTTCGGGATCCCGGGACTTTCCACCTTAGAATACGAGTGACAATTTACCGTCACATAGTAACAATCTATGTTAAATATAAATTGGTCATTGTCAGATTTAGGTTCGCGTCTTTTCGGTGGACATATCAAAAGTTAAGGGCCACAAAGCTTAATTTTAGATTGGTCTAGTAACCCGCATAAACGGTGTCTCCGTAACTATGAATTCATGTAATAAAAACATAACTCATATGTAGATAAGGCGTTAACTATTGACCACCGGGTGGAGAACTTTTGTTTTTACAACTGACAATGACCCAAATAAAAAAAGGATGAAGGACAGGGAATAATAACAAATAGTAACGTAATAATTATAAATTCTCAACTCTCTTCTTGTTGTTTTTTATTAATTTAACTAATACATAAGACTGATATTTTTCTATTAAAATTTAATGCAAAATCTTCAATAGCGGGTATTCTGATATTTCGGTATTGGTCTGCTTCAATTTCGGTATTTAAATACCGTAAAAATCGATCCGAGATCCCGGTATTTCGTGATCCCGGGATCCCGGTTTGCATGCCCTAGTATACCCACTCAGTGTATTATTTTTAGGAAAAAAAAACAATTCACGGACTTGATATGGATATTCCGAGCCCTGTAATTACCGTTCACTTGTTATTGTTACTTATTGTTTATTTTTTGTGTCGGTAGATGAGAGGCAGTCACAAAAAAAATGCAAATCTTGACGTTTTTACTCAGTTGAGATGCAGTCAGGGTGAAAAAAGTTTACTTGTACATCTATTATTTTGCTGAGGTGCTCATAAATATCTACACAAGATTATATAACTTTTCTCTCACAAATACAAAATGCCAACAATAGATAAAAATGTAAATATTTAGTTATCTCAGTACAAATATATAGTGTTTATTTATCGCGCATGTGCACCACCCTTTACCGTAGTTTATGGCGCAAAAACTGCGCGTACGCAGTGGGCGTCGCCGTATAAAGCCGTCCCGCTCTTTCTCCTTAAACGGGGATTTATCTCGCATTATCCCCTGTGTGGGGTTTGATGGAAACTATGGCTCTATTGATGTTCTGCGCGCCTAGTACTTCTGTTAAAATACGCATTATATATGATGTGATTGGTATTGGTAGAAGACTAGATGGCGTTAAGGCCGTACAACGAGAAATATTGCGTTCTTTGAAACGGTGTTCTGCCCAGACGAGAAAACAATAAATATTGATTTTCAGATATATGATTCTTGAATATATGATTGTATTTCTGACAGCCGAAAAATGATAGGTAAAAAATTTCGCTATAGAAAAAAAATCCAACAGTGAGTCTTTATTTTCCTTTTTTTACTCACCAATAATAAAACAACGCACTATTAAACGACACACTTAAGTTAAAATCAAATAAAATCCTGAAAAATAACGCTGGGAAATTAGACTATTTCGCTACAAAACGTTTCAAAATTAACATCGGACCTGACAGGTAAACATGTCAAAATGTCATTATTCCGACTATACTGACATTACTGACCAGGTGGGCTAGCACAACTTGCTGCCAAGTCTTATCTCGCGCGACTCAGCGATTCATGTCTCACTCGAACTGTGCGATTTAGAAAGAGGAGGGTAGATTTTTCTCTACTCGCGTCGCGTCGCAGCGGCAGTTGTGCTAGCCCCGCTGTTGCCATATAAATCAGGATAATAGCGTCCTCTTGACAATGTTCATATATTTAATACCAGTAATACATACACTCAAAACGAAAAACATAGTAGATTGTGTCTCAAGGGAGCAAAATGATATATTTACGGCGAATGATTTTTGCCCGTCTTATGTCAAGAGGGAGAGAGTTCCACAGTCGCATAGCTTGAAAAGTAAACGAACAATTGTAAAATTTTGAAGAAGATGGCACGGTTAAAAGCAAATTATTCGAGGGTCGAATCGAATTAAAATAGCTAAAACGCTCATTGAGATAGTGAGGGGTCGCAGGGTTGTAAAGACTACTACTACAGCACTACTACTTTAAAAATACAGTTTTGTCCCGTTGAGACACAATCTATTATTACTAGAATTGACGCGATGCTCTTTTATCCTACAAGAACCATTTCAGCAGCTTCCGCATAAACTAAACTAGACCTAACGTTTAAATCCTACAGTGTATTTTCCAATGATCTGATACCAGTGTTTTCTCGGGTATCACACCTCGTCACAATCGTGACAGGCAGACGGTGTCGAGTCGATATTGGTATCGGTACTGGCATCGGTATCGCGATCCTGGGCGATCGAGCTGAGAGATATAATGACGATCGATTGTAAACCGGGAGTTGGTACAAAAATAGATTTTTAATTGTTTTTGTATACTACTAAACAACATTGTGTTGTGTTCCATATTAGAACCTTATTTGTGCAATTGTGCATTGACTGGCTGAAAACAGTATTGGTTTCGATTTTTTTTTTTTATTTATTTAGGCAACAAACAGTCAAATACAAAAATGATATTTTTACATATTGTGGTAAAAGACCTTGAGTGCCATATCTTAAGATTACATAAACATTCTAACTTAAAGTAGCTTATTGTAGGAGCGGTAAGAAGCGAAACAATTTGCAAAAGATGATGAGATTTTGAATTACTTCTTGTCAAACTAGACTTCCATATGAATGATCTGTAAAATACATTACTACAATGCATTCTCAAATTTTATAAAGGGTCGGCAACGCGTATGTGACTTCTTTGGAGTTGCGGCGTCTATAGGCTGCGGTGGTCGCTTACCATCAGATGGACCGTACGCTTGTTTGCCACCGGCGTTGTATAAATATTTTTTTTATATAAAGTTACCCAGTAAAAATATAGTTTCAATTACATATATACATAATCCACGACAGGTTGATTCATTTGTATCTCGGTGTTTCAACTAGCTTCAGTACGACAATTGAGACAGCAAAATCAAGCTGTCTCTATCGTGTGTATACGAATTTATTCGTTTAGAAAGATAGGGCATAGTGGAAAGTTGATCAGCCCAACTGGGGGGGAAATCCTCCACCTTACCTTACCGCAGCCAATAATGCCTGAGGCTGCTCTGTGTTCAGGGTGAGGGATCTTGCATATGCCTCGAGTTGCCAATACAACTAATCTTCAAATCAAAAAAGGGTCAGCTGAGTCAGCAGGAGATGGATTTTCAGGAGTCGTAATCGTCCATAACTTATGGTATGTGCTGCTTATCATCAGACAGGTAAGCTTCTGCGTCACTGTAGTTGTAAAAAAATAAAACCCACGACACGAAAGGTTGGTTAATATTAAGAATCGTCTTCGCAATCAAGGCTTTCGGCTACAAAACCGCACTCAAGTCCAGGCACCATATTATGGTGCAGATATAGCGTAATAAACGACAAGACAAAGCATCTATCACATTCTATCGAGTGGTATCAGAAAGTGACAGATGTTTCATCTACGCGATAAACGTGATCATCAAAGACCCAGGTTCTCTCGCAGGTTCATCCGCTAAGAAGCTATGATGCCATAGACAGACACACATATACACAGCTACACATGTTAAACTTCCAAGATCTCTCCAAACTCTGGTGAGTTTCAGACATATTGAAACCCAACCAACATCAAGCAGCCGATCGAGCTGCGCCCGAGCGCGCAGTGCTAGACGCGCGGTCGTCGTTAGTTCTCATGATTATGGCTACGTATTGGTCCAAAATATGTCGGGCTGTACTAGACCTTAAAGACGTGAGTGACCCGTTTAATATACAGTGGAATCCGGATAAAGCGACAGTCAAGGAACTGGTGATATTTCGTCGCACTAACAGGACGTACAAAACGGACTGATTTACTTTGAAAATGTTTGGTGTGAAATTTAATGTGTGGTTATTTCAAAGTCTTTAAAAGCGGTCAATTTTTATAAGCGGATTCTACTGTATTTCAACATGCCCCAATAATTTTTGTAAAAATATTTCCTGCTACGCAAAGGTTGTCTGGAAGAGATCGCTTTAAAGCGATAAGACCGCCTGTTGTTACCATTATTAATGTTACCGAATCTATAAATGTACTCCTGTATTAGAGGTGCAATAAAGATTATTATTATTCTCTTTATTTTCTTTAAAACTTAGGCTAGATTTTATAATAATTATATAAAAAGTAAAATATAAATCAATATTTACAAAACATAAAATCATTATAAAAACCTAACCTAGTGTGCCGCCGGCAGCGAGGCGGGGCCTAAGCTACCGGTGGTTACGGCGACAGAGAGAGGAACCTCCTGGCTATCCGCGCCGTGTCCAGGAGTACCGCCCTCTGTATCTGACCCTTGACCCAGCCATCTAGCGAGAGTCTCTTGAGGTGTTGGTCGAGACTCTTCGCTATTAGACCGTTCGCAGAGACGACTATCGGGACAATGATCGTTGAATCAACATCCCACATGGCGGTCACCTCGTGTGCCAAGTCTAGGTACTTGCTGACTTTGTCCTTCTCGGCTTTCACGAGGTTCTCGTCATGGGGGATGGTGATGTCAACGAGCACTGCCTGGCGCTTCGATCGATCTGTCAGCACGATATCAGGTTTATTGGTTACAATAGTCCTGTCCGTGATGACAGATCGATCCCAATAGAGCGTGGCATGACCATTTTCGAGAACTGGTGCAGGTGTATACTTATAGTACGGCACTTCGAAGTTCGCAAGACCGTATAAAAGAGTAAGTTGCTGGTGAATGATCCTGGCTACTAAGTTATGTCTGTGCAAGTACTCGCCGTTAGCAAGATGACCACAACCGGAAATGATATGCCTGAGTGATTCTCCGGGACGGCGGCATGCCCGACAAATGTCGACCGTACCGTCCTTCAGGATATACTTCCGGTAGTTGTTCGTCATGATAACTTCGTCCGCAATTACACAGACAAAACCTTCAGTTTCCCCGAAGAGATACCCGAAACGTAGCCAGTTCACCGAAGCAGGCAGGTCTACGTCGGGCCCTGTGAGGGCCCTGTAGAACCGCCCGTGTAGCTCCTTACTCTTCCATTCCGCCTTGCGGTCCTCGGTGCTCCATACTTTAAGCCTGCGCCAGTTCTCCTTTGCCATGGAAAAATTTAATTTAAATTTAAATTATTATTATTATACCCCCTTATGCGTTGCGCGTAGGGGGTTAAAAATAGTTCCCACCTCCGTTTCTTACAGTCCAAACCAGGTTTTTAATCACAAAAACTTCCTCATAACTCCCGTTCAAGACAAAAGGCGAATTCGGCTTTACGGGCATTGAGCGCCGATCTGCGATTACTTTTTTAATCGAGATTAAACCGCCCGTGATATCCATTGTTCGGTTATGATGGCGGGGGTATTTGTTGATTTGTAACAGCCAGTGATGCTTGATTTCTTGGGATGATTATGATTCTTTGCGGGAATTCTTCAAATTTTTAGTCAACCCTATCCTAACATTGAGGGAATGAGGGCTATCGCGTATGAATTCGCCGCTAGAGGCGCTAATGTAGCATGGGGTCTCCGAAATGTCAAATGTCACTCTTTGTGGTTGCGCTACGCGGGTTAATATCTAATTGTAACAAAATGGTGACTATTTTACAATACCTGAGCTTGATTATGGCAAATATGAGTTACGGGTCAATGACTGTCAGGGCTTTGAGGCAGTTTTGTCTTTCGGAAACTAATTTCTTCCTTTTTTCCGAACAAAACGCGACCGCGCTACAATGCGGTATGTTCGATAATTTTACGGTACGGTTTTAAGGTATTGAATATGATTTAAATGTAAACTTCGTTCTCATGTCCATAATAATCAATAACAATTTTTGACAGCTGGACCTTAGTCGACAGTGGCGCCAACTGGTGAGCACAATAACGATAGCCCCCATTGAACTATCCTTTACCCGATGAGGGGTCCATATTTAATATTGAATTTATTAAAATGAGTAATTAAAATAAATATATATATACTTGTAATAATTTTACATGCAAGTTTATTATTATAAAGTAAGAATTAGGCTTAAAACTTTATATGAAAATGAAATGTTAATTAATTATGTAACTATAATTTAAAAAAAAAAATGTAATACTAAATAACTTTGCATGCAAATAATAATACTAAATGTTTTATAAGTTATAAGTCCGCCGACGACGACCGGTCCGGGACCGGTTTAGCCTAGTGGGTAGTGCACCTGCCTGTGAAGCTGACGGTCCTGGGTTCGAATCCCGGTCAGGGCAAATATTTGTGTGATGAGCATGAATATTTGTTTCTGAGTCTTGGATGTTTTCTATGTATTTAAGTATTTATATCTATTAAATATATCGTCGTCTAGTACCCATAACACAAGCCTTCTTGAGCTTACTATGGGGCTAGTTCGATTTGTGTAAGATTGTCCTCTAATATTTATTTATTTATTTATTTAAGTCATTCATTATGGAAATAAATGAGGTTTTATTATTATTATTATTATCCTAACATTAATTGAGACACCGTGGGCCGGCGCAGTCTGTGACAGGCGTTATTTGTATTTTATTTTTCGTCCAGTAGTACGGTTAATCAATTTGATTTCTGGACAACTTCGTACCTTGTCACAGTGGAAATCAATATGAAAGCCACTAAGCCTTATAAGTTTTAAAATGTTTTTATTTCAAATTATGAGAAAATTATTGATAATACCAATAAAGTTATTAAAGGCTACGGTAATTTTATTAAAGTTTTGGATAGTAATAGCCATTTTTTGATTTTATTTTGTGTTAGCCGAAAAAACAAGTTTTTAGCTTGAAAATGGTCTATTTGGAGTGATGTTTGAAAAGATATTTCTTAATGAAAAATCAAAAAAATACATGTGTAGTTTATGACAAAAGGTCATAATATTAAGTTTTTTTTCATAGTCAGGTTCAAAAAAAAAAAACTTAATACGAAAGTGTCTCATTTCTAACACCCCATTAACGAGTAGCTTAAAAATCGTATGAAGATACAACGTTTTGAAATTAACACATTCCCAACGAATACCCCTTTTAACTCGTGTTCAAATACGACATTTCGCCATTAAGCCTTTGTCAATGTACGCGGACAAAGTACCCGTCGAAGAATACTCAGCTAACACCAGTTAAACGCCCCACTACAGCGAGATCGTGACTGGCCAGGGTTGTTCCCGGGCGAGGCAACGAATTGTCTCGTGTTCCCTGGTTTCTGGACTACTAATTCAACGTTAGTTTCTAGGTTTGTCGCAGTTAAAGACTGGAATACAGTGTTGCTTTTTTAATCCGTGGTTTTTGCTGAATTTCTTTAACAAGATCAGGCGCCAAGTTTTGAACCTTTTTGGGATTTCTTTGAGTGCAAAATGTAATAAATAAGATATGTACCAACCATTTTCAATTATTAAGTCATTAGGTTAAGGTACAATGGAACTGATGTAATCTTAAATGATTAACTGTTCCTAAAACAATAAAGAAAAAAAAAATTATAAAACAAGAACAAAATTAGAATAGTGGCTACTTATTATAATCTCATAAAAAGCTAGTAGAGAGATCAACATCTAGAGATCTTATTAGAATCACCTTTCTTAATATTACAAATAAGATAACAATTTGTAGAAATCTTATAGGCTTCAAAATTGAGTACGGAAATACAATTAGAAACTAGAAAAAACTAAATTAATGAAAAATACCTTAAAATGTACATAACTAAACGCTAAAATAACATAAAAAAGAAACTCCAATTATAAAAAGAATATGCCGTAGATATCTTATTAGAATATTTCAATTTAGATTTCATTTCGGGTCATTCTACTTTTCCATGACCAGTTTTCTATTACAAAAAAAAATCTATGATATAATGTATTGCACTAGTGTACAAAAATATGATTTCGAAATAGTACCTGAACCTAATAAAAGGAATTTATTAGTAAAAATACTTAAATATTAACATATTTAAGGTTAGCTGGAAGAGATCCCTCATAGGGATAAGTTCGCCTTTGTACTCTAATCTTATGTGACATGTATATTGTTTTAACCTGTTATTGTGTACAATAAAGTGCTTACATACATACATACATACCTATTGCTGTAAAAGGTGGGTAACATAGTGGTAAAACTATATTTTCGTACAAATGGTGAGACATCCAAGGACCACTGAGTTACTCGATTTATGGATATTAGCTGTGGTTCGTTAATTACCAAAACTATCCAAAGTGGTACTGCAATTAAACCTCTCCTCTTTCTAATTAACAATACAAAAATATGAAGTGAGGGCCAACTATTCCGAAATCTGCATTTAAAAAAAAACGTGTCTGAAAATAATGTACATGAAAAAGTAGAATGGCCCATTCACGCTTCTCTTCTCATCGAAGGATGTAACCTAATACCAAGATCTGGTGATCTCATTTTACGAAGTCGACTGCTAGATTGGGTTTTGGGTTCTAGTTTTAGGTAAGATTATACCGGTTTTCTTACGATATTATCCTTCACCGAAAAGCATTGTGATTAATCATATTTCGTACCTACAAAAGTTTTTCGAAAAACTCAATGGTACGAGCCGGGGCGACCTTCAGACCCCAGATGCACTCTCATCCATGCAGATGCATCTCTGCCGCACTTGCTAGTTCGTGCGATAGAGAGGGAGATATTCGAACTTCGTTCGTTTTCAGTTCGCGGTAGCCCCTCTGTGCCTTTACCATGAGTTTGCATGACCGTACTCGCTAGCGACTGCGTAAACGATTTAGTATGCCGATTCTTAATTCTATTGCGTAACCGCCAGAGGCGCTGTACTTTTGCCCATACAAACTTTTACGCAGTCGCTAGCAAGTACGGTCATGTAAACTCATGGTAAAGGCACTGTACCATACCTCAAAGCTCGGCTACAATGGCTCTTTTGAACTATATCTGTGGGAGAATTAGTTGTCTTCCTAGTTTACTAGCATAATTCGCAGTGTGAACAAGTTTAAGAGTTGATGGCAAGCACCACAAGTCGTCCAGGTATCGAAGTTTGCTTTGATTGTAACGCGGCTCGACGCGGCGGTGGCAGGGTTAAGTCATGGCAGGCAGCGGGTTTGGGAAGTGAGATGATTTCCTGATTATCAAGTAGATTTGTAAGTGGCATCTTCTAGATATGACTGATTAAACATGTGTAAGG
Organism: Epiblema foenella; assembly: GCA_963556455.1. Classification (NCBI taxonomy): domain Eukaryota; kingdom Metazoa; phylum Arthropoda; class Insecta; order Lepidoptera; family Tortricidae; genus Epiblema; species Epiblema foenella. The sequence continues at coordinate 21,343,880 of OY747104.1, forward strand.
CACAGCCACGTGACTTCATGATTTGTCGGTGCGGAGGCGGTAAAATAGAGTAGTGTTTTCTCAAGCCAATTAACGAAAGGAACGGGTAGTTTGGGAGAAACAAAAAAAAATGTCAATAAGGACCACCCTAACCAAAGCATAATGAAACAGGGCATGAATTTGATATGAAATTACAGTTCCCATTCAGTTCCTTCGACATTAATAATCCGTAAAAATACTCTTTATTGCACACCTCAAAAGAACATAATACAGAACATTAGATAAGTCTGGGTACGACCACAGTAAAGAGTTTAAGGCAAGGCCAAAAATACTGAAGTTTGAGTTTCCAGTGTGAAGAAATAATTTAGGATTACACTATACAACAATTACTGTGGATTGAAAAATGCCTTGATAATTCTGTCAAACAATCCTAAATATGTGCGTAAAAATATGCTTTAATGCTGCAGATTTATAATTATCAAAGACAGTCATATGTTTTATTTTTTACGAAAAGGATAGGTCTTTTATTGATCTAACAAAATAAATGGATTTATAGTTCTAATACAATGAGCGGACAGATTTTTGATAAGTGATACACGTGTTCCAAAAATCAATTAAAATGTACTAAATATTTACGAAATTACGCGCAGAGCTTCCCTAGAGAGCGGGATGGTTAATTGCAAATTCACTCATGTTAGATGGGGTCATTTACAAGGGATTTTTTTTGTTACACGTACCCTTTTCCACCCGCCAAACTCTTGCTCCTTAAACCACCACATAAGCTCGATCGCTGATAAATTCTATCAATAACAGAAGCGAGAGATGTCGGTTGCCTTCAGTAGCGTTACCCCGCCGTGTAATAAGGCGTTCAGACATCTTTGTCTACCAACTTCGTCGTCTGACGAATTGGCGGTGACATAAGGGTGTTATAACAACTGACGGCAGCTACGATGCTAATTTTGTGGACGGAATTAGGTTGACGAGTCTTTTGGTCACAACTTCATCTGCGTAGATTGGGTGTGCCTTTAGGAGCATAACAACGATTGGCATAACACTTAATCACTCATAAAATGGTTGCTCATAAATTGGCTTTTGCAGTAATAGGTCACAGTTGTTCCCTGTCATAATAGTTTAACCATAATGTTGGATATCTTAAAATTAGTAGTCATATACTGAAGATCACAATTATTATTAGTCTGACAATAGACATTATACAATGGTGACTGGCCATTTTTGATCTGTATTTTCTTACTATCTAAAGCAGTTCGGTGTAGGTACGCCGACGAGCGAAGCGAGGAGGAGTGTTAGGTAGAACTTCTACTCTACAGCGCGCGAGCTGAGCGAGCGTGCCGCAGTAGCGTCCGGTGAAATGCCAGAACCGAACATTTTTTCGTAAAACTGTTAAAGCTATTGATATTTTATACATCAAGCTTTTATGCACAATAAATTTTTGGCAATTTTTATTTATGCTTTAAAACATTATGCTTACAAAATACATGCGAAAAGTTTATTAATTACGATACAAGTAGTTATGCCTATCAAAAATATGGGTCAAATTTTATTGCAATCCGATATGGATACAGATCACTTTCGATAAATACTTGCAATTTAATTATTTTAGTGGAAAGATGGCCCTAATTTATTCATATTTTAGGCGCAGACTTAATTGTCGTTCTCCTATCCAAACTTCCATATCCTTTCCACTCAATAAAAGTATGATTTCCAGGAAATAGTCCTGTGTTCTGCCCAGGATCTGTTTATAGGTTTGAACTTGAAAAGGTCAGACAAACAAAGTTACATTCCCATTTAAAATAGTATTATTTAAAAAAAACTTACGGCCATTAACGATTTCTGACGATATAAGAGTAGACATAAAACTTCTACAAAAGCCAATCAAAGAGACATTCCAAAGATTTGTAACTCCTAAGTTTGTTCAAATTATTTAGGAGTTTAATTCGGTTTGGTGAGAGCCGCATAAATATGTCGCCACTCCCACGTGTCGGTCTAATTTAAGCGCCTTTTAAATCTAACGATTACTTTTAGAATGCGTCCTGGGTGCATAAGATGGCGCTTCTGATCTATGTTGTAGGTATTGAGTACATCGTTCTGAAGCTATAAATATAAATAAATAAATATTTTTTTGGACAATTTTACACAAATCAACCTAGCCCCCAAACTAAGCAAAGCTTGTACTATGGGTCCAAGTGACGATATACGTACTTATTTAGATAAATAGATACTTAAATACATAGAAAACATCCAAGACTCAGGAACAAATATTCGTGTTCATCACAAAAATACATGCCCTGACCGGGATTCGAACCCGGGACCTCCAGCTTCGAAGGCAGGGTCACTACCAACTAAGCTAAAGCGGTCGTCGTACATGCCCTGACCGGGATTCGAACCCGGGAGTAGCTGAACGCTCCTCCAATACCCACACAAACTAACCTTTTTAAAATAAAAACGCACCTACTTAATGAGCAAACTTCTATTTAGCCGGCTGTGTCTACATGATGTTTACTTTTAATTATTTACTTACCATAATATTGCTCACTAGTTTAATACACGTAACTGTTTCAGTTTTAGTTTCACTGGCAAATGTATCACGCTGTACGCTACAGTTTTTTATCAAGTTAAAAGTAATATGTTTTTTTGTGTTGTTACCAGTATGTGTTAAAAGATCCACTAAAAATCAGCACCGGCGCACAGCTGTGCCTTTACCAAGTTTGCATGACCGTACTCGCTAGCTAAGAAAAAAAATGAAATTATTACGCAACATTTATATAATTGGCATTAACTTGTACAGACTTCTTGATTGTGCAATAAAGTTTAAATAAATAAATAAAAACTTACCCCGTTATTCGTAAACGTCTGTCAAACCTATATTAGTTAACCAGCCGCTAAAGTTCGTTTGTCCTTATCTGTCACTTTAACATTGACGTTTGTGAGAATGGGACAAAGAACTTTTTAGTTAGCAGAGGTTTGTTAAGTTTTATGAATGAGGGGTTTAATTTTTAAAGTCACCCCTCAATTTGAAAGTAACCCCGGTACATTTTTTACACCTGCTATTCAGAAAAGAGTTATTGTTGCCTTCGAATGAGGGATCAAAGTTATACTTTTCTTCCCTCATATGAGGGCGACAATGACTCTTTTCTCATAGAAGGTGTGAAAAGCAGTATGTGATACTCTGTAGTAAAATCATTTGTAAGATATTTCATGTTTTTAGCAGCGGGCCTCATAGACAGTGTGAAAAGCAGTATGTGTCACATGGTAGCAAAATTATTTCCGTCTTGGGCGTAAACACTTGAATCCCTCGCTACGCTCAAGATTCTACAATAGAATTTCGCTTCACTCAGAATTAAATATATCGCCCTCACCGTAAATACTGTAAACTGGGGTGACTTTAGGGCGGAGCCACTTTGATAGATTAAGAACACTAATATAATCGTCACTAAGTATTTCTAATTTGATTCAGTTCAGTAAATAGTTAGGAAATATACCAAGGGATAACACCGACCCAGGTTAACCAAATAAAAACTAGAAATACGGCTTAAAAACTTGATTTTAAAAGTAGCCCCTGAATTTAAAAGTAACCGGTTTACGGTATATCATTTTGCTCCCTTGAGACACAATTCACACACACACTATTCATTTTGCACACTTGAGACACTATTTCAGATATCTACCTAGTAAGAATAAAAATAACAAGGGAAATGTTCGCGCCCAAAGCCAGCAACATTTTAAGGCGTCCCATCAATCGAAACTCAGAATGGTCCTGAGCGATATTAACATCCATCTGCCGGCTCCGTCGATTCCACTCGGATGCTTAACGTGATATATTCGACTTGATTTTCCAATAGATTTCCAAAAAACTTACAATTTAACTGTTTTTTTTTGTATAAGCAATTCCTCTGTCCTTTCATGACTCAAGACATAGGTTGTCCGTAAGTAAAATGTAAGTTCTTAGGCTAGGTTTTATAAAGATCCGTTAGACCTTATGTCGGTTTGTTATGTCAAAAAATGTAATGATTTACTGAAATTTGATCTAACATTTGGTCTAACGGATCTTTGTAAAACCCGGCCTTAGTTAGTTCTTCAAATGTCAGATCAAATTTCAGTAACTCAGTACATTTTTTGACATAACAAACCGACATAAGGTCTAACGGATCTTTATAAAACCGAGCCTTGGGGGACAAACATAGGATCACAGGCCGGTCATCGTCAAATATGGCGCCGGCAGCTGTCATCCCATAGAAACTTGTCAAACTTTCCATACAATCAGATTTTGACGAACACCGCTTATGATTACAGACGGTTTGGTGCAACCCACCCTTAAAATGACAATTCCAACTGTTCTCACTACATTTTGTAAATAAATTATTTTATATTATCGTAATACGTCGTTTTTTAGAGTTACGCCTGATCTACCTACATTCATATTTAATATGTTTTTTTTTTTGTGATCAATAAAGAATACTTGTACTTTTGTGTCATCATGTACAAGGATCTCATATTTAGATACCTTCTTAATATAAATAAGCATTTAGATATACATTACAATAACAGCATGAACAGAAATCAGCATTCAAAAAAATTACATACAGTTCAAGTTTGTACATACCTAAAGGCCGATTTACACGGTGCAAGAACTTGCATGGTATTACCAACCGATGTACGGCGAATTTGATCAAATCCGGCAATACATAAATTTACACTAACGTGAGACATATTTACACTTAATAAGAAAACAACGGTTGGAACTCACTTGGAAAGTCACTATTTCCGACATGTTTCGGACTACAATTGGAGTCCTTCATCAGGTTGAGTGTTCCAATTGAGTTCCAACCGTTGTTCTCTAAGTATTTATGTCTATTAAATATATCGTCGTCTGGTACCCATAACACAAGCCTTCTTGAGCTTACTGTGGGGCTATTTCGATTTGTGTAAGATTGTCCTCTAATATTTATTTATTTATTTTATTTATTAAATCCGGCAATGTATTGAATATCGCATGCAAGTTCTTGCATCGTGTAAATGGGCCTTAACTGAGAGAATGCCATTCATCGGCTCTTTGCTTATACGTCGGTTACTGTAACCATTCAGTGACAGTTTTACGCCTCTCTGTGAATCCGGCTTCAGATTGTAAATATATGATTTAATAATATACAGCATAGAAAATCCTCTGGCGAACACGATTAACATCCGATGACAACTAGAGATGTACCGACTAATCGGGAAAATCGATTATCCGGCCACAATAAGTCGGCGACTAGTCGGCAAAAGAGACCGACTATTCGGCACTTAATGAGTAACTGCAAAATAATATAAAAAGTACCAATAGGACTTCAAGTTTCATTTCTTCTTAAAAATAGGACTTTATATTTTCGTCATTATCATCATCATATCAGCCGAAAGACGTCCACTGCTGGACATATGCCTCCCCCAAAGAATGCCATAATGACCGGTCCTGCACCACCCGCATCCAGCGGACACCCGCGACCTTTACCAGTTCATCAGGACCAGGGTCATTTTCATCATAGATTAATTAAATGATTTTGACTCAAAACATGAACGCATGAGTGGCGTGACCAGCGGACCGAAGCAAACGTTCTCGATTGCACGGAACCAATGATCGGCGTCGCCGACTAATCGGCCGCCTCAGCGCCGATTAGTCGGCCACCTCAGCGCCGATTAGTCGGCTAGTTAGCAAAATCCATAGTCGGCCCATCTCTAATGAAAACAGATAAAGTACGTCAATAAAATCTATCACGCAAAAGCCACATAATACGACTACAACTCAGTTGTCTTTTATACGATAAACATATCGAGGAAAAGCAAAACGCAAGCCTTTCTATCAACGCGTCATTCAGATAACGTATAAAAGATAATGTCTATCCGCAATTTATTCGATTGTTTCTATTGCCATCTTCGAATCAGTAACTCAGGTCGGCCGTAACAATATATCGATACGGAATGGTTATTGAATAGAATACAGATAGCGTTCCGACGAAACGGAGATTCGACTTAAGCGAAGCGATTGACCGTGATAACCTATCCCCTCGTTTTTACGGATGCATCCAAAACAAGTCTTATTTTAGTGTAGTTAAAGTTGATGCTACCGATTGCAGTGTTTGGGAGCGACAAATGTAAATTTGTTTTTAAATATTAATAGGTGCTTCTAGCGATTATTTAAATAATTTACTGAGTTTCGGCGTTGCTAATAAACATGTCAGTCTGAGAGTGTCGACCTCGTGTCCGAGTATAAATCGTTTAATTCGAATGATAATCGTCTTGTTATATCATTAGTCAGTCGGTTTAGATTCCCATCAGTTTATAAATGTACGTGTATAAGTCAGAGTATTTTGGAAATTTCGGAATTGACTTGCGGCGTTGCTGGCTATTTTTATTTAGTCAAGTATCATTAAATCAACGGCTTCGATTCATATTTCATAGAGAATACTCCATAAATTTCTATTTTTTCTAATGGGAGAGGTAAATCAAAGGGCCTACAGCAGCACCCGATCACGAGTATGACGCGTATCTCAGCCATTAATTGAGATAATAAAAAAACCGGCCAAGTGCGGGTCCGACTCGTGCTTAGAGGGTTCCTTACACAGATGTGTACCGGTTCCAACCCTATTAATTCAGGGAAATTTCAACAGTATGTTGCAGAAATTGAACGCCATGGGTACAGCGCCGTCTAACTGCGAATTTTATTACAAATTTGAGCGACTGAATAACTTAGTATGTGTGGTGGTTTTTCAAGGATAATTCGTTATCACGTGAACCAATTCCTTTTTGTTTCTTTATTTGAAAGTAGGTAGTTCCAGCATACTTGCGTAGGAATTTATAAAACAAAAATATATGCCAAGGTAAATAAATTACAAACTTAGTAGGTATAGAAATGTTTTTTGATGATAAAAAAAAGAATGCTTATGGCATTAAGTCCTCCTTTTGTATGATAAGTTTTACTTTTGTGCAATAAAAATTAAATAAATAAATAAATATAACTATAGTTCAAATAAAATTTGATATTAATTTTATGTAGGTAATAATTTTATTAATATTAAGTATAATAATATTATATTTTATCCTTTGTAAACCTCGGTATTTTTTTACATTTTCCTTCATAAATCGAAAATGACAACATAAAAAAAAATTAAATTATTTCAGAATATGCAACTCAGGACCTTTCATATGACACCCCACTTGACATATTCACTAGACTTTCAAATTTTGAACCAGCCGTTATCTGTCATTTTTCACAGAAAATATTAAAATATTAAAAATAACATGTTCTATGCATCTAGGTTACCGTTCTTTATAACTGTTCCAAATTTCAAGTCGATAGCATAAGTAGTTCTTGAGATATTTAGCGATGGACAGACAGACAAACAGACAGACAGACAAAGTGAAACCATAAGGGTTCCTTTTTCACCATTTTGGTACGGAACCCAAACCCTTCGCAACAGTACAGCGTCAAATATGTCACTAAAAGGAAAAATATATAAAAAAATGTAAATTATATTCACCATCCAAAAATTTCTAACATATCTTCAACCTACATTTTTACTATCCATTTGGATAGAGCGCAACTAAAATCCTTTTATACTGCCGCCTTTTTTATTTTACATCAACAGAAAGTGTTAAATATTCATTTTTGGCATCTAAGTTGTAGACGACTAACATAATAATAAATCATGAAACGTCACTCGAAATTGGATATGCTTTTAACCAACACCCATACATTTTAAACAACAAATTCAGAAGCCATATATAACTAAAAACCTGATTAGAACCCATTATTTCCAATTAGTAATTTATCGACACTTGTATTTACTTAGGCATTGAATTTTTAATGTTGATAAAGTGATTTACATGTAAGTCTTGTAAAATTTTTTTTTTTTGAACCTGACTGTGGCTTTATAAGCCGGGCCCAATAAAACGATAGGAGTGCGTGGTTGGAGAGTAGCCTGGGGAAAATCCAGAGGAAAACCTCCGGCACGACCACGCATGTGGTTTGGAACACTGGAATACTCTAAGAGTTTGCGCTCCAGTGAGATTGGTTGAGCGGTTTCAACCGAATCTGAGGTGTGAGTGGAATCGAGCTACTGGGAGTTTTGTCGCTGGTTCACTAAACCTAGCCTAGCTGAGAAGAGTCCAGCAAGAAACTCAACTAGGCCCGACCTGGGTCGGACTGACTCTACCCGGTGTGCGGCGGTACCGGGGCAAATAGGGATTATATGTGCCACTGTTGTCGCGATCGCGCGGTCTTGTAAAATAGTGTGATATATAGATAATGCCGTAGCTATATGACCGTTATAACACCGTCTCGTCTAGACCGAATTCATAATTAGATAAATATGTTTTGAGCGCCATTAAACAGCTTGAGTATTTTTAAGGTTATTTTATGCATCGTATCACCAAAAACGGAGTGACATCAAGTAATAAAAATAACCAAACCAATAGTTCCTAGAATATGCACAATACGAGTAGATATTAAGTCAAAGTCAAAGTGTTTATTTGTAAAAAGATAGGTGGCACTGTCATGACAGTGTTGGAAAAATATATAAATGTCACACTATGTTTTGCCCGCGAGCGTACAAAAACTTATTAGAAACTTACACCTAATTAAACAAGAGACAAGCAAAATTAATAAAATTTATAATCAAACAAATAATCAGTTACGTATTAAGATTACATGTCAGAAAATCTGTGATTGAATAGAAACGTGATTAAGTAATAATGTTTTTTTTCTTTTTATACTTTCTTTCTTTTTTTTAAGGTGCCAAAACTCCGAAAAAAAATATCTCTAACTTGGTATTGCACTATAACAATTTCAATGTCAGATTTTTAGAGCAATAAATACTGTCAAAATATATATATATATATATATATTTTCATATCACCTGATGGTAAGCGATATTATGGTCTAGGATATGGAAGGTGAGTCTCAACTCAACTCTCGCCTTGAAGGCCAAAAGATTCGAGGGAATCAAGGAATTGTTAGGACAATTACCGGATAGATTTTTCATAAGTCATCTATTCCAAAAGTCAATTAAAATGTACGAAATATTTACCAAATTACGCGCAGAGCAAACTCACGCGTGCTAGAGGAGGTAATAGGCAATGGATTAGCGTTGCCTTAAGTTGGTGCAACCCACATATATTCCCATGCCAATTTTAGCAAGTTTACTCATGCGTGCGACAAGCACAGCATATTGAGCTAACATTAAAGAGCGAGCAAAACAAAAAATGTAACGGCTAAAATCACCTTCGCGGTAACGGGTATGGTGAACATTCTCATAAAATTTTGTAGGAGAATTAGCAATATTCCAAATAGGAATATATAGTCCTCCTCATCGATTTCGATAACGGCGACCCTGACAAATTATGGATTTGCCCTATTGTGAGCTCTGATATGGCTGGCTAGGCCATGCTCTTAAAAATTCTATTACATGCTTGACAGTAGAGCTGGCTAGATGTGTTATACGTGTACACGTTTTTTTTTTTAATTCATTGTAATGTCATGCATACACAATAAGATGTTACATTTCTAATTTAAGTCATTTCATGACACCCTGTAAGGGCACACAATAGTCATAATGTTAAATCTAGATTGAAAAACTCGATTATTACATTTACAATTATGGTTTATGTCAAATAAGTTAGGTCAATCAACTATTTACTTCACAATTAATTATATAATATATATTACTGTTATTTTATGTATAATGTTAATCCAAGACTAAGTGCTTTCATTTTATTTCAATTTACTTATAATAATTTGCTAAATTATTGTCATCAAGGAATGCGTCCACCGAGTAGTAACAATTTTCTATTAATAGGTTTTTAACTTGATCTTAAATACCTCATCATCAGGTTGCAATTTGATCTCATCTGGTACATTGTTAAAAATTAGAATGCATTTATACTGCGGTCCTTTTTTAAACATGGCCGGATTAGATTTTGGCAATGCTAATTTATTTCTATACTGCTTTCTAGTTTTAATAGTATCAGGTTTTACTGGAAATAGTTCTGGGTTTTTTCGCACAAAGAGGGCAGCTTCCAGTATACATATATATAGATGGTAGTGTCAAAAGTTTATTTTTAATGAAGTGAGGACGGCATTTACTTGTTATAAGGGGCAAACGAGCAGACGGATCGTCTGATGGTAAGCAATTACCGTCGCCCATAGACACCTGCAACACCAGAGTAGTCGCAAGTGCGTTGCCGGCCTTTCAGAAGGGAATACGCTCTTTTCTTGAAGGTTTGAAGGTCATATCGGTCCGGATATACCGCAGGCGACAGTTCTTTCCATAGTTTGGTTGTATGTAGGAGCGTTTAGACCTCTCTTTTCTTAATTGGCGTTTTCAATCTAACGTTATTAGGTGATTTTCTTCAAAGTACTTGATTCCCTGAAATAGCAATGTCGGCATCAACAACATTAATATAGATTTATTAATATTCTAGTTCAAAACCCGACGTTTAAATAAATAAATAAATATTAGAGGACAATCTTACACAAATCGAACCAGCCCCACAGTAAGCTCAAGAAGGCTTGTGTTATGGGTACTAGACAATGATATATTTAATAGATATAAATTCTTAAATATACATAGAAAACATCAAAGACTCAGAAACAAATATTCATGCTCATCACACAAATATTTGCCCTGACCGGGATTCGAACCCAGGACCGTCAGCTTCACAGGCAGATGCACTACCCACTAGGCTAAACCGGTCGTCAACTTCGGACTTTTATTGTCGTCATTCTCCATCAAGATTGCTTTAAAATATTAATATCTAAATTATTTATGCATTTTATGTTTACACCTTGAATAGTTATAGCCATTTTAATTATTGGCGCATAATATTAATTGATTTCTTAGCTAAGGACAAGTGAGGAGCCGGACAAGTCTATTAGAGTAGGGTAAACGTCCCAGTGCTGGACAGCTGCCCAATAGATGACAGTTATTGGTCATCTACTGACATATGATTGAAATTGCCATGTATTGGGTCAGTGTTGAGCACAGCAGGGGCATTTAGTTTATTCGTTTTTAGGGTTCCGTAGCCAAAGGGTCCAAATCCCTATTGCTGCCACACACGCGTCCGTCCGTCCGTCCGTCCGTCCGTCGTCTGTCACACAGGTTTACAGACGAACAGTTGGAGCACTACAGTGATCAAATTTTTACTGTATATAATATCTTGTTGACCCAAAAACATACAAATTATCAACACATGTTTTTAAATGGCTCCCATGCAGCTAATTATAATTATGAAGAATTATTTTGTCAAGTCAGTTTTTAGAAATTATCAAAAACAAAGAGAGCGCAAACTCTTAGAGTATTCCACTGTTCCAAACCACACGCGTGGTCGTGGTTAGGTTTTCCCCTGGATTTTCCCCAGGCTACTCTCGGGCGGCTTGAGAACTTCTAACAGTCAAGTTGTCCACTCACTTGATAAGCCTAATTCCAATAAGGTCTGGTTTTCCCTCGGGTTGGAAGGTCAGATGAGTATCGCTTCCGTAAAAACTAGTGCGTACGCCAACTATTGGGATTAGGCAGCGGACCCCGGGCATCCTTTAGGATGCAACTATACCGGGATAATGCTAGCATGATGATGATGATGACTTAAATCAGGGCTCGGAAACCGGTTGCGTCTTCATACAATTAACCGGTTAATAATTTCGGTAAATTGCGTTTTACGATATTTTTTCGTATTTTAAATCATTTATTTCATAGATGAAGGCTAACAAAAACACATCTTAAAATAAAAATGGAGATATGAAAAGTACTTTAGGAGATATTTCAAAAATAGTAAAAACCGGTTCCGAGCCCTGACTTAAATTAATTTACCTGTAGCTACGTGTATTAAAAATGATATGAGTTTGCAGAGCATCATCAAGGTAATTGCTTGAAATAGCTATTTTACCGTTCAAACAATTAAGTTTAAAATGCAATAACATTTTTATACAAATTCGGCCAATTTCAACATTAACAAGACGGACAAGCTAATTCGACCTAACAACGGTGCATTGCAATCCGGTACTCGCGTTTCAGGGGTAAGGCTGAGTGTTCACTAGTCGCGTGCGAAAATAAATAAATAAATATTTGTGGACAATCTCACACAAATTAACCTAGTCCCAAACTAAGTAAACCTTGTACTATGGGTACTAAGTGACGATATATATACTTAAAAAATTTCGGGACGTATTATTTTTACTTGATAGAGTGGGGATTTAATCTCAGCCAAGTCAAGTTGCCCACTCTCTTGACAATTCTAATCCCAATAAGGATATTTTATTTCGGCAGTTACTTATTGAAGGCTATGTCGGTGACCCCAGACACAGCCTTCAAAATTGCGAGACTTAAGTGGCAGTGGGCAGGGCACATTGCTCGCAGGACTGACGGTCGATGGGGCCAGAAACTGCTTGAGTGGCGTCCACGCACCGGAAGACGAGCTGTCGGTAGGCCTCCGACAAGGTGGAGTGATGACCTGGTGAAGGTCGCGGGAATCCGGTGGAAACGAATGGCACAGGACCGGTCTAAATGGCGAGCCTTGGGGGAGGCCTATGTTCAGCAGTGGACGTCTTTCGGCTGAAATGATGATGATGATGAGTTACTTATTTATCGGCCAGTCCATCGTCAAGCAAGCAGATCACACTCGGGTTATATATTAGCACTGCGTCATTTCCACTCTAGAACAGGGACCGTTTTCGGTACGGTATAAGTGGTATGGTAGCGGTATTGGATATCGATGCCGCTTCGTTATAAAGGTAGAACTATACCGGTTGAAATATAAAGGTACGCTACCGGTATAAAATAACGATATCGCTATATTTGATAGGTGTACTAAAACTTTCGTTATAACGGTAGCTAACCGGTACTATTTCAGTACCAAAAAAAATCTTTAATAACTTTTACGATGGGTACGTAAGCGCAATCAACAGCGAACAGCTAATACGTCAGTAATCTATCGCGCCGAACGAAATTTAACAAAAATGGGCTGCTCTGCAACTTAAAAAAAAAATAAGATTTGAAAAGTAGTGTTTCGACTAAAAAAATTACCTAATCTAGTTTAAGTTTATATATTTCTTGCATGATTAATGTCCTCAAAGTGTTGAAATAAGTCTAATATGTTGTTTTTGGTTACCATCACAATTAAGTATGTCAATAATTTAGATGTATTACATAGTAGTGGCAGCTTTACTGGTCGATGTATCTATATAGTGTAAGTTATAATTTTAAGTATTATTTGTACTGTTATTTGCCCAAATAAACATTAAAACATATATTAGGCATTCATCCAATAACTAGCGCTCATTGGGTGGCGCCATTGGCGGCACCCTCTTAAAGCCCAAACGATACCTTAATGAAAACGATTCAGCTATCGAAAAAATAGCGGTACAGCATATTCCGCTGCCGAAAAATTTATTTCGCGGTATCGAAACTTAGCTGAAACGAAATGGTATGACGTCATACCGTTTTAAAATGCTACCTTAATTTTCCGGTTATGCACTCCCTGCTCTACCATAGTTAAGCCAATATATGATACAAAAAGAAAACATTTAAATATCATCATTGTGTCCCCATCTTTACATTCAGTTCTTAAGTTTCATTCATAAGTGGATGTCAACCGCCATATAAGCTTAGCTTGCGTACGAAATTCGAGTCTTATTACCATATATGAAGGCACAAAATCGATTTTATATCGCCATACAGGCTGACGGGATATGGTACGTGGGTTCAAATTTCGAGGTCGACTTTACGCCTACTTAATGTGTTACGTGTTTTTGCGATGAACGATTTTAGGGTTACTTATTACCAAAATGGTTTATTGGGTTCCGTTAATTCGCCTACATCGAGACATGTCCGGGGATTACGTAACGTTTTCAAACGTGACGTAATTACCCTAGTAAAAATGTATGAGATTTACATTTTCTGAAACCTAACCCAAGAATATAATTGGATAAAGGTGAGTGATGTTATAGAGATTAACCCCCTTATTCATAAAACTTAACAAACCTCTGCTTACTAAAATGTCTGTTGTCACTGTCTCACAAGCACATGTGTCAAAGTGACAGATAAGGACAAACGAACTTTAGCGGCTTGTTAACTAATATAGGTTTGATAGACGCTTATGAATAAGGGGGGTAACAAATTATACAAACATTTTAAAAACAGAAATAAAGCGAACTATTTAGTGCCCTAAATGCGGTCATTAAATACATCTCAAAATGTAACAATTCACAGAATGAGAGCTACCGGTTTTGAGCTCACCAGTTGGCGCCACTGTCGAGTAAGGTCCAGCTGTCAAATATTGTTATTGGTTATTATGGGCATGAGAACGAAGTTTACATTTAAATCATATTTAATATCTTAAAACCGTACCGTAAAAATATCGGACATCCCGTATTGTAGCGCAGTCCCGTATTGTTCAAAAAAAATGAACATAAGTTTCCGAAAGACAAAACTGTCTCAAAGTACTGACAGTCATTGACCCGTAACTCTTATGCCATAATCAAGCTCAGGTATTGCAAAATAATCACCATATTGTTCCAATTAGATTTAACGCTACACTAGCGCCTCTAGCGGCGAATTCATACGCGATAGCTCTCATGCTAACATTGAAAAATAAAGAAGTCGTAAAAAAATCTTATAGTTTATTTTTACCGCTTACCAGTTGCATAAACTGTCAAACTATTTTTTAAAACTATGATTTACACTTCTATATATACATTAACTAAAATCCAATTAACAATATTTTTTGATGGCACCGTTTCTGCTATTTTACGATTCTAAAATGGCAAGTTGTTATAATTATGTTAAATTAATCTTATATGAATGACACGCTATGGCTAGTGTAGGGTTGCCATACGTCCCGGTATGCCGGGACATGTCCCGGTTTGAAGAGTGTTGTCCCAGTGTCCCGCCCATTAAGCAAATTGTCCCGGTTTGAAAAGCATAGTTAATTAATAGGGACCAGTAGCTAGGTAAATAAGTACTTATGCATGTACGTAGTACGGACGGCCATAAGCCTAACCAGTGCTTATAGTGCCTGCGTGGCGCGCGCGTGAAGGATACCATCCCACGGCAAAGACCGAACCCGCTCCCACATCTGCTTTGACTTTGGGGATGAAGCATTGCGCTGATGTCCTTCCAATTTCTTCATGAGCTCTACCTATACTATTTTTTCTTTAATTGTCCCGGTGCTCGTCCTCATGCTTATGGCAACCCCAGGCTAGTGGCTACGTCACCGTGTGACAGACGCGGATACAGGGGGGGGGCAACAGGGGCAATAGCCCCCCCCTGAAACCTGTGTCAGGGGAGGGCAATTGCCTATGTCCTGACGTAGGACATATGTTCTGAATTGTCATATTGATAAACAGTTATCAAAAGTCAGTTTTATTTTCGGAAAGTTCGAAAGTGCCCCCCCCTGAAGAAAATCCTGGGTCCGCGCCTGCCGTGTGAGGCCACACAAGCGGCGTATTTACGAGCGAACTCGACAACTGTTTAAGTATACGTTTTTATTGACAGCTAAAAGTGCTTTATTACCCTGCCACTGCCTTAAATCTATTTTATTAATGATACCGTAGCCACTGACTACACTCCGGTTTTATGGCTGCACAGCCAATAGAGAAATAAAATATACACGCTGTCAATATTTTGGTCGTAAAATTATCGATCGATTAAAAATAATGACTCGTTTTTTAACGATCTTAAAAATTGGGTGATATTTGATCATCGCATTCAGGTTTTACATTTTAATTGCAATTTATAAAACAAACATAATTTATTTTTAAACAAACTTCTAGAAATTAATTTTGTTAAATATATTTTTAAGCCGTAACAGTAGCAAATGATATTGAAAGCTGGCTACTGACTACTGGGCTGTAAATCTAACAAGTCATAACAGTCATCGTGTCATAAATAAATATACGTAAGTGACACCTGTCATGTGCGAAAGCTGTTTCCTATTACGCAATCGGCTAAAATATACTTAGATTTATTTGGTTTAGAAATTAAAGCCATGTTTTTTTGTGATGGTGACAAAAGTAGCGTTGGTAAATATATATCAAACTCTTCAATTCACATAATCAAAAAAGGGTCGCACGACGCAAACTTTCATAGGCTGCGGTGTTTGCTGACCGCCAAGCAGGCCGCTAGCTTTTCATTAGAAATAAAAAAAACGAAAAGTGAAGTCACATACAGATGAATTTTACATTACAGAAAATTTCACTCACTACACTAACAGCCTATTTATTTGTATGGAAATTATTGGCACTTTCCTACTCCATACATCGTAATATCTATATTAATTATAAGGCAAGCAGGAGAGGACTTTGTATTAAAATGTTTGTAACATAAAACAAAATACACAATTAATAATAAAAAAATAAAACCGACTCCAAAAAACACTAAATAGTAAAAAATAATTTCCTTAGAATTACGATTTGAAACGGGATATTTACCATGTATATTTGTATTTTTGAGTTCCCGATATTTCCCGTTCCCGTTTCAAATCGTAATTCTAATGTAAATGACCATGTAAGCTTGAAATCTTATAATAATTGCCTTAATTCCAACATGATCCTTAAGTTTCTTATTGAACGATGTAGTCGTACCTATTGTAATTTTTGAAACCGGTGCCATCGAAATAAATTGCCTAATGTTGATGAAATAGCACCGAAGGAGTTCTGAGGTAACACACATTAAAAAAAAAGAACACAACCGAATTCAGAATCTCCTCCTTTTTTGAAGTCGGTTAAAAATGAGCTACATCAACCTCTACAATGGTTTGTCTTATTTGCTTCTAAATAACAAAAATTTCTTCCAAAGACTACAAGTAGCTCTCACTGTCCTATATGGAATTGATATATGTACTGTGAACGTATAAGAAGTTATATTATT
The DNA here is from genome assembly GCA_963556455.1 of Epiblema foenella. NCBI lineage: Eukaryota > Metazoa > Arthropoda > Insecta > Lepidoptera > Tortricidae > Epiblema > Epiblema foenella. The sequence continues at coordinate 21,360,772 of OY747104.1, forward strand.
TAAATGAACTTCAAGTGTTATTGAATGGAGTCACTTGGCGTCGGTGTTGCCACACTTAATTTCAAAAGTGTGTAACAGTCCTTAAACAGTCTTCGTCTGTACTTCTATAATGCAAACACTGCGTTAGAGACATCATTCGATCGTCCGTTCAGTAAAGTTGCCGAGTCGTATCGGGAAGTCAAGAAACTGGCAATGAATAGAGAAGAGTGGCGGTTACTCCACCGACAAGAGCGAAGCTCTGAAGTTTTGATGATGAATAGTACCTACAACATAATAGTAGATTGTATGACAAGGGTCTAAAACGAGCCATATTACCACGAGATAGTTCGAGGGGTAATATGGCTTTTAGACCAGAGTTATACACTCTACTTTTCACTTCGATTGCGAGAAAATAAATAAACAAAGGTTAACCCACCCAAAATTAACAATAGATTCCACGGCGAAGATATATACTTTTGCAGCATGATTTTTTTTCTATACTCCTTTGGCACACAAAACAGAGACTGCGGTTCGCGCGCAACATTCACGCGCGAAAAAAGCTAACTGACCTTCTATTGAGCGCTTCAAAGTGTTGCTCGAACGATTTAACCACTTTTTTAATTATTGTGAAATAGGGTCTACTACAAACTTAATCTTTAGACTCTTTAGAAAAATTAATTATGTTTCCTGATTGGTCGATTTTAGTAAAGCTGTATTCTGGTTTGTTAATACCCAATACCAAATATTTTTTAAAGAGTTAAATTAGTGTTTTGTGATTGGTGGATTTAATAGGTGAAGTATTGTGATTGGTCTAAATTGAATGTTTTGTAAGTCATAAATATATATTCATATTTTCCCTAGGGGTTAAATGTACTACTTTAGCCCCGCTTGACAAGTCTAATATGACACACTTTTCGAGCATAAGAAGTGAGAAATCTTTTAAGGTTTTCAGCTGTTTAAGTCATGTCACAAAAATAAAATCCCCTGTTTACAAACATGAGGCACGTCTAATCTTTACGACCACCAATAGGCCCGAACAGTCCAATACCTGATTTATGGACTACGTAATAGCTACCGTCCTTTAAAAGGAACAATATACTGCTTCATACAGTTTTACAACTGATTTTATCAATCGTTAAACTTTTACGAACTATTCATTATGGTAACAAAAGTTTTGTTTTAGTTTTATGATGATGCGATGTTACTGAAGCATATAAAACGTTCAAAACTAGCACAATGTCTGATGAAAAGACAACTTAAGCTTTTATGAAAGTCGAAAAATGCAATAATCATAAATTAATGTTTGTGTTTTCGGAACACAAAACGATCGTTAAGCATATATAGGTTACTATTATAAAAGTTACTTAAGATTGTGAATTATATTGGAACTAGCGACCCGCCCCGGCTTCGCACGAGTGCAATGCTGATGCATGTATTATACATATAAACCTTCCCCTTGAGTCACACTATTTATTAAAAAAGACCGCATCAAAATCCGTTGCGTAGTTTTAAAGATTTAAGCATACATTGGGACATAGGGACAGAGAAAGCGACTTTGTTTTATACTATGTAGTGATACAGATAGTATAAATTACATATTTAGTTCTAATCTTGCTAATCATCGGAAGCCTATCACAAGCACCTCCTTAGTCCGACCCAAGTCGGGCCTACCCGAGTTTCTTGCTGGACTCTTCTCAGCTAGGCTAGGTTTAGCGAACCAGCGACAAAACTCCCGTTTACACCTCATATTCGGCTGAAGACGCTCAAGCAATCTCACTGAAGCTTTACCAATCTTGCCTACAGTAAAATACACACACATGCGTATAGTCCGACTCAGGTCGGGCCTAGTTAAGTTTCTTGCTGGACTCTTCTCAGCTAGGCTAGGTTTACCGAACCAGCGACAAAACTCCCAGTAGCTCGATTCCACTCACACTTCAAATTCAGTTGAAACCGCTCAACCAATCTCACTGGAGCGCAAACTCTTAGAGTATTCCAGTGTTTTAAACCGCCCGCGTGGTCGCGGTTCCCCTGGATTTTCTCCAGGCCACTCTCCAACCACGCACTGCTATCGCTTTATTGGGCCCGGCTTATAAAGCCATAGTCAGGTTCAAAAAAAAGATTCAACAGTCGCAGACAGATGACAGATGAACAAGCCTTTAAGGCTCGGGTTTATTATAATTATAATGTCATTTATTACAGGTAATTTACCCATATGCAAAATACAATACAATGTAATATATTAAGACAAAATGTGATGTGTAAAATGTAAATAAATAAATAAATAAATATTAGAGGACAATCTTACACAAATCGAACTAGCCCCACAGTAAGCTCAAGAAGGCTTGTGTTATGGGTACTAGACGACGATATATTTAATAGATATAAGTACTTAAATACATAGAAAACATCCAAGACTCAGAAACAAATATTCATGCTCATCACACAAATATTTGCCCTGACCGGGATTCGAACCCAGGACCGTCAGCTTCACAGGCAGGTGCACTACCCACTAGGCTAAACCGGTCGTCAAAATGATAAGCAGGATAGTCACAAGACATTTGTTTTTATTGTGGTGCACAGAGAGCCAGCACTTTAGAATCTGGCAGTCCAGGCGCTCGGAAAGTCGAAAGAATCTCTTTCTGTGTTGAAAGAATACGGCTTCAAAGCCGCTTCTTAGAAATATCCGTTCAAATCGTATGTCAAGAATGTACCGAGTTACCAAAATTACCATTTAACTTTCGGTAAAACGTGTCTTTATAAAACTTGGCCTTAATATTCAAACATCGGTTACTTATCAGCGAATGAAGGGTCCTTATCAGTTAAAAAACGCTCATCTATTTAGACGATTTTCTGATTGAATTGACACGTTACTTGACATTTTCTCAATGTTACTATCTAGAACAGGACTATTGCGACCTTATGTTATAAACTTTAAATGTATTTTTTGGATTTTTCTTCCAGAAATATCGTTTCAAACATCACTCCAAATCGACCATTTTCAAGCTAAAAACTGTGTTTTTCCGTATAAACTCTAATACAGACAATAAAATCAAAAAATGGTCATGTTGCTATCTAAAACTTTAATAAGATCATCGTATCCTTTAATCAATTTAATGGTATTATCAATACTTTTGTCATAATTTTAAATCAAAACATTTTAAAACTTATAAGGCCTCTTAACAGTAAAATAAACACAGGCGCGTTGGTGCTTAAATTTTCAATCCTTTAAAGACATTGCATCTCAACACCATAAAAACCGAAAGAACCTAACTGAAGAAGCTAAAGGGTGTCAAGACGGACAATAAATTCCACAAAGCAAACCGCAACAAAGCCAAACTAAGTGATTTAGGGGTGATAATTATTGCCCACTCTGTCAAGAAAGGGTTGTCAATATACCGTAAACGGCAGTTGACGGGTATCATAAAATGGGTGTAAACCTGTTAACCTGCTGTACTCCGAACTTCGTATCGTGCTGTCCCTTTCACTATCGTGTTACACACTGTATGAGTAAAAGGGATGGAACGATACGGATTTCGGAGTAGCCCCTCCTGAGCGTGCACAATTGTTTTCCCACATTCATAAAAAAGGCAGTAAAATGGTCAAATTGTTGGGAATTAGGTGTTTGAATTGTTAGCGGAATGACTTGGAATTCGTTGGCATTGTGTGAAAGTTAGCAGGTCGTACTATAGTACAGGTATTTATTTGTGAAGTCATTGGATAATAGTAATGAACGTTATGATCGAATATTTAAAAAAATGTTTTGTCTAAAGTTATCGACTTTTCTAGATTCCCCTCAAGACCTACTTAGGCCATTGTACTTTTTCATGTACATAATTATCAGACACTTTTTTTTTAATGCAGATTGATGGAATACTTGGCCCTCCTTAATTTTTTTGTATTGTTATTTAGAAATAGGTTTAATCGCAATATGACTTCAGATAGTTTTGGTAATTAACGAACCACAGCTAACATCCATAAATCGAGTAACTCAGTGGTCCTTAGATGTCTCACAATTTGTATGAAAAAATGGTTTTTATCCCTGTGTTACCCACCTTTTACAGCAATATGATATTTAAGTATTTTTACCTATAAATTCCTTTTACTAGGTTCAGGTACTATTTCGAAATCCTATTCTTGTACACTAATTCAATGCATAACATACATTTTTTTTGTAATGGAAAACTGGTCATGAGAAAATAGAATGACCTACTTGTTTCAATAGCATTCGGATGAATGTAACGATTATGCAGGGCCGGATCTAGGGTAGAGCGAGTGTAGCGGTCGCTCTAGACGCCGGATAGCAAGGGGGCGCCAAAATGGCAAATGAGAAAATGCATAATCGGATTTAACGTTAATAACTTTGATCCACACAACTGACACAAGACGAAGTGAAACAAATCAGGCATGAAACTTTTTTTTCGTTACTGTGAAAAAAACTGAAACAAAAGATAATGCCGACCAAAGCAAGTTAAAGAAACAAATGCGAACAAAAACCAAGAACTCATTGTTAGTAGTTGTAGATGGTAATCTATCTAACGTAGTAGAAACACCATCGACAACCCAATTAAATAACTTATCGTGAACCTTATTACAACGAGATAAAGTCTACTAACGGTCAAAACGTGTTGCCACTTGTATATTCAACCTCATTAATTAACATGTTCACCCATTCTCACTATATTTCTCTCATACTAAGTATATTTTTACTACGTTTTTTTCGACATAACGTATTTCTCTAGGTGATGATTATTCATAATATTTTCTTTGTTTAAGTTGTAAGTTGCACAACTTTTTATGGTCGTCGTAAAAGTGAAGACGTTTTGCGTAATTCTCACTTCGTTGAAGGTTGTAGTGGGATATGTTGACCCCGAATTATTTTATAGGTGAACGATATTTTATTCTTTTTATCCTTGTTTGGTACACGGCCAGAAACAGAGAGGTAGGGCACAGCAAAATATCATCTTGCTCGAATTTGGAGCAGTCCAACTGGGGAAGTACCTCCGCCTTGCAGAATACCACAGCCATAATAACATTATCTACTATACAAGTATGTAGTGTTGTGTTCCTGGAGGTGAGCAAGGTTGCCAAAGCTCCCGAGGATGCACTGTGTTGAGGGCGAGGGACCTAAATTTGTTCCTTCTGCTGTCAACACAATGCATCCTCAAATTTTATACAGGGTCGGCAAAGCGTGTGTGCCTTTGGAGGCTGCGGTGGCCGCTTACCATCAGGTGGACCGTACGCTTGTTTGCCACCGGCGTTGTATAAAAAACAGATATGTTTGTGGACAACCTACTATGGATGGACGATATTATTTTTGTTTTTACACACATTTATATGATTAAAATGCATTTGCTATAAGTATTATTTGCTGTAAATTATATAGGCAATGATATTAAATGTTAATGATTTTATTGGAATTTGACCATGCATGTATTATTTTGATCTTTTTATTGCTATGTTAATTATCATTTTTTATTTCGTATTTTTAATAATGTGACATAATAATTTGATTTTGATATTATAATGAAATATTGATATTGCTTAAGATTCTTTTGCCTTTGTATATTCGCTTTACGAATAAATGAGTATGAGTATGAGTATTGCTGTATTTGCATGTACACGCCGAATACAATGTTCGTCACTTTGGTCCTTAGTGTCATTAATAGCTTATCAGTTAAAAAACGCTCATCTATTTAGTCGATTTTCTGATTGAATTGACACGTATCTTGACTTTTTCTCATTTTTACTATCTAGAACAAGACTATTACAACCTAATTTCATAAATTATACCTACTTTCATATACATTTTTTGGATATCTCATTACGAAATATCATATTAAGAAACGTCACTGCAAATCGACCATTTTCAAGCTAAAAACTATGTTTTTCCATTTAAATTCTAATACACGTTATAAATTCAAAAAATGGGTATGTTATTATCTAACAACTTTAATGAAATCATAATATCCTTTAATCACTTTATTGATTTTATCAATACTTTTGTCATACTTAATAAGAGAACAACGGTTGGAACTCACTTGGAAAGTCACTATTTGCGACATGTTTCGGACTACAATTGGAGCAATATCAATATATTGCAATAGTGACTTTCCAAGTGAGTTCCAACCGTTGTTCTCTTATTAAGTGTAAACATGTCTCACGTTAGTGTAAATTTACTTTTTTCATAATTTGAAAACTTATAAAATTTTAAATAAAGTCGATAATTGACCAACATTTTCATTTCTCGACTATACATACTTGACGTAAAGCAAATAAATAACTGGTTCCGATTACCTATATCGACAGAAATTTAAATACAACACAAATAACCAAAAGTAATTGATATATAGATATTAATGAAACGATTGTTTAAATTATTATTATAACACTGTTACAGTCAATAAAAAGAAAAGGATAAAACCAACGTTTCAACATTTTTGCAAAGACGGTCCCGATCCCACAGAAACCTACACAAATGATTCAAAACAAGTGTTTTGAATGCATTCACACGAAGACAAAGGTTAGAGGGAGAAAGCAGGCTAGTAAATCAAGCCCGCAATGGCCCATAAATTATATTAAACTATGCGTTTTATTTTTAAAGGTTATTGTTGGAGTGATACGCCGATTTTGACGCAGCTGGGTATGCCGCTGTGTGTGGTTCAATGAATTTGTAATGCAACCTTAAAATACCTGTTTTTTTTAATTCAATGCTTTTGAGACTGAAATTCTGTGTATACAAGGAGACACATAAGTGATGATAAAAAATATAAAAATATGATTCTAATTATGATTGTAAACCACTTAGGGGAAAAATTATGTACGGCAGAAAAATAACTGCAGTTTCATAGGAAATAGACTTCAAGTGACTAATCGAAATGTATGAAGAAACAGATTTCCTTCTCGCATGGACAAAATTGGTCACATAGTAAAACTGGAATCATTGATAGAATCATCATCATTTCAGCCAAAAGACGTCCACTGCTGAACATAGGCCTCCCCCAAGGCTCGCCATTTAGACCGGTCCTGTGCCGTTCGTTTCCACCGGATTCCCGCGACCTTCACCAGGTCATCACTCCACCTTGTCGGAGGCCTACCGACAGCTCGTCTTCCGGTGCGTGGACGCCACTCAAGCAGTTTCTAGAGATAGAAGATAGAATATATTTTTTTAAATTTATATCATGACTTTGTCACCTTGTATAAAAAGGAAATACATGCTGACATAATAAAATACACATTATTTTAGCGTCTTTTTAATGGTAAGCGCCCCAATGTCATCATTCTCCCAGCGTTTTCCCAGTTGTGTCCTAGTGAAGCCCAGTGTTTCGAAGATTTGGCAGAGGCACTAGTTTTACGAATGCGAATCCAACCTTTTAACCTAGAGAACTAAAACCTTATTGTGATATGATCGGTTTCCACGCGATGTTTTCATTTGGCGAAAACCTTTATCGAGTAAAATGGGTTGATTAAATAGTCATAATTATCATCTATTCATTGAAAATTATTTGCATTTTTTAAACCATCTCTCGACTAGAATTAATTTAAGAACATAATAAAATCTTCATTGATATTGATAAAAATATGTTATTTAAAATTACCATTCATCGCGCCACATAAAGTTATCAAAAAATCAAAATCAAAACACTTTTTCTGCAAATAGGCCTCAAGGGCACCTTTACAAATCAAAATCTATCTATCACTCACTACACAGTATAAAACAAAGTCGCTTTCTCTGTCCCTATATCCCTATATCCTTATGTATGCTTAAATATTTAAAACTACGCAACGGATTTTGATGCGGTTTTTTTTAATAGATAGAGTGATTGAAGTGGAAGGTTTATGAGTATAATAACATCCATTAAATAGTGCACCCGTGCGAAGCCGGGGCGGATCGCTAGTATCAAATAAAAGTAATACAATAATCAAAGTATCATTAATTAAATGTAATGTTACATATCAAAAATAAGACTAAGAAACTAATAACAATCGAGATTTGTTAGAGCTTTATAAGGTCTCTAAGCGTCAAGATAAAAGGTAATAAGGTAGGTACATTAATCATAATAAAATATTGTCTTAAATACAAGGCCCTTATGTAAAAACAATTATGTTTCCCTATTTATTTGTAATGAAGATATTACGAGAGTGGGGATAGACATTAAAATCTCTTGTGATTTAGTATGGGCGCCATACAGAGAGGTTTACGGAACGACTTAGTGTTGTTTGGCCATGAAACATGATAGTGCTTACGCAGTAGCGGTTATCAGACATAGAAAATGAGACAAAAATTAACACAATACCGGAAAAAAAAAATTCAACACATTTGGACAGTTTTTAGGGTTCCGTACCAAAATGGTAAAAAAGGAACCCTTATGGTTTCACTTTGTCTGTCTGTTTGTCTGTCTGTCCGTCTGTCTGTCACATCGCTAAATATCCCAAGAACTACTTATGCTATCGATTTGAAATTTGGAATATTTATAAAGAAGGCTTACCTGCATAAGTACATAGAACATGACCTTTTTAAATATTTTTTTTTTCATTTCTGTGAAAAATTACAGATAACTGGTGGTTCTAAATTTGAAAGTCTAGTTAATATGTCGAGTGGGATGTCATATGAAAGGGCTTAAATTGCACATTCTGAAACAATTTTTTTTTTTAAGTTGTCATTTTTGTTTTATGAGGAAAATGTAAAAAAAAATACCGTTCCCCCCTCCTTATCTCCGAAGTTTACCAAGGAAAAAATATAAAATTATTACATAACATTGATATCAATGTATATTTTACAAGAAAAATATAACTGTGATATCTAGTTTTTTTTTATCGTCAAATAATATTTTACTAAGTTTGTAATTTAATCACCTTTGCATGTATTTTTATTTTAAAAAATTCCTACGAGATTATGCTGAAAATATCTTCTTTCAAATAAAGAAAAAAAAATTAAAATTGGTTTACGTGTTAAAGAATTATCCTTGAAAAACTACTATACAAAGTTATTCAGTCGCTCAAATTTGTAACAAAAGTCGCCGATAGATGGCGCTGTACCCATGGGGTCCAATTTTCACACCAGGTTATTGAGATTTTCCTGATTTAATAGGGTTGGAACCTACTGAACGAATGCTTACTATAGATATGTACTGTTAGGCCCTGACAGACCTGAGAGACCATAACAGTACATATATTTACTATGCATTGTGACGCAGCGTACGACGTGACGCTGTAAGCGATCGATGGCATTTATAGGAGACCAAAGCCTAAGGCTTTGGTCTCCTATAAACGCCATCGGCACAATGCATACTAAAGATATGTACTGTTATGGTCTCTTTGGTCTGTCAGGGCCTACAGTACATATCTATAGTAAGCATTATGACGCAGCGTACGGCGTAACGCTGTAAGCGGCCGATGGCATTTATAGGAGACCAGGGCCTTAGCAGTTTGGTTTCCTGGCCCCACCGACCAAAACCCGCCCCGCGCTTTTACACCCATTACGACTGACAAAAACGCGTATAATAGCAAAAATAAATATTATTTATTACTTCACGGTGGGTTAGTTTCATACAAAAAACTCGTGTGAGTTATTGCCCCCGTATTACATTTGCGTTGTATCGACCTCAATAGCAACTTTGTTTATGGCAAGTTTTAGTTGCATGGCGCGAGTCACGGTGATGATTTCGATTTGAATATAACGGTCAAGCGTGAGTTGGACGTTTTTACCACGATACTGGCAAACGAGAATAGGTTCAACTTCCAATAAAAAAAAATTAAAACATAATTAATTAATTGTAAATTATGACATTTATTTAAATGTTATGTTGTTTGTGACTTTAGTGTTTTTTTGTCTTTCGTGGCTTCTCGTGGTCCCAAAGGAAGACCAGCGCTAGCCAATGGCTAGCACTATGCTGATTTGGGGCCATTTCGTGGCTATTTTCTGTATTTTGGTGTTATGTTAATTTGTACTGTGTCTGTGCCACGAATAAATGTTTTTTCTTTCTTTCAATACGCTAAAGCCTCCGTCTCCTGGCAACAATAAAACAATAGCATTCTTTTGTTACGAGTTAAATAATTGACTCCACATATAAAGATTATATTTAGAAAAAATATAATAAAATCAATATAGTACAAAGTAGGCTACAATTAAATGTGAAATTAACAGTTGAATATAAAACTAAAACTACCTACAAGTAAAATCTATTATATAAAGCTAATAATACCTATCAAAATTTACTGCCCTAATCATTAAAATCGTTTATGTAATAATGTCATTAAATTTTGTCATTTATAATGTCATTAGTCGGATCTATAGGAAAATCTATAAAAAAATATTTTATGTAAGTAATAAAAAAAATTACGATATATACAATAACTTGCAAAAAAAACCTATTGATGCTATTTCAAAGTACATAAAGACGAAAAATATTGAAAATAGATATAGTCACATAAAAAAATGTGATATCACTAGTAATATTTCCCGTTGCATAACGACTATCAGAGCGTTTTGCGTTACACAAAAAATAACTAATTTGACTATTAGTAAAATAACATATCATTCCATATAAAATACCAGTATATTATAAATATTATAATATCGGCATTTATACTAATACAATAAACAACTACATTAACTTTATTAAAGGAACCCTAATAATACCACTGAACTCCAAACAATCCATTTCCAACCTTCCTCGTTCATAACACGGTTCACTTTCCAAAGTCTCAAATTTGGATTAAAATTTGTAAGATAGCGATGATTAAATAGGCGTAAATATTCTAATTATTCTTCAAACAGTACGAAAAATAACGTAAGGGACTGTAAAATTCAAATTACATACTTCTTTTACTTATGAGATTATTGTGTGTAAATGGCATGGGAATTATTAAATATATTCAATTGTACTTAGTAACGCATTCTTAGTGATAAAGGGATAATTATGACATCTTTATGGTATAACTTATTGCTTAATTTCATATAACGTGCGGTTGAATTACGGGGCTACATATAATACGACCATAAAATTAAAAGATGAGTTTTATTAAATTATTGTCAAATGTTCACACAACGTCTGAATTGAGTCAAGACCTATTCAGAGATCTGAATAAAATACGTTTGAGCTTAAAGTGTGAAGAAATAATGTAGAAATACACTACACAAAAATTATTATATACAAAATAACCAAACAAAGCATTGAAATATGCCTTGGTAACTTTTTTTTATACAACGCCGGTGGCAAACAAGCGTACGGTCTACCTGATAGTAAGCGGCCACCGTAACCTATAGACGCCCGCAACTCCAAAGGAGTCACGTGCGCGTTGCCGACGCTTTATAAGATTTAACTCTGTCAATAAATCCTAAATACAATCGTAAAAATAAACTTTCTTGATGGCGATTTCGTAATTATCAACGACATGTTTTTTTTTGACAAAAAGAATGGCTTATTTATTATTCTAATGCTTATTTATTATTTAATTGGACAGATTTTTCGTAAACGATCCAAAAAACAATTAAAATGTACTAAATATTTACAAAATTACGCGCACAGATTCCGTAGAGAGCGGGATGGTTAATTGCAAACTCACGAGTGTTAGAGAGGGTCATTTGCAATGGAATGGCATTGCCTTAACAAATTCATGCTCACCACAATTTGCCCTGAACAGGATTCAAACCCATCAGCTTTGTTAGGCAGGGTCAGTCGCTTTCCTAAAACTATTTCTTACGTCAAATAAATAAATATGGCCTGCTCATCATACAAATATTTACCCTAAACGGGATTCGAACTCGTCATCTTTGTTAGGCAGGGTCACTAGCCTCTAGGCTCCAAGTTCCATCTGCGTAGGAATGTCCGACGGCAGTCGCTTTCCTAAAACTAGTTCCTACGCCAAATAAATATTTGTGGACAATGTTACGCAAATCGACCTAGTCCCAAACTAAGCAAAGCTTGTACTATGGGTACTAGGCGTCGATATACATACTTATATAGATGAACTAGCGACCCGCCCCGGCTTCGCACGGGTGTACTATTTAATGGATGTTATTATACATATAAACCTTCCTCTTCAATCACTCTATCTATTAAAAAAAACCGCATCAAAATCCGCTGCGTAGTTTTAAAAATTTAAGCATACATAGGGATATAGGGACAGAGAAAGCGACTTTGTTTTATACTATGTAGTGATATGTACTTAAATACATAGAAAACATCCAAGCCCAACAAATATTGGTTTTCATCACACAAATAAATGCCCTGACCAGGATTTGAATCCGGGACCTCCAGCTTCGTTAGCAGGGTCACTACCAACTAGGCTAAAGAGGTCATCAAGAAGAAGAAATCTTGGAATTAGGTGTCAAAACGGACCCTGAATAGGTTGAGATATAGGACATACGACGTAATAAGATAGTACCATAAAAGAGTTGGTCCATGGGGTCCCAGCGCGCACAAGTTATTTACTGAAATCGCGAAGCGTTTGTTTGACGTAACTGGTGACCGAAGAGCTGGCGACTTCCTCGCACAACGTATCAGCATTGCGATACAGCGAGGAAATGTTGCCAGCATCCTTAGTACAATGCCCCAAGGGCCTGTTTTAGATGTTAGTTATTGTTATTTAACTATTATTACCGACTATAAATCAAATAAAATATATGAATTCATAAAAAAAATTGGAAAATAAAAAAAAAACTCACCGTTTTCGTTAGTGTTAAGCCAGCGGTAGGACGGTCGCGGCTGCTGCTTAGAGCGCATTTCTACGCCCGCCAGCCGCCCCTCTCACTCTCCCGCATCTGGAAACAACAATAACAATTATAGATGTACCGACTAGTCGAGAAAGCCGACTATCCGGTCACATTTACAGTCGGCGATTAGTCGGCGACTAATCGGCAAAAGAGACATATTCAGCAAATCAGCACTTTACTACAAAGTAATTCAAAATGCTCTTTTGCCGCGATTAGTCTTTCTTAAATACAAAAAATAATCATCTTAGGAATAGAAACTTTTTTATTATGATCATAGACTAATTAAAAATCGGGAAAGCCGATTATCCGACAATATTTATAGTTGACGTCTAGTCGGCCACCTCAGCACTGATTAATAGGCTAGTCGGCAAAATCCATCGTCAGCCCATCTCTCATAACAATAAATTAACAAAACAATAACAACTGGGGGGCATATTTACCATTTCAAACAACAGAGGCACATTGGCTACTTGGTGATTGTCACACGAGAAAGCGGGATAGCCTGGACGCATTCGCAAATGGTTGGTAAGGTGGTAAAAGAATCGCGGAAGACAGAGATCTGAACAAGGAAGAAATCCTGGGGAAGACATTTTTTAGGCGTTAAAAAGCTATGATACGGACACATTAAGTTACCCCCAACACATATGATAACTTATATGTAACTAATTTCACCTGCGGGGTAATCACGTAACTTTATGTACTACCGTTAGATAGATTTTAATGTCAATTTTGAAGTATAAATTGCTGAGCTAATGTCATGTTTTTTGTACCCGACGCTAGTACATAATTGAATGAACGATTGAATGGAAATCCCATACTAAAGTGAGAAATTGATCAAATGATTGGAAACACGTAACTTTTTGACGGTAAAATTGTACGGTATAAATATGTCAATTACTGCGTGACAAAGTCATCGTCAGTCATCGTGTCTGTCATGTCATAACAATGAATTAAACAAAGATTTTGGTCATGATTTGGGTTTATTAATTAGTGAAAATGCCCCAAATTTCCTTGAAATGTCTTTAAAACACACGATCGAGTTTAAAATTCCCTAAGCACTTTAAATAAAACGAAAAGTAAGTAACAACAAATGTCATGGTCATGTGGTATTTATTTGCTCACATTCGTATTTACTAATATATTTGGTATTATTATGTGCTTCTTTTCAGGATGTACGTAAACCAGATTCCCCATCTCTTGGTGATGATGCGATACTGTAAGATGCAGAGTGGGAGAGATAAAACGAGGGAAACTATGAAGTAACATGAACCAAGCAATAATAATAAAATAGCGTGCCATATTATTCATCGCTGAAATATAGAAGTGTTAATTTATAAGTATGTACTTTTTCATATACGTGCCCCGCGTGTCGATGTATGCTTGTCGATTTATGAAAAGTAATCGGACGACATAAATTACCGACCCGTAGCTACCTAGTCTCCGAATCCTTTAAACATGAGTTTATTAAGTCCACTTGGGATGCTATTTCTTTCTTCCTTTGTAACCAGCATGTAATGTGAACCTTCGGTATGTACATAAGATATATTATATCCCGCGCCTCTACTTGCTTTCCCTAGCAAATAGAGTAATACTCCGGCGGATCCGCGCGGGTAGGCAGGTAAAGTAACACAAGAGTTATACACAAATGTCAAATGTTTTAGATGATACAACGAGATTGCGAAGCCGTCGGTGTTGCTGGTGAGTTTTTAATTCCGCGCGGATTTACTGCCAAGAAAAAATCCTGCCAAGAAGAAAGTTGTATAAAGACATGATGTTATTTCTTAATATATTTTTGTATTTTTTCGTTGTGGTTTACATTATTTAAATACGTAAATAATACGTTTCGTCATTCATTAGGTGTAAGCAGGTACATACGAATACACTATATTGAAATTGTGTGTATGCTATTGCATCGACTTATGCTCATTAAATTCTTCTAAAATGATATTTCTTTAACTATGCAAATAGAACGAAGAAGAAGTTTCATTAATACTCTTACTCTTTCTTATTCAAACGGTACGAGTAGCGACGCGTGGGCAAATCTATAAACCTTGTGGGATGTAGATAGATTACTATCAAGGCACATATCGCACCCAAAGCAGTCTATAACGCTAGCGCAGAGCAATAAATTTGGCAAGAACAAGAAGCCAAGGGACTTCATCAGTACCGATTGCGTAGTTGAGGTGAAAATACATTAATCTCGAATAATGCTTAATATCACGTTATTGGTCATGATTATAATTTTATATGATATTTATTGTAAAATACAACTGCTGCCCAACGTGTGCATGGATAGATTATAAAGACTGAGTTTCTCTCAATCACCTCTCAATGAAATAGCTAGTAATGTATATACAATAACTTATTCTACTTGACGCTAGATGTCTAAGTTGAACCTATTTCGTTTCATACAATAGCAACGGTAAAATCCGGTAATCTTCTTCTAGCATTAAGAGGCTGGATAGGTACTTTAACTTTTAAAAATAATAATTTGACACGTAGTGTCAGTCAACATTTCAGAAAAAATGAGTACAACAAAATAAATACATTTTACAATTATTATGTAATATTTAGTCTAGAGCAATATTAAACACTTATTTGGTGAATGTCACGTATAAAAATCATTTTTTCATAATGGCTCGTATCGAATAGTTGGCTATGGTAGTTCACTTAAGTAACGACTTTATCTGCTACAACGCGCCAAGGGTAAGTAATTTTATTACATATCACTAATAAATAGTGTGCATGTTACAACATAACACCATGGCATAACTCATTATCATTAGCTGAATAGACGTCCACTGCTGGTCATAGGCTTTTCCCGGAAAATGCCTTGCTGATCGGTCGCGTGTCGTCCCAGGTCTTTTGACTCTAAGGTCGTCAGGCCACCTCGTAAGGAGCCTTCACTCACTGCGTCATCCGATACGCATTCGTCACACGAAAAGTCGCTGGCGTGGGTTAAGCAGACACCATAGCCTATGGACGCTATCGACTCCTAAAGAATCACAAGCACGTTGCCGAGCCTTATTAAGTTTAGGATTCAGGGTCAGGGATATGTAAATGGGTATTTTGGTGTTATGAAATTGCGGATTTTTGAGACTATGGATGCGTGGGTGATACTAATAATAATACTGAGTCAAATGAGGAATGTCCTTATTATAAACTGTAGCATTTTTAGTTTCTACGGCTACTATAATATACATAATCTGTAGCCAGGGTCATGATAATTCAGATGCTATTTCAAGATGTTCATTACTATGCTCTAATTTCTTCTTTCAGTGCAGCAATTGTGAATTGCGTATTTTTAGGCAACACGTTAAAGATGACTATTTCTTTGATCAACACATGGTTATGATGATAATTGGATAAAATGAAAATTTATAACCGCCACCCTGCTGCCTGGTCCACAAGATCTCCTTACCTCAAGGCAAGTAAGTTTTTTTATTGAGTAATCTCTAAAATACAGTATGAACTCTTGGGACTCCAGAAGAATCACAAGGTCGTTGCCGAGCCTTTATTGACATAAGTATTTGTTGTGTTGATAGCTAGAGACAAGTGACGCACTCTGAAAATAGTGCATCCTCGGGAGTTCTTGTGACTTTATATACTCACTACCAGGAACACAACATCGTATACCTAAAGAGCAAGCAGTGATGTTATTATGGCTGCGGTCTCCTATAAGGTACAGTCAGGGTCAGAGAGAAAAAAAAACGATTTGAGTTATAAGGTTCCGTAGTAAACAAGGTACCCTTATACAAAGTGCAAAAAAATTCCGTTTTGTGGCGCATTTCTCATATAGCACGTCACAAAACTGACACAAAGTATTAGATGGTAAATCGAGGACATTTTTAAAATGGAACCCTTATAGTTTCGTCATGTCTGTCCGTCTGTTCGTCCGTCCGTCCGTCCGTCCATCCGTCCGTCCATCCGTCCGTCCGTCCGTCCATCCGTCCGCCCGTCCGTCCGTCCGTATGTCACAGCCGATTTACTCGGAAACTGTTAGCACACTATAATTATGAAATTTGGTAAGAAAGTGTATTCTATGAACCGCTATATATAAAAATAATGTGATATTAGAAAAATATGTTAAACGAGAGTCCCGTAGCGGCGTCCCGACGCCGCTAAAATACGGAAATTCTCATAGTTATTCGGAAAAGGAACAACTGAAGGTACAAATACATTTCTTTAGTTTTGTGCCTCTCTTAGGAACACCAAAAACATGTAAAAAAGGGTTCTTAAAAATCGACAGTTCCTTTTCATTGTCACATTATGCCGGACCAAAACCATGCCTAATAGTAGACTGCTAGCTAAGTTAGTTTTCCGGACAACGTGGATGCGGCACATCATCATCATCATCATCAGTCGTTCCGTCAATGCTGAGGACATAATGTCCAATTCTTGCTGACCTGAGCTGCTGACCAGACTCCTCCATAGGCTCCTGTCACCCACCTTATGGATGGCCTCGTGCAGATATAGTTACAGGATACCACCAGTGATTTGGGTATTCCGTTTAGCGGGTAGTCTGCCTCGGGACCTCTGGCCCTCAACTTTTCCCGTCATAATATTTATCTACTGGCTATCCGAAGAACGAACGTCGTGAGAGGTGTTCGAAATATATATGAGGATGCGGTCCTGACATACTGTCGATAGTCGACAGCTTAACGTAGCTGGATGGACTGGTTTGTTCGCCTTGCAGTCCATGGTATTAGAGATTTTCTCTCAAAATATTGAATATGCGAAGAGTTTGTATAATTATAATTTTTATTGAAATAAAAAGGTCATGAGGTTTGTATGCATGTATTGTACATACCCCTTACATGGTTTTTGGGCGAGCGTAGTCTCCTGACACAAGTACATTTATTACTTAAAAGGAGATTCCAACCTTGCTTTTGTTAAACTTTCTGTTAACCAATAGGTATGAAAGTAAATATGTATTGAATCGCACAAACGTGTTGCGCAACCAATATCCTCGTAATGTGTCCTGCTTAACATCAGTTTAACTATTTTTCAGCTAAAATATGGCGGTACGTCGCTCTCAATACAGCTCCACCTCTGAAGCTCTGGCATTCTTGGTTGCCAGGAACACAACGCCTCATGTGTTAGTAATTATGTGTTATTGCTATATACCGGTGTGAAGTTAGCGGCCTATGATAACCCAACCAAATTAAGAAGTCCAAATTTTAAGATCCCTTCTAACGGTGAAAACAGGCTTTAACCCCTGAAATATTTTAAATAATAATCGGTTACGTTAACACATTCACTAAGAATACATCAAAATAGGGCTAACATCTAAAATTACCAACATGAATGACAATAATAAAACGAAGTAACTTGCCTCCGTTCTCGTGCCAGTAAAATGATAATAAGACACTTTGAAACCTATTGTGCGGCAATCTATAGATCAAGAGCTTTCTAAAAGAGCTTTCAGAATGTACTTACCAAGATTCCTTCAATGCCAGCCACTGACACGAAAGTTAGCAGCCTACCGCCTCCATACAGATTTCTCTCATTTTGACCTATTTCTAGACAATAAGACACTTTAAAAACCTATAGTACGGCAATCTATAGATAATGAGCTTTATAGAACAGCTTTCATAATGTACTAATCAAGTTTCCTTCAATACCAGCCACTGACACGAAAGTTAGCAGCCTACCGCCTCCATACATATTTGTCTCATTTAGACAAATTTCTAGACAGTAAGACACTTTGAAACCTATTGTTCGGCAATCTATAGATAATCAGCATTCTAGTACAGTTTTCAGAATGTACACTAGTACTAGTGTACATTCTGAAAGCTGTTTTAGAAAACTCTTGATCTATAGATTGCCACACTATAGGTTTCAAAGTGTCTTATTGTCTAGAAATCGGTCAAAATGAGAGAAATCTGTATGGAGGCGGTAGGCTGCTAACTTTCGTGTCAGTGGCTGGCATTGAAGGAATCTTGATTAGTACATTCTGAAAGCTGTTTTAGAAAGCTCATTATCTATAGATTGCCGAACGTTAGGTTTCAAAGTGTCTTATTGTCTAGAAATTGGTCAAAATGAGAGAAATTTGTGTGGAGGCGGTAGGCTGCTAACTTTCGTGTCAGTGGCTGGCATTGAAGGAATCTTGGTTAGTACATTCTGAAAGCTGTTTTAGAAAGCTCTTGATCTATAGATTGCCGCACTATAGGTTTCAAAGTGTCTTATTATCATTTTACTGGCACGAGAACGGAGGCAAATTACTTCGTTTTATTATTGTCATTCATGTTGGTAATTTTAGATGTTAGCCCTATTATTACGTATTCTTACTGAATGGGTTAACGTAACCGATTATTATTTAAAATATTTCAGGGGTTAAAGCCTGTTTTCACCGTTTGAAAGGATCTCAAAATTTGGACTTCTTAATTTGGTTGGGTTATCAGAGGCCGCTAACTTCACACCGGTTTGCTATATTATATACTATTATTATGGCTTCTCCAAGGAGTAGCATATTTCTCCAGTATTATGCTGCTCAAAATGTTAACCAAATCGGGGGTCATTATCCTCACAGCATCTTTCCGGTTGTGCCCTAAGGATCCTGGGGTCTACTTTGACACCTAATCCCCAGAGTTGGCTTAGGAACTAGTTTTACTAAAGTGAATTCCATCTGACCTTACAAACCAGAGGGAAAACTAGACTCTGTTGGGATTTGATCGGTTTCCTCACTATGTTTTCCTTCACTGAAGCGCCATTGTTACATATTAAACGAAATATCATATAGTTTAAGATTGAAAGTGAAGTGTCTCACCGCTCGGCTACACTAGCTCGGGTGATGAACTGATTTGTGTTTTATCATATGGTTCCAAAAGATTTTAACAAAATTTGACTATATATATTTTAATATTAAAGTTTAAATGTTTAACAAAAATAAAAATAAAATCATATGTTTGAGTGTTACAGACAAGTAATTCTATAATATGCTACGTGGATTAGGTACAGATCTAAACGTATAATATTACAGGATATGACTAACATAATATTTTTTTTAGCTCTGAAATACGATAGAAGTTTGCAAGAGAACAACGTCAGCTAAAGGTTAAGCTATAATATATTGATATTGATGTCTATATGTATATTATTCAGAAGCCTGCAGAATGAGAGTAAATTGTGCCTTGAGCTTAGAAAGAAAGTAGTACTCAATCATCAAGTGTTTTGAAGATTATGGCCTGCCTATGTCTGACGACAAGAAGACATCTTTAACAGGATTTGTCGCATCTCTCTCTCTCTCTCTTGCAGCATATTTGCATCCACTTCTGGACATATGCCTTGATGTCGTCCGACCATCTGGCTTGTGGCCTTCCCACACTAGAACTTACCGCTCGAGGTCGTCATGTAGTAGTATTCTTATAATTCAGTGACAAGAAAATACATACAAGAATACGTAACAACAATCATCATCATCATCATCCTAGCGTCATTCCGGTACAGTTGCATCCTAAAGGATTCCCGGGGTCCGCTACCTAATCCTAAGAGTTGGCGTAGGCACTAGTTTCTATACATAGTGTAATACATAACAAATAATATTAAAACTATCTTCAATCTAAAACAGGCCCTTGAGGGAGGCGTACCGAGGATGCTTGCGGTATTTCCTCGCTACATCGCAATGCTGATACGTTCTGCGAGGAAGTCGCTAGGTCTTCGGTCACCCGTTACGTGAACCAGATGCCTCGCAATTTCAGTAAATAACTACTAACTCTATTCTTTTGAGTAGCTCTTCGTACCTTATACTTATGTCAGTTTACATATTACTGTTATAATAATTTCGGATTGTAAAATGATGTATATGAATAGGTACAATTCAGTTTACAAAGCAACTTCTACAGATCATGTTTTTTTTTCAGGAATGCTTGAAAACTGCAAGCAGAAGGTTTACTACTACAAATTATGACTTGCTACGGTCTTCCTCGCAACGTTCAAATCATCGCGGCAGACCCAGAACGTAACGATACTTTATACATTCAAGAGCAATAGTAATGGGTATATACTTTCTCCATAGAAAAATCGATACAAAGTGTACCCGTTATTTTTGGTACTTGCTTATTTAGGTAGTAATAAATGCTATTTATGTGTTGGTTTATTATTATAGAAAGATCCCTAATAAAAAAGGATTTAAATACTTTTAAAGGTATGAAGGATCCGACGTATTTCTTACCGAAAATAGTCGTTCTTTACCCTTATTCCATATGTCTCTACCGACACATCCCGTCTGTTAGAGAAATGTGGACATTTTACTTTCTTCTCTACCGGTAGGGATATTATTTGGCTATTTCCCGTGGTCCCACCAACCATTCCTTAACCGTGGTACCATCAGATTGTAACAACAATGGTACTACGGCTAATATTATTTTTTGTTACCCGTGGTACTGGATAGTAGACAATTTGGTAATTAATTAACAGTCATGTAGATAATGGTTACATATATGTATGTATGTATGTATGTAAGCACTTTATTGTACACAATAACAGGTTAAAACAATATACATGTCACATAAGATTAGAGTACAAAGGCGAACTTATCCCTTTGAGGGATCTCTTCCAGCTAACCTTTAACCACACCACCATATAATTTAAAGATCTTATTTTAATAACTGCATATATTATTACTTAGCCAAGTCGAGCAATACAAAATCACGGCTATTACCATCCATTTCTCGAAGCCATTCAGGCCATTTTCAGCCTCTTGTAATTTTGTGCTGGCTAAAGCTCCATTCATAATTTATTTCATTTTCTATTATAAGATTCAATTGAACTTGTTGTTTTTGAACGATTGCAGGTCATAGTTCATTAGTTTTGTCACTGACTGGCTGATCATTGACCATTATAATTGCAACGCAATGGTACTAGTAAACATTTATTTTACCGTATTACCATCAATTATACCAGATACCACGGCAATAAAATACTTCGCTTGTACCATTAATGCTACCATAGCAAAAAAAGAACCATAGTACCATCAATGGTACTATCTGATGGTGCCACGGTTAAGGAAGGCCTTCTGGTGGGTCCACGGGTAATTTGTTTTATCCGTTGTCCTACCGTCGTTCTTGACCCGTCGTCCTACAGTTCGAAACAGTGTTCGCAGGTGGGTCTACATGTCCCCCTGGTGGGTAATTGTTTTTGACCCGTTGTCGTCCCATTATAAACAGTATTCACCAGTGGGTCTGCGGGCAATTTATTTTTACCACGGTCCCACTGCATTAAGCGGTAAACATTAATTAAAAACTAGCTATTTTGTTTGGTAGAACTGCGAACAAGTAATATTTCTGACCTAACCAATTGTAACGAATGTTCGGTTCTGGCGCTTCGCCGGCTCTGTAGGCTCATAGTTCTGTTTAAACACTCCTCGCTTCGCTGCATTAGAGTCGAATACGTAGTGCAGTGGGACTATGGTAAAAATAAATTGCCCGTAGGCCCACTGAAGAACACTATTTAGAGCGGTAGGACAACGGGTCAAAAAAAATACCCGTGGATCCACAAGGGGGACATGTTGGTGGGACCTCGGGTAATAGGCTTGTTTGCCAGTGTGCCAACGAGCGCAGCTAGAAAAAGTGTTGGTACAACTGCGACATTACAAGCAAAGCGACCGTGCCGCGGCAGCGGCCGGCGAAGCACCTGAACCGAACAGTCTTTTCTAACGACCATTTTATTTGCAACTTGTCGGGTCGCACAGTTTTACGAACACTCCTCCTAGCTTCGCTCGTCGTCGTGCCTACACCTCTTTTTAAGGATGGTCGTCAAACATACTACTTTTATAATGACCACCCTTAACAGATGTAGGTGGACGTCAGTAGTTTCATTTGTAGCGACCCTCCGGGGGAGATGTTAGAAATCACAGGTAAGGATAGGATGGAACTTATTGCATACTGGTATCCCAGATATCTTGGCTCCCACTCCCAAGCCACGCCACAGCTCAATAGCACCCAGGAATATATTCATTCCCTTACTTTCATATAAAGATATCGGTAGTAGGAGTAGTCGAAGCTATTGTATATCTGGCATGCAGCCACCTCTGCCTACCCTGGTGGGCGGTATGGGAGCCAGAAGGAAAACAGATTCCTGGGTCCCAAACAGCAGCAGTATGGGAGCCAAGAGGGAAAATCGGCGGTATGGGAACCAGGAGGAATAACGTTATCCCTGGATCCCGTTGGGCAGTGGCTTGGGAGAGACGAGGAAAAGTACCACCGCTGGATCCCACAGGGCAGTTGCATGGAAGCATGACGGAAAAATATTTAGTTATCAATGGATGTTATGGCAGCCAAACGGCATCAAAATACATCTAATGATACCATGGGAGCATAGCGACAAAAACATTACGTTGCAATTCCATGGAATCATAGGCTTAGGCACCAAGTGGAAGGAGGGAAATTTAACGGTAAGCTACCAGGGTAAATGTAGTGGTAGAGATATATGGAATACGGGTAATGCTAGGCCTCTGCTCCAATATACTAAACTGTCTGTTTAACCAGTTGAACATATTGGACAACTTTCCTCTATTGTTTTGAAATGTATCGTAAGAATAGTTCATTTTATTTAACGTCATAATACTGTAATTGAACTTATTGCATTTTTAAGTAACAAGTTGCTCGACTACTTTTTAAAAATTGAAGGAAAGTTATACAATATGTTCAACTGGTTAAACAGACAGTCAAACATATTGGAGAAGAGGATGCTAGGTGTCTATGGTCAGACTGATAGAACCAAGGACAAAGAAAATTACCTGTGGTACAATTATTAGGACTAACGGTGTAGGGCCACGGGCAAAGAATGATTTTTAGTAAAGTAGTAAAGTCATGAAGCAATAATTAGGCAAGCCTACAGTGTGATCTTCAATTTGTCTGAAGTTTGTCAAATCCTTAGGCCCGGCACCCATTATTGGCACGGCATTGGCACGCCAAGGGATTCCTCCTCGGGCACGCCAAGATGTGGTTAGGATTGCCGGGGTTGCCGAGACGTCCTTAGGCATGCCCAGGCCTCATTAGGCATGCCGAGCATTCCTCGGCATTCCCAAGCACACCTTTGGCATGCATTGTCTATCCCGCTAGTCTAATGTGTGAGGCTGAGGAGCCCTTTGCCGTGCCGTGCCGATAGTGGACGCCTTTGCCTTCATGTACCTACTTAGTGTACACTGATGTGCGGATCCGATTGAATTATAGAGAACATTCTGTCTATTGTGGATATTCAAGGAACGTCCAGAGCTATTATGTATTAAATTTGGGAAATATAAATGCTCGTTTCATTTCTGTTTGGGGACGTAGGTAGATTAACCCTCTTGATATGACAAAAACGCCTATAGGTGTTACCTGCTTACCTGGTGGTGTGGTGTGGTGTGGTATCACGTACGTTGTCAGTGACCTTCGTGCTTTACACTAAAGTTCATATACAATCTCTTATGGAAAATGAGTTTGTTTGTAGGGATCACTGCCGTACATGACGCATGGCGATTAAACGGTTAACTAAAATAGGCAGGTTATGCCTACAATTCTTAAAATTTGAACCTTTTTGGACTGATTTGAAAGACTATACCGATATAAGATTATTGCAATAATAATATTGTTATGATAATGCAATTTCACCACACTTTTCATTTTATAATTCGGTGCGGGTCTAGGCTTCGGTGTATAGCCAACATTATTTTACTGCCTGATAGTTCTCCTACTGCATTCTAGATGTCAATATTATGGAATGCAAGTGAATTAACTGTCAACAAGTTCACCTATTCGATACTAGATGGCATTTAGTTCTTTAAAATAAATATTATTAAATGATACAATATAAATTGATATATTTATTTGTACCGATATTATTTAAAGACTTATTAAAAGAAAATAATTTAAAATATTACAAAGGTTTTACATCGTCACATTTACATTTGTCTTTCTGTCATACTCTCTCTGTAATAATGCGTTTTGTGTTTATCGGTTGCATGTTTAGTATTTGTGATTTAAATATAATAACTCGTGTTCATTTATCAAGATCACATTTTTCCTTAATTTTAGATAAAGTGCTTTGAATTAGGTTATTATGATAGTAAATTTGTGCAAAACATTGGAAGGAACAACCATTCGTTCATTGGATCACCTTTGCAATAACAGAACGTCGAATCTCATTCACCTTGTGAACGGTACGGTACGAAACGGTGTTTCTAACGTTAGTACATAAAGTTACCTGGTGCGAATTTTTGACAGGCGTTCGAACGGTCGAAAATTGACAGTAAAATCTATCTACCGTTAGTACATAAAGTTACGTGATTAGCCTGCTGTTTATTATTAGAAAAAGATACAGAAAAGTGAATCACGTTCGTCTACACACAACATTATCAAAAGCATTTCGTTTGGCACCCATTTTTCTGCGCAACGCGTCGCTGCATGAGAATTTGACTGTTCGCTGCGTTGACGTCTAACAACGTGCCTCAAAGTCGGGTTTTGTTTATACCCACACTCACGAAATTCGTGAAAACTGTGATCTCTATATTTATTAATATTTATTGTTACGTACGCATCATTTGACTTGTTAATTACGTAAGACAATGCGGTTGGGTTACAGATACATACATCAGTAGTCAACCCATAAAAATCCATTAAACTTCCTATGCAGACACATTTACGTTTACCGACACGTTGAAACAAGCTAACTTCCAAACTAAGTAGTTTACTACTTCTTTATCACTTCACAGCCATCGTATATTCATTCCTCAATCCAATAATTGCTTCTAATTATCATTAAACCGTTTTTAATCAGCCATACGTTCCCAGAACCATCTTGATGCTGGTTTCTCAAAACTGGTGACTAAAACGTTGAGAATTCGTTTCAAACCTTAAAAATACTCGATAAAAAAACCAAACCATCATTAATATGAGACAAGACATAAGATACTAAAAACAAATTTAAAACAGCGGTCCTACAAAGTCAATATGACTCTTAATGAACGGATTTAAAAACTATGAAGGAAAAATCAGCATCTTTATTTCTCGGTTTTATAAGTTGACTCGAACGATATGTCACACAATTTATGAGAACCGACTGACGCGTTTCGAGTGATTCGGAATAAGCCCTCGTAATAAATTCGATATCAAACGGACATTGTAGTAATGCGATATAGTGACGTGCGATGCCGTGATAGGGGTCCGATTTATTACGACTTCTTTTTCACTGTTTTCGTTTTTGTTTTTCTTGTCTATTGTTTAACAAAGATTTGTCGTTGTTTGAGAATTGACGATTTCTTTTATTTCACTTCACGTTAGTATTTGTGTACATAGTGAATATCTATTTAGAATAAACACGTGTTCAAGTCGCTGCATTTGAACCTTAAGTTTGTATACGATTCTCAGTTCGACATTGTTGTATTAGTGTATATTTGTAAACGGCTACGTTAAAAAACACTACACAACGAAACCTATATACGTGTAATAAATACTACAACCATGAAAATATGTTACTGAAATATATATTTTACTATACATAAGTACATCCGCAGAGATTTTTTTTGATCAATGAACGTGAATAATAATAACTCAACCGTTACAAAACAAAGAAAAACTGTTATATGTGCATTAAGTGATATATTCAGGAAGCGTGAAGACATAAGGAAAACCAAGTAAGTTAACTAACCATTACTTAGGTCTTATATAGTTGCAATAAGGTTCACGAATAGCCAGTGAGCTGTGACGATGGTAGTATGAGTACATTGTCAATAAATTACATATCCATATAGATCAAGCCAAATCGCTTACAACTTTCCTCCCATATAATGACAACATACATTCAAAAAACGAACTAAATAACTAACTCTTAAGTCTGTTTCCGAATACAAAATCGGCGCAGTTAAGTTTATTTAAGAAAATTCGCTCCATATTGCCCAGCCAATTTAAGAAGGTAGTATTTGTATACCAAAATTTATGTCAGTTACGTCTTCTTGAAAGTCAAGGGGTGTGAACCTATTGACAGGTTAAAGACGTCGACATATCGTTAATCAGTTGTCATAATTACCAGCATTTAAACTAGTACATTACATTCCAGTTTTATGTCTCCGAAGTTTACAATAAATTACTATAATTAAAGTCAATAATCGATTGAAGTAGTCGTTATACGGACCGCCTTTTGGAAAGGTATTCAGTTTAAATATAGAAAACTTATATGTCATTTGGTCTTATTTTAATTTGGTTCGCTTTCGAAATAAGTAACACTTTAGTTTGTGTGAGTAACGCAAAACTATCAAGTGATAAAATAAAATAAGATATTGACAGCCAAAATGGCTGACGTTTATATACTCGTAGCTCACAATTTTTACCTTAACCCAAGGTTTGAGGCTGCCAGCGTCCAAACGCTACGGTATCTTACTATCAGGCAGGCCGAATTAATTTTTTTCACCATCATATCATAAAAAAAAATTGGTTGGTATAAAAATGGTAAACGAAACCTTAGTGCCCAAGTAAATGACACCTAAATCACCTCTGTCATCATATCGTAAAATTGAAAGTGCCATACATTAGGTCAGTGACGAGTACAGGGACGTTTACCTTAAATGTGTTTCACAAAAGACACTGCTAATTCCGTAACTAAAATAACTTTCCATTTCACACATCTTTGCTTTCTGTACCGTATAATTACGTAACTAACGTTTACTTAGGCCATATATTCAGCCTCTAATTTGTGTTTAGTGCAGTTCGTATTTTATAGCGGCTACGCTTATGTCGGAAACTACTAAATGGGGTTCTTTTATTTCGCTAGCCCAGTGCTTTTATCTCGCTAACAACGGTGGTGAACAAGCATACGGGCTGGCTGATGACAAGCAGATACCGTAACGTGGACGCTTGTAACAACAGAACAATCTCAAGAACGGTTGTTGTTCTCATTCTCAACAGCGCATCCTCGGAACCTCTGGCGACCTAACTTATCACCTGGAACACAATAGCTCTGGTGATCTAACTTACCATCTGAACACAAAAGCTCTAGCGATCTAACTTACCACCTGGCACAAAAGCTGTGGCGATATAACTTACCACCTGGAACACAAAAGTTCTGGCGACCTAACTTACCACCTGGAACACATAAGTTCTGGCGACCTAATTTACCACGTGGAACACAAAAACTCTAGCGATCTAACTTACCACCTGGCACAAAAGCTGTGGCGATATAACTTACCACCTGAAACACAAAAGCTCTGGCGACCTATCTTACCACCTGGAATACAATGCTACATACCTACATGGCAAGTTAGTAGTGTTGTGTAAGGTGGTAATAGAAATAGCACTTCCTGTCATGCCTATGACATCATTAATGACATATTTCATACTAAAACTGACAGATCTCCCAAACGTAAGTTTGACAAGTTACATTATAAATAATCAGGTCAAAAGTAAGCCTCCAATAATTTTATCCGTGTATGACAGTTAAATTGGATTGCAAAGCGGCACGATTTAATCAAGCGTCAGTTAGGACAACTTAATAAATTGTCAGCAAGTAAAAAAGTATAAATCGGGCGGCCATAACAGTATAGTCCCGGGTTTATGGTGACGCCCTTGAGTGTTATCGGGCCGATTCTTTATGGGCGACACACGGGCGGCGAGGACGTATGATAAAGTGACGAATTTTTTTTTTTTTTATTAAAAATGGGATCGCTCTTGGCCAGCATCTAGCCAGGGGGCAAAGATGAGCCGACGATGAAGCGAGCTCACCCAGAAGGTGCCTATTCACTCGTGCCTTAAAAAGGTCTAGGTTATATGAGGTTATGTTTTTTTTTTATGAAAGACTGAAAAGTGATTGACCGTAGTCCCACCTGGTGAGTGATGATAGGGCCTAGGGTGGAGCTGTTGGAGTAATAACCTATTTAGACTGGGTGGCGGTCGATAAAATCGGATTATATGGAAAGTTTGACAAGTTTCAATGAGATGACGACCATCTGGTGGTCCAGCGGCGCCCGCGTACCGCTCGCGGTATGCGAGGTTAAGCAACGTGGGCCGAGGTTTGGGATGGGTGACCGCTTTGAGTGGTTATAAACTGAGCGCTCCCGTGCTTTGGAAAGCACGTTAAGCTGGTGATCCCGACTGCTGTCTATGATAGCAGTCGTTAAGCCAAGTTAGAGGCCTCCGGACGTCAAACTTAAAACAAGATATGATCTATTACAACCAACATTTTTAACAACTTTTTTCAATAGTTATATATAAGATCATGCATATATCTAATCAATAATAATATCAATACAATACAAATACTCTTTATTGCACACCTCAATAAAAATACAAAGCAGGTCAGAAACATAACATAGCAAGATATAAGCAGAGGTAGACAACAGGCGGTCTTATCGCTAAAGAGCGATCCCTTCTAGACAACCTTTGGGTAGCGGACAGAACTAAACGCAAATATTGTGTATTTTTCTTAAAGAATTCATGAGAAGCTACGGTCCAAGAAAATAATTATTTAAACTTAATTAGGTATCGGCTTGATATATAGTCTCATTATCACATTTATTTAAGTAATATGTTGTTTGTAACTTTTGTGTTTTTTGTCTTTCGTGGCTTCTCGTGGTCCCAAAGGAAGACCAGCGCTAGCCAATGGCTAGCATTATGCTGATGGGCCATTTCGTGGCTATTTTCTGTATTTTGTCATGTTTATTTGTACTGTGTCTGTGCCACGAATAAATGTTTTTTCTCTTTCTCTCTCTCTTCTCGCCGTGGGAATAGACTTTTGGACTAATCACAATTAATCTAAATATTCTGTTTTTAGGGTCATTCTATCGTTGTCATTCACGCGTCTGTCCGTTTGTCTGTCCATCATCTGTTACACGTCTGTCTGTTTTATAACCAAACAATTGGAGCTACATTCTTAAATTTTGACTGTTGATCCAAAGCCATACAAATAGTCAAAATTTATTTTTATTCGTTTAAGCCTTAACGGGGGCTCTCATATAGGGTATCGTTATTTACAGCTTATTGAGTAGTTTAATACTATACTTATTTTCTTTTTAATATCGTAAAGCACAGGCATGAGAAGCCACGAAAGTCATGCTTTTTTACAAAATTATGTTCCGAAGAATTTTTTTACTATTCATTAACCCATAAACTTGAAATTTGGTAGTAATGTTTATTATTATGTATATTTTGCCAACAAATACCAATATTTTGATAAATCAGTTTTTTTCATTGAAATTTCCTTATTTTTCGTATTAAAACCATTTTAATTTTGCGGTTGTATCGGAACCCTATGTGCTGAGTCCTACTCGCACTTGGATCTTTTTTATCAAAACAAGGTACATTCCCGCAAGTAGCATGAAAATTAATTTACAAAATAAGTCCATATATTTAGTGACAAACGAGGCCATTGGCATAAAATTAATTATCATTAATTTTCACAAAATGGCGAATTATTACCCACGTCACCGAAGCTTTTAGCTACCGTTATCCACACATTAATTAGTGATTAACACTCATTTAACACACTAATTAAGAAAAATACCTACACTATAAAAAGGATTACAAAAACATGTATAATCCATATTACTACCAAGTAATTTACGACCTTGTCTAAGCAAATAACATGCGGTATTATTAAAATCGCTAAATATAAAACTACCTCCGCGCCAAGTTCAATATTATGTTGCAATTTGCAATCCTTACATCAATATTATCACTTACTTCGTTGGGGAAAATCCATCTCGTGGTAATATGGCTTATTTTATGCCCTAGTTTTACAATCTACTACTTTACGTAACTAATAAAAATCAAACTTCAACCTATTTATGCTTTTTGCAAATCTGTAATTACAAAAAGATGAAAAAATTACGCAGTTTGAATATAGAAAAATGTAACGTCATTAGCAGGGACCAGAATTTTGGTGGCATTTTTGAGCTGTTATAGTGACTTCTCATTCATCGACTTCATCATATAGATAAACCTAAACTACTAAAATACTGAAATCTATTAGTGCTTTGGCGGTTTATCTCGTAAAACGACTAATTAATTATACCAAATATTATCTTTTTACATTTGCAAATTGTTTATTAGTCCATAGTTATGTGAATTAAAATAAATTACCCGCATTTATATCTGTTAAGTACAATATAATAATAAGATTTTGAATTTACTTGTTCTATCGATAACTTTAAGTAAGTCGGTAAACATACATTGGAAGTCGGTAAATGAGAAGTAACTGTCACAGCCCATAAATGCCACCAAAATTCCGACTGTGGTCATCTCTCAACTCTGTATTGAAATAATTTGGCAACACTACCTCAAACGTCACATTTTCATATAAAAATGACGTATAATGCACAGTGTTGCCCAATCATTCCTTGCAGAGCGTGGTCGGAGCGTGGTCATGTTTTCTTACAATCTTCCAGGGCTCGAAAACCGGTTTCGTCTTCATACAATTAACCGGTTAAAAATTTCGGTTAATTCCGTTTTACGATATTATTTCGTACTTTAAATCATTAATTTCATACATAAAGGTTAACAAAACCAAATCTTACCATAAAAATGGAGATATGAGAAATACATTAGGAGATATTTCAAAAATAGTAAAACCGGTTACGAGCCCTGCAATCTTTATAGGTAACCGACCGTTTTCTTAAAAAAATCGCTGATAAGACTGGCAGCAGGTAAAATACCCTATTGATTTATTATTTCATTTATTAGCCATATTGTAACATGATCATTACATGGTATGTCAGTAAATACAATAATAATTTAGTCACTGTGTATATAAAACAAGATCTTAATTTTGATCTTAATTCTAAAATATGACATGC
This sequence comes from Epiblema foenella, assembly GCA_963556455.1. Taxonomy (NCBI): domain Eukaryota; kingdom Metazoa; phylum Arthropoda; class Insecta; order Lepidoptera; family Tortricidae; genus Epiblema; species Epiblema foenella. The sequence goes on from OY747104.1 coordinate 21,392,229, forward strand.
TAAATAGTATCTAGTCCCAATTTATATTTTTATGTTTTTAAGGGTCAAATATTCATTAATGGAATAAAACGCATGTTTTTGGAAAAATGTTTTACAAGTGCGTTTAAAACATTTGAATGGCAAGTTTGTAATATGGATAGGTAACTTATTATAAAATTTAATCTTTATAAAAATACTCTGCTTTTGACATTTTATTAATCTAAGTGTTGGAAGCATCAGTTTGCTCTTGTTTCTAGTATTGTAGCTGTGGCAATTAGAGCGTTTAAGAAGAGTAATTGCCTTCTCATGAACCTCTAGGACAGAGTTGTATATAAATAGTGAGATAACGGTCATAACTTCCAACTTCTCAAAGTAGGGTCCGGCAGATGTGCGTCGGTTGATACCGTAAATGAATTTCAATATACCTTCAAACAACACTCAACAATATCGTCAGTTAAATGATTAGTATGGTTTTGACGACCGGTTTAGCCTAGTGGGTAGTGCACCTGCCTGTGAAGCTGACGGTCCTGGGTTCGAATCCCGGTCAGGGCAAATATTTGTGTGATGAGCATGATTATTTGTTTCCGAGTCTTGGATGTTTTCTATGTATTTAAGTATTTATATCTATTAAATATATCGTCGTCTAGTACCCATAACACAAGCCTTCTTGAGCTTACTGTGGGGCTAGTTCGATTTGTGTAAGATTGTCCTCTAATATTTATTTATTTATTAGTTCGATTGCAAGACACTGTAAAGTCAATGTTCTCAAATGGCCGTCCGTCTGTCGCCCGCTTGACATATTTACCGGTACTTATGCAGCCTTTGGCGGAAGGCTCTCGATTTGATGGCCGTTGTCTCCAATAATCGTTAAGACAAGACGTTGTTTATGAGATTAAAAAAATATGTCAGCTTTTTATGTCGTTTAAATTGGTTCGGCGGGGAGTAATGCGCGGTTGGACTTCACAGGGTTTCCAATAACATAGGTTTTTTTTTTTAATTATTTAGTCAATTTGAGATTCTCTTTTAACGTATTTGGGTCATTGTCAGTTGTAAAAACAAAAGTTGTCCACCCGGTGGTCAATATTTAACGGCTTATGTACATGTAAGTGACGATCTTTTTGTGAATTTATTATACTCTTTTTTGATATACATTACAGTAATTCATGTCTTTTTTTTAAATTTCATATGCATCAATAAATTGCTCTGCATAATTAGATTCAATTTATGTAATATATAACTGATGATTCAAAAGTGCTTGTTCCTAGGTCTATTTGAATAAAGAATATTTTGAGTTTGAGTTTGAGTTTAAGTTTTGTTTTTATTACATGCATTTACAGTTACGGAAACACCGTTTATGCGGATTACTAGGCCAATCCAAAATTAAGCTTTGTGACCCTTAACTTTTGATATCTCCACCGAAAAGACGCGAACCTAAATTTGACAATGACTCATTTGTTTCATAATCATGTTTCAGGCGCGGTAGATTGCACTATGTAATAAATCGCTAAGAACTAAATTTGTAATTAATAGTGAATAAAACGAATTAAACGGATTTTATCGCAACGGGTAGACTACTCGGGTAGTCTTCCCGTTGCTAAGAGTCTGTCTAATGATTTTGAACAAATCTTCTACATGAGGTTGCGAACAATCGATCTACCTAGGTCTCATTCCCAAGAAAACGCTGAACAAAGCTGGGTCTCCCAGCGTACCTTGTCGCTTTCACGTCATGTTTCAACGGCCATAATTTCTAAAAGGGTGAAAGCGATAAAATGCCAAACCGTCCAGGTACTTGGCCAACTGTACTATCAAATTATAATAAATAATAAATAAATATTAAAGGACAATCTTACACAAATCGAACTAGCCCCACAGTAAGCTCAAGAAGGCTTGTGTTATGGGTACTAGACGACGATATATTTAATAGATATAAATACTTAAATACATACAAAACATCCAAGACTCAGAAACAAATATTCATGCTCATCACACAAATATTTGTCCTGACCGGGATTCGAACCCAGGACCGTCAGCTTCACAGGCAGGTGCACTACCCACTAGGCTAAACCGGTCGTCAAAATTATGCATACGTTTTCCAGTAGACTCAGCATGCCACAACAAAAGCATAGCGCACTGAAACCATCTCGTGGCATCTAGCATCTGCCAGACCATAAATCTGTCGTATGAAAGAATTAAAACGTTCCCCTTTGTGGACGGCTGAATAAATCTAAGATATCTCAGAGCGGAGACGGCGATATTTTACAAGTTTTTGACAGTAGAGATGGCTTTCCGAACGGCACCTGCCCGGCGCGGGAGTTTTTTATATTGACGATCTTAGCGTCACGATTTGGTGGTATCTTGAGACTTATGGGGACAGCAATGTTTAGAAAGCGGTCATTCCTTTATTTATTGAACTAAATAATTAAATATTGGGCAAGAATCTTACAGAAATCGACTACAAACTAAACAAAAAGTACTATGGATAGGTATTACATGACGATAAACGGAAGTAAATACGTATTCTATGAGCGAACTATTTTTTGCATATTTATCATTTCAAATTACATTTTCTAAACTATGAAACCGCTAACATTTTAGGATTCAAAAATCAAAATCAAAATCAAACATTTATTCTGCAAATAGGCCACAAGGGCTCTTTTACATGTCAAAATATTAATTTAGACTTTAAGAAAGTTTGACTATAATAATACATTTTACATGTCAAAATATTAATTTATAGTCCAAGAAAGAATAATAATTTCGAGTTTACAATTATAACAAAATTAATGTCATACAGTGAAGATAAACTTTTTAAAGTTATCTGTTACAAATATTACAACATTAGTAAAGTTAGAGATGTATAAGATCTCAAGTCTGATTAAACAAAGAGTATAATGAAATTAATATAATATCCCAGAGAAGTACATGGTCTCTGAGAGTCAAAATTAAGACTAATTGAATATTGTTAGACATGAATATCATCTCTAAGTCACTGATAATAAAAACGAATCTACAACAGGATGATGTCTCTCGTTAATCCCCTATAAAAAAACACTAGTATTAACGTAGTCACTATGTCATTGCAAGCATGAACAGACCGGACTCCACAAACAGCACCCGATCACGAGTATGACGCGTATCTCAGCCATAGCCTCCCTCGACCATCTGTTAGGGAAGGTGGCGACCCGATCAACGACGCCACCGCTTAAAAATAACATAACTTAGAATTCATCAGTTTAGGTTTATATTACCTACTAGCAGCGCCTTGCGGTGTTAACCGCGGATAAAAGGCAGCTTATGTGTTAATCCAGGGTATAAGCTACTTCCACTCCAAATTTCAGCCGTTTTTGGAATTAAGAGGAACATACATCCATCCACCATAACAATTGTGAAAAATATATAGTTACAAAAAAAATACTGGATGGAAAAAAAATGGTGATGTTGCATCATTTGGGAAAAAAATTTAAGTCAAACATTGCTAAACCTAATGTTGTAGATACTTCATCCGTCTCTTATAAAGGTACTGATATCGTATATAATTATTTCGTATTTGACGACCGGTTTAGCCTAGTGGGTAGTGCACCTGCCTGTGAAGCTGACGGTCCTGGGTTCGAATCCCGGTCAGGGCAAATATTTGTGTGATGAGCATGAATATTTGTTTCTGAGTCTTGGATGTTTTCTATGTATTTAAGTATTTATATCTATTAAATATATCGTCGCCTAGTACCCATAACACAAGCCTTCTTGAGCTTACAGTGGGGCTAGTTTGATTTGTGTAAGATTGTCCTCTAATATTTATTTATTTATTTATAATAATAATAATTTATTCTCTCAATAATTATTTCGGATAACATGGATCCATACACAATAAATATTAAATTAAATTAATAATGAAGTAATGTAACAATATTAATAATGTATCTTTTCTTAACTACATAAAAATATAAAGGCGGGGCTACACTGCTCAAATACGCTGACGCGCCGTCAACGCTGTGACGAGAGCAAGAGAGATATGAGCTAAAAACGTCAAGTAAAAGTTACGTCACTACGTTTCCGGTGCGTCAGCGTATTTTGAGCAGTGGCCCATCTTTTAATTGTGCTCGTCACAAAACGTTTCAACCACTCCCCACGTAAATAAACTGTCACTTCTCTTTATAGTTTTTTTTTATACAACGCCAGTGGCAAACAAGCTTATGGTCCGTCTGATGGTAAGCGGCCACCGCAGCCTGTAGACGCCCGCACTCCAAAGGAATCACGTACGCGTTGCCGACCCTTTATAAAATTTGAGGAGTTTTCACTGTTTACTTTAATTACGGAAACCGGTTTCGTCTTCATACAATTAACCGGTTAATTGTACTTTAAATCATTTACTTCATTGATGAAGGCTAACAAAAACAATTGTTAAAATAAAAATGGAGAATATGAGAAATACTTAAGGAGATATTTCAAAAATACTAAAAACCGATTCCAATCCCTGACTATAAGTTTAAGTACCTACAGATGAACGCCACCGCGCAACCAATCTCACTGGAGCGCAAACTCTTAGAGTATTCCAGTGTTCCAAACCACACGCGTGGTCGTGCCGGAGGTTTTCCCCTGGTTTTTCCCCAGGCTACTCCCCAACCGCGTAGTCCTATCGCTTTATTGGGCCCGGCCTATAAAGCCACAGTCAGGTTCCAAAAAAAAAAAAAAATAGATGATCGTGAAGATCGCTAGCTAGTTTTCTCCGAATAACAGTCAAGCTAGTTTTTTCATATACCACACGATAATATTTCTATGTTAGCTCTAACTTTTGTAACCTTGGCTACACAACAGATAAAGCAAGTTCGCCTAAACACCCAACACAGGGCTGTCAAAAGTAACGTTCCTTGAACACAATATGAGGCAAAAATTAATCACTTTTTGGAATAATATGTTCAACGAAACAAGAAATTAATTATTCTGTCAATTAAGAGACGTAGGGCACAGCAAAATGTCATCTTGCTCGAATTTGGAGTAGCCCAACTGGGGAAGTACCTCCGCTTTACAGAAGACCACAACCATAATAACATTATCTACTATACAAGTATGCAGTGTTGTGTTCCTGGAGGTAAGCAAAGTTGCCAGAGCTCCCGAGGATGCACTGTGTTGAGAGCGAGGGACCTAAATTTGTCCCTTCTATTGTCAACACAGTGCATCCTCAAATTTTATGAAGGGTCGTCAACGCGTACGTGACGTGGAGTTGCGGGCGTCTATAGGCTGCGGTGCCGCTTACCATCAGGTGGACCGTAAGCTTGTTTGCCAACGGCGTTGTATAAAAACAATTTACAGGGCTATCTAATATTTTTTATTAAATACTTGTAATTTATGTGTCATTGGCGGTGTCAATAAAGCCGAATATGTGATGCAAGAAATTATTTTTACATTGCAGGGTTTGCTCATTCTCATCCTACCTCAGTAGCTCTGTGGCCCGTAATGTAAAGGAAATAGCAGGCAAGTTCTTGTACCGTGTACATCAGCCTTATAACGGCTACTTTAGCCTAGTGGTGATCCTGCCTACGAAGCTGAACGTCCCGGGTTCGAATCCCGGTCAGGGCATTTATTTGTGTGGTGAACACGAATATGTTCCTAAGTCTTGGATGTTTAATTTATCTATTTATCTATGTAAATTCGTCGCTTAGTACCCATATTACAAACTTTGGGACTAGGTCGATTTGTGTAAGACTGTCCACGCCATTTCCCTCCTGGTGTCCTTAGAAATCGTCCTTATAGGCATCTAAAAAAATACTTTTTAAAAAAAATATTTTTTTCGTGTTGTTTTTGCTTATGAAAAATAGTAGATTTATAAATGTTTACGTTAAACATAGGAGTCGTATTTCACATCATGTATGACATGAAAAATGCATTACTTATTATAGTCAGACTTTCTTAAATTGTAAATTAATATTTTGACATGTAAAAGTGCCCTTGTGGCCTATTTGCAGAATAAATGTTTGATTTAGATTTTGATATCTAACGTTTTTATTTAACTTATCGTTTGCTTAGGCGCGAATCCGTACCAAATATATCAACTCATTGTTTTACGACTCAGATTAATTCGTTTGGACAACTTTTATATCCCAGTGCGAAAGGTTAAATCCCATTAACCATCTATACACCCTAATCCGTCGTCTACCGGTCCCTGGGATCCCCGGAATCATAACAAAAGAATGCTATTGTTTATTTTTTTCGCCGAGAGCCGGGAATAAACGAAATACTAAAACATGTTACAAAAAATGTTCTTCAAAAATAAATCCCAACACCCAATGCGCCAACCCTACCTTGTCAGATAGTGTCGCCTTACTAACTCGTAAAAGAAACGTCATAAATCTGTCAAATTTGACATGCCTGGCAAAATTATGAGCGATACTGAGTGATTTGTGTAGTGACGCAAACAGCAATAGAAGGGCTTTCTCGGTAATAATGAATCGGGGGTCGGTTGAAAAAAGACGGGTGCCGTTCTCAGGCAGAATGAGATGGCGATAGCTCATTATGAAATTATAGTTTGCGCTTTAAAATAGGGATGTCGACACCAAATAAGAAAATCTTTTTTTTTTATAATTATTATTTATTTATTCAGTAAAAACAAATGATGTGAAATAAAATTAAATACAACGTCCCGCAAAACTGTTTGCACAGTTTGACTGTGGGATCAATGAGTTTATTATAATCTTAAGTAGGTATATAAGTAGTAATAAGTTCGAATTTTCTCGAAAAACTATCTATATCTTGACGACCGGTTTAGCCTAGTGGGTAGTGCACCCGCCTGTGAAGCTGACGGTCCTGGGTTCGAATACCGGTCAGGGCAAATATTTGTGTGATGAGCATGAATATTTGTTTCTGAGTCTTCGATGTTTTCTATGTATTTAAGTATTTATATCTATTAAATATATCGTCGTCTAGTAACCATAACACAAGCCTTCTTGAGCTTACTGTGGGGCTAGTTCGATTTGTGTAAGATTGTCCTCTAATATTTATTTATTTATATCTTATCCAAATGGCCAAAACAGTAACTCAAAAAATAAATAATTACATAATATACATCTTCAAAGTTATGAGAGCGGCATACTCTTTCCCTTTTCCGCAAAACGCACCTTTGTATTGGAACGATCATCATTTACTATGCCGCTCGTGGTCAATGACGTCACGTTTCTAACCAGCAACATTAAAACGGTTGTAGCTTCGTTATTTTTTGAGATATTTGAATAGGATTTGCACCAGTTTGCATATTTTTTTGCCTTGTTTCTATTGAAGTAGTCTTATGGAGTACCTAGTCAAATTTTGAGTCATCAACCCTATTGAAGCGATACTATAGCGCTTCTCGTGTTTTTATGGTAGATTATGATATGTTTAGTGAAATCTATAAATATATTGATATATTTTTAAACAGATCTCCCGTGAGTTCAGACATATTTTGTACATGTAATTAACAGGTCACTCACGTATTTAAGAATATATAGAATACATATCTTAGAGATACGCACGGCTTTAAAAAAAATACTCGCAACGTTCACCAATTTTAATTTAAGCTACGACGCTAAATATACAATCCCCCGTTACCTTATTTCGTGAAAGAAAAAAACCTTATTCTATAGTTGATAAGAAGCAAAATATGGATATAATAAACGTAAATAAAGGTGATTTCCATAAACAAATGAAGGCCCAAAATAAAAGGGACGAATGTATCGCATGACATTTCCGATCTCTTCTCGATGCGTGTTGACATTTTATAGTTAAACAAAATGTAAACACGATTTTACTCATTTAGGATTGTAGGTACAGTCGCCATCAGATATATCGGAGCGAACAAGGTGTTCACAAATATCTGAATAAGACTATTGTCAAGGCGTTAAAGTGCATGTTCAGATATTTTTGAGCACCCTGAAGAGTACAGATATATTTGATGGCGACTGTACGTAAAAGACAGCTCAATATACTATTGTCAAGAGAACGCTTGGGACACTTTTTTCTATGTTCATAGTTGTTGCTATCGGCTTGTGCAGAATTTGAACATGTTACATAAATAGCTTTTCATTGACTGCAGGAGAATCATTTTTTTTTTCATTGTTGATCGCCTTTTGCTGCTTAGGCACTTTGCCAATGTCAAGTGGGGGATTGGCTTTAGCAATCTGTGGATTGCACCTTATGATTTTGACCAGTGCCTTTACCATGAGTTTACATGACAGTACTCGCTAGCCACTGCGTAAAAATTTGTATGGGCAAAAGTACATAGCGTCTCTGGCGGTTACGCAAAAGAACTAATATTTGGCATACTAAGGGTGAGTTGCACCAAACCGTCTGTAATCGTAAGCGGTGTTCGTTAAAATCTGATTGTATGGAAAGTTTGACAAGTTTCTATGGGGTGACAGCTACCGGCGCCATATTTGACGATGACCGGCCTGTGATCGTATGTTGGTGCAACAGTGCCTTTACCATGAGTTTACATGACCTTACTCGCTAGCGACTGCGTAAAAATTTATATGGGCAAAAGTACAGCGCCTCTGGCGGTTACGCAATAGAACTAAGAATCGGCATACTAAATCGTTTACGCAGTCGCTAGCGAGTACGGTCGTGCAAACTCATGGTAAAGGCACAGACCCTTAATTGTTTACGCAGTCGCTAGCGAGTAACGTCATGCAAACTCATGGTAAAGACACAGGGGACTTAATAATATTTACTTTATTAAACATTTAACACATTGCAGAGTTGCAGACATCGATTGACGCATAGATAAGAGCGTCAACAGTTTTAAATATAAAACTCCAGTGAGCCTCAAACAGGATCAACTATGAAATAATTTAAATAAACTCAAACCGCCACTCGTACGTCACAAACTAATTCCCGGTTCGGCGCCGCGCCGATTCGTCACTCGATCGTGACGTCACGCGGCCATTTTGAATTTAATTTGACGCGCTGATTGAGGCGTTTAATTATTGGCACTCATTACCTGTCTATCGATATGCACTGTTCAATATTAAAAAGGCGTATGTAGATTATTTGTGCTGAAACAAAATCATCCAATCAAATATAGACTTTAATTTCAAAATGTGAGAGATGTTTTAGTATATTGTTAATAATTTCAAGTGTCGTTTATTGCGATTTAAGCCTTTATAGTTTTGGTTGAAAGATCAAACTTTAGTTTACGTGGATATGACTGCAATGGCAATCAATATTGGTATTTTGATGAATGCTACGCTATAATGCGTATGAAAGTGATTTTGTGATTTAATTACATTGGTTTTTCATGGCATAGCTAAAAGCAATCACTGCGATTTTTATGACTTACAAATGAGCGCATTTAATGTGTGGGTTTCGAAGTTAAAGTACTGTACAGAATCATAAATTTGCAGATTAAACACATACATATTTACTACTCATATCAGCATATATCTTGCCAGATACTCTGCCGTCTTCATACATTAATCATACAAAAGTCATAAGTAACATAGAAAAGCGATTAGTAAGACGATTAACCAGTAATATTATACAGAAAATTAAATTGAAAAGCCAAATATAACTTTATTACTATTTGAGTTATTAAAAATACTAGAATTAAAATTAATTAATTATTAAAATTAGATATTCGCTAATATACGCTAAGACTATTATTCCTCCAAAACAGAGTGCCTACCGCGAACCATAAACGAAGTTTCCCCTCTCTGTCGCACTTGCAAGTCTGTACGTAAGTACGACAGAAAGGGATAACTTCGTATATGGTTCGCAGTAGCCCCGCAGTAAACGATCAGGTTGTAAAATATGCCAAAGACATTTTAGTATTACAAATGTTACGATTAAGTTTATTAAATAAATAATCAAGCAATCAACATTCATGGAAACAGGTTGCTACTACATAAAGCCTTTAGACATTTCCTGTGACACTTACGGGGATTGACAGTTAAATAGTTTGATTTCGTTATTGCTTGAACCGGTGAATAAATTAACTATTAAAAGACCGCTACTTGTTTTTTGCACGACTTTTGATAGAAATGACTGGTTTAGAACTTTAAGAGTCCTTATCAGTTAAAAAACGCTCATCTATTTACCCCATTTTCTGTTTGAATTGACACATATCTTGACATGTTCTCAATGTTACTATCTAGAACAGGATTATTGCGACCTTATGTCATAAACTTTAAATGTATTATTTCGATCTTTCGTTAAGAAATATCGTTTCAAACATCACTCCAAATCGACCATTTTCGAGCTAAAAACTTGTTTTTTCCGTTTAAATTCTACTACACACAATAAAATCAAAAAGTGGCTATGTTACTATCTAAAACTTTAATAAAGTCATCGTATCCTTTAATAACTTTATTGGTATTATCAATACTGTTGTCATAATTTGAAATCAAAATATTTTAAGGCCTCTTAAACTAACTGAATGACACGCTATCTGTAATTTTCTGTCAAACATATTTAACTAAAAACAAGTACTTGGTTTGGTCTATATTTGAACCTACCATAATGAAATTAGGTTAATATTTATATTATCTATTCATTCTAATTGTTGGAGAGTCCAACAATAGATACCTAAATCATTAAGTTGGTACTACTTATATTCTAGATTAAACGTAGTATTAAGATTCAGTGTTTCCTGTTTGTATTATTATCTGTGGCACTTGTCGCCATACCTATTCTCTTCTTTTGCAAGCCTTCATGGTCGCAATACATTGTTTCCCTGAAATTACCATATTTTACTACTGCTGTATCTCTCCCACAACACACACAAGAATCAACGCGAATCAACACTAATTAGAATATTTTTGTCACTAAATTAATACAAAATACGTAAATTATTTGTGTTATGATTTAATTATAGTTCGTGCAAACAAACATGCTCGCATTGTACGCAAGGCACAAGTATACCAATAAAGCTTCACAGCCCATCTCATATAACAGTCAGTTTTGACAGACTTTATTCACATTACTTGAAATTAAGTTTTGTTTTCAAAATAAATTATGCCATTGGATTTTTAAAAAAAAATTGCACGGGATATCATTTAATATAACAATAGCTTTTCGGAAAAGGAAATTATCGTGAGGAGTGTCTAATCCCAACTAGGGTTAGTGTCCCCTCTGGTTTAGAAGTTCAGATGATTATAGCTAGTGCCAACGTCGTTAAAATGCATTTCGCAACTTGCATTTAGGTACCATTAAACTAAATAGTAAAACAATCAATTAAAAAACACAATAGCAATCGCATAAAGTCGATTTCAGATTTTAATTAAGAAATCTCATGACATTATTAAAATTGAATGATTGCACGTAATGCACTGGATGCGGCGCCATTAAAAATATGCCAGCCAATCTGATGTATCCGTCAGCGTGGGATAATAAATTAATGGCATTCTGGATATTGCCTAGGATTTTTTTTGTCGAAATGGAAATGACGAAATGGATTGTCAACTTTATTATTGGGTTTTAATTTCGATTGGGTTTTTTAATAGCATGAGAAGATTTGCACGCAATAATCTTGATGAATTGTCAAAATGTTCTGCTGTTTGAAGTATTTTTGCCGAAGTTGAAGCGGAGACTCGCAGGAAAAAAAGGGGACAAATTGAAAAATTTAGGATACAAGCAGGATTCGAACCTGCGACATTCTGGCCTATAGTTCTAACCATTTTGATGGTGTATAATAGTTATTCAGTATGGGGTTTTCAAGAAAGGAGTGTATAATTTTTTAAAGGGCCGGCAACGCGCATGTGACCCCAGGTGGGATAGCAAATTTATTAAAAAAAAATCTGCTATTCTTCAAACACGAAAACGTACCATCAGTTTTTGAGTTGTAAAGATTCAACAACTCGATTTTTTTCTTATAGATAGATTATTAATATCACATAAACAACAATATAAACAGAGGCATCAGCAAACGCGGTTTGTAAATACAAATGACAGATGTCAGCACAAGTGTCAATAGTCACCTGCGTTATTAAGGGCCTGTCAATACAAAGGGCACTTGGCGCCAAAACTAGTTCGGATTTAGAATAACACGATTAAAATCCGTTTGAAAATTGGCGTTGGTAGCATTTTAAATGTTCAGGAAATAGAAGCACGTACCATTATCGCTTTTATATCAATGATAATAGAGGTTAAAAAGGTACGTGTTTACGCTTAGAGTGTAAATATTTATATATCCTATACTTGTGACACCAAGAGGGACGGAAAAGGTTTTATACAGATAAACTGAGAATATGTTTAAAATAGCTGACGGTATATCATAAATTACCTTCTTAACTTGGCCGGGTAACAGTTTGTGTGACGTAATTCGGTACAACTGTCTATCAAATAGGTTGTGCTCGAAAAAAGTGAAACTATGACGGACAACAAATGATATGTAACTCTCTGTCGCTCTTATACAAAGTTGTATATGTCTCGCTAGGTAGTGGTATTATTATTTGCGTGTCATGTCTGGTAAGTCTGTGTGTTCACATTTCCCCTACTATCCAGTCGAGGGCATAAATATGTATACATTTTTAGACCCTATTTCAATGGAATAAGGTGAAAAAATCTGTAATTGGTGTCCGCTTTCGCACCTAATGTCAAAATGAGATACGCGAGTTTTATGAAAGCGACTGCCATCTGACCTGCCAACTCAGAAGGAAAACTGAACCTTATGATATAGATATACCGACTTCTTCACATTTTCCTTAAACGAACTATTATATCAATAGTATTTCGTAGAAAACTTTTTAGAAAAACTACTGAGTTTTTACCACTCTAACGGTCGGGCTCACAAGAAACTTACCACCTGTACTGTCGCTTTAACGTCATGCTTAAACTATCACACTAAATAGCGAACTCCAGCTACTGAGACCGTTTCTATTGTGGTTTGAACTCAAACGCACGAGTCCCAAGACCTTCCAGACAGACGACAAACGATTGACGGTCGTGTCACACTCAGCCGCTAGGGTACAGTGGCTCAAATCTACATCAAAAAGTCATCATCTCCTAACGTTCTCCCAGTACAGTACTGCTGCATCCTAAAGGATGCTCGGAGTCGCTACCTAATCCCAAGATTTGGCGTAGGCATTAGTTTTTATGGAAGCGACTGTCATCTGGCCTTCCAAACAAGACCTAATTGGGTTGGCTTGTCAAGTGAGTGGACAACTTGACTGTTAGAAGTTCAAGCCGCACGAAGCGCTCTTAGCGAAACATGGCTTAACGACTGCTAGCATAGACAGCAGCTGGGATCAACGGTTTATAGTGCCTCAAAGTCACCCATCCAAGAGACCTCGGCCGACGTCGCATAACCTCGCATATCGCATGCGGTATGCGGACGCCGCTAGGCCACGAACGTTTGCACCCATAAGAATAAGTGAACATACAAATTAGTAGTGCTTCGACCCGGCCCTATGACAGACAGACAAACCACCGTATTATTAGCTATCACATGAATCACGCTTGCCGGCTGTCGCCTGTCAAGCATGAATCTCAATTGTAACGCATTGAAACGATGACAGTCCGCTATGAGAGGCTAAATTTAAACTCGTCATAATGTTCTTGTTTTAAGAGCAACGGTTGAGCAACTTGTTGTACGTGTACAGCGGCGAAATGTGTACAAGCATTTATATCAAGCTTAATAATATTAAAAATATAACCGGCCACACCACGCACCATGAAGGGTTCCGTGCCTACGTATGAAACTCACGGCACTTACGTCCGTTTGTTTGGGCAAGGCAGTTTTTCAGCGATAATTCAAAAACGGTTAGACCTACCTGATTCAAAATTATTTTCGTTGAAAGATTTTTTTTTTAACCTGACTGTGGCTTTATAGGCCGGGCCCAATAAAGCTATAGGAGTGCGCGGTTGGAGAGCCTGGGGAAAATCCAGGGGAACGACCACGCGTGTGGTTTGGAACACTGGAATAGAGTTTGCGCTCCAGTGAGATTGGTTGAGCGGTTTCAACCGAATCTGAGGTGTGAGTGGAATCGAGCTACTGGGAGTTTTGTCGCTGGTTCACTAAACCTAGCCTAGCTCAGAAGAGTCCAGCAAGAAACTCAGCTAGGCCCGAACGATCGATAATTATTAGTACTTTGATATTAAATACAAGAAAATGTTCTAGTTTAGCATTTATTTGGAATTCTGCGGCTGCCAGAAGTAGTCTCAAACGCAACAGGTCCGCAAGGTTAAGAATTTAATTTCGCAGTTTTCGTCTCGTGGATATAACTTTTCTGGAGTCTAGACACGTTAACTTTGCAAGTGTATTTAATTCGTCAAATTGCATTGTTATGTGATTTAAGTGATTTTAATGATGAGCGAGGGAACCTCAGCCTAACTTCCGGCAAAGAATTAAACAAAAGTTTTCTTTTATGTGCCCGGAGATCTCCGGCACAGAGAGATAACAACTTAAAGTTAAATTATTATTATTATTGTTTTGTTATTATTATTTTTATTAGTTAGTTGACGACCGGTTTAGCCTAGTGGGTAGTGCACCTGCCTGTGAAGCTGACGGTCCTGGGTTCGAATCCCGGTCAGGGCAAATATTTGTGTGATGAGCATGAATATATTGTTTCTGAGTCTTGGATGTTTTCTATGTATTTAAGTATTTATATCTATTAAATATATCGTCGTCTAGTATGGGTACTTTGGTACTTTGTCGTTATGACATTTTAAACATGACGTTAAAGCGACAAGGTACAAAGGAGTTACGCTAATGTGATTTAAACTGTACCTTAATAGATTACACCTTCTTTGTGAAGTAAACTGTTTGTATTTAGTCAACAAGCTCAATTATTTCAAGTACGTTCACTAAACGACGAACCTTGCTTTTAGTCGTTCTTATAATACGCCAAACGTCTTTATTAATTAGACTAACACAACAAACGGCCAGACATTATCACGTACAACACCTTAAGGCAGGTGCCTCAGTCTAGATTCAAACCCGTAACCCGACACCCACCTTAGTCCGACATACGCGTACAAGAGAACACAATTAATATGGCGCGCGTCAAAGCTCTTAAGTAGTTGACTGAGAGACTATTATTGCTTAATCCACACGCCTTATTACTTGGGTCGTGCTATACAACGATTGATTCCTTATTGACTTACGCACTAATAACAACCTTATAACAACACATCCAAAGTTCAATTTTGGTTAGCACGTCGTGTAAGAATCCTGTCTTATTAAGCGAGAAACGAGGCATCAGCATCCATCATAATTTTGCCTCATTTTGTAATGCAACGACCTATGATATCGCTCACGCGAAACTGATATATATGATAAAGTATACAAGGGTTATTTTGGCGTGTATTAACAGCGTGAAGTATAGTGGACCCTGGTATAACCAGTTGTGCGAAAGTAGCTTAGATGCAACTGTTTTATTTCTAAAGGTATTTTATAGGATGTTGGTCAGCTTTGACTTTTGACCTGATGTCTAAATGGGCTTTTTAACGGTGCCTACTGCTTTACAAGCATAGAATAACAGGTATAATAGACATTCGTAAGACGAGTATATGTCGAGAGCCTAGCATGATTCATGAATTAAATAGGTAGACAATGCACACAATGAAAACAAAAATGACTTTTTATACTACTATTGGATTCGATGAGTTTTTAACAAAGCCTCAAATATACCAACTGACAACCGCTGTCAGTTTGCGCGGGAAACGGTAGATTTGACAGTTGTTGTTAAGATTGGTTAGGCGCGTATAATGTTGCTCTGTGTCCATAAATTGTTAATTTAAGAGCCCTTATAAGTTTTAAATTTCTTTGATTTCAAATTATGACAAAAGTATTGATAATAACAATAAAGTGATTAAAGAATACGATGACTTTATTAAAGTTTTAGATAGTAACGTAGCCATTTTTTGTTGTTATTGTGTGTATTATAATTTAAGAGGAAAAACACAGTTTTTAGCTTGAAAATGGTCGATTTGGAGTGATGTTTGAAAGGATATTTGTTAATGAGAAATCCAAAAAATAAATTTAATATTTATGGCATAAGGTCGCAACAGACCTGTTCTAGATAGTAACATTGAGAAAATGTTAAGATATGTATCAATTCAATCAGAAAATCGCCTAAATAAACGAGCGTTTTTAACTGATAAGGACTCTTAATGCAGATTATTTGTATATTTGTAGAAACAGCGATTACATTGTTATTTATCGACTTTATGTCTTTCACTGCTAAAACTACGTTTACTTTTCTATATCTGTTTCTGTTGGGGCCGGAAGGTTCTCGAGTGGCGACCACGGGCCGGAAGGCGCAGCGTGGGTAGGTGGACTTATGACCTGGTAAAGATCGCGGGAGTCCGCTGGATGCGGATTGCGCAAGACCGGTCATTGTGGCACTGTTTGGGGGAGGCCTATGGCCAGCAGTAGACGTCTTTCGGCTGATATGATGATGATGATGATGAGGACTTTTCTAGTGAATGTACAAAATCATAGACGTAACTGCCACATTTGACATCTGTCAGCTGTCAAGTTGTTTTTTTTTTGTTTCGAGGCAGGCCAATGCACGATCCTATTAATCTATCCAAACGTGTGGTAATGTCAAAGATAAGATTCTTAAAAATATTTCTTAAAAACGATACATATTAAAAAAACCGACAACAGTTTTGAACTCTACATAATATACCTAAGTCCAGTAACAAAAAAAAATATAATACAAACATTTTTTTCTTTTTAGCCCAGTGGTTGACTGGTAGAAAATGCCTTAAGTTATTAAGTCCGCCATTTGTACCTTTTTAATTTGCAACAAAATTTAAATAAATGAATAATACAGACCACTAAAAAAAATTAAGGTTCTCAATTTATTTAATGGACAATTACAAAATAGCTTCACTTCACTATAAATACCTACAGTCTTCGCATCAATTCTTGAAAACTAGAATCCGTTAGTAATATTCTAGCACTAGGTCAACTAAAGGACGACACGACGTAAAATTTTATGGCATTTTAATGTACGGTAATATCATTGCTAATCAAATAGATGTTTACTCATAAAGACACGGCATTCTAGCCATCGTGAGAGGCGGCTCAATCATAAGTTAGCCACTAATGCAGGGAGTGCATAACCGGAATATAAAGGTAGCGTTTTAAAACGGTATGACGTCATACCGTTTCGGTACCGCAAACGAAATTATTCGGTAGCGGAATATAACGGTACCGCTATTTTTTATACCTGAATCGTTTTCATTAATGTATCGTTTTGGCTTTAAGAGGGTGCCGCCAATGGCGCCAACCAATCAGCGCTAGTTATTGGGTGAATGCCTAAAATACCCATTTTTGTTAAATTTCGTTCGGCGTGATAGATTACTGAAATAGTGGCCGTTCATTGTTGGTCGCGATTACGTACCCATCGTAATAGTAGTTTATGCAACTGATACATAATGAGAGGTATTAAAACACGAGTGTGGTTTTGTCACACGAGAGTGTTTTAAGGCCTAATTATGTACAGTTGTATACACTACTTTATCTACATCCATACATTAAATCCTCTTTCATGTGTTGAGGCACCATTGCGTTGAAAGTGCAGGAGTTCGAGTTCGTGAGCTCGTTGAAGTCTTTTTGAGTACGAGCCTGTTTCGTAATGGGCGGAGATGAACATAAGGATACCGTTTTTGATGCTGTTATGGCCATCTCCGCCCCGGACCGGCGCGATATTGTAAAGTTGGTCCTTACATACACTTTTTGAGCACATAAAAGAGGATTTACTGTATGGGTGTAGATAAAAGTTATGTTCGATTTTTTTTGGTACCGAAATAAGACCGGTTGGCCACCGTTATAATACTCGTAAAGGTTTGAGTACACCTATCAAAAACAGCGATGTCGTTATTTTATTATACCGGTAGCGTACCTTTATATTTCAACCGGTATAGTAGGTCTACCTTTATAACGAAGCGGTATTGATATCCAATACCGCTACCATACCGCTTATACCGTACCGAAAACGGTCCCTGCACTAATGTAACAGCCAGGAATGTCAGCCTGTTTGTCGGTATAATGTCAGTATTGCCCGCTTTTTTGAACCTGACTATGGCTTTATAGGCCAATCCCAATAAAGCGGTAGGAGTGCGCGGTAGGAGAGTCACCTGTGGAAAGTCCAGAGGAAAACCTAAGACACGACCACGCGGTTTAAACACTCGAATACTCTAAGAGTTCGCCTTGCCCGCAATATGCACTTTACAAATACTTTATTTTGCAAGAAAAAGGGTTGTCATCATCTTAATACAAAATATTCAGCACTTCTTTAAGCAGCCATTACATATGGCATGCAAAATATTAATAGTTTATGCGACTAAGTATTCAATTAAGTACATAAATTCCGTCTTAAATTTAGTTATCATGGACCTTTCTTAGTTTATTTCATTACATATTCCATTGCATAAAATGATTACATTTTTTCGCAATAAAAGCTCGATACATCACCACCATTCCAATTACTATGTACAGTCGGCCTCATATGCACACTTTGGTACTTTGTCGTACAAACGTGTATACCCCTACTACTGGTAACTAAAGCTAATTAATAATTTTATTTTAAGTAGTATTCATATGTAAAAAATGTTTTTAATGAAAACTAGGCTATTAACAACGAACAAATTGACTATTACATATTTATTTATATGTTTAATGTTCGAATGCAAATATGTACTCTATATTGAAACTACCAAGTATTTTTTTATTATTTTTAATATAAAATGAACATTAACGAATCACATGACAGTACTTATACAATTAATTCAGTTTTAAAAATACTTTTAATACGTTTTCGTGTATAAAACAACGTTTTAAAAGCTTTTACGCTACTAAACTGAATGTAAACCTAAAAAAAATATATTAAACACACTTTTATTTCAATATGACGACCATTATTACAGTGTGGGTGGTCAAATAACCGTTGGCCAAAACGTAATAGTTGTAATAAACGTTAAAATCAGGTTTACTTTATCTGACGATCAGTCGTATAGTAGTTTACTAACACGATTTTTCTCTAAAAGACACCATTTTGGTCGTTTTGTACGCACTCAAAAAACTGCTACAATTATTGCAATGAAACGGGCACTTGAATTTAAGTGTGAAACACGAAACCGCATGTTCGGTCAACCAATTTGATATCTGTGTCACTTTGTACCTTGTCACAGTGACATTAATAAATTAATATGAGATCTCTAGCGGTAGTATCCAGGGAGTCAGCTATTGTGGCATATTTTGGATACATAAACTCCATATTACGGTACAGTATAACATTGTGCGGAAGGTGCACAAATGTAGATACTGTTTTTTTGGGACAAAAAAAATGCGTAAGGGCCAAAAAAAAAAAAACAAAAAAAAAAAAAAAAAATGCAAAATGGGTAATGGGATCTTTGAATTAAGACAAAGGGATTCATGTAGACCTTTCTTTAAAATCAATATTTTAACATTACCTAGCCTATATATTTTCGATGCATGTTTATTTGTGTACAAAAACGAACAGATGTTTATTCGTGCTAAAGAAATGTACATAAATCCCATACGCTCACAATATCGCAATAAATTATTCATTCCAATGTCAAAATTATCATTAGTTGCTAAGAATAGTTATATTATGTGTATTAAAATATTTAACAAGCTGCTTGACACAATAAAAGACCTATTGTTCGCAAAATTCAAACGAGCCCTCAAAAAGTGGCTTGTGGAAAAGTGCTTCTATAGTGTGCAGGAGTATTTAGATTATAAGTAATAGAAATGTAATGTAGGTACTTTAAAAATAACGAATGTATGACATTAAACTTGATAAATGATGTAATTGATTTTGTAATTTTGACTTATAGACATTTTATTTGACTTTATTTTTATCTGTATTTTGACATTAATGACCATAATATACTGTATTGCAGGTGAATATACCTCTCAATTTCACATGCCATTTATGGTAAATTTTAGTGATACTAAGACTACTTCTAAGATCTCATTGTACCTGAAATTATGTGAAATAAATTATTTGATATTTGATATATTTGGGTATCATATTGATTTTCATGTGTCATCATCGCTATTCCACTGAACACTAGTACGAAGTTTCTATTGTCCTTGCGAACATTAACAGAAAATTGTATGTTCACACTCGTTCTGATACGCGTGGTTAGCGGACGCTTCATATCATATTGGCATACGATATGTCAAGTCAGATTGCTCTCTAAGCTGGTATCCGAGGAGGAAAACTCGTTGCGTCTCCGACTTACATGTGAAGGTGGAATTAGGGTCGATTGGCGTCATGCCATTTATAATATTGAGTCAATGAAAAAGATATTTATGTGCACACACAAACAAACAAACAAACAAACAAACAAACAAACAAACAAACAAACAAACAAACAAACAAACAAACGAACAAACAAACAAACAACCTCTCACCCTAAACGCATATACCTTCTCCGTTCCGTCGTGGGTAATAACCCAACTAAAGGTATAATTACGAAGACAAGGGATATGGTAAAATAATCATATTGCCACAATAAGAGGCTCTATAAACTATATAGAAAGTATTGAACTCAAATGATTCCAAAAGTGATGAGTAACAACTGAAATTAAGAAAAGTACTATGTGGGTCAATCTACTTATTCATGACCAGTTTTCTATTCCAAAGAAAATCTATGATATGTATTGAATTAGTGTACAAAAATAGGATTTCAAATTTGTACCTGAACCTAATAAAAGGAATTTATGGATAAAAATACTTAAATATTAACATATTGCTGTAAAAGGTGGGTAACACAGTGGTAAAACCATTTTTTCGTACAAATGATGAGACATCCAAGGATCACTCAGTTTATGGATATTAGCTGTAGTTCGTTAATTACCAAAACTATCGGAAGTGATACTGCAATTAAACCTCTTTCTAAATAACAATATAAAAATATGAAGTGAGGGCCAAGTATTCCAAAATCTACATTAAAAAAAATGTTTGAAAATTATGTACCTACATGAAAAAGTAGAATGGTCCATGTAACTTTTTAAATAAGTGTGGTAAAACGGGTGGACAACTGCGGAACCCTACATTGCGCGTGGCTCGACACGCACTTGGCCGATTTTAATGATATAAAATCCAAACAGTGGATGTGCGTGTGGCTCAGCATTGCTGTGCAGCGGGGAAACGCCGCCAGCATCTTGGGTTCATTTCCGCCAATGAGCCACCTTGGGGACGGTGTGTAGGGTTTTTATATTTCATTTGTTTTTTCTTTGTAATTAATATTAATTTAGAACGTAATTAGTTTTAAATATTTACCTTATTGTTTTCTGAATTAAAAATATTAAACAGTGGATATTTAATGGAACTGCTGTGAATAGTCCCATGTTTCAGTTGCCCATGAGTATACGATGATGTAAGCCGAGAAAAACTCCACGCAACCGGCGTCGCCAGCTTTCCGTTCACTTTTTAGCAACATTCGGAATGAACGCGCCTGTCAAGACAGTCTTCGGATAGAGACAAACAGACGCGTTCGAAAAATGCTACACGTAGGGATGTGCCGAGATCAGCGGGAATTCTGTCATCTAGACGCCGATTAAGGTCTTATCCAGAACCCCCCCTCCCCTTTGGTGATCTTTGGTGCGATTCTAGACGACTCGCTGTTTTTGAGTAAAAGTGGGCTATTTGCAGAATAAATGTTTGATTTTGATATTATTTCTCGGATTTGTAGGTACAGAAAAAAATACGCGTGAGGTCAACGTTATACCCCTCTCCCCCAACGTGATCAGTAATGAGGCCCCCCCCACCCTTTGATTTCACGAAATCACGCGAGATCTATTGCGCCACGTTTAGACCCCCCTCGTGGTGATCTTTGGTGAGGTACTAGGCGACTCGCTGTTTTTGAAATGAGTAGATATTATTTCTCGGTTTTGTAGGTACAGAAAAAATACACGTGAGGTCAACGTTGTACTCCCCCCCCCCTCCCCAAACGTGATCAGTCGTGAGCTTTTCATGACCCCCCCTTTTGAGCTTAGCGTTATTTCTGGATAAACCCTACTACGTGAGGTCTATTTTGACATTTATTTAGGACTAGCTTTTGTCCGCGACTTCGTCCGCGTGGAAGTCGTTTACATAGTACTAGGTCGGTTTGCGTCCGGCATATGTTGCAGGTATATGGTTTGGTTGATTCCCTGAAGACTATTGCAAATATTAAATGCTGTTACTATAATAATGTTGTATTATAAGGTTTTTTGCAATAGAGATTAAGGGTCGGTTGCACCAAAATACGATCGTAGGCTGGTCATCGTCAAATATGGCGCCGGCAGCTGTCATCCCATAGAAACTTGTCAAACTTACAATCAGATTTTAACGAACATCGCTTACGATTACAGACGGTTTGGTGCAACCCACCCTAAATAAATAAATAAAATTAGCTTGTTCCTCTTACAGCCAACCCATCTTGTACTTGTAGAAGCCTCATGGTTATGTGATTTTATTTCAAAACCATGAAATCATTGTCATCGACTTTAACACATACCCAGTAAACATACCTATTATAAAATGCTGACCTTAGAATATATGCCACATATACAGGGTGGTTCAACGCCAGTTAGTGTTGTTAAACGCGTAGTCTTGAAGACTTTTGAACCTTAAAGACTTGCAAACCTTGAAGGTTCAAGCTTTAAAGGCGTAAGCGTTGAAGGTTTGAGCTCTAAAACGGTTCTGAACCTTAAAGACTCAAGCTTTTTATAAGCTCTAAGAGTCTTTAAGACTCGGGCCTCATAGAGAGCTCAAGCTTTAAAAACTCGGGCCTATTGAAAGCTCCAGCCCCAAACCTCGAACGCCTGTCACAAGCGTTAAGAGCTCAAACAATGAGCGTTCTAGGCAGAAATTCTTTTTTAATATTTGGAAGATATTCAGCCAATATTTATAGAGTATTCCTGACAATATTTAAAGATTAAAATGTCATATAAAGTTGCAAAATAAAATTACAAACAAAAATGCGATAAATCCGTTTTTTCCCTATTTCACAAAATCCTACTTCACCCTATGGCATAGATTGATCTAGATTGATTTATTAAAAGCTTGTACTTTTTGCTAAAAACCTTATATACCTAAACCTACAAAGCTCAGGAGGCTTTAAAGCTTGAGGCCTAAAGACTCGAGGTTTCTGTGATCGTAAGCAGCAACGCGAACTTTTTAATTTGAGGTTTATACGCTCGAGGCTTTAAGGTTCGAGGCTTCTAGACTCAGCAGTCGCGACTCGAGTCTTGTAGTTTACGCCTCGAAGCTTAAATTCACAACACTAACGCCAGTGGCATCCCTAGCAGCTCCTTCACACAGCATCCGAGCCGGCCGGATATGAAGATAGCGTTCGGAAAAACGAAACTCCGACGCTGCCGAGTTATATTTTGTTCTTTCGCTTTTTTGCTCGTTTGAGTATTGATTTTGCGGTGATGAATGCATCTGATGTGTTGCTCACACTGTATGTTAGGGTGCTATACTCAAGAACAAACAAAATAGGTACGCTTTTCTTTGAGTTTACATACAAATAACATATTTTAAATGACACCTGACATAATTATTACTATATTAATTATTTGACGATCGTAATGTAAATTCATATGAATTAGCTTAAGTTAATATATATATTATGAAATAAATAAATCAAATCAAATCAAAATCAAATGTCTGTCCGTCCGTCCGTCCGTCCATATGTCACAACCGATTTACTCGGAGACTATAAGCACCACAATTATGAAATTTAGTAGGAAGGTGTAATCTATGAAATTACAAAAAAATATTAAATTAGGGGGAGCACTCCGTACATGTAACCGGAGTATGAAAAAAAATTTTCAACGCACATAGTCGTGTGGGATATCGATGGATAGGCCTTTCAAAATGATATGGAGGTTTCTAAAAAACTTGTCCATTTAAGTCAACCGTTGGTGAGATATTAGCTATCAAAGTCATAGAAATTGTGTCCCCGCCCCCTCTAATTTCCAAACTATAAAGTTTAAAATTCTGAAAAAAATTGAGGTGGTGTGCATTAGTAAATACTTTCAACGATTTTTGGTTTGAATAATATCGGTTTTATGGTTTTTAAGTTTTCGCTTAAAAACTGTCTTGCCCAAACAAAAGGTCGTAAGTGCCGTGAGTTCCCTATAAGATACGACTTTTTAGATTCAATGTATTGGATAGTGATTTTAAATGTGGACTAGTAGGTGTTGGTACGGAAACCTTCATTGTGCGTACTACACGCACTTGGCCCGTTTTTGGTACAAGCATTTATTGCTGACTGTATTTTTTCCCTTTTTTTTATTTTTTGAGAGGTTTCATGAGTCCAAACACGACGGGTTTATCTTGTGTTAGTCCAGGAGTTGCTATGGCCACATTCTGTCTCCATGTCGGTGGTACAGCGAACAAGGTGCTCACAAATATCTTAACAACACTCTATTGTCAAGGCGTTAAAGTGCATGTTCAGATATTTTTGAGCACCCTGAAGAGTACAGATATATTTGATGGCGACTGTACCATAATATTTTATTGTCACCCACCTTATATGAGTAGGCCAAATTTCATCTCAATCGGATAAAGGCATATGGCTGGACGGGAAAAAAGATTCCAATTTTTTAGTACAATATACTTTCTGTATTTATTTAAAGTAAAATTTAAATGAAAGCTTGTAAAACTAACAAATAATTCATTCGCAAACATGAATTAAGTCTATGTACCTACATAATGTTATATAGGTCGCATCACTCGATCTCGATTCGAGAAATTGCATTTCAAATCGTTATCTACCATCGATTATCGTACCTGCACCGATGCGATACATGACATACTGCGACAACTTTCGCAAACTCGTAAGCTTGAAATTTTCTGTTGGCCGAATCTCTATAAAAATGTTAATCGATTTTGAACCTTATTTTTAGAATGGTGAATAGATTTTTGAACGAAATACTTTGATGTAACTTGGCCAATTTCAAGTATACCGCTTGTGTCTGTCTCCCAATTCAGTCTTCGGCAGAAGGTTCAATTTTGAATTGTGCTGAGATATTATAGGTTGTGAGAGTTGGGATAGAAGTGGACGGACTAACTGGTTCTTATCATTTCAATGCGGAAAATCAAATTGGCGTAGAAAGTTCGGCTGTGTTTGGCAGGCGAGAGGTTGTGGTTGAAGGATATGTCCGTTAGTTTGTATGTTCTGCTTAATACTATTGAGAAGCTATCTTGTGGGACAAGGACAGGCATTTTGGAATATTCTTTCTGTTTCAACTTGTGCCCGCATCGTGCTATAGAGAGAATCGTCGCCATCGGCCGTTTGACGCCTAATTTCTAATAGAATTAGTGCTTCGGGCGGCCACGTTTTCCATCCCTTAAACCTTCATCAAATGAGAAGATATTGACCTTCATCGATTCCTGACATCCTGAACTAGGTTTGTATATTTCGCTTTTTTGATATTTTTTTCACATTTATCAAATAAGAGCAAAAACCCAGGAGGAAGTTTTCAAGTAAAAAAAAACGAATCATGGGTCTATATTTTCACTTGCATGCAAGTTTTCCAAAAAATCAAAACTTATAAACCTAGTATGTACAACATTTCCAAAAATCATGCAAATCGGTTCAGAATTAGGTGGGAAACATTGCCGCTTTTTGTATGGAGAAATTCTAATCAAACATAATCTTCTTTTAACAAACAAAACTTCTTATAACATTCAATGAAATGAAATTATTTATTCTTCAATTTAGGCATGTTACATGCACTTATGAATGTCAAAAAACTACCACCGAATGAGATTACTTTACTTAACTTACTTAAATAACTTGTACCTCCGACACGACCACGCGGGCGGTTTAAACACTGGAATACTCTTAAGAGCCCGAGTCGAGTTTCATAATAAGATCACACGAGTGATCTACATCATATTATAATTGACATTAAACGCCTCCAGTTATGCACATTTTAACAACAGTTTAGGTAATAATGCAATTAGAGTATACAATAAGTTGACCAAAGATTTAAAGGATTGTGACGATATAAAATTATTTAACAAAAATGTGAAAGATTATTTTTTAAGTAGACCGTTCTATTCTATTGAAGAATATTATGCAAATTATTTCAATTAACACATTATTTAATTTTAAGTATAGGCATTATCTTGTATTATTGTTATAAATTTTAAGTAATTTTCATTGTAATTATTTATAATTGTATTTTGAATTGAATTGAAATTTAAAATTACTGTTAATAATTAAGTAAAATTGTATTTGCATGCATGTAATTGTGTTCAAAGCAAATAAATATTTGAATTTGAATATATCTTGTAGTTATGGCGTGCGGGTAGAGGATATTTAAAAGCGGACCCTTACGAAAGGTTTTCGAACGCATTATACAGGGTGTAGATTAAAGATTAATTCTTCTATATATTCGCGTTATATTGAGCCTTTATCTATACATCGCAGCTGTACTCGTATCTATAAATAAATGATTCGTGATCCATTATTCACATTAACTAACTGGATATCGCGTTCCAATTATTGGTAGCGTCGGACCTCACGCGCAGTAATTAAGGGCAAAAAGACGAGCCCATATCGCGACTTAATGAAGCTATGCAAATGCTGCTTTAGTGCTTAGTCTGCTCATGAATTTGAGGGGGCCAAGTGGCTAAATAGTGTGCAAATAACGATTTTATTGGCTAAATGGGAAGGTTTGAAATGTAAAGGCAGGCGAGAATCATCGGACGGTTGAAGTATTTTTAAGTATTGCGAACCTTGAGTTTTTTGGAGTGGCCTATATTATATTTTTGATAGTAGACTTATTATAGATTTCAAAACTATTGCCGGTTTGTTTTATTAAGTATCAGTATTCAGAACATATAAATATTTATTTGTATCTTATCATTGAGATACCACACGTTTGGAGACCTAGACTGGTAGCTACTTAGACCAGTTGCAGTTTAGACGAGATGCGTTTTAGACTAGCAGCGTTTTAGACCTGTTACCGCTTGTACTAGTTGCGTTTTAGACGAAATAATGATAACCCATTAATAGGATCGTGCTGTGGTCTGCCGCGAAACAAAAAAAAGCAACTTTATAGCTGACAGATGTCAAATTCATACATCCATACATGTAACTGCCAGATCCGACCCCGAAGGTTACATAATTATCCTACTGCATAGTGAAGGTTGTGTTATCTGTCAATCAATATTAGTTATTAAGTAGATTATACCGCTACCGGCATATCGACGCCACGGTAGGTCCCATTAACTCTTCGGACCATTCATCTTTGTCGACCAACCAATGAAGTAAGCTTCAGTGCCTTTACCATGAGTTTACATGACCGTACTCGCTAGCGACTGCGTAAAATATGGGCAAAAGTACAGGTGCTCTTGCGGTTACGCAATAGAATAGAATAATTAAGAATCGGTATACTAAATCGTTTACGCAGTCGCTAGCGAGTACGGTCATGCAAACTCGTGGTAAAGGCACAGAGGACCATAGGGCTGGCATTTACCTCTCCCAACGTATTTCTTTGACAATACAGAGAGGTAACGCCGCCAGCGTTATGGGCACCATGCCGCAGACGGAACTGTTGGTTTTTTTTTGTGACTATGGCTGGGCAAGCTAGTTTTAGTTTCTAAATCATTTGTAATTATTTGTTTGTATATTTTTTTGTTTCAATAAATGTTTTTTTATAATGAAAAAAAAACGTATGTAAAGTACTTAATGTGCTGTGTAATATACTTACAAATTTAAAAAGGTTTTGAACTCAATTGCTTTTATTATGTGTAGGTCGTTAAAAAAATAGTTTTTAGTTACAAATTTGTCGATTTGAGTGATGTTCTGAAACCATATTTCATAATAAGAAATCCAAAAAATATAGATGTATGATAAATGTAGGCCGCAATAGGCTTGTACTTAATAACGAAGACAGAAAGTCAATATTTCAATTCACACAAAAAATGGCTAAATAGATGTGCGTTTCTAGGGTCCAAAGGGAACCCTATTGTTGTCACTTACGTGTCCGTCCGTCCGTCGTCTGTCACAAAATATTGTTCCGAAGAAAATTTTAACTTCCCATTGACCAATAAATTGGATATTTGGTGATAATGTTTATTATTACATATATTATACAAAAAAACTGATAAATCAGATTTTTTATTTGAAATTTTCTTATTGTTCATTAAAACCTACTTAATATTGCGGTTGGTTCGGAACCATAAATGTGCGAAGTAATCCGTTTTGTCCTACGAAATTTGACATATATTGTTGTACAACAAAACAATTTTTTTGTCCGGTTTGTCCTACGATGTGAACAAAATCGTAGGACAAAACGGACTACTCCAAATGCGCGAAGTCCGATAGGCACTTGGCCGGTTTTTAACTGATAACGACTCTTAAACTAGCTACTGCCTTTACCATGAGTTAACATAACCTTACTCGCTAGCGACTGCGTAAACGATTTAGTATGCCGACTCTTAGTTCTATTGCGTAACCGCCAGAGGCGCTGTACTTTTACCCATACAAATTTTTACGCATTCGCTAGCGAGTAAGGTCATGTTAACTCATGGTAAAGGCAGTAGCTAGTTTAAGGGTCGTTATCAGTTAAAAACCGGTTAAGTGCGTTTTGGACTTCGCACATTTGAAGTAGTCCGTCTTGTCCTACGATTTTGTTCACATCGTAGGACAAACCGGACAAAAAAAACCGTATTGTTAAAAAAAAAAATCTTGAACTGTTTATTACATATATATTACATTAGATTTCATGTTCTTAACTACTAATCTTAACATTAAAGATTGAAGATTGTTCTACCTGTATTTAAACGTAAGCTACATAACGTACGGTCTATTGACAAGAACGTATTCGAGCTATAAACAAAACGCTAACTTACAAACAATATCCTAGAAACGCAGTGTCACTCGCTAGAATCACATTACATCTTCAAAGGGATGCGCCTGCACTGCATCTAATATAGTTGACGTGCAATATCGCGTCCTGCCGTGACGGCGGGAAGCGTGACGGCTGTCACCGCGCGTGACAAGTGCATGTTGCGGAGTTGGTATTTTAAGAGGGTTTTGCTATCTAAGACGGTTTTAAAGTTGTAAAAACCTGCCAAGTGCGATCAGAATCGCGCACGAAGGGTTCCGTACCGTTACCTGTATACTAGTTTTGTTATACCCTGTATAGATATACAGGGTGTAACAAAACTATGAGAATCCGTTTAAGGGCATATTCTGTATCGTGTTCAGATAAGGAATAAGTAGAAGATTTTTTTGACGCAATATATTTTTGGCCTTTGTACGGACAGTTGGCTGACTGTCCCATAGAAAAAAAAAATTTTCACGTCAAAAAAAGTTTTTTCTACTTTTTCCTTATATGCCCTTAAACGGCTCCTCACTAGTTTCGTTACACCTTGTATAAAAATGGCAAAACATCACTGTTGTATGGGAACCCCTTTAATTTATTCTATTTTTTAGAATGTATTATAGCTGCAACAGAAATACATTATCTGTGTTTTTTTTTTCAACTATCTAACTATCACGGTTCATGAGATACAGCCTGGCGACAGACGCACAGCGAAGGTATAGTAATAGGCTCCCGTTTTACCTTCCAACCCAGAGGAAAAACTAGAGCATGTTGGGATTAGACCGGTTTACTCTCGATATTTTCCTTCACTCAATGAGAACCCAATGAGGTTTGAACCCGCGGCCACATTCCCAGTATGTAAAAGTAAAACGAATAATGTAAATTCGATTACAAGCTAACAAGTAAACTAAAAATCGATAAACATCGCAATAAAATCGATGCTTATTCACCAACACTCACGTACGTTGCGTGTGAAGAAATGCAAATGCAGACCACCGGCGCGCGCGCAAAGGTCGTGTTCGATGCTAATAGGTAAAAAAAAATAGTACTAATTACATTCCGGTTTATGGAATCATTGAATTTCTGTATGCGTCAGCTGTACTTCTGTTGGTGGTAAGAATAAATTAATTAGGCACTGACCGAAGGGCTGGCAGGTAAGAAATGCGAACGTTGTGTTGAAGTGGTCCGTTTTTCCCTACGTTGTTCACATCGTAGGACGAACCGGACAAAAAAATCCGTTTTGTTCACATCGTAGGACGAACCGGAAAAAAAAATCCGTTTTGTTCACATCGTAGGACAAACCGAACAGAAAAATCCGTTTTGTTCACATCGTAGGATAAACCGGACAGAAAAATCCGTTTTGTTCACATCGTAGGACGAACCGGACAGAAAAATCCGTTTTGTTCACATCGTAGGATAAACCGGACTGAAAAATCCGTTTTGTCCACATCGTAGGGCAAATCGGAAAGAAAAATCCGTTTTGTTGACATCGTAGGACAAATCAGACATGAAAATCTGCAAAGTCATCGTTTCCTTGGAAACTAAACTGAAGACTAGTGAGACAAGCTTCTTGACAATCACTACATAGTATAAAACAAAGTCGCTTTCTCTGTCCCTATATCCCTATGTATGCTTAAATCTTTAAAACTACGCAACGGCTTTTGATGCGGTTTTTTTAATAGATAGAGTGATTGAAGAGGAAGGTTTATATGTATAATATTTCTGGAGTGTATTTAGTATCAGCATTGCACCCGTGCGAAGCCGGGGCGGGTCGCTATTGTATAATATGCATAAATTTAGTTTTTCGTAATTCCAGTAAGACCTATTTTTTAGTATCAAATGCACATATTAAAGATCACAACATAAATTTCTGTCAAGACTGTACAGTTTTCACAGTAAACAATATAGTCCCTATTCGCCCCGATACCGCCGCATATTAGGTAGAGTCAGTCCGACTCAGGGCCTAGTTGAGTTTCTTGCTGGACAAAACACCCAGCAGCTCGATTCCACTCACACCTCAGATTTAATTGAAGCCGCTCAATCAATCTCACTGGAGCGCAAACTTTTAGAGTATTCCAGTATTTAAACCGCCCGCGTGTTTGAGGTTTTTCCTGGACTGTTCCCAGGCCACTCTCCAACCGCGCACTCCCATCGCTTTATTGGGCCCGGCCTATAAAGCCATAGTTAGGTTAAAAAAAACAGTAAACAATCGTTGAGAGCGATCCAATGAGCTCAAAAATGACTGGTTTATCTTGTATAGTCCAGGACTTGAAATGGTCACATTGTGTCTCCAAGTCAACACCTGACATCGCTAGGCGCCTGCAAAAACGATTCTACATTGGCACATGCTATATGACGTCATAAGGCACTGCTCCATGCTATTATTGCATAGAAAATAAGTAAATTTTGGGCTGCACGCTTCAAGAACTTGCTTTTACTATATATAAATAAGCGAAGACTTCATAGCAGATTTTGTAAAATCGTTTGTATAATGGACAATGGACGGAATAGAGTGAAGCTCATTATCTGAGCGATGGCGAGACGGACTAGAAGCGGGGACTACGCCCTGTGGGGAAAAACGTTGCGTTCAAATATACTTAAGAACAAAAATAGGTACACTTTCTATAGAAATTCAAAGAAAGTGTACATTAATTTTGCTATTGAGTGTATAAATAATGAATATAAAAGAAAGTGTTTTTTTCGGAGTCACGAGCGTCCTTTTTTTTTGAACCTGACTGTGGCTTTATAGGCCGGGCCCAATAAAGCGATAGGAGTGCGCGGTTGGAGAGTAGCCTAGGGAAAATCCAGGGGAAAACCTCCGGCACGACCACGCGTGTGGTTTGGAACACCGGAATACTCTAAGAGTTTGCGCTCCAGTGAGATTGGTTGAGCGGTTTCAACCGATACTGAGGTGTGAGTGGAATCGAGCTACTGGGAGTTTTGTCGCTGGTTCACTAAACCACGAGCGTCCATAAGTTACTTTATACGCTTCATGTTCTAAGAAAGCAAGTTCTGACAATCCGCATCGTGACATATACGTCACTGTCGACGACACACTCACACTTACGTCCGCATACCGTCGATAGGCTGATGCTGGCTGATGATGTAAGCTCGTATCACCCACACTACTAACCGATGTACTACACCTGGATTATCACACCTGGCGCAGTATATTATTGTATCATGGTTTTACCATATTTATTTAATTTATTTAAACTTTATTGCACAAAAAGAATATAAGTATAAAGGGCGGACTTAATGCCATGAGGCTTTCTCTACCAGTCGACCATAGGACCAAACAGAAACTAGCAAATGTGGGTGCAATGAGAAAATAATTCATAAAAGTTAAACGATTTCGAAAGAATAAACATACGTATAATCGTAACTAATATACCATACGTGGTCGCCAATCGAAAACCATTCCGCCCCAACGGGGTTTCTAGGCTGGGTTTTATAAAGATCCGTTAGACCAAATGTCAGATCAAATTTCAGTAACTGAGTACATTTTTTGACATAACAAACCCACATAAGGTGTAACGGATCTTTATAAAACCGAGCCTGATGTCGGGTTTTATAAAGATCCGTTAGACCAAATGTCAGATCAAATTTCAGTAACTCAGTACATTTTTTGACATAACAAACCCACATAAGGTCTAACGGATCTTTATAAAACCGAGCCTTAGTGCATTTTTTTTACTGCTGGACAAAAAACGCAGCAGTCAAAACTGAAAGTGGGTAAACAGTTAATCGCAAATTCGGAGTGGATCTCAATGTAATGAGTTCTTCGCCCGGACAATGGCGGAGAATCGAACCTGGGACGGACGATTAAAGCTTTTGTTTGCATGAATGGGGTTTGTATGGACGGATTAGATGCCGGCTTGATTTGGTTTTAATTTCAGTGTGAATTTTTAGGAAATATTCAATTTTTTTAGGATCATTCATTAGCGATCATGTAACGTCGTTTGGATTAGATCGGTTTTCTCACAGTGTGAAGAATGATCACCAAAAAATCACTGTTATGATACTTACATAAGTTGCTTTGAAAAACCCAGAGGCACAGTCAGCGTTAAAAGCCTTTATTTTAAGGGAATAAAAACCTCTGCTGATTGAAAGCTGGGATTCGAACCTACGACAGACTGAATTAAAAGTCAATCTAATCACCAAGGGGGACGGACTTATGATAGGCTGACTAAATTGAGATGTATCAGAAGACTGATTCTGTAGCACAATTCTGACATCTAATAATTAGTCGTGTTGTATATACATTGGCGCCAAAAAATTAAGCCAATAGGCCTGAATACATTGGTGACTTCTATGACACAGGCGGTGACAAATAATACGCGATGAGGGACAGGATATGATACATTGTATCTCGTTCCCAAGTGTGTTAGTGCCTATGCTTGCATCTCTTTTACACATATTTGTATGTATGTATTGCTAGCTCCAGTCTTATCCTTACTTCATGGTATTTTGCCTTCAATCTTTCCGTCACTACGAATTTTTCTAATTGGCCTATTTTTCGATGGCTCTCTATCGTCAAGTTGAAAATTAAGTACAATTGCACGATGTGTGTTATCCTATTAGCAGACATTGATATCGGAACAGCAATCAATAAGCGAACGGTTTAAATATACCGGATTTATTTGCACGCCAGACGGATTGGTTATTCCTGTCGGCTCAATTTGCTGGCTTAAATCAGACCACTTTAATTACTTTGTCAGTTATATTTGGGTTTTTAAAGCGCTCCAGTGCGACACAATTAAACTCAAGACTATCCTAAAGGGTCTTGTTCGCATCCTTGTCTTCAATCTGCAGGATGATTAAAGCTTTTTTTAAACCTAACTTTGGCTTTATAGGCCGGTCCCAATAAAGTGCGTGGTTGGAGAGTAGCCCGGAGAACATCCAAGGGAAACCCTCGACACGACCACGCGGGCGGTTCAAATACTGGAATACTCCAGTGAGCGCAAAATCTAAGAGTAAGGGTGGGTTGTACCACCATCTGTAATCGTAAGCGGTGTCCGTTAAAATCTGATTGTATGGAAAGTTTGACAAGTTATGGGATGACAGCTGCCGGCGCCATATTTGACGATGACCGGCCTGTGATCGTATGTTTGTGCAACCGACCCTGAGTATTGATTAATGCGTTAGGATACCTATTTAATTCATCATCCCCCTAGCGTTTTCCCGCTTCCCAAGTTAAGTTAGGTTAGTCCAAAGATTCGGCGTAGGAACACGATTTACGAAAGCGACTGTTGGGATTATTTTATTATTTTTCTTTTGGCTATTATTTAGTGTATGGCGGTCCGTGAGTCACCGACGGTACTGGCTGAAAATCAGCGCTGTAGGTGTCTGACACCTCAGCATAATGCTGAGCTAGTGTCCGTTTCACTGCCGCGGGGACACACATGTTGTGGTTTGTTTTCTTCTGTTGTTTTTTTTTGTAATATGTGTGTCTTCTGTGTCTGTGAATAAATGTTTCTTTCTTTCTTTCTTTCTTTCTATTAGACTCCCGATGTCGTCCTTCACCGACAGACGGTTATCAAAATTTTATAGGTCCACAAAAATGTCTACTAACGAGAAATGGCAAGATAATGCGAGCCACCATCGAACATCTATGCCAGCAGCTAACTACGACACTGCTAAGAGTTCAACAGTTGTGGAAGTCAGTAGGTATTAACATTAGTAACTGGAACTGCTAGATATACTGGTAATAATCCTTTTTTTCCCATTTAATTCTTCTTTTTTGTCGTATCCTCATGGCTTAAGGATTGATCTCTCGTTATCAAACATCTTACACGCGTATCATTCAAGTAATATCACTATATTATAAAGCCCATAAGAAAAATTCAGAAGCAAAAGTCCCTAAAACTAAATGTGTAAGATCAAGATGCAAAGTTTGGTCACCCATGGAAATGTCACCCAACATTACCAACTTTAATAACCAAGGCTTCCCAAAATACGCCATAAATTAACCATTTCCAAGGGCTGAAAATTCAATAAATCAAACATGATTTAGCGTCACATCAAAGACCAGCGTAACGACCCCGACACGACTTTACGACTGGTTACCGGGAACCAGTGACGGACTGAACGCTGTCTTATAAATCAATTTAATCTCAAACTGTAAAGACAATTGGTACCGCTCACTCACAATTAGATACCCAACGCTGATTCATTTCGAATCTTAGGGCAACTGTCTGGGGTTGCAAATCGGATGGGTTAGTTTCGGTGGTTACGTTAAAGTTGGAGATTGAAGACGCATGAATCAAATGAAACGTCTCTCGAGTTTGAATTAATGTCTAATACGGTACAGCGGCGTGTAATTGTTAGATGAATTTTATCGTTGTAAATGTTTGGGCGGTAAATCAAAGGGTGATGGTACAAATAGGGAATTTGCTATGGCGAATGTGGGACAGTTACATCGTCTGTTCGGACTGTCCCATGATCTTTGACAGCGGCGACTATATTGAACGGGTAGGTGACCCTGCAATAATTGTGTGGTCTGTGGACTCAGGCTAGACAAATGAACGTGGGATATTCAGAGATAAGTAGACAACCCAAATAATTGAGGTATTGATAGGTTTCGTCGCAGTAGAATGCCACTGTGATCCTGCGGCGCTCCACTAAAGGCATCGCCGGTACTCGTTGGGTTTTTAGACGGTAGTACGGTCCATCCGGATAGTCCGTCATACCCACCCAGGTCTTTCACTGGGTGGGATACGTAAATGTATTTTCCCAATACCAAAAAGGTATTGATAGGTATCTTCGGGGACCCCAAGGATAATGGCGAGGCAGACTTCAGTGCGTTCAGTTTGAGAACCTGGAGTTTTTAGTGGGTTCCCAAGGACTGGCTCGCAGGTTCTTCTTCACGGAAAAAGTTTACTTTAGGGGGTCAAAGGTTAACAAAACTGGAAGATCAGACAACATAGATTGTAAAAAAGAGTTGAGGATGGGCGCCTGCAACTATTATTTCGAAATATAGATACTGACCTCGATAATTCGGTACAATCGCATAAAAGGCTTATAATATTAAGAACCTTCAGCGAATTCCCAAGGCGGTAAACCTTGTTCTTTCCTCTACTATGCACGAGTTGCGCCAACTTACAATTACAGAGCGATCAACTTTAAATATGACTCCAACAGCTGTCTTCCAAAGGAAACTTGTCAAGTATATTTGTATTTTTGAGTTCCCGATATTTCGGCACTGTTGCAAGCGCCATTATCAAGGATTAACTGACGTGCTGCGAGTTTTAGTTGTGGTCTACCCACACACCATAGCGATCTACCCTCTTCCTGGTTCGCTTTTTTCCCACAGTGCTTGTGTCCCATCGTAATTCTAATGTAAATGACCATGTAAGCTTGAAATCTTATATTGAAACTTGTCAAACTTTCTATACTTTGATACCACCCACTCTTAGTCACTGAATACGCCTTGTAGAAGATGTGCAACATAATGTATATTGCACAATATAATGGAAAAATTGCACTGCGTCAACGTTTCGCGCTTCACGCACGTCAAAACAAATGAAGCGTGTTTCCGTATCCCCAGCACCAACTTGACAGAATCAGCATTAAACCCAAAAACAATCGCCATTACAGAATATTCATAATTTTTCATGACAAACCAGTGTTTAAAGAGGAACAAACGTGGAACAACTACAATTAGAATAGAATAGAATAAAATATAATTGTTTTATTTGCTAAAATAGTTAAGATTATATGGAACAGGATGTTAGTGTATAGCGGTACAGTATTCAGTCGTTGATCGACATACAAAAACTAAGACATTATTTTTACTAGAACAACACAAAAGACAAAAATGGGTTTCAAAGTGTAGCATAAAAACTGAGCCCTAAAACGTACTAATTGAGCATAGTATGTGATGGCAATGGTAATACGCCGGTATTACCATTGCATGCAAAAACAAGGAATTTGCTGTTTAAAAGACACAGCCGAGCAAAAGACTTAAGAGCCTCATTTACACCATTAGTAATCTCATGTGATGGAGCTTTAGGAACTGAATATATGAATTCTTTGAAAAAAACAGCATCCAAATTATCATCCAAATGGGAAAAACCATACTCACAAATATTTTTCTGGCTAAAAGTTAAAGTACAAATATCAGTCATACGAGCTGTCTCCATGAGGGTGAGAGGCACCAGAAGACACATCAAGTCCTTCGATTGCGAAGACGGAGCAGGAATCCTACACTAAGCAAGATTTTCTAACCAACCTCCCCCTCCGCCCCACAGCTTTTGTTTTTGTCCCTCATTGCCGTCGTCTGTATTCTATATTTTTGTTATGTATTTTAACAATAAATAATGTTTCAAAGTTTGCTGTTTTGGTCATGAAATATGGCGTTTAGGTACGTTATGGTCATACAATTTTTTTGTTTATAATCATAAGAGTCCTGATGGTCCAACAACCAACATAATTTGATGTACTTTTCATATAACGAGATCTTATTATTTATTCCGCATGCATATTCTCTATAGTCGTCTGAGATACCAAGGTGATTCAATACCTCCGCTCTTGTCCTGTGTATTCCTGTTAAGAGGCCTTATAAGTTTTGAAATGTTTTGATTTCAAATTATGACAAAATTATTGATAATACCAATAAAGTTATTAAAGGTTACGATAATTTTATTAAAGTTTTAGATAGTAACATAGCCATTTTTTTGATTTTATTGTGTGTAGTAGAATTCAAGCGGAAAAATCAAATTTTTAGCTTGAAAATGGTCTATTTGGAGTGATGTTTGAAACGACAATCCAAAAAATGCATAATAAATTTATGCGCTCCAAGACTCAAATAGCTGACGTAGGTCGGAAAACAGCCCAGTTAAAATGAGACTGGGCTGGTCACGTCTACCGGATGCAGAATGAGTTGTGGGCCAGAAATCGCACAAGACCGCGAGGAATGGAAAAAGAGGGGGCCTTTGCCCAGCAGTGGGACATATTAGGCTCAATATAATAATAATATGAGACCGCCAATAGTCCTGTTCTAGATAGTAACATTGAGAAAATGTCGAGATGCGTGTCAATTCAAACAGAAAAGGCGTAAATAGATGAGCGTTTTTTAACTGATAAGGACCCTTAAGAGCCACCATCGCCGTATCGTGTCGCATGTCGCTACAAACAGCTCGGAGAGACTCGGGCCCTCAATTATTCAGCCGACACGTCTCATGCTATTCCAGACCGGCATTAGATCTGTGTTCTGTTCGCGTCACATTTGTGGACGACAAGGAACTGACCTTAGTACGTGAGTAAGGGAACATCTAAAGGTGTCAGTGTAGCTGTTGGGTTTAGGAGTATTTTAACCGACCATAACAAGAGCGATAAAATCGCCTGTTGCCTACCTTTTTTATGAATGACTGACCAGCGATTTCCCATAGTCTATCCTGTTGGAAAGCGATGATAAGGCGGTAAGGTTAGCGGCAAGCTACATCTTATGTAGCTTGCCGCTATAACAAAAAATATAAAAAAACGTATTTTTTTGCTGTTTTTATACTTTTACCTTCGTGCGCGAGTCCGACTCGCATCTGACCGGTATTTTTATAAACTTTTAATTCAAACCAACAAACAATAACAACAACAAATTGTTCATTATTTACTAACTATATTTAATTTTGAATCTAATTGTTGTAAAATTGTCTGATGTTTGCCGAAAAACGTCACGACTATACACAAAACACAGCTGTAATACCCACAGCGGGAGCACTCGACTCCTGTCAATGATATCAATAAATTCAATGATATTTTATAATGTTGTTGAGATGACTTGCAAATCTTACGTTTGTTAACAGATGTTTAGAAAATCGCAAAAACTGGGATTGATAGCTTGTGAAGTTAACTTTGTGTACACTATTATAAGAAAATATGCTATTGTAAGAATTAAAAATACTTTGAGTTTTCTCTATCAGTTCTAGTTTTTTTTTTTTTATAAAGCAAGGTTCCTACTATTTTTAAATAATGGTTTACCTACTATTAAATGAACGGCTAAATATTCGTAAAACTAGTATCTTACATTGCTTATCCAGACTTTATTCCATCTTGTCACACCATCCAAATCTGAAAAAAAAACAGAATTATATTAGGAATTACTCAATTCCAATAGAAAATATTTTAGGGACACATTTAGGCAAAAAAATTAAATTTTGCTTAGGTTAGTTGAACAAATCATACTCAAAATACGACTATTTCTATGAATTTAGATTTATGTCTATGAAATTTTATTAGTAAATAGTTTTTGAAATGTAAGCTGTTACATAGTTACTTTTATACGCTAACACTGATTGATAACACGAAATTAATTATTTATTTAATCAATAAACGATTTCTATAATTTACAACGCAATACAAACGAAAATCACTGGTTAATTGCTATTTATAGACCAATAACATGGTTTCAATATTCGGAAACCAATCTTAATTACACATTACACTAGTCTCAAAGAGAAGCGATGATTATTTCGTAAATTAATATATACTAATTCAATATCAAATCACTTTATGTCGCAAACTACGCTTAATCCAAACCCAATCTTATTTCTAAATTAAAGAAGGTTCATTTCCCAGTGATACTAAGACGGCTGATAAGAGGTTTGCAAGTTTAGTGTGCGACGTAACTCATGCGTGGACGCAGTACAAGTCACTCATTAAGTTACGTTGATTGCAATTCAGATTTAATTAATTTTTACGCCCCGTTTGTGTGTTTTGTATGAACATGTTGGTGGTATAGTGGAATCCGGATAGAGCGACAGTCAAGGGATCGGTGATATTACGTCGCACTAACAAAACGTCGCACAAAACGGACTGATTTGCTTTGAAAATGTTTGGTATGAAATCTTATCTGTGGTGATTTCGAAGTCGTTATAAGCGGATTCTACTATAATTTCATGCACTGTAAGCTTCTAGGTGTGTGTTATGAATTCAACTGCTTTACCGATCGCAACAGAGGGAAAATATCATGTCTCATCCAAGGGTGGGGTATAATAATTCGCATTTATGGCTGTGGATAAGACAACTCTCTCTTTCACTTGTTGGTAAAGCGGTCACATTAATTTATTCAACATTACATAGTTGTGCAAACATTATCCACAACGCAGGTGCGTCATACGCGGATTTAGGTTCGCGTCTTTTCTGCGGACATACCAAAAGTTAAGGGCTACAAAGCCTAATTTTGGATTGACCCAGTAACCCGCATAAAAAGTGTCTCCGTTTCTATAAATCCCTGTAAGAAAAACATAGCTAACATGCACATAAGCCGTTAACTATGACCGTATGACCCAGGTTTCATCAATTTCACCGACAACAAGCATCAGTGGGTCCAATCCGAACGTCGAAATCCGAACTTCGTATCGTGGCGTCCCTTTCACTCATATAATGTATAACACGAGAGTAAAAGGGACGGCATGATACGAAGTTAGGAGTACAGATCCAGCGACAGACCTCGTCAAACAATGTGCACAGACTATAAATACAAAATATAAATACTTATTGCGCGCATAACTTCTCGTGCCGAAGGAAAAAAACGTTGTTTGGAGGAATGTCTCTGGTTCATGTCTTTTACTTGGTGTCTCAGTTGTTTAGTCTGTATTAGAAAATAATGCTTTAATGGTTTTATATCACGTCTTTGAATCCACACTGTAAAACGGTGCATAAAGTCATTAATCGACTATCAAATCTCACCTAAATCAATCCAATAGTTAATGGCTCGTCCGACATGAACTAATTAGTGATTAGTCGTTACGATGTAATGACTATATTGCAGCACGCAATGAGTAACATTATTTATCGGTATGTTTTTTTTTAATATTCTTCAGTCCAATTCTTAGTCCCTTATGAGTAAAAAAACTGTTTGAATTGACACGTATCTTGACATTTTCTCAGTGTTACTATCTAGAGCAAGACTATTGCGTCGTAATGTCATAAATTTTAAATGTATTTTTTGGATTTTTCATTATGAAATATCGTTTCAAACATGATTCCAAAACGACCATTTTCAAGCTAAAAACGGCTTTTTTCCGCTTAAATTCTACTACGAACAATAAAATAAAGAAATGGCTATGTTGTCACTATCTAAAACTTTTATAAAGTCATCGTATCCTTTAATCATTTCATTGATATTATAAATACTTGTCATAATTTGAAATCAAAACATTTTGAAACTTATAAGGCCTCTTAAGAGCCGTACGCAGGCGCACTCTTCGCACTAGAGTTCTTCGCACAGAGCTACGAGTATACCACTAACGACCGAGTAGGTACATAATTAAAAAAAATATTCTGAGGTCAGTCGTCATGCATGAGTCAGAAGGTTTTACTCAAACGCAAAGCGACTTTAGGGCTATCCGCATAGCTTGCCCTTTAGCGTGGGGCTCAACCTGTGTTGACAAGTTGGCCCACGTTGAAGAGTCGGCTTGGAAGCCTGGGACCGCCGCAGACCAAGCCCAAATGTGTAAATACCGCATACATACACATTTCTCGCGATTAGTGAATTCGTGGCACTTATCTAATTTATACCATTTTTGACCCCCCTCCTCCCCATCGGTGACCACCCGTTTTTCTTTGAACTTGACTGTGGCTTTATAGGCCGGACCCAATAAAGCGATAGGAGTGCGCGGTTGGAGAGTAGCCTGGGGAAATCCAGGGGAACCTCCGACACGACAACGCGTGTGGTTTGGAACACTGGAATGAAATGAATTGAAATGAAATGAAATGAAATCATTTTTTCTTCAATTTAGGTATGTTACATGCACTTATGAATGTCAAAAACAAACCACCGGTTCATAAAATAACCCTCTGCCTCGAGAAGAACCGGCGTAAGAAACTCGGCGAGGTGTCATTTTTTCAAAACAATATACAATGTATATAAAATAACAGTATCATAATACTACATAATACTCGAGTTTGCGCTCCAGTGAGATTGGTTGAGCGGTTTCAACCGAATCTGAGGTGTGATTTTGTGACATCGAAAACGGTGTTGTGTGTTCAAAAGCGTTGAATGCTTTGCCATAATTAAGTGTTGCTCGAAAAAGCGAGAGATTTCCGCACAGGATATTGACTACGTAACGAAGATGTGAGTCATTGTCAGTTGAAAATAGAAAAGTTGTCCCTTCGGTGGTCAATAGTTAACGGCTTATGTGCATGTAACCAGCATTTTTAGTGGATGGATTTATAGCAACGGAGACACTGTTTTTTGCGGATTACTAGACCAATCCAAAATTAAACTATGCAACCCTTAACTTTTGATATATCCACCGAAAAGACGCGAACCTAAATCTGACAATGACCCATCTAAGACTTCTCTTTTATCATAAAACATATCATAATTTTAATGATTGAAATGTTTAGCTTGAATAAAGACTTGATAGTCCTAAATAGAACGATACTGGGGCCAGAGCCAATTGATTTCCCGTCAAACGTTGCTAATTTAGTGCATGAGAATTTTCAAACTGATTTAACCATTTTTGACTGACGCTGTTCAGTGCGATGCGGGAATTAAATTAAATACCCCTACCATTGGTTTTAGACAAATAGATTATTGAGCAAGCGAACGCGAAGTGTCTGTTTCAGCTTGGGCATGCTTGCATATATCTGTATGCACGTCAAGTCTGTTTCCCTTCCGACGGGTTACCTATCGCAAATTCGAAATTTTTTATAGTCCGAAAACGAAACGCCTTTTTTCGTTTTACATTTTTTTCATTTGTCCGAAATTTCATTTTCTATATTTTATATTGACAGATTTTTGTATGGTCACAATTTTATTGTCCAGCTGATTTAAAATCACAATGATTATAATTCCGTACATTCTTTTGCCAAAATGTTATTTGTCCGTAGGATTAAAATACCGA
The DNA here is from genome assembly GCA_963556455.1 of Epiblema foenella. Classification (NCBI taxonomy): domain Eukaryota; kingdom Metazoa; phylum Arthropoda; class Insecta; order Lepidoptera; family Tortricidae; genus Epiblema; species Epiblema foenella. Next base: position 21,434,835 of record OY747104.1, read on the forward strand.
AACGTCAATATCCAGATATTTCTAAAGATAACAAAGTTCATTTCCATCGAGTTACATTAATCATGAATACTGTGCCTACAAACAGTCGATACAATGATTAGTCTATTTTGTCCCAACAAGTCTTTCTGGGCTTTTATAAAAAAAAATAACCTCGAAGATCTTCTAACCTATCCGCATTAGAGTCGATTTTGTTTCAACAAGTAATTCTGGGCTTTTATAAAAAAAAATAACCTCGAAGATGAAGACGGGAGCTGAAGCGAAGCGAAGCTCCCGTCTTAATCTTCTAACCTATCCGCATTAGAGTCGATTTTGTCCCAACAAGTCATTCTGGGTTTTTATAAAAAAAAATCTAATAATGAAATTATAGATAATGCCACGTCGACTTTCCGTATCATTGAAATTATGAAAATTTGGCTAACGTATAAGTTGTCAATCGTAAAAATTGGGAATTGTAAAGCGGGCTTTTGAAATGCGGACAAATGACATTGTGGTAAAATGAATCCGTGGTATTTCAAACAGTTGCGAAACAAAGTATTTGGATTGTAAAGATTCGGTGAACCGTTTTCGGACAAGTGAAATTCGGTAAATAGATTTTCGAAACATCGATAGGTTACCCTTCCGACGCATATGACCAAGAACTCAAAAGACCAATGCACATTTTATTGGCGAATCGCGTGCTTAAACTCGTCAATTCGTGAATGACCATACTAGCAAATGACCAAAAACGCAAAAGGCCATTACATCTTAGGCGAATCGCGTTTTTAAACTTGTCTATTCATAAATGACCATGTTAGTAAATGATCAAATACGCTAAAAGCCAATGTTTACTCATTCATCTCAATTATTGATAGCTGTAAAATATACAATAGGTTGAACATGCACTTGAAAAATACTTGCCTATGTGGAAGCCGAGCTAAATTGTAAGATCGATTGCTTTAGGCCGGGTTTTATAAAGATCCGTGAGACAAAATGTCAGATCAAATTTCAGTAACTCAGTACATTTTTTGACATAACAAACCGACATAAGGTATAACGGATTTTATAATATTGAGCCTTAAACACATTGAAATCTAATCGGAATGCTTCGAAAGACCCCTGATGCTTCTTCAAAGTACTAGGATTGCATAAACACGTGGTAGCTTGCTGACTGCTACTGAACTGCGAATTTATCGAAAGATGATCGACTTCACTTTTTATCCATTTCGCGATCAACTGCAACTCTATTTTTAACCGTATTCAATAAGTAGGAGGTTATCAATTCTATTGTATGTTTTATTGTTATTTATGTTATTATCTTCCGATCTCACTTTCCAAAGCACACGCACACGCACACGCACACGCACACACACACGCACACGCACACGCACACACACACACACACACGCACACACACACGCACGCACGCACGCACGTAATGTAAAACTGTAATCACCACTTCAGGAAGTCCTCCTGACACAGGTGTCTACATACCTACTAGGAGGCCTACACAATGTGTAACTATTGTTAAGTTGTTTTACACCAAATAATTTATTATTATTATTATGTCTTTTTTCATATTTCGGGACCATGGGGTCCCGGACCTTTGGAAGGCATGCGTGGGGCCGAAGCCAACAGCACAGATATTATTAGTGTATGATAGAGCGCGAAAACACACTGAAATGTGTTTGAAAAATTGACGCTTATTCACAAGTACTAGGGTTGCATAGACACGTGGTAGTCTATTTCAGTTCAGCGATATAATGCTAGCTGTCAATCAGACGGTGTGAGGGGTCGATCCAGCATACAATGGCGTTATCAACTAGTTTATATGTTATTAATCGGTCACTAAGCCTTCGCTTATTTATTCAAATTTGAATGTTTATTTACAGCAGAAGCTACATTATATAACTAAACTTATGCTTAACATAGTATTCATGCGAGTATAGGTCACTGTCGTTGCCTAATATATAACTAAGATCCCCATACTTTTTTTAAGTATTTTCTACTCTAGGGCACAAATGTAGGTATACCACTTTCAGCACACCACTTAGATGAACAATGATCCACTTTGTGAGTATGAGAAATGAATAGGCTTTCTCCCTGTTTTTCTTACATTAAGGTTTAATTCCGCTGAAAGAATTTTCACAATGCACATTACGGGACTGGTCAACCTAAATAACTTTCTATAAATCAATGGATTCACTTATCATAAGGATAAAGGCCTATATGTTTCTAACACCCCCAAAAAATGTCAAACGAAATATTACAAAATTTCACAGGAATGACAAGTAAAGAAGTAGTTACCGATGACGACCTACGAGTGGGTCGCTACCCATAGTTTGGGAAAAGCTGACATAAAGTACGTATATATGATAATCCATATTGAAAGGAACCTTATGGCGGCCGGCACTTACGCCTTTATTGCCGCTGTTCCAATACAATAGTGAATAGATGAAACGTAAGCGCTTGCCGCCATAAGGTCCCTTTCGATGTGGATTACACATATGACAGAAGCGTAACAATATGGCTGATTTTGTGGCCGGTACGTAATTAAAACGGTATCCTTGTCTGAGGTTTTATTCTGTGCTCCATTCGAACAATATTTCAATTCTAAATATATTGTAATATCAAAATTTGTTAGTAACGCGAATGATATTAAGTAGATCAATTAGAAAGCATACTTAAAATAATTAGTCCGTTCAAAAAGCGACTTTACCGTCGAAGCGAAAAGATTCAACATCATTGGACATTTGGCAAAACGGAGCACTAAAGCAGTCGACTCAGTGTTTGTCTGACGGTCTGACAGTCATTGACATTTTTATCATCTAGCGTATTATGGAGTACCAACCACTATTTATATATATATTTGATGTGAACTAAGTGTGGCGTGTATTAGGATAAGAATACCTATAAATAAGAGTGCATAGCCCTAAATAAATCAGTTTATACTCTAGTTCTCTCACTTTCTACTAGATCATCGACTTGTTTCTTTGTCTCGCCTGCGTCCTTCCTCTACATGGACTTATCCTACACACCACATAAGTTTTCGCTTAAAACTCTTAAATTTTTCTGCTATTCTGATATTTTTTCGACATTGAACATACTCTTAAAGGTTAATGTAATTCCAAATTTTATCATCATAAGTGATACTTTATGATTGACATTTTTACATAAAGGAATTCCTCAATTTGGCATAAACATTATGAATAAATTAATATTAATTCAAGCCATATTAGTTGCCACCTTTTGTTGTTTGAATTTAAACCTTAAACTACATATTTTATACTATATATTCTATTTTTTGTTGATTACCACTCAGATTTACTTAAGTAGGTTAAGTAGTATTACTGTTATAAGCATTTTTTGGGAGAAAATGACTGACTGTCGAGTTTCTTTCGGCGTTTCTTCTCGGCAGTGGTCTCATGAGAAACGCTAGTAGTTTTTAACTTGTAAAAGTGCCATTGCGGTCTACTTGCAGAATAAAGTTCATTTATTCATTTATTATTATTATTTTGTGGCAACTTCACGTCCATTATTTTATCTCTTTGTTTATTTGTAATAACTTGTTATGTTGTCATGAATAAATGTTTGATGTTTGAAGTTTATTATTATAATTCGTTTTTTAGTCGGTTGGTGTTAATTTGTAGTTGAATGTTGGCTTTTATTGAATTGGGGATCCATTGTGTCAAACAGTTAGAGATATTACATATATGGAATTATGCAGGTCCCTCGATGGGTCTATGTGCTTCAGCTTAGAAGCTTATGTGTTTACATTGTTCACACGCGTGCTCGTGCCGGAGGTTTTCCCCAGGCTACTCTCCAACCGCGCACTCCTATCGCTTTATTGGGCCCGGCCTATAAAGCCACAGTCAGGTTCAAAAAAAAAAGTTTACATTGTCTATGTGTTTGTATGTGTCACAACTACACCCACGGCTAACCCGCATTCGTGAGATAAAAGTATATAAGTACTAGTGTAGCGCTCTTGACGATGAGTAACTAAGGTCCCCAGTGCTCCCGAGCATGCACTGTGTCGATACAATACAATACAAATACGACGACCGATTTAGCCTAGTTGGTAGTGACCCTGCCTTCGAAGCTGGAGGTCCCGGGTTCGAATCCCGGTCAGGGAATTTATTTGTGTGATGAACACGAATATTTGTTCCTGGGTCTTGAATGTTTTCTATGTATTTAAGTATCTATTTATCTATATAAGTATGTATATCGTCGCCTAGTACCCATAGTACAAGCTTTGCTTACTTTGGGACTAGGTTGATTTGTGTAAGATAGTCTACAAAATTATTATTATTATTAATACTACAGTACATTAGGCTTAAAGTAGAGGTAAAGAACAAGCGGTCATATCGCTAAAGGACGATCTCTTCTAGATAGCCGATTGTTATGACATAAGATTGGAAATGACAAGTATTGGGTCAGTGTCGAGCACTGGGGCATTTCATTGTAAGAAAGATGAATATACACACATCTAAGTAAGAAGTAAGAAAGATGAATATTAAAACGAATGCTTTCGACATTTAGGCCACACACATACACGTATTATATAATTAACTGTCATCAGATCTCTCAATCAGATTGTTTAATATGTATTTCTAAAATATGTATCTTAATTATAAATCTGTGATAATGAATACGTATATCGTGGGTGGCATTAGTGTTAGAAAATCCCATATTTGCAAACTTATTTGGTAAATATTTAAATTAACATACAGGGACAATAAAAACTAAAATAAACGCTCGCGTGGTCGTGCCAGAGGTTTTCCCCTGGAAATTTCCCAGGCCACTCTCCAACCGCATACTCCTATCGCTTTATTGGGCCCGGCCTATAAAGCCACAGTCAGGTTCAAAAGAAACTGAAATAAGAATAAATAATTTAATTAAAATAAATAAGATGAGAATCAATAAAGGATAATTTATTAATTACTCTCATTAGTCCAACCTTTTAAATACTGCTTAAAATGATATTGAAGTGCTGAGTAACATAAGTATAGATTGAAATTGTTGATAATATCGACATTGTTTGTGGTTAACGCTGTTGTATGTATGTCGTTTATTTATTCCATTATATAAGATTTCATGCTCACATGGTCATTTACATTACAATTACGATTTGAAACGGGATATTTACCATGTATATTTGTATTTGTAAGTTCCCGATATTTCCGCACTGTTGCAAGCGCCATTATCAAGGACTAACTGACGTGCTGCGAGTTTTAGTTGTGATCTACCCACATACCATAGCGATCTACCCTCTTCCTGCGGGGCCAGCATAACTGCCGATGCGACGCGACGCGAGTAGAGAAAAATCTACCCTTCTCTTTCTAATTCGCACAGTTCGAGTGAGACAGGAATCGCTGAATCGCGCGAGATACGACTTGGCAGCAAGTTGTGCTAGCCCACCTGGTTCGCTTTTTTCGCACAGTGTCAAAACTCGCAGCACGTCAGTTAATCCTTGATAATGGCGCTTGCAACAGTACCAAAATATCAGGAAACCACAAATACAAATATACATGGTAAATATCCCGTTTCAAATCGTTATTCCATTATGGTAACTACAAGGTCTGGACTTTCACAATACACTGGAAACACTTCAAAATAAAATAACATGCAAAAATCTTTAGTTAATATTTATTTATTTATTTAAACTTTATTGCACAAAATACACAATTGTACAAATGGCGGGCTTAATGCCAAATGGCATTCTCTACCAGCCAACCATTGGGCTAAATAGATTTTTTTTTTATATAACTAAAACTTTTAGTTACAGTTTATTTAAAAGTTAAGTATCATATTGTAGGTATTGTTTTTCTTGGCAAGTAATAAAGATTATTTGTATATATTGTATACTTAAGGCCATTCATCACACTTCATCTATTACTTAATTTAAATTGATAGTAACATTTTACACACTTTCGCATGAATAGTAACATTTTAAAATCAGAAGCAGTAAAAACAACCGCCAACCTCAACAAAGTACAACCTCAATTTTTGTTCCAATATGCTTTCTCTTAATCAAATAACTTATATAACTAAACAAATAGGGCCTTCGAGAAACGAACGATTGTAAATCGGCGTATTTACATAATTCGCCAATGAATAATCGATTCCTATCATAATCGAAAAATTGAATTATCGATTCTGCGTAAATATTGATTTAGTTGCGATTATTAATTTAAACGGTACCATTTAAGACGAAGATATATTATGTATGTATATGAGAAACTGGCTTACGTAATTATTACGTAGAAATCCTTATAAAATATGGTATTGGCTATTACGTGTAATTACATTTCTGTTGTTCTTTTAATGTACTCCGTTTGTTAGGCAATAAAGAATATTTGTATTGTATTGTATTGGTAGGCGGAAGCCATTTAACCATTTACCGCATGACGTATAAAATTATTCGTTTAATAACTTACCATGTTTACAAAGCTATATATGGCAGATATTATTTCAAATCTTATTGCAACATTGTATAAGGTTTAATGATATGTGCCATATATGGCTTTGTAAATATGCAGTGCAGCAACGAACTTTTAGGTAATTTAATATTTAACTTTGTCATACAATGTGGAACCAAAATGTCCTTAGTTTAAGAGATATAAGCGAAAATCTGAAAATTGTCAGACATATTACCCCCAAGTGAGCACAGGATTCCCGAGGTGTAAAACTTAGGATAGTGAACCCCCAAATAACCCCGTAAAGTTCCGAATAATTTCCAGGTATACAGTACGTAACAGCTGGATTATGCTGATTATAACTCAAAAAACAATAAATAAAATAGGAAATTTGTGTATCATTCAACGGCGAATTAAAAAATCAGCGCCAGCCCTACAGTACAAGTTGATAAATAGTCGCGGGCGATTTGCAGAGTCATTAGGGTTGCCACCACGACACATGTCGCTGCTCGATTCATTGCTTTTACTCCGTGTCGCCTTTCTGTGTATTATACTTCAATTTGTCCCGAGTCACTCGTTTTTCGGGGTTTTTCGTCTATTGTTCTGTGGTTTGTTTTTTGTAACATCAGGGAGTGAGGAGACACAGTCAACCAAGAAAGTGAACACAAATTTGAATCTTATTATACAAATAATAGAGTCAAAAAACCGGCCAAGGGCGAGTTGGACTCGCGCACGAAGGGTTCCGTACTAGTATCTATAAAACAGCAAAAATAACTTAACCAAAATTACAGTTAAATCAACCTATCTCAAAAACTATAAGAGATACTTTGATCAAACCAAAAATCGTTGAAAGAGTTAATTAGCATGCATCACCTCTATTTTTTTTAGAATTTTATACCCCGTAGTTATAAAAATAGAGGGGGGGGGACATACTTTTTACGACTTTGAGAGCTGATATCTCAAAAACCGTTCACTTTAAGAAAAATGTTTTTTAGAAAACTTTATATCATTTTAAAAGACCTTTCCATTGATACCCCACACGGGTATGTACATCGAAAAAAAAATTTTCATCCCTCAGTTACATGTATGGGGGGCCCCACCCCCAATTCTTTTTTTTACTATTTAGTGTCATAATTTTGTAGCGGCTCATACAACACATATTCCCATCAAATTTCATCACTGTAGTACTTATAGTTTCCGAGTAAATCGGCTGTGACAGACGGACAGACGGACAGACGGACAGACGGACAGACGGACATGACGAAACTATAAGGGTTCCGTTTTTGCCATTTTGGCTACGGAACCCTAAAAATGTGTAGACCAATTTCTTGGCTTACTGAAAGTCGTAATGATTATCCGACTGTCCTTAGCGAGTTTGATTACCTATGTAATAACATTTGTGGACAGCCGTAAACAAATCGACCTGATTTCAAACTAAACAAACTTGTACTTTGAGTACTAACGATATACCTAACCTACATGCTTTTAAAGGTTACGTTTAAGGCCGTGCAACGAGAAATATCGTGTTCTTTGAAAGGCTGTTCTGTCACTGTGTTTCTGACAATAGCCGAAATATGATTGCTTAAAATGTTCTCGATAGAAAAAATTCAAAGTCGTCTTAAGTTTCCTTTTTTTACATAGGCACTGTTGCAAGCACCATTATTAAAGTAAAATGTACATACATACACAAATACAAATAGTAAATATTACGTTATTAATAGAAATTGTAATGAAAATGACTATGTAAGTTTGAAATCTTATAACTACCAAAATATACTTAAAATCATTTTAGAATTCGCGAAGTCAAATATAATTAGTCTTTTCAATCAAAAAGCGACTTTACTGTCCAACCAATTAGAATCAAAATCGACTACAAAAAAAACTATGATATTTTAAATTATATTAACTATAAAACCGTATAATGGTAAAACAATATTCAGAATTGCAAACACTACGCACCTGGTAAAGGTGACCATGCTACTGTAAAGAAAGACGGAAGTTACAGGACGGTCCCAGGTAGATAAGACTTTACGCTCCTAAAATGGTCTCCCTATAAGTGAGTCAGCATTAGATACATAAGGGTTGACGGTTCGATTGGTTGTTTTGGTATGATTTTCAATTCGGTTAGGGTGGCAAAAGCTAAGCGTGTTTAGGCCCATTTTTGCAAGTTGAATGGCTTAACACCACCGACGACCGGTTTAGCCCAGTGGGTAGTGCACCTGCCTGTGAAGCTGACGGTCCTGGGTTCGAATCCCGGTCAGGGCAAATATTTGTGTGATGAGCATGAATATTTGTTTCTGAGTCTTGGATGTTTTCTATGTATTTAATTATTTATATCTATTAAATATATCGTCGTCTAGTACCCATAACACAAGCCTTCTTGAGCTTACTGTGGGGCTAGTTCGGTTTGTGTAAGATTGTCCTCTAATATTTATTTATTTATTTTTACTTTATTTAACACATTTGATTTGTACCATGTCGCTTTAATGGTATATTTAAACTGTCATGCTACATCAGCGGTAGGCAACAGGCGGCCCGCGAAGCCCTTACTTGCGGCCCGCGAAGCCCTTACTTGCGGCTTGCGAAGCCCTTGTTTGCGGCCCGCGAAGCCCTTACTTGCGGCTTGCGAAGCCCTTGTTTGCGGCCCGCGAAGCCCTTATTTGCGGCTTGCGAAGCCCTTGTTTGCGGCCCGCGAAGCCCTTACTTGCGGCTTGCGAAGCCCTTGTTTGCGGCCCGCGAAGCCCTTATTTGCGGCCCGCGAAGCCCTTACTTGCGGCCCGCGAAGCCCTTACTTGCGGCCTGCGAAGCCCTTATTTGCGGCCCGCGAAGCCCTTACTTGCGGCCCGCGAAGCCCTTACTTGCGGCTTGCGAAGCCCTTGTTTGCGGCCCGCGAAGCCCTTACTTGCGGCTTGCGAAGCCCTTGTTTGCGGCCCGCGAAGCCCTTATTTGCGGCCCGCGAAGCCCTTACTTGCGGCCTGCGAAGCCCTTATTTGCGGCCCGCGAAGCCCTTATTTGCGGCCCGCGAGCTTCCTTGTTGGCAACCGACAATGTGGTACCTTTTGTCTGATAGTCACAAATTAAGGTCTGACAACCCACATCGTAGCCAGTGACGTCTATCGATGACACACTCACACTTACGACCGCACACCATCGATAGGCTCATGACGTAGGTCGTGTCACACACACTACTAACCGATGTACCGGATTGCCATACCAGGCGCAGTATATTATTTAATCATGGACCAAGACGACTGGATAGAAAATGAAACTAAGGACGACATACATAGTATAAAACAAAGTCGCTTTCTCTGTCCCTATGTCCCTATATCCCTATGTATGCTTATATCTTTAAAACTACGCATCGGATTTTGACGCGGTTTTTTTTAATAGACTCAAGGGGAAGGTTTATATGTATAATACATGCATCAGCATTGCACCCGTGCGAAGCCGGGACGGGTCGCTAGTAGGATATATTGCAATAGGTAATACTTGTATAATGCTACAAAATATAGTATCTTAACTGTACAAGCACAGTTAAGATTAATAATTTAAAATTAAATAACGTAAAACTTTAAATGTTATTTCAAAACAATATAGACAAACAATAGGCGTCAACTGAGAACCTAACAATAGAGATCAACTGTTAAGCAATAAGATGTCAACCATTAGTACATTTACCCCAACCGTATCTAAAAACATCAACGTAAATTCCTACTTTCAACAGATAACAACGTCTGTCACTAAACAATACTCGCGTTTCGTTATCTAAAAAAAAATCCGTTCGTTTAATTAAACCGTGATTGCCACAAACGATGAATTTGTTGTAACGATTGCTATTGAGATTTGAACACAATCGAGAGTACAATTAGGAGTGATCTGGCTGCGTGATTTGGCGGCGCTTTGTCGGTGTCTGTCACTGAGTGGTCTGTTCTACTTGGCACTTGGCCTTGTGACACTCAAAAAAACTAAAAAAACTTTGATGTCAAAGGCTTCTTATAGGGTTGAGGACTATCTAACAGACAGAAATGCATGGCCCAAACCAAATACCTAAATAGCGTAGAGTCTAATTTTTTCATTGTATCTCATTTCTTGCAGGAAAGCATATCAAACGATTCGACATGTTTTTTTTGTAAATACCTATTGTTATTTTTTCCTCGTTTTTCTTTCAATTCTCTTTTGTTGTGTACCATTTACACTTACTTAAGTAGGTTAAGTAGTATCATTGTAATAAGCATATTTTGGAGAAAATGACTGACTGTCGAGTTTCTTTCGGCGTTTCTTCTCGGCAGTGGTCTCTTGAGAAACGCTAGTAGTTTTTGACTTGTAAAAGTGCCTTTGCGGCCTACTTGCAGAATAAAGTTCATTTATTTCATTTATTTCATTTACTAAATTTAGAATTAAGGAAAAATTGAAAAATTTAGGCACCGAGCAGGATTCGAACCTGCGACCTCCCGCCACTCGCGGCCAGTCACTCTAGCCAACTGAGCTATAGGTGCAATCACTACCCAGTTCTAAATTCATCAACCGTTCCTTCGTATTAAGCAGTACCGCTACAAAAAAACTAATTTAATAGAGTATTTTTTTATACAATGCCGGTGGCAAACAAGCGTACGGTCCATCTGATGGTAGGCACACCGCAGCCTATAGACGCCCGCAATACCAAATGAGTCACGTAGGCGTTGCAAACCCTTTATAAGATTTGAGGATGCACTGTGTTGGCAGCAGAAGGGACACATTTAGATCCCTCGCTCTCAACACAGTGCATCCTCGGGAGCTCTGGCAACCTTGCTCACCTCCAGGAACACAACGCTACATACTTGTATAGTAAATAATGTTATTACGGCTGTAGCTGTCGGTTACTACCGACTAGGCTAAAGTGGACGTCAAATGTATTAATACTGTTATTTAATTTTGAACCTTCTAGCATCCATAATTCATTTGCTTTTTGTACGAATTACTTTGATACGATTCAGCCGTATTCTACCGCGAATATTATTTAGAAATATCGTTTCGGGCACCACTCCAAATCGACAACTTTCAAGCTAAAAACTTTTATTTTTCATTTCAATTATATAACACACATTAAAAATCAGGTTTCTATCTTAAACTTCACTAAAAGCATTGTAAGTATCGTTAATCCATTTATTGAAATTATTAATACTTTTGGCATAATTATTTTGAATTCAAAACATTCAATATTTTTATAAGGCCACTTTAAACTGGGTTATTAATATAATATCTGAAGTGACGTATGGTTACTCGACAGAACGACGTCTTTCATATATTAACAGGCGTCAGAGCGCGTCAGAAAGTGCGTTAGATAAATATGAATCCGGCTTAATACTTGTTAATATAAACGGTCGCAAGAGGAGCGGACCCGGTGTGTTTGTCTGTCAAGCGATAGATGATCGACGGCATGACTGCGCAGTTTGCTATGATCCGGCAAACTATAGTTATCATTGTTGGTATTTGCTTTAGCGGAAACTTGAGAACTTATAAAATCGGAAATTCTTTGTTTTTTATACAACGCCGGTGGCAAACAAGCGTACGGTCCACCTGATGGTAAGCGGCCACCGCAGCCTATAGACTGCAACTCCAAAGGAGTCACGTACGCGTTGCAAACCCTTTATAAAATTTGAGGTTGTGTTGACAACAGAAGAAACACATTTAGGATCGCTCTCAACACAGTACATCCTCGGGAGGTCTGGCAACCTTGCTCACCTCCAGGAACACAACACTACATTCTTGCAGTTTAGAGGCAAATTAGAGATGTTTTTATACATCTACTCGTATATATACCTTCGCAATAACTCGTTGCAGATTCTTTATTAACTTGAGGGAGTTATAGACGCGCTGGTCCCTCATTCTTAACACAGCACATCCTTGGGAGCTCTGACGACCCTACTCATAATTGATGGTCGTTATTCTGTGAGGTGGAGGCTCTTCCCCAATTGGGCTGTTAAGAATTATTTATTTATTAACCAACTTACATTTACAGATAAACCAAATATGCAAGTTATAGGTTACAAAAACTTCTAACACAGTGCTTAGTTACTTTATAAAATAGAAGTGGGAGTGGAATTTGCCTCCAGACAGCGTGCTGCTGTAGCCAGGAACCTCGGTTCCGTCTGCGAGAACAGCTCCAAAGTGGGGTCGTATATAAGAATATTATTTATATTATTCATTGCCAAATATAAGGAACTAGTAACCAGGGTGACTGTCCTCCTACTGGGGATTACAAAAAGCGGTTTGTGACGGGAACGAAGAGTACTTCTGACAAAATGTGTCGGTACTTTGAATTCTACAAATTGCAGTAGCGATGGGTTTGTTATTAATCCTCGAATAAGTTTGAAAATGTATTTTACAGTTCCCTTCGTACTTCGAGTCTTTTAATTATTGGACTATAGTGTGGACTTGAAATGTCTCATTGGCGTTAAGGTAGAAGGGGCTTAGCTGAAAGTAATTGCGCTCATATTTGGAGCAGCATATTCGATATAGTCGACTCTTACGACGAAAAAAGGAGTGGTGCTTAAGCCTGACACCAGGGCACCACGTGGAGAAGCGAAATTTAGGCTACTTCCGAATTTTTTGGTCAGTTGCCAGTTTTAAAACTGTCAAGTATCTGTCGAGTCAGTACTTACAGATTATTTACTGAGCCCTCATACTGAAGTTGAAGATGTGCGCGGTAGCTTATTGGTATGAATTATTTTTAGTTGGACGATAATATTTGATTCCGGTTTTATCAATTGTTGACACCCGTTTCTCACCTCTATTACTATGACATAAGATTGAAAGTGGTTGAGGTATTGGGTCAGTGTTGAGCACTGTGACATTTGCCTTATTACAACGACCGCATGAATACTATAACTACATACTTAGATATAATGACACAAGTGTATCAAGAGCATTCTAACTGCCAACAAACTGTTACGCAGTTTGGCAGTGTAGTTAATTTTGTGTAAATTGATGTGTCTTTATGAAATAAACGATTAATAATAATCTTCCTTTTCAATAATTGTTCTTTCAACAGTCATGACTCTATCAGTATACAAACAATACCCCGGCCCACCCGCCATGACACTATCTATCTCATCAATGTAATTAACGAAGCCAGTCACGATGGAACGAATTGACAAACGTCACTCATACATGACAGCCGGAGAAGGGAGAATGGAGAATAATTAGAGGAAATTGTGCTTTTTTAAATTGATTTACGAGCGGTAATTATAGTTAAATAACAATAACGTAAAAAATATTACAACTAACTTAAAAACAGGCTCTTGTGGCATTGTGCCGAGGATGCTGGCGGCATTTCCTCGCTGTATCGCAATGCTGATACGTTGTGCGAGGAAGTCGCCAGCTCTTCCCTCACCAGTTACGTCAACCAGACGCTTCGCGATTTCAGTAAATAACTTGTGCGCGCTGGGACCCCATGGACCAAGAGTTTCGACACCAAAAGGTACAAAATTTTACTCTCTGTTTAGTTCTTAATTTGATTTTTTTGATTAAGTTACTACAGCCTAGTTGGCCCTGCCTACAAAGCTGGTGGTCCCGGGAAAGAATTCCGGTCAGGGCAATTATCAAGATCACAATTATTTCATCGAAATCGTTTCAATCGTTTCCGAGTTCCCGAAATAAATAAATATACAAAAATTGCTTATTTATATATATAAATTTTAGATACTACTCGATAATCAAAACAAACGAGAGTAAATGTTTGATTATAATAAAATACGGCTTTTTTTAGCTTTAAAACACAATTCCTAACAAAAGTAAAAATTGGAATGAATTTTATATATCAAGGTACAACGTCATAATTGAAACCTTCAAAAAACGGGTCTTTTTAGCACGAGATGTCGATTCAAATTTTATTAGTATCCAAATTATTATCCAAAAGAAAGATGACAAAACTATGCCGAATGGTGAAAATCCCATTTAAATATCTCAAAAAATAACGAAGTTACAAACGTTAGAACGTTTTAGCATTCTGCTTAGTGTGTAACACGCTTAAGTGTTACACACTAAGCAGATACGATAAGATATCTGTATCTGAACACATATCTGTCAATATCGCTCCCTATACAATTCAATGAGCTAACACACACAGCGCAGATACCTTATATTTTATCGTGAAGTATCTGTGGGCACCGACATATATCGAAAGATGGCAAAGATATTATCTGCGTATATAAATTGATCTGCGTATAATATCTGCCGATATACCGATATAATATTTGACGACCGGTTTAGCCTAGTGGGTAGTGCATCTGCCTGTGAAGCTGACGGTCCTGGGTTCGAATACCGGTCAGGGCAAATATTTGTGTGATGAGCATGAATATTTGTTTCTGAGTCTTGGATGTTTTCTATGTATTTAAGTATTTATATCTATTAAATATATCGTCGTCTAGTACCCATAACACAAGCCTTCATGAGCTTACTGTGGGGCTAGTTCGATTTGTGTAAGATTGTCCTCTAATATTTATTTATTTATTTAAAAAAAAAATGGTATAGTATTTTATCTGCAGATAGATACAGGTTACAGGTTGATGTTAGACTGAATGTATCGTCTCGTATATTATCGTATCTGCGTAGTGTGTGATAGTTTCAGATCATTAAGTTATTATACGAAGATAAATTATTATTGTATCTGCGTAGTGTGTGACACGCTTAAAATATGATTTATGCGTATTGAACATCAAAGTAAAAAATACAATCACAACACTTAAATATGATTTTTATGCGTACACATCAAGGTATGCCAAAAACTCGTCAAACGGCGAGTCACCGCGCTCAAAGGATCCATCCCGGGCATCGCCATTTTCCGCCCGAACAACATCATTTGTTATCCCCATAGAGAGTATTTTTTCAAGTTGATGAAAGCGAGCTGTTAATAAAATCGCACTTCATCCGTTTTTGTCGATCATCGTCACTTAGCCGGCGATTGTAGGGTGACAAGGCCGGGGGGGAAATATTCGCTTTTGTTCGGTTAGGGCACAAATATGAGTGATAAAGTATTTGCCAGATAGATAATCTCTAGGCCCGAGACTCCTGGCTACAGCACGCTATCTTTCTTAGTTAAACTCTACTCGGCACTACTATTATTGGAATATAATTTATGATTTCAAGCTTACATGGTCATTTACATTAAAATTACGATTTGAAACGGGATATTCACTGACGGTGACACTGTGCGAAAAAAGCGAACCAGGAAGAGGGTAGATCGCTATGGTGTGTGGGTAGACCACAACTAAAACTCGCAGCACGTCAGTTAATCCTTGATAATGGCGCTTGCAACAGTACCAAAATATCGGGAACTCAAAAATACATATACATGGTAAATATCCCGTTTCAAATCGTAATTTTAATGGAATATAATTGACTATAACCTGCATGTTTGTTTATCTGGAAATGTGAATGATTACCTGTTAAACTACTTCATATTTACGCAACTTTGAATTAGGTAATTATCGATTGAAGAATTAAAAAAAAAATTTATCTATTACGTCACATGAATGCTAAAATCCGATTAAACCGTTCTCTCCCGGCGAAAAAACGAAACAACAGCATTATTTTGTTATGATCCCGGGGTTCCCCGGGACCGGTAGACGATTGGTTTAAAATGTACCTCGACTGTAAATGTAAATTATAACCTCCTGAGACAAAAAAATACAATCGAATTTAGGCCTAGCAATTATTCAAAGTACTTCCGCTGAGCTCCATCATCCGGTTTGTGGATGTTGGAGAACAGCCTGGATTAGGCATAAAGAGTAGGGCATCTGCAAGGGCCCTCATTTAGATAAGATAAGATCCTAGCAATTTTGATACAAAATTTGATTTTTATTTGTCACAAAATCAAAGACAGCAAAACAAATGTAACTCTGTCACTTCGAAATTTGAATTATTTTCAATTGTCCGTATTTGATTATTTATACAGGACCGGTCCTGCGTTAAACTCCAACATGGTCCGCCTAGCGCTCAACAGGGCGCAAGTCACCGTGCATTGACAAAACTCGGGTGACGACTTTGACACATTACAGTGACAACCCTGCCTGTAGACTCTTTGTGTGAAAGGGCCGAAAGGAAAAATAGTGTTTGCGAAATGTTCGCACGGCTTTCGACGTTTTAACCGACCGTAAAGTCAGCAAAATGTGAGCAGGTCCGGTAATTTATATAATTTTCAAAACCAATTTTTATATTAAAGATTTTGTAAGTTTCTGCGTCCGAATTTCGGTTTGTTCTCCTCTATAGGTCGCATTTTTCAATCGCTTCTCGTGAAATTTTATTAGCAGTTTCAATATTCATAATTGATCTTTTTTATAATGTCAGATTTTGGAAATGATAAAAAAACTTACTCACGAGGTCTACAGCTCACAGAGCCACTAGTTTTACATAGTATTAACATAATAATGTTAATGTTAACTAAATTAATAATGTGGCTACATGGATAGAAAACCTTGAATAAATTATCACAATGAATACTAAATTAAGTAGATAAATAAATAAAAAATATAAAAAAGTATGGGACTATCAAACTGATGTTTTTTTATAGTCCAAATATAAATTGGAAGTTAACAAGAATTCTCATATTTAAACAAAAAAGAAACTATATGGCAACTATGTCCATAAACGCAGTGTTTCACTACTAAAACGGCAACTTACTCATTTTCGCATACAAAAATAGTACGACGCTATAGAGCTGTGACGTCACATTTCACTGTCAATCGGTGTGGAGCGTTTTGAGCTCTTTTTTGTTGCCGTAATTGTAGTTGGTTCCATACACACATTTAATCGTCTCTAAAAACTGGTTGGAACGGCACAATAAAAGCGAATTAGTGAAATAGCGGATTGCTAAATCTGGCACTGAAATTCAATTTCATGTGATCTGCCTACCCTTTTTGGGAATACAGGCGGAACCCGGGCTCACGCTATAGGAAAAACTTACGCTATAGGCGAATGATGTTTTTGTTTACTTGTGTCATCAGTAATATGTAGGTTCCGAAACTTACCACGGACCCCTAAACGTTTAAAAACAGACCAAAGGTTACCGATTAAGCTATAAATTTCTCCGTCATCGTATTTCTCATCGATTTCAAGTGGAATAATATTGACGTTAAATGTTAGGGATGTCACTTCCGTCTTGAAAAATCGATTATTAAATAATCGATTATTTTGCACCAAATTAAATTCGATTAAAAAACAATATCACAAGAATGTTGACGTGTATTGCAGTATCGTGATAATATCTGAGAAAATCCGGATATTTTGAAATCCGCGATACCAAAGGGTCGTGCCTTCAATTATTAGCTTCATTGCTAGAAATGTCCTCATAATGCCAGGGTCTTTATCAGGACATTTGGTGGTAGCTTAAAATATTCTTTGATAAATTATGTTACTGTCGTGAAAATCATAATCGATTTTTTAATAATCGATTATTTTTGACATCCCTATTGAATATTATTAAATTATAATTTCTCGGAAGGAATGTCGACTGGTTTATTAAAACTGTATAAAACATAACAGTATGTTGGACGTATTGTCACTGAGGAATTTATGGCTTTGACATGGCATGAGTTACTAGGACTGTGTATAACTGGCAGCGAATGGCGAAAATTTGTAAGTGTTGTTATGAATACAATACAAATACTCTTTATTACACAACCTCAACAAAAAAAACAGTACAGTACATAATTACAATGAGTAGAGGCAAACAACAGGTGGTCTTATCGCTAAAGAGCGATCTCTTCCAGACAACCTTAGGGTATAACCCTAAGCTAACCTAACCTAACAATATTTTATTTATAAAGACGAAATAATTATACGAGTATCTACATAGCCACTAGTTCTTTATGAATACATTGACTAGCTTCTGCTTGAGATGTCATACGCTTACATGCTATTATTTTTGTATTAACTATGTTACTGGAAAATTACTAGGCATTTTTTTCAGTTAACTTCATATCCCAACCCAACATTTTTCATACCTGCTATTCAGAAAAGAGTCATTGTTGCCCTCGAATGAGGAATCAAAGTCGTACTTTTCTTTCCTCATTTCAAGGCAACAACTCGTTTCCTCATACAAGTTGTAAAAAGCAGTATATGCCATTCGGTAGCAAAATTATTTGTAAGACATTTTATGTTTTTAGTAGCAGTCCTCATAGGCGGTGTGAAAAGCAGTGTGTCACACGGTAACAAAATTATTTCCATCTTGGACTCATCCCTCACTACGCTCAAGATTTTACTTTCGAATCCTTCGCTAATCTCAGGATTCTATTGTAGAATCTTTCGCTTCGCTAAAGATTCAATATACCGCCCTCGCCGTAAATATATTATTTTGCTCCCTTGAGACACAATCTACTATTTAAGGTAGTAGTGAGTGAAAAGTAATGAATTAGTGCAGTGCATTATAAAACTATAGGAACCCTCCGCTCATCATTAACCACAGCCTTATCAAGTAACACATCTGCGAAAGAGTTGTTAGGGTAATTATAGGTTACCTATTATGGAGAGAATTCGTTAGAATTGCATATAATTAAAGCTATCATGCGGAGGGGAAAAAATACGTTTCTATACAATAAGGCTCGGTTGCACCAACATACGATCACAGGCCGGTCATCGTCAAATATGGCGCCGGCAGCTGCCATCCCATAGAAACTTGTCAAACTTTCCATACAATCAGATTTTAACGAACACCGCTTACGATTACAGACGGTTTGGTGCAACTCACTCTAACTGTTCTAAACCAGCTTATGGTAAGTAGACACCGTAGTCTAGGTAGGAATCGTAGGACAAAAACTAGCATCACAAGTACCTAAACAAAAAATACTGGTGACTGAAGTGCTGGCGACCTCCCCGCACAACGTATCAGCATTGCGATACAGCGAGGAAATGCCGCTAACATCCTCGGTACAATGCCCCAAGGGCCTGTTTTAGATTTAAGTTATTCGTAATATTATTTAACTCTTATTACCGCCTGTAAATAAATTAATGTTATAAACCGAATGATTATTTGAGAATATCAAACGCGAACCAGTGCCTCCAGTGGTCTTTTGAGGTAACTATGTATTGCCATACAAATTGAGTCTAAACGCAAACTCGTTCACATGGTGTTTAGGTACGTTTAAAAAAATTCTAGAGGCACTGATTTTAAATAAATTAACTGTGAATATAACTCATGGTCTACAAGAGGCCCAGCCCTTTTAATAAATTATTATATTTATTTATTTCTATAAGTTTAAGGTTTAGTTTTAGTTATTTTAATTTAATAGTAGTTTTAGTCTTGTATTTACTTTTTTAAGTACCTATATCTGTACCTGTTTTTTAAGATTTCTCATAATAAACATCTTTCTTAATAGAATAAAAAAGAATGGCTGGATGTAGTTTACAAAGTTATTCGCGACAACCCGTTTATATAGGAAACAAAATAATTATGGTTTAGAAGTAGTAGCATATATCTTAAGTTGAATACGGCCCCAAAAATCCTATTTTTTAATATTGAAAACATGACGTGTCAACACGCAATTGTAGATTTAAATATAGAGAAAATCTGATATCGCAGTGGTAGGTTGCTAGACCATCACCCACAACACACTACAACCCGGTTCCCATAGTCCACTCTTACTACACATACGGGAAGAAATGTGCAAGTGATATTCTAACCCGGGACCACACGGGGACCTAACCAGATGGTATCTGGTTCACGGGGAAGGGGGGAGGGTAGAAACTAGTTTTAGGAAAGCGATTTGCATCTGACTTCCCAACACAAGCCAGTCTGATCCAAGGTCTAGTTCTCCAGACCTTGGATTAGACTGGCTTGTTCATGATGTTATACTTCATTGAAAAGCCACTGATCAATATCAAACTAGTAGTTTATTAAAATATTACAAACTACACGCGTGATCGTGTCGAAGGTTTTCCTCTGAATTTTCCCCAGGCTACTCTCCAACCGCGCACTTCTATCGCTTTATTGGGCGGCCTATAAAGTCACAGTCAGGTTAAAAGTTCTTTTAACGGATCAGCAATAGTAGATTGTTAACCGAGGGTTCACTTTCAACCCTACCAATTTCACCACCACTTCACCCGGGATATTTTCAAGGGTGAAATGGGTGCTTTCACGAGAGTTAAACACTCTACTTTTCATTTTGACTATGAGGAAAAGACTAGCAAGTTCTACGATGTGGTGCAGATGGCCACCAACAGAAGCCGTTGGAAGCAAGTCGTGCTGTCCAGCAAGACTGCAGATGATCACGATCTTCAGTCATGAAGGAACGACTACAAAGAAGAGATGAGGAAAATATCGTGACCCAGTGGCACCCGCGTACCGCGTGCGGTATACGAGGTTAAGCAACATGGGCCGAGTTCAGTTCTTGGATGCGTGACCGTTTGAGTGGTTATTAACTGACGGGACTTTGGAAAACACGTTAAGCTGTTGATCCCGGCTGCTGTCTATGGCAGCAGTCATTAGAGGCCTTCGGGCGGCTTGAGAACTTCTAACAGTCAAGTTGTCCACTCACTTGACAAGCCTAATTCCAATAAGGTCTGGTTTCCCCTCGGGTTGGAGGATCGGATGGCGGTCGCTTCCGTAAACAGGTCCCTATCAAACCTTGGGATTACGTATCAGACTCCGAGCATCCTTCATATTCAGGAACAGTACTGGGATAATTCTCGTACTGCCAATACTACCCGTGTCGAAACGTCGCTAACAATGGTAAACACATAAATATAGAGTTAGACCCGTTGAAACTTTTAAGTATATCTCTAATAGGGTATACCAGTTTTGTCTCTTCCTGAGCCAAAAAGCCAAAAAATCTGGTGCACCTAATGTAGCATTTCTCAAATTATGGGTCAATACCCACCGGTGGGCCGCGAGTAAATATTGGATGGGGCAAGAGATATTTGGACAACCCTGAATTCATACTTAATTACTCTTATTCAGTTACGTAAGAGGTGAGTGCCAAATTTAGTATATTTTGCTAGGTTGGTCTCGTATGTTCAACATTGGGAACCACTGATCTAACGTGTTTTTTGTAGATTCTGGCTTACGCCTCATACAAAAAACTGGAAAATGTTGGTTTTAAATCTCTAACACTCCTTACCACGGTCTATTTCTCGATTTAAATCAAATATCACTCATACCTTGAACTAATCATCTATTGACCTATTTTTTGTCAACGTCATCGGATATTGATCTTCGATTTATAGATCAATGATCCAGATTGAGTCAGTGTCTGACGTCTCGATGTGATTGAAGGACAGACTGACAGACCGACTGATTGGATATAATTACTTGCATATTTGAGACATTATAGTTTTGCTTTTACTGTTTGAATTGTTATTGAGTTCGAACAATGGATTTAATATAAATAATTAAGACTTATTGTATTAAGGAATGTTGTAAAATGATAACTAGTTCAACATTTATACTATGGGCGGTAATAATAGTTAAATAACAATAAATTAAATAATATTACGACTAACTTAAATCTAAAACAGGCCCTTGGGGCATTCTACTGAGGATGCTGGCGGCATTTCCTCGCTGTATCGCAATGCTGATACGTTGTCCGGGGAAGTCGCCAGCTCTTCCCTCACCAGTTACGTCAACCAAACGATTCGCGATTTCAGTAAATAGCTTGTGCGCGCTGGGACCCCATGGACCAAGTTTCGACACCAAAAGGTACAAAATTGTACTCTCTGCCTAGGCCCCTATATTTGTTACGCTTTAATGAAATGAAAATGAAAAAAGTTTATTTTGGTTATTTAAGATTTTAACAACAATAGAAAAGGTTGGAGCCTCGTATTAAGCAAGTAATTTTGCTTGTGTCAGGAGACACCGCTCTTCCAAACAGTAAGAAGTGGTCAATCAAGGATTACTAAATTATGATGTGAAAGATAATAGTGCCTCTGTTTCATCATAAGTTAGGTTGTTTAACCTTGCTTTAATATTGCGGCAATAAATACTACAATACTTCTTTATTATTTATTTTTTTACTATTAATATGGTTCTAGATGTATCTGTGGATCAGTCTCAGACTGTCTAGGACGTAATGAGTAATAGGACTATCCCGTCCCCTACCGGCGAAAAAATAAACAACAGCATTCTTTTGTTATGTCCCGGAGATCTCCGGCACTGGACAACGGCTTGGGGCTTAATCCCAGGAGATTTTTCGGTGAAGGCAAAGATCATGAGGGTTTCTCATTTGGTCTATTCAATTGTTTCTTTTGTGTCAGGAGTCTCATGCTGCTACTCTTTAATAGTATGCATCTTTAATCAGCACTATAGGTGTCTGACACCTCAGCATAATGCCTAGTCCGAGCTTCGAAATTCGAACTTCGTATCGTGCCGTCTCTTTCACTCTCGTGTTATACACTATATGAGTGAAAGGGACGGCACGATACGTAGTAGGCCCTGTGAGCTAGTGTCCGTTTCACTGCTGCGGGGACACACATGTTATGGAGGTTATTTTTCTTCTGTAGTTTTTTTTTAATATGTGTATCTTCTGTCTCTGTGAATGAATGTTTCTTTCTTTCATGCACTGCACAGCTAACCTTAAATCATTTCCTAAAATCCAATTAATTACAATTAAAATTTGGCACACCTCTTCAGTGCATGACAAATGATGATCGATGATGATCCAATTATCATAGCAGATATTAATGATTGGACGAGATCTGAAATAGCTGCTGCAGGTCAACCGCAAGAGCTGGCACGAGTGGTTGAAAGTAACTAATTGTGTATTTCTTATTTCTACATCTTGTGCGTTGGGCATGCAAACCGAGATCCCACGATCTTGAAATACCGGGATCTCGGACCGATTTCAAGATATTTCAATAACGGAATTGAAACAGGCCAATACCGAAATATCAGAATACCTTAGAATTACGATTTGAAACGGGATATTTACCATGTATATTTGTATTTTTGAGTTCCCGATATTTCGGCACTGTTGCAACCCTTTTGGTGATTCGCTAATTCTCCTATAGGATCATCTTTCTACAACCTGGCACCACACGCGGAATTATTATCTTGTCGTGTGGCTCTGTAGCGGCACACACACAGCAAGCATTCGGTGTCAATAAACGGAGAATTATCAAGCCATTATAGGGCCATTCTACTTTTTCAGGCACTTTTTTTTAAATGCAGATTTTGGAATACTTGATCCTCACTTTATATTTTTGTAACGGTATTTAGAAAGAGGTTTAATTGCAGTATCACTTCCGATAGTTTTGGTAATTAACGAACCACAGGTAATATCCATAAATCGAGTAACTCAGTGGTTCTTGGATGACTCACCATTTGTATGAAAAAATGGTTTTTACCGATGTGTTTACCCACCTTTTACAGGAATATGTAAATATTGGAGTATTTTTAAATAAAGATTCCTTTTTTTAAGTTCAGGCACTATTTCGAAAACCTATTTTTGTGCACTAGTTTAATACATATCATAGATTTTTTTTGTAATAGAAAACTGGTCACGAAAAAGAATGACCCTATAATCGTCAGCAAAACTGAACAGCGTTTACAATTTGCAAATAAAATTGAGTCGATATTCAGCACAACACAACAAACGAGCCATCTCGAACACATGTTAACCTGGTGATTGACAGCTGACGCGCGCAGACCGGCGCGGACGTATCGGTAATTGGTTGTGAATTAATTCAAAAATAGAATACAAAGTACTGGCCAGTGATAAACAGAGGCAAATGAGGGCTACCGTTTTTGTGCTCACCAGTTGGCGCCACTGCGCTAGTATCTGTCACTGTCAAAGATCGTTATGGGTTATTACGGGCGTCAAAACACAGTTGAAATCGTAATTAATACAATAAAACCATACTATACAAAATCAAAATCAAACATTTATTCTGCAAATAGGCCACAAAAGCACTTTTACATGTCCAAATATTAATTTACAATTTAAAATAAGTAATACATTTTTCATGTCAAACTATTAATTTACAGTTCAAGAAGGAATAATAATTTCCAGTTTACAATTATAACAAAATTAATGTCATACAGTGAAGATAAACTTGCAAAGTTATCTATTACAAATATTACAACATCAGTAAAGTTAGAGATGTATAAGGTCTCAAGATTAAACAAGGAGTACCTATAATGAAATTAATATAATATCCCAGAGATGTACATGGTCTCTGAGCGTCAAAATTAAAATTAATCTAATATTGTTAGAGATGTATATGGTCTCTAATTCACTGATAATAAAAACAAATCCACAACAGTATGATGTCTCTCGTCAATCCCCTATAAAAAGACACTAGTATTAACGTAGTCACTATGTCCTAGCAAGCATGAACAGACCGGACTCCACAAACAGCACCCGATCACGAGTATGACGCGTATCTCAGCCATCGCCTCCCTCGACCATCTGTTAGGGAAGGTGGCGACCCGATCAACGACGCCACCAAATATAGAACATCCGTTTTGTTCGGAAAAAACCAGACACTGATATAAGTTAAAAGTAACTTAAGCCGTCATCTCCCGGTGCCGGTGTTCTCCGGTCACATAACAAAAGGATGCTATTGTTTATTTTTTTCGCCGGAAGAGTATGGACTGATAATAGATGAGGTTTTTTGGTATGGTACGTTTAAAAGTTTTTTTTTTAACCTGACTGTGGCTTTGTAGGCCGGGCCCAATTAAAGCGATAGGAGTGCGCGGTTGGAGAGTAGCCTGAGGAAAATCAATGGGAAAACCTCAGGCACGACCACGCGTGTGGTTTGGAACACTGGAATACTTAAGAGTCCATGAAATGAAATGAAATGAATGTTTATTCACAAGAATATATGGTACGGCAGGATGATATAGGTATACATTGTTGACCCTTAATATATTCGGCCTCGAGGCATGTGAAAATATTTTTTCATGATATGACTAACAAGTCATGCATGTTAAAAGTAAATTAAGTAAATTGTGTGTATGTCACATTAATTATAAGTGCATGTCAAAATACTTATACACGCCAAGATATTAACAATTTAATAAATAGGTATCTCAATTGCATAAGAAAACATGCGTTACGGGCCATCAAGAAACTCAGCTAGGTCCGACCTGGGTCGGACTGACTCTACCCGGTACATTTAAAAGTGTAAAAGTAAAATGAGTCTACAATAACATCAGATCAGACTTACGTTCCTACATCCTTACAAAAACAATAATTACATTAATAACGAAGATCTTCCAAAAATGTCAAGCTCGAGCGCCCCGAACTAAAAAGCAATTTTAATACCGAATTCAGAACTCCGCCGCGGGACTAAATCAATATGATATGACAGTTACGGTCAATTTATGGCTCCGACTTAATTACAACTGTGGGTCGGGGCTCGTCTAATGACTTGTAAAGATGCTGTGTTACGTGCGCGTAGCGTTTGATATATTGTTTCGGTTATGATGGTATGATTGTATCGATCTGCAGCGTTTACTGGGGCATCCGCGTTTGGGTGCTTGTGAATTTGGCGTGGCTGGTTCGGGATTCTAGGACGTCTTGGTGGGTCATACTTAGTTGAACAAATGAAATAAATGAAATAAATGAACTTTATTCTGCAAGTAGACCGCAAAGGCACTTTTACAAGTCAAAAACTACTAGCGTTTCTCATGAGACCACTGCCGAGAAGAAACGCCGAAAGAAACTCGACAGTCAGTCATTTTCTCCAAAATATGCTTATTACAATGATACTACTTAACCTACTAAGTAAATGTAAATGGTACACAACAAAAGAGAATTGAAAGAAAAAGGAGGAAAAAATAACAATAGGTATTTACAATGTGTAGTTACACAAGAAAACAAAACATGTCGAATCGTTTGATATGCTTTCCTGCAAGAAATGTGTCAGCTAGATACAATGAAAATATTAGACTCTTGACGCTATTTAGGTATTTGGTTTGGGCCATGCATTTCTGTCTGTTAGATAGTCCTCAAACAAAAGTCGTCCCTCCTGTGGTCAATAGTTAACGGCTTACGTGCATGTTAGCTATGTTTTTATTACAGGGATTTATAGAAACGGAGACACTGTTTATGCGAGTTACTGGTCCAATCCAAAATTAAGCTTTGTAGCCCTTACCTTTTGGTATGTCCTCAGGAAAGACGCGAACCTAAATCCGCGTATGACCCTGGTGAGAAATTCTAAAAGGATTCGCTCACACAATGGCCACTGCATCCTTGTCGAATGATTGTTGCAAAGTTGTGGTTATATTGGATTAGACTGACAATCCAATGGCGGCGCAACATTTTTTTGCCACATATGACGCATGTAAATTTTGCATCAGGAAGTAAAGCGAGGCGAGGCGATAGCGAATCCAATATATTTTAATAATACTGATATTTATAGAAACGTTATTAACTAGACCCGTGCTCTACTATAATATCCGTCCATAGAAAGAAAGAAAGAAGAAAGAAAGAAAGAAACATTTATTCACAGACACAGAAGACACACATATATATTAGTTTGGGACTAGGTTGATTGGTGTAAGATTGTCCAAAAATAAATATATTTTTTTAAATATACCTATGACAAAAATGGTAATTATACACAAACCACATAAGAGCAAATATAAAAGTAGTTTTCAGACCATATTTAAGTTCAGTAACATAAATTAGAAGACACAGATTTTTAGGTCATTAACCAATTGTAGTCTAAGAGACACCATACCTCTGCATAGGCCTTCGTAGGCTTTTTTGAAAAAAAAAATTATTAAAGGCGATTTTTTCAAAAAACGAGTTGAAAAAGAAAAGCAGCAATAAGCGACTCATTTCCCACCCCTGGTTTTTTTTCCAAAACAAAATGTCTGAGTTGTTAATTCAATGTCGTGACAAATTAAAAAAAAAATAGTTATGATACATAAATGACATAAGGTAAGGTAAAGTATTGCTGTAACATCTATACCTAAGTAATACGAATCTCACGTATCATTTTCTCTTACTTTGATAAAAAAAAACATCGCCATCATATTAGGATGCCATGGAGCGATGAAATCATCAAAAATCTTGTACCATTACATCGATAATTCTCCCAATGTAAACACGCGGTGTGATCTAATTCAGCGGCGCGCGCGCCGACAGCATTATGACCGCGCATGCGCGAATGAAACCTGTCAAAACAAGCGCAATCAAACAGCGAATGATAGGAAGCAAACATATAGCGATCTCAAAACACTATTCGGATTTACGAGATCAAATTGTGGAGTGTTTGTGGCAATGTTGACGTGTGGCTTGAATTTATTTGTATTGTACGCATTGAATACGATTAGTTTAACTCACCAGTATATACCTAATCTTTAACAGAAAATGAAACACACATTGAAACGAAAAGGCGAGGAATATTTTAAAAATAAGATAGAGAAGTCCGTCCGAATAAAATGTAGACTATATATTGGAACATTGTCAATTTGAAAAACTATTTATTATATGAACCTTCAAATGATCTCGTTAAAGCGTTCTACAAAGCTATCCATTTGTTTATCTAACAACCTAAACTGAGACGCAGCTATAAGATGTAGAGACAATAATCCTTAAGTGTTGCCGGCCGTAAGGGTAGCCATAAAATAGTACATTACTACAGAGGCCGGGAAGTAAGGGATTGCCGGCCGAGTACATAGAGACGGTCGAGCGTAGCGAGGCCGGATAGTTACGAGGTTGGCAACCCCTTTTCACGCCGAGTTATATACATAGTGCTTTTCTCAAACATGCAATGATATAAATTAAAAAAAACTCCAAGAAATCAAACTTTAATTTCTAAAGAAACTAAAAGTAAATAAGACAAAAAATCCAATTACAGAATGAAAAAGTTTCAATTTTGCCTTAAAAATGATTTAAAAAAATACCTTCACGGTTTGAGTAGACATTTTTACCGCTGATATTTAGATGAAATATTTTAAATGTGTATTTTTGTAGTAAAAATGCAATTAAAATTACTGGACTGTGTTAATAATGTGTTATTTATTATATTCATGTCGATTTTATATATATAAAACAGCAAAATATAGCAAACATCATTTTTTTTTTTTAATAATCGTAGTGGCAGAATGTCATGAAAAACAAAAAGCAAATAATTGCTTATGCCTCTCGTCTAAAGCCCGCACCCTAAAAGTGACACTTCGCAGCCTTATTATAAGGAACATAACCTCAATATTTAATTGCATGTTTGAGAAAAAAACATAAAATGTATTCTTATCTACAATTACAGGCCTGATATGTACATAGATAACCGGTTCTAACCCCGCCTAAAGTGCTTCCTCTACGGCAGTAATATTCATGGCATAACAAATAAACAATCGAATAATGTAATTACAATACTAGGCACATTTTACGTTATCCATTTGAAGAACAATCGGCAGCCATGTTCTTCCGCCACCCGGTGTTGCCACAATAAAAAACCTATCGCGCTCCGTTCCCACATTCTCTGCGTTTAGTTTTTTTTTCAAATGGTGTTGACGGATCAAAGGTAAAATCGATGCGTTTACGACTGGCCTCGATCACTATTACGAATTGTTCTTATGATGAATCCTCAGATCTTTTATTTAATTCGCATCTTTTAATAAACGGTTATTTATTTGATTTAATTTTATGTTCACGTTGAGCGTTTCGTTTCAACAAAGTTATGACGCGGTATGATTTCCGACGAGTTCTGAATTAGTAATGTTACGACCCTTGCTAATGAAAAACTTTAATATATGACATACTTAGGATAAACGAAAGTTTACGAAAAATGTTCCGGTTTTATATTGCCATACAAAAAACAGTTGTTGAATATCAACTTCTACTGGCAAGACCCCTTTAAGAACGGTCACACCACATCCGATAAATCGCTAAAGGTTTATTGAATATAGAGCTAAACGCAGTCATTTTTGAGTTCGATTATGTCAAGAAGGGCATGGCTTTGACGCAACCAAAAAAGGTACCTATTTCCTTGAGAATAACACATTCATAGACGGCAGCGAGTGTCTGTTTCGATTCCAAATGTCCTCTTGTTGGCTGAGATATTTTTTTAAGCAGTTTCCTCATCCGCGTATCCACGTTATTATCATAGACACAGTTAAATAACCAGTAGTAGACCTTAACTCATTGCAGTAAGGTTCACGGATGGTCAGGTAACTTTGCTGTCGATAGTACTAGCATGTGAAAGTTTTTTTTTTTAAATAAAGACTAATAGTGATTCACCAAAGTCTCACCTGACGGTAAGTGACGACAGAGGCTATAATGATGCTCCTCCCGGTACCGCCGCATACCGGGTAGAACCAGCCTGACCCAGGTCAGGCCTAGCTGAGTTTCTTGCTGAACTCTTCTCAGCTAAGCTAGGTTTAGTAACTCGATTCCACTCCCAACTCAGATTCGGTTGAATTCTTAATACTTTTCTATGGACTTCCTCGCACAGCGAGGAAATGCCGCCAGCATCCTCGATAAAATGCCCCAAGGGTCTGTTTTAAATTTAAGTTAGTTGTAATATTATTTAAGTTATTGTTATTTAACTATTATTACTGCCTGTTAATCAATAAATAAAAAAAAAGTGAGATGGTGTATTATTAAGGACGGCCATTGTTAATACGAGACAAAACAACTCGGAAAAGTGTAGAGTTACAGTTTTTTTTTAGTTATAGTGGGCAAACGAGCAGACTGATCGCCTGATTGTAAGCAACTACCGTCGCCCATAAACACCTGCAACGCCAGAGGAGTTACAAGTGCGTTGCCGGCCTTTCAGAAGGGGTTTCAAGGTCATTCAGATAGGGTAGCCCCTTAAACTCATCATCATCATCCTAGCGTTATCCCGGTACAGTTTCATCCTAAAGGATGCCCGGGGTCCGCTACCTAATCCCAAGAGTTATCGTAGGCACTAATATTTACGGAAGCGAATGCCATCTTACCTTCCAACCCGAGGGAACATCAGACCTTATTGGAATTAGGCTTGTCAAGTGAGTGGTCAACTTGACTGTTAGTACTCAAGCCGCCCAAAGGTCTCTAACTTGGCCAAGCCGAGTGAACATCAGACCTTATTGGAATTAGGCTTGTGAAGTGAGTGGTCAACTTGACTGTTAGAAGTACTCTAGCCCGAAGGTCTCTAACTTGGCCAAGTCCCTTAAACTACATTATTTTATATCTGAATGAAAATCTGGAATCTAAATGACAACGAAACGCTTTAAATGTAATCGTGTTCGATGCTGCCGGCGAACAATTAAATCCCCAAAGAATAAGCATCAGAAATGTTATCTATCATTGACAGGAGGCTAGTAAATTACGAGAAAAAGAAAAAGGTCCATGGCACCCAAAAAAGTGATTTCTTAGTAATGCAAGGTATAAATCGTCCAATGTGTCAATTAAGTCACTTGTAATGTAGTATTTATGTAAATTGTCTGACGTTTTGGGCATAGACAGAGAGAGACGTTTCGGTTTGACCGCACCAAGGTTATACACTATATTTTTGGAAAACTTGTTTTCAAAGTGATCTATCACGCTATAGATGAATTAATTTGTAAATAAGCGTCATATGTTTAGATACCTATCTCAATGTATTTAATTTAAAATTAATAATGAATTTTTTAACGTGTTTTTTTTTGGTATAATCAGACTGTCTGAGTGTCAAAACCGTTTTAGATATTATAAATATTCATGGATATAAATCGTCAAACTTTTCCTGTCATTTAAATAATGTTTCCTACTGTTTCATTCATTTGATAACTCTTAATGACCGAGTGCAACGAAGGTCTCTGCTTCAGCTTCAACAAAAATGCTTTCGTATGTCCGGATTTCCGTTTGTTCTCCTCTACAGGTCGCATTTCTCAACCGCTACTCGTGAAATTTCGTGAGCAGGTTCGATAGTTATATAGATTTTTTTTGTCGAGACGGTTTTTGGAATTTTTCATAAACAATTTTTATTTCAATGATTTTGTATATTTCTCCGTCCGAATTTCGGTTTGTTATCCTCTACAGGTCGCATTTCTCAACCGCTTCTCGTGAAATTTTGTTAGCAGGTTCGATATTCATAAATGATTTTTTTATGGTGTCAGATTTTGGAAATGAAAACAAAAACTCACCCACTAGGTCTACAGCTCACAGAGCCACTAGTAAGATAAAGTATGAAAATATCATAAAACATATTACTCTCTACTTAAATACCATATACTCACATCACAGTCATTGGTCTTTGTTCTGTTTAGGTACCGTGTGCCCTTCTGTTTTGATGTTTTGTAGGTAAATTTTGTATAGTTATTCAGTCCATCAGTGCAACAAACAGTATTTGGGTGAGGATCTTTTGGCACATAGTTAAGGCATTCAACTAGCCTACAATATAACTGATTCCGTTGTGATACGAAAACTTGTCATGACAATTTATATCACTTTCGTGTCACAACGCAATCAATTAAAAAGTAGGTGTATTAAATGCCTTAACTATGTACCTAAAATTAGGTCTTCACCCTTTATAAGTTTTATAGGCCGGGCCCAATAAAGCGATAAGAGTGCGCGGTTGGAGAGTAGCCTGGGGAAAATGCAAAACCTCCGACACGACCACGCGTGTGGTTTGGACCACTGAGTACTCTAAGAGCTTCCGCTCCAGTGAGATTGGTTGAGCGGTTTCAACCGAATCTGAAGCGAGTGGAATCGAGCTACTGGGAGTTTTGTCGCTGGTTCACTAAACCTAGCCTAGCTGGGAAGAGGTCTTGACCCATTTGTATTGTGTTATACATGTATGATGGGCCCACAGTAATATAAGGAAAAGGAAGACAAATGAAACATTAGCATACCTAAAGTTGTTGCAATAATATCTCAATATTATTATAGAACCATGACAATAAAATGCATAAAATTGATATTTATTGAAACAGAAGGAGTCGCCATTCGTCCATGAAATCATTAAAATTTATGCTTATTTGCGCGGATTTTATTTTATGATTGCAACCGATTTTTTCTATTTTGTTATTAGTGCATGATAAAATGTCATTACATTTATAGCAGCTAATGCACTACGAACTCTGGTTTATATTTTCCATTAGCAATATTTTAAGGATTCTGTCATCCAATATTATGGATATAATGGATAATATTAGTCATTAAGACTCAACAGCAGGTACCTAACATCGCTTATCGTGTGACACGCCATCTTCGTCTCTCTCGCACTTTGATGAAAATATGTTAAAATATACCTAACCTAACCTAACCTAACAAAATTTCACGAGAAGCGGATGAAAAATGCGACCTGTAGAGGACAACAAACCGAAATTCGGACGCAGAAACTTGCTAAAATCATTGATAAAAAAAATATATTTGAAAATTTTTAAATACTGACAGGACAAAAAAATTCTACCTCTCTTAAATTAATACTAACAATGTTACAATAAATATTTAGCATATGACAACATACTCACCTATAAAATCTTATGTGACAAATGCCAAATGAAACGTGTGAACCATTTTAACAGCAGCTATTAAATTACCTTGAGCATCCACGAAACCCATTTCAACCAGTCCAAAAGCACTTAGATACAGCAAATATAAATATAATTAATTGTTGGAATAAATATGGCGGATGATTAACGGCGTTATTGACATCGGCGCGAGCGCAGCCGCCATCTTGGATTTCGTAATAAATCGCCGGTTTATGTCGTTAGATCAGTCACGCATGGATATATGGACGGATGTATGATTTTTTGTACATTTTTCCCTGGACTCGAATAAAAAGTGACCGTTTTGGAACGTAGATGTTTTTTTATTTATTGACACGATTTATGTATATTAGCTGGGTTTCTAGCTGTTAAGTTTTATGACATAGTTATGTTAGACAAAAATATGATTGAGTTTACTGTAATATTGGTGGTAAGATGGCGGTAAGCGATTTAACTTGGAACATTAAATGGATTAATTATTGTTATGTATTTTTTTAGAAATGTTTGTGTATACATATTTTTTTTAAAGGCCTTCATTGTGTCCCACTGCTGCTCGTGTGCCAATGCGTGTGTATTTATATTTTTTTTACTTTATATATATGTATAAAGGTTTTTTTTTAAAAACAGATTTTATCGAGTACCTACATATTATAAAATCAAATACATAAAGCTTCTTTACTTCAGTAACAATCATTGTAAATAAAAGGTATACATAGTATAACCAAGTATGATTGGCAATAAATCTAATATATCTACCTACTATTGTTAAGTTTACACATTATTCAACCTCTTATAATGTATTAAGGGTCCTTATCAGTTAAAAATCGCTCATATATTTAGGCCATTTTCTATTTGAATTGACACGTATCTTGACATTTACTGAATGTTACTATCTAGAACAGGACTATTACGACCTTATGTCATAAACTTTAAATGTATTTTTTGGATATTTCATTAAGAAATATCGTTTCAAACATCACTCCAAATCGATAACTTTCAAGCTAAAAACTTGTTTTTTCCGTTCAAATTCTACTACACACAATAAAATCAAAAAATGGCTATGTTACTATCTAAAACTTTAATAAAATCATCGTAGCCTTTAATAACTATATTGGTGTTATCAATACTTTTGTCATAATTTGAAATCAAAACATTTTAAAACTTATAAGGCCTCTTAAAAGTTATTTTTTAGTCGCTATTGTTTAGTGTGAAAATAAAATGCAGATAAATCATCCTTCATTAAACATATGTTATTTTGTGTGTATGACCCACGGATTTAGGTTCGCGTCTTTTCTGTGGACATACCAAAAGTTAAGGGCTACAAATCTTAATTTTGGATTGGACCAGTAACCCGCATAAACAGTGTCTCCGTTTCTATAAATCCCTGTAATAAAAACATAGCTACCATGCACATAAGCCGTTAACTATTGACCACAGGAGTGACGACTTTTTTTTTAACTAAGTATGACCCTTTTAGCACAGTCGTTAACTGGTAGAGGGTATGTTTCAACTATTGTGCAATAAAGTTCTATTTATAAAAAACCGCAAAAAAATAAAAATATGTTTCTAGATAAAAAAGTGAAGTTTTTTTTATAGAGTTGGCCATATAATTGGCCATTTAATTACTTTGATCTCTGTATTTTTTAAGTTGTTTGTATTGTAATTAATTTTGATTTGTTTTAATTAGTGTGATTATTTTAATTTTTGAACTACTGATCAATTGTGATTTTTTTTTATTTATGTGAAAATATATTGTATGTGTGGACCTTTTGGAATCTGAATAAATGAGATTATTATTATTATTATAAAGTTACCGATAAAAATACCGAAATAATTAATCAATTTAATGTTCCACGTAAAATCGCTTACCGCCATCTTACCACCGATATTACAGTACCTAAACTCAATCATATTTTTGTCTAATACTCTAATATAACTATGTCATAAAACTTAACAGCTAGAAACCCAGCTAATATACATAACTATTAGTCAATTCAGTTTTATTCATCTTCATGTTAGCTATAAGTCGGATATTTTTAACGGCGCTCCTGTCAGCGCCGTCAAATTTATCGTCAGCATGTGATGCGGCAGCTGTTACCTGCGATATAAACTTATGTCGCGCCGTGGCTAATCGTCGGTGGCCCGTCACCTGCCACTGTGACAATTCCGTCCACGGTGACAGTACAGTCACGTCAGTTACATAAAAGCATATATTTATATATTCATTTTAGCAAAAGCGACTTAATTGCTTTAAAAAAATTAAATTTAAATTTAGAACTATTTATTTCATAAAAAAAGTACATATAATTTTTTTTTCTTTTTTTTTCTTGCCCTGCCTTCGAAGCTGGAGGTCCCGGGTTCGAATCCCGGTCAGGGCATTTATTTGTGTGATGAACACAAATATTTGTTCCTGATGATGTTTTCTATGTATTTAAATATCTATTTATCTATATAAGTATGTATATCGTTACTTGGTACCCATAGTACAAGCTTTGCTTAGTTTGGGACTAGGTTGATTTGTGTAAGATTGTCCAAAAATATTTATTTATTTATTGCTTTTTTTCATTTACATTGGTGTTTACAAAATGTTTTGAACAGTCAGGTTTGATGGTACAGGAATATCTAGTTTTACTGCAGTACACCTGAAAATATTATAATGTAAAAATAGTTCTGCAGTTGTAATGTATGTAACTAAAAAAATCGCATGCGAAAATTTATGAACTGAAGTATATAATTCAATAAAGGACGAATAGAAACAAATTCAACTACTTTTCTATTTATTTATCTTTTCTATGTGAATTACAAAATACAAGAATATCTACAAAGAAAAAAAATATATAGAACTAAGGGTTACAAATAAGTTAATAATACTACATATATTTTTGTGTACGTAAATATGTCTTACTTCATTTTACCAACCTGTATGGAAAAAATATTAAAATCGGTGTCTTGTTTCCATTTAGTTATTTATTGTGGATTATTATATGCGTCCTAGAGATATCTAGAAAATACGAATTACGTATGTCAATCGCTTTAACAAAAATCCATTTTGTATTGTACGCTCTGTACCTATCTGTATACTACGAAATACAGCTAATGTACAGATGACACAACAAAAACATTAAAAAACTAACAGATAATGTTACTTTTTTTAATTATTTGATAAAGTTCTGAAATTATATTTAAATAATATAATCCTAAACTTAATTACAATTTTAATCCACCCATTACAATAACTCATTGCACTGCAGTCTTACACTCGCCAGTCAACCCCAGTGACATTTGTGTTGTTGTCTCCCTCGCGCCGCCCCGCCCACCAATAGACCAGACACTTGACTGTAATGACAACTGTGCACTGCTTTACAAAAATAAACATGGCCGCTCCCTGTGCGAATGAAGGGAGGCATGCACGTTTTATCTAAGAGATAGAGTAACTTGGGATAATATTTTTTGGTATTTTTTCCTATTTGAGTTAGGTCTTTATATATTTTATTCGACACATTTACAATGTCTTAAGAATTCGATTTCTATAATGTTTCATTTCGTTACTTTAAAATGTTATCAGCGTTAATTTTCGGAATGATTTTGATATATCGATTTAACGTAATTATTTATAATTTTTTTTTTGGGTTATTAACCAACATATTTTAAACGTACAAATTTTAAAAATGCGTAATATTTTTCAAATTGTCCTTCACCCCCACTCCAGACAGATCGAAGAATCTTGATACATATTATAGGACATCATGATATTTCAATAAATTTATTTGAAATACCTATGTATGCCATTGTACAACGTGTTCAGTAGCTTATGGCATTCATGTTTCGATCTATCTGGAGGGGTTAGGGGTGGGGGGCAATTTGAAAAATATTACACGTTTTTCACATATGCATGAAAATAACCACAAGATAAATCCTAGTACTTTAAGCCATGTGTATGAACGAGTACATTCTAAAATAAATTAGGTTAGAAGTTAAGCATTTGTTTAAATTGTTTTTTTTTAATGGAATTGAAAAAAGGAAGTGTTGAATGTCTAATTAGTTGTTAATTTGTGTAAAATTTGAGCTAATTACATATTTCTTATAGAATGTAGTTACGTATTTAAGGTCTGTGATGATCTACATAGTCTTGGTTATTTCATATATCAACCAGATTTTCTTTATATGAATCAATTTCCAAACTATAAAGCAAGAATTAATAATTAATTACTTTACTGACTGATATCTGTGTATCTCATGCTTTCGCAATAAAAGACTGGTAATAACTAGCATAACAAAATTATTAAAATTAACTTGTAACACGAACGTAAGTCTGAAATCAGTAAAACTAACCCAAAAAAACGATGATGAAAAGTTTAAAAAAAACGAAATTTTTTTGCCCATTTAACAATGTTTTGTGTCTCAAAAATGCTCTTTTATTTTGAAAATGGAACATGAAAAGGTTACGTCATCGTAGCGGCTTCAGCGCGCAACCGTCGCCGGTCGCCGCCGCTTACTCACTGAAATCAGTTTCGCCCGAACTTTGCCGAGCCTACCAAGCATTGTCTGACTTCTCAACTCCACGCAAACTCATCAAACTTGCCAAAAAACCAATCAAAATTATGAATAATCAAGAAAAATATGACAAAAATAATGATAACTAACCAAAAAATGTGAAGTAAAAATATGTTTTCATGTAATAAAAATTCCGTCTTACCGTATTGTCCGACGATTTATAGACAGACTATGACAACACGTTTCACCTGTCACGAACACCTAAGTAAGCAGCGCTTGTATTCTTTGTTTTTCGAACTTCTATTTGTTTTCTACATACGTGAAACGGATTCTTTTAACACAAAAAACACCTCAAACGATCCTTCTTTTCTCGAGCGTGTTTTTTTTTAAAGTTCACTGCACTGACACTGAGTTTGCACTTTTTGGCACTTCGCGTGTTTGGTGGGTTGGGTGCGCGCGGTACGTGCGAGCGACGGGGTCGCGCGTCGCGGCCGGAGTGACGCGGCGGGCGGCGACGGTGGCGCCGCGGCCGGCGTGGGAACTAACGCACTCAATCAAACGAGACGTGATAAGATGCAACTTGTTTCATTGCAGTTCTTTTGCTTAAATGAATGGCTGCAGATGCAGCGTATTTTTTTTAGTGGTTATTTATTTTATAATTTTTTTTTAGTTTTATCTTCGCTCAAACTCCACAGAACTTAAAACAAAAACTTAGTATAAATTTTCTAATAAGTTTCTTTTTTGTAACGCGTTTTACGTGGTTTTTGTCTAAAAACTAGGGAAAATTTTGCGTCAAAACAGTGCAAAAACTGACCGGTCTGCGGTGACCTTGCAGCGTGCACCCGCGTGTCTGCTATCGCACTCCAACACAGGCGGGGTGCACCCGTGTGTCTGTCGTCTCCTTCTTACGCAGGCGGGGACTCAGGCCCCGCCCCCCGCCCACCGCACCTCCCGCTTTTTACCTTTTTTCCCGCGTAACTCACTTTCGTTTGTACTATTACATTGTTTTTAGTGTTTTGATTATTTTGTTTGATGTTTTATTTTGAATAACTTAATTTGTGTATAGACATTTTTACTTATTTAAACTCCGAGTTTCGTAATGGTTATTTCAATTAAGGTTTGGTTAAAAAGGTATTTTATTATGGACGTGGGTTAATAATAACCTATTTAAAAATATATTTTTTTATTTATTTATCCTTGGCCCCTTTTCATTAAAATATTTTTTTGCTGTCTGTTATATTAAATAGGATGTCAAGTCAATGTTTTTAATAAGATTGTGTTTTACACGTCTGAAATTATTCTCTAAATTTATGTATAAAAAAAGTAAATGAAAAATAAATAAAAAGGTGATGTTACTAGGCTTTCAAGGTTGATTGTGATAGTGTTATTTAAATTCATAAATATGAAAGTTATTATTCATATGAAGATAAAAATTATAACAAAAAACAAAAGGTTGGTTGTGTAAATCTTTTCATCGTCATTTCCACAGATAACTTATAAGTTTGTTGACACACCCTTAACTCAAGTAGGCCAATCCCAATTCCCAACGAATCGATTTGAAAAAAAAAAATCAGTTCACTATTGTTATTATAAAAAAAAACTATTTGACATTACTTGCGATAAGGAAAACAAAAAAATTGTATTTTTTTTTTATATTTTCCTTAGTTTACTAAGTTTACATTTATGTAAACTTTTTTTTCTGTAAAATAAAGCATTTGTTATATAATGTAGATTTTTACAATACCTACAATGATCCAGTAGGTATGATCAACTATTACATATTACACTTTCATCTATTAGTACTGCAGTTTGCGTAGTAACAAAACTGTTTTTAATAATAATTATCCATTAATTATATTCAATAACGTATTTTAAATTTACTACTTTTATTTCTATATACAAATTATATTTTGTATATCTATATTCATTTGTTGTAAGTATTCATAATTATTTAATGTGATTTATTTATTGGTTCAGGCAAGTCGCCGAGCGGGCTGTAGGTCATATCTTATAAAATATTTTTTAGCTGTAGGTGCTTAGTTTAGTTTAATTTTTATCTGTTTCTGTTACTTGTTTATACTAGCGACCCGCCCGGCTTCGCACGGGTGCACTATTTAATGGATGTTATTATATATATAAACCTTCCTCTTCAATCACTCTATCTATTAAAAAAAAACCGCATCAAAATTCGTTGCGTAGTTTTAAAGATTTAAGCATACATAGGGATATAGGGATGTAGGGACAGAGAAAGCGACTTTGTTTTATACTATGTAGTGATTTTTTATACTTTTATAGAAAACTATTTGATTTATTTATAATTTCCCAAAATTTCAATGTTTAAATCAATTGAATTATCATAGACACAATTTATCTGAAACTTACTTACTACTACTACTACTGTTTTCAAACGGACCTGTCGACTTTTATGTATTTTGTGTAACATAAGTAACAATTTTTTTTTAATTTGTTAATTTGTATTCAAGTTTAATAATTCAATCACTGAGACACTGCATTTATACAGCAATTCTCAAGCTATAATTTCAGTTAACTTCATTAATTAATGATTCAACCAGTAGGCACCGTGTACGCAGGCCGGTACACGCGTATCTTAATCAAGGTACCTGTCGTATTTGCGTAATTAATGGGCACGGTGTATGATCGAATTTAACTTGAACAACGTCATGAAACATATTTTGTTGCTACCGACAAGCGGGGGGTCGATGGTCGATGTGAGTTTCGCTTCCTTAGAGTATAAATCCACCACCCAGAATGCCGTCTCAAATGGCAATGGGCAGGGCATATATCCAGGTGTAATGACAGGAGGTGGACACTGGAGTCTACAAAGTGGATGGGTCCTGTGGGAAAAAGACATAGAGGAAGACCAAAAAAGAAATGGACAGATGACATCAACTCAGTAGCAGGAACAAATTGGATTCAAATAGCCCAAGACAGGAAAAAATGGAAATGTGATGAGGAGGCTTTCACCCGAAAGGGATCCACAACCGAACTGAACAATTAAACTATCTCTAAATAGTAACACTTATAATAAGGAACAAAAACTAACAATTTTAACAAACCATTGAAACAAAGAACATGTACTAATTCTATTGTGGAAATAAAAAAGCTTTATTATTATTATTATTAGAGTATAAATATTTCTAAAGAGATCCTATACTCGGGCCACCAAGAGTGACGGAAAAGGTATTTTTTATGTTATATGAAATGAAATTAAATTTAATCATTTATCCTCCAATTTAGGCATGTTACATGCACTTATGAATGTCAAAAAAACTACCACCGGTTCATAAAATAAACCACTGCTTCGAGAAGAACCGGCGTAAGAAACTCGGCAATAGGGAGCAAACGAGTAGACGGATCGCTTGATGGTAAGCAATTACCGTCGCCCATAAACACTTGCAACACCAGAGGATTATGCAGATAAATTGAGAACTGGTTTAAAATGGGTGCCGGTTTACTATAACTTACTTCCTTAACTTGGGCGGGTAATCGCTTATGTGACGTATTTGGGCATAACTGTCATATAAAATAAGTTGTGCTCGACAAAAAAGTGAAACTGTGACAGGGACAACAAATGATGTGAAACTCTCTGTCGCTCTTATAAAAAATGTATATGAATGTATAAGCCATAAAAAAAATGGGAAAACGGAGATATTAGCCTGCTCTTTTGACAGCTTTCAGTGCCATCACAGTACAACTTGTCATATTTGACGTTTCTTATACCAGTACCTTTACCATGAGTTGACATGACCGTACTCGCTAGCGACTAGGTAAAAAATTGTATGGGCAAAAGTACAGCGCCTCTGACGATTACGCAATAGAACTAAGAATCGTCATACTAAATCATTTACACAGTCGCTAGCGAGCGCGATCCTGGAAACTCATGGTAAAGGCACTGGTATAAGAAACGTCAAATATGACAAATTGTACTGGGATGACACTGAAAGCTGTCAAAAGAACCGGCTTATCTCTCATAGACTGTAATGAGTTAGCTTTTTAGAAAAACTAAAGTAATTAATTTATTTTTCATTCATTTTGTCGATTTGCAGTCTTTAAAACAGTCGGCAAAACCTCAATTCGTACTCTAATTACTCAAATCATAAGGGCCCGAATAGCCCAATTCCTTGCGCTTGCGCATATAATTTG
This sequence comes from Epiblema foenella, assembly GCA_963556455.1. Classification (NCBI taxonomy): domain Eukaryota; kingdom Metazoa; phylum Arthropoda; class Insecta; order Lepidoptera; family Tortricidae; genus Epiblema; species Epiblema foenella. The sequence continues at coordinate 21,476,262 of OY747104.1, forward strand.
CGGCCATAAAACGACGCGTGATGACAGACAATACACCACAGATTACCAACTTTACGATACCAAATTACATATGATTTCATCCATCATCATTGCGCTTATGAACATCCTTATTCCACGCCGTGTAAAATGCAATTTCGTTCGATTTCACTGTATGAAAAAAATTGCGAACAGTTTTGTGAATGCATTTGTTAAACAATAAATTTAGCGATTTTGGGCGTTGTATAGTAAAAGATAAGGGTTAAGGGTGAGTTTGACGATTTTATTGTTAGCTTGGTAGTTTTGAAGTGAGACTGTTGAGTGATGGTTGATTGATAGGTGTGTGACCTTAAGGTATTTATAGGACGTTGAGGCTAAAAGGAACTGAACTGGGAAGACAAACGAGAATATTGTGATTGGACTGCCCTTGAACGTTAATACCCTATTAAAATTGTAAATTGGAAAGAAACAACATATATGTTAGTATTTTTGCGACTCACATAATTGAACACATGTAATTTCAGCATCAGGCTTTATAGATACGTCTCACTGCTGGGCCACCTCATGGTTGAGAGGCAATGGGCAGTAAGTAGCTAGTCCCCACACTATTTTTTGTACTATTTTTGTAATTGTTTATACGAGAGGTACTGCCTATCTAGATAATCTAGGCTATCTGTCGTTAAGCATTTTGTAAATCCAGAATCATTATATATGTCGTTTAGTGACTTATAGGTACATGATGTGGTAACGGATGAGAATGGACTTGTTAAGGAGCAGAAAGCGAGTCATTTGAGTGTTTATGTATTCGAATGAGAATTGACCTGTTAGTATACCTTAGTGAGTGTTGACGTGTCAGTATGTAATTAAAATTAATTGTATTGAAAACAGTTTTACTTCATCCCAGCATCTCCACCATATCGCAATGCCCTCTTTATATGGGAATGTTAATATTACATTATACAATACATCTAATCTAGTATGAATGTATGAAGACGTCCTTGAGAACGCAATAAGGTTGATCTTATCGCAATCTACATAGATTCATGCTAGATTATAACATATATTATATTGTATAAGGAAAACAAATTATGATACTAGAGCACAGCGAGAAATTGCATGCGATTTTCATCAAATTGCAACGTTTGATCGTGCTCATCCTACCTCAGCCCCCAATTTATTTTATTTTATTTATTTATTTGTATCAGGCAACAAGGTGGATATCGTCGGATTACAAGCAAAACTCACTTAAGTAACAAATACCTACTTAAAATAAAGCTCGTATATCAGCATAGTTTCAGTACTGAGATACGAGGTTTCGAAGAGTAGTGACAGAATTGATAGTGAGATTTACTTCTCACATTCTCATATTCACATCTTTTTTATACAACGCCGGTGGCAAACAAGCTTACGGTCCACCTGATGGTAAACGGACACCGCAGCCTATAGACGCCCGCAACTGCAAAGGAGTCACGTACGCGTTGTCGACTCTTTATAAAATTTGAGGATGCACTGTGTTGACAGCAGAAGGACAAATTTAGGTCCCTCGCTCTCAACACAGTGCATCCTCGGGAGCTCTGGCAACCTTGCTCACCTCCAGGAACACAACATACTTGTATAGTAGACAATGTTATTATGGCTGTGGTCTTCTGCAAGGCGGAGGTACTTCCCCAGTTGGGCTGCTCCAAATTCGAGCAAGACGACATTTTGCTGTGCCCTACCTCTCTTACATATACCGTATAGACTAACATACATATCAATAAAATAAAATAAAAAGCATTCATTTAGGTGACATAACGTGGCGGTGTGGTGTAATGAAAATTGCGGAGAAGTTCTTGCACCGTGTTAATCAGTCTTAATTAACAATACATAGGGTTCTTTGTCTAACAAAACCAACGACAGCTAGTCAGGCATCACGCTCGCACGCGCTCGCCGTATAGCATTTGCTCTTTCGTTCTTAGCGCGATAAAGTATATGGACACCACGGAGGTGTACCAGAGCCGAGTTTAGCCGAAGCGGCAAGAAAAATACGACTGACTGTACCTACTGCTCAGCATGTAATGTAGTGTATGTGGTGAGATCAAGGGTGCTATCGGGTCATACACGGATTTAGGTTCGCGTCTTTTCTATAGACATACCAAAAGTTAAGGGCTACAAATCTTAACTTTGGATTGGGCCAGTAACCCGCATAAACAGTGTCTCCGTTTCTATAAATCCATGTAATAAAAACATAGCTAACATGCACATAAGCCGTTAACTATTCACCACAGGAGGGACGACTTTTGTTTTTTCAACTAAGTATGACCCTATCACGCCGTCCAGCGTTCAATAAATAAATAAATATAATAAATAAATAAATATTAGAGGACAATCTTACACAAATCGGACTAGCCCCACAGTAAGCTCAAGAAGGCTTATGTTATGGGTACTAGACGACGATATATTTAATTGATATAAATACCTAAATACATAGAAAACATCCAAGACTCAGAAACAAATATTCATGCTCATCACACAAATATTTGCCCTGACCGGGATTCGAACCCAGGACCGTTAGCTTCACAGGCAGGTGCACTACCCACTAGGCTAAACCGGTCGTCAATACCCAGGTAATCAGCACAGAAGGCCTACCATTAATAAATCCCCCGTTTAGATATGCCAAACGTGCGTAAACGTGGCCATCTCTTTCTATCTCACGCACTTCTACTCGCTACCGTCGCTACATCACTCTACCGCATGAGCGGGCACCCGACGGGTGCCGGCCACATGTACTTATAGCTGCGCGACGCAATTACGGAGTGGGCCGCCCCTGGTAAGGGCTTATCCAAAAATCACGTTATTAAAAAAAAAAATTAAACTGTTTATTTCAAAAAAGAAAATTAATTACATTTTATGTTAATTACTTAGCTAAATCTTTACATTTTAAGATTGTGATGCTAAGCTTATATCTTATATTTTATTGAATATATGGTCTTATTTCGTTTAGATTGGGCTACAATATTGTTTGTTCTGTTTATGATATTTTTAGTTTGCTTTGGATTGTCTTCTATTTTATTGATAACATGTATGGTGAAACCATTTAGTGTATGAGGTACGTAGTACGTCCATACTCTCCTGACATATACATTACTAGTATTATTAGGTAAAATGTTTTTTTGTTAGTCAAATATCGCAGACCGGTTGGCCTCTCATACCTATTTAGTTTTCGCATTCTGTCCTTATATTCTGATATTATGGCTAGTTTAACTTGATCATATACATTTACAGACCCACTGTTAGACCCCTCGTCTCCCCTTGGCGATCTTTGGTGAGGTTCTAGGCGACGAAGCACGTATATTTTGTTCACTATTTCAATATTGAACTGAAATGGTATTGTGTTTGATGATATTGTGTTTATTATCGTATGTGTTATGAAAACGCTCCAAAACTTCAAAAAACTTAAATAGACTCGCTGTTTTTGACGTGCGAAATGATAATATCTACTCATATAGGAAATTATATATCATCATTTACCTACTCATATAGGACATATATCATCATTTCGATGTACCGCCCTCCCCCAACATGATCAGTCGTGAGCAGGGATCGGATACCGGTATTTTCTCCATAGAAAAATACCGGTATTATTACGGTCACCGGTTCATTATTTCGTTTTTAATGGGACAATCTAATAATACGACGTTGTTACCTAAATGTGATAATCCACATCGAAAGGGACCTTATGGCGGCAGGCGCTTACGTTACACCTATTCACATTGTATTGGAACAGCGGCAATAAAGGCGTAAGTGCCGGCCGCCATAAGGTCCCTTTCAATATGGATTATCACAAATACATTTTTTTTTTTTGAACCTGACTGTGGCTTTATAGGCCGGGCCCAATAAAGCGATAGGAGTGCGCGGTTGGAGAGTAGCCTGGGGAAAATCCAGGGGAAAACCTCCGGCACGACCACGCGTGTGGTTTGGAACACTGGAATACTCTAAGAGTTTGCGCTCCAGTGAGATTGGTTGAGCGGTTTCAACCGAATCTGAGGTGTGAGTGGAATCGAGCTACTGGGAGTTTGTCGCTGTTTCACTAAACATAGCCTAGCTGAGAAGTCCAGCAAGAAACTCAGCTAGGCCCGACCTGGGTCGGACTGACTCTACCCGGTTCGCGGCGGTACCGGGACGAATAGGGACTATATGTGTCACTGTTGTCGCGATCGCGCGGTGGACGTCCCCGCCGGCGGACAAATACATGATTCAGCCCTACGTAAAGAGCAAAAAATAATCCAAAATATTGGGCTAATTCAGGGTTTTTTAAAAATACCGGTATCGGTCCCTGGTCGTGAGGTTTTCATGACCCACACCCACTCCCCACCCCCTCTCTTTTGGAGCCTCGCTCGGTTTCTGGATAAACCTTGATCAGCTGATGATGACGCGGGTAATAATAACCGGCGCGTGCGCTGACCGTCCGGCATCGCCTCGATTTTATTATGACTGTGATGCTCAAACTTTCAACAAGCGGTCGTTAAGGCGCTATGTTTGTGTGTATGTACAGATAAATAATTTTAAGTATTACACTGACATATACTCTTATTTGAATATTGTACTTTAAACACTAATCTTAGTTTCTATTACATACACGCTGTTTAAAAATAGTATGTTTGTAATATAAATTTTATTACAGTAGCGTTAAAGTGGACTATCCAATGGAGTAAGAGCGTATTATATTTCAGTGTCAACCTCAAAGTAATAAATAAATAAATATTTGTGGACAATCTTACACAAATCAACCTGCGGGGTAATCAGGTAACTTTTTTACTACCGTTAGATAGATTTTAATGTCAAATTTCAACTGTCAGCTCATACATTTATACTTCAAAATTGACAGTAAAATCTATCTACCGTTAGTACATAAAGTTACGTGATTCGCCTGCTGGTCCCAAACTAAGCAAAGCTTGTACTATGGGTACTAGGCGACGATATACAACATATTTATATAGATAAATATATACTTAATACTACTGAGCCTGTACTTAGAACTTCGTATCGTGCCGTCCCTTTCTCTCTCTTGTGTTATTCGTATATGAGTGAAAGCGACGACTATATGGGGTCATCAGGGTTACGAGTGCACATTGTGGAGGGAGTCGCAGCACTATCAACCCCAGGGGAGGTGGCGTGGATCGCTCTAAAAGCCAAAGCTAGGAAAGCGAGAGGGATATAGTGCGTTCAGTAAGATCCTGGAGTGCCCCGCATGAGAGCACAGATGGTGGTCAGCGTAAAGTTTTTAGTGGGTAGAAATATCCCATAACCCAGCCATCCCCCGATGTCTGGGTACCGCGTTTTCTCCGCGAAAAAAAGGTTATTTATTTATCGTATGACAATTACTTCGAACCGTGAGATCTTGGAGAATACAGTACGTTTGCCAGTTGTTGTTGCACTTTAAGCACCACCCAGGGGTCACGTATAGGGTAGCGGTAGGTACTCCCTACGTACGTGGTGCAACTTCGACCCCCCCTTGTCAAGTGAGTGGGTAAATTGACTGTTAGAAGTTCTCAAGCCGCCCAAAGCCCGCGCGAAGGCCTCTAACTCGGCTTAACGACTGCTCAACGTGCATCAACGGCTTAACGTGCCTTTCAAAGCAAGGGAGCGCTCAGATAATAACAACTCGAAGCGGTCACCCACCCAAGAACTGACCTGGCCCGACGTTGGTTAACCTCGCATATCGGTACGCGGGCGCCGCTGGGCCACGGGAGCTCCAAAAAAAAGGTAAGTGCTTAACATTGGGCTGTAAGCGTGTCTGCTGTAGTATTAATAAAAGCGAAGGAAACAAAACATTGTGAAGTTACAGCAAACTTTGAGAACCCCAGCCCCGTCGCTCCGACTATGAGTGCGTGAGAAGACCATATTTATTATAGAGAGGTGAAGAGGGGTGGGGGGTAGTGGGGTGTAATTAAAAGCAGGTTGCATGCGCCCTTCCGTTTCCTTTGCGAGTCGTGACATGTTCAACAGTTGAACCGCGTTGGACTAAGTTGTTTGACAGTTGGAAAATGCCGTTTTTATAGTGTTTATCGTTGATGCGTTTGTCTGCGTGGCTACATTATTTGCTTGGGTGATTTTGAGGGCTAGAATTGATGTTCGATGGGTGACATTCAATTTTGTGGCGTTTCGGTGATATTACGAAAATAATTCGCCTTTTTTTCATAACTATGTCAATGAACTCCGATCTACTTAATGTTTTTATTTTGAACCTGACTGGATTTATAGGCGGAGTCCAATAAAGCGATAGGAGTGCGCAATTGGAGATTAGCCTAGGATAATCCAGGGGAAAACCTCCGACACCACCACGCGTGTGGTTTGGAACACTGGAATACTCAAAGAGTTTGCGCTCCAGTGAGATTGGTTGAGGCTTGCAACAGAATCCGAAGTATGAGTGGTATCGAGCTACTGGGAGTTTTGTCGCTGGTTCACTAAACCCGGCCTAACTGAGAAGAGTCCAGAAAGAAACTCAGCTAGGACTGACTCTACCCGGTGTGCGGCGGTACCGGGACGAATAGGGACTATATGTGTTAATGTTGTTGCGATTGTTGCGGTGGACATCCCCGCCGCTACTTACTGTAACAGTCATCATCATTAAGAGTTATTTATGATGTTTGCATGGTTCCATTCAAACATCGCTGTAATTTGACAATATTCAAGTCAAAAACAATTTGTTTTTTGCTTTAGGCAAAGCCCATTCAGAGATCTGACGGCCTCAGATTCGGTTGAAACCGCTCAACCAATCTCACTGGAGCGCAAACTCTTAGAGTATTCCAGTGTTCCAAACCACACGCGTGGTCGTGTCGGAGGTTTTCCTCAGGCTACTCTCCAACCGCGCACTCCTATCGCTTTATTGGGCCCGGCCTATAAAGCCACAGTCAGGTTAAAAAAATATAGTCTCTATTACAAACACACTGTTTAAAAATCGTATGTTTGTAATAGAAACTCTATTAAATTAACGTTAAAGTAGAATATCTAATGGATAAAGAGCGTATCTCCCGCGAGGTCCATTGATACGATTTATGAATGAACGGGGTCAATGCCCCGCCGCAATTAGGCAGTGACGCACTGCACTCTGTGCGTCTATTCCGCTAACGGTATAGGATTGGTTTTGTGTTTGTCGCTCGTTATCGTATGAGTCTTGTGGCATTGATTTAAGAATGAATTTCGCCTGGCTGCTACAGTTGCAAGCAAACGCGTCTACGCGACAGTGGCGAACATAAATGTATAGAGAATTTGCAGAAACATTTCAAAATTTTCCTAAACTTTGAATTATTTCAATTGTAGAAACATTTGTCATGTTACTGCAAAAGCCGGTACCCATATTATATCATCATCATCAACATCCTGGCGTTATCCCGGTACAGTTGCATCCTAAAGGATGCCCGGGATCCGCTACCTAATCCCGAAAGTTGGCGTAGGCACTAGTTTTTCCAGAAGCGACTGTCATCTGACCTTCCAACCCGAGGGAAAACCAGACCTTATTGGAATTAGGCTTGTCAAGTGAGTGGGCAACTTGACAGTTTAGAAGTTCTCGAGCCGCTCGAAGGCCTCTAACTTGGCTTAACGACTGCTATCATAGACAGCAGCCGGGATCAACGGCTTAACGTACCTTACAAAGCACGGGAGCGCTCAGTTAATAACCGCTCATCGCGGTGTCCCCTCCAAAAATACGACTTGCCAAATCCAGAAAGTGTATACACACGGTAGGACCCTTGGATATATAATAAAATCCCGCTAGAAATAAGACAAGCTACTAGCTATGGATCTTTCAGTAAAAAACTTAAAATGAAACTGGCATCCAACGCCTACTACACACTCGATGCCTTTTTCGAGAGCTAACACCTGCGCTAAGTAGGTTTTAAATTTCAAAATGAAATCGGTTCGCTTGCCCAGCCTTGCACTATAACCTGTATTATGATAATGTACCTAATGAATGTAACACTAAATGTAATCACATATATTTATTTGACGTGTAAAATGTAAAATTTTATAAATAAATTATTGAATTGAATTGAATTGAATAACTGACCTAGGACGAAGTTGCTTAACTTTGCATAACGCACGCGGTGCCGCTGGGCCACAAGCGCTCCTTGTCTGGTTACCATATTGCAGTATAATAATAATAATAATAATAGCTTTATTTCAGGCATAAACACCCATATCAAAAACACACAAATTTACATAAAAATAAAAACACTCGTAAAAAGCAATTAAAAACACTGAAATAAAACAAAGTCATTTTAAAAATAGTAAACTACCTACTATTTCTTGTTCTCGGTCTGGTGCACAGATAGCCAGTACTTATAAATAGGGGTGTTTATGTCGCGACACACGTTCTCCACGATAGTGTTCCGTGAGCGGCGCATGCCCTCCCAGAAGGAAGCGATGCGAGCGCGCATCACCGAGAAGAAGTCCGGGACTCTGCCTTCTGCGAACATGGCAGAAGGACTGCACCAGCGCGGCAGCCCCATCAGAGCCCGAAATATATTATTATACTGAACCCTGATGGAGCTATACGCTTTTCTGCTGTGCCTCACCCAGAGTTGACAAGTGTAGAAGGAAAGACAGTATGCATTGAATAACGTGCATTTGACTTGCCTGCTACACCTGGCAAACCTTCGGGCAATCATGTTCCCTCGTACCGCCAGAGCCCTTCTCTCGCGCTCCATGTCCTGGTCGTCCCTCAGGTCATTTGTTAGTATATGGCCTAGATATTTGAACCGCTGCACAAGCCGAACCACTCCGCCATTCAGCCTTACCTCCGGCACATTATCCGGACCCCTTCCTGCCTTAAAAACCATCAATTCTGTTTTTGCTACATTGTATATCAGCCCGTGCGAGTTTACATAACTCTCACAAACTGATACCAATTTTCTTAGACCCTTGATGGAGGGGCTCAGCAGCACCATATCATCAGCGTAGCTGAGGCTGTTCACACAGGCGTTACTTACGTGACAACCGTATAAAGAAACATATTAAAGCAATATTTACGACGATCAAACGTCGTTCGCTACCAAGCAGATTTTAAGGTGCAATCTCCAAAAAAACAAATTTGAAAATTCTCGGATTTCATAAACGCAATGTCCGTAAATATACTGGTATTTATCGAACTCGATCTTAATTGACGGGACGAAGAGTAGTGCCATAATGGGTCGTAAGTTGCTGCCTAATCACAGAGCATTATATTATTAACTGATACCTTGTCAAAAGCACACAATAAACGTCCTTTTAGGGTTCCGTACCTCAAAGGGAAAAAACGGATGGGTTTCGGTTACGTTCCCTTGTGTTCCGTCTGTCTGTCGACCAAGACCCTTTATCTCGCGAACGCGTGGAGGTATCGAGTTGAAATTAAAACCTTATACTCAGGTCTACAGTCCCGTGAAGCTCTGAAAAAATGAAACTTATAAGTTAATGTAAAAAAAAAGATACGGCCGTTTAAGCCGCAAAAAACGTACATTTCGACACTTGAGAGTGAATCAAAATTTATAGACTACTTTCCGTTGGCCTATAACTGTGGAATTTGGCAAGTAATATCATCTTAAACTAAAAGTACAAGGAAAAATATGAAAACTATGTATTTCTAATTAAATCATAAAAAACATAATCTTTATTTAAAGTACGTAATCAATACCTACAAATTTGTACGGTAACCTCGGTGGTCGAGTTCGACTCGCACTTGTCCGGTTTTTTTTTATTTTGGATGATGACTTTGACGCTTGGATATCTTATGTATCTCCAAGAGACGAGAGTCAAACGTGCTTTGCAATTTGTTGTCAATTTCTGTTAAATTGAAAAATTGTAATGTTCCATCTTTCATGTTTTTGATTCAATATTGGACGTTTCTGAAGCTTGCTCAGGGTGCCTAGTAAACCCACGAGATGGGTTTTTTTTTAACCTAACTGTGGCTTTATAGGCCGGGCCCAATAAAGCGATAGGAGTGCGCGGTTGGAGAGTAGCCAGGTGAAAATCCAGGGGAAACCTCCGACGCGACCACTCGACTGGTTTTGAACACTGGAATACTCTAAGAGGGTTGAGCGGTTTCAACCGAGTCTGAGGTGTGAGTGCAATAGGACTGACTCTACCCGGTATATGGCTGTACCGGGACTAGTATGGACTATATGTGTCAGTGTTGTCGCGATCGCGCGGTACACGTCCCCACAGGTGAGATGGTCCGATTCTCTGAAGATGGTGGTTGACGGCAGTATGATATGGCAGTGGTTTATGATCGCACTCTTTGGAGAAAGAGCATACGTGGTTGCGATCTTCAAAGACGAAGAAATCAATAGGTATTCATTTAATAGACAAGCATATGCGAAATATCCAACAGCATGCGTGTCTACAAACTAATTTGAATAGACAACAAACATTCCGCGAATAACTTCAATATGCAAATGCATCGGCGTAGACAAAACTCGCGTTATGCGGTCTGTCATAAACTCTGTCATTGCGCAGTGATTTAGATTTAGCGGCGCAAAGTATAAGAGTTAGCGGATTATTAGTTGATGCCAGAAGATCGTGAGGCAATCCGTTTAATACCATCAAGATCTAGTTTTTCCTTTGACTTGGAAGGTCAGACGGCGGGTTTCATTAAAAGTTCCTACATCAATCGTGAGATTCAGTGTCAAAACGGGAAAGTCTAGTTAACTGATATTTTACTGACAGATGCGGAAGTGGCTCGTTAATGTGAATGAAGCCCCTAAGTAAACATTAAATAAATAAATATTTGTGGACAATCTTACACAAATCGACCTAGTCCCAAACTAAGCAAAGCTTGTACTATGAGTACTAGGCGACGATATATGTATATTATTGTGACCAATGGAGGACGTAACCGTCTGCGACACAGTTATTTTAACTACTGAAGTTGTTGACTTTTTTTTATACAACGCCGGTGGCAAACAAGCGTACGGTTAACCTGATGGTAAGCGGCCACCGCAGCCTATAGACGCCCGCAACTCCAAAGGAGTCACGTGCGCGTTGCCGACCCTTTATCAGAATTGAGGATGCACTGTGTTGACAGCAGAAGGAACACATTTAGGTCCCTCGCTCTCAACACAGTGCATCCTCGGGAGCTCTGGCTACCTTGCTCACCTCCAGGAACACAACACTAAATACTTGTATAGTAAATAATGTTATTATGGCTGTGGTCTCCTGCAAGGCGGAGGTACTTCCCCAGTTGGGCTGCTCCAAATTCGAGTAAAATGACATTTTGCTGTGCTACCTCTCTTAAAAACGTGCATTTGTTTTTATATACTACTTTTCAAGTGTCCAAAACTTTGTTTGTCACAAATAAATGTATCTTTCTTTCTTTTTTTTCTATGGTGATATGATGATGTGGCAGATATTAATTCTGGTGATTATCGTTAGTGACTTGGGCCACCACATACCAACTGCTGCGCTCAAAGATGGCGGACAAACATAAAAATTGTTTTAATCGTAACCGGAGCTATCGGTCCCGTCGTATTATCGTAAATCGATCCAACCGATTTATCTCCACTTTAGAATTGGACAACTTAAAAATTCAATGGCGTCCACTTGAATTTTAAGTGACATTTAAGACTGCATGCAGGCAAAGGGCACATGGTTTGAGTATAAAGCTGAATTCATACTTATCTGACGTAATGCTTTCTGATGTGATCTGATCCGAGACATAGTACGAGCCGTCAAGGAAGAAAGAAAAAACCATTTATTCGTGGCACAGATACAGTACATAAATATAACACCACAATACAGAACATGGCCACGAAATGGCCCCAAATCAGCTAGTATTTAGCCATTGGAATTATCAGTGGAATTGACATGATGAGAGACTTCGCTCTGTTCTCATTTGATTTTATTTTTAGACTGACGCTCAGAGACCTTATATATCTCTGAGGATATTTATTAATTAGATTTTATTATTTTCATGTTGACGCTTGGAGATATATCTCAGAATATTTTATTCAAAATAATTGAAAATAATTTAATCGTGACATAGAACCAGACAAGATAATATTGAACTACTTAATAAAATTGCCACGAAATGGTCCCGCCTCAGCATTATTATGATTAGTGTACCTGCCTTATTACCTTTTATATCTTGACGCTTAGAGACCGTATACATCTCTAACAAATCTCGATTAATTTCTTAGTCTTAGTTTTGATATGTAACACTACATTTAGTTAATGATACTTTGATTGTTGTATTATTTTTATTTGATATAGATAGATTTTGACTTGTAAAAGTGCCCTTGAGGCCTATTTGCAGAATGAATGTTTTGATTTTGATTGGATAGCGTTGGTCTTCCTTGGGGACCACGTGAAGCCACGCAGGACAAACACACAAAAGTTACAAACAATAAAACTTAAATAAATATGACAATTCGAACTGATAAACATGAACGCGACCGTAAACATCTTCACAATCTGTGGTCTGTCACAAGTCGCAACTAGCGCCAGCGGACAACTACTAAAACTATTGTCAGATTTCGTGAAATGAAAAAAGGAGGCGTTAGGTTAGATGACACTATTGACATTACTGACACCTCAGATTCGGTTGAAACCACTCAACCAATCTCACTGGAGCGCAAACTCTTAGAGTATTCCAGTGTTCCAAACTACACGCGTGGTCGCGCCGGAGGTTTTCCCCTGGATTTTCCCCAGGCTACTCTCCAACCGCGCACTCCTATCGCTTCATTGGGCCCGGCCTATAAAGCCACAGTCAGGTTCAAAAAAAAATGACATTACTGATTAAAACTAAACAAACAAATGAATGAGATGTCTGTGTCGTAGTAACAAAACGAGACAGAGAATAACAACCAATCAAACAGTCATCGGAAAGCAAAATGGTGCATAATCCAGTGGTAAAATGATAAAGAATACTTATTGTTACAGACAGCTAGTTTCCAATCTGCAATTTTCCTCTCTCTTTTGATGTTCGAGCATAAACTTTTTAATATTGATTTGATGTGAATCCAACTTTACTAAATGATACCGACACGGTACAATAGTACCACGAATATAAGTTACATCAACGTATAGGCAAGGCAATGTACAGAAGCAATGAGCGAGACAGCACGAGTGCACCCGTCAATGCATATTCTCATCATCAAAACTTAAGAGCTTCGCTCTTGTCGGTGGAGTAACCGCCACTCTTCTCTATTCATTGCCAGTTTCTTAACTTCCCCATACGACTCGGCAACTTCCTCCCTCACTTGGTTAAAGTAAGTCAGTCTAGGTCTTCCTCTTCCTCTCCTGCCTTCAATTTTGCCCTCTAAGATGTTTAAGAAGAACCGTCGTGCCGTATCAGGTGTTCCATCATCCTGCCTCTTCTATTTCTAATTGTTTCCAGTAAACTTCTTTTCTCTTCTCTTCTACCTTACGTATAATACAATGTCTTTGTATTCGATTGCATTCGGTACTTGTCAGCGTGAACGAAGATTGCCGATGTAACTTGTATTGTGGAGACAGAGACAGACAAATATAGACCTTGATTAAACGGGGATATTTAAGCGGAATCAGTTTGTTAAATAATACTAAATTCAATAAGAAAACTGATGAAAATAGAAGCTGTGAAATACAATGATTTCGTAAAAACATCGATATAGATGTTAGATTTACAAGTACGGAAATTTGAAAAAAATTTCTAGTTAATATGATAATATGTTAATTATGAAAAAATCAAGGCGGCGATTTCAGTTTTCTAAACAAAAATACGTACGTTTTTCGTGTCCTTTTGATTCTGAATGTGAATAACGTGTTACTGGTATTTAGCATATACCTCTCCGCTACCGCCGCCCTAAGGAATGCCGCCGAATTTTATCCTTGTACTAGCGACCTGCCCCGGCTTCGCACGGGTGCAATGCTGATGCATGTATTATACATATAAACCTTCCCCTTGAGTCACTCTATCTATTAAAAATAGAAAAAACCGTATCAAAATCCGTTGGGTAGTTTTAAAGATTTAAGCATACATAGGGATATAGGGACATATTAGGGACAGAGAAAGCGACTTTGTTTTATACTATGTAGTGAAAGTGATACGTTTATTAACAACCTCTGTAACATAGGGTAATGCATTATACATTGCTTCATTTTCGAAAAAAAACTACATAACCTGCTCACGAATTTTCAGCAGAATTGGTAGAGAAATGTGATCTATAGAGGAGAATAAACAAAATCCGCCCGCAGAAACATACAAAAACTCTGAAAAAAAATGTTACTTTAAAATTTACCAAAAACTGATTCGACAGCAAAATTCTATAAATTTACCGAATTTGCTCACAAATATGTTCAAGAGAATCGGTTGAGAAATGCGACCTGTACAGGAAAACAACCGGAAAAAGCTTTTATATGTCCGGATCTGGAAATCCGGATTTATGAAAGCATTCTTGTTGAAGCTGAAGTAGAGAGCTTCGTATCACTCGGTCAATCAAAACAGCTCACAAAATTTCTCTAGAATCGGTTTATAGAAGAGAACAGCCGATCATCCGGACATATTTGCCCAAGCTGGAACGCAGACGCTTTGCTCGCTTTCTCGCTATTACAATACAATACAAATACTCTTTATTGCACACCTCAATTAAAGGATATAGTACAGTACAAAAACACAATGAGTAGAGGCAAACAACAGGCGGTCTTATTGTATAAATCTGAATGCGTAGAATTTGATGAAATGACTGATTATTCACTTTACTAAGCTAATTACAATATATGAATCGCGGGAACGTGCTTCGCCGGTGCGATTCGGGAGAAGAGAGAGTGTTGCCATACACAAACCTTCTATAGCAACTTATGGCTAACTTGCCATACTAAAATCTAATTAGGCTAAGTTTACACCTATATGTTTTGTATTAAACACTCTATCACTAAAGAGCGATTTCTTCCAGACAACCTTTAGGGTAGCAGAAATGAAATCTAATCATAATGAGCTTTATTGACCGAGCTATCTATCCATAGCTCGGTCAATAAAGAAAATGTTTAATTAACGAATAAGTTCCCTAATCAAAGAAGTAGTCACAGACAAGAAACAAACTGACGGTCCCAGGACGCCAGCGTCAGTCAGCTGGGCAAATTAGGTTCATTGACCCGCAACCCCTATTCGCGCCTTACCCATAAAGAGGTCGTCAAACTCTGTTTCGTGAAAGGAAAAGATAATATGTAATTTTCATCTGTCGGCTCTTCTTTAATACAGGGTGGGAAAAACTTATGCATTAGGGTTGTCACCTTGTCAAATGTGTTTTTTTTTTCTTGAACCCGACTGTGGCTTTATAGGCCGGGCCCAATAAAGCGATAGGAGTGCGCGGTTGGAGAGTAGCCTGGGGAAAATCCAGGGGAAAACTCCGACACGATCATGCGTGTGGTTTGGAACACTGGAATACTCTAAGAGTTTGCGCTCCAGTGAGATTGGTTGAGCGGTTTCAACCGAATTTGAGGTGTGAGTGGAATCGAGCTACTGGGAGTTTTGTCGCTGGTTCACTAAACCTAGCCTAGCTGAGAAGAGTCCAGCAAGAAACATAGCTAGGCCCGACCTGGGTCGGACTGACTTTACCCGGTGTGCGGCGGTACCGGGACGAATAGGGACTATATGTGTCACTGTTGTCGCGATCGCGCGGTGGACGTCCCCGCCGGCGGGGTCAAATGTGTTAATACACTCGCGGACAAATAATACGGTGCTGTTGAGCAGTGCCATTACCATGAGTTTACATGATCGTACTCGCTAGCGATTGCGTACAAATGTGTATGGGCAAAAGTACAGCGCCTCTGGCGGTTACGCAATAGAACTAAGAATCGGCATACTAAGGCTCGGTTTTATAAAGATGCGTTAGACCTTATGTCGGTTTGTTATGTCAAAAAATTTACTGAGTTACTGAAATTTGATCTGACATTTGGTCTAACGGATCTTTATAAAACCCCTCCTAAATCGTTTACGCAGTCGCTATAGCGAGTGCGGTCATACAAACTCATGGAAAAGCACAGCATAATTACACCAATACCTTGAAACCTTATACATCTCTAACATTAATGATGTTATAATATTTGTAACAGATAACTTTGCAAGTTTATATTCACTGTATGACATTAATTTTGTTATATCTGTAAACTCGAAATTATTATTCTTTCTTGAACTGTAAATTATTATTTTGACATGAAAAATGTATTATTATAGTCAGAATTTCTTAAATTGTAAATTAATATTTTGACATGTAAAAGTGCTCTTGTGGCCTATTTGCAGAATAAATGTTTGATTTTGATTTTGAATATTTCCTCACAGCCACAAAAGCCTAGTAACCAAAACAAACAGTTCTAAATCAACCAACACCGAATACGCATAATAAAGGTTCGTGCAAAAACGCGGCGCGCACATTTTATACAAACGATGACATAAATACTCATTTGCAAGAACAATATCCGATATTGAGTGAGGCCTGTCTTGCGGACGAGTACAGTGGCGGGGAGAGAAAAGTGTACACGAAGAAAATAAAACCTGGTTCACGCGAAACAATGAAATCCATGAATACCTGGAGATGTCCTTGGAATAACCAAGTACATGAGAGGTACTTGTAGTAAATAAATAAATAATAAATATTTATGGAGAATCTTACACAAATCAACCTAGTCCCAAACTAAGCAAAGCTTGTACTATGGGTACTAAGTGACGATATACATACTTATATCGATAAATATATACTTAAATACGTAGAAAACCTCCATGACTCAGGAACAAATATTTGTGTTCATCACACAAATAGATGCCCTGACCGGGATTCGAACTCGGGACCTCCAGCTTCGAAGGCAGGGTCACTACCAACTAGGCTAAAGCGGTCGTCAAATGTGGTAGTACCTTGAACAATTCTCGACGGGCGGTGACTCACACAACTTTAGCACCTGGCGATGCAGTGAGCTGCGCCCGCCCGCTTCACGTCTCTCAAAATCAAAAAAATGTCTCCACTCGATAGGCCCTAAGATATACAATAAGCTGTCGCTGGAAATCAGAAGTGCGCCGAGTATGAGGTGTTTTGTAAACAAGCTTAAAACTAAAATAGCAATAATTATTACAATTTTAAATTAGAATATTTAAAATTGTAATAATTATGTATTAAAATTGTTTTGACAATTACTATAGACTAAAAAAAGATATGTTAAACTACGCGTTTTATCAACGAAGTGAATGATGCCAACCTACAGACGTGACTAATTTATCTATTAATAAATTCAAGACTTATGTAAAGCGTAAACTCATATCGAAAGCATATTATAGCACAAAAGACTACATGAATGATAAAACACCGTGGGTATAATTGTGGTTGAAATACTAATTATATTTTAATAATTATGACATTACATCTTAATGACTATTTTCATAACTATGACATTAGATGTTGACGTTAAATTTTCCTCTTGACATTCAGATTTTATTCTAGAAACTGTCTAGATTATACTATTTGTTATGTTTTTATTTTACATATTGACGATCTTTTTGTGAATTTATTATACTCTCTTTTGACATACGTTACAGTAATTCATGTCTTTTTGAAAATTTCATATGCATCAATAAATTGCTCTGAATAATTAGAACATTTCAAATGCCGTTCGCGGTAGCCCGGATTCGTTTTCAATACCGACCGGTTTAGCCTAGTGGGTAGTGCACCTGCCTGTGAAGCTGACGGTCCTGGGTTCGAATCCCGGTCAGGGCAAATATTTGTGTGATGAGCATGAATATTTGTTTCTGAGTCTTGGGTGTTTTCTATGTATTTAAGTATTTATATCTATTAAATATATCGTCGTCTAGTACCCATAACACTTTATTTATTTATTTATTTATTTAATTCACATAGACCCTCCGAAACTTGCTCGGCCGCCAGTGTACAGCCCCCGATATATTTACAGGTCTGCATCCGCCCAACCTACGTGGAATTTGGTATACGGGCGGGGCTCAAAATTTGTCTTACAGTTTACTGTCTTATGCAGATACAGAAGAGTGGGTAATGAATACCGGGAAATATGGCAATATGTCATAAGTTTACTTTAGTGAATCTATTCGGCTATCTTTTAAAGGTTTGGTAAGGTAAACGTCCCAGTATTCAACACGGGGCCAATACTGGACACTTTCTACCTTATGTCATAGTAATAGACGTGAATAATAAGTGTTTTTTATTTAAATTCAAATTAAAATTAGGTGGGAGGTATACAAAAAGTTTCGCCAAACTGAGGGCGGTTTGTCAGCGAATAGTGTGCTCAAATTTAACAGCATTAGCTATTAGCAAACCTGGGCTACTCGGTGATGTGCATTTATTCGGTGATAGTTTGTTATCATCTTGCAGCTGAGAAACATTAAACAAAATAACAAACTAGGAACCTACCCTATCATAATGACTGCAAGTAGCGCAAGTTTAAAAACAGTACAAGCTACAAAAATATCAGTTGACTCTGCTATAAGACGATTACAAACTATCACCGAATAACTGCGTATCACCGATTAGCCAAGGTTTGCCCTACTTACTATATAAACTAAATAATAAATTACTAATATACTCTGAACTAAACTTGGTTATATAACTAAGTGTTCCAAGTATTTATTTTTCATAAATACAGTAATTATTTCTATAAATAAATTAAATAAGTAAGAGGGTACTATAAAATAAAAATTAACAGATAAAGCTTAACCTAAATTATTATCAAATATAAATTAACAATTATAAAAAGAATACTCCCTCCAACAGCTCCGCCTGCGGCATGGTACCCATTATGCTGGCGGCATTACCTCTCTGTATTGCAATGGCAACGCGTTGTGAGAGGTATGCGCCAGCTCTAGGGTCCCCCGAACTGCGGATCAGCCGTGACGACAGGGCCCTCATGAATACCTTCATGTCCGACCAGGGTCCCAAGGTCTCTACCGCAAGCGGCGCAAACTCGTAGTCTTTTACTAGCGACGAGTATTTGCGGCGCTTGAGGATTTGGGCCTGGTCAGCTGCAGCGCCGGCTTGTGAACGGGTCTCGGTCTTGTCTTGAGTACTATATAATTATTATGTATAGTACAGCAAAACGTATGCATTAGCTACACTTCATCCCACGAAGGCAATGACCCTCCTATAGGGTATAGTTGTGAAACATTGGGTTTCGATCGCCTCGCTTACTCGGTCAGTTAGAAAAATATTCCAAAACCGCTAAATATTCAGCCTCAATCATACAGAGTTAGCGCAGCGCACTAGTTGTGAATAACAAAGTGAGTAGGATAGGATATTCACAAAGTTTAAGCCCGCTATCAGTAATAATGTAAGTATTTTGTACCTGTCTTACTCTCATTTCATATAATAGAATAGGATAAATAG
Organism: Epiblema foenella; assembly: GCA_963556455.1. Taxonomy (NCBI): domain Eukaryota; kingdom Metazoa; phylum Arthropoda; class Insecta; order Lepidoptera; family Tortricidae; genus Epiblema; species Epiblema foenella. Next base: position 21,495,566 of record OY747104.1, read on the forward strand.
CGAAATACTGTCATTATTGCTGATATTGACTAGCTTTAGCCACGTCGCATATTCAGCTTGAATTATGATTTCTGATCTAGGATTAAAGTGTATGATTAGACAGGTCCAAAAGATGAGTTGGGTGATTCTCATCGTTAAAGTTAATTGATGTCCTTACCGGTCCGAACGTTAAGTGAATTAGTTTTTTTAATACAATGCCGGTGGCAAACAGGCTTACGGTTCACCTGATGGTAATCGGCCACCGCAGCCTATAGACGCCCGCAACTCCAAAGGAGTCACGTGCGCTTTGCCGACCCTTTATAAGATTTGAGGATGCACTGTGTTGACAGCAGAAGGAACGCATTTAGGTCCCTCGCCCTCAACACAGTGCATCCCCGGGAGCTCTGGCAACCTTGCTCACCTCCAGGAACACAACACTACATACTTGTATAATGAATAATGTAAATGTTAAATTTTCAGAGAATCACGCAGTTCTAGAATATTTTTTTTGGCAGTTTGTGTTTTTTTTTTAAGCTAACTGTGGCTTTATAGAGGCCCAATATAGCGGTAGGAGTGCGCGGTTGGAGAGTAGCCTGAGGAAAATCCAGGGAAACCTCCGACACGACCACGAGGGCGGTTTAAAAGTTTAATCACTTTAAGAGTGTGACAGAACGCTCGACACTACGCTCGGAATCGCGATTATGTATGTATGTATGTATGTAAATACTTTATTGTACACAATAACAGGTTAAAACAATATACATGTCACATAAGATTAGAGTACAAAGCCGAACTTATCCCTATGAGGGATCTCTTCCAGCTAACCTTTGAGGGATTGAGTGTAGAGTGGGAGAATGAGATAGACAAACTTACACAGTGTACTAAAACTTTTCAATAAGGAAACTTATAGCTAAAACCAGAACTAAATAAATATATAACAACTATAACATATAATAAATACATATTATAAATATATACGCATTTAAACAACAGATTAAACAAGCGTAATAGGAAATTCTTTCTAACGAGTGAGATTCTAATTAAGACGCGTTTAGATTAAAATTTAGTCTGTAACATTGTTAGCATATAATCAAACGGCAGGTGATACCAAAGCCGTATAAATCTGAATCTTATCCGACGGTCATAAGATCCAAAAGGTATATTCTGGTCTGCGTAGTGCATTGCGCATGTGTAATTATGCAGTTGCGCATGCAGCTGAGTTTAGCAACGCCGTAGATCTTCATCACTGTGCCTATATGGCATGCCTACAACTATAGAACGATTATTTTTTAAGTTTCCAACCCCATGGAGTACAATAATATTTTCTTATACATGCAATGAAATATTGACTTTTTTCTTTTTTTTTTAAAAACCTGACTGGCGCGGGGCGCGCCCGGGAAACAAAAGATGACGCCGGCCGCCGGCGGCTGCAGCGCACGTTTTTATAATTGAATCCCTATGATCTCGAGTTTTCTTATAATTTTCAAATTTCTTTGCATTTTTTGAGACAAGCCTTGGCGCGAACAGATATTGTCGGCCTCGTATCACTACATGGCCTAGTTAACACTCGGCCATCCATAACTTCTCCTGGCAATCCCCTATTTCGCGGCCTCTGCAGTAATACCTACGGCAAATTTAATTTAAGCTTGCAGATCATCATCAAAATCAAAAAAAAAATCAAACATTTATTCTGCAAATAGGCCACAAGAGCACTTTTACATGTCAAAATATTAATTTACAATTTAAGAAATTCTGTCATTTTTCATGTCAAAATATTAATTTACAGTTCAAGAAGGAATTATAATTTCGAGTTTACAATTATAACAAAATTAATGTCATACAGTGAAGATAAACTTGCAAAAAAAACAAAAAAAAAAAAAAAAACAACAGTAAAGTTAGAGATGTATAAGGTCTCAAGATTAAACAAAGAGTACAATGAAATTAATATAATATCCCAGAAATGTACATGGTCTCTGAGCGACAAAATTAAAATTAATTTAATATTGTTAGAGATGTATATGGTCTCTAAGTCACTGATAATAACAACGAATCCACAACAGGATGATGATCATCATAATGATATTGGTATTGACTTTTGGTAAATACAGCGGAATCCGGATAAAGCAACAGTCAAGGGACCGGTGTATTACGCACTAACAGAACGTCGCACAAAAGAACGTCGCACAAAACGGACTGATTTACCTTGAAAATGTTTGGTATAAAATCTAATGTGTAGTGATTTCGAAGTTATTAAAAACGGTCAAATGTTACAAGCGAAGTCGTTATAAGCTGATTCTACTGTAACTACTTCAGCTTAGATAATGCGTCATCTATGAGTTAGCAAAGAACTTTTTTTAGTCTTCAACAAGAACTATTGTCAGTATTTCATGATGCATTTAGCGAATTCTCAACATTAATCATTGAACAATACAAATAGAATGTAACTGAGTTTATAAGAAACAGCGAGTATGATTGACAGCGAAACAGTTCAGTTAGAGATAGGGTAACCATTTATTTTGTAAGTCAGGGCTGGATATATTTGACGGCCTAGTTGGTAGTGACCCTGCCTTCGAAACTGGAGGTCCCGGGTTCGAATCCCGGTCAGGGCATTTATTTGTGTGATGGACACGAATTCCTGAGTCTTGGATGTTTTCTATGTATGTAAGTATAAGATAGTCCCGGTCGAGTAAGCAATTCAGTTTAAGTTTTAGTGTTCTTAAAAACAATTGCTTTCAAACAAGTACATAAATATTAGATACATTAGTATTGTAATTGAGGGTAGGGTACATGTTTTCTGCCAACAAACTGTTATACAGTTTGGCATATGAAAAAAAAATTATGTAAACTTTACGTGTATTAAATATATGTAAGTATGTATATCGTCACTTAGTACCTCCATTGTACAATCTTTCCTTAGTTTCGGACAAAGGTGATTTGTGTAAGATTGTCCACATTTTTTTTTTATATGATCCACCGCTCCGCTTCCGCCGCTTCAGCTTACCATTAGGCTTGTTTGGGTCATACTTAGTTGAAAAAACAAAAGTCGTCCGTCCTGTGGTCAATAGTTAACGGCTTATGTATATGTTAGCTATGTTTTTATTACAGGAATTTATAGTTACGGAAACACCGTTTATGCGGGTTACTGGTCCAATCCAAAATTAAGCTTTGTAGCCCTTAACTTTTGGTATGTCCACAGAAAAGACGCGAACCTAAATCCGCGTATGACCCGTTTGCTAATGGCGTTTTATACAAAAATAAATAAATTAATTAAGAGTGAGAGCCTAGAAGTACAGTACGCTGGCCGCATTCCCTCTCTATATGGTGAGAGACATTCTCTGCGAGAGGTAATCGCCAGCCTTGGGGTCTATAATAGTTGCTTTTTTTCATTAAGAGCTCTAACTGGAGGTTGGATCAAGCCGCCTCGTAGGAAGCTAGTTCTATCAAGCTGGTCTAATTTGACAAACATTCAGATTTACTCGTTGGATGAATATACTGAAGATAGTCAAGATTTCAAGCTTACATGGCCATTTACATTAGAATTACGATTTGAAACGGGATATTTATTTAAATACAAATATACATGGTAAATATCCCGTTTCAAATCGTAATTCTAAGATAGTCAAGGTTGCTAAAATTGTCCCCAAAATTCCCTGTTTATAGGTCACCCTATCATCGCGTCCCACGACTGCGCGCGAGTCGATTCCATCAACGCTACGCGAAACCGGAACGCAGCTATATGTAATATGTTGGGATCCACTTAACTTCACGTATTTGAGCGAGTGAAACGAAGGTCTCTGCTTCAGCTTCGACAAAAATGCTGTCGTATGACCGGATTTCCGGCTGTTCTCCGGTACATCTCTATTTTACAACCGATTCTCGTGTTTTTTTTATGTTATAGGGGGCAAACGAGCAGACGGATCGCCTGATGGTAAGCAATTATCGTCGCCCATAAACACCTGCAACACCAGAGGAGTCGCAAGTGCGTTGCCGGCCTTTAAATTTAATTTTGGTAGCAGGTTCGATAAAGGTGAAATTAGCCGTCTTCTACCGGTCCCTGGGATCCCCAGGCTCAATAAGAGAAAACGGTTGAAACTCACTTGGAAAGTCACTATTTGCAACATCGTTACACGTTAGTGTAAATTTATGTATCCCCTGGCTCATTACAACATAATGCTATTGCGGCGAAAAAAAAAAACAAACAATAGAATTCTTTTGTAATGAGCCCTGGGATCCCAGGGACCGACAGATGACATGGTAACACCTATCAACTAATGTTACAGACGATCCAGCTAACATAAATCACAAAACACAAAAACGGCAAGAAAGACCACGATACCTTACAAGGCATTGATTACTTACACGATATCGTAACTGTTGTTACCGTGACATTTCAATTTGAACTATAAGATAAACAACATAGATTTGTTTTTACAGTAATGTGATGTGACATATCTGATCTATATATCTATCTAATTAAGAGTAATGAGGCAAATATTCAGATTGAGCTAATTACATTGAAATTAATAGCAAATTATACAATGCGTTTAGTGAGGAATGAAGTGACGGGATAGATAGATAGATATAAATCGTTTATTCATGTAAAAACAATTACATAATACAGTTCATTAAATGCGCCAAACTGTAGCGAACAGTTAGATGATGATGAGGATGGATGGTTAGGGTTCCGTAGGTAGATAATTCTCATTCCAAAATTCAACATTTTCTTAATTTGTCCTTACCGGGCCCGGATTGTTAACGACTCGTCAGTGATTATTTCTGACTTTAACTGTTTTTAACAGTTAGGGATCCAGGTATAGAGTAAACTGGAGTCAACAATAAGTTTAAATTGCACTCTGATTTCCTTAACTTTCACTTAACGTTCGGACCGGTAAGGATATCAATTAACTTTAACGATGAAAATTATCCAGGTATCTAAATGATAATAGAATAAAAATATTTATATTATGAATTCTCAATTCTGCTTAACAATAGAAAAGCTAAAACTGGCTAGATTAATATCAATATGTAAGCTTCCGGCTGATTTTACACTACACCCAAAATACTCTAGTCATTAATAGACCCTAATTTCAAAATCACCTCTCAAAAACCTCTTTTTTCGAAGGACACTCTCGATAAAACCCAAATTCAAATGGACTGCGTCTCATTAAGAATGAGTCTCAAAATACTCTATTCCCATAATATCCTAAATTAGCTACACCTAACAGTGGCGAAATAACCTAATGTCAAAATCGCTTATTCACAAAACCCTCTAGTCCCAAAATACCCTAAAACTAAAAACATCATATACTTAAATCAATTTAGTGAAAATTAACTTTTGCCCGCTACTCCATCAGCGTGGTACTCGTTTATATAGCATCTTCAGACGTAACTTAACATACCCGGGATAAAAACTATCCTATGTCCTTCCCAGGAATCCCAGGATACCTGTCAAACAGGCACGTATCCAGACTTTTGGTTCGGGGAGGACAAACATTGAAACAACCATGTGAACTGTGTAAAAATCGCCGTAATCACTGTACTATAATTAATAGGTAACTTAAAGAAGTACCGTCCGTAGTTTAGTTACACACTTATAAGTATTTTATATTAAGTATTTTAGTATTTTCGGGGGGGGATAAATCCCAACTTTCCCCCCCTCTGGATACGTGCCTGCTGTCAAACTATCTCGGTACAAAATTTCGTAATTGGTTCAGCGGTTTAAGCGTGAAGAGATAACAGATAGACAAAGTTACTTTCGCATTTATATTAAGTATGGATATTAATACTTTTGGTAATCAAGTTGAGACTTAATAAGCCTAATCCCAAAAAGGTCTAGTTTCGCCTCGGGTTGGGAGGTCAAATGGCAGTTGCTTCCGTAAAAACTAGTGCCTGAGCCAGCTCTTGGGATTAGGTAGCGGACCTCGGGCATCCTTCAGGATGCAACTTTAGCGAGTACGGTCATGTAAACTAAGTAAAGGCACAGTACTGAAAGAACGCTAGGAGGATGTTTATCAATACTTTTGGCATAGATTGAATTGATATTAATAACAATGAAATTAAAGTTTATAATCACTTCAGTAATGACATTAAAGATTGAGGTAAATACTTTCGACAGAAAACTGTAATGTTTTTTCCTAACAAGATCATTTTACTCCATCAATGAATATTTTTCTAATGCACTAGACTAAGGCAAAAATGTAGGTACCCCATTTAAAACTAAAATGCATTGTGTTTATTATTTTATTATGTATTTGCACGTATATCGATATACTTATGGCAAATAAAATAATTGGAATTTGAATTCGAATTGAATTTTAAACATTTTGGTAATGATTTTCAAATGGTAGCCCTATAATGTAGCATTTACGTGCTTCGAATAACACGTGAAATGATGATTGATGAGTGATCCGGTTGTTCATCCAAGCAAGCACTGTATTTCTGATGCGCTATAAATAAACCAATACAAGCATAAACTATGCATTAGAATTCGCATGAGACGAGCGACTTAATCAAGACGTAAATTAATTGAACATTGGAACGACGCGGTGTGTGCGCTTGCACATCAATCCGTCACAGCGGTGCGCGTGAGTGCTGGGGGCGGTTCGGTTCGGCATTTGGCGTTGCAATATCAGAATATCATTTCCAATTGTTTAGGCATTATCGCTGGTAGGTAAGTGCGGGAAATGAGAAGACGAATTTTGAATGGAAAAATTGCCAAAATGCGAGCGAACGGTGTACGTGTGTTCCTCGGGGAGGTGCAATGGCGACTAGAGGTCATACGGCGCACACATGCACACCCCTTCCTTCGCATTACACTTTATTTATAAAAAAACCGTTTCTTTAAATAGGTACAAGATGGCGCTAGAGGTAAGTAATCAACGACAATTTATATATTATTTTGCATGCGATTAATATTTATATATTATTTTAAGCTATATATATGCACGTCTATTGTTTTATCCGCATATATATTTTTTAAGCCTTATGTCACACAGGTAACCACCAGACTCCAGCGTTAACAGGCATGTCATTTTGAAGATACATACTTTTCTTTGCATTTTACCGTATAAAATCGTAAATATATTGTCGCTTATTAGCAAAATGGTTCACTAACATTAGAAATGCATCTTCCATCACAGTATTTAAACAAGGATTCAAAGAATTTATTTGCTCAGAATACATGATAAAATAAAAGATGTTGAAAATAAAACATGTCCAGTACATTAAGCCTGCATACAGACGTGCAGACATTATTCAGGGGCGACATAATTAAGTCAATAATAATAATAATTCAATATATCCACAAAATGAGCAAAATTTACAAAATAATGTCAAGGTTGTCAATATTATAATAATGATATCGAGTACTTTGAATTTAAGGTCCAAATATTTTCTTACACTATAAATAAAAGCGTTTGTCCAGAAGCCTTCATATCATTTTTAAAGACCTATCCATGTATACCCCACACGACTACTTGTGCGTTGATTTTTTTTAATCCACCAGTTACATCCACGACTGGAGTGCCTCCCTAATTTAAATTTTTTTGGTAATTTTACATCACTATAGCTTTTTTATCCACCAGTTACATGTATGGAGTGCCCCCTTAATTTAATATTTTTTTTGTAATTTTACATCACTTTTATGTAGCGGTTCATAGAATACACCTTCCTACCAATTTTCATAATTGTTGTGCTTATAGTCTCCGAGTAAATCGGCTGAGACATACGGACGGACAGACATGACGAAACTATTAGGGTTCCGTTTTCGCCATTTTGGCTATGGAACCCTAATAACGGTAAGTGGCGACCGCTTTAGCCTAGTTGGTAGTGACCCTGCCTTCGAAGCTGGAGGTCCCGGGTTCGAATCCGTCAGGGCATTTATTTGTGCGATAAACACAAAATTTGTTCCTGAGTCTTGGATGTTTTCTATGTATTTAAGTATCTGTTTATCTATATAAGTATTTATATCGTCACTTGGTACCCATAGTACAAGCTTTGCTTAGTTTGGGACTAGGTTGATTTGTGTAGATTGTCCACAAAATATTATTATTAATTATCATTAGTAAACGGTCGGTAGCGCTTTTGAGATTTGGCGTACCACTAGACGGGCGAAATGTTTGTTTGCCACCATCCTATTTAATATGGTTTTTGTTTTAGCAGCATATCAGCCGAAAGACGCCCACTGCTGGACACAGGCAGAAACGAGAGAAAAGTTATTTACAGAGCCGTAAATAAATTATTGAAGAATGCGCAGCGGTACATGTTTTTGCGCATCAATCGTTCACAGCGCTGCGCACGATTGATAGGTGCTCCCGTCAATCTGGGCTAGGGGTGGCACACATAATAATTATCCTTGCTTCTGCATTTGTAGTGACTTGGTCGCAAAATTAAAATACCTGTATTATGTGAGTCAAAGTGATAACTGAATTCGATTAGCTTTTGTTTAGGCAAAACCTTGACAAAACCCTAAACTATTATAGTAAATGCTATTCAATATTATTATGTACAATGCTAGTCAATATTGCGATCTACAGCTTTTTTTTTTGATCCTTTTTTATAGGCCGGGCCCAATAAAGCGATAGGAGTGCGCGGTTGGAGAGTAGCCTGGGGAAAATCTCCGGCACGACCAAGCGTGTGGTTTGGAACACTGGAATACTCTAAGAGTTTGCGCTCCAGTGAGATTGGTTGAGTGATTTCAACCGAATCTGAGGTGTGAGTGGAATCGAGCTACTGGGAGTTTTGTCGCTGGTTCAGTAAACCTAGCCTAGCTGAGAGTCCAGCAAGAAACTCAGCTAGGCCCGACCTGGGTAAGACTGACCCTACCCGGTATGCGGCGGTACCGGGACGAATATGGACTATATGTGTCACTGTTGTCGCGATCGCACGGTGGACGTCCCCGCCGGCGGGAATGCCTAAGTGTACGCGTCGTGTCAGAGTTGGACGCCGTAAGCGCAGCGTTCCATCTTTCGATAGACGCTGTGATTAGCGAAGCGAGGAGGAGCGTGTTAGGTGAACCTGAAGAAACAGCAAATAAAATAAATATAGTAGTCAACTAAGTTTTTCTAACATCGCTGAAATTTTATTCAAGTTATGGGCCGAAGCAGACTAGCATTTGTTACTGCAATGCCAGTACGAATGTAGTTAAAAAAGTCGATTTTTGTAGTATAACAGATTAGGGTTTTGTCAAGATTAAAAAAAAGAGATTTATTGTCGCCAGAAAGAAGTTACACAAAATAAAAGCAACAAATAAAAGAAACAGAAATTAATAATAGAGGTAGGTACATTAAAATAAATTAAAAGTAATTGCGACAATAGGCTCGGGCTCAGCATATGCTACGAGCCTGGACGGCTGGACAGCGCTGTTTTTCAGCCCGCACACCTTCACAGCTCAAGAATATATGTGTGATAGCTAGTTATGGGAAACATTCGCTTGAGTATTCTACTGAGACAAGCTAATCTATTGTACTATATTGTATTTTGCCTAAACAAAAGCTAATCCAGTTCAGTTTTCACTTTGATTCAAATGGTATATGCATTGTAAATTCGCACGCAGGTTCCCCCGATGCTGCCCGGTGTTGACTGATACCAGTGCCTTTACCATGAGTTTGCATGACCGTACTCGCTAGCGACTGCGTAAACGATTTAGCATGCCGATTCTTAGTTCTATTGCGCAACCGACTGAAGCGCTGTACTTTTGCCCATACAATTTTCTACGCAGTCTCTAGCGAGTACGATCATGTAAACTCATGGTAAAGGCACTGCCCAACAGCACCGTATTCTTTGTCCGCGAGTGTATTAAAACATGTGTTAAGTGACAACCCTAATGAATCACTTTTAAGAGTGTTAAAACATACGTTCGCAAAAACAATAAATTACAGATCTGATCACACGTCTATTTATCATTGTTTTATTGCATTCAACTTGATACATACAAGAACGCTAATACGATGCAATAAGGGCTGTTTCTGTTTGAAAGTAGGTTATTAAAAAACTCAATTCTGACGTGAACGTTAATACAAACGCAATACGGTTTATATACGTTTTTTAAGCAGGTTGATGAAAAGCAACACTTATGAGACACATAATCATCGATGTGTCATCATAGAACATGTTCATTAATATTTCTACTTAATGAATGATTATCGAAGATAGTTAATACAGTCATGTTAGATCTATAGGTAGTAATAAGCAGCACTTCAGATCGATAACGACAGATACTTTTTTGTACCAATCGACGTCAAAGATATCTTTACACTTTTTCACACCTGCTGTTCATAAAACAGTCATTATTGCCCTCAAAGAAGGGATCAAAGTCGTAATTTTCTTCCCTCATTTGAGCATAGCAAAATTATTTGTAAGATATTTCATGTTTTTAGCAGCGGGCCTCATAGGCGGTGTGAAAAGCAGCACGTGTCATACGGTAGCAAAATTATTTCCGTCTTGGGCGTAAACACTTGAAGCCCTCGCTACGCTCAAGATTCTACTCGAGCCCTCGCTACTCTCGTGATTCTATTGCAGAATCTTTCGCTTCAGGATTCAATATAGCACCCTCGCCGTAAATTTATCATTTTAATCCATTGAGACACAATCTACTATTGCACCGTAATTCATTGCAATACTTAAGGCGTAAAATGTATACATGTCTTTGACGCCCCAGTCAGTGTGTCTCCGCTCACATCTGACACGAGTATGAGATTTTTGAAATTAGGTGTCACGGCGGACCAACCTAGCCCCCCCCCCCCCCCCCCCCCCCCTTCTTCCTCAAAAAAGGGACACATACAAAAAGTAAAAAAACACTTGGCCGTTTTCGTCGGAACTCCGAAATTTAAGTTGGTTTTAATACGAAAAATAAGTAAATTTCAATGAAAAAATCTGTTTATTTTAACATTAATATTTGCTGGTAAAATATATCCAATAAAAAACATTACGACCAAATTCCAAGTTTATGGGTTAACGGGAATTATAAAAAATCTTCTCAACAAAATTTTGTTAAGAAAGCTGGCGGCTTCTGATACCTTTGTTTTACAAAATTTTTAAAAACAAAAAATGTAGTATTTATCTACTCAATACGCTCTAAACACGATAACCTACTCGATGAGGTAGATCAAAAAAATTTTTCGTGCCCCCTTTGGCTGTATGAGCCCTTAAAGACAAATAAATAGTTATTTGTTATGCAAGGCTGCAAAGTTGTTGTTTGGCGCGAGTGCTCGAATTGAAAGCCGAGCTAGCGAAGGATTCTAGAATTGAACCACGAGGGCAGCGAGTGGTTCAAGAATAGAATCCTGAGCGTAGCGAGGGTTTCAAGACACGAGAAGCCAAATAACTTTGCTGCCGAGCGAAACACACAACTTTTCACCTCACCCTAGCGAGGAAACGCAGGTACAAGAAAACAATTCAAGTATTATTAAAGCAAATTGCAATACGAATATTGTTTGAATATATTCCTTATTTTTGTATTTCCATAAATTAAAAAAGTAGGTAAAATAATGATATAAAACTAAAATTGAATGATTTTCAATTTAATGTTAGTAACTAAAATAAAATGTTTCATCGGATGACACATTCCTTGTGCGAGCGGGCCGTCGCTATATCGCGTCGTATATACATGTATAGCGCTGTCTCACTCGCACACCGCACCGTCGTGCGGAAACCGCATCTGTGTAGAAACCGCCCTAAGACCGCATGGCCGAACCATGTTCTGAACGCATCCATAAAAAAATTGGGTAGCGCGGTACTACGTCATGTTCGGATTTTTAAAATCACTTTATCCGCTAGCGGATAAAATGGACTTTTGCACGCAGATTTGAAACGATAAAGTAAGCCTTTCAGAGCGGGTGAGGTGAAAAATAAATTTTGACTTTGTATGGCTTTGGGTCAATCATATGCAACTGTGAAAATTTGAAGACTGTAGCAACCGTTTGGTTATAAAACCTGTGTGACAGATGACGGACGGACCCGTGACTGACAACAATAGGGTTCCGTATGGACCCTTCGGGTACGGAACCCTAAAAGACAGGTAGGTAGGTTCCGTTCAATCGAGCATTATTATTGAAGCCTCGAGCCCCGTTGAGTGAACTAATATACCCGTGTGTGGTCTGGACAGGTGCAGCGTATATACACACGGACATACAGTCATGCATACACTAAAGGTCACAGGCATTAGCGGTAACTTTCATGTTCACTTGGAATGTTTTTATAGGTTTATATTATTGACTTCGCTGAACAGAAATTACTAGTCAATGTGAAAAAAGCAAGGTAATGATTGTCATTGTCTCTCCTTATAGATTTCGGACTAGTTAAAGAAAGACAGATAGTGCGACAGTTTGTACCAAAGATTGAAGAGAGAATTATTATCTAGAGAACAGGGATGTTGACTAATGTTACAATTTATAACATAGTGTGGTTATATTAATAGAAAACCGTTAAATTATCACAATAAATAAGAAATTAGACAATAGTTATACTCGTACAAGGGTGCAAGGTTGTATTTTAACTGCGAGTGTGGAATTGAAACATGAGCTAGCGAATGGATTCTAGGGTTGAACTACGAGCTAGCGAATGGATCCTGAGCGCAGCGAGTGTTGCAATACACGACACGTAAAATAACTTTGCAGCCGTGTATAACACAAATCTTTATACCAGTTATACACCGTTGCATACAATACTTTGTCTAAGACTCATTTCAAATAAAAAGTAAGTATTTTTCAGACTTTTCATGCGCCCTATTTCCGCTTAGTAATTATGCAACTTACCTACGCAATTTCTTCAGTAATGCTATATAACTTCTTCATGGATTTTTAAAAGAATCAACGTACCTACACATATTCTTCGTGAACCTAAAGAAATCGTTTTATTTAAGTAATATAATAATTTATCAGCTTGAATGTTTTCGTTTTCAATTAAGAATTTGGTGGGAAATCAAAAATATGACACTTTGTTTATGCTTTGTTTTTTTTTTTAATTTGCTAGACTTGGCATCCAACCTAAACTGAATTCAAATCCGGATCGAATCTTAACTGTTTCGTTTTCATAAATATATCCGAAAATAGATAAAACTTGTTAAACAACACAAAAAAGATAATAAATGTATGTATTCATATTAGTAAATAATATATTATGCATTAATTAATTCACAAAAATTATAGCAAAGTTGCGTTAAGTTGGCAGCACTGATTTTAATCATAAAAGTTTCACTTGAACGCACCGAAGAATGACTACTAAACATAGTCTTTGTAGTAGTCTGTGGCACCCAACCCTGCTTTTATTTTTCATTAAAGTAGGGTAAGGAGTGTGTTTTTGGGTAATAGACTAGATAGACTTTTTACAGAATAAATAAAGTATGTATATATGTTACAGTTCATGATTGCGTAAGTCGCGAAAAAAGTACAGGAGTAGAAAAAGAATAAAAAATGGCTCTCCTAGCTAGTGAAGTGAAAAATATTAAGATCATAAAAACATATGGGACTATAAAGATTCGCAAAAACATTGTTTTTTGTTTATTGGCCAAATGTAAATTGAAAGTTACCAATAGCATTATCTCGTTTCAATAGAAAAGAAACTGTATGGCAATTATGTACATTTTTTTTTTAAATCTTTATTTATTTCGAAGCTTTCGTCAAGATGACGAGGTCAGCTCCAGAATGCCTCTATCTACAGTACAACTTCTTAGATGTAATTAAAAAAATGTACATAAACAATAAAAATGGCAAATTTTCGTTTTCTCCATACAACGGTAGTACGAGGCCACGTAGGCGTGACGTCTGCGTGTCAATCAGTATGGAGCGTTTTCAGTGCTCGTTAGCTATGCTGTATTTTGCCTCTCATTTTCGTGTTTTGTGTTGCTTTAATTGTAGTTGGTCCCATACAAATATTATATCGTCTCTAAAAACTGGTTCGAATGGCTTTTTGTCACCATGCTTATTCTAGATAAGAAAGAAAAGAAAATAAAGAAAAAACATTTAACATAAGCGCGTAAGAATTACGATTAGTAAGGGATATGTTAATTATTTACCATATATATTATATTTGCAGCGATGCGCCGAATATTCGGTTGTTATTCCGTATTCGGCTTATTCCACATGTTTTGAATGTTCGGTATTCGGCCGAATTATTCGGTTCAGCTGCCGAATATTTACCGAACTATTTTAAGAGGTTTGTCTATATGTTACAAAACTTCAAATAGTCAATGCTTCGTGAAATTAATACTCTTAGGGTCGAATTTTCAATAGCCAGATAAACCTTCAGTTAAAGTTATCGCCGTCACTTTCTAATGTCATATGAAAGAAAAGGACAGAGCTAAAATTTATCTGACAGATACTTTTATGTGGGGATTGAAAAATTTGGCTCTTATCCCATTATTATTAATTATTGAGAATATTTTTATATTATTGCGTTTCACTAAATTCGTCTGTTTTAGAACATTATATAGATAAAGGCATTACGTTGAACCGAATAATTCGGCCGAATATTCGGTTCGGCAAAATCTGGACCGAATATTCTGCCGAATGTTCGTATTCGGCGCATCTTTATACAGCATGTTACTAAAATGGTATATGAAGCGCTTAAGGCAATAATCGGTATCGAAATGCGATTCCGAAAATCACTTTTCATCCCGAAAATCAGCCCTCAAAGGGTTGAAATAGGAAGTGGAAATTTATACGTACGAAGTCGCGGGGAAAGATAAAAAAAAATAACTAAAACACACTTAAAAATTACCAAAAACTAATTTAAAAAACATACAAATTATGATCCAGTTCGTATTCTGTACGAAAACTTTGACTATTGTCTTTTTAAATAATGTAAAGCATTAAAAAAAAGAGATTTATTGTCGCCAGAAAGAAGTTACACAAAATAAAAGCAACAAATAACAGAAACAGAAATTAATAATAGAGGTAGGTACATTAAAATAAATTAAAAGTAATTGCGACAATAGGCTCGGGCTCAGCGTATATTACCTCTCTTCCTTATCAATCCTTCGTAACTTAATTAAACTTACTAAACCTAACAATAAACAATTTTAATAGTTATTAAAATACCTTTAAGCTTAATGGCACTTTCCATTCATGTCGCATAGTTATCGGACACCTTGTATGGCATGTCAGCACTTGTAAGTCTCAGACGCAGCATTTATTCCACAATTTACTTTGAATCAATCAAACGCCCGCGCATCTATCAAGTAGACAACTACTATTATTTACTTACACTATTATTTTTCAATTTACACCACAACGCGATTATGCGCCAATCAGCAAAGTATAAGAATAATGAGTAGTGCACCTCCGAACCTTCAGCAGTTTTGGTTACCTTTACGACGACCGCTTTAGCCTAGAATTACGATTTGAAACGGGATATTTACCATGTATAT
The DNA here is from genome assembly GCA_963556455.1 of Epiblema foenella. NCBI lineage: Eukaryota > Metazoa > Arthropoda > Insecta > Lepidoptera > Tortricidae > Epiblema > Epiblema foenella. The sequence continues at coordinate 21,510,909 of OY747104.1, forward strand.
TTGCCGAAATATCGGGAACTCAAAAATACAAATATACATGGTAAATATCCCATTTCAAATCGTAATCCTAATGTAAATGACCATGTAAGCTTGAAATCTTATATCGCTTTAGCCTAGTTGGTAGTAACACTGCCTACGAAGCTGGAGGTCCGGGGTTTGAATCCCGGTCAGACATGGATATTTGTTCCTGAGTCTTGGATGTTTTCTATGTATTAAGTATGTATATCGTCGCCTAGTACCCATAGTACAAGCTTGTCTTAGTTTGGGACTAGGTCGTTTTGTGTAAGGTTGTCTTAAAATTTTTAATTAATTATTATGGTTGACACTATTTTATTCTTACTATTCTATAGCAGTCATATATATAATTATATATTATATGTATGTATATTTATATATTATTTAAGTATGTGTATTTATATTGAATAGTTGTTTTGGAATCTTTTTTTTTTCTTTTTTTTCTCATTGTAATAGTTTATGCACCACCTACTTTTCAGCTTTATATTTCATTTCTCCACTACCCAAAGGTTGTCTGGAAGAGATCGCTCTTTAGCGAAAATACCGCCTGTTGTTCTGCCTCCGTCTCCCTGTATCTATGTTTTTTGTTTTTTATGTGCTATTTTATTATGTGAGGTGTGCAATAAAGAGTATTTGTATTGTATTGTATTGTATTGTTGTCCACAAATATTTATTTATTATTTAAGAAGCAATTACATTAAGGCGGTCGCCGAATGCAACATGCGGCGATCGCAACGGTGTAGGAAGACGGTACACTTGATATCATTTCAGTTGACCGATGTGCATGAAAGTATTGTTCAAAACGATATTTTAGCCTTCAAATAATAAGGTTCAAAATACAATAACATTTTTATAGGAATTCGGTCAACAAAAATAATTTCAACTACAGTAGAATCCGCTTATAACGACTTCGCTTATAATATTTGACCGTTTTTAACGACTTCGAAATCACCACACATTAGATTTCATATTTTCAAAGTAAACCAGTCCGTTTTGTGCGACGTTCTGTTAGTGCGACGTAATATCACCGGTCCCTTGACTGGCACTTTATCCGGATTCCACTGTATAGTCGACCGCATTGGGTGAACAACAGCTGCGGTCGCCGTACGGTACACGAATTGACTGAATTATTGTAAAATTTCTCAAACACAATATTACTATGACTAATATGATGACGGTCAAATAAAACTTGCCAGTCTTGCCCTACTCATTTGACTCTGTCAAGATATGTGTCAGTTAATTGTGAACATCGTTGACAGTCATAGTTTATCAATTCGCAATCCTAGCTTGAAAGTAGTTACACTACTCATTTTACTCTGCTAATAGGCTTCAGTTACTTCAGACGTATCGACAGTAAACTATAGTAATGCATACTTGCATAGGGCTGCCCACGCGCAGTAATTATAGTAGTTTAATTGGATAACACGATGGAGAGTAATGTTGCTGTTTTATCGTCAACTACACAATTGCTACACTTTGGACATTCAAAGTGTAGGTATTCTTTCATTTGTTTTTAAGGTTCCATACCCGAAGGATCCAAACTGAACCCTGCTGCTGTCCGTCCGTCCGTGGTGTGTCACAAAATTATGTTCCGAAGATTTATTTAAATTCCCATTGAGCTATGAATTTGAAATTTGGTGATAACGTTTTTAAATATAGTAGTGAGTTGCTACCGGCGTTGTATAAAAAAAAACTATGGGAATCGGGTTGAGTGTTGGTATTAAAACGGTTTGTTCACTATGTTTTCAAAAATCCACTGTTTTATTTTAATACAACGCCGGTGGCAAACAAGCTTACGGTCCACCTGATGGTAAGCGGCCACCGCAACCTATAAACGCCCGCAACTCCAAAGGAATCACGTACGCGTTGCCGACCTTTTATAAAATTAACGTAAGTATATTTTGAGAAATCCGTGATACGAAGCGTCCGCCGCTTTTTTTTTACCTGACTGTGGCTTTATAGGCCGGGCCCAATAGCGATAGAAGTGCGCGATTGGAGAGTAGCCTGGGGAAAATCCGAGGAACAAATGAAAAAATGAAAATGAAAATGAAAATATTTATTGGTGACATTCGTTACAGGTCATACAAAAAATTGTTTTGAACATTACTACATTTTGTAGGTATATAGTAAAACAAATTATAAATTACTTATACTAATCATTATAACACATTATTTCATGTCATTGGAAAAATATTCATCTAAGCCATAAAATGTTGATTTTACAAGCCATTTTTTAAATCTTATTTTAAAATTATGAGAGTAAGGTGCATCCTTAATACTTTTTGGTAGGTGATTATATATACGTGGGAGGAGTATATATGCTGATCGTCCGCTTTTTGCTAACTTGTGGGGCACAGGTGCTAGGCAGCCCGCGTTTCCTCCGACATGACCACGCTGGTGGTTTTGAACACTGGAATACTGTTAGTTCACGCTTCCTCTTTGCGCTTCCGCTAAATTCGTGGTGTCCAGATACCTTATCGCACTAAGAACGAGAGAGCGCGTGATCTGCATTGAGCGCGTACGAGCGATTAGCTGTCAAAGACAATTATTTTATTTTTTAATTTATTTAGAACACAAACGTTCACATAAAAATATCCAAGTTTTCAGTACATGGAAAGTACCTACACATGAATAAACAATATTGCTGGAGGTTCATTATTTTACATAGGATTAGGTACAATTATTTTAATGTTAACTAAAGCAAAGTAAAAACTGTAAGTAGGAACAAACTAATCTCAGTCGACAATTTTAATATCTTACTTCAAAAAATGCTGAACTTAAACTAGCAATTTTAGACTAGATATAGAATAAACGCATATACCTTCTCCGTTCCGTCGTCGGTAATTATACCCTGGCGCCGTCCCATATTCCAGGCACCAAAGTTGATGCTGGTGCAGCTGCATCCTCAGCTGAAAACCTCAAGCGCCGCAAATATGCCACTCTCGGCAGTAGTTACATGTTTGCGGCGTTTGGGGTTGAGACTCTGGGGCCATGGGGTCCAAGTGCTCGTCGCCTCTATAAGGACATTGCAAGGCGCCTTATAGAGGCTTCCGGTGACCAGAGGGCTGGCCACTATTTCGCCCAGCGGATTAGCATAGCTATCCAGCGTGGCAATGTGGCCAGCCTTCTGGGAACCCTACCGAGCACCGAAGACTTAGAGCAAATTTTTTATTTATAATGCTTTATATTATTGTGTTGTTTGTTTTTTGTTGTGTATTAATAATTAATTAATTATAATGACGGGCTAATATATAATTGAAACATTTCTAGTAAAAAAAAAAAATTATGAAAGGGATCAATATCATATAGATGCTTATTATATTAACTGGGCACTCGTCTGAAAAAGGTATGCCTAGAATAGTTCTTGCGAGAAAAACTAATGTGAAAGAGAGATCTAGGACGTAATGGGTGATGCGGACAACTGAAGGTAACTAATTTTAGCAGATCTGGACTGGACTGGACTGGATTTCTCAACAATATGATCCACGCACTGTTAGATTTTAATCGCAGCTCTACACTAAAGTCTAGACTCCTATTAAATCTTGCGCAGCTCGTCTGCGATAAACACCTAAGTGCGTATTACAGACTATATATTAGCCATACGTAATCAAAAAAACTTCATACTATTTTGAACCTCAACCGGCCGAGATACGTTCCAAAACGAAAGTATACTTATACATGCAACAACTGCTATTCAATTTTCAATCTTAACGCTTACATATAAGGTTCAGGAACCTGGCACTGTATGTCGATGCCGAAGAGTTCCGAAGCTCCCCGAGCGACGGCCGACAATGTTCTGCCACCGCGGCTACTAAAGAGCTCCTGTCGATGCGTTTGTGTCTGTTGGGAGTGGGTCCATTGTTGTACGATTCAGATCCGACATTTCATCCTCCTAGTCGGAGCCCAGGGCTTTGACACGTAGTCCCAAGATTTGGTGTAGGAACTAGTATTAAATAAGCGACTGCCATCTGACTTTCCAACCCAGATGCGTTGTTTATTAATAAAAATAATTCCTTTTTTTATACTACGTCGGTGCTTGTGGTGTATTGGCGTCACAGATAAATATGCGATGCTGGGCATTTGTGATTCGGCCCGCAGCAGTTCTGAAGGCGAGAGACGACACTATTGCGCACCTGAGCCAATAGCCTAAATGGTGGGTTTATTATATACCTTAAACGACTCAAACGCAGGACATCACATTGCCAATTAAAGTCAGCGCCGTCATGATCTGTAATCACGAAAAACTTCGGCGTGATATTTCGAGGAGCTATGGAACAGTAAGACTAAATAAGGTGTTTGAAAGATCCACTACGTTAGCACAAGGGATCCCTACGATAGCTCGTGCCAACTGTCAGTTTATTCTATACTATATCATACTGCATTTAAATGGTTGCTTCGTGACTAGTAGGCTGCGCGGATACTAATACCTATAGTACTGCTTCACTTCATGGCATTATGCCCATACAGTATCCCTCCCATCAAGCGAGGGAATTTTTACTACAACAGTAACCTTACATCAAAACAAAATACCATTAATCGATCCCGCCTCACCAAGTCAGGACGTCTCCTAAGGCTGCCTTCCCACTAAGGGAGCGCAGACATGAAGACTTGACCAATCAAATTAATTACTCTACACCGTTCTCCGCTTCGATTGAATCGATTTATTTGATGGCAGCTTTACAATTGGAAACATTAACGTGCCGTACGACAATGGACACTCAGCAAGACAATGTCCGCTATCAGATGACGAGGTAACCCAGTGCATGTTTACGGCTGAATCTAATTTATTGGGCTGGTCGAGATTATGGCGGGTAATGCTCTAGCCGAGAGGCGTGTCTGTCGGGATGTACTTGGTGTATAGATTCTAACCTATTATACTTATATACCTTCAGTGCCCATGAGCTGAGGAGCTCGGGAGGAATTCATGTACTGTTATTATTCAAGCCAGTAGGATCCACTGCAGCCGAGTCAGGCACGCAGCGTCAGTCATTTGTTGCGTTTGATATTTCACAGTGGATTTTCAGCGGAGAAAGACTTCGTGACGAAATTGGTGGACGTCTAGTTTTCCCTCTAGTTTTAAAAGTCAGGTGGCAGTAACTGTATCTATTTGTCTTTACGTTCTTGTCCTGCACCGAAACATGTCTCTTTTTAGTCATGTGGTTGACTGGTAAAGAATGCCTTAAGGCAGTTCACCATCTGTACCTCTATTGTGCAATAAAGTAAAGAAATGTTTGTGGAGTCCGGTCTGTTCATGCTTGCTAGGACATAGTGACTACGTTAATACTAGTGTCTCTTTATAGGGGATTGACGAGAGACATCATCCTGTTGTGGATTCGTTTTTATTATCAGTGACTTAGAGACCATATACATCTCTAACAATATTAAATTAATTTTAATTTTGACGCCCAGAGAATTGACGCTGCCTCGCTGGGCAGAAAAAATAGAGAAGAGTTCCGGACAGTCGTAGACGACATCCGTAGAGGATATGGCACCTAAAGTCATACTCGTGATCGGGTGCTGTTTTTAGAGTCCGGTCTGTTCATGCTTGCTAGGACATAGTGACTACGTTAATACTAGTGTCTTTTTACAGGGGATTGACGAGAGACATCATCCTGTTGTGGATTAGTTTTTATTATCAGTGACTTAGAGACCATATACATCTCTAACAATATTATATTAATTTCATTATACTCCTTGTTTAATCTTGAGACCTTATACATCTCTAACTTTACTGATGTTGTAATATTTGTAATAGATAACTTTGCAAGTTTATCTTCACTGTATGACATTAATTTTGTTATAATTGTAAACTCGAAATTATTACTCCTTCTTGAACTGTAAATTAATATTTTGACATGAAAAATGTATTACTTATTATAGTCAGACTTTCTTAATTTGTAAATTAATAATTTGACATGTAAAAGTGCCCTTGTGGCCTATTTGCAGAATAAATGCTTGATTTTTTTTGATTTTTGAATAGAAAAAGAGTATTGATAAAATGTCATTTTACATGTCAAAAAAATAAGCCTAATAGCTGATAAAGAATCCAGCAAGAAACTCAGCTAGGTCCGACGTCCGACCTGTGTAAAACTGAATCTACCCGATATGCGGCGGTACCGGGACGAATAAGGACTACATTGTGTCTGTGTACATCTCACCCACACTTTCTTCGGTCCCGGCACGTTTGACGTAAGGTGATTAAGCCTAGCACGGCGGCCGTCACGCGATGACCACTCGATAATTAATATGGTAATGCGGCCACCCTTAGTACGTGCGCCGCATGCTAGCCGTCTTAGACGATGCAGATAGAGGCGACAGGGGACGTTGAAGTGTCAACGTATGTATAGCGATATATTGTATGAACGGTCAGACTCAGAGCCCCTTGGGCTTAACACCTTTGCACAATGCGATTATTGAAACATTGATCCAATTGATATTCTATCTTAATATCAATGTAATAAAGATTTATTTATTGTATTGGGAAACAAAGAGCGTTATAACACATAAATTCATAATTACAAATAATAAATGGCCTACAAACTAAATTTAAAATAAAAACTTAATCTAAAATAAGGGGTCCCCCCGCGGCATAGTGCCAAAGATGCTGGCAGCATTTCCTCCCTGTATAGCAATGCTTATACGTTGAGCGAGGAAGCTGCCTGCCCTTTGGCAAATATAATAAAGTACTTATTAATGTATTGGGATTTTTTAACAGTGTCAATGTAATAGAAATTTTATTACATTAGCGTTAAAGTAGAACCTTTAAAATAAGAGCATAAGCGAATGCCAAAGTCAAAGTACCATTACCTGTATGTACATTATCGACTTGTGTATGTGTGACTGACAGTTGACAGCTTTATGATAATAATATCGTGCTGCGTCCACACTGTCAAGTCACAAAGTGTGTGCACTCGTAGATTCCATTTAATACATTTGATAATTTAAAAAATAAAAATAAAAATAGAAAAAACACTTTTTCATGACGCACACATACATAGCAACAAATAGAAAAATGTCATGAATTGGTGATTTTTTCTGACTCAAACATGGCATAGTTCTGGAAGATTTATGTATGATTCTGAAGCCAAATCTATATGTTCCATAGTCTGTGCCCATGATTTGCGTGTGCGCATAATACAAAAACATGATTTATGAGCGTTCTGAGACGGCTGACTGACAGCCGGTCGCCAGTGAACCGTGGCACATGTTACATTCGTTTACTGTACTATCGGTATTTATATCGTCGGGTTTTATAGCAAATTATATATTATAAAGAACAGTTTGAGTTTAGTCTGTAGCTCCATCGACTATAAACCACTATAAGAATTACAATTCCTCCGTGTGTAGCAAACAGCCCGACGCCGATAAGTGAGGAATTTAGATTTCTTGGCTTCACTCTGGACTCTAATCTAAACTGGAAGTGTCATGTAGATAAATTATGCGACAGATTGAGTAGTGCAGTTTTTGCTTTACGTAAGCAAAAGCCAATTATATCAGATGATGCCTTGAAGCAGGTTTACTTTGCCCATTTTTATTCACTGATGTTGTATGACACTTTCGAAATTCAATGGATGCCAACAGAGTGCCTGTGCGTGCGATGATCGGGGTAAATAATAACTTTGTGTAGAGATTACTTTTTGAGACAAAGTATTTGACACTACTCACTCTACGTCTTCGAAATTATTATGTACATAAGGAATAACTTTTCTGATTCTAACACAGTAAATGCAATTGGCAAGACACTCCGCCATGCTGAGCATTTGAGAACATTTCCCCGTCGCATGGTCGCTTGCAGGTAAGAACCCACGTGTCATTAGGCCCACCTATTACGAGCGACTGCCGGCTGATCTTAAACTAGAACCATCTCACGAAGCATTTTGCCGCAGCCTGAAACGCCTCTTATTGGAAAACCCATTATACTCTGTTAAAGAGTATATGGATCTTAACTTACTGACACGTAAATAATTATAACTAAAGAATTAAACCGATTTGTATTTTTGTGCGTTGAATTTATGTTTTGTAATTGACATCATTTTTATCTGACTGACGATTTCGAATGGGAGATTCCTTTATTTTTCTTATTACTTTTTATCGTGTTATGTTATTACTCTTGTCGACATTATTTTATTTTTATTTTTCCTGTTTTGAGGATCATGATAACAATTTTTGTTATTTTGACATGTGTGCAAATTTATAATGTAATTCCTTATCATGAAATAAATAATCTAATCTAATCATAAATGACCGACTGAACATCAGATATATAATACATACCAATATCTAAGCCTCTTCAAGGCAAGGGTGAATAGGCTATTACTGAAACAACTAGCTACATTTTAGCTCTTGTCGTAGCTTTCCTTTAGGCTTCAGTCATTCATTAAAAAAACTATACCTCTTTATTTAAGATTACAATTTTAACGCAAATTTTGTCCACGTTTCTAGGTTTATATACCCTAGGTTATAAGAAAATATCGTCGCGTTTGAAATGTAGCACGCCGAATATTTTCCCGTTTTAAGATTGTTTTCGTTAAAATCGCATGACGGATAAATCATGATTTTTTTAATCAAAATAAAATAAGAAATTCAGATACTATTTTTAGACATTTCTTTTTTTGCTTGGATAATTTATTTTTTAGATTATTGACAATATAATTTTGTAATTCATTGACGTTTAGGTATTATACTGATAAACATTTATTTTCTATGATAAGTTTAATGTATCTACCTAATTTGTAATTGTTTCAAAACTGACGCTCACGATATATAAGATTCCTCAAAATTTACTATGAGTAATTTTAAGTAACATATAACTTTGTTTGTTTGGACCGGTCTAAATGGCGAGCTTTGGGGGAGGCCTATGTTCAGCAGTGGACGTCTTTCGGCTGAAATGATGATGATGATGATGAAGTTTGTTAATTTATATTTGTCAATAATTTCAATTAAGCTTTATTTGTTCATTTTTATTATATTGTAATCCTATATATATGTATGTTTCATTTATTATTTAATTTTATTACTTATGTTTCATAGTTTTTATTCATGAACAATATAAATTGTGTTCGAATTTTTTAAACAATATAATAAATCAAATAAGCACAATAAATGGAATCTCAAATAAATAATATAACATTGTATGTTGTGAAATAAATAAATATAAATCATATCGGTTTGCAATTATTACTTGCACTCAAATAAATAAATATACGTTGCTCAATTAATAGTGGTGATTAGTAGCAAAAGCGTGATCACACATGTTCAATTGTTCATTTGAAACAGTAATTACTAGGTAAAGCTATGACTGCGTCGGCGCAACATTATTTGCGTCGCTTGCGCAGCGAGTGCGGAGTTGTAGACAGTGGCAGGTGCTGTGAGCGTGTGTGGGCTAAGTTACGAGAAAAGCGATAGTGATTGAGAGTTTACATGCAATATCTATCACTTAGAATATCTAATAATTAAAACCTACAATAAACATAGTGAGTGAGTTTCAGTGGTTATTAACTGAGCGCCTCGTGCTTTGGAAGGCACGTTAAGCCGTTGATCCCAGCCAGTGGCAGTCGTTAAGCCAAATCAGAGGCCTTCGGGCTGCTTGAGAACTTCTAACAGTCAAGTATTAATATCCAGTAGTACTATTAGTACATAGTAAATATCCAATTATTAATTGTATACATAAAAAAGGATGATGACTTATGTTTCAATTTAATTTATAACTTATATATCAATAGACAACCATCATAATTATCACAATAAATAGTAAATTAGACAAATTAATTAAAATCATACCGATACATAACCGTTATAGCGTTTCGAATCGCTAAACTTAAGTGGCAGTAGTATGGCCGTTGGTGCCGGAAGGTTCTCGAGTGGCGACCACGGACCGGAAGGCACAGCGTGGGCAGGCAGCAACGTGAACTGATGACCTGGTAAAGGTCGCGGGAGTCCGCTGGATGCGGGTGGCGCAGGACCAGTCATTATGGCACTCTTTGGGGGAGGCCTATGTCCAGCAGTGGACGTCTTTCGGCTGAGCCAAAATTTTGGTTTTTGTTCATTGGCCAAATGTAATTTGAAAGGTACCAATAAAATTCTATCTCTCTCTGTTTCAATAAAAAAGTCATTTTAAGGCAACTATGTAGATAAACGCAATCTTTCACGACATCACGTCAAAAACGCCAAATTTCTCTTTTTTCCATACAACGGTAGTACGAGGCCAATTAGTATGGGGCGTGTTCAGTGCTCGTTAGCTATGCTGTACTTTGCATCTCACTTCATCTTTCATGTTCCTCTTATTGTAGTTGGTCCCATACAAACATTTGATCGTCTCTAAAAACTGGTTCCAATGGCACGTTTTTTTTTCATCATTCCTATTCTAGTATTTTAATTATTCCATTATAAAAACTTTGGTTGCTAAGGGCGAAGAAAGATACCTTTTATTGGTTATGTTGAAAAAATAAAGACCTAAAAGAACATTAAAATAAGAACTCAAAAAATTATTTCCCCGCTTATGACTTACACCACAGTTCTACCTAACTTACAAACTACAACATAGTTGGCGAAACACATGTAATTCTACACAATTACTATGTTATCATTGTATGATAATTGATAATCATTTGTAACGTTATTCTCAGACTTTATTCCAAGGTAACAGAGTTCATTTTAGTTTTACTTGTTGTTTAAAACGAATAGTTAATACCCCTTTAACTTTTTGCAATGCTAATAGATTCTTAATTTAATGATGTGAATTCTTCAATAATTTTCTAAGTTCTTTAAGCGTAATTCAATTTAGAATGTTATATTGGAAGCGATATAGTCGCTTTTAGAATGAAACCATCGTGAGGAAAACGGTCTAATCCCAAGGTATATTTACTAAATTAGACCCTACGCAAATCTTGGGATTAGATAGCGGACCCCGGGCATCCTTCAGTGTCTTTACCATGAGTTTACATGACCGTACTCGCTAGCGACTGCGTAAAAAATTGTACAGGCAAAAGTACAGCGCCTCTGGCGGTTACGCAATAGAACCAAGAATCGGCATACTAAATCGTTTACGCAGTCGCTAGCGAGTACGGTCATGCAAACTCATGGTAAAGGCACAGGATGCAACTGTACTGGGTTAACGCGATAACGCTAGGATAATACTCGTAATGACATTCCAATTATAGTTTCATCTATTAGTAAAGACATAAAACCATCAAAACTTATGACAATGTGTTAGACTCGCAAAAAACACACCGACACTCTTATCGCCTGATCTTGAGATAATCCTATTATGTACTGCCTTCACAGTAAATATATTAGCTACAGTATCTCAACTCGAGACGACCATTTTTATTATAGACAATTAAGCAGTCATCTCCCGACGAAAAAAATAAACAATAGCATTATTTTGTAATGAGCCCGGGGATCCCAGGGACCGGTAGACGATGCTCCTCGCTAGGTTCTAGACGACCATTTTTATTATTTTTATTATAGACAATTAAGCCGTCATCTCCCGGCGATAAAAATAAACAATAGCATTATTTTGTAATGAGCCCGGGGATCCCAGGGACCGACAGACGACGCTCCTCACTAGGTTCTTTGACTCGCGCTAAAAACCGACTACATGGAGCGGTAGGTGGCTATGACAAAGAGCGTGACCTGCGGCATAACGAGTTATGTTGCCACACTACATCTCTAAAATAAAAAAAAATAAAATACTTTTATTGTCAGATCAAATCGATCCCTAGGTTGTTAGTGGCACGGTATCTTAAGAACAAAGTTGGTAATATATAAAAACAATAAAAAAAGCAAGTGATAAAAAAACATATAAATATATGGAGCTGGTAGCCACGGACAGGGGCAAGCAGGCAAACACACTCTACTTGGCTCTGCCAATAACCACCGCCGTCCAATATTTTATAAGCGGACAGCCGAGGCGTTGGGCTAACGTCCTCAGAAGGCCGTCTCTGCCTCCTTTCCTTACATCCCATACCATTGGACGAGTGTATAGCAGGGGTATACAAAACAATACAAATATTCTTTATTTTTCACCAGAAAATACATTGAAAACAATATTCAAATTAAACATGTTGATGGTAGACAACAGACGGTCTTATCGCTAAAAAGCGATATCTTCCAGACAACCTTTGGGTGGTGGAGACATAAGAGAACAAATTGACATATATGTTCATTGTAGTAACGTGTGTCTGTGTGAACCAAATCGGCCGTTAAAGAGGATTGTGGCAGAATTTTTCCATATAAAATGCGGCATCGTTTTTCACCCTCTAATCCTGAATAGATTTGCATAATTTTTATAAATATTGTAGATATTATTAAATACCAGGTCCATATTTAATTTTTTAGATAAATTGCATATAAGTGTAAATATGGATCCTTAAAGACACGAAAACTTTCTCCTGGTTTTTCATAAACGAGAAAAAATTGCCAAAAAGGCAAAACGTACAAACGTATACGTATAAGGATATAAGGAATCTATCAAGGAGAACTCTGTCTTATTTGATGACTAACAAGTCTTAAATCGGATTTGTCTTACTGTTTTTATACGTCTACTGTGCTACCGTCATGAATTCCTAGCATTTCAAAACACGTACGTAAAATAAATGTAACTGTACACCTGTCCCTGTGTTGATAGCTGCCATATAAAAGCATATTTGTACAGATAAAGTTTAATGATAGTAAATAAATTCCCGTCCCTGTAATAGCGGAATTAATGCGACTTTAGTTATTGCCGATATATTACGGATAGTAAAACTTTTTTTAACCGGACTGTGGCTTTATAGGCCGGGCCTAATAAAGCTATAGGAATGCGCGGTTGGAGAGTAGCCTGAGGAAAATCCAGGGGAAACCTCCGACACGACCACGCGTGTAGTTTGGAACACTGGAATACTCTAAGAGTTTGCGCTCCAGTGAAATTGGTTGAGCGGTTTCAACCGAATCTGAGGTGTGAGTGGAATCGAGCTAATGGGAGTTTTGTCGCTGGAATACTCTAAGGGTCGGTTGCACCAACATACGATCACAGGCCGGTCATCGTCAAATATGGCCGGCAGCTATCATCCCATAGAAACTTGTCAAACTTTCCACACAATCGGATTTTAACGAACACCGCTTACGATTACAGACGGTTTGGTGCAACCCACCCTAAGAGTTTGCGCTCCAATGAATCGAACTACGGGGGTATTGCCGCTGTTTCACTAAACCTAGCCTAGCTGAGAAGAGTCCAGCAAGAAACTCAGCTAGGCAAGACCTGAATCGGACTGAGTAAACCTTAAGCTTCTCGTTTGGCATGATTATGGGTACAAAGGCCGAGGATACTGTCTACTAAGCTGCCCGCCTTTGCAAGTTTTTATCTGAAAGGCCTCATGACATTAAGTCTGCCCTTTGTACTTATGATTTGTGGAATAAAGATGAAAATAAAAATAATTCTTCATCATAAATTTATGAGCTGAGGAGTACCTGGTCGCTATTCCATCCTTTTCTATGACAAAAATTAATAATTAAGTTGACAATATTCCATATGATCGATAAATAAACTGTATGTACCTACGAAACATGTTTTGACAATTAAATTAAATAAATTAAAGGTATACAGAAGAATGAAATTTTAATACGGTTTTAACAAATAAGGATTAAGTAGAAATTTAGAAATAAAGGAAAAATTTAAAAATTTAGGCACAGGATTTGAAACTGCGACCTCCCGGCACTCGCGGCCAGTCGCTCTAGCCAACTGAGCTATAGGTGCAACCGCCACTCGGCCCGAAATTCCTCAATCATTCCTTCATTTATATATTTTTTTTTTATTTATATTTTTCAATTTTTCCTTTATTTCTAAATTAGTAGTTTACGTTAGCAGCGGTACTGCTTAATACAAAATTAATTTAAGGATTAAGTAGATTTTACATTTTGAACATCTCCATGTTATCTACGCCGAATACTGTAAATATACCTACATATTCTTGCAAATAGACGATTCTATTCATTTCCAAAATTGCCGCGCAGAACTCTGTTAAAATTATATATGCAACAAAGTGGGCATAACCTTTCAAACTAACTTAAGGAGCATTCAAAGCGCCAAAGATAAGAATCAAACAGATGTTACCTAGTTAAAACTAAAGAGTCATTAGCACTAAATTGTAATTTTGAAACCCTACTAAGTGTTACTAATTAACAATTTTTCACTTGTGAGCGTGACCTTAATCGCAAGTATCGCAACGTTCTTTTCCTAAAATATAAATATGGATTTATCAAAATATTAATCTATTAATTATTTCTTGAAATAAAATTTGAATGTCCGGAGATAATAGTTTATACGTGTTTATAATTATTAGCAAAATGTTATTTAAAGTGGTTATCTTTTTCGTAAATATTTTTATATAATAAAGAAGTTTCGATTTGAAACTGACACGATTATTTACACTAGAAATAATACCCAACAACTACTACATAGTAAATATCCTGCTATGATTATTATTTCTGAGAAGTTTTCTAGAGAATTGCGAGCGGAGTTTTTCAGCACTTAAGTATATTTTTGATGTAAAAAGAAAACTGACTGCAGAAAATTTGATAAATATGCTGATTATTTTCTTTAATAAACTTTTGTATTTATGTACTAGGAATCAAATTATATGTAAAAAAAATTAAAAAGAAATATTAGAGGACAATCTTACACAAATCGAACTAGCCCCACAGTAAGCTCAAGAAGGCTTGTGTTATGGGTACTAGACGACGATATATTCAATAGATATAAATACTTAAATACATAGAAAACATCCAAGACTCAGAAACAAATATTCATGCTCATCACACAAATATTTGTCCTGACCGGGATTCGAACCCAGGACCGTCAGCTTCACAGGCAGGTGGCACCCACTAGGCTAAACCGGTCGTCATGTGTGAAGTAATATATTAATTAATTGATTAACATTTTGATTAATTTTTGAGTCATATCCACATTATTGCGAGCAATGACGCTTTGTCCGATCTCTGAACATAATCCACTTATTTACACCAAATTAAACACCGAATCAATATCGCGCATCAAAATCAGTTGACGTGACAATCTAATTTTAAATGAGCGGAGTGACAGTGACGCGATACGGCCCGTCATGTCACTGTCAAGTTACAGGCGTGACAGCTGACGGACGCGTGACAGGTTATTTCCGAGGTAATTGGCTTAATGCTCGAAATACACATTTTTATACGAAAGCAAAGAATATTTTTTGTAAGCAAATATTATTTCTTCGGGCAAGAAGCAAAACTCACTATGAAATCTGTCACTACTCTTCGAAATCTCGTATCTCAGTACTGACACGATGCTGATATACGAGCTTTATTTTAAGTAGGTATTTGTTACAAGTTGCCCACTCACTTGACAAGCCCAATTCCAATAAAAAAATAAATAATAAATAAAGCATTTATTCACTTCCGCCAAACTGTATAACAGTTTGTTGGCAGAAATAAGCTCCCTTTCTTTATATTACTGTTTTAAGTTAGCTATTTAGTTCAGCACATCAACTGCTGTAGTAGTGCAAGTTACAAATTAAGTTTATTATAAGTCTTATAACATAAACTATTCTAATAATATTAGCTAATTAAGTTTGTTGTATTTTCAAATTGTTTTAACAAAAGCTTTTTAAATTCATATTTAAAGATAATAATGATATTTAATAAGGTGTGGTTTCCCTTGGGAGGTCATTTGGCAGTCGCTTCCGTAAAAACTAGTGCCTACGCCAAATCTTGGGATTAGGTAGCGGACCCCGGGCATCCTTCAGGATGCAACTGTACCGGGATAACGCTATGATGATGATGATGAATTGTTACTTAGTGACTTTTGCTTGTAACTCGAATTTTATATATTTGTACAGGTCACATGTTTGGATTAATTCCCAGGTACTATATTCATTGGAACGAATACATCAGCGACATAATTATCCAAAAAAAAAAAACTGTACTAGCCCTTAATTAATAGTAATACAGCTCTGTGGAGTATAAATAACTAGCGACCCGCCCCGGCTTCGCACGGGTGCACTATTTAGTAAATGTTATTATACATATAAACCTTCCTCTTCAATCACTCTATCTATTAAAAAAAACCGCATCGAAATCCGTTGCGTAGTTTTAAAGATTTAAGCATACATAGGGATATAGGGACAGAGAAAGCGACTTTGTTTTATACTATGTAGTGATTTACGTTGAACGCCCTTCGAGTATGCTAACATTACAAGCGTCCACAGGCTGCAGTGTCTGTTTACCAACAGACAGGCAGAAAAAAAATCTTTAAATTTACTGTCGCAGTTTCGATTTCCAAATACTTACGTTTAAATAATCACCGTCTAGATCTATTCATTATGTAATTACCGTAACTTGAATATCGTACGGATAAAATAAAGCAGACAGTATTAAAAGTGAATAAATCGCATCGATTTGTGGTGATCCGATTACTTGGAGGTTAAAGAAGTCGGGCCCTAACCGGGTGTTGCGGAATCCAGTGCTCTACTGTCCAGACAAGTGCGGAACAGAGACGTCTGTGGAGCGGAAGGAGATTATTAAAAATAAACCTAATTATATTCTGTTGTAATACTGGCTAATCAAAATTTTGAATTTATATCTCTTTTATACTTTATTGTATTCTCAATGATGTCTTAATGTCACTTCATCAAATAAAGTCAAATACATCATTCGTTATCAGCACGATTACTCTATTTTAACTGAGTTTACACGAATAAAACTGCTTTTTCATTAGTTAAAAGTGATTTGGCAAGATTTTCCTGTGTGTGCATATATAATTTGTGAAAATCCGTGAAAATTTTTAACAGTTCATTTTTGTTGTTTTTTCTTCTTCTCGTTCACTGTTTAAACTCATTCTTGCTGTCAAGCTACATAATTACAAGCATACCTAATAGGTATTATTATTTTTGTAATTTCGCACGACATGTACTTTACGCAGTTTTCTACCCGTGGAAACTTGTAATTGGCTTACTGTTTCCATATCGCAGCCGATTTTGTTATTTTATCTGTAAGTTTTCCTGAGAAATGAAATAGAATTTAAAAAATATATATTTGTAACATTTTCAATAATTTTCAATAACTAAATTGATTAAAAATGTTCATATAATTATCGAACCTGCTCACAAAATTTTAGAGCAGCTGGACATCCGGACATACGAAAGTATTTTTGGCCAAGCTGAAACAGAGACGCCTTCGCTCGTTCTGTCAATAAAATTTCTGGCCACAAATCATCTGAGTTATAACGTTTTAGATTAGTGAATTTTAGTTATTTTGCTGAAAGAACGGCCAAAATTTCTCTAGGTGTACTGAGTTTAAAGTTGGAGTACCGAATTTTAAGTGAAAACAACCTCATTTCAACATTTATTCAAAAATCAAAAAAATCAAAATCAAAACATTTATTCTGCAAATAGGCCTCAAGGGCACTTTTACAAGTCAAAATCTAAGTATCATTAATTAAATGTAGTGTTACATGTCAAAAATAAGACTAAGAAACTAATAACAATCGAGATTTGTTAGAGATAAATAAAATAAATAAAATATATTTATTCAGTATCTTAGGTTTAGTTACATTTACTGTGCTGGGTGTCTCTTTTTAAGTATACTGGAGATGTATAAGGTCTCTAAGCGTCAAGATATTGGAAATACTATACTATATTTGAATATAGTATAGTATTTCCAATAAATGTTATTATTATTGATTGCTCCAAGTTTCGAACAATACCATTACATATATTATAAAATTATAGGTCGACTTTGCTTGTCCTGGCGAATAGTTAGTGCGTATAATCAATGATACTAGTTGCTCTGTGGTCTGGTCCTGCGTTCCTGATATCGTAACGTCGTAACTACCAAGGAAGCTCTATGTTGAGACTGGGGAAGCTGCATATGTCTGTAACTCTTAACACTACGAATCCAGAAGTCGATAAAGAAAGAAAGAAAGAAACATTTATTCACAGACACAGAAAACACACATTTTACAATAAAAAACAACAGAAAAAAAACAAACCACAACATGTGTGTATTGTGTGTCCCCGCGACAGTGAAACGGACACTGGCTCAGCATTATAAAGCGCTTGTGAATCTTTTGTAGTCGCTAGCGTCCATAAACTACAGTGCCTGTTTACCGCCAGGCAAGCCATATGCTTGTTTGCTACCGTTACATATTGACATTTAACATTGATATTATAAATAAATGAATATGAATAAGTACAGTATGAAGGTATGGTAGGTATGTGGTAGGTGTAGTATACGCCATGAAGAATGGATCAGTGCCTTTACCATGAGCTTACATGACTGTACTCGCTAACGACTGCGTAAAAATTTGTATGGGCAAAAGTACAGCGCCTCTGGCGTTTACGCAATAGAACTAAGAATCGGCATACTAAATCGTTTGAGTGCGGTCATGCAAACTCATGATAAAGGCACAGAACAATAATAGAAGGAAAGATAGAGGGAAAAAGGAAAAGGGGAAGACCTAGAATGACGTACATGGAGCAAATAAAACATAAAATAAATGCTACGTCATACAAAGAAGTGAAGGACAAAACTGAATGTAGAATAAACTGGCAATTACTCCACCGACAAGAGCCAAGCTTTTAATTTTTATGATGATGACAGTATGAACAAATTCTTGGCGTCTCCACAGCTCCCTTAGCCCGCGCAGGATCGCGACAACAGATACCGCGCGGCAGACATTTTTTGCCCGTCCCCTTGTTTTGTTCTGTTTACCGCATACGCTAATACTGAGGCGGTGGCATGTGATCTATACTTTCCAGGAATGTCCTTTGAAAGGGACTTTTAATCGCGCGTTTTGTTTTCCTTAGGGTGATACGAATGTCGCGAGGTTTTTTTTGATTTCGATCGATTTGCAATGCATTATTGTAACAAAACTGTATTTAGAAGTGACGCCCATTTTGCAACTCACAATTTCATTGATTATTTAGTAGCTCGGGAAACGGCCAATGTACACCGTTTTCAATCTAGATGTCGCGTTTTTTAATACTGGGTTTTTCAAAAACAGCACCTATTGCACTAGATTTATGAAAAGAAATGCATGCACCTTCCGAAGGGAAAACTAGACCTCATTAGAATCAGACAGGTTTCCTCATAATTCTATAACCCGTGTATTTTACTCAATGAGGGCTATCGCGTATGAATTCGCAGCTGGAGGCGCTAATGTAGCGTGGGGTCTCCGAAATGTCAAATGTCACTCTTTGTGGTTGCGCTACGCGGGTTAATATCTAATTGGAACAATATGGTGAGTATTATGGCAAATATGAGTTCTGAGCTTGGTTATGGCAAATATGAGTTGCGGGTCAATGACTGTCAGTGCTTCGAGACAATTTTATCTTTCGGAAACTTATTTTCTCCGTTTTTTCCGAACAAAACGGGACTGCGCTACAATGCGGGATGATAGATATTTTTACGGTACGGTTTTAAGGTATTAAATATGATTTAAATGTAAACTTCGTTCTCATGCCCATAATAACCCATAACAATTTACCCGACAGTGGTGCCAACTGGTGACCACAAAAACGATAGCCCTCATTAACGAATATTATGTATTTTTTGACAAATATATCTGATACGCCATTTATTTAAATTAATCTATTTACTTGGACTTGACTAGATAACTTTCATTATTTATACTTCAATTTCTCCTTCATTATTATTATTTTTTATGTACATATTTTTAAACATTTTTGCATTTGCATATTTGTTGTTTTGTGTTTGAAGCGAATAAATCAATGTTAGTTAATACGATTTTGACAAAGTTATATCGCCATTATCCCAATGTACTTAGTTATTTAACCCATTGTCCAAGTTATAACAAAATTATATTCCAGATTAAATCAGACAACCGCTCCCGATGACAGATAGCGACGTAATGTGTTTAAGCGCGTTTTTATTTCATTCTTTTAAACAGTGTTGCCGTTTAATGAGCAGGTGAGCCGTATCGCGACGTGTGTTGCCAGTTTAGTGTCGGCACGGGAATGATAACTATAAATAACTTTGTAGTAATTGGTTGGTTTTGTTTAACAATAATGTTTTATGGTTATCTGATGTTGCGTGCAGTTGTGGCACGCATGTGGTTATTTTGATTTTGTCTTCGTTTTTAACGGTGGCTAATAAGCACGTACGTCCTGACGCATTGCAAGCGTCCATAGGCTACAGCAATATCGGGCGGTAGCAAACTAGCATACGGTATCGTCTTCTAATGGCCGATGGTAAATATGCTGAAAAATCAATAACAAGACAACATAAAACGTAATGATAGAATACTTAATAGTACTTACGTATAGAAGGTTTTCTGTGTAACAAAATCGATGTTTGACAGCTAATCATGGCATCCTGCTCGCGCGCGCTCGCCGCATAACACGCGCTCTTTCGTTCCTAGCGTGATAGAATTGACAGATAGACTAAACGCATACGCGTTCGTTTATGTTTTGTTTCGAAAAATCTATAGGTACTAGAGGTACTAGTCAACATACCTTGAAAACATTACAATTAAAATATAGTTTTCTACGCTCAGACATAAAGCCTAATGTCCCTTACACGCTCCATATACCACCAAAATTGCGGTTTTGAAGCCACCTAGTCGTTTAAGAGGGCTATAATGGCTGTATAATAGACCAGGACGTGTTGCCATTTAGCTAATTAGGAGTGAGGGACTAATGTAGGGTAAATGTGCCTTAACTATTGGTTAGATATTGCTGGTTTAATGATCTTAAGCTGTTAGGGTCGGTTAATAGGCATGCACTATATAGTCATGCGCAAAATGTGTCACTAAAAGAAATCAAAATCAAAATAACCTTCAAGAAAAGAGCGTATTCCCTTCTGAAAGGCCGGGAACGCACTTGCGACTCCTTTGGTGTTGCAGGTGTTTATGGGCGACGGTAATTGCTTACCATCAGGCGATCCGTCTTCCATCAGTCGTCATACAGTGAAGATAAACTTGCAAAGTTATCTATTACAAATATTACAACATCAGTAAAGTTAGAGATGTATAAGGTCTCAAGATTAAACAAGGAGTATAATGAAATTAATATAATATCACAGAGATGTACATGGTCTCTAAGCGTCAAAATTAAGATAAAAATTAATCCACAACAGGATGATGTCTCTCGTCAATTCCCTCTAAAAAGTCACTAGTATTAACGTAGTCACTATGTCCTTGCAAGAACAGACCGGAATCCACAAACAGCACCCGATCAGGAGTATGACGCGTATCTCAGCCAAGAAAAGATTGTTATACTTCACTCCCTCATTGTGAAGTATATCACGCATTTAGTTAACATATCCATCTAAGATATAGATTGGGTAATGATATCAGTAATTCATTCAATCATGACGTCTATATCACTCTCGGAATGAATAAGTTACATACTTATTCATTCCGAGAGACGTCAGTCCGACCCAGGTCGGGCCTAGCTGAGTTTCTTGATTCTTCTTAGCTAGGCTAGGTTTAGTGAACCAGCGACAAAACTCCCAGTAGCTCGATTCCACTCACCTCAGATTCGGTTGAAACCGCTCAACCAATCTCACTGGAGCGCAAACTCTTAGAGTACTCCAGTGTTCAAACCACGTCGTGTCGGAGGTCGCGCGGTTGGAGAGTAGCCTGGGGAAAATCCAGGGGAAAACCTCTGACACGACCATGCATGTGGCTTGGAACACTGGAATACTCTAACAGTTTACGCTCCAGTGAGATTGGTTGAGAGGTTTCAACCGAATCTGAGGTGTGAGTGGCATCGAGCTACTGGGAGTTTTTTTTTACTATATGACTGTGTTTCTGACAATAGCCGAAACATATTGCTTAAAATTTTCTCGATAGAAAAAAAATCCAAAGTTGAGTCATTGTTTTGCTTCTTTTACTCAGCCTACTAAAACAGGACACACCTAAGTTGAAATGAACTGTGACGCTACATTTCACTGCCTATCAGTGTGGAGCGTTTTCAGTGCTCGTCAGGTATGCTGTGCTCTACCTCTCGTTTTCGTCTTCTGTGTTGCTCTAATAAATAAACAGGTTCGAATGGCACCATTTTTTTTAAATTATCAAACTATATTTCTGTCCTCTGTGAATAGGTCTTATGTAGCTTAGCATTTTAACGTTAGTATAGTTTCATTTTAAATTATTATTATTGTTTTAATATTATTTTCACATTCACAATTGTAATTATATTTATTGCTGACATTGTACCTATTGACATTATGACATTAATTAATCTTATTATTATTTTTGAATTTGATATTTGACATCACCTAAGATATCCTAGTCATGTATACATTTAGACATTTTTATTCTATTATTTCATTAACATGTGACATTTCTTAATTTATTATTATTGTTTTGAAGTTTTGAAATTATTATAGACGATCCATTAATGAATCCATTTTATTTTATTTTGATGTAAAATAATACTATTATTTTCGAAAGGAAATAAATGAATCTATCTATCTATCTATCTATGCAGACGTATAGAGTAATATTGACACGCATTGAAACATACATAGTTTATTATTATGACAGCTCATCACTTAATCATATCATTTATCACAGCTGCATCTCACTTTCCGTATCTCCTTCCTTATCGAGGTCTGTCAATGTCAGTCACTCGCAGATATTGTCAATCGTGCATCTATCATAAATGGTTGAATGGACGAAAATAAATATTATGCCATTTGAAAGTACAGTAGAATCCGTTTATTATGATTCCGCCTCTATCCACTATCTTATTTTCAATTGTAGTCGTGAATGTGTGTAGCAGGCCCCGCCATTTCTGGACGCACCTTTTGACAGTTGGACATTCATGTGACGGCCCGACGTGACAAGACGGCGGTGTCAAGTTGTATTAGGTCGCGTTCATGTTTTAGGCGAAGCGTGCTACACACACCGTCATTAACAACCTAGGTTTCGCCGGAAGATCAGCGCCAGCTCCCTGAGTCGGCACTACGCTGAGGCGAAACCTTTTTGTGGCGATTACTTGTTGTTTTTTTCTAATTACGTTTATTTATCTATATTTTATGTTTGTATCGTCACGAATAAATGTTTTTCTTTCTTTCTTTCTTTCTATTGACCAACCGCCTATTATGACGCAATTACACAACGAAGTTTGGTTTTCACATAGAAATCTTTGTAACAAAGTCGGATATATTGACTTCGCTTACAGTGACATATCGCTTATTATGACCCATTTTTAATAAATTTTGTCCGTTTATAGTGATGATTCTTTACACCTACCTTCGGTCATGTTCGTTGATTCCCGACGACGTTCGGCACGTGGCTGGTTTTTGTTTTGAATCTCAGTGAGTAATTGACAGTTGAACGTCACGGATTTGTTTTTAGTGATATCCTATGTTCATAGTAATATGGAAAATGATAATTTGACCATGGTAATGTCTTCTATACACAATAGCATTAGAGACTGTTATTACAATAAAATGAAAAAACAAAAGCAGACAAAAATTACAGATTTCTTAAGTACATAAAAAATGAAAAATATGCATACTTACATACATGTCTTACATGCAATTTTTATTTTGATTTAATATGCTGTTTCTCTATTACCTAAAAAAATAGATGGTTGGTTTTTTTTTCACAAAAATGCTTTGTATGACTTCCGCTTAGTATGACGTGTTTGTCAATTCCCTTCGATGTCATTATAAACGGATTCCACTGTAATTAAATACAAAAAAATTACCTATCGTATGAGGCGAGAACAGCATTTCAGAATTTTCATGCTATTTCACCCGTGCGATAGAGAGAGATGTCGCCGTCGACTGTTTGGAGCCCAATTTTTCGCAGAACTTGTGCTTCGGGCGGTAGCGTTTTCGATCCACCCCTTAAACTTTTATCATTTTTTTTATACAACGCCGGTAGCAAACAAGCGTACGGTCCATCTGATGGTAAGCGGCCACCGCAGCCTATAGACGCCCGCAACTCCAAAGGAGCCACGTACGCGCTGCCGACCCTTTATGAAATTTGAGAAATCACTGTGTTGACAGAAGAAGGGACAAATTTAGGTCCATCTCTCTCAACAGAGTGCATCCTCGGGAGCTCTGGCAACCTTGCTCACCTCCAGAATATGGAATACAATACAAATACTCTTTATTAAACACCTCAATTAAAGGACACAGCGCAGTAAAAAGTCACAATGATTAAAGGCAAACAACAGTCAGTCTTATCCCAGAGTTTTAGTGGGTAGGCCAGTCCCTTCTGGACTGAGGAGCCCCACATGGGTCATACTTAGTTGAAAAAACAAAAGTCGTCCCTCCTGTGGTCAATAGTTAACGGCTTATGTGCATGTTAGCTATGTTTTTATTACAGGGAATTATAGAAACGGAGACACTGTTTATGCGGGTTACTGGTCCAATCCAAAATTAAGCTTTGAAACCCTTAACTTTTGGTATGTCCACAGAAAAGACGCGAACCTAAATCCGCGTATGACCCACATAACCAATGCGTAATAACTGGTTTTCCCCCGGAGCCTTAGGTTACGTAGTGGT
The DNA here is from genome assembly GCA_963556455.1 of Epiblema foenella. Lineage (NCBI taxonomy): Eukaryota > Metazoa > Arthropoda > Insecta > Lepidoptera > Tortricidae > Epiblema > Epiblema foenella. The sequence continues at coordinate 21,535,428 of OY747104.1, forward strand.
ATGTAGTTTCATGCAATTCTCTGGGTCAATAAAAAGGGTAGCGGAAATGAAATCTAATCACAACGAATATATTAGGATTTGTTGGTCAAATATACTTAATAATAAACATTATTACCAAACAAGTTCATACGTTAATAGGAAGTTTAAAAAAATCGGAACTAAATTTTGTGACAGACGACGGACGGACGCGTGACAGCAATAGGGTTCCGTTTGCACCCTTCGAGTAAGGAACCCTAAAAAATTAGGTAAGGAAGTACGTAGTAAGTAGTAGTAGTCCCAGTTCAAACAAAGTAGCAAACTCCTACCAGCAGTTTGTACAGGAATTTGGGAAAAAGAGTAAAAAGGTTAAATTATACCCATAACGTACCTGAGGGGCTAAGATGATCGCTTATACGTCGGACATATAGCATTCGTCCCTCTCGCACTTACATACTTGGCAGTAAGGGACGAATGCTACATGGCCGACATATAAGCGATCATCTTAGCTCTGATATCCTAATGTTCTCATCATTCGGCCAGTGAACTGGACTGGTTTATATTTAGGTGCTTTGACAATGACCCAAAATGGCCAGGCACTCAGTTAAACAGCTCGTAACACAAGTAGGTATAGGTAAATTTTAATTTTACCAATGACATTCCTCTAATTCCATTGGACTTTGACACTGTTTAAAAAGAGTTCTTTTTTATTTGACCTCACTGTGGCTTTATAGGCCGGGCCCAATAAAGCGATAGGAGTGCGCGGTTGGAGAGTAGCCTGGGGAAAATCCAGGGGAAAACCTCCGGCACGGCCACGCGTGTGGTTTGGAACACGGGAATACTCTAAGAGTTCTCTCATCTGACCTTCCAACCCGAGGGGAAACCAGACCTTATTGGATTAAGCTTGTCAAGTGAGTGGGCAACATGACTGTTAGAAGTTCTCCAGCCGCCCGAAGACCTTTAACTTAGCTTAACGACTGCTATCATAAACAGCAGCCGGGATCAACGGCTTAATGTGACTGCCAAAGCACGGGAGCGCTCAATTAATAAACATTCAAAGCAGTCACCCATCCGAGAAACACATACCGCACGCGGTATGCGGGCGCCGCTGGGCCACGAGCGCTCCATACCTACCCATTGTCCAAAATCCGTACGTTTGTAATAAAAACTTTATTATTAATTATATAGATGTTAAAACAGAATATCAATTCGATTAACATCTCGTGTCAGTTTTAAATATAAAACTCCCGTGACAGTCAAACTCCAGTTCAGACATATTGAAATAAACGGGTCACTCACGTCTTTAAGGTCGAGTATGGCTCGACATGTTTCCCTTAATCATGAGAACCAGATGCAACGGCCGCGCAACCAGCACTGCGCGCTCGCGCGCGGCTCGATCGGCTGCTTGATGTTGACAGCGGCGGTGGATTTTCATTTTCATTTTCAATGTTTTGATTTCAAATTATGACAAAAGTATTGATAATACCAATAAAGTGATTAAAGGATACGATGACTTTATTAAAGTTTTGTATAGTAATATAGCCATTTTTTTATTGTATTGTGTGTATTAGAATTGAAGCGGAAAAACACAATTTTTAGCTTGAAAATGGTCGATTTGGAGTAACGTTTGAAACTAAATTTCTTAATGAAAAACACACAAAATACATTTAAAATTTATGATATTAGAGGTTGCTATAGTCCTGCAGGCGAATCACGTAACTTTATGTACTAACGGTAGATAGAAATTACTGTCAATTTTGAAGTATAAATGTATGAGCTGACAATTAAACTAAGACATTAAAATCTACCTAACGGTAGTACAAAAGTTACGTGATTACCCCGCTGTTCTAGATAGATTCAATTCAATCAGAAAATCGCCCAAATATATAAGCGATTTTAACTGATAAGGACTTAATCGTGTAGCATACAATGCTTTTTGACAGGAGTAGTAAATGGCCTTCGCAATTTAATTTATCGCCGAAGGAACTAAAAAAAATCTATGTAAAATCTTCGCAGGTCCTTAGTGGTAAATAAAAATAGTGGACTGTATGTATATTTAGGAGCTGGTGTAATCCAAAATAGAAAAATATACAGAAAAGTGAGTGTAACAGTCTTTGGGAATTGCTGAACCACCGTAAGTTATTAACGTAAGACAATTTTGAAATCTAAACATTGCCATATGAAAATTGACCATATTAGCTCGACTGGTTATGAATTTAATATTACATAGAATATTTTATTTAAAAAATATGCAAGTATCATTGAAATAATTATAAGATGAATTTATTACATACAATTAATTGGGTTATTTTTATATGAATTATTGAATACAATTTTGATTCAAGAAAAAGTATTAAAAACGTTTTAGTTTTTAACGATTCTGAACAATCTGATTCCGTTCTATTTAGTTAATGACTGGCAAAAAGTAATTTGCAATAAATTATTAACCAACTATAAATCCAAGGAATTCAGACCAAGGCGGTGTTATGCCATTTCAGCACCATTTGAACCGCCTTCACGACATTTTGTCATAGACGTCGAAAAAAAACAAAATGGCGTCGATTCATTAAAACTTAGCTGATTGTGTACCAGGATAGACCCTAGCCACGCTCAAACTGCGAAAGTTAGATTGCGGACGATAATACCAACATTACCGCTTGATGAAATGATATTTTTAAAGCTATGAGTTGTTTTTTAGACGAAAGCTTGCATGTAAAGTAGTTTGTTCTAAGTTGTGAATTTGGCAATATATATATTGGTTTGAGATCGCACTTTTAAATTATATTTTGAAACGAAAAGGGTTATTTTTAATACGGCGAATTTAGCCAGTATTGGTAAATATAACAATCAACTCAATAACCTTCATGATCGATTCTCGTGGCACTGTATCTCTGTCAAGCCTACGAGGCTTTTTAAATTTTAGCCCGCCTTTAGTGCGCATCGTAGTGTAATAGTACATTATGATACGAGTGTGCTAAGTTGGTAATTACAGTCGAGGCGGGTGTTAAGCCTGAGCCGAAGGCGAAGGCTTAATGGAGCCGAGAACTGTAATTACCAATGCTCACGTGTTTCATACGACGTTTTTCAACACACTTGCGAGGAAAAATAAGAAATAAATAAAAGTTCGCTCTCAATGAATTAATAAAAAAATTAATTATTAAAGCAGTTAGTAAAAGTACAATTATTAAAATGATATGCTACCGTTTTAGCTGGCATTTGTACAGTATGTGTTATGGTATATTAATAAATTCATTGCCTTGATCTTGAGAGATTGTAAATGTTGGAGATAATGGAACATTCTTATGGGACGTGGACGGGCATTGTGTTTCCTCATTAGTAGAAATAGGAGATACCAAATTATCATCGGCATATGACGTGGATGGACGCGATTCTGAGCAAAACTTCTTAGATTGTGGTTCCAAATTGATTGCCTGTGTTATCTTGGCTTTGTTTTGTATGGAGTCCTCGATATAAGATTCAGCGACATTATTAAATCGCCATCCCCCATGGCGAGTACAAGTCGGCCTCTGGTAACCCTAAAAACTTGGCAATTTCTTTAGGCATCGAACCAAATTTATTCACTCCGATAGGCTGACTCGTACATTTGCCTTTTTGGAAATTTTGAAAGAAACGGTCTGTTTTTCCTTTTTTTGAACGTAGCCCCTCATACTTTTTAACTATTTTATAAAACGGACCGTCAATGGTGAATGATCGTGGAATTTTATTTTTGGTGTTGGGGATCTTCACTAGTAACATCTCGCCGTGATTTTCAATATCCTTTGTAGTAATGTTATTTAATTCCTGACGTCTACAAGCACCAGTAATGCCGAATATTAATGCAACCTGAAAAGAGATACGATAAGTACTTTATACTTAGTTATTATTATACCGACACATTGTAACCGCATAAAATAAGTACTTAGAAATATTTTATAAAATAAGTAGTTGAACTGACCTTTGTCGCAAGATATTGACTATCTGGGGTTTCTTTTATGAACTTTTCAAACTTATTGGCTGTTAAAACCTTGGATTTTCGACTGCTATAGCCGTCCGAGCGTCTCTTCAAGAGCGCAGTTAAATTGGTGTAACATTTTATGTCAATGCCATTTTTGGTCTGCATCGTACTTTTCAACATGGAATAAAAAGAACTAAAGAGAACTAGGCTTGTATTTATTAGCCATTTCACTGAAATAAGCCATGAACACATTTTCAGAGAAGGAGCTCGCATTTTTACTGTTTTTCCATTGTATGAAATTTGCGTAGGCTAGCATGTATTTATCTTTAGATTTCAATGGTAACAAGCTGTCACTTGCATTTTTTGCTTCAAGTAGAATTTCTGGCGGCGTACACTCTATATTATTTAGCTCTTCATCGCTTAAAGTCGACATTTTTCAGAAAATAACAAACAAAACAAAATGCAGCATTTGACAATGTACAAAATATGTGAAAGATGGCGGCGGCGATTTTATTTTTCGCGCGCGCTGTGTTAACTTGCGCGCGCAGATGCATCAAAGGCACTGACAATGCCGCCAAACAGCCAAGTTGTCAATATACTAGATAACATTATTTATGCTCAAAAAGTTTATTTAAAAACTCCTTGTTGATATTTAAAAAGAAATATAATGGAAAAACACGAGTGCGATAATATAATGTAAAAGGCACGATATGTATAATCTTCTGTATTATGACCCTAAATACGCTTAAATAAGACCCACTTTACGAGCAAGTGTGTTGAAAAATGATATTTCAAAACTATCATCATTATTTCGAGCCGTGACTAAACCAATATAGTATTTCCACGCATTTCTGCTGTAATATCTCACCAAAACTGTACCATTAGTTTTGATAAACGAATCTGACTTTGAGCTAATCAAAGCGCCATGCTTTAAACAGGGTTCGTCATTTTCATTTTTGTGTTGAGACTTACTTGGTTGCCCCGAATTTGTAAAGCAAGATAGTGGTAAATCGTCGGATTCTTCTGAGCTAATAATCAAAGCGTCAACATGCTTTAAACATGGTTCGTCATTTTCATTTCTGTGTTGAGACGTACTTGGTGACTCCGAATTTGTAAAACTACTCGTAGGTAGTTATAAATCATCAGATTTTTCTAAGCCAATCAAAGCGTCTTGCTTTAAACAGGGTTCGTCATTTTCGTTTTTGTGTTGAGACGTACTTGGTGACCTCGAATTTGTAAAACAAACTAGTGGTAAATTGTTGGATTTTTCTGCACGTAGTGAATCAATTTCATCTGAGATGTCCATGGTACTAGAATCGCTATGGACGCTTATTAATATCATAATGCTCTCTTTTTTTTGTACTTTTGTACATTTTTTATTTTTTTACTTTCCTTTTTTATGACAGTTTTTGAGGGTTTCGTTGGATGTATTTTTTTTACTTTATTTCCTGGCGTAATATTCGTGGATAATGCATCTAAACCAACAAATAATTTAGTTTGGATTTTTTTCAATCGAGTGTATTGGTCTTTGGGTCCCTTCGATCTAACAGACTCACTGGCACCAGATGGCCCCGGTGTAACAAGTTCGTCTGTTAATAGTCCTATTTTAGGCTTCGCTGTAGATATTTGCGTCACCCTGCAGTTATCACTATTAATTGTATCTGTCCTTTGCAAGCATATTGGCAGGTCATGGCCATGTGAAGCCGGAAATGCGGTATTTTCTTTATCATGGTGGGACACTTGACCCAAAAGGCGAACACATGACTTAAGCTGTTTCTTCTTGGCAGTCTTTTTTCTTGATTTGATTGTTTGGCCATTCGCTATAGATATTTGCGTCACTCTGCAGTTATCACTATTGATTGTATCTGTCCTTTGCAAGCATATTGGCAGGTCATGGCCATGTGAAGCCGGGAATGCGGTATTTTCTTTATCATGGTGGGACACTTGACCCAAAAGGCGAACACATGACTTAAGCTGTTTCTTCTTGGCAGTCTTTTTTGTTGATTTGATTGTTTGGCCATTGGATTCTACTAACAAGTGTACATATAACTTTCAACGTATTTGGCTGTTGTAATGTTTGGGCGTTTTCTTTGTTTGTGTCTTTGTTTTTTTTTTAATGTAGATTTTTCTTTGCTCTTAATGAACTTGCTTACATCTTCCGTAGAAACAGATTTTCCTGCTGCTACTGTCAATTTTTTGTTTTTAGTTGTCTTTGTCTGAGTCTAGGGTTTTCTGTTTTTCTCCAAATACTCTAAAAGAGCAGCATCAAACTGTTTCGTTTCATCTGCTGATACCACTGGTATTTTTCCAAGCACTCTTGAAGGATTAAAAGGAAATATTCCACAAGCTGCAAAACTGCTACATATAGTTTGAGTGCTAGACATATGTATGTTTGAAAGAAAGAAAGAAAGAAAGAAAGAAAGAAACATTTATTCGCGACAAACACATGACATTTACAAAGATGACAGGACAGAATAACATATTGCCACGAAATGGTAACAACTCAGCGTTATGCTGGCAGGGCCAGCGCTGATCTTCCGTTGTGACCATTTGGTGATTTCACGGCACAGTGACGAAAACGCAAACACACAGAATTAACAAGAACTAGCTAAAAATAAATAAAAATAATAATAAACAAGCAATAATAACAAATCACTAAAACACTCAACAACATAACAAACGCTTGGCTTAAAAAACCTGGTTCCAGGCCGCACAATATATACCTTTTTATTCTATTAAAATGTTAATGTTTGTCATTAGCTGTCGAAGTAGCTGCGGAAAATGAGTCTTATTCATTGTCGTCAGGTTGGTGTTTTTGACTTTATGGTCAAGTAAAATTTTACGCCATGCTTTCTTCATAGGCGCAAAAAATGCAACTTCGAGAGGTTGGATCATGTGTGTTGAATTTAACGGTAAAAACACTAAATTGATGTTATTTTCCTTGCATAATTGTACAACTTCAACACTTATCCCCGATGATAACTTCACATAAATTCGCCCATGGTAACACAATGGTTTTGATCCAGTCATCGAAGCAGACCATATCAAATCATCCAGATTTTGTCCGATTATATCGTGCATTTGGTGGTCAGTCTCGACACCACTGGGACCATAAATGATCAGCTTTATATACCACATATGGCGGTAAGCATTTGACATCACTATTCTCTACTATACTCAGAATAGCACTATTACTTACTATATGAACACTCTTCAAGTAGCTATCCGTGGTATTTTTACAGCAGTAGAAAATGTTTTAGAGGAACCGAAATAACCCGTGGGACTGTTTTGCAAAGTTTGTTAGCGACTGCCATCAAAATTGTCAGTGTTGCCACAAAAATAAAAATTGGAATGAGTTGCCAGGTGAGTGACAGCATTACTCCCATTTTTGGAAGTTAAAAAATAATAACAGCTTGGTAGAAAATCGCAGATTTATGAAACAGGCATAGTTGTAGCTAGTTGGCAAAGTTAAAGCAGTTGACGTACCAAAAAGAAGGTTCATCCTATTTAAATATTATGAGCCCGTTATGGAAGTAGCAAGTCAAGTGGAATAATGTACTATGATACGATTTGCTGTATCCTGTTTCTGACCCGTAAAGGATCAAGCAATATTTGTCTCCATTGACACGGCAATTAAGTGACGTTTGACACATTTGACGTGGATATTATAGTTGCCATTTAAAAAGTTTTAAATAAATCACAGTCTCGGCTTTCATTAGCCAGGGGCGCTACCGCGAACAGCAAATGAAGTTTTCCATCTCTGTCGCTCTTGCAAGCTTGCACATAAGTGAGACAGAGAGGGAATACTTCGTTTGTGGTTCGCGGTAGCCCCTCAGACTCTAGTTGCGTACTTTAGTTGAGAAGTTTCTGGCAATATAATACTTTGAAGTTGTAGATTTTCTATTTTCGATAATGCCACATTACTGCTTGGTGATTTTTTTTTAAACCAATGAGTTGTTTTGTAGCCGATGGTATGTACGTAACTTTTGTTCTTTTTTGTTTTTTGTGGCAATATACCTATTCATAAAACTGCTTTACTATATCATATACTTTAAATGCTGTGAAAGTCTAGTTTTCTCTCTAGATTGCAGTCATATTTGACGACCGCTTTAGCCTAGTTGGTAGTGACCCTGCCTTCGAAGCTGGAGGTCCCGGGTTTGAAATTCGAATCCCGGTCATGGCATGTATTTGTGTGATGAACACGAATATTTGTTCCTGAGTCTTGGATGTTTTCTATGTATTTAAGTATCTATTTATCTATATAAGTATGTATATCGTCACTTGGTACCCAAGCTTGTACGCTTTGCTTAGTTTGGGACTAGGTTGATTTGTGTAAGATTGTCCAAAAATATTTATTTATTTATTTATGACACTCGTTTTAGTAAAATTATTTTCTATGCCAAATCTTGGGTTTAGTTCGCTTTCAAAAAGAACCCGGACTCCCAGAGGTAATACAAATAAAAATACAAACATTTATTCTGCAAATAGGCCTCAAGGGCACTTTTACATGTCAAAATATTAATTTACAATTTAAGAAAGTCTGACTATAATAAGTAATACATTTTTCATGTCAAAATATTAATTTACAGTTCAAGAAGGAATAATAATTTCGAGTTTACAATTATAACAAAATTAATGTCGTACAGTGAAGATAAACTTGCAAAGTTATCTATTACAAATATTACAACATCAGTAAAGTTAGAGATGTATAAGGTCTCAAGATTAAACAAGGAGTACAATGAAATTAATATAATATCCCAGAGATGTACATGGTCTCTGAGCGTCAAAATTAAAATTAATTTAATATTGTTAGAGATGTATATGGTCTCCAAGTCACTGATAATAAGGAATATAACCGGTAAAACGCTAGGGGATGATGATACTGCTGTAAAGTGGCACGATAATTAACCGCGATTGATTAAATTATATTTTCTCAAACATGCACTGAAATATTGACGGTATGTTCGTTATAATAGGCTACGTATCACGTTCCGGTGCGGCGCGAAAATCCCACTACCTGTCGAGGGGGATACGTAAAACTTTGTACCCACTTTACCAAGAGAGGTAATAAAGAAAGCCTCAGATCGCATACTCCCAGTAGCTCGATTCCACTCACACCTCAGATTCGGTTGAAACCGCTCAACCAATCTCACTGGAGCGCAAACTCTTAGAGTATCCCAGTGATCCAAACCACACGCGTGGTCATGCCGGAGGTTTTCCCCTGGATTTTCCCCAGGCTACTCTCCAACCGCACACTCCTATCGCTTTATTGGGCCCGGCCTATAAAGCCACAGTCAGGTTCAAAAAAAATCAGATCGCATATTTATCGCGCTTGCCTTCGGCTCGGGCGTCAAATAGCGATTTGAGACATTCTTTGCTTTACCGCTAATGCCCATAGCCACCCATTTCAGACGAGATATCGTCAATAGCTCGAGGTTGATATGGGTGGTTTCACCCGAGTTAAACACTGCTTTTTCGAATACAAGGAAACTAAAAATTTGCCAAAATATAAACAAACATTTTCTCAATCAGCGAAAGAACCATTTTGGCGGGAACTGTTAAGTGACGTTAACAGTGTGTATATTAGGACCATATTATTTTATTTTTTAATTTATAATTATTCGTATATTATGTTTGTATGGGTTAATGCTTTTGTCCAATCTAACTGAACTATGAACTATATATGTCCTTATAGTTTAAAGGAGTATAACCAACTATAAATAAAGCCTTCAAAATTATGTTTTCAACACTAAATTTTCATTTTGTAATTGAGTGCAATTATTTCGCACACAACTGTATAAATACGTATAATATAATATTTAGTTTAGTTTTTAGTTCGTAAATATGTTGCTACACCCTATCTACTAGGGTCCATGTCTGTCTGTACTGCCTAGCTTATAAGAACACCTTGTAAATACCATGGTTACAAGAAATAAAGAAATAACAAACTCCGATTCACCGTACTTTTGGTTTAAAACATCTTATTCACCATAGTTTTTGGTGAAAAAGTAAATGAAAAATGCATATGCCCCAATCGCTGTCAATGGCTTAGGATGGCCTTTGACGGGACTCGCGTTGTCTTATTTTTGGAAGTTGGTGTAAGTAAAGTTATCCGATCAAAATTTAAAAATCAAATATTCGATTTTTTTTTATTATGTGTTCAGATATTATTGACTACGTTCTCATTATTTATGTATATCATATTCACACACCTACTCATGAAGCGTGAACGCAAAACGTAATCATAATCGCTCATGGTAAGAAAAAAACATATTTAGATAACAATATATTAATATAATGTATACAAGATTTATAGTTCTTAATCAAGGAATAACACGCACGTTTATAAACGTAACATGTTATGTTATGTTAAATTTACGGCCACATAAAACATATTTATCGTCAGTCACGGTTGAAGTCGGGTTTTGACCTCGTAATCATTATCTTATCAATCATAAATCATATTTGGGGATTCCTGACACTGTGATTTCGAATTAAAATTAAATTTGGCGTTAATAAATCATTAAATCTGTCAAATGCGGTTCACAAAATACCGAATTGGCGGTAAAATGTGTGAATCAAATAATTGTATCAATAAATTGACTATTAGATAGATAGATAGAAATCGTTTATTCATGTAATAGTACATTACTTACCAAGGGCGGTAAAACAAAGAATGTCTCAGATCGCAGGTATTTGACGCCCGAGCCGAAGGCAAGGGCGATAATTATGCGATTTGAGGTTTTCTTAATTACCGCCCGAGGTTAGTACAAAATTTTATGACACCCCCTGGCCAGGAAGTGAGATTTTCCGCGCGCGGAGCGTGCGGTAATTGCCACTTTATGGCCAGGTGTGACATAAAAACAATTACATAATACAGTTCACAAAATGCGCCAAACTGTAGCGAACAGTTTGTTGGTGCGTCGCGCTTTACTTTTTAACATAAGGACTATGACAACATACACATACACAACATATACACACATATGGACTAATTTTGGCAGAGGATAATGTACTCTAAGATTCATAGTTAAAATAAAACAAAAATGAATATATAACATCATGAGGTACCTATATTTTTATCTCTATAGAGAGATCTATGACATATATACAGGTATAAACAAAACTTTTATTTTGTTATACAAATATTCAGTAGTGTACTACGCATAATAAAAACAATCATGCATAATTCAGAGTTGGTATGTATTTATGCATTTTAATTTATCTTCGTTTCTTCCATAAAACAAGAATTCATGTGTTTTCCACTTCACTTGCTCGAAAAGTGTGGCATTGAGACTTTCCCTAGGGGCTAAAAGTACATTTAGCCCCTAGGGAAAGTATGTGTAGGGAAAGTACATATTTATGATTTACAAAACATTCTAATTTGACCAATCAAAATATTTCACCACATTAAATCCACCAATCAGAAAACACATCGACAGCCAATCGGAACGTTGGGTTCTTTTTGATACATACTTTTTTCAACTAATTTAACCATTAAAACAAGGTCTTTTTTTGTTCCTATTCCAAAAACTATGTATCCGAGTCAAAACAATTTAAAAAAAGTTGCCGCCATATATCTACTTATTGTATTTAATTATTAATTGTGGGTGGATAATCTTTGTTCATTTATTTTCTAGCAATCGAAGTGAAAAGTAAAGTGTAAATTCTGGTCTAAAAGCCATATTACCACTCGAATAATTTTCTCTCACTTCGTTCGGGAAAACAACTATCTCGTGGTAATAATATGGCTTATTTTAGACCCTTGTCATACTATCTACTTACTAAACAAGTGAACTAGTAGCACCATCTCTCGGCGACTAGGTCAAACGCCAAACATGCACCCGAATGCAGAAAACCGCCTTTTACTCGTTTAATTGCATTTAAATATTCACTATTTTTTTTCTCGTTGTTTAAATACCATTACATTACAATACATAGCAAGGCCACACAAATGTAGACTGGAAGAAAAAACGCCGGTCAGTCTGTATGTGGAGTTATTTTTTATTTATCATCTTTAATTAAGCGAATCGTGGCTTGGCCATTGTCCGACTTACCTGCCCGACGATTTGAATCTCAGCAAACCGGTTAGGTACAATGTCTTTTTATTTTTAATTTAAGTAATTTATTTACCAAACCACTCACAGAACAGGCATTCATCAACAATATAAAAATAAATCGTATACTTATTTGCACTTTTTGTTCATACTGTGAGTCATTTTTTAAAGCATTCGCATTTTGAAATCACGATTCCATTTTCGAATCGGCATTTTCGGAGTTCGCGCGCGAATCATTTGACGCGTCCGAACTGACTGCTGTCAGTTGAAAACTCGGGGGCGTTTACGAAGGGCCGGGCTCGTGGTTCGGCTAACTTCGGCTATCGCCCTCTCGCTCCGCCGTAACTCAACTGTCTTTAGTATCTGTACCACCAATGAACCGAGTCACAACACAGAGTTATTCTACTCCTGTTTTAAGAAAATTGTGCAATAAGGAGGAACGGTAAGTGACTTCAAAGTAATATTCTTAATGAATTTTGATATGCGTATCGTTATTACAGAGGGTTATGTCCAAATCTGGACTCGTACGCGATTGTGTTATTGTTCATTTCGCGTCTGTACTTTATGAGAGTTGTTTACATTGTTTTACTGCCTTTTTCGGTGAACCATTGTAATAATTCGTTTCCTGGTAAATAAATACAACTGATTTTAACAGTAATTTTAACTGCGATTGGGTTATGCTCGGTTTTTTCTCCAATTTCCAAACATAACCTCAAAATGTATGCATTTCGTTTAGTTTCCGAGCGGCGAACACTAGATGGCGTTAGCATTTGGGGAGGAGCTATCCAAAACACTAGTAGAGTCTGTCATTTCATAATTTGAAGGTTGGTAGACAAACTGTTATTTATTTTTATCATTCGCACACTTTTAATGGCTATAGATTAGGGATCCGTTGGTTATTAAATCGACCAGTTATTAATGTTCGATTACTTTGTTTAGGTGTAAACTGCTAAAATAATGCCGATAAATTAGATTTAGCAGACTAAAAAAAATGCTTACAAATGTAGTTATTATTGGTATCTAGTGAGGCATTGGAATCGTTTTTCGAAAAGGAGGTTAGGTAAACTCAAAAAATATATATTTCATTAGATTAGATATATTTATTTCCTTCAGGAAATTACTTTGTTTTACATTTTACAAAAATCAAAAATATCGCCATTCAATATAATAAAAAATAAAAATAGTTCCAAGTAATCAATTTAAAAAAAAGTAAGTTTTTTTAAATTTATTTCTAAAAAAAAATGCAAAATGTGTACTTAGACTAAAGTTTCGCCAAACTACGAGGCAGTTTGTTGGCGATGCGCTTATCATTTTTTTTAAACTAGGAGGTACAGTACGTACGCTTTATATACTTTTACGTATTATGTTACGGTTTAGAAAAAGTAACTACTTACGTAAATGTTTAACTTAAATTTTAATTTGTATACACATTTAGCTCAGTTTTCGTTTTTTAATTTTTCATATTGTTTAGTGTAAGTACATTAATTTATTTAATGTTCAATCAATAGGTGTACAAAAAAGGACTCCCTTAATTACGTAAAAAAATGAACGCCAATTTAAATAATAAATAAATAAATATTAGAGGACAATCTTACACAAATCGAACTAGCCCCACAGTAAGCTCAAGAAGGCTTGTGTTATGGGTACTAGACGACGAGATATTTAATAGATATAAATACTTAAATACATAGAAAACATCCAAGACTCAGAAACAAATATTCATGCTCATCACACAAATATTTGCCCTGACCGGGATTCGAACCCAGGACCATCAGCTTCACAGGCAGGTGCACTACCCACTAGGCTAAACCGGTCGTCCAATAAATATTTGCAATATCGTCACCATCACAGTTTCGGATAGGTCGTTCAACATTCACTCAGAATATAAGAGTGTAAGTAAACACACAGTTGAGTTGCCCGGAGCAGTAAATCTCGCGGCTAACGCACTCAACACGGGGCTGGAGTGCGCACTATTCCAGTCGATCGTCGCCTGATTCGTAACGTCAGCAACAAGGGACTTTATTTTTTTTCCTGCGGGGCTAGGACTATTGATACTGACATCCGCGACGCAGCGCAAGAAATTCTACCCTTCTTTTTAGGGTTCCGTAGTAAACAAGGAACCCTTATAGTTTCGCCATGTCCGTCCGTCCGTCCCCCGCTTTTCTCAGTAACCGTTAGTACTAGAAAGCTGTAATTTGGCATGAGTATACATATCAATAATGTCGATAAAACGGTAGAATAAAATCATAAAAAAAAAATTTTTAGTGTACCTTCCCATCGTGTAAAGTGGTGGACTGGTGGTGCAATTTTTTTGTCTTCCAAACCCCATCGTGTGGCGTAGGTATCGTTGGATAGCTCTTTCAAAAAGAATCGGTTGGCGTGATATTAAACGCTCTGAATTGATAATTTTTGCTATAGTCAAGTGCCCCCCCTACGAACTAAACAGTGGCTACTAGGCATATGAAAAAATCATGGTAGTAGTATATACGATGAATTTAAAAGGGAAACTATCACAGCTAAGTAGACATTACCGTAACGGGCAAAAATATGTACCTATACAACACAACATCTCAAAAAAGTACATCATCAGTACTGAGATCAGTAAAAACCCTTCTACGGGTCCGTAATTCCGCATATGACCGGTGACGTGATGGACGGGCAACTACGGAACCCTACACTGTGAGTGGACCGACACGCATTTGGCCGGTTTTTTGTAATTATCACAGTGCGAGTGACACATGTTAAGGTATATAATACAGCGAGATACGGGTCGGTAAAAAACCGTCATACTTCGTAAAATAGTACAAACTCGTACACAACCCGTCGTCTACCGGTCCCTGGGATCCCCGGGATCATAACAAAAAATAAATAAATAAATAAATAAATAAATAAATATTAGAGGACAATCTTACACAAATCGAACTAGCCCCACAGTAAGCTCAAGAAGGCTTGTGTTATGGGTACTAGACGACGATATATTTAATAGATATAAATACTTAAATACTTAAAATGCTATTGTTTTTTTTTTCGCCGGAAGACGACGGCTTTTGTCATGAATTTTATTTAATTTTACATCTAACCCGTAAAAATATCAGTTCAAAAAATTAACGTTTCCTGGTTTAAATCGGACTCCTACTCGTAAAAACCAATAAAAAAACATTAAAGGAGCGAGATATCGCAAAAATCGTCAGTTTTGGAGATTGATATTTTTATAATAGGATCCCGCTAATTGCTAATTGGTATTACGAAGAATGTAAATAAAACTAGTGTAAAATATTTAGACAACCCTATTGCGGTTATTAAATTCAGGGTGACCCGAACTTTTTGAGTTCTTGTAAGTGTTGAGACTTGTAAGTGTGCTTAAAGAAGCATCGGGTTAAGGTATATGATAGAGCAAGATAGGGAGAATAGAGGAGTTTCTCGCTCTATCTTATAGCTTGAGTGCACTATATTCACAGAGACAACAAATCAACGTACGACGGGTGCGTACTTGTTGTAATTACTTACAAAGTACTTAAGTACTACGAAACTGTTATTTCTATTGCAACGTGATACTTGGGAGATGAAGTGATAGATTTTTACTAATCTTTAGACCCTATCATATCACGCAAAACAATAAGCGACCTTTCTCAACGTCAATTTATAAAACCAACATCTCTATTAATAAATATTAATCCTAAATAAAAAAGATTTCAGATTTCTCTATAATAACATATAAATCAGACCCATCTGCTACGCTCTCTCGTCATTTCTTAAAAAAAAACTTTTTTCGTCATCTGTAGTTTTTTTATGCTGCCGACGGTCCAAGGCGGGACTGACTGATTTACAGCGTGCGTGGCACGTATGCTCTCCCTTCGAAAATTAAAAAGTTTTTTGAAAATTCTTTCAAAATCGCTTAAGTAGCATTTTTATTTACTTAAAGGTTTTGCTGATGTAGTGTTGTTTTTTTTAATTCACACATATTATTGACTTAAAAAGCATAGGCACGTAGGTACTTTGTAATCAAAATTAATAATAACATTTTGCTACGATTATATTTCATATGTGCGTTTACCATGAGTTTGCATTACCGTACTCGCTAGCGACTGCGTAAACGATTTAGTATGCCGATTCTTAGTTCTATTGCGTAACCGCCAGAGGCGCTGTACTTTTGCCCATACAATTTTTTACGCAGTCGCTAGCGAGTACGGTCATATAAAAACTATCTAATTTTTAACGGCATTACATTTAAAATAGGTTTAATGGACATTTAAGAATAAGGATTTAATATGTCATCATAAATAAAAATAGTATCTTCTGTTGGCACAGATATAGGTAATAGTAGGTGTTAAGGAACAAGTGTTTTTAATTTATTCGCCAACAAACTGCTTCGCAGTTTGGCGAAGCCTTGTATTAGATTAAGTCTTTTTATAAAAATGAGCAATAAAAAAAATATGTAAACTCATGGTAAATGCACTGGCGTAAAATCAAGCTTCACACATGGTTTTTAATTATGTCAATAAACCGCGCCGAAAAGTGCCCGATGTACGGAAATGTCGTCGATGGGAAAGCAAAAGTGTCGACTTCTCTCACGTTTGCAACAGTCCAACAATGGCATTATTATTATGCAGGCAGTAAATCTGCCAGTGAATCTCTTTATGAAGAGTGATGCATTACCGGCTCTGATAAATATTATTAAATTTATTAATAAGTCCCTTAGATCGCAATCTTTACTTCCCTTGCCATCGGCTAATCTTTTGGAGTCGTAAGCGTCCACAGGCTACAGCTGCTTCCCACCATACATCGTAGTACAGTCAACGTCATAGACATGTTTACACTTGCACTTTATTCCATTGTAATAAGGCAGAAAATAAATATTTTTCTAAATTTTTAATACCTCAGCTGTAGAAACATTTATAGTATTACTGACGGTACATGTCTGAATTCTAAAGTTTCATGCCATACCATAAATTCTATGCATGCTAAAAAAAATATTTTTATTTTTATTTATTAACTGTAACTTATGTGAATTTTAAAGGAAACTATCATTTCGAAAAACAATCTGCCAATCGATTAATCCATATATGATTTTTTGAGTTCTTGTATGTGTTGAGACTTGTAAGTGTGCTTAAAGAAGCATCGGGTTAAGGTAAGTATATGATAGAGCAAGATAGGGAGAGGAGAGGAGTTTCTCGCTCTATCTTATAGCTTGAGTGTACTATATTCACAGAAACTCAGACATCATGTTATCATGTAGTGCTTAATAGTAATAATAATAATAAAGAGAATAGGATTCTCCGGGACGGCGGCATGCCCGTCAAATGTCGACCGTATCGTCCTTCAGGATATACTTCCGGTAGTTGTTCGTTATGATAACTTCGTCCGCAATTGCACAGACAAAACCTTCGGTTTCCCCGAAGAGATCCCCGAAACGTAGCCAGTTCACCGACGCGAGCAGGTCTACGTCGGGCCTTGTGAGGGCCCTGTAGAACCGCCCGTGTAGCTCCAAATAAAGAGAATAACAATAAAATCTTTATTTCGGAAGCTACAGAGCCTAGCACATAGACGCAAAGTAGCATATCTGTGCGTCTTCTACAAATTGTACTTCGGAGAGTGTGCTCAGGAGCTCCATGAGCTCATACCGCCTTCCCCCTTCTTCCATCGGACATCCAGACGTACGGCTGGATACCATCCTTACTTGGTCGAAATTCCTCTTATTCGAACCAAGCGCTTTGCATCATCTTTTATAATGCGCACTTCTAAGGTTTAGAATTAAAACCTAGACCTTTTTAAGGCACGAGTGAATAGGCACCTTCTGGGTGAGCTCGCTTCATCGTCGGCCTCATCTTTGCCCCCTGGCTAGATGCTGGCCAAGAGCACTTCCATTTTTAATAAAAAAAAACTTTGGTTATCCATATATCATGTTAGTACAACTTATACCTACGTATTAGTATTAATTATAACAGCTTAATATTTTCGGACCGATACGACCTTCAAACCTTCAAGAAAAGAGCGTATTCCCTTCTGAAAGGCCGGCAACGCACTTGCGACTCCTCTGATGTTGCAGGCGACGGTAATTGCTTATCATCAGGCGATCCGTCTGCTCATTTACCCCCTATAACATAAAAAGCTCATAAAAAATATCTAAAATGTTAATTATTATAGTAAGTAGTCCGTGTAGTGCGCAAAGAGCCACAGTAAAATGTATAACTTCTCTCACGTTTGCAGCAGTCCAACAATGGCATTATTATTATGCAGGCAGTAAATCTGCCAGTGACGTAATCTCTTTATGACGAGTGATGCATTACCGGCTTTGTATGATGAGACATAAATTACTTTTATGGCTTGTGAAAAAACGTTTAGAAAGTTTGAGGGATTAGTTACGCTGACATTATTATAACTAGTTTTTGGTGAACTATGAAACAAATAAACACATTGAATTATTTTAGTTGTACGTATACTCCTACCTAGTATTGGAGTAAAATTTATTTTAATAGTGATTCTGTGAACTGTACAATTCGCAAGACTTTATCAACAATTTTTAAAACAAAACTTGAAAAAAAAAAACAAATTGAGAAAAAATATCCAAATTATATATACAATTATTATATATAAAACATATAATTATCGAAACTGCTCACAATATTTCACGAGAATCGGTTGAGAAATGCGACCTGTAGAGGAGGAGAAGCCATTTAAAAAAAATAACCAGAAACTAACTTGCTAAAAAAGGCTATAAAATTATCTAACCTGATCAGAAAATTTTACGATAATCGGTTGAGAAATGAGACATGTAGAGGAGGAAAAAGACATGTAGAGGAGGAAAAACCATTAAAAAATATTTTTTCAAAATTTTCGAAAGCTGAATCTGCTCACAAAATTTCACAAGAATTTAGAGAACAGCGGAACATTGGGACATACGA
This sequence comes from Epiblema foenella, assembly GCA_963556455.1. Lineage (NCBI taxonomy): Eukaryota > Metazoa > Arthropoda > Insecta > Lepidoptera > Tortricidae > Epiblema > Epiblema foenella. The sequence continues at coordinate 21,554,318 of OY747104.1, forward strand.
AAGCATTTTTGTCCAAGCTGAAACGGAGAATCTTCGCTCGCTTCGCTTGGCTCGCTAGGTACCTCCAGTGCCTTTACCATGAGTTTACATGACCGTACTCGCTAGCGACTGTGTAAAAAATTGTATGGGCAAAAGTACAGCGCCTCTGGCGGTTACGCTATAGAACTAAGAATCGGCAAACTAAATCGTTTACACAGTCGCTAGCAAGTACGGTCATGCAAACTCATGGTAAAGGCACTGGCGAGGAAACAATAAGGATTGATTGTCCGATACATGATTCTTGACTATAATTATCGGAGTAACAATAGTCAAAAATGTTTGAAGCTAGAAAAAAGTCCACGTGGAGTCTTTATTTTCCTTTTTTTAATTATTCTACTAAACAACGGATTATTAAGCGACACAATTATGTTAATATGATGGTATTTTACATTGTCTAAATTCTGTCAAGAGGAAATTTAATAAAACTTCACACAGTCAGATATTTACTGACATTTGTCAAAAAAAAGCCATTCCCGAATAATGTTGCATCCCGCTTTGTCATGTGCGAATTAGGATATGTTGTATTGACAACTAAAGACAGGTTGCACAATCTCAACACAGTGCATCCTGAGCTCTCAAATCGATTTAAGAATCGGAATTCAATCCCAAATAACAAGATAATGTTAATTAATCGATAATAACTCGAGTTATATGAGCGGATCCGCGCATGATCCCATCCCGGCATTTGTATGATTAAAATCTTCCATACAACCACAAAGACTACTTTGATATATGTATAAATCTTTTATGATATGAACCCTACCAACTCCCTTCAAAACTGCAAGCGAATATCAACTTCGGATTGACGGGCTAAGATTCAAATTAGGTTGCAGTTCTTACTACCACCTGTCAAGTGATATATTGGCCTTAAATAACATATCTTATTTATGTTGAATGGATACAAAATGTATAAAAAGTATGTTTTATTATAAATCGGGCAGGTACGAGTGGGTGGATAACTAAATTTGTACGCAACCTTGTAATACAAGTTTGTATGTATGGACAGCTGCAGATAAATTGAAAGAGATAGTGTTTCTTTCTCTGTTTAATAGGCTTATTGTGTTGCTATCTCAGATGTTATTAGAAGCACTGGATTTATAACGCTTGGATTAGGTATAGTCAACATGAGAAATAAATAGGTACTCTAGTCACAAAATAGGCGAATATGACTTTAGTGACAAGGGCGTAAGAGCGTAGGACAGACAGATATTTTTTTCACTTTTGGAACGTACATATATTTATGTGCTTCACCAGTCGAGGACACAAATATATATACATTTTGGGACCGTATTTCAACGAAAAATGTATACATATTGGCTCGACTGTTGTACAAGACGAGTTCAAAGATAACGTATGTACAGACAAGTGCAAAAATGGGTGCATGCAAGCTACTGAACAATATGTCACATGGATCTTACGTCGGCGCATTAAGGTACATATTTATGAGAGGATTCATTCGATTACATATTTTTACACTTGACTGTACCTACGTTCCTCAAGGTTCAAACATATCTGCGCAACTTTATATCCTTAAAAATAAATTCGCGTTCACATATTAAGTATATTTTTTAGTATGTACTTCTACTGGCCGATAACAGAAAAATATAAACAAAAGCTAAATAACGTCAAGCGTTTGAAAATGGAATGAGTTTAAAACCATATATAACCGCAACCTTCGACACACAAAACGTTCGCCCATTAAACCCTATCATAATTCAACTCGATCGAGTTTTCAACTGGAGTCTATCGAGAGCAAACTACTCACAATCTTATCATGGTTTTACCTTTTTAGCATTATCAACTCTAATGTAATAGCATTAAGGTTGAGTTTAAATCGAGATGTGAATTATATATACGAGTTTTTGAAAGTTGTTCCTCCCTATGACACTCACGCTAAATCTCTCGGAAGGCGGTCGCAGGCAATAAATTTTTATTTCCAAAATAAAAATAATAAAAATATAAATAAATGGCCGGAAACATTTGTCCGGCCGCGTCAAGGGTAATCCAGTCCTGATTTATTATTAATTAGGTTGTTTTTTCAGGAATTACATAAATTCGTAGTAAGCCGACGGGCTGGGTATTATTTAATTTTGGCTTTGTTTCGGATGATGCTTGTTTTGATAATAAAATACCAAATTTTTATTTTGGTTGATCACATAAAAAATGTCATGGCTCTCTCATGTTAACCCCTTAATAGGCGAAAAAAATGCGATTTTTAACTCTAACTACTATAAATCAAGATGTCATTTACACTGTCTCTTTCCCTTCTTCGTCTTATGTCACTCATGTGTCAGACGATATCGATTAAAGTGTTTTATCATTTGTTAAGTTCTAGAGAACTTAGGTCTGAATGATTTTTAATTTTATAAAGTCATTTGAGTATTTTTTTTACGTATTATTTACAATTTTACTGTACTGGAATAACGCTAGGATGATGACGAAGATGTATTGTTTATAATTTACATGATAATTACTTTATTAAACGTAAACTATCTTCAGTCTGTGGCCATCTTTTATTCCTAATAGTAACGTTTTTAAAGCTGCTACATTAATAAGTTACTACTAGCGCCATCTAGTTCATTTGACAGAAACAAGAAACTTTACGAAACGCCGCTCCGTGCATGGATAAACTATGAAATATTATTGTTTACGAGAGTTGAGACAGACTTATTGAAATATATAACGCTAAGCAAACAATGACTTTTGAAAAAAAATGAATTTTTTATTATTTTATGCCCAAAAAATATTTTAATATCATATTAAATAGCTTTTAACGATAATATTCTAACAAAATTAAAAATACTTTCACTACAAGTTTTATTTCTTTGTGTAATTTTATATTTATATTTTCCAATAATAATATTAATAAATTACGAAAAATATGGAAAGCAAATTAATTCTCCCATCTCCCATGGATTCCTTAATCCAAACGGCATCCTTCAAAACATACTGGCCACAAGTGGTAAACGAAAAAAAAAACAAAATTCAAATTTGGAATGATAGTGACTCGCCGTTGCGTCGGCGACCACTAATCGATGCGCGGCACTGCGCTGTCTTCCTTCGTCGGTCATTACGCACCTTTATGGGCGCCCGCCCGCCCCCGCACGCCCCGCGGACCCCTCTAAGGCGGCACAGCACATGACGAATCAATATGCCCCGAACCGACTCAACACTTATTTATTTGACACGATTTATTAGTAGAATGCTTGTAAACTTTCGTATTGGGATAAGTTTCTATATTTTGGAATATTGGATGTCTTTGGATTTTTCTTGACTTTAGATGCTGTCTATTGGACTGTTATTACAAATGGTCAAATTGAAATTCTTGGGACATTTCAGTGATATTACGAAATTTAATCGTGTGTCTGCGTGAACATTAAAAAACCTTAATACTATAAAATATAACCGTTAGCAAAATTTTCTCTTCGGTGACATTGACCTTGCCGGCGGTAGTATGCTTCACCTCTGACACTGAAAAACGCTTCCAAGTAATTGGCAATAGTACCTAATTTAAGAATTATCTTCGAAATTATTGCAATTAGTGCCTAATTTTATTAAATTTTAAAATAATTTGTAGGGATGCGCCGAATTATTCGGTTATTATTCGGTTATTATTCGGCATATTCGGCATGTTTTTGAATGTTCCGTATTCGGACGAATTATTCGGTTCAGTTGCCAAATATTTACCGAACAATTTTGAGAAGGTTTTGTTACAAGTTACAAGAGTGTATTATAGTTACTGCTTCGTGAAATTAATACTTGACCCATTATTAACAGTGATTTAACTTATTTTTTGTCAATATTTCGCTTTGATAATGAACAAAAATTTTACCATACAATTAGTCTGTTTTACAACAATAGACGAAGGAATTACCTTGAACCAAATAATTCGACGACTCTCCGGTTGTGGAATGAGCTCCCTGCCGAGGTTTTCCCGAGGGACTACAGTATGGGGTTCTTCAAGAGAGGAGTGTATACATTTTTAAAGGGTCGGCAACGAGCTTGTGATACCTCAGGAGCTGCAAGCGTCCATAGGCTACGATGACCGCTTACCATCAGGCGGGCCGTACGTTTGTTTGCCACCGACGTGGTATAAAAAAAAATTTGGTCGAATATTCGGTTCGGCAGCTGGACCTAATACAAACCCATATTCGGCGCATCTCTCTAATCATTTTGAAATTGAAATCTTCAAGTTGTCTTTGTATTGTTATTAAATAAAAGATGTTGTGAGTTCTTCAGTTTGTATGTCTTTACTTTATAATTATTGACTTAATAAATTTTATCTTACATAATATTTAATGCGGAGCTCCATGTTACTGTGTCGAGCTATATTGGCAAAGAGACAGCTGACAGCTGTCAAAGTGACATTTTGAAACATAGATACAGTAATAAGGTACAGAGGCATAGATACAGTAGTAAGGTCTTTGTTTTTGTTTTTTATGTGCTATTTTATTATGTGAGGTGTGCAATAAAGAGTATTTGTATTGTATTGTATTGTAAGGTACGTACAAACACTACTACAGTCTTACCTTAGTATGTACACCACCACCACAATATTAGCGGAATTAAATAATTATTTAATTCACTTGTTCTTTAAATATAACTTTTTTTTTTATTAAAAATGGGATCGCTCTTGGCCAACATCTAGCCAGGGGGCAAAGATGAGGCCGACGATGAAGCGAGCTCACCCAGAATTATAGTTTCTCTGTTTATAAGTATGTTTTGATGCAAAAAATGTACCCAACACAATGGGCCATATAAATGAACATTAGTTATCATATATTAGAATATATATGTTATCAGTTTCTTTGTTAATTACAATTTAGATATATATTTATGCAAACAACTTTAAAAGGCGCAAACTAGCCTGTATAAAGTATTTATAGCCTAAATTTTCGTATGTAAGTGATTGTATCATTGTACTTACATTGTAATAGTTGCTTATGACAAATAAAGACATATTACAAAACAAAACAAAACCTTAGTATGAAAGCAGTTTTGTGCTGTTAAGAGCGCTTTAATAAAATGTAACAGGTCCACTAGCGCCACTCGTAAATAATTGTAATTATGTAAATTTAACGATATATAACTAAAAAAGGGGGCTGCTACGTACTGTATTTTGTATTTAAGTACTTTTTGAATCCATCAAACTAGTTTTTACGTTGCTGGATTCGTCTATCTATGAGCTCAAAATTAAACGGCCGTTTTAACTTTGGACGCATAGATTGACGAATCCAGCAACGTAGATACTAGTTTGATGGATTCAAAAAGTACTTAAATACAAACTACAGTACGTACCGGCCCCTTTTTTAGATATCTATCGTTAAATTTAAACAATTACAATTATTTACGAGTGGCGCTAGTGGACCTGCTACATTTTATTAAAGCGCTCTTAAATAATTATTTAATTCACTTGTTCTTTAAATGTAACTTAATTATAGTTTCTCTGTTTATAAGTATAATGTTTTGATGCAAAAAATGTACCCAACACAATGGGCCATATAACACATTAGTTATCATATATTAGAATATATATGTTATCAGTTTCTTTGTTAATTACAATTTAGATATATATTTATGCAACCAACTTTAAAAGGCGCAAACTAGCCTGTATAAAGTATTTATAGCCTAAATTTTCGTATGTAAGTGATTGTATTATTGTACTTACATTGTAATAGTTGCTTATGACAAATAAAGAGCGAGCAAAGCGCAAAGAGCGTTTTACTTATCTTCGTTCCGTTAGCTCCTCCCGAAACTTGCTTCTCACTGTTCCATCTTCCTCATCAAAATTTTATAATTCTTCTTTCACTTTCCGAGCTATTCGGCTTTGGAATTCTTTATCTCCTGATTTGAGGCGTGCTGAATCTCTTGCTGTCTTCAAAAAACAGCTTAAAGATCACTATTTGTCTCTCTCATGACACACTTAAGACTTAGCTCCTTTAGACTATGTGGCTGACTATATATTTGTATATGTTTATGTACGTATATTTTTATACTATATTTATGTATGTTTATTTATCCTTAATTAAATGTTATTGTTGTAATTATTAGTAGGCTTCATATGTATTAACTCTGCACCACCTGCTATGAATCGTTCTGTTTAGATTTCCGCTACCCTAAGGTTGTCTGGAAGAAATCGCTCTTTAGCGATAAGACCGCCTGTTGTTTGCCTCTTCTCATTGTGTTTTTTGTACTGTACTGTATCCTTTGATTGAGGTGTGCAATAAAGAGTATTTGTATTGTATTGTATTGTATAAAGACATATTACAAAACAAAACAAAACCTTAGTATGAAAGCAGTTTTGTGCCGTTAACTACCTACGAACGTTGGCTAGGTTATTATATGTTGCATCCGCCCCCGTCTAAACGGTGCAGTTAGAAATTTATGCGGCGAAGATGACCGTTTCCCGCAACTTTTTAAGGTGTTTACATTTAATAGTTTTATGAGCGCCATAAACACTCGTGCAATGCCAACTTTATATTTTATTTAGCTATTATTTTTAAGCATGTGTGTACTTACTTTATATAAGGAAAAGGTGCACACAGAGCAGGCGAATATACAAGTACAAGGGCGTACTTATCCAGGAATTTCTAACAGCTAACGTTTGAGGATTTAAATAAGAACATCTTATCCTAGGTACAATTAAATAGAATTCCAAATATTGTTATGACATAATTTTCAAGACAAGGTTTAGGGTAAGGCTGGTATATTTTAGTAATAGTCTATTTTTCGCTTTAGGCTATTGATCCTGGTTATTGTCTTTGACGTCCTATACATATCGATAATCTATCTCTTCGTTGATGTAGGTGTAGATTAGTCATGAGCAAAATATTGTTAAGAAATCATTTTCAAGTCAAGGTTTAGGGTAAGGCTGGTATATTTTAGTAATAGTCTATTTTTCGCTTTAGGCTATTGATCCTGGTTATTGTCTTTGAGATTCTATAGATATCGATAACCTATCTCTTCGTTGATGTAGGTATAGTAGTCATGAGCAAAATGTGTCAATAAAAAAAAAATTGATATACTTCATTACTTCACTGTGAAGTATATCACTTATTTAGTTCACTAGTTCAGTTTAGTTCAGTAGCTCAACAGATTGGGTAATGATATCAGTCATTCATTCAATCATAACGTCTGTCACTCTCGGAGCGAATGAGTAGGTAAACGATATGATTTATGAACTGGTATGTCTGAAGTATTGAAGTATATAAATCCGAACTGAACTAGTGAATGAACGAGTGACACGAGGCTTCTTCATTTAAATCGTTCATTCGTCAACTACTCATGTCTAGTATAGATGACTAGCGAGAGGTTCTATGTTACAACATAACTCCTGTTACATGGCTAATGTCTACTCAGAACTTCGAAATCCGAATTTCGTATCGTGCAGTCGCTTTCACTCATATAATATATAACACGAGAGTGAAAGGAACGGCACCATGCGAAGTTCTAAGCAGACCTTCAGGGCATAAATCCAGTGAAAAGTCTATTGTCTTCGTTATTCCGCTGCCCCAGCTTGATTGCTTACATTACTTTGTCTAGGCTAATCTTGAGGGTGCCTTCCAACTATTCTTATGTGTCTGTATGACAGTGTAGGACGTCTTTTTTTTTCCGACTCCACGTTCATAATATATACATGATGTCTTAATTATTGCGTGGGAGCGTTAAAGGGCATATACTGTGACTCAATATCATTGATATGACTGACTCATACGAGGATATTTTCATATCGGCATTTTTGCTGGACTAGAGCATAATGAAGTGAACATTCTTAATGGATGAATAATGTTTAGGAAACAAGAAAGCGTTAATACTAGAGTTTAAGTGATCCAGCGACAAAACTCCCAGTAGCTCGATTCCAGTCACACATCAGATTTGGTTGAAGGCGCTCAACCAACCTCGCTGGAGCGCAAACTCTTAGAGTATTCCAGTGTTTAAACCGCACGCGTGGTCGTGTTGACGGTCTAGTACTAATGATGTCCTTTTTTGAGATATTGTGTTGTATACATATATTTGCCCTTTACGGTAATGTCTACTTAGCTGTGATAGTTTTCCTTTTAAATTCATTATAGATGCTACTACCATGATTTTCTTCACACGCCTAGTAGCCACCGTTTAGCTGGCAGGGGGGGGACTTGACCATAGCAAAAAGTATCACTTCAAAGCTTAATATCACGCCAACCGATTCATGAATCAAAAAATGCTTTTAGAAACCTTATAATATTTGAAAGAGCTATCCAACGATACCCCACCCGATGGGGTTTGGAAGAAAAAAAAATTGCACCACCACTTTACATGTAGGGGGGAGGTACCCTAAAAATATTTTTTATGATTTTATTCTACCGTTTTGTCGGCGTCATTTATATGTATACTCATGCCAAATTACAGCTTTCTAGTACTAACGGTTACTGAGAAAAGCGGGGGGCGGACGGACGGACATAGCGAAACTATAAGGGTTCCTTGTTTACTACGGAACCCTAAAAACACCTATTGAAGAAAGTAATGTCTACAAAAAGCCACTCCATTTCATAAATTAATAAGCAATTAAAAATAAAAGTACAACAGGTCGCCGACACAGCCTACCTGCGGTCGACAATAACAATTTTCTTTCGACAATTTCGCTTCATTAATAGCCGTTTTATGGACTAATTAACGTTTGTTACTTTTTAACGCATGACTTTCACAAACTCTTACCTCTCCTAAACAAAAATATTAATACCAACTTTATTTCAAACATTTAAAGTTTGAAATTAGAAAGCTTTCATAATATAATGAGAACGTGTGAAGATTGCCCCTCGATTTGTTACTTCGCGTAGACATTGTCGGAAGTTTTTTTTCTGAAGCGTAAAGGAAGGAAGACCAAGGCTTCCTCTAGTGTGCCTGTTTAGGTGCTTTTTATGGTAATCGCGGAGATTTGCAGTCGACTCTTAGCGTGATTATTCATGGCTGGAAATTAGGAGGAATAACATAGACTCCAAAAAAAACCTACTTACAAATTTGGCAGCTCTTTTGTTTATACTTTGAAGGATACAATACCGTATACTAGTTTGGAAGTCTAATACTCTAAGAATATTTTTTACATAAAAAGATTTTTATTGTCTGAAATAAGTTCCAATGTACTCTATAATTTTCACAATGAGGGCTATCGAGTATGAATTCGCCGCTAGAGGCGCTAGTGTAGCGCGAGTTCTCCGAAATGTCAAATGTCACTCTTTGTGATTGCGCTACGCGGGTTAATATCTAATGGGGGCTATCGTTTTTGTGCTCACCAGTTGGCGCCACTGTCGAGTAAGGTCCAGCTGTCAAAAATTGTAATTGGTTATTATGGACATGAGAACGAAGTTTACATTTAAATCATATTCAATACCTTAAAACCGTACCGTAAAAATATCGAACATACCGCATTGTACCGCGGTCCCGTTTTGTTCTGAATAAAGGTTCCTCCTTTATATCAGCTCTGTACCTTTACCATGAGTTTGCATGACCGTACTCGCTAACGACTACGCAAACGATTTAGTATGCCGATTCTTAGTTCTATTGCGTAACCGCCAGAGGCGCTGTACTTTTGCCCATATAATTTTTTACGCAGTCGCTAGCGAGTACGGTCATGTAATGTCATGGTAAAGGCACAGGTATTGCAAAATAGTCACCATATTGTTCCAATTAGATATTAACCCGCGTAACGCAACCACAAAGAGTGACATTTGACGTTTCGGAGACGTCACGCTACACTAGCGCCTCTAGCGGCGAATTCATACGCGATAGCCCTCATTGAAACAATATGAGCCTGATTATGGCAAATATGAGTTACGGGTCAATGACTATCAGTTCTTTGAGACAGTTTTGTCTTTCGGAAACTTTTGTCCTCCTTTTTTTCGAACAAAACGGGACTGCGCTACAATGCGGGATGTTCGATATTTTTACGGTATGGTTTTAAGGTATTAAATATGATTGAATGTAAACTTCTTTCTCATGCCCATAATAACCAATAGCAATTTTTGACAGCTAAACCTTACTCGACAGTGGCGCCAACTGGTGAGCACAAAAACGATAGCCCTCATTGCAAGTTCTTCAAGTATACCCATTCATTCGGAGCAAGAGTTAAGAATTGCCAGTATTATAATATTTCGTTACAATTTCATCTGCGTGTAACGGAACGTTACCGACAGAAGGGTTCCGTAATTTGACCATTCAACAAAATTAATTTCGGAGCTGAAAGCAAGCAGATATGGAGTGTTTTCGGCGTAAAAAAAATATTTAGAGGAAGTTCATACTATATATTTGTATATAGATATATACATATTTTTATACTTTATTTATGTATGTATATTATCCTTAATTAAATGTTATTGTTGTAATTATTAGTAGGTTTCGTATGTATTTACTCTGCACCACTTGCTATGAATCGTTATGATTAGACTTCATTTCCGCTACCCTAAGGTTGTCTGGAAGAAATCGCTCTTTAGCGATAAGACCGCCTGTTGTTTGCCTCTACTCATTGTGTTTTTGTACTGTACTATGTCCCTAATTGAGGTATGCAATAAAGAGTATTTGTATTGTATGGTTCATATACAACATCTGGCCTACAATATGTATTTTAGCTTTTCAGAACATTTTACGTGTGAACGATTAAGGCTGGGTTTTATAAAGATGAGTTAGACCAAATGTCAGATCAAATTTCAGTAACTCAGTACATTTTTTGACATAACAAACCGACATAAGGTCTAACGGATCTTTATAAAATCGAGCCTAAGTGTAATTAATTTTCCACGTTGATATCAAGCAAAGGGCAACTGGCTCTCTATATTTTATTATATTAATTAATGCCATTTTGTTCTTATTAGTAATAATGAGAGATTATCTATAGACATTTTATGAGGCCTTATAAGTTTTGAAATGTTTTGATTTCAAATTATGACAAAACTATTGATAATACCAATAAAGTTATTAAAGGCTACAATAATTTTATTAAAGTTTTAGATAGTAACAGCCATTTTTTTATTTTATTGTGTGTAGTAGAATTTAAGCGGAAAAAACAAGTTTTTAGGTGGAAAATGGTCGATTTGGAGTGATGTTTGAAACGATATTTCTTAATGAAAAATCCAAAAAACGCATAAATAGTTTATGACATAAGGCCGCAATAATCCTGTTCTAGATAGTAACATCGAGAAAAAGAGAACAGCAAAGGAAGTTTTCCCTCTCTGTCGCACTTACGTCCGAACGTGCAAGTGTGACAGAGAGCAAAAACTTCGTTTGCTGTTCGCGGTAGCACCCCAGAAAATGGCGTAAATAGATGAACGTTTTTTAACTGATAAGGACCTTTATGTTGTAATGTAAGGCAAGCAAAAGAATTTGAGAGATTATTATTCAACTTTAATTTCAGTTTTTTTAAATCCTAAATGTCGAAAAACCTTTTCTGCCACGTTCCTGTCTAAGCGTTTAATTAGGTTCTTTATCGTCCATTCGTCAAACATTCCATTTCGTCGCTGGCTCAAAAGTCGTTCCGTACCACGCAACACTGGCACCCTCGAATGCATAACAGACAACAGGCAACAGCTAATCCGAACGTTATCGTAAATTGTCAGTTTATGACGTGCGGAACGGCCGCGGGGAGGAGGGGGCGAGTTTTCTAATTTGGCCCCCCACGCCATTTTGACGCGCTAATTCGTGTAAGCAGTTTCTGAACGCGCTTGTTGTGAGCTCTTCAATTTTACACAGGTATCGTTACAGTTGGAGTAAATTTTGTGTTTGTTGTAATAAGGGTGATTTTTGATTGGTTGGTTATTTAGATATGTTGGGAAGGGCGTCCTCGGCTTTTACCTACAATGCAATTTACATACATTCTGTTTGTTCGGTTTTTAAATTGGGAATTAGCTGTGTTAATTGCGATACGTTGTTTTGATACGTCATTGTAATTATTGTTTATTTGGACGTGAAAGATGTTTGTTTAATCCGATATTGGGGATGTCTCTGAATGTGTTTTGTGCGTTTTATTTGTAATGGTGCGGTATACATTTTATTAATTATGCGTGCAACGGAATTCTTCAGTGCGGTTTTTTAATTTAAAAAAATAAATATTTGTGGACAATCTTACACAAATCGACCGAGTCCCAAACTAAGAAAAACTTGTACTATGGGTACTATGTGACGATATACATACTTAAATAGATAAATAAATACATAGAAAACATCCAAGGCTCAGGAACAAGTATTTGTGTTCATCACACAAATAATGCCCTGACCGGGATTAGAACCCAGGACCTCCAGCTTCGTAGGCAGGGTCACTACCAACTAGGCTAAAGTGGTCGTAAAAGACCATAGACTTCAATTTTGTTATTTTTTCATAACTGCACATCGTTTACTATATCGTGTGCTTTTATGACACTAATTCTTGCTGGGTGGGACCAGTAAGCCAACAATACAGTCTACTCACATTCTGCAAATGTGTACTTTTTTATACATTTTGGCTGCTAACCTTGTGTTAACATAGGTAAGTACTTCATCGCTTGTGTCAAAAAATTAGCCAAGTGCGAGTCGGACGAAGGGTCTCAACGGCAAAAAAAATCATGTTTGTTGTATGGGAGCCCCTTAAATATTTATTTCATTCTGTTTTACAATACAATACAATACAATACAATAATTTATTGATAACACCATAGTTACAAGTCAAATATTTACATTAATAATATGAATTATAACACATATTATTATTATTACTTATAGATAACATCTAGGTGTAAGGTAATTTTAAAAACTCCTCTACACTATACAGTGTTAAATCTAGTAGCCATTTTCGTAGCCCATTCTTAAACGCAGCAGTGGAAGTTGCATCCCTAACCGTTGCGGGAAGTCTGTTATAGATCGAGGGTCCCATTATGTATACAGATCTCGCGGACTTTGCCAGTTTGTGCTTAGGTGTGATAAGGCGGTAATGATGTCTGTTACTACGAAGGGCAGGGTTTTTTAGTACCTATCTGTTGTTATAGCGGCAACAGAAATACATCATCTGTGAACATTTCAACTGTCTAACTATCACGGTGCATGAGATACAGCCTGGTGACAGACGGACGGACAACGGAGTCTTAATAATAGGGTCCCGTTTCACCCTTTGGGTACGGAACCCTGAAAAGGATTGATATCTAAAGGCAAGTCTATACTTTAATCTAGCTCTGTCTTCTTTTAAAATTGCCAAAAATACGATTAAGGTCAACCGGTACAAAGGCATCTGTTGACGCTGGAGTCTCGTGGTTACCTGTGTGACATAAGGCTTAAAAAATATATATGCAGATAAAACAATAGACGTGCATATATATAGCTTAAAATAATAATAATAATCATCATCATCATCATTTCAGCCGAAAGACGTCCACTGCTGAACATAGGCCTCCCCCAAGGCTCGCCATTTAGACCGGTCCTGTGCCGTTCGTTTCCACCGGATTCCCGCGACCTTCACCAGGTCATCACTCCACCTTGTCGGAGGCCTACCGACAGCTCGTCTTCCGGTGCGTGGACGCCACTCAAGCAGTTTCTGGCCCCATCGACCGTCAGTCCTGTGAGCAATATGCCCTGCCCACTGCCACTTAAGTCTCGCAATTTTGAAGGCTATGTCGGTGACCCCAGTTCTGCTACGGCTTAAAATAATATATAAATGTATATATCGCATGCAAAATAATATATATATTGTCGTTGATTACTTACCTCTAGCGCCATCTTGTGCCTATTTAAAGAAACGGTTTTTTATAAATAAAGTGTAATGCGAAGGAAAGTGTGCATGTGTGCGCTGTATGACCTTTAGTCGCCATTGCCCCTTCCCGAGGAACACACGTACACCGTTCGCTCGCATTTTGGCAATTTTTCCATTCAAAATCCGTCTTCTCATTTCCCGCACTTACCTACCATCGACAGCATCAATGGGTAAAATCCGTCTTTTGACGATTTAACACAACACATTACTTTAGAACTACTTTCGCCCTCTAGTTTAAAAGTTTGGAACTAAATAAAGTACCTCTTAAGTTTCCTGTGTATTATACAGGGTGTAACAAAACTAGTGGGGATGCGTTTAAGGGCATATTCGGTATCGTGTTCTGATTAGGAAAAAATACCTAGATGAAAAAATTTTTTGACGCAATAAAACTAAAACTGCCAGGCTCAAGTAGGACTGGGCCGGCCACGTCTGTCGCACGCATCCAGATAGATGGGCTAATGTAGCCACCAAGTGGGTGCCACATGATGGACGACGCAGACGGGGCAGGCCCAGACGGGATGATCTGGATGCATTTGCCAAGAATTGGGAGGAAGAAGCGCTCAATAGAGAGACCTCGAAAACATGGGGAGAGGCATTTGCCCAGCAGTGGGACAGCCAATAGGCTATAAAGTAACTAAGTAAGTAATTTTTTGGCCCTTGTATGGACAGTTGGCTGCCCCATAGAAAAAAATAAGAATATGCCCTTAAACGGATTCTCACTAGTTTTGTTACACCCTGTATCTCTAACCGAAGACTCGATAAAGGGAACTACACTCCAGCGCAGTACATAGCAACAAATACTATGTCTATATATGTAGATGCAAATATGTTATTACCGAGTAATCATTTGTAGCTCGTTTTATTTCAACAGGCGGACAGACAGACGGACATCTAATATCCCACGGACATGAAACTGATCCGCGGCCGTATTCCGTTATAACTGCAGCCGGACATTACCAACACTTATAACCATACAAATTATACAACGTTTCAAACGTTAATTAGGTGGATCAACTATTCTTTGTTGCTCGTTGCCATGGCTACGTCTCCTGAGTTACTCTTTAAAACTGTGATTTTATACTCTTTACTGGAGTCTTCTCAGCTAGGCTAAACTCCCAGCAGCTCGATTCCACTCACACCTCAGATTCGCAATCTCACTGGAGTATTAGAGTATTCCAGTGTTCCAAATCACACGCGTGGTCGTGTCGGAGGTTTTCCCCTGGATTTTTCCCTGGCTACGCTCCAACCGCGCACTCCTATCGCTGTATTAGGCCCGGCCTATAAAGCCACAGTCAGTTTAAAAAAAAAGGTGGTTTCGCCGGGTAGCCCCTAAAATGTTGAATTATGGTCGTTTCTACAGTTTCTAGGTTACGTAGGATTATACCGGGACCTGACATAGATTATAGAAATAATCCCGGGAATTATCACTTGCAAATCCACACTATTTAATGGATGTTATTATACATATAAACCTTCCTCTTCAATCACTCTATCTATTAAAAAAAACCGCATCAAAATCCGTTGCGTAGTATTAAAGATTTAAGCATACATAGGGATATAGGGACAGAGAAAGCGACTTTGTTTTATACTATGTAGTGATATTAATATCTCTGGACTGGAGGCCTCTCAGAATTCGACTCCCAGCCAGCGCTCGCGCATCAACAATTAATACTCTTCATTTAATCGATTCCTTCAATTATTCCACCTTGATATATGTTAATCCCCTCGGTTATTGTTGCCTATAATTACGTGGGAGTTCCACCAATGACAGGTATTGATGTTTTTAATCTGATGTTAGGATAAGACATTAGTATGCGCGTACGACTGATTTGTGGTGCGGGTAATTATTGGATTTGGGGTTATTTATTGGGGTAACCTTGACGGTCCGTTTCGGCTGACATGACGAGTGGCAGCCATTTCGGTTTTCGAAGTGGGATGAAAAAAGAAAACGATAAGGAGAGTGAGACGGCATATTTAGATTAAGCTAAAGATGCCTTTATCTGAATGTAAAAAGGCCATTCTACTTTTTCATGTACATAATTTTCAGACATATTTTTTTAAATGCAGATTTTGGAATACTTGGCCCACACTTTTTTTTTTGTATTGTTATTTAGGAAGACGTTTAATTGCAGTATCACTTCCAACAGTTTTAGTAATTAACGAACCACAGCTAATATCTATAAATCAAGTAACTCAGTGGTCCTTGGATGTCTCTAGAATTGCCCAATTCCGAATGTTAGGTAATTCCGAAAATAACAAATTCCTGTCTAACTAACCGCTTTTAATACATCTCATCATCATCATCATCAAAATGAAATGTTAATTTTTTTGTTGATGTTTGGTTGTGCTACAAAATAGCTTAGTTAAACTGGAATTTGTTATTTTCGGAATTACCGAGGACGCCTTACTGAACCCAGAACCCAAAGAATTGAAGCACCGCTGTTAGCTCTTGTTTTTACAATGAATATACTTACAAGCTACTGTCAACTAGTCTTCCAAATTGTCAATATTAAGGGTCGGTTGCACCAATATATGATCACAGACCGGTCATCGTCAAATATGGCGCCGGCAGCTGTCATCCCATAGACACCTTGTCAAACTTTTCATACAATCATATTTTAACGAACACAACTTACGAATACAGACGGTTTGGTAACCCACCCTAAGGCTCGGTTTTATAAAGATCCGTTAGACCTTATTTCGGTTTGTTAAGTCAAAAAATGTACTGAGTTACTGAAATTTGATCTGACATTTGGTTATAAAGATCCGTTAGACCAAATGTCAGATCAAATTTCAGCAACTCAGTACATTTTTTGACATAACAAACCGACATAAGGTCTTTATAAAACCGAGCCTAAATGTACTTTTTCAGCTCCCTACGTTAAATTACTAATAATTACCAAGAAATCAATTAAAGCTAATTCATCACAAGACCTCACATCCGTCATTCCATAATCGAAATGTTTTTTGCTTATCTATGTTTCCCTGGGTTACAATACGTCATGTCGCACATCCACATGATTACCTCCCGACGGATTAGAAACAGACAATACCGAAACAGCTTAAGCGAAAAAGAGACGACAGGCTTTTAGTCCCTTTCGTTACTTGAAAGACGTCAATGCGAAGTAATGAGCGAATATTGGAAGGACAGAGGCGCGAAATAAAAAGAGAAAACTGCATACAGAAAAACATGACGCTTACGCCCTCTTTTAGAAGATTCAGTAATAATGGTAGCATCTGCCACCAGGGGCGCTGGCGTCGTGAAATTTGTCAATTATGTTTTTTTTTTATGATTTTCTTTTTACGTCTTGTGTTAATCTTCTGTTATCAAGGCGATGTGTGAATGTGTTCCCAAATGTGATCGAATATGTCGGCTTGTCGCGAGGTTTATCATTTTAGGTTTGTTTTTATAAAAAAAGTCGTTACTCTAAAGTTTCTCATTTTTATAAATTCTTATCAAATTGTGGGTTAAAGAAGTTATTTTCATGCATTGCTAATACTATCACTACATAGTATAAAACAAAGTCGCTTTCTCTGTCCCTATATCCCTATGTATGCTTAAATCTTTAAAACGACGCAACGGATTTTGATGCGGTTTTTTTTAATAGATAGAGTGATTGAAGAGGAAGGTTTATATGTATAATAACATCCATTAAATAGTGCACCCGGGGCGGGTCGCTAGTTACATATAAATGTGAGAGTATGTTTTCGGTTTGTGGTTCCAGAGTTTCCAGAGGCTGCACTCCGAACTTCGTATCGTGCCATCCCTTTCACTCATATAATGTATAACACGAGAAACACTCTCGGAGTAGTCAGTCCCTTTCGGTACTTCAGTCAAGGTTGCTAGAGCTCCCGAAGATGCACTGCGTTGAGAGCGAGGGACCTAAATGTGTTCCTTCTATTATCAATACAGTGCATCCTCAAATTTCATAAAGGGTCGGCAACGCGTACGTGACTCCTTTGGAGTTGCGGGCGTCTATAGGCTGCGGTGGCCGCTTACCATCAGATGCACCGTAAGCTTGTTTGCCACCGGCGTTGTATAAAAAAAGTATGCCCTCAGTTCACTTTCTTATTGATATCATCATCATAATAATATTTAAGAGCTTGGCTCTTGTCGGTGGAGTAATTGCCAGCTTATTCTACATTCAGCTTTGTCCTTCACTTCTTTGTATGACGTAGCATTTATTTTATGTTTTATTTGCTCCATGTACGTCATTCTAGGTCTTCCCCTTTTCCTTTTTCCCTCTATCTTTCCTTCTATTATTGTTCTGATCCATTCGTCATGGCGTATGAGATGTCCTATCATTTTTCCTCTTCTGTTTTCTGTTTTGTGGATAATCTTATATTTGGTCTTATTGATATAAGACGAAATAAAAGAATAACCTTTTACTCGAGAAGGCCACATTTGTCTGTCTAATCTATATTCTCAAATTTTCACGTACCGGTGAATAGCTTTCGATATCATTTCGTTTTGAAATAATGTAGTTTGAATGGCTGGGGAGGGGAACTGGTACTTAGCCTTCAGAAAAGTTTGTTAACAGTAAAAAAAAAAAAAAAAAAAAATTGAACTGTTTATTACATATATATTAATTACATTGGAGTAAATTTTTGGTAAAGGAAAACATCGTAAGAAAACCGGTCTAATCCGGGTCGCTAGGCCAGTTACGCGGCCTCCGTCAGTTTGCGGCCTTCAGAACGAAGTTTTTTCAATTAAAGGTATTTAAATTATTACATGCCCTAAATACATACAATACAATACAATACAAATACTCTTTATTGCACACCTCACATAATAAAATAGCACATAAATAAATTAAATAAATAAATAAATCATCATCATCATCATTTCAGCCGAAAGACGTCCACTGCTGAACATAGGCCTCCCCCAATCCCTTGGGGGGGATTTGCCATAGTCGCCACGCTTGGCAAGCGGGTTGGCGACCGCAGTTTGATGGTGGTAATGATCGAAGGATGCTGCTGCCCACCCTCCGATTTTCCCTAATTCGCCTCCTACGAAACCCACGGGAAGAGATGGGGTGGCGCAATTCTTACCCGGCAACCACACGGGTCAATATAATAAATAAATATTAGAGGACAATCTTACACAAATCGAACTAGCCCCACAGTAAGCTCAAGAAGGCTTGTGTTATGGGTACTAGACGACGATATATTTAATAGATATAAATACTTAAATACATAGAAAACATCCAAGACTCAGAAACAAATATTCATGCTCATCACACAAATATTTGCCCTGACCGGGATTCGAACCCAGGACCGTCAGCTTCACAGGCAGGTGCACTACCCACTAGGCTAAACCGGTCGTCAAAAAACAAAAAAACAAAGATACCCCCAGAGACAGAGGCAGAACAACAGGCGGTCTTATCGCTAAAGAGCGATCTCTTCCAGACAACCTTTAGGTAGTGGAGAAATAAAATATAAAGCTGAAAAGTGGGTGGTGCATAAACTATTATGAGAAAAAAAGAAAAAAAGACAGACATAGTGAGTCGTATGCGTTTTAATTAGTAGCTATTTAATGGGAATATATTAAAAAAGCAAGAAAATATTCTTTCAATTCATCAACTCATCCAAGTGGCCGCAAACTGGCGCATCAAATTAACAGGCCGTAAACCCACCTACCGATCCTAGTAGTTTTCGTTAAACCAGTGAATATGCTACGCGAAGCCATGGGCGGAAGCTAGTAATGTGATATAAGTGGGTGTGCCTGTCGATTAATGCCTCATGTTATGAAAATAAATAAATTATTTTTATTGCCAAGCCAATAAATTATCATTATTAATGTATCGGTCAATTGGTAGAAGCATGTGGCTATGCTAACATTGCTAACAGCTGTCATACAGTTATTTCTATTAGCTTATTAATAATTTTAATTTATTATTATTATTTTACGTTTAGATTCGTTAGTATTAATTTCGTTAAAGAATCTTGAAGAATTCAGTACTTATGAAGCCTTTATATAAAGTGTCCACTAGCGCAACTTGTAAATAATTGTGATTATAAATTTAACAATCATCATCATCATCATCCTAGCGTTATACCGGTACAGGTGCATCCTAAAGGATGCCCGGGGTCCTCTACCTAATCCCAAGAGTTGTCGTAGGCACTAGTTTTTACGGAAACGACTGCCATCTGACCTTCCAACCCGAGGGAGAACCAGACCTCGAGTGGGCAACTTGACTGTTAGAAGTACTCGAGCCCCGCGAAGGCCTCTTACTTAACTTGGTTTTTTGACAATATTTCACTTTGATAATGAACAAAAATTTTACCATTCTATTAGTCTGTTTTACTACCTACAATAGATGAAAGAATTACGTTGAACCGAATAATTCGGCCGGATGTTCGTATTCAGTCAAACCCATATTCGACGCATCTCTAATTTAAATTAAAGGAAACATTCAAAAATTTACTCTCCGAGCAGAATTCGAATAAATAGTTCTATCATTTTTTTTAAATTTGTGGGTTACATATCAACTAATTTTAACTATAACATCTCAAAAAACTGCTTATGTATATACGTATTTGTAAATAAAAATCTATTTATAATCTCAAACACCTCACTAGGAAGTCATTAAAATACCTCATTCCCGCGCAAAACACCATGATGGATTAACGTCACACGTTTTCTTTTTAAAAGGCAAACAAACTCTGCATACAGCCAGCCAGAGCCAGCTAATATCCGTTAATACCTTGCCAATCATGTCACGAGTCAATTTTCAATTTTCCCGCTTAATAAGAACGTCAACGGCGAACAAAACGCGGTTATTGCGTTTGGTTATGATAAAAGTTAGCAACAGCTTTATTTTTAAAATGGAACGTTTTGTTATTTTCGCCATTATTGAGTCAACTACATTGTAAATTGCTATTGTAATTTCGGGATTGACTTTTGTAGAGAATAGGTTATTTATTTTTAGTTGATCTAAAATAAAAATAATAACAAATTAAAGAACCAAACTATAATCACGCAAATACAGTTAGCATCAAAAGTAAATACGCATATGAAGAGATCAAAAGCTCTTATTCCTTTACAATAAAGTCTTTTGACCTATTTACGAATCGCTTGTTCAATATTAAAGGGTCCTATGTTTCACTTTCAACTGTTTCAACCAATTGAAATTTGAACATTGTCACGGTGACACTAAATCTAAATTTACACCGTGAAAATATAACATAGTGCCTTTTAATATTGAGCTAACGGAATATTATCAGTAAGTGTATGATGTATTCGCTCAAGTGTAGTCAAAGAACGTATTAGATAATTTCGTCAGCTTGGCAACGAGCAGAGTGGCGCAGTGGAAGCGTGCTGGGCCCATAACCCAGAGGTCCGTGGATCGAAACCACGCTCTGCTAGGCATTCGCCGATTCTTTTTGCTTTTTTTTCTTAAAGATTTTTATGTAATTTTGTCTTTATTATTGTAATCTTGTATGTATTTGATATTAATAGTAAACTTATACATTTTGAGACTTTTTTTGTTGGATTTTTATAAAAAAAAACGTTAATTGGCTTCATAGTTTCATTGCTTGTAACGCTTGTAACAAACTTCAGTTTTTACGATAACTTCTACTTGAACGAGTTTACTTTAAAATGAATTAAAAAAAAAACATAAACAGTTCCGTAAGTCTAGGTAAAATCTAAAATTTTACAGCAAACACTATGATATTCTTCATAAGTAAGTAAAGTGTACGATAATATAATATACGTTTTTGACCCCCCACAATACAATGTCCATTGTACTGATAGCCACGAGCAAGCGCGAGCTGTCATTACGGCAGCTAAATCAAAATGGCCGCGATTTCAATTAAACATAAATCAGCGCGGACATAAACTAATGGTTTCGATTCACTTTGATTCGTGTTACTTTCGTTTTTTCGACGTTATGTTTATTTGTTTTATTTATTTATGGAGATCATAATATAGTACCTATGTACCTAATAGGTAGAAAGTGGATCTAGACTACATTGCTTTTCAAATGGGTTTGTACATTGACATCTGTCACTTAGCTGTCATCCCAATTGATACTTGTTTACAATTCATACCTACTTATTACATATGAATGCTAAACTCTATCTAACTCTATTTGTCGTCTGTCTGTAACCTTTTCGCGCTCGCTGAATGGATTTAGATGAAATTGGGCGTGGAGATTGTCTGAGACCACAGAAAAGACATAGGATAATTCTTATCCCAAAAACCAGCTTAAGGGGTGTTAATGGGGAGGGAATTTGTAGGCGATTAAGCCTGCACCTAAAACAATTGAATAGCAATTGTTTTTCTAAAGCTAGCTAATTTTACAAGGTCATTTTTTTTAAATGGCTTCAACTCCTTTCTGATTTTAGCAAGGTGGATTTGCCAATTACAAGGACATTGTCGTACTATTTACCCATGACATGTTACATTTACAAATGGCTTCAATGATATGGGTTTCGACATGTTACATTTATAAAAAAATGGCTTCAATGATATGTTTTCCTCTCCCGAACCGTCGTTGTTATTGGCAATTAAAACGAGTCATCACCGAAATAAATATTTAAGAAATCTATTATTTTAACAAATAGGTATCAGCACGATATATTAAGCTGTTAAACCACGATATATTTCATATTAAACATAAATATTTCGATTTGACAAAACCATGAATATGAATGTTTCCCGTTAACTAATCCACGGACGATCCTTACATTGATTTATAAGGATATTGGTACATCATTTTCATTACCAACCGGTCATTACGACCCCCAGTCATGCGATCAAGACGTCTCAATAAAACAACGTTTATGCCAACGCAATAAGGAATAGTTAACATCATCGAAAACCATTTATTTATAGCCCGCTTTAACGATGACGAATAAGAGATACGTTTGTAAAAACCCTTTTGAGTTGACGCGTGATATATTCGTGCGCGCGAGTGTTATAAAGAACACGGCGGGGTGCGCCGGCGCAGAGCTGTGATTGGTCGGTATAATGACCGCGAGCGCAACGCTCGATCTTCCCGCAACTCTGACGTCGAGTAATGGTGCTGGCGTGGTAAGCCAATGACTGATAGGCACCTTTGAACCTATTGTGTCTGTAATATATAAACTGTTGATCGCGGGCCTTGGAATGAGTATATATTTATGCTCGCTCGTACAGGATATCTAGTAAATCAGGTGGTAACTGACACTGATTGTCCATCGGTGAATATTGAAGTTGTCTAAAGAAAAAGAACTATAAGAAAAACTGAGACAAAAAATAAGCGCTCATTGTCAGCGACAAAACTCTCAGTAGCTCGATTCCACTCATACCTCAGATTTGGCCGAAGCCGCTCAACCAATCTCACTGGAGCGCAAACTCTGAGTATTCCAGTGTTTAAACCACCCGCGTGGTCGTGTCGGAAGTTTCTCCTGGATTTTCCCCAGGCTACTCTCCAACCGCGCTCTCCTACCGCTTTATTGGGCCCGGCATATAATAATAAGAGATCTATCCATAGCTGCATATTATTGCCACTCAACGATCGGTAAATGTAGAGTTGCAACCTCAAGCAAAGCAAAATTAGTTATTAGTAGTAATTAGCATCCGATTTCAGCCTTGAAAAGATCCGAAAACAGTCGCGAGGATCCGCCACGTATAATTTCATTATTTTCTCACACATCATAGGGAAGCGGCCCGATTTTATCCGTGGTCCGACTTGACCCCCACAAGATCCACCAGAGGCCTGAAATATCCGAAATCGGACCAAAAGATCCGCACTGGCAACACTGATTAGGTGCCATACAAGCCCCTTATTAGGGTTCCGTACCCGAAGGGTTCATATGGAACCCTATTACTGTCGCTCACGCGTCCGTCTATCCGTCGTCTGTCACAAAAGATTTTTTTTAACTTCCCTTTGACCTATGAATTTAAAATTTGGTAATAATGTTGATTATTTTACCAACAAATACTAATATATGGCAAATTTGATTTTTTATTCCAGATTTCTTTATTTTTTCCTATTAAAAAAACTTAATTTTGCGGTTGGTTCGGATACCTAAATGTGCGAGGTCCGACACGCACTTGGCCGGTTTTTACTCTAGTAGTAGCTAATTCTAAATATAGCATAACTGCGTGCTTTAAACACACTGACAAGCACCAGTAATGGACAAATTCTTCATTCAAAGATCATATTATTTTAAATTGATTGAAGTACATATAGAAAATTAATCACTCGAAGTGGCTTTTAAATAAGAGTTAATGTGTGTCATTGGGTCTTTGTCCATTACTGGTGCTTTTACCCTATTTCTATAGTTGGATTCCGTGGTTCAAATTGCTACAGTGTAGCTCCACCCTTAGGCATTTAATTCTGCCTTTCACTTAGGTAGGAAACTGCATAATTATTACATAATTATGCACTAACAGGTAAAATTGACACGGAAATTCTGATTATAGAGTTTAGTCATTATAAAGCTAATTCCAGTTAAATGATTATGTAACACGAAGTCATAAAATGAAATGAAATCATTTATTTTTCAATTTAGGCATATTACATGCATTTATGAATATCAAAAAACTACCACCGGTTCATAAAATAAACCTCTGCCTCGAGAAGAACCGGCGTAAGAAACTTGGCGAGGGGTCATTTTTTCAAAACAATATACAATTGAATATAGTCATACAGTTCCAATGACTTACTCTTGTAAAAAGTTTCTGTTAAGAGGCCTTATAAGTTTTAAAATGTTTTGGTTTCAAATTATGACAAAAGTATTAACAATACCAATAAAGTTATTAAAGGCTACGATAATTTTATTAAAGTTTTAGATAGTAACATAGCCATTTTTTGATAATATTGTGTATAGTAAAATTTAAGCGGAAAAAAACAAGTTTTTAGCTTGAAAATGGTCGATTTGGAGTGTTGTTTGAAACGATATTACTTAATGAAAAATCCAAAAAATACATTTAAAGTTTATGACATAAGATTGCAATAGTCCTGTTCTAGATAGTAACAATGAGAAAATGTCAAGTTGCGTGGCAATTCAAACAGAAAATGGCGTAAATAGATGAGCGTTTTTTAACTGATAAGGACCCTTAAAAAAATCTTAATGGTACAAGCTTTTATTGCCGAATGTACTTTTTTCCACAGTCATCAACTACTCGTTGAGACGGTTCTAATGAGACACTACTAGCTATATCTTGTGTGTACGAGCTGCTGTGACCACCTTCTGTCTCCAACATCACATCAGTGTTTTACCGTGAGTCTGCATGACCGTACTCACTAGCGACTGCGTAAACGATTTAGTATGCCGATTCTTAGTTCTATTGCGTAACCGCCAGAGGAGCTGTAATTCTGCCCATACAATTTTTTACGCAGTCGCTAGCGAGTACGGTTATGTAAACTCACGGTAAAGGCACTGCTCGGTATTAGAACCATAATATACACGAGGTCAAAAAATTCGGGTCACCCTAAATTAAAAAACCGCAATAGGTTTTTCTAAATATTTTAACTAGTTTTATTTAAATGATATGTTATTCTTCGATCCCGGTCTCCTATCATAAAAATACCGATCTCTAAAACTGACGATTTTTGCGATATATCGCTCCGTTAGCATTATGTATTTATGGGTTTTTAGGAGTCCGATTTAAACCTGAAAACGTTAATTTTTTAACTGTTTTTTTACAGGTTAGATGTAAAATTAAATAAAGACCATGACAGGATTAAAAAACTTTACAAGTTTGCACTACTTTACAAAATATAACGGTATTTCACCGACCCGTATTCTTTGTCCGCTAGTGTATTATTGTCACCAAACTTATGATAAGTATGCCAAACAGCGCAATCCGATACTAGCAATTAAGTGGCTGATCTGATCTGATGAAAAGGATCGCATGAGGACAACTTTCATATATGAACAGTGCAAGTTAAGTAATCCTAATCCTAATATCCTAATCCTAATAATATTATAAACGTGAAAGTTTGTGCGGATGGATGTACGTTCCGCTTAATGTCAAAAACTACTGAACGGATCTCTATGAAACTTTCCAGTATTGTAGCTTAGACATCAGAATAGGACATAGGTTACCTTTTATCCGCGGGTAACACCACAGGGCGCTGCTGGTAATATTATAAACGTGAAAGTTTGTGCGGATGGATGTACGTTCCGCTTAATCTCAAAAACTACTGAACGGATCTCTATGAAATTTTCCACTATTGTAGCTTAGACATCAGAATAGGACATAGGCTACCTTTTATCCGCGGGTAACATCGCAGGGCGCTGCTAGTAATATCATAAACGTGAAAGTTTGTGCGGATGGATATACGTTCCGTTTAATCTCAAAAACTACTGAACGGATCTCTATGAAACTTTCCAGTATTGTAGCTTAGACATCAGAATAGGACATAGGCTACCTTTTATCCGCGGGTAACACCGCAGGACGCTGCTAGTCCTAAATAATTTGTAAATAAAAAATCAAAGCCCAGACGGTGGCAATCAAAATGTCTCGTTTGTCATACTCCTGTCTCAATAAAAGACTTTCTCGCCATAAACCTAATGACACAAATATGGCGCCGCGTGCGCAGCGGGTGGATTGAGATGCGCGTGAGTGCCAACTTTTATCTTTATTGGGTTAAAATGACGGGTTGATTGTTACCGGATTTCGTATTGATTGAGCATCCTTTGGTCGAAAGTTGGAATTTTATGGCACTTTTGTGTTGGTGAATTGCATAATGCTTAAAACAAAATAAAAACTCATACATATTTCTGTTTTATTTTTAATGGATAAATAGTAAATAAATAAATATCTTTGGACAATCTTACACAAATCAACCTAGTCCCAAACTAAGCAAAGCTTGTACTATGGGTACCAAGTGAAGATATACATACTTATATAGATAAATAGATACTTAAATACATAGAAAACGTCCAAGACTCAAGAACAAATATTCGTGTTCATTGTTCATCACACAAATACAAGCCCTGACCGGGATTCGAACCCCTGACCTCCAGCTTCGAAGGCAGGGTCACTACCAACTAGGCTAAAGCGGTCGTCGAAATAGTAGATTGGTAATCAAGGGTTGAAAGCCACCCATTTCAGACAAGATATTATTATTAAGATATTAAATTAAGAATTAAACGTACTTAATATGTTTGTTGCCTTTCTTCAATCTAACTATGATTCACCGTACTTTTTCTTTTTAATAATTTTCTACTCTAGAGCAGAAAAGTACCACTTTCAACACGCCGCCTATATGAACAATGACCCACTTTCAGGCTCGGTTTAATAAAGATCCGTTAGACCTTATGTCGGTTTGTTATGTCAAAAAATGTACTGGGTTATTGAAATTTGATACGACATTTGGTCTAACGGATCTTTATAAAACCCGGCCTAAGAGTATGAGAAATGAAAATCTACTTCCCTACTTGGTAAGTGGCTAAATAATGATGTCCCGCATCGTGCAAAGTTGTATTGTAACCGCGAGTGTGGAACTGAAACAACAGCTAGGTAATGGATTCTAGGGTTGAACTACGAGCTGGCGAAGTGATTCTATGGTTCGAAAATAGAATCTTGAGCGAAGCGAGTGGTTCAAAATTATAGTCCTTAACGTAGCGAGTATTGCAACACACGATACATGAAATAACTTTGCATCCGTGTGCAACACAAATTTTTTCACCTCAATAAAGCGAGAAAAATACTACATAAGAAAAAGGTTCAGAGACCTTATACATCTCTGAGGATTTTATTATTTTCATGTTGACGCTTATAGATATATCTCAAAATATTTTATTATGGTGTGTACCTACCTTATTACCTTTTATCTTGACGCTTAGAGACCTTATACATCTCTAACAAATCTCGGTTGTTATTAGTTTCTTAGTCTTATTTTCGACATATAACACTACATTTAATTAATGATACTTTGATTATTGTATTATTTTATTTGATGTACCTAGATAGATTTTGACTTGTAAAAGTACCCTTCAGGCCTATTTGCACGATAAATGTTTTGATTTAGATTTTTGTTATTTCTGTGGCCCTAATTTTCTTTTGAGTTTAGAGAAGTGACTTATGATAGTAATGATTATGAGTCCACTGTTTTCATAATTATTGTCTCAACCGTCATTTTCAGCTTCAAAAAATGACAATGGCTATGTTTTAATGGCCACATGTCTTGACTTGTATACGAGTAGCGCTCCCTAAGAAAAGTTCTTTTTGTGGCCCCAATTTCCTTTTGAATAGTAGAGAAGTGACTTATGATAGTAATGATTATGAGTCACCACTGTTTTTATCATTGTCTCAACCGTCATTTTCAGCTTCAAAAAATGACAATGGCTATATTTTAATGGCCACATGTTTTAAACATGACTTGTATACGAGTAGCGTTCCCTAAGAAAAAGGTTTTTTTGTGGCCCCAATTTTCTTTTGAGTTTTAGAGAAGTGACTTATGATAGTAATGATTATGAGTCACCACTGTTTTCATCATTATTGTCTCAACCGTCATTTTCAGCTTCAAAAAATGACAATGCGGGCTATATTTTAACGGCCACATGTTATAAACATGTCTTGACTTGTATATAGTAGCGCTCCCTAAGAAAAAGGTTTTTTTTGTGGCCCCAATTTGCTTTTGGTTAGTAGAGAAGTGACTTATTAATTAACTAGCGACCCGCCCCGGCTTCGCACGGGTGCACTATTTAATGGATGTTATTATACATATAAACCTTCCTCTTCAATCACTCTATATCTATTTAAAAAAAACCGCATCAAAATCCGTTGCGTAGTTTTAAAGATTTAAGCATACATAGATAGGGACAGAGAAAGCGATTTTGTTTTATACTATGTAGTGATGATGATTAAGTTTGAGTCACCACTGTTTTCATCATTATTGTCTCAACCGTCATTTTCAGCTTCAAAAAATGACAATGCGGGCTATATTTTAACAACCACATGTTTTAAACATGTCTTGACTTGTATACGAGTAGCGCTCCCTAAGAAAAAGTTTTTTTTTGTGACCCCAATTTTCTTTTGAGTGGGAGAGAAGTGACTTATTAATTAATGATTATGAGTCACGACTGTTTTCATCATTATTGTCTCAACCGGCATTTTCAGCTTCAAAAAATGACAATGCGGGCTATATTTTAACAACCACATGTTTTAAACATGTCTTGCCTTGTATACGTGTAGCGGTCCCTAAGAAAAAGGAATTTTTTGTGGCCCCAATTTAATAATAATAATAATTCTCTATTGCAACCATGGTGAGATACAGTTCTTAGGAATACAGTTATTTGAACCTCATGGATCCTACTAGGGTATAGCAATCATTTTACAATCTAGTAATAAAGCCTTAGAACTAATATAGATCCACATGCAGGTAAAAACAATACATTTTCTTTTGAGTAGTAGAGAAGTGACTTATTAATTAATGATTTAGTATGAGTCACTACTGTTTTCATCATTATTATCTCAACCGTCATTTTCAGCTTCAAAAAATGACAATGGCTATTTTAACGGCCACATGTTTTAAACATGTCTTGACTTGTATACGAGTAGCTCTCCCTTCACTAGTGCGGTAAACAACGTCACCGTTGAAGGTAATGAATCGGGTCTCAACGGGCGCATCCGTCCGGCAACTTCTGATCCGGGAAATTTGGATTTTAAATGATTAGTCCGGGTCGGGTCGCCGGACGGGGAACTAGTAACGTTAGCCCGGGACGAATGATGGATGGTACCTATTGAAACGGAAACACCAAGCTGATTTATATTCCTTTATTTTAATATAAACAATGACAATGTCAATAAATTATCGAAATTGGTTTGACAATCACATAATATCTCACCTTAAGCAATTTCTGGCCGCACTATCCTTCAACCCCGTCATTTATTTATTTACTAGCGACCCGCCCCGGCTTCGCACGGCTGCAATGCTGATACTAAATACATATAAACCTTCCTCTTCAATCACTCTATCTATTAAAAAAAACCGCATCAAAATCCGTTGCGTAGTTTTAAAGATTTATGTATGTATGTATGTAAGCACTTTATTGTACACAATAACAGGTTAAAACAATATACATGTCACATAAGATTAGAGTACAAAGGCGAATTTATCCCTATGAGGGATCTCTTCCAGCTAACCTTTGAGGGATTGAGTGTAGAGTGAGAGAATGAGATAGACAAACTTACACAGTGTACTAAAACTTTTCAATAAGGAAACTTATAGCTAAAACCAAAACAATATATAACAACTATAACATATAATAAATACATATCATAAATATATACGTATTTATAAACATACATAGGGATATAGGGACAGAGAAAGCGACTTTGTTTTATACTATGTAGTGATTATCTAGGATCACTAGCAGTGGCAACAACAGGCTAACGACCGTACACAGAAAAGTACTTGGTTTAGATTTAATTGCGCTACCAATTACAGATGAACACAGCATGCATTACAGGAAGCGTCGACTTTAGAAAAACAAGAAAACATCTACATAATGAATATGAAAATATATTTATTGGGTATCAATACATCAACTTATGGTACATGGAGTGCACTTATTACTAGATAAGCCTAGGAAAGGTGTCCTGTGTCCTAAACTAGGTAAACCTGTCTTATATATACGTAATATGCTTAAAAATAAACTAGGAAAGAAAAACCAAGCGGGTCCAAACTCTAATGGCGAATGGCTATGGTTATTGAGGCACTTCAACCGATAATCGACAGCAGTTTCGCTTTAAATCGATGTAAACTGTTAATTTAATTGATTATATTTTAGGAACTGCTTCTTCTTCGACGTTCAGTCCTAGAATGCCTGATGGCCCATCGCTTGGCGCTGACCATCCTTACTCTCCCGCCAATTTTACAGCTACCCACTCTGCGTTCTCTGATTGGTGGTTATTCAGCCAATCAGAAGAAGCAGCCAATGAGATGAAAAGTAGTGTTGCCAGTTCAAAAATAGTAATGTTAAGAATAAGTTTGAATTTAATAGAAATAAATAACAATCATTAAAATAACGCTAACACTATGTCCAGCCGGCCAAGAATGTGGTACTACTTTTGTATTATAGTTAAAACCGTATACGTGTGGTCGACTCTATATTGTGGTGCAAATAGACGCGACCACTTTACTGGCTGAGTGTACACGAGCGGGAACGCAGGCTTTCAATATCAACTTTCAACATAAGGGTCGGCAACGGGCATGTGACACCCCAGGAGTTGCAAGCGTCCATAGGCCACGGTGACCGTTTACCATCAGGCGGGCCGTACGCTTGTTTGCCACCGACGTGGTGTATAAAAGAAAGTATTTAAATTCTAAATTGCATTATGAGGTTGGATGATGTTGTTAGAACTTTGCAAGTTTATTTTCACTGTATGACATTCATTTTGTTATAATTGTTATTCTTTCTTTTACTGTAATGTAAATTAATATTTTGACATGAAAAATGTATTTCTTATTATAGTCAGACTTTCTTAAATTGTAAATTAATATTTACATGTAAAAGTGCCCTTGTGGCCTATTTGCAGAAAAAAAAATTAGGTTAGTGAGCTGGGTATAAAAATAAAAAACTATACTCATCACAGCTTTCATAAGATCACTATGCGTAACTCGTCTCCAAAACCACAAAACGTTTAAACATATTAAAGAGCAATTATAAACGCATGCGCAGAATCAATTATAATTCCCATTAGAAGGGGGCGGGGCGCATGATTTACTGGGCTGCACCTTGCTTGCAGCTGGCATGAAACCCTGACCTCTACCGGATAGTACAGTCGCCATCAAATATATCTGTACTCTTCAGGGTGCTCAAAAATATCTGAACATGCACTTTAACGCCTTGACAATAGAGTCGTGTTCAGATATTCGTGAGCACCTCGTTCGCTCCGTTATATCTGATGGCGACTGTACCACTTGCGGCAATTGGGTGTTTTATTCACAATATTTTTTTTATAATTTGTGTATTTTATTATCAATGTGTATAATTGTTCCTTGACATCGAAATTGACTATTGTATTTATAGAATTGAGAATTGTTTTGTTTTTTGTGTATTTTATAATCAGTGTGTTTGTTGCTCGACATATATAATTGAGAATTGTTTATATAATTAATATGTGTGAATTGAATTGAAATTTATTACTCTGACATTTTTGTGATAATTATTTGTATAGCGTTAATTTTTTTCTATTGTAAATTATGACTTGTAAAAATTTTTTTTACCAAAAAAAAAAAGGTTTGCGCTTGACCACAAATTACCTGATGGTAAACAATATTGTGGTCTAGGATGGAACGCGCTTACCTAGCAAAAACCGATTCACTCTCGCTTTGAAGACCAAAAGGTTGTAGTTCACGGGAAGCAAGGATTCCGGCAAGGAGTTCCACAGCTTGGCGGTTCTCACAATAAAGGTGGAAGCAAAACGCTTCGTGCGAGTTTTCGGAACAGCCACCGTAAAACAATGGCGCCTTACCGTATTCCTGCTCGTCCGATGGTAGAAAGGGGCGGGAGGAATTATGTTGTGTAATTCCTCAGCGCACTCCCCGAAATGCAACCGATAAAAAACCGAAAGACTGGCAACTTTGAAGCGATGCTCTAGACTTGGTTTTTTTATTGGGTGTTTTATTTAAACACTACCTTTATTTATACTAGTGTCTCTGTGAGCAGTTTAAAGCAAGGCCCATTCACAGATCTGACGAAAATACTGAAATTTGAGCTTCCAGTGTGAAATCATCATCATCATCATCATCATCATCATTTCAGCCGAAATACATCCACTGCTGAACATAGGCCTCCCCCAAGGCTCGCCATTTAGACCGGTCCTGTGCCGTTCGTTTCCACCGGATTCCCGCGACCTTCACCAGATCATCACTCCACCTGTGAACTAATAATGTAGAATTACATACACTACACACAAATTACAGTAAACTGAAAAAGAAACAAAGAAAAGATTATTTCTTTTCTTTCCAAACAAAATATTGAAAATTGCCTTGGTAACTCTGTCAAAAAATCCTACATATCATAGTAAAAATAAACTTTAATGCTGCAGATCTCGTAATTATCAACGACAGTGATACGTTTTTTTTACAAAAACGATAGCTCTTTTATTGTTCTAAGGAAATAACCGGATAGATTTTTCATAAGTGATTCAGTGTTCCAGCAATCAATAAAAATGTACTAAATATTTACGAAATTACGCGCAGAGCTTCCGTAGAGAGCGGGATGGTTAATTGCAAACTCACGCGTGTTAGAGGGGGTCATTTGCACTGGAATGGCCTTGCCTTAAGTAGACATACCAACATTACCAACCTTTCAACTAGTGGCTCTGTTATTTAGATATTTATCGTATGGCAATTATTTCGAACCGTGAAATCTAGAAGCCAGTACAGTTTCTAGTTTTGTTGCATATTTAGCACCACCCAGGGGCAGGGACCCATACCGGTATTTTTAAAAAACCCTAAATTAGCCCAATATTTTGGATTATTTTTTGCTTTTTACGTAGGGCTGAATCATGTATTTAGGTAACAACGTCGTATTATTAGATTGTCCCATTAAAAACGAAACAATGAACCGGTGACCGTAATAATACCGGTATTTTTCTATGGAGAAAATACCGGTATCCGATCCCTGCCCAGGGGTCACGTGTGGGACAACGGTGGGTACCCTACGGACGTGGTGCAAAAAAGTTTTGTACCAAAATTGATCTGACATTTGGCCAAAAAGATCTTTATAAAACCCAGACTTAGTGATAGATAGACGAAGGTACAGTAAGTAAATAAGAACAGAGGTGTTATGAAGGAGTCTTACGGCGCTCGATCGATCCCGACGTCGTTATTCGGACGACAGCCTTTGACGGCGCGCTCGGATACATACCACACAGACTTTCCAATACATTTGATATTTTATTACAAGTTTGTACTTGTAACTGCCTTTAGTCCACGTGGCACATATGCTGAGTTCTGACACCGCATAGAAAACAAATGACAATGGAATTTGAATCAAGTTATTCGGATTTTGTTCTAAATTCAAATGAAACAGAACAAATATAATGTTAACTTACTTAGGGTCGGTTGCACCAACATACGATCACAGGCCGGTCATCGTCAAATATGGCACCGGTAGCTGTCATCCCATAGAAATTTGTCAAACTTTCCATACAATCAGATTTTAACGAACACCACTTATGATTACAGAAGGTTTGGTGCAACCCACCCTTAAACCTCTAATTCGTAGGTGCCATTAATTTATATCTCAATAGCAGACGGCTCCGATAACCGACGCCAGAGGGGCTACCGCGAACCACAAACGAAGTTTTCCCTCTCTGGCTTACTTATGTGCAAACTTGCAAGTGCGACAGAGAGGGAAAACTTCGTTTACTGTTCGCGGTAGCGCCCCAGAGCAACCAACAAGATGGCCGTCGATCGCTAGGGATGGCCACGTACTTCGGGAAATAGTATTGTAATCGCTTTATCGATTCCTAAGGCTAACAATAAATATAACCATTTAAAGACAATCTTACACAAATTGACCTAGTTCTAATTTCCTAAACTAAGCAATGCTAAACTAAACGATATACCATGCATATATAGATAAATACTTACTTATATAGAAAACAGCCAATATTCAGATATAATTATATTCCTTTCAAATTTGACTTGATATTCCACTGAACCATTTTGGTCTTTCTAATTTGGGATTCAGGAGGCTATGGAGAGGAGTATTTAGATATGTATAATAAAAAACCGCACGCAAATCGGTTCATCCGTTAAGGAACTTCGATGCCACAGATAGACACGGATACACATGTTAAGATTACTTGCAATACTCCGCGTTTACGTTAAAATGATTTTTAGGGGCCATACAAGTTTTAAAATGAACTCAAATTATTAGAAAAGTATTGTCAATTTTCCTTTTCACGCCAAATCGCATGTATTTAAATAAATAAGCATCCGAGGCGATAATTTCAGGTTGGCTTCGCCGGACTGGCTATTACTGTCACATTGACAAGTAAATGACAGTTAGGGAAACCCCCCGATCGATATTCAAGAGGTGTCGTACGGTACGGTTGCACATTTTTTTTTTCATTTATTTCTTGACCATGGATACGAAGTCGTTCAGTCGGAATAATGAGATTACAAAAGATACAAAATCAAAAAAATAATCAATATTGTTTATTTTTTATATTGTTCGCATTACATTGTTAGAAGTATAGATATAAAAATATATGGAAAAATCGGTGTGAGCACAGCGCTGGCCGATGAGCGAGATACCTAAGTACGACTAGTACGAGTATTCAGTTAGTGATTGATGCCTTCAAATATGTAAGTTTTTTTTGCTATTGTCTCGAATATTCTTTTCTTATTCAAAATTTATTTTTATTTATTTCTAAGGGGGGCTATAAAACAGCTAAAGGGGGCCTAAAAAAATTTTGACCTACCCCATCGAGTGGGGTATCGTTGTTTAGAGTTACTTTACGTTTATTATTACTTATATTTTATCAACAAATTCTAATATTTGTAAAATTATGTTAACTTTAAATTCCTGAATGAGAAGAAACTTAGTCTTAAATAATAACATGCAATATAAAGGTACTTGAAAAAAAGAGAATAAAAATTTATTCTTATTTGTGTATAAATACATAATATGAGCTACGGTATCCCGGTATGTGGTTCAAGCATGCGGCTATCAAGCGTCATCGGTCTTCAGTTCGAATACCGACTTCCTGACTTCTAGTTGTGCCAATGAGCTTTTAAGAACAACATAGTGAAGGCAGTTTTTAAAACAAATCCCAACGTCAGCGCGCATGCGTTAGCATGTGCTATGCATGGTTAAAAAATCAGCTTCACAAGATTTGTAATGCTCCGTCTATCGTTGAATTTCTGCCGCCCCTCACTGCCTCCGCTGCTGAAACCTGATGGGTCGCTGGCCCACACTGCTGACGAGAAAGCAAACTTGTTTGCATCCATGTTTGCGAAGAATTCGCGCCTTGATGCTGGTAGCGCCTCACTTCCTGCACCTTCTGGCTGCCCGTCAGCGATGCGGGAAATTATCATTCGCCAAACAGAGGTTGAGAGAGAGAGGGGAGGAAACCCGACATAGCCTTCAAAATTGCGAGACTTAAGTGGCAGTGGGCAGGGCACATTGCTCGCAGGACTGACGGTCGATGGGGCCAGAAACTGCTTGAGTGGCGTCCACGCACCGGAAGACGAGCTGTCGGTAGGGCTCCGACAAGGTGGAGTGATGACCTGGTGAAGGTCGCGGGAATCCGGTAGAAACGAACGGCACAGGACCGGTCTAAATGGCGAGCCTTGGGGGAGGCCTATGTTCAGCAGTAGACGTCTTTCGGCTGAAATGATGATGATGATGATGAAACAGAGGTTCGAAGAGCGCTACGCGATCTTGACGTGAATAAGGCCAGTGGTCCCGATGGTATTCCAGCCATCGTTCTGAGGACATGTGCACCTGAGTTGCAGAAGCCAATTTGAATAATAAAAATTAAAAAAAAGAATAAAATCGTGGGCAGGTATCTGAACGCACTGGGTCCGCCTCTGACTGACGGGATGCACACAGACGCAGCGCACACGAGTGCAGGACAAGGTGACATTGCAGTTACGATAATGTATCTATTTTATAAAAAGAGAATAATCCAGCAACAAACATCGATATTTGGGCCATTCTACTTCTTCATGTAAATAATTTTCAGACACTTTTTATATGCAGATTTTGGAATGCTTGGCCCTCACTTCATATTTTTGTATTGTTATTTAAAAAGAGGTTTAATTGCAGTGTCACTTCCGATAGTTTTGGTAATCAACGAACCACATCTAATATCCATAAATCGTGTGGTCCTTGGATGTCTCACCATATGTATGAAAATATGGTTTTTACCACTGTGTTACCTACCTTTTACAGCAATATGTTAATATTTAAGTATTTTTACCTATAAATTCCTTTTATTAGGTTCAGGTACTATTCCGAAATCCTATTTTTAGGGTTCCGTAGCCAAAATGGCAAAAACGGACACAGGCCAGTATTCATCAAAAAAACCGAACAAGTGCAAGTCGGAGTCGACCACCGAGGGTACCTTACGAACTTTTAGGCATTGATTACGCATTTTAAATAAAGATTATATTTTTTATGATTGATCTAGTGAAACGAAGGTATCTGCTTCAACGTTGAAAAATGCTTTCGTACGAGTATGATGTCCGGATCCCGAATTTCCAGATTTCCAGATTTCGTGTTGTTCTCCTCCACAGGTCGCATTTTTCAACCGATTCAAATTTGTGAGGGTCCTGTAGTTTTTTTGAGTCGGTTTTTGGTAATTTTTTAAAAAATGAGAGGACTACAACTCACAGAGCCACCACTAGTTTAATTTTTTACAGTTTCAGATTCTTCCCTGTACATGTAGTATAATAAGATATTACTTGCCAAATTTCATAGTTCCACGGTAACTATCCTATAAATTTTGATTACCTTAATAGTGTCGAAATATAAGATTTTTGCGGCAAAAACGACCGTGCTCTTTTTTTACGTTAACTTAGTAGTTTGATTTTTTCACTACTTCAATGATAATCTAGTCCAGACCTGATTATCATCATCCTTCTAGCGTTATCCCAGTACAGTTCCAACTTGAAAGATGCCCGGATTGCTCCGGGTTCGCTACCTTATCCCAAAATTTGGCGGAGGTACTAGTTTTTACAGAATCGACTGCCATCTGGCCTTCCAAAATCATCAGCCCATCACGAGTCTTGCATATAATAAAAAAAAAAATTGACCATTATCTGCTGAAACGTGTGGGCACATCACAAATGCAACTCATCTTTAATACGAAAAGTCACCCTTTTCATCACCTCATTGGGTCACTAGGCTACGCTAGGGTGACACAGCGCCGGGACAGTCCCGAGCCGCGTCCCATTAATAATCCACCTGTCCGCGTCCCGACGTCGTGCGTACTACGGTGTCTCGATCACAATTTCAAGGATAAAATTTTGTAGTGATATTTTTTATTAAACTTGTAGAAGATTGAGATGAAGATAGAAATTGTGTTATTATTTATAGAAACAATACGTACAATGCATAATGGACTTAAAAACGAAATAACTAAAATTAAAATAACTCACACACTTAGAAAAGTTGATATAATGTTGCCAGGTTTTAGAGTAGATATGAAAATATCTACTCTAAAATATTTAGAGTAAATATGCTTCTACTCTAAAATATTTAGAGTAGATATGCTTCTACTCTAAAATATTTAGAGTAGATATGCTTCTACTCTAAAATATTTAGAGTATATATGCTTCTACTCTAAAATATTTAGAGTAGACATGAAAATATCTACTCTAAAACCTGGCAACTTTATGTCAACCTTTCTAAGTTTGTGAGTTATTTTAATTTATTGAGCCATTGATTCGGTTTGATCAGGATAAATTAATAATGGCTCATAAAACTAACGATCGCTTTTAGACGCATACGTATCGTCACTAAACTGACAGTCTAGACGTTATTTAAGTGCAAACTAAGTTAAGCTTGGCAACGCAAGTTAAACGAAAACGCCCCTTGAAATAAGGAGTGATTTTTTTAACCTGACTGTGGCTTTATAGGCCGGGCCCAATAAAGCGATAGGAGTGCGTGGTTGGAGAGTGGCCTGAAGAAAATCCAGAGGAAACCTCCGACACGACCACGCGGATATTTTTAAACACTGGAATACTCTAAGAGTTTGCGCTCAAGTGAGATTAGTTGAGCGGTTCAACCGAATCTGAGGTATGAGTGGAATCGAGCTAAAAAACTAAATTAAATCTAACCTAGCTGAGAAGGGTCCAGCAAGAAACTCAGCTAGGCCTGATTTGGGTCGGACTGACTACCCGGTATGCGGCGGAAGAATAGGGACTACAGTAGAATTCGCTTATAACGACTCCGCATATAACATTTTACCGCTTTTAACGAGTTCGAAATGACCACAGCCAACAACAACCATTAGATTTCATACCAAACATTTTCAAAGTAAATCAGTCCGTTTTGTGCGACGTTCTGTTAGTGCGACGTAATATCACTGGTCCCTAGACTGTCGCTTTATCCGGATTCCACTGTATATGTTTTTTTTTTGAACCTGACTGTGGCTTTCATATTCATATTCATATTTCATTTATTAGCCATATTGTACCATGATCATTACATTTATAGGCTGAGCCAGCGATAGGAGTGCGCGGTTGGAGAGTAGCCTGGGGAAAATCCAGGGGAAAACCTCCGGCATGACCACGCGTGTGGTTTGGATCACTGGAATACTCTAAGACCACTGTATGTGTCAGTGTCGTCGCTGGCGAATAAGTGGTGCCTTCGAATACCGTTAGTAACTGTTGTCACGCGTCAATCCTTCGGCGCCTGACACCATTGTCACCCGACAAATCGCTGTCATTATCGTCATTATACTCGTAGTTTTAATTCGCTGTTTATTTTACGTTGATGTATCGACTTTTCCTATTGTTGGCCTGACGGATCATTTGTCTTTCTTTTCAATGGTTTCTTGATTCAGGTTGCTTATAGCGAAATGGGGTAATACAGGATGGGGTATTATAATACAGGATGCGGAATTATAATACAGGATGGTTTAATTTCCCGCAACCTCAATTTTGCAATTGATTTCAATGGCAAACTTGAAGCTGCGCTAGTTAACCGTAATAATACTTAGGTATCAAACTAGGTAAATTGTACGTTCTTCAAGTTCAAGTTCAAATTGTTTATTGCGTTTCATGTGTACAGATGGATCTTATAAACCTTAGTTTGTTATCGTATGTTGCTATGCCCTCACAGGGTTTATGTTGAGAATGAGACTGTACTACTTATAGTACAGTCTCAACATAAACCCTGTGAGGGCATAGCAACATAGACAATACTAAAGAAGCTCAATATCTAAGTACCAACTATACCAAACTTTTGAAATGAAATATAAATCTTAAATTACGTTATTCAATATAATCCTTTAATTATTGCTCATTTAAAAATTCTTTGTATATCTTATATTATTGTTAAATATAGTTTAAGTTGAATTTTAAATCTATATATATTCGTTTCCACTTGTATTGTTCTTTATCGGTTGACTATTTTTTCAAGCGGACAAATAGAGTCAACCGTGTTGTTCGTATCCATTTCAACTTTCGAGGATCATTTTATTGGACTATTGGCAACTCAGTAATAAATTCATAAATTCATTACCCTTCGCATTGCACTCTTCCAATCCTTACCTATGGAGCATAGACTTGGGTCTTTGATAAAGGTTCAGAAATCTGCCCTTAAGGTTTGCCAGAGAGCCATGGAACCAAGGATCGGATACCGGTATTTTCTCCATAAAAAAATTCCGGTATTATTACGGTCACCGGTTAATTATTTCGTTTATAATGGGACAATCTAATAATACGACGTTGCTACCTAAATACATGATTCAGCCCTACGTAAAGAGCAAAAAATTATCCAAAATATAGGCCTAATTCAGGGCTTTTTAAAAATACCGGTATCGGTCCATGCATGGAACACAGTATTTTGATCGTGAAATTAACAGATCGCATTAAGAATACAATACTGCGTTCCATAACCCAGATAGCTGACGTAGCTCACACCTCCGCCAAACTTAAATGGGACTGGGCTGGGCACGTCTGCCGCATGCTGGAAGACTTGTGGGCTAAAATCGCCACCAAGTGGCTCCCACAGAATCGAGCACGGCGTCACGGCAGACCTCGTCAGAGGCGAACTTGACGTCTTCATAGGAATCCGTTAGTTAGGAAGGCTGTCGACTACGTTCCCATTACGGGGGGGAGGGCCCCCCGTCTGTCGTTACTCGGCGATCACTGAGTCCGGCGTCCTAGGCACACGCTTACGGACCCGGACGACGTAATCACAGCGTCTATCGAAAGATGGAACAACACGACGCGTACACTTAGGCATTCCCGCCGGCGGGGACGTCCACCGCGCGATAGCGACAACAGTGATACATATAGTCCCTATTCGTCCCGGTACCGCCGCACACCGGGTAGAGTCAGTCCGACCCAGGTCGGGCCTAGCTGAGTTTCTTGCTGCGCTCTTGTCAGCTAGGCTAGGTTTTGTGAACCAGCGACAAAACTCCCAGTAGCTCGATTCCACTCACACCTCAGATTCGGTTGAAACCGCTCAACCAATCTCACTGGAGCGCAAACTCTTAGAGTATTCCAGTGTTCCAAACCACACGCGTGGTCGTGCCGGAGGTTTTCCCCTGGATTTTCCCCAGGCTCTCCAACCGCGCACTCCTATCGCTTTATTGGGCCCGGCCTATAAAGCCACAGTCAGGTTAAAAAAAAAAGAACTTGACGTCTCGGATCAGAAGTGGTGGGAGAATGGACAAGACAGGGACGCGTGGAAAGAAAAGAGAAAGGCCTTTGCCTAGCAGTGGGACAGTTGAGGCTCTTTATAATAATAATAATATTATCTCTTTATTTTCTTTAAGACTTAGGCTAGATTTTATAATAATTATATAAAAAGTAAAATATAAATCAATATTTACAAAACATAAAATCATTATAAAAACCTAACCTAGTGTGCCGCCGGCAGCGAGGCAGGGCCTAAGCTACCGGTGGTTAGGGCGACAGAGAGAGGAACCTCCTGACTATCCGCGCCGTGTCCAGGAGTACCGCCTTCTGTATCTGACCCTTGACCCAGCCATCTAGCGAGAGTCTCTTGAGGTGTTGGTCGAGACTCTTCGCTATTAGACCGTTCGCAGAGACGACTATCGGGACAATGATCGTTGAATCAACATCCCATATGGCGGTCACCTCGTGTGCCAAGTCTAGGTACTTGCTGACTTTGTCCTTCTCGGCCTTCACGAGGTTCTCGTCATGGGGGATAGTGATGTCAACGAGCACTGCCTGGCGCTTCGATCGATCTGTCAGCACGATATCAGGTTTATTGGCTACAATAGTCCTGTCCGTGATGACAGATCGATCCCAATAGAGCGTGGCACGACCATTTTCGAGAACTGGTGCAGGTGTATACTCATAGTACGGCACTTCGAAGTCCACAAGACCGTATAAAAGAGCAAGTTGCTGGTGAATGATCCTGGCTACTAAGTTATGTCTGTGCAAGTACTCGCCGTTAGCAAGATGACCACAACCGGAAATGATATGCCTGAGTGATTCTCCGGGACGGCGGCATGCCCGACAAATGTCGACCGTACCGTCCTTCAGGATATACTTCCGGTAGTTGTTCGTCATGATAACTTCGTCCGCAATTGCACAGACAAAACCTTCGGTCTCCCCGAAGAGATCCCCGAAACGTAGCCAGTTCACCGACGCGAGCAGGTCTACGTCGGGCCCTGTGAGGGCCCTGTAGAACCGCCCGTGTAGCTCCTTACTCTTCCATACCGCCTTGCGTTCCTCGGTGCTCCATACTTTAAGTCTGCGCCAGTTCTCCTTTGCCATGGAAAGCGGGGTGAAAGATGCGTCTACTGCTACTACGTCCCGATGCATCCCACACTCGCTGTTAAGGAAATAATCCCTGAGACTGCACACCTCACGGTTTTGGAAGTCTTTGGCATTTAGAAAGCCGCGACCTCCACACTTCCGTGGGATGTACAGTCTCATAACAGACGAGCGTGGGCGTAGCATGCGGTGCGCAGTGAGCAGTACACGCACCCTTCGGTCCAGGGCATCCAGCTCAGTCTGAGTCCATCTTAGTATGCCAAAGGAGTATGTGAGCAAGGGCATCACCCAGGCGTTGAAGGCGCGCACCTTGTTGCCGCCCGACAAAAGACTATTAAGCACTTGTGTCAGGCGACAGAAGAAGCGTTCCTTCACCGCCCGCTTTACGCCGTCACCCTCAATACCCAAAGACTGTGACATACCAAGATATTTATAGGTTTCTGCTTCGGAGAGAGATCTGAGGGACATTGTCTCAGAAAGTTGTAAATTTGACGAATTTACAACTTTCCCCCGCTGTACATGCATGACCGCACACTTATCTACACCAAATTCCATTCTGATGGCGCTACTGAAAGCTTCTGTTGTTTTCAGTAGCTCCAACAGGTCCTGTCTATTTGGTGCAAATAGCTTAAGGTCATCCATGTAGAGCAGATGAGAAATGGCCTCACCCCCTCTCCGCAGCTGGCAACCTAGCCCTGAATCCTTCAGCAGAGTGCTGAGTGGATTCAACGCTAGGCAGAA
Source organism: Epiblema foenella (assembly GCA_963556455.1). NCBI lineage: Eukaryota > Metazoa > Arthropoda > Insecta > Lepidoptera > Tortricidae > Epiblema > Epiblema foenella. The sequence goes on from OY747104.1 coordinate 21,597,236, forward strand.
CCATAAGGGACTAAGACTGTCACCCTGGAAGATACCCCGCTCAATCTTAATAGAATCCTGTGGACCAGAGGGGCCGTCTCCGCCTCCTGGTTGACGAAGGACTGTGGTCCACTGCCCCATGCAAGCACTTAAGAAGGATCTTAAAGCTGCATCAACTTTATACAGCTCCAAGATCCGCCTCAGCCATGAATGAGGCACCGAATCATAGGCCTTCTTATAGTCAATCCAGGCGGCCGACAGGGTCCCTTTGTTCCGCCGGACTCGTTGGCAAATGGTCATGTCTATGAGGAGGAGCTCTTTAGTACCACGCGACCCAACCCTACATCCATTTTGAGCTGGGGCCAAAATATTGTTCGCAACAATGTGCGTGTTAATTTTTGCTCTCAAAATGGATGTAAGGAGCTTGTACAGCGTAGGCAAGCACGTGATGGGTCTGTAGTTCTTCGCTTCCGTGGTACTACCGGACTTATAGAGCAGGGAGGTAATACCAGTTGTTAAGGGAGGTGGCAGGGAACCGAGCTCGAGGGCTTGCTGGAACTGCGTTGCTAGACGTTCATGTGAGCATCGAAACCACTTCAGCCAGAAGTTGTGCAATCCATCCGGTCCCGGACTTTTCCAGTTCGGGGCCGTACGGATGGCAAAACTTACGTCTTCGGGGCTGATGGTAACAGACCCCATGGGTTCGATGGACTCACACTCACGTTCGACAACACCGATCCAATCGCCCTCGGTGTGTTCGACAGGCACTGACCAGATACTACGCCAAAAGTTAACCATGGCAGTAGCATCCGGTTGCTGTCCGTCAGACACACGATTTTCGGGTCCGTCCCACTTCCGGTATACCTTCCTTTGGTCACTCTGGAAAAGACGATTCTGTTGGTATCGGTCCACACGCTCTCTGTAGCGGCGAATACGGCTTGACCATGCATAGACTTTCTGCTTCAGAAAGTCAATACGTTCCGTGACACAGGCCATGTAGTCGCGGGGCCTGACACCAGTCCCCGCGAAGGCCTGTATCACGAAGCGCATGACTCGGGGGCGGTTATTGCCCCCCCTGAAGCAATTATTATTATTATAAATGAAGGCCGAGAAGGACAAAGTCAGCAAGTACCTAGACTTGGCACACGAGGTGACCGCCATGTGGGATGTTGATTCAACGATCATTGTCCCGATAGTCGTCTCTGCGAACGGTCTAATAGCGAAGAGTCTCGACCAACACCTCGATAGACTCGCTAGATGGCTGGGTCAAGGGTCAGATACAGAAGGCGGTACCCCTGGACACGGCGCGGATAGTCAGGAGGTTCTTCTGTCGCCCTAACCACCGGCAGCTTAGGCCCCGCCTCGCTGCCGGCGGCACACTAGGTTAGGTTTTTATAATGATTTTATGTTTTGTAAATATTGTTTTATATTTTACTTTTTATATAATTATTATAAAATCTAACCTAAGTCTTAAAGTAAATAAAGAGAATAATATTATAATAATTACCGTTCGGCGATTTGCCGTGATCGGTACAGACCTGACTGAATGCCCATAATTCATTTAAAACCGAAAGATGACTATGCAAATGCAGTCGCAAAGTCCGCAGTAATTACTCGCATACATTATCGATTGAAACAACTGGAATAATTTCTGAAACATTCCATACTGCAATGTCGTAAGAGCATCTGAACCTGTGAAGAGACACGACATTTTAGGTTACAAAGTTTAACTAGTTTATTACCTAGACGTCGCGTTAATACACGCGACTGAAGAATCTAAACTGTCAAGCGATTGTATAGTTTATATCAATGCTTTAAAGCATACAGCGCGTGCATGCCTCTTCGCTTGGTTCCGAAGAAACTTATTTGAAATGGTGACACGGAGTCAAAGGTTGCTTACATAAGCTAAGCTGTTTCTTTTATTAGCATGTGAAAGAAAGAAGCCGACGAACGTTATAGCGTTAGTAAGGAAGGCTGGCGACGACGTTGCTATCCCTTCCCCCTCCGTTGTAACTCGACGATCACTGATTAGGGGCCGCACGGTCCTAGGCACACACTCACGGAGCCGGACGAAGTAATCACAGCGTCCATCGAAAGATGTAACGCTGCGCTTACGGCGTCCAACTCAGACACGACGCGTACACTTAGGCATTCCCGCCGGCGGGGACGTCCACCGCGCGATCGCGACAACACAGACACATAGTCCCTTTTCGTTCCGGTACCGCCGCATATCGGGTAGAGCCAGACCGACCCATGTCGGGCCTAGCTAATTTTCTTGCTCGACTCTTCTCAGCTAGGCTAGGTTTAGTGAACAAGCGACAAAACTCCCAGTAGTTCGATTCCACTCACACCTCAGATTTGGTTGAAGCCGCTCAACCAATCTCACTGGAGCGCAAACTCTTACAGTACTTATTCAAGTGTTTTAAATCGCCCGCGTGGTCGTGTCGGAGGTTTTCCCTTGGATTTTCCCCAAGCCACTCTCCAACCGCGCACTCCCATCCCTTTATTGGGCCTATAAAGCCACAGTCAAGTTCAACGAAAAAAAACGTTATAGTGTTATAAGAGACATAGCCAGCATTCGTTATGTCAAAGATGAAATCGTAATAATAAATTTAAACTGTTATTTACAGATGCTGTCGCCACGAGATGATGAAGATGATGATAACCATCTTTGCATCAAATGCAACACGACCATCATCGGTCTTGACAACTACGTCAAACATAGAAAAGAACGCTGCACTAAATCCAAACCCCAACCGAAAGTCGGGATACCTATAGATTCCTTAGAACCTACCTATAACCTTGGAGCTGATGTATTCTTTCAATCCTTAGAACTTCAGAGCAGTGTCAAGAAAACTTCTATGTCTCGGCTAACTCCACCAATTCCGATTTCTAAAGCTAGCTTGGATAGAAAGAATGTTCTCGTAGTTGCATCAACGTCTAGCGACATACGAACAATGAGTCCAGTGGAAAGTAACTTCAGAGGTGGGGATTGGATTGGTGGACACAGCTTAAGAATAGGCAGTAATGAGGACAATCAAACTAAATTGATAAACGCTGTTGCCAGTATAAGTGGCGCAGTAAAAAAAGAGATACCAACATCCTCTTACAGTATTGGACCTTTTAACGACTTCAAGCCTGACGATGAATCTGATGAATCAGAGGACTCGGAAGACGATGAAGAAGAAGAACCACCAACGGGTGGTAAGTGGAAACCCCCTCCAAATTATACTGGAGGTAAGTGGAGGCCAGCGTCACCAGAGCATGAAGATTGGACGGTTAGAGAGGAACATACCGGTGGGAAGTGGCGGCCGATCATGGCAGACGCTAATGATAGAGATGAGGATTATGACGCTCCTCCTCCGGGACATACTAAAGGAAAATGGGTGCCAGGAGCCCATGAGAAGTCGCAGATCATGCAAACTACTATACAAACAAAGGGCTCGGTTCAATATTGGTGTGGGCCGTGTAACAGGAGATTAGGTTCCAGGGCGATTTATGAGAAACATCTAATGTCCAAGTTACATATGAAGAAAGTACTGCCTGAAAATGAATTAGAGTTCTCCGGACATCTGCAGCCGTTGAGAACTTCTGTAGAACAAACCAGCCGCAAGTTACGATCAAATAATAAACCTTCATCGCAGGACAAAATTGTAATCAAGACGGAAATTGAAAAGAAGAAAAAGAGAAAACGAAAATTACGCTTTGTCAACTGCCCTGGTTGCAAATCAAGGGTACGGCAACACTTGATGGGCAAACATTTGATATCCCACTACCATTTTAGAAAAGCCTCTACGGTACAAAATCAAGTATATCGCCAATTGATTCTCAATAACATTGATGTCATCGTGCATCAATCTCCGTTTCAATGCAGTCCTTGCAAATTTTACACCAATTGGCTACCAAATTTCATGCAGCACTGGTCTTCGGAAGAGCACAGTCAGAAAACATCATCCATGGACGGCAGACATTGGTGTTCCTTCTGTAAGTTTGAATGTGAAACATCAATAGATATGCTTCTCCATCTATCCAGTGCTGATCACAGCGAAGTTGTAGCAGTCATCAATCGATCAATGCCAATAATTATTAGAAAGAAAAGCACTCTCAAATGTGAAATTTGCTACCGAGAGTTTCGATATAACGCTGAAATTAGGCGTCACTGTCAGCTAACAGGCCATCAATTGACGTATACGGCAACAGATGAATATCAGGAGTTACACAATTGCACGCAATGTGCAATGAAGTTCAAATCCTCACTGGCTTTGGCCGCTCATCTGAAATCCGTTCACGGGTTGAAAACGTTTATGTGCTTGATGTGTTCTAGAACCTTCTGTTCAGCAGACGAAGCGAAGCAACACAGGAACACCTACGAGCACAGACTGAGAAGGAGAGCGAATATGAAAGCACGTGGTTTGCCTGTTAAAGAAGTAAGCAAAAAATGCCCATATTGCATTGAGAAGAAAGTAGTTTTAGCCAATATTTTGGAGCTCAAAGACCATATAAGGAGGATGCATCCTAATAACAAAACTAAGTAAGTGACATAAGTATTCCATGTAGACATATATCTGCACAGTTGAATCTTGTTTATTGCTTTTACTTATTACACAAGTGCACATTACTACCAGAGTCTAGATATATTATGTAGATTATACACAAGTAAATGATCTGACTGATAAGTGATGACAGAGCGAAAGTTAATGATTGTCGAGAAAAAAACGGGTATAATTTATTTGAAAATTCAGTACAAACAGATAAAGACCCATTTTTGTGCTTGCATTGACAGACACAAGTAAGAAGTAAGTAAGTAAGTATCTTTATTCGCATAAGACACAGTACAATAGGATCTTAGTTATAGTGTTTAGAACTAGCTATCTCGTCACGCGGTGACATGCAAAATTTTAGTATAAGTACTATATCTAGGTTTCTGAACACGCGTCTATCTAGTGGTCATAAAAAATTGAAGGAAAAATTGAACAAATAAATAAATAAAATAAATATATTTGGACAATCTTACACAAATCAACCTAGTCCCAAACTAAGCAAAGCTTGTACTATGGGTACCAAGTGACGATATACATACTTATATAGATAAATAGATACTTAAATACATAGAAAACATCCAAGACTCAGGAACAAATATTCGTGTTCATCACACAAATACCTGCCCTGACCGGGATTCGAACCCGGGACCACCAGCTTCGAAGGCAGGTCACTACCAACTAGGCTAAAGCGGTCGTCAAGTTGAAGGTTACGTGTCTATTCTAAACGAAACATACAAACTGCAAGAGTACCTTTTCTACACATTTAGAGTTTGTACATCATGTTTGATGAGCAACAATTCAGACCATCAGCTGGACATACATCATGACGGTTTAAATCGATTTAAAGCGAAACTTCTGTCGATTATCGGTTGAAGTGCCTCAATAACCATAGCCATTCGTCATTAGAGTTTGGACCCTCTTGTTCCTAGTTTATTTTTAAGCATATTACGTACTATTAACTAATTATCATTATGTAGATGTTTTCTTAAGTTTTTCTAAAGTCGATGCTTCCTGTAATGCATGCTGTGTTCACCTGTAATTGGTGGCGCAATTAAATGTAAACCATGTACTTTTCTGTGTATAGTGCTAATGACTGTTGTTGCCACTGTTGGTGATCCTAGATAATAAATAAATAAATGTTTTCCAGGTGCCCAAAATGCGGCATGTCGTTCATCCTCCCCCAAGAAGTAACCCGGCACATCCGCACCAACGCATGTCAAGTTCGCAACTGGTTGGCCCCTAGCTCCTCCCACGACCAATTGTGGAACTGTAGTAAATGCCTCTTCACCACTGACTCCCAAGCCGAGTGCTTCTTCCACGAAGTCCTGCATAGTTCTCCTGTTAAGGAAATAAGAAGAATCGATGACAAAGAGAAGATTACATTGAAATATAGGTAAGCCATCCTTACTTGGTCGAAATTCCTCTTATTCGAACCAAGCGCTTTGCATCATCTTTTATAATGCGCACTTCTAAGGTTTGGAATTCTCTGCCGGCGTTTGTGTTTCCGAGCTCATATAACCTAGACCTTTTTAAGGCACGAGTGAATAGGCACCTTCTGGGTGAGCTCGCTTCATCGTCGGTCTCATCTTTGCCCCCTGGCTAGATGCTAGCCAAGAGCGATCCCATTAATAATAAAAAGAAAAAAAAAAGCCGGTAACTGATTATCTGACCAGTTTTGCTGACTGGCAAAATTATAGCTTTACGAAAAGGACACCTATCAATAAGATCAATTAGAATTCTGTATGCCTTCTAAATGTATATATTTCAAAAATACATGCAATAATGATAGTACAATACTGCAAAGGCAGGGCGTCCCACGGCTATGCCACATGGAGGGAAAGTACCTTGAATATTGTAGATGGAACATTTTACTGAAAGAAGACGTTATTTTAATTTAAAAAACAATTTAAACTGCATTCACAGATATTTAAATAATTTTGTGGTTGAACCGGGAATCAAACCCTTTACACGTGATCAATTGATTATTTTTTTATTAGAAATGTTAAATTCATGGTCTTCCTTTTATTTCTGATACTATGTTATTTAGCAAAAAATAATCCATATGATGAAGCCTTTCGATTGGTATGATAAAGCTACAGGGTAATTATTTTTCTTGTGTAGCGGGTTCGATTCCCGGTTCACGGTTTAATTATTATTTAAATATCTGTGAATGAAGTTCAAATTGTTTTTAAAATTAAAATAATGTCTTCTTTCAGTAAAATGTTCCATCTACAATATTCAAGGTACTTTCCCTCCATGTGGCATAGCAGTGGGACGCCCTGTATAGTGATTTTCTCAAAAATGCAATGCAATTTGAAAATTATAAGAAAATTCGAAATGAAATTCTAAGGACTCAGTAATAAAAAAACACGCGCTGCAGCAGCCGGCGACCGGCGCCGACGGGCCGGGGGCCAGCCGCCGGCCCCGGAAACAAAAGACGATCGCTTGTTGTATAAAATTGCATCATGGGCCGCACGGTACGTGATACTTCGCAGCCTGTTATAACGAACATAACGTCAATATTTCATTGCATGTTTGTGAAAAAATTTGTCTTGCAGGTGTCCACTCTGTCCAAAGAGTTTTCGGAAGTCGTCCCTCCGTTTACATCTCAGACAGCATACATGTGAACGTCCCTTCATTTGCAAAGCGTGTGGAGCTAACTTTACAAGGAAAAGCAGTCTTGTCAACCATGTGCAGAAAGAGCATGAGACACCTAAAGTGGGCAAGGAGGAAAACCAATGCGGGAAATGCAAGAAGAAATTTTCAAGCACGTGAGTAAAAATAATTTACCTATAACAGTACCTTGGGAGAATACAAATTAATTGATAATTGTTCAGTTTAGAAAGGCCGTGCCAGGATGTGCTAAATGCTTCTGCCCCCGTCAAGTTTGGGCTTCTATTTCTGGGTGTCATCATCATCATCATCATCATTTCAGCCGAAAGACGTCCACTGCTGAACATAGGCCTCCCCCAAGGCTCGCCATTTAGACCGGTCCTGTGCCGTTCGTTTCCACCGGATTCCCGCGACCTTCACCAGGTCATCACTCCACCTTGTCGGAGGCCTACCGACAGCTCGACTTCCGGTGCGTGGACGCCACTCAAGCAGTTTCTGGCCCCATCGACCGTCAGTCCTGCGAGCAATGTGCCCTGCCCACTGCCACTTAAGTCTCGCAATTTTGAAGGCTATGTCGGTGACCCCAGTTCTGCTACGGATAGCTTCATTCCTAATTCTATCACGCAGAGAAACCCCGAGCATAGCTCTTTCCATTGCTCTTTGGGTGACCTTGAGCTTTCTTATGAGGCCCATCGTTAGCGCCCATGTCTCGGATCCATATGTCATCACTGGCAACACACACTGGTCAAAGACTTTTGACTTGACTATAATAGTACCTTGGGAGAATACAAATGAATTGATGATTGTGCAGTTTAAAAAGGCCGTGCTTAAGCTAAGTAATTCTGCTCCCGTCAAGTTTAGGCTTGTAATTTTTATGGTTGGTGTGTGCTTTATAGTTTTTTTTTAATCAACGCTAATTAAATGTAAGTGGCCAGTATTTATGCAACATGCACGTTTCTCTAAAGGTTTCAATCATTCCGTTTTATATTATAGCGGTTCTAGGAAATTAATGTGAAGTATTTTATGTAATGATATCTCCATGTTCTCCCACAGCCATAATTTTGAAAAAAATACTTGTTATAGGCCGTTAGTGGGTGTATTACTGGTGAAAAAATTAGAGCGATCTCTAACGTGGAAGTAAATAAAAAATATGTCAAAAGTTTAGTCAGCATTTTTGTTTTTTTTTCTATGACATAAAGAAAATATATTTTTTATTCCTATAATTATCTTTACTGAATGTACAATATATGTAAAGCACGCTAAAATCGGTTAGTTATAAAAATATATATCGAGGAAAAATGATATTTCGGATTTTTTTTTAACGAAAACTACATAGTAGCCACACATACCAGGAAGTGAAGACGAAGGCCCAAGATAGATTGGAATGGAGAATGCTGCAACGACAGAGGACCAGGACCTCTTAATATTGATGATGATGATACAAAGTTGAGGGTCCTTGAATTTTGTACATTAATTACTAATATAGGGCCACACCAACCATAAAAATTACAAGCCCAAATTCGACGGAGGCAGAATCACTTAGCTTATCCTAGCACGGCCTTTAAGGTAGTACAGTCAGCTTCTTATACATATATTTATATATTATTTAACGCTGACGGTACTTGCGACAGTAACTCCCATCTTTGTGTCTGTCTGCTTATTAAATTAACATAATGTTTGTTTAAACATACGAGTACCTTATTGTCTTTTTACGCGGAAAACGCCTAACCGATTAGTATTTAAGATGTTTGTATCCCGGAAACTTTCCAGGCCCCATGCTGTTTTTGGAATTCAGATAAACCCACCATACACCTTCAATGTCAGTCTCAATTCTCAACTTTTATTAACCAACACTACAGAGGCAAATACCTTACCTATCACATATCACAAACCCATTTACTCTACAAACATTCCAACCTGAACTAAACTCCCAGTATAGACATGACAATATTTTCGTCATTGGACTTCATAACACGTGTTGAACTCACAAATCCCGTTGTCATGAACAAAGTAAAGGAAATATATGAAACACCGCTGTTTTGCGATATCCACAACCATGAAATAAAAAGTCCTAAATGACCGGCTACCGCATTCGAATCCCAACCGTAACATATTCTGCATAGAGTTTAATCTTCATTGTTTTGAGTTTGACACATGCTGTGCGTTAATCGACGCGTGCGCAGGATGCGCCATGTCACACGTCACACAACTTCTTCGCACATATCGGGAAACATTCATAATTTGATGCTTGATCAGTCTCGGGGTGACACATGGGTAAAAGTAGCTCCAGTAGGTCGGCTTAGAAGTATTAGGAATATTTCTGTTTAAAGAATTTTTATTTCTCAAAAGAAATTATACATTTCACTTAATCAGAATTTATACTAAACAAAGTTAAAACAGATCACAAGATATGAAGTAACAAAAAAGAAATTAATAATTAAATGTAAACATTTTCTGTCACTGTAAAATTACAAAATTATTAGTAGGCAGTGCTACCTACTACAAAAGTCCAATAGTGTATAAGCACAACACAGAACAAGTTCACTTTAAAAAATAATTAATTGGTTAAGACATTTAAAACCTAAAGTCCGTACACTTTAGGTCCAAATTGAAAAACACGCTTCAATACAGCACAATTGTAACCAGCTTAGCGATAACATTGTCTCCAAGTTTCGCTTTATTGGGCCCGGCCTATAAAGCCACAGTCAGGTTCAAAAAAGTCTCCAAGTTAGAACTCTCAGCCCAGGGCCGAACTTAAACGTTTTTAATTACATACTCTCGTAATTTATTTTTAAATTTGTTAAAACTTTTACACTCTTTTATAGATTTCGGCAATCGATTGTAGAATTGTGCCCCTTCAAAACAAATATTTTTTTTTACCAGTTATTAGTATTTAGAAAATAAATTTTGATTCAGAGTATGGTGCTGGGGGCCTGGGGACCATCTATGAGTATCATTGTTAGATATTTTATATCGTTCTTGCCTTTCTGCAATCCTATTTCTGAACATGTAGGTTTTCTTAGTGGACATCCAATGAAAGGGTTAACTTTTTTAGGGTACCCTAGCCAAAATGGCGAAAACGGCACCCTTCTAGTTTCGTCATGTCTGTCCGTCCGTATATCACAACCGATTTACTCGGAGACTATAAAGTATAAACACTACAATTATGAAATTTGGTAGGAAGGTGTATTCTACGAACCGCTACATAAAAGTAATACATATTCTAATCTTTTCAATTTACGTCATTTGTTGGTGAAATATTAGCTGTCAGAGTTATAAAAAGTGTCCTCCCCCTCTAATATCCAAACTATGAAGTTTAGAATTCTGAAAAAAATTGAGGTGGTGTGCATTAAGAAATACTTTCAACGATTTTTGCTTTGAAAAAGATACGTTTTACGGTTTTTGAGTTTTCGCTAAAAAACTGTCTTGCCCAAACAAAAAGTCGCAAGTGCCGTGAGTTCCCTATGAAGTTACGACCTGATAGTGGTTTTAAATGTGGATTAGTAGGTGTTGGTATGGAACCATTCATTGTACACGCAAAGCGTGTATACGACACGCATTTGGCCGGTTTTTTTATACAACGAAAAATAAGTATACGGACTGATGGTAAGCAGAATAAAAGTGATGATAATTTTGGTAGGTAACAAAATCTACTATCCGTCTGCGTTGGAAGGTCAGGTCGCTTTCGTAAAACTACTACGCCAAATGGTGGGTTTAGGTGCAAACGCGGATTATACAATACAACCGAGAAACCACTAGGAAGATGTTGACATAATTTTCACTTTGGTAGTGACCCAAGCATTAAAATGAAGTCCCACTTCCACTATTTCTTATGTCCGGCTATTCTCCTACAGGTCGCATCTCGAATGATTCTCGTGAAATTTTGTGATCAGGTGCGATCATTAGATGGTTTGTAACTTTGTAATTGTCGGTCTAGTTTTAAATTTTTTTAATTATATTTTCCGTTTCTTCTACCTAGTCGTCTATTCGCGAGGTTCTACAGCTCACTAAGCCACTAGTTATAGACGTACTGTCTCTTTCTCCCTTACGTTATTCTCTTTGAGCATAATCCGCTGACGTGTTAACACAATACGGAAATAAATTCCTTCCTGCGTCCATCAAAGTATTTCGAGAAGATATTTTATTGTTCACATGTGGCGAACTGCTTGTTTGTCTTGTGGTTTACTCGATTGGATTGCATATTGGATTAGATGAGGATGAAATTCTTGATTTATTTCTTATTTCATTTGAATCCTCACTCATCGATTATTTTTGTCGTTCCCAAGCGAATGATTATCATTTACGGAGGTGTCCGTTTCAGCTTGGACAAAAATATGTTGCTACATCCTTCTAAGGTCCTAGTACACAAGGTTACAAATAAATATTATTATTACGTATCTCTTCTTTGGGATATCACAGAACAATGTCAGGTCCTTTTGGAAGGCGTTCATGGGGATACAGATCCAACACGAAGAGCCCGCTTTGAGATACGATAATGTATTGGAATGTATACACCTAACGGATACTATGTCTGCCTGCACTATTGAGGAGATACAGCCACAGACAGCACCCGCTATGTGCAAGGGCTGTTGCGGAAAGACGGGAAACTACACCGGTTTTACGGGAAGGAACTTGAGGGAATGGTTGCTGGGATATTGATGAGACAACGGGACGCCTGCCATATGAAATGTCTCATCTCGGTAATAAGGGCAGACGGTCACTCGCCGCTCACTAGGTGGGCCGCCCTATTAGAAGCTACCGGATGGCAACAACACTGGTGTAAGCAGCTCAGGGTGTAGAGAGGTGCCGCTCCGATTTCACCATCGCGGGGTTTACCCTCGTGAGCGGGTTTCCTCTTTATTACGCCCATACGTGCAATATACTTCCACCCTGCGAGCTTATAGCTCTGGCACCCGACTTTGACCGGCCGGTTAAGCCAAGCCAGGGGAGAGAGTCTTGCGGCCCCTGCTGGAGTCCACTCCGCCGGCCAACAAAGGTAAGCGGAGAAAGGGGCCTGACCGACTCTCCGAGGCAAGGTACCCAAGGGACGCCACTTCCCATTTAGCTCGATTATACTTTCAATGCCCAGCGGATTTCCGCATGTCCGGCTATCCCCTACAGCTAAGTCGCATTTCTCAACCGTTTCTCGTGAAATTTTGCGATGTTCTCGAGAAAGCATGTTCGATAATTATATGTATTTCTTTGTCGGGTTTATGAAATTTCTTTTTAAGTGGTGGAACTATAAAGAAAACTTAAAAAATTCTCGCGAAGTCACTTCCAGTGCCACTCCGGAGTTCCGGATATACGAATGCATTTTTGCCTAAAGCTGAAACGGACACTACTCGCGTCGCGCTAGCTTGATCAATAAAGTATTTGAACTATTGGAATAAAGGTATTTAACCTTGAAACGTTTACCGTATGTCATATACTCTAAAAAACCTACCAAGACTCCTATGTCCACTAGAAACTCCTGGTGCTTAAGGACTCCATCTAACAAACGCAATTAACCGTCATCACTATTATCCAGTTCAATCACGACCGCGATGCAGTTCCAACTGCACTTAACTGCGTCTAACTGCACTAATGCACAATAACACTAAGATACGAGCTAAGTTTGATCATCAGTGATCGTTGATAGCTCTAGTTGTAATACGATGGTGGACTTAAGGACTCATGGATTGTAATCTAATATGGGATCTGTTATATGTACAGGAAGCAACGTAAGGTCTACCACTTTTCGCGTCTATTATTATTTCTTTAAGGTTCAAAATTCGTTGAACACTTTTTTGGCTTTGGCAGAAGTAGGTACGCATATGAAGATATCAAAAACCGACCAATTGCGTGTCGGATCCACATTCCAACCACTTGAATCAAAAAAGGTAGTATCTTCATAAGAAACTCACGGCACTTACGTCCTTTTTTTGGGCTTGACAGTTTTTCAGATATTACTCAAAAACCGTTAGACCTATCGTGATCAAAACAAAAATCGTTTAAAGTGTTTATTAATGTTCACCATTTCTTTTTTTTTAATTTAAAACTCTTATAGAGTATTCCAGTGTTTAAACCGCCCGCGTGGTTTCCTGGATTTTCCCCAGGCCACTTTCCAACCGCGCACTCCTATCGCTTTATTGGGCCCAGCTTTATAGCTGGCTTTATAGCCACAGTCAGGTTAAAAAAAAGTATCATGGGTAAGGCTATAGCAAGCTACCTTCAATCTGCAAGCCGAAGGTTCTATAACCGGTTTCTACCAATGGGTCTTTCAAAATGAAGTCTTTTCGATGAAGGGAAAGATGTTGAGGAAACCGGTTTTATCCCGACTAGATCTAGTTTTTCCTCTGGGGATAGTCAGATGGCAGCTCCAAAATAAAGGCTGGCCTTATTTACACACGTACGATGCTCACATGCTAGTTTCATCACATTGCGGGTTACCCAGGTGTAATGACATCAATCGATCTATCAAAACGCGCAATGTACCTTGTTAAACTTACATGCGAGTCTCTTGTGCGTGTGTAAGGACGTTTATGTACCATGAGTAGATATGAGTAGTTACCGAATCAATGATGAATGGAGCGCTCGTGGCCCTACGACGCCCGCGTGCCGCGTGCGGTATGCGAGGTTAAGTATAGTCCGGGATCACTTCTTGGATGGGTGACCGCTCTGAGTGGTTACTAACTGAGCGCTCGCGTACTTTGGAAGGCACATTTAACCGTTGATCTCGGCTGATGTGTGAGCAGTCGTTAAGCCAAGTTCAAAGCCTTCGGGCGGCTTGAGAACTTCTAATAACAGTCATGTTGCCCACGCACTTGACAATGGGGGGTCGAAGTTGCACCACGTCCGTAGGGAGTACCCACCGGTGACCCACCGCTACCCTGAACCGCTAAACTGAACTAGTGAACTAAATCGGTGATATACTTCACAGCGAAGGAATGAAGTATAGGTATTATAGTGTCCGCAAACTAAGCTGACGACCGACGTCATAAGAAATGTGAGACACACTTCGTAATACCATGCAAGTATGCAAGAGATAACGATATCAATTCAGTCGTCAGTTTGGTTGGCGGACACTACAACCGTTTCTTATTACTAACAGATTTTACGCATGATGACATAAGATATGACGAAATGTATAAAATTCTCACTAGCAAACTCATCTTCAAATATCAATATAGATTCAAATATAAAACTCAATGGTAAAACTTTAGAATTTGTTAAGACAACTATATTCTTAGGTATTACACTGGACTCAAAATTGCAGTGGGGTTTCCACATAACCGCTATAGGAAGTAGGTTGAGCTCTGCTGCTTTTGCAGTCAGGAGAATAAGGCAGCTTACCAATGTGGCAACGGCTCGGTTAGTTTACTTCGCTTATTTTAATAGTATAATTAGTTACGGTCTTATCTTATGGGGATCAGCTGCTGATATCGAAACTGTATTTATATTGCAAAAAAGGGCTATACGAGCAATTTATAACTTGGGGTCGCGTTAATCAATGTAACATGCCTAAATTGAAGAATAAATGATTTCATTTCATTTCATTCGATATGTCATTCCAGCTATCACGTTTGTTATTCTAGTCTATGCTTTGGTACATCTTTTTCAATCAGGTTTGTATGTGTATTGTTCACTTCAGTTTTATACATACTATGTGGGTTTGTGTGTAGTGTCGTGTTTGGTACCCGTCTCAGCGGCATTTCTAGCATTTCCTGGCCGGCGTCCACCGTCTAACTGATGTTATTGTCGCTATGTTTATTGTCTTTGTTTCCACTGTTGAGCTGAGATGTATGAAAAATTAAATAAATAAATAAAATAAATAAATATTTCCGGACAATCTTACGCAAATCAACTTAGTCCCAAACTAAGCAAAGCTTGTACTATGGGTACTAACTGATGATATACATACTTATATAGATAAATGCATACTTAAGTACATAGAAACATCCGAGACTCAGGAATAAATATTCGTGTTCATCACACAAATAAATGCCCTGACCGGGATTCGAACACGGAACCTCCAGCTTCGTAGGCAGGGTCACTACCAACTAGACCAGGGGTGGGCAAACTTTTTTCATGGCGGGCCAGTAAGCTTGAGAAATTTCGGAGGAGGGCCATAATTGCAGCAAAACTGCACTTTTGTATAAAACCGCTGCTCTGATTTTTGGCTGAACCGTCAAAATATAATCATCGCGGGCCGTGTACTAACTAATTCGATGTATCGGCGGCGGGCCGGATAAAATGCTTTCGCGGGCCGCAGTTGGCCCGCGGGCCGTACTTTGCCCACCACTGAACTAGACTAAAGCGGTCGTCAAACTACTACTACTTTCGTCTTTCGAATTTTTGCAAGAATCCTTGAATAAAACTTATCATCTAATATCCTTATCAATAGACAATTGTTTCAATGATATGCTTACGTAACACTTGAGGCGCGTTCTGTTTAAGGTTGGTTTACTGAAAAAAAAAATGCATGTCAATAGAGACATAAGCGGCAATTACACTTCATCGGTCGCCGCATGCTGCATGCAGTGACCGCAAAAGTGTAAAGAACACGTTAGTCGCATTCGACGATCGACAGCTGCCAACGCTTATAGGTAGGCGGACAGACTAATGTGAAGACGACGTTTGTTGGCCTAAGTAGTTTAAAATGAATTCGGCGACCGCATTAGGTGAACGACGAAGTGTAATTGCCGCTTTATTTCTAATGTCACTAAAGACTTTTAATGTCAATAAGGAATCATGTCATCACTAGCTCATGCCCGCGACTTCGTCTGCGTGGAACTCTTCCATCGCGATAGAATTTCATTGCTATATTTTTATATCAAGCGCTTACCTTGTCATTCCATACAAACTTCCACCCTCTTAAGAGATGATTTCCGGGATAAAAAAATAGCCTATGTCCTTCCCCGGGACTCAAATTATTTCCATACCAAATTTCATCTAAAACGGTGCAGCGGTTTAAGCGTGAAGAGGTTACAGACAGACAGACACACAATTTCGCATTTATAATTTTAGCATGGATCTCACTAATCATTTATTTCTAATGTCAATAAGGAATTATTTCAAATGTCATTTTTTTTTATCTAACTGTGGCTTTATAGGCCGGGCCCAATAAACCGATAGGAGTGCGCGGTTGGAGAGTAGCCTGGGGAAAATCCAGGGGAAAACCTCCGGCACGACCACGCGTGTGGTTTGGAACACTGGAATACTCTAAGAGTTTGTACTCCAGTGAGATTGGTTGAGCGGTTTCAACCGAATCTCAGGTGTGAGTGGAATCGAGATACTGGGAGTTTTGTCGCCGTTCTATTGTCAATAAGGATTTTTTTGTAATATCAATAATCAATTATTTCTAACTAGCGACCCGCCCCGGCTTCGCACGGGTGCACTATTTAATGGATGTTATTATACATATAAACCTCCCTCTTCAATCACTATCTATTAAAAAAAACCGCATCAAAATCCGTTGCGTAGTTTTAAAGATTTAAGCATACATAGGGATATAGGGACAGAGAAAACGACTTTGTTTTATACTATGTAGTCATTGCGTCAGTAAGGAAATGGCGTCTTATTGAATTGAAACCGCCAAAGAGTTAGCATTTTGAAAAGGGTACCTTTCAATTTGGCATGGAAATGTATTTAAATACATTTCCATTATATTGTAAAATAAAACCCAAGTTTTACTTTCAGACGTGAGCTCTCTACACATTCTAGCCAGTCTTGCCAGACGACGACCGGATTCCTATGTCCCTACGGGCAATGTGGCTACGTGGCTACAACTCCTAAACAATACTCCAAGTAAGAATCATTTTTAATAATTACTGTTATTGCAAACCTTCAAGTTTAGTATCGTACACTTCTGCATTGCGAAATAATGGGGAAAGCGAAAAGCTCTTGATAGATGGCGCTAAACAAAAACTATTTAAGCCGGTACCTATGTCTTTAATGTTTTCAGTAAATGTCGCACGAAACGAACTTGTCATGTCCCAAGCTCTAGTAGTGCCAGCTTGTAGCAAAGTTTGGCAGCCGCCTTCCCCATGCGAAACTATTTATTTTATTTTAGCGCCATCTAGCGATATTTCACCGAATCTCTTTATATAAGAACCCTTTACATACTAGACCTACACATTGCAAGTTGCAAGACTCCTTGCGTTGTCATAACCTATGCATAGGGGGCGCTGTTACTCGTATTAATCATACTGCTATCGCTCGCTAGATAGCGCTTATTGTCAAAACAAATTAACTGTAATGTTTCAGAAAAGTGGGACGCGGACGCTCCGTAGGGATAAGACGGCCTGTTTATTATACTTTTTCTGTTTATGTTCTGTACCATTTCATTTAAATGAGTATTTGTATTGTTTTTTCTACTTTTAGACATTATGCCACTCATGGCCTGCGTCTAAAGCACCTAAAAAAAAAAAATTTGAACTGTCCTAAGTGCTCCTTCAGGACAGACCAGAACAGCCATCTGAAGAGGCACCTGATATGCCACGAGGATCGGAAGCCGTATAAATGTCCACATTGCGAGTTTACTTGTGCAAGCTTGGTAAGATTAATATTGAAACACCGAACAGAAAATGAAAGAGAGTCCGACCACGCTAACTCTGCAAGGAATAATTTGGCAACACTGTGCATTATAAGTCATATTTGTATGAAAATGTGACGTTTGAGGTAGTGTTGCCAAATTATTACAATGCAGAGTTAGCGTGGTCGGACTATCTGCCTATCTGTTGCACACGTGTTGTGTATTCGAGATCGGTAATCGTAAGTTATAGAAATATTTATTTGTCCAAAGAAACATGTTACACAGGATACATGTTTGGGTCCTAAGCTAGGAATCCCTGTGTTACAGAACCCAGTAGAATAACAATTGGGATTATCTATTTAGCTTTACCTCACAATGTAATTACCATGTTGGTGTCTTTGTTCAATGTGTCATATATAGCTTTTAGCTCATTTTCATATAAACTCACTACCTTATTGTCCGCGAATGTTGTGCTGTCGATACAAACCCGATAGGGTTTAACGACACTTATCTGCCAAACCTAATATAAGATTTGTCTTTTTAATGTAAATAAAAAAAATAAGCTTACAATTTCAACATGCCATCATAAAGGGTAAATAAATAATTAAACAATAAAATTAGAACTTTTTCTTTTGCAACTATAGATTAATTTTATTTATTGTTTGTGTGTGATGTGGTGTATTTTATTCTTCTGTGTGAATGTCACGCCCTTGCCAGACAGAGAATGAATGACTTTGGGAATGGCTACCCCGAGCCAAAGGAATTCAGAGTACTCCCGCTGAGCTCTATCATCCGGTTTATGGAAATGGTGGAGAACAGCTTGGAGTAGGCATAAAGGAGGGGGCAATTGCACAAAAGATCCCATTGCGTCGAAGTGCATCCGCAAGGGCCCTCATCTAGATAAGATAAGATGAGATGTGTGTGTATATTCAAAATTTTATAATTTTTCGAGCTATTCGGCTTTGGAATTCTTTATCTCCTGATTTTAGGCGTGCTGAATCTCTTGCTGTCTTCAAAAAACAGCTTAAAGATCACTATTTGTCTCTCTCATGACACACTTAAGACTTAGCTCCTTTAGACTATGTGGCTGACTATATATTTGTATATGTTTATGTACGTATATTTTTTATACTATATTTATGTATGATTATTTATCCTTAATTAAATGTTATTGTTGTAATTATTAGTAGGCTTCATATGTATTAACTCTGCACCACCTGCTATGAATCGTTCTGTTTAAATTTCCGCTACCCTAAGGTTGTCTGGAAGAAATCGCTCTTTAGCGATAAGACCGCCTGTTGTTTGCCTCTTCTCATTGTGTTTTTTGTACTGTACTGTATCCTTTGATTGAGGTGTGCAATAAAGAGTATTTGTATTGTATTGTATATTGTAGTGAAATTAAATGGATCTGAACGTTATAATTAATTCAATTAGCTCATAGAAATGCTTAGCGAAGGACAGTTAGGACCAGTTTCGGTTTAGTTGGTGCAACCCACCTAATGAATTTACCTGTCTTACAGGAAAATCTCCGCAAGCATGCCCTTAAACGCGCTCACCGCGGCCTCCCTCTCTACATATGCGCGAGCGCAGCCTGCACTTTCGGCGCCGACACCGCAACAGCATTGCGCGCGCACCTCGTCGCTACACACGCAGACCAGTACGACGCGCGGTCCGCGGTTGAAGCTGTTAAAAGACATCTTATGATTGAATAATACAATAAGGCCTACTCCGAACTTCGTATCGTCCCGTCCTTTGCACTCTCGTGTTAGAGTCTGGAAAGATGAGACTGGAAAAGAGCGGCAATTTTAAAAAATCCACGTGATGCAACACTATGTATAATGTGACAAAACAATAATGATACTTGGGCAACAAAATAAAACGTTTGCACTATATAGTTCATTACCTACATACTATGCGATAACTTTACCAAAAAGTATTCTAATATTTAAATATTCTGAGTCTGTAATGGAAGTAGCAATTCATGAAGAATAATGTACTATGATCCGATTTGCTGTATCCTGCTTCTGATCCGTAAAGAATCACGGCAATTAAGCGACGTTTGACACATTTGATGTAGATATTATAGTTGCCATTTAAAAAGTTTGAAATAAATCTCAGTCTCATCTTTCATTAGCCAGACTCTATACACTATATGGGTGAAAGGGACGGCATGATAGGAAGTTAGGATTTCGAAGTTCGTATTAGCCCCTAAAGGTCGCTGATGACCAGTTTATACCTATAACTATTTAGATAAATAATTCAAATAAACTGATTAAAGGATACGATGTTTTTATTCAAGTTTAAAAGGGAAACAGTTTATAAGTTATATAAAAAAGAAAAAACAAAGAATATACATAACGAAAACTATACTAAAATAAAAACCAAAAATATTTGTAACATCTATTGTCTATGATATGATATTAGCTTGCAATAGTCCTGTACTAAATAGTCACGTAGATAGTGTCAAGATAGGTTTCAATTAACTCAGAAAATAATCTAAATAAATGGACATTGATTGGTCTTAGTCAGTCTTGGCCAGTCTTAGTTACCTGCAACTTTCAAGTGCGTTGTGTGATCTACGCTAAAAGGGAAACGTATGAAATCATAAATTATTCGAGTTGAAAACTGAAAAATTTGGATTTTTCTATGTTATAGGGGGCAAACGAGCAGAGGGATCGCCTAATGGTAAGCGATTACTATAGGTATTCAAGGGCGATAAAAAAACGACGATTTGTCACCCAAACAAAATGATAATTATTACCTAAAACAAACAAACAACCTCTTACCCTAAACGCATATACCTTCTCCGTTCCGTCGTGGGTAATGACTGGTAACTTCAACTACAGAGACACCTAATGGCAGGCTACGGAACTACTATAAGCATTCTGTTCCTTTAGAAGCTGAACCCTAACCGCTAGATGGCAGGCAATGTCCAATTGTATTATATATCTTGAGTTTACAATTCAGTATAAGCTTTTACCGCCAAAATTTTCGTCATTCTGCACTGCACATTTTATTAGTCTCAATGTTTATTTTAAAGATTTTTTTTTTCTATAAACTAGCAACATTCAACATTTACACCAAATCATTATTACAAGTGGCAGAATTTGGAACTAACCTTAACGCTCACATTAACAGCTTCTCGCGTAGACACTAGCGCCGCAGGTAATTGCAATGAATTGACTATAGAGTTCAAGGCATGAACGAGAGAACGAGGGAAAAATAATCGCCTGTGAGATGTCATTGAGTAGTGACGCACGTGGGGTTTAAAACCAATTTAATTTAAACTCGTAAACATTTCTGAATAAAAATTAACCTACTTTGTCAGTGCTTTTGTATTACAGTGTTTGTTAAAACCATTACATAATTCTATTGATTAATTCGTGTGCTAAATTGTGTGCGTGCTGTGAATTTGTTTTTAATAATGACCGTTTGCTGAAAAATCGATTGAAAAAATGTCTCTAAAGGTATGTAGCTAACGTAATTTGTTTTACTGATTTTAGATGACCTTGTGTATAGTTTTACGAATAGGTATTTGGATGTTTCGGAAATTAAAACCTCGTGTTTCATTTGTTTTCTTTAACATGATGGGTAGATTCGGAATATGTTTAAGCTAAGATGTTGAGTAAGTATTTATTTGTTTTAGTGTACTTACCTATAATCTTATTTACTAATGTGTCTGTGCGCTACTTTTAAAATTCCAAAAACTGACGACAGCAATTCTATATAATTACCGAAGCTGCAATCAAAAGAAAACATACCGTTGAACAAAAAAATGACCAAATACTGACTCGAAATTACCTGACCCGCTCACAAAATTCCACATACTTCTTTTGAATTTTCGAAAACTGACGCGACATAAAAAATATAAGAATAATCGAAACTGCTCACAAAATTTGTGAGAAATGTAACCTGTACAGGAAGAAAAACCGAAATCCGCCCGCAGAAACAAAATATTTTGAAAATTTGCAAAAACTTAAAAAACTTTTTTTTATAAAATTATGGAACCTGCTCACAAAATTTCACAAGAATCGGTTGAGAAATGTGACCTGTAGAGGAGAACAAATGATTAAAAAAGTTTTTTTTTTATTTCGAAAAACTGACTAGGCAAAAAACCTAGTATATATATAGTTATAGATCAGTCAAAATACCTAGTTATAGATCCTGCTCACAAAAATTCACAAGACGGTTGAAAAATGCGAACTGTAGAGGAGAACAAACGGAAATCCGGACATCTGGAGTGCTACCGCGAACCACAAACGAAGTTTTCCCTCTCTGTCGCACTTATGTGCAAACTTGCAAGTGCGACAGAGAGAGAACATTTCGAATTCAAACAAAACAATTTGACATACACCTACGAAATCATTTATGTCGAAGCTGACGTAGACATTTCTTTCACGCGGCAAAGATAGTGCTCATGATTAATAATAGAAATCTTAAAGAATACCTAATGATAAGAAAAGTCAAAGCTCCCATTAAAAAAAAAAACAAAACAAAAACGAAAAAGGACTTTTGACTTGTAACGCATATTTTGGCTTAAAGGGCTCCTATCCGAGGTCATAATTATTAATAAAAGTTACGTTACTTTTTCTAGCGGCCTAACTCTGATAGTGATACCTAGTAATGTTGAAACGTCTTGGCATTCAGATTTTATTCTAGAAACTGTCTAGATTATACTATTTGTTATGTGTTTATTTTACATATTGACGATCTTTTTGTGAATTTATTATACTCTCTTTTGACATACATTACAGTAATTCATGTCTTTTAAAATTTCATATGCATCAATTCATTGCTCTGAATAATTTGATTCAATTTATGTAATATATAACTGACGATTCAAAAGGGCTTGTTGCTGGGCCTATTTGAATAAAGAATATTTTGAGTTTGAGTTGAGTTGATATTGTATACCGTTCGGCCTACCGTTCGAACTGAACGGTACACAATAGTATGAGAGATGTACCGACTATGGATTTTGCCGTCTAGCCGACTAGTCGGCGCCGAGGCGGCCGAGTAGTCGCCGACTATAAATGTGGCCGGATAAGTCGGTTTTCCCTGCTAGTCGGTACATCTCTAGTTAAAAATATTAAATTAAGTAGTCTATAAATAAAATAAAAGGTTCCTATTTAATTAATATTAATAATTAATATTTTTATTTTTGATTTAGGTTTTTATTAAAGGTTTTTTTTTTGACGACCGCTTTAGCCCAGTTGGTAGTGACCCTGCCTTCGAAGCTGGAGGTCCAGGGTTCGAATCCCGGTCAGGGCATTTATTTGTTTGATGAACACGAATATTTGTTCCTGAGTCTTGGATGTTTTCTATTTATATAAGTATATATTTATCTATATAAGTATGTATATCGTCACTTAGTACCCATAGTACAAGCTTTGCTTAGTTTGGGACTAAATTGATTTGTGTAAGATTGTCCACATATATTTATTTATTTTATTTATTTCTTAAATGATTATTTTTTGTATTTAAGAAAGATACTTAAATATATGAAACTTGATGTAAATATTGGTAAATTTATTATTTTCCAGTAAATCATTAATTGCCGAATAGTCGGTCTCTTTTGCAGACTAGTCGCCGACTAATCGTCGACTATATGTGGCCGGATAGTCGGTTTTCCAGATTAGGCAGTACATAGAATGCATCTCCACTATCAATATATTATGCTCTTGATATATCATCAAAATATAAATCAACATATCATCATTATCATCGCTTTCGATCAGGCGAGACTAAGGCCAACCGATGTTCAGTCATTCATAAACAAAAGATGCATTCTTGTGCGAGATATTAAAAGAAGGTAGTAAAAAGTCGTTTTCATGGTCATATACGTATATAATGGGTAACAAATATTCTGTTTAAAAATCATTTTTTTTTTATTAAAAATTATCGCATGCTAAATGTACTGGGTAGTGCACTCCGCCAAGTTAATGTGCGCGGGAAATCAATTTAATTCAAATCAATTAATTTAATTGTTCAATCCTTAATGCTCAGCCATTTTGAGAAATTTCCAAAAACTGAATCGACAATAAACCGATATAAGTATCGAACCTGGGGGCCGATTTTTGAGTGTCGAACGCTCGACTTTTCACTCGAGTTCTTTCAAAAAACTATCATGATTTGACAGATGTTGAGTGAAAAGTCGAGCATTCGACACTCAAAAATCGGCCCCCTGCACACCGGAGAGACATACGAAAATATTTTTGCCCAAGCTGAAACGCAGACGCTCATAAATGAACTAGATTTATCACTATTCATTTGACAGCCGGGTACGATAAACGTCAAATATGACACGCATTGTACTGGGATGTCGGCTGTCAAAAGAACATTCATAAATCTCGTTAATTGTACTAAACAGTAATGTTTCGTTCCTGGGTTTATTTATTTAGGGACAGTCAAAGGCATAATTTGTAAAATATCTGTACGCTTTTGCGCCTTTGTCACAACAGCCATGTTCACGTATTTTGTCACTAGAGTGCGTAGTTGACTGTACATGTAGTAATCCAAGCTCAGCAATATCCGGAATCAGAATATCACAAGTAATAACTACAAATATTTGCAAAAAAAACATTTATTACAGCAAATCAAACCAGTCTGTCAAAACCCGTTTAAACTGATGCAATCTCCGAATGAATCACAACTTATAATGTAAATAATATTATATTGTGACCACAGCGTGATTGTATTGTATGCCTACTTGTTTAACATATGTATGTAGGTAGGTGTATGACAAAATAATATCCCTACATGGTATTGGTGACATTTACAAAAAATCGTACTACTTATTTGTCTTTTTTTTTGAACCTGACTTTGAGGATTGCGCGGTTGGAGAGTAGCCTGGGGAAGATCCAGGGGAAAAGGGATGTCTTTGTTGTCGCGATTAGACGTCCCCGCCGGCGGGAAAGCCTAAGTGTACGCGTCGTGTCTAAGTTGGTCTCCGTAAGCGCAGCGTTCCATCTTTCGATGGAAATGATTACGTCGTCCGGGTCCGTGAGTGTGTGCCTAGGACGTCGGACCGTGCGGCCCAAAATCGGTGATCGCCGAGTTACGAC
Source organism: Epiblema foenella (assembly GCA_963556455.1). Taxonomy (NCBI): domain Eukaryota; kingdom Metazoa; phylum Arthropoda; class Insecta; order Lepidoptera; family Tortricidae; genus Epiblema; species Epiblema foenella. The sequence continues at coordinate 21,621,943 of OY747104.1, forward strand.
AGGGGGGGAGGGATGGGAACGTAGTCGACAGCCTTCCTAACTAACGGATTCCTATGATGGGGAGCGTGGACAAAATAACGTCTGGCAGTCTGCTTAAAGAAACCATACATGGTGCTAATCTCCATGTCGTGGTGCAGACTGAGGTTCGACTGGTACCACGGAGCACCAGTCGCCCTACGGAGAAAACGATTCTGAATGACCTGAAGCGGCTTGAGCGATGTCATAGGCACGTGAGCAAAAGCTACACTTGCATAAGACATGATTGGACGAACACAGTTCTGTATAGTCTCAGCTTATTTGTAAATGACATTTTACTAAACTTGTTAATCATCGGCCCAAGCTTTTCTAGCACGAGCAACGCACGGTTGTGTACCCTACTGATGTCAGTTTTCTGTAGCGGGTCACTCCAAGATATTTGACTTCGTTAGCCCAGGGGATGGGTCGGTCAGTAAGACTTGTCTATAAAATAACTTTAACTTAAGTGAGAAAAGGGACAGTAACGCCTTTGTAATTTATGTGGATATATACGGTGTAAGCCGTGATGCCAGACACTATTCATCGATTTTTAAATAGTTTTGAGTTGATATTACTCTGTCAAAACTATAGATATATTTATGGCACAAAGGGCTATCGGTTCTTCATTCCTTTATCTACTTTAAAAAAAGTGTTTTTTTTAATAATTTATTCAAACATGCTCCAAAAAAGCTCTATTAACGATATTAGTACGTTGTTTATGCACTTATTACGTATATATGAAATGTACATGTAACTGTTCCTTATTGACGTCTCTAACAACACAAGTGATTTATTTTTTATTTTAAACTGATTTTCACAAAAGTTACTTCCGCAAAACTGGTTTTTGGTCTAAAATTGCCAAAGTTTGATGCCATATATCTCGTTGACTGATTTTTGAAGTAAATATGTTATACTACTTCGGTAAACCTTATTGTTCTTAATACGATAAGCTATAAAAAACACTAGAAAACGGAAAATTAGAGGTCGAAGGCTGAGAAGAGTCCAGCAAGAAACTCAACTAGGGCCGACCTGGATCGGACTGACTCTACCCGGTGTGCGGCGGTACCGGGACGAATAGGAACTATATGTGTCATTGTTGGGAGATCGAAGGTAAATAGGAGCTAGAAGCCAAGTCAGCTTGAATTCCAGGCGTAAGTATTATTAAAAAGAAACTATAGCTTGTATCGTCGTGTCCTATTAATTTCTTTTCGAAAAAGCAGCCAGTTTGCGAACAAAGATGACCTTTACAGTATACTATCTATATTTATACTTACGATTGCCTGCGATGAAGCCACGATGTCGCCAATTTCATTAAAGCCATATCGAAACCGGTCGGGGGTGGCTCTGTATACAGCCCGCTGACTCAATCAAGTCCCTGAAAACCTGTAAGCGATTATAGGATTTAAGGATCTAGTAATTAACAGTATAATGGCTTGTGGAGCGATGCACTGACTGCGTATTATATTTAATACAGACGCATTGATCTGACGCTCTTCCAAGCCATTGGAGCGAACTGTTTTGCAGCGGCCTGTCAACTTTCATTACATGTTTGACGAGAGATAAATTATGTTACCTATCAGTTTATTACTGCTCTAGACATGGGTAAAGTTAGCATGCTAAGACGCCCAACTAAAAAATAAGACTATGAATTAAGACGTAGGACGTAGGGACATAGGGTAGACAAGTAAACCGTCAAAAAGTAGGAAATTATAATAATAAATAAATCTTTATTTATTTGAATAAACATGGTTAACAATGTTGTGGGGGCCTCCTAGTAAGTGTTTATTCACCTGTGTCAGGAGGTCTCGCTCTTCCCGATTTGGTACATATGATATTTACCCCAACATTACATATTTCGTATCTTTTAGATAAATTACTTTCCCTTATAAACTTCCAAGTTGTTCTGTTACGGTAGTTTTGAGTTTTTGAAAGAAAGAAAGAGAAATATTTATTTGGTACAAATTGTTTACACATTCTAGGAAATAGTAAATAGGTGCCTACTTAGTACCAAAATGGGTGCCGCTCAGCATAGTGTCATGAAAATCATGACGCTGATTTTCAGGGCAACCAGTTTTGCATGTAACTACTAATCTGATATGGAAAAATGTCACAATTACGAAAGCAATTCATTTAAGTCACACTTAATGTGCTAGCAGTCACAAACTTTATTTATATCCGACAATGTCTAAATCCACGCCAGACATAGCAGGTCGTCTATAAATAAGATTGCCATTCACGTGCGAAATGCCAGACACATGTGCTGGATCACTGGACATATAGCATGCATGGACTGTTTTACATTCAGATTTGTTGATGTAACTGGTTTAATGGATTATAAATAGAAGAATCTGGGATAATGGCCATCAGTCCGATTTAAATTTCGAATAAGACACTAAGAATAAGACAGAATTTGACATTGCGATTAGAATTTAAATATTTTTCGTATGCATTGTGTTCTCTTAACACTAGTAAACATTATGTGCCCTATCTGGGTGTCATGTACCTACCAACTACCTGTAACATCTCCTGTAATGCACTTGACATAAATGTTGCATAAATGAAATGAAGATGATTCAATTCAAACTTCTAAGCACAAGTAAGGTAAATGTCCTAATGCTCGACACCTTGATGCCCAATAGATGAGACCTGTTGCTCACCTCTGTCACTTTGACACATGATTGAAAGTGCCATCCATGTACTGGTCCTGTACTCTGAACTTCGAAGTCAGAACTTCGTATCGTGCCGTCCCTTTCATTCTCGTGTTATAAACTATATGAGTGAAAAGGGTCTGTCGAGCTCTAGGACATTTAACTTAGGTACTTTAAAGCGCATTATGTATCACTTGAACAAATTTTAGACTGGTCTAGCCGCCTGGCTGGTGGTGTTACAAATTCAAATACATTTATTTTTGCTTAAAATGGGGTACAGAAGGTATTATAGAGTTCAAGTTTCACACATTTTGCCAGCAGCTGGCATGCAAAATAGTTGTTATTTTGTCCCGTCAGCGAGGAGACATAGTATCCGAGTTTCTTAGAAAAATGTTTATAATATGGACTTCAAGCATGCTCAAGAGATGAACCATGTCCAAATGGATTTAAGCTCATCGCTAAAACTCATGTTCCTCCTATAAAATCACAGTTTTAAAGAGTGACTCAGGAGACGTAACCATGGTAACGAGCAACAAAGAATAGTTGATTCACCCACAAACTTAATGATACACTTAAAACCTATGGTATTTGTGAATTTTGAGAAAATACGTATTTTCTATGTCGCCCACACGCGATTAAATTTCGTTTAAGTTCTTTCAAACTGGTAATTTGCAGCAGCTGTCGAAAACGGTTTTTATAAGCCAGACCTTCACAAGTACGGAATTGCTTCTTAATTTTTATTCTTTTTGGGATGCTTACATTGTTTCGAAACAATGTACAGTCAGCTCACAGCTGCAGAGAAACCTGATCCCCTGGATAGAAGCAGGGACCGATACCGGTATTTTTTAAAAACCCTGAATTAGCCCAATATTTTGGATAATTTTTTGCTTTTTACGTAGGGCTGAATCATGTATTTAGGTAACAACGTCGTATTATTAGATTGTCCCATTAAAAACGAAATAATGAACCGGTGACCGTAATAATACCGGTATTTTTCTATGGAGAAAATACCGGTATCCGATCCGTGGATAGAAGTGTATATGCAGAGGACTCAGATTTCTCTGACCATGTACAGTCAACATATGTATTTAAGGGTGGGCACCAAACCGTCTGTAATCGTAAGCGGTGTTCGTTAAAATCTGATTGTATGGAAAGTTTGACAAGTTTCTATGGGATGACAGCTGCCGGCGCCATATTTGACGATGACCGGCCTGTGATCGTATGTTGGTGCAACCAACCCTTAATTGCATGTTTGGCACGTAACATATGGTATTAAAAGTACCTACGCATGTTGTTTTATCGCTGTAATATTTTTTTTTTATACAACGCCGGTGGCAAACAAGCTTACGGTCCAACTGATGGTAAGCGGCCACCGCAGCCTATAGACGCCCGCAACTCCAAAGGAGTCACGTACGCGTTGCCGACCCTTTATGAAATTTGAGAATTCACTGTGTTGACAGCAGAAGGGACAAAATTAGGTCCCTCGCTCTCAACACAGTGCATCCTCGGGAGCTCTAGCAACCTTGCTCACGTCCAGAAACACAACACTACATACTTACGAACACACATTTTTATGAACTAAATTGATGTTATTTGTTGAATTCAATCGATAACAAAGGATTACGAATTATTTAATCATGTTTAGAGTACATAACATACAAGTTATGATGCAAATCTCACGCAAGTCACGCACAATTAATAATTAATTGCCGAAATAGAACCGAGCCACAGTCAGCCACAATTAATTGTATATAGTATAGCTCACCCAACGAAGACCAAAACCTCACCCCCATCAGTACTTTTTTTGACGACCGGTTTAGCCTAGTGGGTAATGCACCTGCCTGTGAAGCTGACGGTCCTGGGTTCGAATCCCCGTCAGGGAAAATATTAGTGTGATGAGCATGAATATTTGTTTCTGAGTCTTGGATGTTTTCTATGTATTTAAGTATTTATATCTATTAAATATATCGTCGTCTAGTACCCATAACACAAGCCTTCTTGAGCTTACTGTGGGGCTAGTTCAATTTGTGTAAGATTGTCCTCTAATATTTATTTATTTATTTAGTATGTTTTTAAAGACACTTTTACCGAAAATTATACCAAAACTCGCTTTTATTGGACTATTCTCCCGATCTTTCCTTCGTTGGGAAGGCCAATATAAAGAAATATTTATGTAAGTATGAAGGTTGAGTAGAAAATAGTTAACATAAAATACATGGCTCTAGTATTATAATAAATAGCCTTTCCATAGTTTCCATACGGTGTCTGATAGTAAATAAAGCTCTTATTTAGCTTACTACTATTACATAACGATCTTTTAAAGTGGGATTCATGTTTTCTGACGTGTCGTGTCATGACTCGACAGAACGATATTTATTTATTTACCACTCGCCGTCGGCAGACATTCATCCTCACACCTTAGAACCGAAATGGTCGCGTACGGTACGGTTTCAGAGGAATTTCCTCCCACGGACGCTCCGGTTCTGGAATGAGCTCCCTGCCGAGCTTTTCCCGAGGGACTACAGTATGGGATTCTTCAAGAAAGAAGTGTATACATTTTTAAAGGGTCGGCAACGCGCATGTTACACCCCAGGAGTTGCAAGCGTCCATAGGCTACGGTGACCGCTTACCATCAGGCGGACCGTAAGCTTGTTTGCCACCGACGAGGTATAAAAAAAAATTAAATATGAAACAAACGGTCATACAAAAAATATTGTTACAGTTCTTTCTCTTAATATAGACCTAGAGTTTCCATTTTTATTAAACTTATATCTAAAAAAATATAGCACGATGAAGGTACCTAGGTTAAGCAAAATACGGAATTTAGTGACTACACATAATTAGCGAAATCAAATTTACTAAAAATACCTACTGTGAAAGGTAAGGTCGGATCTAAATTTTAACAAACGTGAAACATAGTAATACATTTTTAAGCGCTAAGATTTTACTCATTCCAAGTTTTGAATATTTTTTTAACGAGCATATTGTACAATTAAATATGTCTACATTTTTTACTCTGTCATTATCATATATATGGTATTATAGATATTGGTTTCATACATTTAAACGGTTAGATTCACATTCATCTGATGCGGTCTGACTTGACGGCTCGCACAGAGTCAGGCGTCAGAGCGCAAGAGAACCACGTCAGATAACATAGGTATAAAATATACCAACACTCCTTAGGAAAACAAATTCTAACTTGTTATAAATTCACGGTTGACTGAAGGCAGGAAAAACATGTTCCAACAGTTACATGTAAAACCCATCAGCTCACGTGAGAATTTCCACATTGTGAAGAATACCATTCGAAGACTGTCTGTTAGGGAATGCAATCCCGACTCGAGATTGCAAATTCGAGATCCCGCGGGATTAGAAATATCAATCCCGCGGGATCCCGGAATTTTCGGGATCCCGTCTACTTAGTTTTAAAAAAATAATAAATTTGGATGACTAAAAAAGCTAATAACTGCTTGTTTGTGATAGTGAGGTTAAGTAAAATAACATATTACTCGAAAGAAAATAAAAACCTTTATTCTTTAATCTTACCAACCAAAAATAATTATCAGGTTTTAAGGAAATTAACATAGGTAAATTAGGTAATCAAAATAATAAACATATTTCAAAGGAATTAGGCAGTAGTTACCTAAGACGAGTGATTTTGAAAATGACTCCTTAAAAAACAAATAGTATCCCAATCCCGTCAATCTCGAACGGGATCTCGTCATATGATGCGTCGGGATTGATCCCGAAAAATTACCCGAGATCTCGCGAGATCGGGATCTCGCGGGATCGGGATTGCATTCCCTACTGCCTGTCACAGAAAAATAACTAAAGTCTAGACTTTAACGTGCTTGGAATTTGTTACAAACGCATAAAGCAACGAAGTGTCCAGAGAATGTCTGTGCGATCTCTAATGATGTTAAAGGGTGTTGCAACTGTCTCCAGAGCTAGGGTTGGCACTCGAAAATTATTGAAAATTAAATTTAGAAGGGATTTTATTCTGATAAAAAGTAAGGTGTTGGAGACGGATGGAAAGAATCAGCTGGACAGAGAAGAAAACTAACGAAGAAGTTTTAAACTTAGTTAAAGAGAAGAGGACTTTATTGAAAATAATAGAAAACAGAAGAGGAAAAATGATAGGACATCTTATACGCCATGACGAATGGATCAGAACAATAATAGAAGGAAAGATAGAGGGAAAAAGGAAAAGGGGAAGACCTAGAATGACGTACATGTGTAACGTGTAAGCTGTGGTATTTAAGTTTTCTGTGCGACAGCCCCACTTACTTGAGTGTGATTGTTACTTGGTTAGGTACAACGTCCTTCCACACTTGTTGGTATGCCTCGGTCTAGTCAGCTGAGAGTATCTTCAGGGATGAACGTGGGTAGGTTTGGGCAGCGGTCGTGGATCTACGCTAATAGTATACTCGATTGAAATAGAGAAGATAGAGGGCGCCAGGCATTTATATTTATACTCCAAATGCCAAGAGTCATGGGTTGAATATATAACGGTTAGATAATTGAAACAAAAACTTGAATTGAAAACCACCTGGTATGTATATTAGAATATATAAGAGCACACTAAAACAATGTTACACGGCCATGCCTGCTTACATTACTTTATTCTTATATCTATATGTCATGGCAAATGGCTGTCCCGAGCGGACTCAACCTGACCAAGGTTTTGAAATCGACTCTCTAAAGTAGAATATTATAGTTTTCAAGTTTAAAGTAAAGACTAAGCTGCTGTGTGAGAACTTGAGGTGTGTTACAAACTATAGACCTCTTTTACAAAGTATATCCGGCAACACAGAATGCGTTAAATTGCGTTGAGGTTAGAATTTTGATTGCGGAACGATGTCACCTGTCAAACGTGGCGTTCGCGGCGGAGCTCACGCACGCGCAGACCACGACACGCTTCTCCCCTGATGACCGCAGGGGCCACCAGCTCGTGACGGGTTCCACGCTCGGTGCCGGCGCATGCGCCAAGCTGCACCTCGACGCTCACGGCGTCCGATCGACGGCCTATGGATGACTGGGACAGGGGGAAACCCAGCGGCCAGCATCCAATCGCTGTAAACACCGTTAAATGTTAACATATATTCATAACACGACACAACACTCCTGAAAAGAAAGCAACCCGTCGCGATCTCTAAATGCACAGAGTGAACCAATCACGGGATAAACATGAAACTCACCTGGCTAGATACGAGACTAAGCTTAAGGTGTATTCCTTGGTTAAGTTCTTGTTTTTAAATTTTAAATCATCTGTAACAAATAAAACGTGTCACGCACTGAAATGTTTTACAAAACCAACAAATATAAACGCTGCCTATGCATACATAATGCGCGCGCACTTACCTACTATTCCATAGTGTCATCGCCCAAATTCTTTGCGAGATGTTATTAGATTAAAACTGTTACATAGTTGCAAGCTAAGTTAAAAAAATATGGCCAGAGGCCGAAGCGGATACCAATGAGTACGTGCTCTCCCTTCACATGATGGCAACGCACTGATCTTCGTCTATTCCTCTCGCTGCTGTCTGTGACATGAGCAACGATGCGTTCTCGCATGCTGAACCACCAACTTTTTGTAAACAAACAAAATTTCGAGACAATTAATTAGTTTGAGAAGTTTATAATAATCTATGCCTTTTTTAATATCTTTGTTTATTATTTAAGGACTTCTAGTGAAAACTATTTATTTGGATATCGAAAACAAAATCAAGAGACGAATGATCGGAACATGCGCTAGCGTCGCCGTCCGTACTCTCCAGATGGCTCTGTACCTGACTGCAAATAGCTGATCACAGATGGCGCTAAGAGTCTCAAAACTATAGATAGCAGACGTGTAAAATTACTCCGTAACATTACCGCTATAGTAGATTTTTTTTTTTTTTTGAAAAAAAAAAAAAAAAGATAAGATAAGATAAGATAGCAAAAGGAAGCAACTACCTCGACCAGGCGGGGAAAACAAGACTTCAACAGATATCATCCATCCGAGAGAGCCCGATGCCATTGAACTAGCCTATGAACTCTTAACAAACATCCTCATACAGAGGTCAATGACCCTTGACCTACATGTGATTACCACCTTATAAGTATACACCTTGTAAGCCAATAGGTGCCATTCCATTAAGCTTAACTCTAGAACCGGTTATCCTATCTTAATGTTTACCTATATGCGCAGGCGTCCCCACTCTATGCTACAATCTTGACTACGAATCTAGCTAAGACCTAACTATTTTTCATGTACCTATACGATACCTATCTATCTTACGGTATGTACCTACCTATTCTAATGATTATACTTAATCAAGCTAAGCATTCACTTATTTGACTATATTGTATGTTATACCTACCTAACGCAAATGTTGGCCAGTCAAAAGCGTATCCTACTATTTAGGTCGACTGTACATTCCGGTATTTTCCGTGAGTGTGTAGTCATTGCCCTACAGCAACAACCTAGGAGAAACTACGTCCCTATATCCTACTCAACGAATGACGATTTCTCAAGAGATTGGCAGAATTCCATTATAGGTATAACACAATACATAACGTAATGTGCATATTATGGTTTCTTTATTACCTACATTACCTACATGGTTTAATTATCAATCGGTGGTCGATAAAAAGAAACGCTCTAATTAAAGGTTTCAATTATATAAACAAAAAGTTATTTATCTTGCACTCTTGTCATGGATAAATCACGAGTCTACCTACAAGGCTGGGATATTTTATTACCCTGATTATGACTCAGATCAATATGAGCGTGTTTTATGCACTATACGTACCTACATCAGAACAAACATAGTCACGATTGAATGTATTTGACCTAGTTAGTCTCAGAAGCATTATTGTTAAGATTAGTGTAAAATGTCTCTGACCTGTGACCTAGTTTTTTGTACAAGGGCAGTTTCTAGTGAGGATACCGGGTCTCTTGCACCTAAAACATATGGTCGTGGGATATGCGTCACAACGAGAGTGGTGGTGGTTTCCACCACATTTTGCACAGTTCACAGTGGGTCTAGTTTGTCCCTGGCCAACGTTGCGAGGCCTAGCATCAGATGATAAGGGAATTGGGTTTGAGATCCCAGTACAAAAGTTAGGTACCACAGACTCTCTACCGGTGTTTAAAAATCCACGGTTTTCGCATTTAAACTTTGACACCTCTAAGCGCGCACAAATACTCTTAAGTTCCCTCACGGTTTGTACTTCCGTCAAGGCCAGACGCGAGATGAAATACGGATTCATGTTAGTCATGATGATATCGAGCTGCTCTGCATCAGTGATAGGCACTGACAGGCGTAAAAACAAACCTTCCATGATATTAACATATGATCTAATCGATTCATTCTTGTCTTGCAACCTAGCCCTAATCTGGTTTAATAGACACCGTTCGTATTCTACCGGTTGAAATTCATTTTTAAGTGACTCGATAAGACCTTCAAAAGTACTAAAATGAGACTTATTTATGCGAAACCACGTTAGAGCTTCTCCAGAAAAAAGATAAACCGCGTTTCTCAACAATTCTACATCTGAAACCTCCGAAGCGTATTTGAGCTCTTGTAATCTAAAGACGAAGTCATGGACAGGAGCCCTACCGTCGTACACAAGACCCCACTTAAGTACCTGAGATGTATGTTTTTGACAGACTAAAGAAGCAACAGAGTCAGCAGTATTCGTCGCAGAGCTTTGAGAAGATGTGCCGGGCTTTGGATTACATCTTAAATTTTCTGTAGCGTTAAACGCCTTCGCCACCAGCGCTATCTTTCTCAATCTCTGTTCAGAACTAGTCAAAATCAATTTCTCTAACCTGAGTATGACATGAGACAACTTCGACAGACACCTTCTCCGACAGGACGATGATGAGTGGTCAGTCCGCAGCACTGCATCCAGCTTCGCTTCGCAGACCTGAAATTCGTCGGCAACGGACAAGCCTGAGATGAAAGTGTTCGCTTTCGCACTGTCAAGGGAAGTGCCTTTAGCAGACTTAAATTGTTGTCTAAGTTCATCTACTGTGTTGCTAGGATCTACATCTATGCCTCTTGTTTGCAATTCAAACAGTAGTTCGTCCTTGGTCAGATTTTCGACTTCAATTTGTAATGCCATGTTTGACAAGTATATAAGTGTATAACACTCAGTGAAACAAATAAAACAGATAAGTGGAAATAGTCCCTAGTGTTAATTACACTTATCTTTTTCATTTAGGAGAAGATAGGTTATTTAATCACACTTGTGATTTTACATAGAAGTAGAAAATTATTCTTAAGTAATATCAAGAGTAACTTATGTATGAAATTGACAGTTCAATAATTATATAGTGGGTTAGCTTATTTACTAAAACCATCCACAGATTGTGTTCACTTGGAACATTAGAAGCAGTAAAGTTTTACTCATTTGAGTGAAAAATATTTAATCACATCTCGCAAATACACAACAATAAATCTAAAATATGTTGACACAATGGAGGATACTTGTCAATCTATGATGCTAAGTAAGATAGTAGTCTTGTTTTAATCACAACCACAAGCCTCACACACAGCAAATAACGTTTAAAATTCAAGTTTGTTTAACAGATTATTATTTATTATTCAATGAAGTAAGAGCGTACATCCACAAACCCAAAATATTCTCCCAAAAGCCCCACGTTGGGCGCCAGAAATGTAACGTGTAAGCTGTGGTATTTAAGTTTTCTGTGCGACAGCCCCACTTACTTGAGTGTGATTGTTACTTGGTTAGGTACAACGTCCTTCCACACTTGTTGGTATGCCTCGGTCTAGTCAGCTGAGAGTATCTTCAGGGATGAACGTGGGTAGGTTTGGGCAGCGGTCGTGGATCTACGCTAATAGTATACTCGATTGAAATAGAGAAGATAGAGGGCGCCAGGCATTTATATTTATACTCCAAATGCCAAGAGTCATGGGTTGAATATATAACGGTTAGATAATTGAAACAAAAACTTGAATTGAAAACCACCTGGTATGTATATTAGAATATATAAGAGCACACTAAAACAATGTTACACGGCCATGCCTGCTTACATTACTTTATTCTTATATCTATATGTCATGGCAAATGGCTGTCCCGAGCGGACTCAACCTGACCAAGGTTTTGAAATCGACTCTCTAAAGTAGAATATTATAGTTTTCAAGTTTAAAGTAAAGACTAAGCTGCTGTGTGAGAACTTGAGGTGTGTTACAAACTATAGACCTCTTTTACAAAGTATATCCGGCAACACAGAATGCGTTAAATTGCGTTGAGGTTAGAATTTTGATTGCGGAACGATGTCACCTGTCAAACGTGGCGTTCGCGGCGGAGCTCACGCACGCGCAGACCACGACACGCTTCTCCCCTGATGACCGCAGGGGCCACCAGCTCGTGACGGGTTCCACGCTCGGTGCCGGCGCATGCGCCAAGCTGCACCTCGACGCTCACGGCGTCCGATCGACGGCCTATGGATGACTGGGACAGGGGGAAACCCAGCGGCCAGCATCCAATCGCTGTAAACACCGTTAAATGTTAACATATATTCATAACACGACACAACACTCCTGAAAAGAAAGCAACCCGTCGCGATCTCTAAATGCACAGAGTGAACCAATCACGGGATAAACATGAAACTCACCTGGCTAGATACGAGACTAAGCTTAAGGTGTATTCCTTGGTTAAGTTCTTGTTTTTAAATTTTAAATCATCTGTAACAAATAAAACGTGTCACGCACTGAAATGTTTTACAAAACCAACAAATATAAACGCTGCCTATGCATACATAATGCGCGCGCACTTACCTACTATTCCATAGTGTCATCGCCCAAATTCTTTGCGAGATGTTATTAGATTAAAACTGTTACATAGTTGCAAGCTAAGTTAAAAAAATATGGCCAGAGGCCGAAGCGGATACCAATGAGTACGTGCTCTCCCTTCACATGATGGCAACGCACTGATCTTCGTCTATTCCTCTCGCTGCTGTCTGTGACATGAGCAACGATGCGTTCTCGCATGCTGAACCACCAACTTTTTGTAAACAAACAAAATTTCGAGACAATTAATTAGTTTGAGAAGTTTATAATAATCTATGCCTTTTTTAATATCTTTGTTTATTATTTAAGGACTTCTAGTGAAAACTATTTATTTGGATATCGAAAACAAAATCAAGAGACGAATGATCGGAACATGCGCTAGCGTCGCCGTCCGTACTCTCCAGATGGCTCTGTACCTGACTGCAAATAGCTGATCACAGATGGCGCTAAGAGTCTCAAAACTATAGATAGCAGACGTGTAAAATTACTCCGTAACACATGGAGCAAATAAAACATAAAATAAATGCTACGTCATACAAAGAAGTGAAGGACAAAGCTGAATGCAGAATAAGCTGGCAATTACTCCACCGACAAGAGCCAAGCTCTTAAATATTATGAATGAAAAAGTAAAACCAATCTTAAAAATTAAACTCTATCCATCAACATTTTTTCGATGTGCGTTCCTCTGTATTGCGCTTATGCTTACGTCAGATGTGAGAGTAAATACAGCGGAAGAGCATTCAGTTTAAAACTGATTTATTCCTTTTGATCTCATCGTTATGAGATCAATTCAGTTAGATCGTTTCGCTTTAAAGCTGAAGGTCCAACAAAATTTAAAAAATCTTCAACTTAGATATATCTCTTCTTTGGCCTCGCCTTATCCCGTTACACGGGGTCGGCTTTCCCAATCATGCGGCGCCACTTGCTTCGCTCCCATGCGTCCTCTGCCTTGAGGCCCATCTCCTTCATGTCTCTCTGGATATTTGTCATCCAGGTCGTCGGTGGTCTCCCCCTCTTTCCGGTAGCCATGGATAAGCACTTTTTCACGACATGGTCATCCGGTCTACGCAGTACGTGACCATACCAGCTGAGCCTGGACTCTTTCATTTTATCGGCTATTTTTGCAACCTTGAAGCTCCCCCGTATGTGTTCAACTTAAATATATAAATATTTTTACTTGCTATAAATGTAGTACATAGAGGTGTTACAGTTATCTTGTGGCCAAGGCTTTGAAAAGCTATGCAAAATAAAGTATAAAAGATAAACAATACATAAATAAAAGAGGCGCGCTGTAGCTCCCGAATAGCCTTATCGCTTCGCTTACCTTTGTCCCATTAGTGTCCTTCGCCATTCTTTCCAGTCTGATTTTCGCCTTCTGAAATTTACACCGTTTATAAAATAAAATTCACTCAATTGCTCAAAGGTTAACTGGAAGAGATCCCTTACAGGGATAAGTTCGCCTTTGTACATGATTGATCTGTTTTTTTTTCTGTATAATTTATTTTACTTGTCTTGTGTACAATAAAGTATTTACATACATACATACATACATAAAATAAAATATCATAGACAACCCTAGCCTCAGCCATGGCGACTGTTTCATAACTCCGGACTGGTGTCGTCTGGTCTAGACTCCCTTATCTAGAGAGAGATCTGATTCGCCGAACCAATCGCAGGCGCAGATGGCAGTGTGTCAGTGCGGCAGTGATTTACTGCTGCATAAGGGCAAGACATGTAACTTGTAATACTGGCTTTAGATATCGCATGTAATGATTTGAAAAAAAAACTTACTGCCTTAGTCTCTTTAAACTGAATTAACTAATTCTGAAGGATGAAATATATATATATATATATTAATTATATTGCCGTCTTTAATGTTCAATTTAAAATGTGTTTTTTTGTCGATTCACATACATCGAAGTTATAGCATATAATAACAATAACTAGTAACGTGGTTCTGTGAGCTATAATCTCGTTTTTTTTCAAAAACTCTATTGACAAAAAATCTATATTATTATCAAACCTGCTTACAAAATTTCAGTAGAATTGGTTGAGAAATGCGACCTGCACAGATCAGCCGAACGTACGAAAGCATTTTTGCCTTAGCTGAAACAAAGTCGCTTCGCTCGCGCGGTCTTAAATTCGTATAAAAAACAACTCAAATGACTTCAAAAAGTTGTTAAAAATTATCTCCGTTCTCATGGCTCGCTTTTCAGAACTCGGCGCTACACTACCGGGCACCTGACACATATTTTTTGTTTGAATATGTACTTTTCTGCACTGTGTAACCTTCCAACGATCCGCGACGTATGCTTTAAAATATGCGTCATTAACATACATTTTTATTAGAATATACGAGAACGTCATTAACGCAGTTTTAAAGTTAAAAACTTATACTAGGCGAAAAGTAACGTCAGCAAAAGTCTGAATTTGTCAAATTAAAATGATTTGTAAAACTTATGATTTATTCCAAAGGACTATACTTCGTATTTAAATACCTTGTTTTGTTCCCCTTAACGAGCCTTTATGCATATCGCATAGATTACAACATTGGAATTTGGTTGTGTACGTTATGCTTTTCGATATGTTTTTATCGATATATACCGTCACTATTTTTTTTCTACTCCTGGCGACATCTTATCTGTCAGTTTACTTCGGCCGGGTTTTATAAAGATCCGTTAGACCAAATGTCAGATCAAATTTCAGTAACTCAGTACATTTTTTGACATAACAAACCGACATAAGGTCTAACCGATCTTTATAAAACCGAGCCTTCGGCTAATTTTTTGACCACACAACATCACATGTATTTTTCACTATATAAAATTTAGACTGAAACAGCAGCATTGTGTTTATTTTCGTATGTGTTATGCAAGCGGTCCAAAATTATGATTTATAATTTCCTACATGAGTATATATTTCTCGGTTTTGTAGGTGCAGAAAAAAAATCACGTGAGGTCTACGTTGTACCCCCCCCCCCAACGTGATCAGTCGTAAGGTTTTCATGACCCCCTCCCCCCCTTCGGAACCTTGCGTTATCTCTGGATAAACCCTAGTTATTACGCAAGCACGCATTCTCAAATTACGGTCAACATCGTTACTCTAATAACCTTAATAGAATAAAATGACTGTCACTTCTTCCTTATGATGGCATCACTTATCAAGTTATCACGTGAACATCACGGTCCACTACTCATGAAAATGAAAGTTAATTTGACAGCCTGTCAACTGTCAATTAGGTGTGAGCACTGGCAATTACAGTAATTGTTTTAATGGTTACTGCTTACAGTAATGGCGGAAATTCAAGACTTCCTTGTGTGTAGCGTGACAAAGACCATATACGTCTCTAGGATATTATATTAATTTCATTATACTCGTTGTTTAAAAGACTTGATATCTTATACATCTCTAACTTAATATATTTTAATTTTGTATATGTTAAATAAACATGTTTTCTTTCTTTCTTTCTTTCTAATTTTACAGATGTTGTAATATTTGTAATAGATATCTTTGCAAGTTTATCTTCACGATATGACATTAATTTTGTTGTATTTGTAAACTCGAAATTATTATTCTTTCTTGAACTGTAAATTAATATTTTGTCATGAGAAATATATTCTTATAGTCAGACTTAAATTGTAAATTAATATTGTCATATCCTTGACTTAGTTACTTAGTAACGTGTGTTTACTTCTTAGTCTGTCACTCGAAAATATATAATGATTGATTTACCTACGTAGCTGTTATATTTATTTAACAAATATTTTGACATGTAAAAGTGCCCCTGTGGCCTATTCGCAGAATGTGTGATTTTGATTTTGACATAACTGGAGTTTAAATGGAGTTTTTTTTTTCAGCTTTTGTTTTTAATTTGATAAAGCAGTGCCGTGCCGTTCATCTGTCTACGACTGTCGAATCTTTTTTTCTTTGAACCTGACTGTGGCTTTATAGGCCGGGCCCAATAAAGCGACAGGAGTGCGCGGTTGAAAAGTAGCCTGGGGAAAATCCAGGGGAAAACTTCCGACACGACCACGCGTTTGGAACACTGTAATACTCTAAGAGTTTGCGCTAGCTGTGCTGCGCTATTGAATCTAATAAGATACTTTCTGAATTGCTAAAGGATTGTGGGATAATCACATGTTTTTACTTGGACAGTCTTGTATAGCTAAATAAATATTGCATGTTTCTGATAACTGGCCTTTAAGTAATATTACTCGGGTCCAATTCCCGTGCTTTGGAAGGCACGTTAAGATGTTGATCCCGGCTGCTGTCTATGATAGCAGTCGTTAAGCCAAGTTAGAGGCCTTCGGGCGGCTTGAGAACTTCTAACAGTCAAGTTGCCCACCCATTTTACAAGCTCAATTCCAATAAGGTCTGGTTTCCCCTCGGGTTGGAAGGCCAGATGGCAGTCGCTTCCGTAAAAACTAGTGCCTACGTCAAATGGAATTAGGTAGCGGACCCCGGGCATCCTTCAGGATGCAACTATACCGGGATAACGCTAAGATGATGATGACTCGGGTCCAATTAAGATGCCTTATAAGTTTTAAAATGTTTTGATATCAAATTATGACAAAAGTATTGATAATACCAATAAAGTTATTAAAGGCTACGATGATTTTATTAAAGTTTTAGATAGTAACATAGCCATTTTTTGATTTTATTGTGTATGGTAGAATTTAAGCGGAAAAAACAAGTTTTTAGCCTGAAAATGGTCGATTTGGAGTGATGTTTGATTCGATATTTATTGAAAAATCCAAAAAATACATTTAAAGTTTATGACATAAGGTCGCAATAGTCCTGTTCTAGATAGTAACATTGAGAAAATGTCAAGATACGTGTCAATTCAAACAGGAAATGGCATAAGTAGAAGGGCGTTTTTTAACTGATAAGGACCCTTTAATGGAAATACTAAATCGGATATCAAAGACAAATATTGTACTTTCTGTCCGTGCTATCGGTACTTCTCGTTTACCAAAGTTTGCGTAACTAATTAGTCAATGTTAAGTCTTCGGTTAACTGTTTGAAAGCCAAACGAGCTCATGTATCTCTACGTACATACAAAAGTCTTTGCAAGTGACATAATTATGCATAATTATACGCCTAGTTAGATGCCTACACTTAGAAAACTCGTCTGTTTGCGTCATTAAAGTGTGAGTATTGTGGCTAACGTTATATTATAAATAGCTGCTAATGTACCTACCACTTTCATATTTTACGGAATAATACATTTTTAATGCATGGTTTCCTTCGAAAGTGGGTCCGGGGGGCCGATTTTAGTGTCGAGCGGTCGATTTTTCACTCGAGATCTGTCAAAAAAGATGATTTGACAGATGTCGAATGAAAATTAGGGCGTTCGACACTTAAAAATCGGTCCCCAGAGCATATAACAAGCAATTTTCACTGCTGTGTTATCTTTTGATCCAATATACATAGACAGAGGTAAAATACCCAATTTTTGACACCTTCATTCCTAATACTTCACTTTTATGGTTCACCTATATTGTAATTAATTCAGATTGATTATTGCCGAGGACTGGAACGTTTACCTTATAGGAGATAAGAAAATTGTAAAAAATAAGAAAATCTCAATCAAACAGTTTTGTATAACTTATCGATAAAATTGCGCCACTGATGCAATAAAAAAATAAAAATAAAAATCTTTTATTTCAGACACATTGATCCATATCTTGTTAGTAGCAAGAAACAACTTAAAAACTAATGTTAGTATTATATTAAACAAAACAAAGAGAAACTTGTGGTCCTAGCCTACTTGACGTATGTCAGTGTAGTCCTGACCCTCTCAGTCCAATGCCACAATATGTGACACTGGAATCTACCAGCAATGACCTTCAGAATGCTGCTTTACTTTCCCTGACACGACCCAACAGCGACGTTATTTTTTTCGCATTATCGCATGAAAGTCTTCCGACGCGCTGCACCATTTCGGGAGCCTCAACAGCATTCTGAAAGCATTGTTGTATTGAAATAATAATATATGTTCTAAAATTTGATTACATCCAGTATGTCCGCCGATGTTACAGATGTAGATAATAACTATAAGTGTACATTACTCTGTTTCTCAGTTATCTCATTTTGATAATTTACGTCATATTATATGACACATGATAAACGCCGACCTTGACATTCCGTACATTATTATGTGAATATGCAAATTGATACGGATGGCATATTAATGAACTTCTTTATTTGCATATTATATATATTTTAATTCGATTTCTTCCTTAATTAGTAACCTAAAACACAACCAAATAAAATATTTTCCAAATCGCCAACAAACCGCTTCGCAGTAATTGCGAAAATCGCTAAAATATGTTTTGTTGTATTGAAACAGAGAGTCTATATACGAAGTTTAAAATATCTCACTTCAAAAAAGATTTGCTCCCCGTAAAAACTTGAAACCCCCTTTTCACCCCTTTTTATTACTTCGCAGTTTGACGAAACTTTGGTTTAAGTACACATTTTGTGTTTTTCTTAGAAATAAATTTAAACAAAATTGTTGTACCTTGTACCATTTTTTTTTCCTTTTTTTTATACAACGTCGTTGGCAAACAAGCTTACGGTCCACCTGATGGTAAGCGGCCACCGTAGCCTATAGACGCCCGCAACTCCAAAGGAGTCCGTTCGCGTTGCCGACCCTTTGTAAATGAGTTAATTCTTCGTGTTTGTTTAAACAGACATAATCTATATATGCAGATACGAAACTGCGTCATCGCTTATATACTATCTAACTTCTGTGTAACATTGGCAATCTTTGTATATAGAAACCGGTCAAGTGCGAGTCGGACTCGCGCACCGAGGGTTCCGTATACAGATGTGTAAGTACCGGTTCCAACCCTATTAAATCAGGAAAATCTCAACAACATGGTGTGGAAATTGGACGCCATGGGTACAGCGCAATCTATCAGCGACTTTTGTTACGAGCGACTGAATAACTTTGTATGTATGGTAGTTTTTCAAGTATAATTCTTTATCACGTAAACCGAATTTAATTTTTCTTTCTTTATTTGAAAAAAAGGTACTTTCAAAAATACATGCAAAGGTGATTAAATTACAAACTTAGTTTAGAAATGTTTTTTAACGATTAAAAAAACGAAAAACTAGATAGAGCTAAATTATATTTTTCCTGTAAAATATACATTGATATCAATGTTATGAAATAATTGTATATTTTTTCCTTGGTAACTTCGGAGATAAGGAGGGGGAGGGTGGTATTTTTTTACATTTTCCCTCATAAAACAAAAATGACTCTAAGTAAAAATCGATAGCATATGTAGTTCTTGAGATATTTAGCGATGTGACAGACAGACAGACAGACAGACAAAATGAAACGATAAGGGTTCCTTTTTTACAATTTTGGTACGGAACCCTAAAAACTTAGTATACGAACGTCACAACGCGTCACTGTACGTATAAAAAGAAAACAATGTATTACTTGGTCTGCGGATTCTTCTATTCTATTTATATACTGTTTTACGCATGCGCAACTAGATAATCTTAGAAGCCGAAGGTTATAGTTATGTAACAAAACAGTTGCAATAAAACATTAAACCGCTTAAGGTTAACTGCTCCGATACCTACTTAAGTAGGTAATAAAGGAGACCTTTCAAGTGTTAGCGCGACTATGCGATTACTAAACCGGCAATTACACTTCGTCGTTCACCTAATGCGGTCGCCGAATTCATTTTAAACTACTTAGGCCAACAAACGTCGTCTTTACATTAGTCTGTCCGCCTGCCTATAAGCGTTGGCAGCTGTCGATCGCCGAATGCGGCCGACTAACGTGTTCTTTACACTTTTGCGGTCGCCGCATGTAGCATGCGGCGAACGACGAAGTGTAATTGCCGCTTAAACGTGCTGAGGTGTTATTGATATTGTTTGTATGTATTTATTTATTTAAATATATGTACTTACACAGCATTAAAGATTTACTCTAATACTCTGTGAAACGAAACATCAATTAAAAGGTACAAAACAATAATACTAATAAAAATAGGTACTAGAAAGCCTATCATCCTTCATCTCACATTTGATCTATATAAAGGGCGATAAGTAAGAAACCGAAGATGGTATGGTGGTATGGTTATTAGGTACTAAAAGCCTAAAAAGTCTTTGATGACTCGAGATTGTAATTTGTTAATCGCTACTTTTTTTCAAATTCAAAATTATTCATTTGTAAGAATACAATCAAGCGTACAAATATTAGATTTAAATAATCTAAATATAACATTTCAGTTTTATATAATTAATTAATTATTTAAATAATTCGGTAAGTCACACATATTAGCTAATAACAACATCACCATTTAGTTTATCATTAACTAGCGACCCGCCCCGGCTTCGCACGGGTGCAATGCTGATGCATGTATTATACATTATAAACCTTCCCCTTGAGTCACTCTATCTATTAAAAACCGCATCAAAATCCGTTGCGTAGTTTTAAAGATTTAAGCATACATAGGGATATAGGGACAGAGAAAGCGACTTCGTTTTATACTATGTAGTGATAACTTATTATAAAGCCGCGTTGCGCCGCGCCGCTTAGTTTCGCGTTCGCGAGGATTTCACCCACGTAGGACACGGCCTTAGCAACTACGATCGTACTTGCTCAACTCGGCGCGAGCACTGCCGAGTACCCAATTCTATTTTATACATAAGGGAACATACCCAAACTACGTGACCCGTTTAGGGGGGGAGGGGAGTCGTCAAAGTACCACTCTTGGTCACCGGGGGAGGGGGGGGGGGGTGTGTCGGTTTCTTGTCACGTAGCCGGTAGAATACTTTTGAGAAACATTCTAATTGAAGCGGACTCACGCGCCACGGTTTAACCCCATCACCCCTCTTTCTTCAGAAACCACCGCCCCCGTTATACATAACTTTTCCGAGTGGATCGACTCTGGAAACGTTTTATTGAAGACATTTAATAATTAATTTAATAAATAGTTCATTGTGTTTCCTGTATTTTGATTTTATTTCTTTCCCCGCAAATATGATCAAAATCATTGTGAAGGGCGGAGAAAGGGATGGCAGACTCAAGCCAATAAACTTAACAAAATTACATTTATAGGCACTTGATTGTAATCCTTTTTTAACCGTCTTGGTGTGCAATGTACTGTTTCTTCTTGATATATAGTAAAAAACGCAAAAAAAATGGTCACGTAGTTTGGGTATATATTCCCTAACTCCCCTCGCATACAAACGAGACACTCCTAAGTCTCATAACCACTTTTATGATGTGTATCTGTCAATTGCCATGGTTATTCTCACGGATTATGTCAGCTGTGATGTCACCAACTAACCAGTATGTAACTAGCTCAGTGTAATATCACCACAAAACAACTTAGTTTACTAAGAATTACATTACACTTATGTCCTTTTTATATCGGCTGTATGTCGTGCTAGTTCTCCTTCAAGTAGTGCTAACGAATAGACAAATACTTGACTGAATATAAGGGCTTGTCATGTTAAGCTGTAGATAAAAATCAGTAATAACTAGAGATGCGCTGTATATGGGTTTGACCGAATACGAACATTCGGCGGAATATTAAGTCCAGCTGTTGCCGAACCGAATATTCGGCCGAATTATTCGGTCCAACGTAATTCCTTCATCTATAGTTGTAAAACAGACTAATTGATTGGTAAATTTTTTGTTCATTAATCGAAGCGGAATATTGTCAATAAATAAGTTAAATAACTGTTAATAATGGGTCAAGTATTAATTTCACGAAGCAGTAACTTATAACAAAACCCTCTCAAAATTGTTCAGTAAATATTCGGCAGCTGAACTGAATAAATCGGCCTTACATTCAAAAACATGTCGAATATGCAGAATACCGAATAATATATTCATAATCATATTCATTTATTCACAATATAAGATTACAATATAAATTACATGTCAATTTACAGGAATCTCTATTGTGATCGTCAATCGTCAATAACCGAATAATCAGCGTATCCCTAGTAATAATACTTATATCACTATTAGAACTAGTGACATAATTAAGGGCGAATTTTATAAAGATCCGTTAGACCAAAGGGATCAAAGGCTTAACGTGCCTTCTTCAGCACGGGCGCGCTCAGTTAATAATAACCACTCAAAGCGGTCACCCATCCAATAACTGACCCGGGCCGACGTTGCTTAACCTCACATACCGCCCGCGGTACGCGGACGTCGCTGGGCCACAAGCGCGCCATAAAATGTTCATAAAAGTTCAATTTGTCTGCTTTACCCTAAGGTTGACTGGTAGAAAATGCTTATGGCATTAAGTCCACCTTTTGTACGATAAGTTTTACTTGTGTGCAATAAAGATTAAATAAATAAATAATAAATAAATAAAATGACAAAAAATAAAATTTTGGTAACTTAGCACATTCTTAGTGTCTGGATTGACACTCCATAAAATTTAAATTACTTTGATATTTTAACACCTAATATGTAGTCTTTCCACTAGAAATATGTTTTATTTTACAGTTAAAAGGCTGGATCGGCTCAGCCTACATACCGCCCTTTTGAGTGGGTGTCAATGGCGCCATACAGCCGTTAACACTTTCATCTGCAGTAGTTCAAACGTTGTGAAGACTAGTTAAACGATAATGTACTAGTCAGTGTCTTGTAACTAAATTAGTAACTTGTGAACATGTAGGTATATGGGCCATTCTACTTTTTCATGTCTCAGACACTTTTTTTTTAATGCAGATTTTGGAATACTTGGCCCTCACTTCATATTTTTGTATTGTTATTTAGAAAGAGGTATAATTGCAGTATCACTTCCGATAGTTTTGGTAATTAACGAACCACAGCTAATATCCATAAGATCGAGTAACTCAGTGGTCCTTGGATGTCTCACCATTTGTATGAAAAAATGGTTTTTATCACTGTGTTACCCACCTTTTACAGCAATATGTCAATATTTAAGTATTTTTACCTATAAATCCCTTTTATTAGGTTCAGGTACTATTTCGAAATCCTATTTTTGTACAGTAATTCAATACATATCATAGATTTATTTTGTAATAGAAAACTGGTCTTAAAAAAGTAGAATGACCTATGGATTGCAGCGCCTCTTAGAGCGCGAACGCACTGGAAGAGCGATTAGGCAGGCGACCCCGGCCCTAGGGACATGTTATGATTGTTTTTAAATTCCGTAGCATATTCAATTTTTCAATATAGGAAGGCCTTAAAAAAATATATAATTCTTCTTGCACTTTCCGAGCTATTCGGCTTTGGAATTGTTTATCTCCTGATCGCGTTGGTTTGAGGCGCGCTGAATCTCTTGCTGTCTTCAAAATACAGCTTAAAGATCACTATTTGTCTCTCTCATGACACACTTAAGACTTAGCTCCTTTAGACTATGTGGCTGACTATATATTTGTATATGTTTATGTACGTATATTTTTATACTATATTTATGTATGTTTATCTATCCTTAATTAAATGTTATTGTTGTAATTATTAGTAGGCTTCATATGTATTAACTCTGCACCACCTGCTATGAATCGTTCTGATTAGATTTCCGCTACCCTAAGGTTGTCTGGAAGAAATCGCTCTTTAGCGATAAGACCGCCTGTTGTTTGCCTCTTTTCATTATGTTTTTGTACTGTACTGTTTCCTTTGATTGGGGTGTGCAATAAAGAGTATTTGTATTGTATTGTATTGTACCTTCTGAAAGCTACTCCATGGATGTTAATGCCAGCCGAGTTAGATAACTGGGCTTGCACGTCGGGCCAAAATGAGCGTTAACGTCCGACACAAGAACATGCCAATTTGCTCTGCTCATTTTTTTTGAACCTGACTGTGGCTTTATAGGCCGGGCCCAATAAAGCGATAAGAGTGCGCGGTTGGAGAGTAACCTGGGGAAAATCTCCGACACGACCACGCGTGTGATTTGGAACACTGGAATACTCTAAAAGTTTGCGCTCCAGTGAGATTGGTTGAGCTGTTACAACCGAATCTGAGGGTGTGAGTGGAATCGAGCTACTAAATGCAATCGATCTACTTCAATAAAGTGCAATTAAATGTCATACATACATACACAATACCTAACCGAGTTCAATAACATTTAATACAATGCACAACGTGCCCATTATTGGCTTTAGTTCTCTCGTTCCGTTGAGTTTAGCCATTAATATTTCATGATCCATGAAACACTGCAATAACTAGCGATATATAAGATTTAATGCGGTTTCCTAGATTATATAATAAGAGACTTAAATATAGAACTATTTTGAGATAGTGTGAGAGAGTGAACTATTTTGGGATAGTGTCAGTGAAAATATATACACGTGACTGAAGCCTTAAGAGCCTAGATTATAATTATGTAGTAAAAGATTAAATATTTAACTATTTTGAGATAGCGTGAGAGAGTGGCTCAGTGAAAATATATACATGTATAACATAAATTATTATTATTGTTTGTTGTGGGCCTTCGTTGCCGCCTCGACCAGTATTGATCTATTGTGGCAGCCCTTAAAGTTCTTTGCTTATACCCGTTGCTTCCAGGAATTTCTAGATTAGAGAGAGTCCAGAGAACATGACGCGTAAGAGCCTTCAAAGATTATTTTTTGCTCTACAAATAACAAATACTTAATCAACATTTTATTTTAGTAGACCTCATAATTTCCAGTTTTTTTATACCACGTCGCCTGATGGTGAACGGTCACCGCAGCCTATGGACGCTTGCAACTCCAGGGGTCACATAATCGTAGCCGAACCTTTAAAAATTTAAACACTCCTTTCTTGAAGAACCCCATGCTATAGTCCCTCAGGAAAACCTCGGGAGGGAGCTAATTCTACAGCCGGAGCGTCCGTGGGAGGAAATTCCGCTGAAACCTAAAAGAAGAAGAGAAGTCTGAAGTTTTGATCAAACACTGTTTGCGTGCTAAGCTACCTTGCACTCATTGTAATGTTTAAACAGATGCAACACTATTTTTCCGCTCAGTTGCTGATTTCATGCCAAGAATAATAAATTTAGATTCCTACTTTCAAGGTTTTAGTTATTCGTTGAATTCGTACATTTAAAAATCGCTCTTAGTTATTAGTAGCTAAAATCCAAAACCAAGTATTTGTAATATTATCTACCAGACGCTACTGTTTAAAACAATACAATTTATGGTTGTATCTCATTTTCAACCGACTTCAAAAAATGGAGGAGGTTCTCATTTCGTCTGCATGTTTTTTTGTATGTTTGTTACGCGATTACTCCATCATTTATGAACAGATTTGGAAAATTATTTATTTGTTTGAAAGCATATGCTTCCAGATTGGTTCCGTTGTTATCAAAGTTCATTTCTGATGATGGGAACCACGAGGAATTGAGGAACTCCTCAAAATTCAAGGGAAACATATAGCGATTTTTGTATTTTCGGTAACAAATCGAGCATTTGCATTCAGAAAGTAGCATTTGGTGAACGGAAGCTGACGAAGAAGACCATGGATGGTCATCCAAAACTCCTAGTATTTTATTGTTAGCTCTATCAAGATACTGAAGCGACTATGACAAAGCCAATTTAAATAGTCTTGATGTAACGTTACCATTAACCTGATCTGGTAATGGAAGCCAGAAGGTAGGCAACGGAACTCCTTAAAAAAACAGTGTATCTTAGCCGTGTTTGAGCTTATTGGAATTGTCATGTGATGCATTCTGGTAATGATTCACTTAAAAGTGTGAAAACAAAAATATAATAAAAAATAAAACCAAAACAAAAAATTCACTAAAAAGTAAAAAATAATTGCCTAACTTCCAATAGGGCCCATATGAGACTTTACGATTCTTATTGAACAATTGTATTTTTTGTAGTAGGTACCATTTCGTCAACTTTAGGCAATTTCTTTGGATGCACTTCATGAATTGCAATAAGTACCTACAATACCTACATTGTTCAATAAGAAGCGTAAAGAGTTTTTTTTTTAACACTGATGAACTCAGAAAACGTTTTCCCCTTCAAAAAGGGAGCAATTTTGTACCAGAATTGCTTCTTGTTTCATTCACGGTCCCTTTACAAAACGAAGGGCTATTTCAATAGTCGCGAACCAAAAAATATTTTTCAAAAGCCTCAGTTCTTTCATCTTAAAAACAATCCTTAACGGTGTCAAAAATACCGTCTAATTTTAACCTAACTGTGTCAAGTCACATAAAGTCATTTTTTTGTCGGTGGCAAACAAGCTATATATTATTTGTCTCAAGGCCAGTCTTTTGTAATTCAAATCTTTTGTCAACTTGAAGTGCCATTAAGTCTTTTCGTAGACTTCCTTTTGACGACCGGTTTAGCCTAGTGGGTAGTGCACCTGCCTGTGAAGCTGACGGTCCTGGGTTCGAATCCCAGTCAGGGCAAATATTTGTGTGATGAGCATGAATATTTGTTTCTGAGTCTTGGATGTTTTCTATGTATTTAAGTATTTATCTCTATTAAATATATCGTCGTCTAGTACCCATAACACAAGCCTTCTTGAGCTTACTGTGGGGCTAGTTCGATTTGTGTAAGATTGTCCTCTAATATTTATTTATTTATTTATTTATTTATTTATTTACTTCACCGTCGGAATGTCATTGCGTTGTTAAATGTAAGAAACACGAGGTAATTAGTTGGCTGATGATTTAATTAGTAAGAAGCTGTTTAGAGCGAGTCCGTTTCGGGTTTCGTACCTAAAAAGAAAATTAGGAGTTAGTTCGTGCCTTGGAAAAGTGTTTTTCTCCAGGAGTTTCGTGCGGATACATGTTGAAGGCTGCATCAAGCGGCATTTTATACCTGAGGGTCTACTCCGAAGTACGAATCCTGAACTTTCGTGCCGTCCCTTTCACTCATATAGTGTATAACAAGGAAGTGAAAGGGACGACACGATACGAAGCTCGATTTCGAACTTTGGAGTAGCCCCTCTGGCCCGTTCGGGACTTCAGCCTCTTTGTCTTCTGCCTTCCAATGTTACTTTCATCATCCAGCTTCTCCAAATTCTCAGATTCCAGGCGAATATTACAACGTACTTTAAATCAGAGACTTAAATGGGTAATATTAAAAATAAATTGTATGGGTATTTTTCGTGACACAAAGGAATCGAGTAAAATGTATTAAATGCCTTAACTATGTGCCAATAATTTGGTCCTCAACCCTCTCATGTCCTTAGGTTGGAATAAAAAGAAATACAATAGCTACTAGGGATGTCAAAAAATAATCGATTATTATTATAAAAATAATCGATTTTTAAATCAATTTAGATTTTGCAATAAATCGATTAATAATATATCGATTACCTATGATTTTCACAGCCGATTAATCATAACATAATTTATCAAAGAATATTTGTAAGCTACAGCGTGACCACTTTTAGTAGTTTCCTACTTTTTTGGTAGTTTTGAGGGAATTTTTTCAAGCTTTAAGTAGGAGAAAATAAGTCAGTAGTTTTTAGTAGTTTATAGCAATCCACAAGTGGCTACTTGACAATTTTTGAAAATCTGTTTCAATATGTTATAAATGTTGTAAATTAAACGTTTCAGTTTATAAGATTTGAAATATAGGGATATGATGACCTTGGTTGTCTCGCTCCATGTCGAGGCTTGTGGATGCGCCTTCACGAAGCTGTCACTATGCATGATTGAGTCTTTTACTGATATTCTCTCCCTCTCGGACTCACTAACTTACTAGCAAAGGACGAATGCTTGTTCCGAACTACGATATACAAGATTTGTACACAAATAATTGCGATTTAAACACAATCAAGCTTGATTTAGTTAGTCTAGTAGTTTCTAGTAGATTATGATATGTATTTGGTATTTTTTAGTAGTTTTCTGACCACTCTTTTAGTAGGAACGCCGATTATAAAGTGGTCACGCTGGTAAGCTACCACCTTGGACATAAGAACATTAGACGTCTACAAAGTCCTAGAAAAGACCCTGGCATTATGAAGACATCTCTAGCACGCCCCTTAGGTATCGCGGATTTTGAAAATATCCGGATTTGCTCAGATATTATCACGATACTGCAATACACGTCAACATTCTTGTGATACTGATCATGATATGAGTGGATCGCATGATAATAATTACCGTGGAACCGACCCCATAGAAAAAATAATAAAAAATCTATTCTTATTTCATCAAAAATCGATTTTTTTAATTGCTCTTAATTTGGAGCAAAATAGTCTATTATTTACAAACGATCTTTCAAGATGGTAGTGACATCGCTAATAGCTATCCAAAAATTGATAACTAATTTTGATGCCAAACGAAAACTTAGGGCTTACATACGTCATTACTTCTTTAACATTGGTCAGTGCAGCCTCCGGGTCAACGACCGCGTGCCCTTAGTTTTTGTGCGCCGGCGCATTGCACATTGCACAACGCGATCAGTCTTTGATTACATGTAACTGGATGACTTGCGGCAGTTGTGCAACTTGTTGGCTTGTTTAGTATGAAACGATGAATCAGCAGGACTGGTATTGTATAAGGTAAATGTACCGATGCTTGACTCCTGAAAGCTGTTGATACGGGCCATGGGCTTAGTTGTTCCGTGACAAAGGACAAGATAAAACATTCGTCGTTTATCACGCGATATTAAGAGAAGTTTTTCACATCTTATGTTATGAATTAAGATTGAAGGTGTCAACTATGAGGCCGGTGTCAAGAACTGGGACGTATACCAGTGCATTTACCATGAATCTGCATGAACGTACTCGCTAGCGACTGTGTAAACGATTTAGTATGCCGACTCTTAGTTCTATTGCATAACCGCCAGAGGCGCTGTACTTTTGCCCATACAAATTATTTAAAAAAACTTAGTTCTTCTATAAGAAGTAACTTAATCCGTTTTGTCCTACGATTGTTCACATCGTATCGTTATCGACAATATTTTCTTTGCGAGTGAACTAATTCCAACATTATGCCTTTACATGGAATACTAGGACAGCAATGTTGACATAGGTGTGGAAAAAGCGTACATTATATGAAACAATGTAAATATATTATTGCACGGGCCCGGAAAGTAGAACATTGCTTGGTTTTTTCATCGGCAGGCGAGTCGGACTCGCACTTATCCGGTTTTTATTGACATATTTAGTGTGAGTTTTTCAAAATGGCCTCCCCAACTGCCCGGCCACTACAGAGCCTCTCATTGATGAGAGGGATTGGGCAAGTAGACCCCACGCTGGTTGGGGACTTTTAAATATTTTTCTTCTTGGTCGTAACCTCATGTCTGAGGGACGTGACGACTATGGGCGACTCTCTCGACTACTGCTCTCCAGGCTTCGGTCTTGTGCCATTCGTACAGTTGCCTGTAAGGTGGACCCGGCAACTCCTTGGATCACATCTGTCCATCTCCTGGATTCACGTCCTCTGCACCTCCTACCATCGACACGCCACTAATTACGCGCCTGACCATGTGCCCGAAGACTTTGAGGACTCTTTGAGTGCAATTTTACAATTTTAGAAAGGATTAAATACCCTATAAATGTATGCATTTGGCGTGATTGTGCGCATCGCATTCGAACGATGCTCCCACTTTCACCCATGAATCATGACCTCGCGAACTACGTCCGGCGAAACGATCCCATTAAATTGAATATAGCTAACAGAAGACCTTTTGCACCACGTTATCAAACAACCGTACGACCAATTAGGTGATTATGGGTTGGTGAATGTCATATGGCATTAAGTCCGCCTTTTGTACGACAAGGTTTCTTTTGTGCAATATTTGAGGACCGGTTTAGCCTAGTGGGTAGTGCACCTGCCTGTGAAGCTGACGGTCCTGGGTTCGAATCCCGGTCAGGGAAAATATTTGTCTCTGAGTCTTGGATGTTATCTATGTATTTAAGTATTTATATCTATTAAATATATTGTCGTCTAGTACCCATAACACTTGTACCCATAACAGCCTTCTTGAGCTTACTGTGGGGCTAGCAGGGATCGGATACCGGTATTTTCTCCATAGAAAAATACCGGTATTATTACGGTCACCGGTTCATTATTTCGTTTTTAATGGGACAATCTAATAATACGATGTTGTTACCTTAATACATGATTCAGCCCTACGTAAAGAGCAAAAACTAATCCAAAATATCGGGCTACTTCAGGGTTTTTTATAAATACCGGTATCGGTCCCTGGGGGCTAGTTCTATTTGTGTAAGATTGTCCTCTAATATTTATTTATTATTTATTTATTTAATACCATTCTGAGAATGATAGCGGAAAAGCCTGACTGTGCTATCATGTTACTGTGCGGGGCTGCATTCTTCCGCCAGTGTGATCAATTGGTAGCACTCTGTGTACACTTAATATGTAGCTGCATTATTTATTTAATTTCTATAGTTTACCTGTAGCTGTCATTTTTATGCGATAAATGACATTAAAGTTTAAAAATGTTACGTAATCACCCCGCTTCCTGATCGTCAGAAGACACCGTAGCGTACGGAGAATCAGTTGGGAAATGCGCCCTGAGGGGCTACCGCGAACCGAAAACGAACGAAGTTCGAATATCTCCCTCTCTGTTGCACTTGCTAATTCGTGCGGCAGAGAGGGAGATATTCGAACTTCGTTCGTTTTCATTTCGCGGTAGCCCCTCTGTAGAGGGGAACAGCCGGATATCCGCGGACAGACATACGAGAGCATTTTTACCCACGCTGAAAAGGAGACGCTTTGCTCAGGCTTTGGGCTCGCTCGGTCAATAAAATAATCAACCTATATCACGCTCTCGCTTTTACTCGACGAGCGCGATCATATTGAAATCTGAAAGAGACAACCCGAATTGTAGTCTTGCAGTCTAGCAAAATGTTTCCTTTAACTTTAACGTGACTTACGTTACTGACACGTCCGTTTTACGACACTTTTACTGCTTTATATTTATGTTGGGTTTAATGACGGTTAATCTAGGGTCTAAGCCAAGCGTAGAGAGTACCTATAATAAGAATACCTAATAAGTAAAAGTAAGTACCTAATAGTGATTCATTTTACAATTTATAACATAGTGTGGCTATATGGATAGAAAAACATCGAATTATCACTCTATTTATTAGTGTCATTGGTGATGACGAGTAAGCCGGGAATGACAAGGCAGTGATTGTGCGCGGAATTTTAATTACTGGTCAAGTTAATTATCATGCATTAGTGAAATTAGATAATTGTGCTAATCTAATATTCTAAAGTGGATCGGCACTAACCTTGTTTGTTTATACTGTACTAGCGACCCGCCCCGGCTTCGCACGGGTGCACTATTTAATGGATGTTATTATACATATAAACCTTCCAATTCGATCACTCTATCTATTAAAAAAAACCGCATCAAAATCCGTTCATCATCATCATCATTCAGCCGGAAAACATCCACTGCTGGATATAGGCCTCCCCCAAGGAGCGCCACAGCACACGGTCGCGAGCCACCCGCATCCAGCGACTCCCCGCTGCCTTGACCAAGTCATCAGTCCACAAAATCCGTTGCGTAGTTTTAAAGATTTAAGCATACATAGGGATATAGGGACAGAGAAAGCGACTTTGTTTTATACTAAGTAGTGATGTTGTTATGTTCCAATGATTACGCTATATAACCAGTTATATATTAGTTGTAGCGATTTAGTGAAACTGTCGCATAATATTGCTTTCACGCGTGACAGGATTCCATTGAAGATGTCGCGGTGAAAGTCTCCTGCGCATGTTTGATCAAGATAAGTTGATAACATTCCTTGTGTGGAGAAACTGATTTGGAGTGAAGATGCGTGGGCTTGAAAGCAGATAATCATTTTAGTAGCTTTGTTGCAATAGTGAGCCATTGTAAAGGTGCCGTTCCGTCAGAGCTATGCTATGCTACGTTGCTATTGATGCGTGTTATCCACCAATCATATTTGGTTCATTGAGTTGTCAGTCGTCAGATGAATTCTGAAGTCGACATCATTATAATGGTTTAATAAGAACAGCTACGTAATCATCATCATAATCAGTCGTTCGCTCGATGCTGAGGACTGTGACATCATTTCCTAAAATATTATCAACGCTTAATGTTTAGGTTATATTACTTTTGCACCGCAGTATTGATCCTAGGAATTTGGCTCGCCTTCAAGAATACCACCTTAGTGGATCCTTGAATTATGTATAGTTATATATATACAGACTGTCCCACGGTTATGCCACTTGGAGGGAAAGTACCTTGAATATTGTAGATGGAACATTTTACTGAAAGAAGACATTATTTTAATTAAAAACAATTTAAACTGCATTCACAGATATTTAAATAATAATTAAACCGTGAACCGGGAATCGAACCCGTTACACAAGAAAAATAATTACCCTGTAGCATTATCATACCAATCGAAAGGCTTCATCATATGGATTATTTTTTGCTAAATAACATAGTATCAGCAATAAAAGGAAGACCATGAATTTTAACGTTTTTAATACAAAATTAATCAATTGATTACGTGTAAAGGGTTCGATTCCCGGTTCAACCACAAAATTATTTAAATATCTGTGAATTCAGTTTAAATTGTTTTTTAAATTCAAATAATGTCTTCTTTCAGTAAAATGTTCCATCTACAATATTTAGAGTACTTTGCCTCCATGTGGCATAGCCGTGGGACGCCCTGTATATGTGGATTACATACATACATGAATAAATGTGTTTACCCAGTGTTAGACGAATGACTGGAAGAGTGAG
Source organism: Epiblema foenella (assembly GCA_963556455.1). NCBI lineage: Eukaryota > Metazoa > Arthropoda > Insecta > Lepidoptera > Tortricidae > Epiblema > Epiblema foenella. The sequence goes on from OY747104.1 coordinate 21,655,061, forward strand.
AACGAACAAGGGAATGGGATTGAGGGAACGTATTAGCTAGAACTGTTTTGGGACATTCGCTTACAATAAATTAATTAAATAAAACTGTAAAACTAGGTTGTGGGTTAAAATAAAAGGGCATCTTATTGGAAGAAGTTGTTTTATTGAAGAGGACATTACATTAGTACATTATTTACCAAGGGCGGTAAAACAAAGAAGCAGGTATTTGACGCCCGAGCCGAAGGCAAGGACGATAATTAGGCAATCTGAGGCTTTCTTAACTACCGCCCGAGGTAAGTACAAAATTTTATGTCACCCCCTGGCCAGGAAGTGGGATTTTCTGCGCGCGGAGCGTGCGGTAATTACCACTTTATGGCCAGGTGTGACATAAATATATATATACATGAACTCACACCTCTTCCCAAAAGGCGTAGGCAGATAGATCCCATGAAATATAATGCAATGCCACATTTAGCAATTGTAGGTTTAAAGATGGAGAAAATGTAATGCAGGGATAGGTTACTAGCCCATCGCCCACAACACACTACAACAAGGTTCCCAAAGTCGACTCTTACGACACCCACGGGAAGAAAGGGGGAAGTGCTATTATTCTAACCCACCACACGGGATTACAATAAATGAACTTTATTCTGCAAGTAGGCCGCAATTACCACACGGGATTACAATAAATGAACTTTATTCTGCAAGTAGGCCGCAATTACCACACGGGATTACAATAAATGAACTTTATTCTGCAAGTAGGCCGCAATTACCACACGGGATTACAATAAATGAACTTTATTCTGCAAGTAGGCCGCAATTACCACACGGGGATCACAATAAATGAACTTTATTCTGCAAGTAGGCCGCAATTACCACACGGGGATCACAATAAATGAACTTTATTCTGCAAGTAGGCCGCAATTACCACACGGGGATCACAATAAATGAACTTTATTCTGCAAGTAGGCCGCAATTACCACACGGGGATCACAATAAATGAACTTTATTCTGCAAGTAGGCCGCAATTACCACACGGGGATCACAATAAATGAACTTTATTCTGCAAGTAGGCCGCAATTACCACACGGGGATCACAATAAATGAACTTTATTCTGCAAGTAGGCCGCAATGGCGCTTTTACAAGTCAAAAACTACTAGCGTTTCTCAAGAGACCACTGCTGAGAAGAAACGCCGAAAGAAACTTAAGAGTCTGTCATTCTCTCAGAATATGCTTATTACAATCATAAATACCTTAACCTACGTGTTTTAATTGCTCAGTAATTATGAAAATGGTACTTTATGGTACACGCATACGTGTATTTAAGATTATTATATAAGAACTAAGAATTGGGATCCGCAAAATTTCTAGTATTTCCCTACCCGCCTTCCTGTCATCAATTTTGGCACTAAAAATTTGGTTGCCAAAATTCTAAAAGTCAGCCCCAGCGATCTTGAAATACCCTTTTTGGCGGAAGCGATAGCTTTATGGAGGGCAAGCTGTACGCTTACCATGAGTTGGTATCGAAAACTCTTGTTACGTTACTATAGTCGCTAGCGTATTAACGCGTTTCGAATAGTTTTCTATTGCACTCGCACCATGAGTCAAGTACACGTTTACTACACTCGCTAACGTTAACTCGATCCATCGTGTAGTAATCATTACGTCACGGAGTGACGTGCCTAACTTCACAGCTAACAAAGCAGGGGCGCTACCGCGACAGCAAACGAAGTTTTCCCTCTCTGTCGCACTTGCAAGTTTGCACATAAGTGAGACAGAGAGGAAAAACTTCGTTTGTGGTCGCGGTAGCCCCTCAGGGGCGCTACCGCGAACAACAAATGAAGTTTTCTCTCTGTCGCATTTACGTCCGAACGTGCAAGTGCGACAGAGATAGTGATAAGACACACAGGGCCTACCGCTAACCTAAAACGAAATATGTGCCTCTCTGTCGCACTAGTGAATCCGAGCGATAGAGAGGGAGACACATCGTTTCCGGTTCGTGGTTCGCAGAAAATACCTCTGTGGAAAATACAGCTAGCCATCCTCCATTCGCCAGTTCTTTAGCCAGCCATCCATCGATCATCTTCCATTAACATTAATTAAGCCGGTGACAGACACCCGATTAAGTCTTCGTTTTTACGGCTCTTAGTACGCGTACTTAAAAACCGCCGAGTAAGTTCGCCGGCGATCCAACAGGTAAACAAACAACAACAACAGGAGAAATAAAATTAATAACAAGTTAACACACATTTGGAGCTAAACTCAAAAAGATTCTATTTAAATAGTGTTTTCATGTAGTGGAGGAGTTTATGACACTTGACAGGTGAACAGAGGGACTACTCCGAAATTTGAAATCCTAACTTCGTATCGTGCCGTCCCTTTCACTCATATAGTGAAATTACGGGAGTGAAAGGAACGCCATGATACGAAGTTCTGATTTCGAAGTATAGGCCCAGACTCTTAGTCTTTGACAGTAAGTACATTATTTTATAAAATGTATACCTTAATCTAGATGATATTGTAGTGTATTTATGTAAATGAATGTAAACTTATTATTAATTACCTAGCATGACATGAATTTTTTACATCTTTCCTAGATTGTTTTTATTTATATTTAATCCTTATCTATTTGTAATTGTCTTATTTGTTGCCTATTATTTCAAACACAATTAATGCATTGTTTATGAATAAAATAAAATAAAAAATTTAAAACTCGTGTGTCCAGACACTACCAGTTAAGGGGCGCTACCGCGAACAGCAAACGAAGTTTTCCCTCTCTGTCGCACTTATGTCCGAACGTGCAAGTGCGACAGACAGGGAAAACTTCGTTTGCTGTTCGCGGTAGCACCCCTGGGCCTGTGGCGCTACCGCGATCAGCAAACGAAGTATTCCCTCTCTGTCGCACTTGCAAGTTTGCACATAAGTGAGACAGAGAGAAAAAACTTCGTTTGAGGTTCGCGGTAGCCCGTAACGAAGTTTTCGCTCTCTGTCGCACTTGCACGTTCGGACGTAAGGGCGACAGAGAGGGAAAACTTCGTTTGCTGTTCGCGGTAGCACTCCTGGGAACTGCAAACGAACGAAGTTCGAATATCTCCATATATAATAACAGAGATGGAGATTATTCGAACTTTGTTCGTTTTCTGTTCGCGGTAGCCCTACTGGGCCTGTCCTCTGAACTTTGTATCGTGCCGTCCCTTTCAGTCTCGTGTTATACACTATATGAGTGAACGAGACGGCACTATACGAAGTTCGGATTTAGAAGTTCTTATTAGCCCCTCTGTACTCCTAACTTTGAAATCCGAACTTCGTATCGTGCCATCCCTTTCACTCTCGTGTTATACAATATACGAGTGATAGGGACGGCACGATACGAAGTTCTGAGTAGCCCCTCTGGTCTGTCACCCACTTTAATTCATTCGGCTGTCCACTCGTTGAAATGATTTTTATCGTTCACAATTCCTGAACGCACCCGCCATCAATGTCAATAAATAAAATCATAAATTTTCTGAACGCATCCGCCAATGGCAACAAACAAGTATGGCCACAATATGGCCGATCGTTTTTGTCATTATTTAGTATACAAACAGGAAATACGCGACAATCCGAGTTTTGCCGATATATGTTGTCGATTCAAAACTCTTATTTTTTTACGTTCTTCAATTGAAGATGGGTCTCGATGTACAGTTACCATGACTTGCTATAGAAAAATGACATTATTTTACTACAGTCGCTAGCGTGTTAACGCGGTTCGAATAGATTTCGATTGAACTGGCACCATGAGTCAATTAGACGTTTACTACGCTCGCTCAAGTAAGCTCGATCCATCGTGTAGTAAAAGTTACGACGAGTGACGTACCTAACTTCACAGCAAACAAAGCTATCTCTCTTTCTAACTATACTAAAAAGACAGCACGGACGATATTAGGCAAAAATCTAAGTATCCATCCCTTTTAAAAATATAGAAATAACCCGTAGGTGACAGTCGTTTGTTTTTGTTATGATCTGAGGTTATGATTTATAAAAACGCGTACAAGTGCCTCGTAATTCCAGTTACTGGTTAATTAAATATGCAGCAGTAAGTATCTATTTTGGACGAACATCTTAATAATGTTAATTGCTACCATCAACTGTTAAAGGTGGAAATTATTTATGTCTGCGTCCTTGTCTAGCGGGCCTAACATAAGGCTCCCTAGACAAGGTCTATACAGACAATAATGTCTTTATTTAAACCTGTCGTTTACCGGTCCCTGGGATCCCCGTGATCATAATAAAATAATGCTACTTATTGTTTATTTTTTTCGTCGGGAGACGACGGCTTAAGACAGTGTGATTTATATTTAATTTGTATCCTCCAGACAACAGAGAACACAAACAGAGTGAGACTGGCCTGTTGATTTATATTTTGTTTGTATTTTCCAGACTTGAGTGAGACGGGTCTGAATGGCCTAATACACGGCGACGAACTTGCGCCTCGGCTCTCGAGAATATTTATCCAGCTACTGGTGCCAGACAGCATGTGCCGCAGTCACACGGCCTTACCGCCAATGCAGCGTCAGTGGGGAAGATGCCCAATGCAAAACCTCTCATCTGCCCACAGAAGGACTTACACAAGCACTTTTATTGGGTGTTGTCAAGAGATATCCTGTTCTGGATTAGCTTGGTTGGCATTGTCTTTGGAGACCACATATATCTATAACAATATTAAGCCGTTGTCTACCCATCTTGGAGATCTCCGGACACATGGCAAAAGAATGCTATTGTTGATTTTTTACATCGGTCGAGGACAGGTTAGATTACTCTTCAAGTTTATTTTCACTATACGAGTTAAACCGTCATCTCCTAGTGAAAAAATAAACAATAGCACTTTTTGTTATGATCCCTGGGATCCCAGGGACCTGTAGACGACGAGACTTGGCCTACTGTTACCTGGAATGTTTTTTATGGGATCTCACTTCTTTTTGTAGGTAAACGTGTGAATACAAATTTATGAAGGCATCTAGAACCAAAAACTTATCATAGATGCAAGAACTGCAAATTTATAACTTTGTATCTCATGTATTTGTATAGTATTACAAACTTACTTATGCAGTTTGTATATATCTAAGATGTGACTGAAATTGTAATGTTTTTAGGTTTTTTATACTTGATAGGCTAAAATAGAATTATGTTTAAAATTAGAAGCTTGTGGGTCCTTAGAATAAAGATGATCGGTCAGCCAGTTAGTGTGTCAGTGACAAAACTGAGGAACTTTGACTGGCAATACTTAGTTCCTAAACTACATGTTTAAATTTAATAATATTGAGAATACATCTAAGTTATATTATACCCTATATGTTACTAAAATTTGTGGGTTCTAATCAGCCTTAAAGATAGTGGAACAATGGTTAGATTTGTTTGTACAATTTTTGGCATTAGGAAATAGAAATGAATATATTTTAATAAACTTTTTTTTTTAACGGTTATGCATACTCTTTATTTTTCCTATTCAATAAAAAACAGAAAAGTAGGTATTTGCAAACAATACATTTCTAAAACAAGAATATAATGTGGCCGCCTTGATTCAAGTCTTCTAGCTAATTGATTCTGTAGAGCACTCCCATTAATAAGACACTGGCATCAACATTTTCCAGCACCAAATTCTGTTGATGAATCTGAAAATAGTAAGAACAAATTGACATCTATAGATTTATGAACAGGTAATTGTTTGTTGCCTGCGAGGCAGGTTCGAATCCCAGTCAGGGCATTTATTTTGTGTGATGGGAATGAATATTTGTTCCCGAGTTTTGGATGTTATTTAAGTATATATATATCTATATAAAGTATGTATATCGTCCCCTAGTACCCATAATACAAGCTTCGGCCTCAGGCGTTGGCGTAGGCCTACTAGGTTGATTTTGTAAGATTGTCCACAAATATTTATTTTTAAGTTATCTTCTGAACTACCAATCCAATTTCATAAATCCGCCTACGTTCTCGGTACTTAGTATATTATGAGGGCGCAGCTAGTTTATATTAATTATTTTCTATTATAGAATAGGTAGGGTCGGTAGGTGAGTTTACGGCCTGTTAATTTGATGCGCCAGTTTAGGGCCACTTGGATGAGTTGGTGAACTGAAAGGATATTTTTTTGCTACTATTTCTTTAGGGCATGTAAAAATGTTATCTTTAATTGACAAAATCTCGTTCTTCAAAAGGCCGCAAACTAACGCAGGCCGCGTAACTGGCCTAGCGACCCTACCTTGATTTTGTTCAGGTACTTACACCATCCAGATCATAACAGCTTGAAATTTTCTCTGTTCACGTCGTTCGTCTTCATATGCAGCCTTTCGGTAACATATCCCACACTAAGTAATGCCTTGCAGACATTATTTGTATAAATAGTGCTTCAAGTAATTTATAACCTAAGTATTCCAATGTTTTCACGGCCCAACTTGCTAGTGAAATAGTTTACTATAGTCGATATCGTATTGTTCGATAGCATCTGTCAAGTTTGTAACTTATGGTACCGATTTTCTATGGAATCAGCTACAAAACGTCAGTCGCTAGCGTTTAGTTTTCGATAGGTAGTTTACCGTAGAACTGATCCTTAGTTCTATGAGTGACCGCCAGAGGCGCTGTACTAATGTACATACAAATCGTTTACGCAGACGCTAGCGAGTACGGTCACTGTCGACTCATGGTAGCGTTATAGTGAAATAGTTACTACACTCGATAGCATCTGTCAAGTTTGTAACTCATGGTGCCGATTTTCTACGGTAAGAGCCATTTGACAGCTACAAAACGTCAGTCGCTAGCGTTTAGTTTTCGATAGGTAATTTACCGTAGAACTCATACTACCGATCCTTAGTTCTATGAGTGACCGCCAGAGGCGCTGTACTTCTGTGCATACAAATCGTTTACGCAGACGCTAGCGAATACGGTCATTGTAAACTCATGGTAGTGCTACTGTCCTAATACTGACTTGCCTACGACTCCTCATTCGCAGCGGCAGTGGGACGAGCCGCTCAGTGTGCTGGTACGGGATAATCTTCTTGAAACGTCAACCAGCACTACTGAGCGAGCTCGTCTCCTTGCCTCCTGTAGATGGGAGTCGGGGGCCTGGTTACAGGCTTTGCCCTCCAAAAATCTAGGCACCCTCCTCACTAACAGCACCTTTAGGGTCGCAGTATCACTCCGCTTGGGAGCGACATGTGTTACCCCCCATCGCTGTCATTGCGGAGCCAGTGTAGATAAAACAGGTCTTCACGGCCTTTCCTGTAGCAGGAGTGCTGGTCGTGTCGCGCGGCACGCGTCATTAAATGACATTCTGCGCCGAGCCCTTGCCAGTGCCGGTACTCCGGCGGTCTTAGAGCCAACCGGCCTGGCCCGAGACGACGGCAAGAGGCCAGATGGCATGACTCTGGTCCCCTGGAAGTTGGGACGGCCGCTAGTCTGGGATGCCACTTGTGTGGATACCGCAGCACCGTCCCATCTCCCAGGAACCTCGGTCAGGGCTGGAGCTGCCGCCGATGCGGCTGAACACCTCAAGCGGCGCAAATATGCAGTCATTGACAGTGCCTACATGTTTGAGCCGTTTGGGGTGGAAACACTAGGGCCGTGGTGCTCACAGCACATATAAGGAGCTGGCGAAACGCCTTGTTGACGCGACGGGTGACCAAAAGGCTGGCGCGTACCTTGCTCAGCGCATCGGTCTTGCTGTGCAGCGTGGCAATGCCGCCAGCCTTCTGGGCACCCTACCGCTGGGCTCTGAATTAGAGCCCATTTTTTATTTGTAAGTAGGTTTTTATTCTTAGTTTAGTATGTTCTTGTTTTTTATATTCATTGTTCCGTATGTACTTGATTTGTGCAATAAGAACTAAGTAAAGTGCTGTTAACTAAAATGTGTTATGTTCCTGTCTCACAAATAGAAATGTCAAAGTGAATGATAAGGGCAAACGAATAATAGCGGCAATTTAACTAAAATAGTTTTGATTAACGATTATAAGGGGTATACACCGTGATTGTTAATAACCCGAAAGATTTAAACCACGTATTTTTGACGACATTACGAGTAAATAATGTTATATCAACATGGGTCTAATTATGCGTCTTAATGAAATTACTATTTCAGTACAAATTAAATCTTATTAATTGCCCACTTCTTTGTGAACAAGCCTTTAGGTGAGAAACTCAAGTTGAAGAACAGAGAGCGAGCATGACACTTCACGAATCGCTCCGAAATCATACGAGGAACGGCGATTGCCGTCACTTGTATTCCATGAATGACAAGAATTGTCAAGTTATGTCTAGCACGATGTTTGTATTTGCCCTTAGGGTGTGTTACACTGGAGATTATTTAAATTTTGATTTGTTGTAAATAATGAATATCTCGTTAATTACGAGTTTTTGGACTATATGTTACATAAGTATATATACTCTAATTAGGCTCTAGTATCGTTAGCTTAAATCTTTCGGGTTATTAACAATCACGGTGTATATACTGCTTAGCATTTTGGAACTCACATGTTTTTTTTTATACAACGCCCGTGGCAAACAAGCTTACGGTCCACCTGATGGTTATCAGCCACCGCAGGCTATAGACGCCCGCAACTCCAAAGGAGTCACATACGCGTTGCCGACCCTTTATAAAATTTGAGGATGCACTGTGTTGACAGCAGGAGGAACACATTTAGGTCCCTCGCTCTCAACACAGTGCATCCTCGGGAGCTCTGGCAACCTTGCTCACCTCCAGGAACACAACACTACATACATGTTGGCGGGAAGTTCATGGTGATTAATAAAAACAACAAATCAATAAATTGCATTGTATTTGGCAGACCTTCATCGTCGAGCGTCTGACCAAGAGTGCCCGGTTGGTCGATGTCACAGCCTTTTATAAGGCACTGTAAACAACACCTGCATAGACACCTGCATTGACACCTGCACTCTGAGTCGAACGATCATTAAAATACGTAATCGACAAATTAGTGGGTAGTTAACAATATTTGACTTAAACCAATTCGACAACATGCAAATCATGACCAATATAAAATTAGATGGTGAAATCAGTACATTTACCTAGTATTGTGAAAAGGCGCTAACACGGCCATTCTGATTAAAGCTCGTGCTCTGAGCGTATTTGATAGTTGCCATCTGAAAAGTAACATTTTATGTACATGACACCTGAGTTGTGCTCTTTTATTTTTGGCACTTGTTGTGTGCTCTTTTATTTTTTGGCACTTGTTGTGTGCTCTTTTATTTTTGGCACTTGTTGTGTGCTCTTTTATGTCTGGCACTGTATGTGTGCTCTTTTTATAGATGGCAAAAACAAATCATATCTAAATTTCGGTCTTTTATTTCTGGAGTACGATATTTCTTATTTCATATTGTTTGCCGCTAACACGGTCTTTTCACGAGAATTTTAATTATAATTTGGGGTTGGAATTAGCCTTAGATGTTCATGAGGGACAGTTATGTTTTTATGACTTGTTCGAAGATTTTTTATTTCATATCGATCATTCTCAATGATTTTGACTATTTGGTATGGGCCGAGGTATTTTGGTCCTAATTTATTACTTGACCATTGAGTGTCTTTACAAAGGACAAAATCATTCACCTTGAAAGGGACGATTGCAGCAGTTTTCAAGTTAAATTTTGACGTGTTTTTTTTTGCTTGCTCGTTCATCCTGAAGGAGGCATCTTTTCGAATTTCATCTTTATCAACTTGATTCTCTAGTAATGAAATCTGTTCAATAGCGGGGGGGGAGCATATTTTTCCTATTAAAAGTTATGGTAGGGTATGCGCATTAGAATCTGCCCAAATTTTAGCTCGTCCTCGTAAACAAGATAAACTTTTCATCATCGCCACTTGTTGTGAACATCCGCGCAAAAGAATAAGGCTGTCTACCTGTTGGCACCACTCAGTTATTGTCAGATAGTGTGAATCTGGGTCGTACTCAGGCAAGTAGATTTCCGATAATTTGCGAGTCGTTACGTTTGGTTGTTGAGGGTTGTTTACCAAAACCATTCTTTCCAACAGCTGCACTTGTCGACGAAGTAATGATATTTCACTGTTTTGTTCCAGAGTTGTATTGTGGTCATTGTCTTCGCATCTAGAGTGCTGTTGTGGTCGTTGTATAATCGGTGAATATGAACGATCGTCACCGTTACCCATGTTATTGTGTCGCTGTTGGGCACGGGCTTCCTCTACTTCTGATGTTGGCGGGAAGTTCATGGTGATTAATAAAAACAACAAATCAATAAATTGCATTGTATTTGGCAGACCTTCATCGTCGAGCGTCTGACCAAGAGTGCCCGGTTGGTCGATGTCACAGCCTTTTATAAGGCACTGTAAACAACACCTGCATAGACACCTGCATTGACACCTGCACTCTGAGTCGAACGATCATTAAAATACGTAATCGACAAATTAGTGGGTAGTTAACAATATTTGACTTAAACCAATTCGACAACATGCAAATCATGACCAATATAAAATTAGATGGTGAAATCAGTACATTTACCTAGTATTGTGAAAAGGCGCTAACATACATGTATAGCAGAAAATTTTATTATGGCTGTGGTCTTCTGCAAGGACTTCCCCAGTTGGGCTGCTCCAAATACGAGCAAGATGATATTTTGCTATGCCCTACCTCTCTCATGTTAAAATAAATACATATGTACATTATTCTACGTCAGTTGTATGTCGTTCCATTAATAGAAGCCCGTATTATTGAATAACACAATACCTAATTTACCCCACTGACAGGCGCCATAGCTCACAACACAATGCAATGAGCACAATACTTGTTTACTGGCGGCAAAAACTTATCAAGCGAAAGTTTTTTATTCAATAGTAGGTTTAAGTTATCGATGTTTATTGTTCGCGTTAGGGTTCCGTAATGGTATGAGAGAAACGATTAATTTGGTCTAGGTATAGTTGTTGGTTTTTCGCTTTGCCCAATGCAATTTAAGGAAACAATAGCTTAGTCTGCTAAAACCGCAAAACACCAAAATGATATTATTGTAAAAAGTCGTTACACTTAGTTCAATTGATTATCTACTCTATCTCCTTAAGCAATAGGTAACGAGTGCGCTAATAGAAAAAGGGCAGTCCTACTTGTACATTTTTATACCATTGTCAGGTGTACAGGTGGCCCTATCTATGTCACATTCGGATTAAAGGAATTTAAACTTTTTTCCAAAGGCCCTCGAGTGGATAAATACAAATAAAATAAATAAATAAATATTAGAGGACAATCTTACACAAATCGAACTAGCCCCACAGTAACCTCAAGAAGGCTTGTGTTATGGGTACTAAACGACGATATATTTAATAGATATAAATACTTAAATACATAGAAAACATCCAAGACTCAGAAACAAATATTCATGCTCATCTCACAAATATTTTCCCTGACCGGGATTCGAACCCAGGACCGTCAGCTTTACAGGCAGGTGAACTACCCACTAGGCTAATCTGGTAAAATGTTAATGCATGCAGTATATCTAAGAAATATTCTTATCTTTTACGACAGACGATAATGAGGTAGCAAAGCCGCACTATAGGACAATGAATTGGACATCGAACAGAAACCAACGACTAACCTAATAATGGCAGCATCAATCTAGATAAAGTAAGATGCTAAGCATGAAGAATTTCGTAAATTGACACGATTTTTTCTATTTCTATCGCACGCTAATAATTACATATCTGTCCCGCTCCGTACCTTTCAGCTCACAGAACCTCGAATAAAAATTTCGTTTTATAATAAAACTAGCGACCCGCCCCGGCTTTGCACGGGTGCAATGCTGATGCATCTGTTATACATATAAACCTTCCCCTTGAGTCACTCTATCTATTAAAAAAACCGCATCAAAATCCATTGGCGACCGGTTTAGTCTAGTGGGTAGTGCACCTGCCTGTGAAGCTGACGGTCCTGGGTTCGAATCCCGGTCAGGGCAAATATTTGTGTGATGAGCATGAATATTTGTTTCTGAGTCTTGGATGTTTTCTATGTACTTAAGTATTTATATCTATTAAATATATCGTCGTCTAGTACCCATAACACAAACCTTCTTGAGCTTACTGTGGGGCTAGTTCGATTTGTGTAAGATTGTCCTCTAATATTTATTATTTATTATTATATTTCCTATTTCTATCGCACGCTAATAATTACATATCTGTCCCGCTCCGTACCTTCCAGCACAGAACCTCGAGTAAATTAAGTGAAATCGAAATTTCGTTTTATAATAAAACTAGCGACCCGCCCCGGCTTCGCACGGGTGCAATGCTGGTGCATGTATTATACATATAAACCTTCCCCTTGAGTCACTCTATCTATTAAAAAAAACCGCATCAAAATCCGTTGCGTAGTTTTAAAGATTTAAGCATACATAGGGATATAGGGACATAGGGACAGAGAAAGCGACTTTGTTTTATACTATGTAGTGACTAAGCACATTTTTAGATTAAGGAACTACGTTTAACCCTACTAAAAGCCCGCATGCCGGTAACACAGTGTATATCCTCCTGACCCCTGAGCATTTACTGAAATCACTTGCCACTACGGCCGAATGTACTTTGCAAAGCATTAAACTGTTTTTGTTGTAAAGTCTGAGACCTTTTCTGTTAAATAAAATATAAACTAAGGTTTTCTCGAGTTTTCACTAAAACAAATCATTTCTAATATTACTTGACAAAGACATTGAGCATATTTTTGTTTAGGTATTTTTTGTCTTTTATAAAGGACTTTAGGGAAAAACAAACACTCGGGAATTGATGCTACCAAAAGGTCGGCCGTCTGTTGGCCAAATAAGAAGTTCAAAAATGTTCGGACTTTACTGTAAGGTTTATTTAGCACTTTGTAAAGGACGCCAGGTGTCAGGAGGATATTATGTACGGAACACTCATTACAAAAGCGGCCCACGCTTGCCCCAGTCCCAGCACAGTAGGTACAGGCAGCACCGACTCCATTGATTCTTTTTTTGCGGCAAATCAACAACTCTCTATTTCGATGGTGTTTCATCAGTGTTTCCGATCCATTAGGAGTTGACCCGTTATTTCGTTCGTTGGGTAACGTTACGTAACGTAATTAATGGAGTGGTTGTAATTGTGTTATTAGAACAGTTGGACTGAAACGGTAAAATCAATTTTAAAACTAGTGGCTCTGTGCTGTAGGCTTGCGAGCAATTTTTTTTAATTTTCCGAAAAATGACTCAACAAAATAAACTATGTAATTATCGCAAAACAAAATAAACTATAATAATAATAATATTTATTTAATCAGACAACATAGGTCCATCGAGTCGTTAGTGATTAGTTACTTATCCTATGTTAGTTTTACAAATGAATTATTTAACATTAATTGACGTTACATAATAAACCCGCTGAGCCTCAGGGTTTATTAGTCCCGCCATCCAGTGCCTTTGCAGGACACTATCAGTCCGATCCGCTAACACCCTCAGGATGCAATTGGGACCGTTCTGGATTCTGCTCCTGATTGATGCCATTTTTTTGCGCATTATGGCATGAAATCCATCCACGCGAGCATCTACACACTCACTATGCATCTCACTATATAATTATCGCAACTGCTCACAAAAAATCACGAGAATCGGTATAGAAATGCGACCTATAGAAGAGAATAAAACTGAATTCACAGAATCATTGAAAAAAATGTGTTTTTTAATATTTCCAAAAACTGACTGGACAAAATAGTTCTATATAATTACCGAACCTACGTGGTAATCACTTAAGTTTTGTTTGTCATGCTTCAAAATTGACAGTAAAATCTATCTACCGTTAGTACATAAAGTTACGTGATTCGCCTGCCGCTCACAAAATTTCACGAAAATCGGTTGAGAAATGCGGCCTGTAGAGGTAACAACCGGAAATCCGGAATTAGAAGATACGAAAGCATTTTGCTGCATTTAGCTGTCTATTGGTCAGAGCCGGATGACTAAGCTGAAGACCGACGATGGCAGGATCATTTCTTCCAAACCTGAGCTTCTGCGTGAAGTTGAGAGGTTCTATGGGCAGCTATACACAACCACCCGAAGACCCGCCGTTGATCTAGCCAAAGACCCTAGAGCTAGATTAACCCGACACTATACCGAAGATATCCCGGACGTCAGCCTGTATGAGATTAGTATGGCTCTCAAACAGTTGAAGAACGGCAAAGCCCCGGGTGACGACGGAATTACAGCCGAAATCCTGAAGGCGGGCGGTAAACCTGTCCTCAGAGTCCTTCAGACGCTGTTTAATTCTGTAATTCACGAGGGGAAAACGCCGCAAGCATGGAACAGAAGTGTGGTGGTGCTTTTCTTCAAAAAAGGCGATAACACTTTGCTGAAGAATTACAGACCCATCTCACTTCTGAGCCATGTTTACAAACTGTTTTCGAGAGTCATCACGAACCGTCTCGCGCGCAGGTTTGACGACTTCCAGCCTCCCGAACAAGCCGGATTCCGAAAAGGCTACAGTACCGTAGACCACATACATGCCTTGCGACAGGTTATACAGAAGACCGAAGAGTATAACTTGCCACTTTGTTTAGCATTTGTGGACTACGAGAAAGCCTTCGATTCGATCGAGACTTGGGCTGTACTGCAGTCTCTCCAGAGGTGCCAAGTTGACTACCGGTATATCGAAGTCCTGAAGTGCCTGTACAAAAACGCCACCATGTCCGTCCGACTACAGGACCAGGAAACAAAGCCTGTTCCACTGCAGCGGGGAGTCAGACAAGGAGATGTGATCTCTCCGAAGCTCTTCACCGCTGCACTGGAGGATGCTTTCAAATTTCTGGACTGGGAAGGACGAGGCATCAACGTAAATGGCGAGTACATCACTCACCTTCGATTTGCTGACGACATTGTAGTCATGGCTGAGACCATGGAGGACCTCAGTACAATGCTCGTTGATCTCAGCAGAGTTTCCGATCGAGTTGGTCTGAAAATGAACATGGACAAGACGAAGGTCATGTCTAATGCCCATGTTGTACCAACTCCCGTAATAATCGGCGGCTCTGCGCTCGAAGTTGTTGACGAGTACGTATACCTGGGACAAACAGTCCAGTTAGGTAGGTCCAACTTCGAGAAAGAGATCACTCGTCGAATCCGACTCGGCTGGGCAGCGTTCGGGAAGCTTCGCAGTGTATTCTCGTCCAATTTACCGCAGTGCCTCAAGTCAAAAGTCTTTGACCAGTGTGTGTTGCCAGTGATGACATATGGATCCGAAACATGGGCGCTAACGATGGGCCTCATAAGAAAGCTCAAGGTCACCCAAAGAGCAATGGAACGAGCTATGCTCGGGGTTTCTCTGCGTGATAGAATTAGGAATGATGCTATCCGTAGTAGAACTGGGGTCACCGACATAGCCTTCAAAATTGCGAGACTTAAGTGGCAGTGGGCAGGGCACATTGCTCGCAGGACTGACGGTCGATGGGGCCAGAAACTGCTTGAATGGCGTCCACGCACCGGAAGACGAGCTGTCGGTAGGCCTCCGACAAGGTGGAGTGATGACCTGGTGAAGGTCGCGGGAATCCGGTGGAAACGAACGGCACAGGACCGGTCTAAATGGCGAGCCTTGGGGGAGGCCTATGTTCAGCAGTGGACGTCTTTTGGCTGAAATGATGATGATGATGATGAAAGCATTTTTGTCGAAGCTGAAGCAGAGACCTTCGTTCCAAGTCGAACCAATGATGTATCAACAATCAACATGAACATTATGCTGGGATGGTACCGTTTCGAGATTATTTTTTTTCTGTTTATTTTTCCATCTGCCATCAGCCTTAAGCCATAATCAGATATGTTTGGAGAAGAAAAGAAAATAACATGTGGGAAGCACATCCATTGGTGTGACTTCCTTAATTTTGTATTAAATCGATGCAAGACGATTCCTTTTCAGACGAAATTTGGACTTTGAATTGTCGGTTAAGTTCGAAGCTAGTATATTAGTATGGCGTGCTAGACTGTGCTTGTAATTTTCACAACATCTTTGTATCTCCTTGATTGTAGGCATTTCCAGGTACTCATGAACTTCTGTGTTTTTTATGAAGTATGGAGCGTTACTTATTGCTTTTAAGGCATTATTCTGGAACCTTTGCAGGATTTCAATATTGGACTGACAGGCTGAGCCCCATAATTGTATGCCGTAAGTCCATATCGGTTTGATGATACATTTGTAGATCAGTACTTTCTTTTCTTGACTTAATTTTGACTGTCTCTCTATGAGCCAATAGATATCCCTGAGTTTTTTTTTATGCAACGCCGGTGGCAAACAAGCGTACGGTCCACCTGATGGTAATTAAGCGGCCACCGCAGCGTAGCCTAGTTTATTAGCTTGATATGGTTAGCTTGATCTCTCTTGGATTTGATGTGATCTTTCCATGTTAATCGTCTATCGAAGTGCATACCAAGGTATTTGATGTTATTTTAAGGTATTTGTTGTTTGACGACCGGTTTAGCCTACCCACGTAGTGCACCTGCCTGTGAAGCTGACGGTCCTGGGTTCGAATCCCGGTCAGGGCAAATATTTGTGTGATGAGCATGAATATTTGTTTCTGAGTCTTGTATGTTTTCTATGTATTTAAGTATTTATATCTATTAGATATATCGTCGTCTAGTACCCACAACACAAGCCTTCTTGAACTTACTGTGGGGCTAGTTCGATTTGTGTAAGATTGTCCTCTAATATTTATTAATTTATTTTATTTATTTATTTATTTATTTTGATGATGACCATTTCGAGATAATACAACTTTTTAGTTTTTTTTTCGCGGTGTTAATTGTTGTTTTTGTCTCGAATAAATATTTTTTATTTCTTCTTTCTTAATCTATCACTGCAATATTACGTTTTATCCATCTTTAAACGAACAATTACTGAATGTGGCATGGGAATTGAATTTCATGTCTACCCCTTTTGGGGATGCGGGAGTGAGTGTATGTATTTTGTTTGGATGATTGATGTCTACGGAAGCTGCTTTCTATTTGCGTGGGTGCCGAGTGAAAAACACGCGTTAATGCTCCTGTGCGTTTACGTCTGTTTTGTTTAGTTTAGGTACGAGAGCTCGGAAATAACATTTTAGTGTAGTCGTCAAGCGAGAGTAACTACGACTAGACATCGTAGCGAGTAAGATTGTCCTCACACATACAACACATATATTTTGTGTGTAGCTGATTTATTTATGGTGAGGTATGCAGGCTCAAGTGGGACTGGGCCGGCCACGTCTGTCGCATACATCCAGATAGGTGGGCTAATGTAGCCACCAAGTGAGCCACACGATGGACGACGCAGACGGGGCAGGCCCAGACGGAGATGGCGGGATGATCTGGATGCATTTGCCAGGAATTGGGAGGAAGAAGCGCTCAATAGGGAGACCTGGAAAACATGGAGGCCTTTGCCCAGCAGTGGGACAGTCAATAGGCTATTAAAGTTAAAGTTAAGAGGTATCTTTTTCCGTCACTCTTCGTGGCACGGGTATAGGATCTCCGTAGAAATATTTATTCTCTAAGCTACATACCCTTTCCTTTTATTTTTCTCCTTTTGTAGGTACCCACTACTAGATACTACTAGCTCTCCATTCGCTTTTTTTCAAATAATGACCTTAGTTTAAAACTAAAAACAACAAAAAAATAATTTTCGTGCCGATTTTCGCATGTTTTGCACGTGTGAAAACAGCAATTGAGCTAACATTAAGAGCGCTTTAATAAAATGTAACAGGTCCACTAGCGCCACTCGTAAATAATTGTAATTATTTAAATTTAATGATATATAACTAAAAAAGGGGGCCGCTACGTACTGTAGTTTGTATTTTTGAATCCATCAAACTATTTTTTACGTTGCTAGATTAGTCTCTTTATGAGCTCAAAATTAAAACGGCCGTTTTAACTTTGGACGCATAGATTGACGAATCCAGCAACGTAATAACTAGTTTGATGGATTCAAAACGTACTTAAATACAAAATACAGTACGTAGCGGCCCCCTTTTTTTAGATATCTATGGTTAAATTTAAACAATCACAATTATTTACGAGTGGCGCTAGTGGACCTGTTACATTTTATTAAAGCGCTCTTAACTGGATGCTGAAGCGTTACCCATTTAATAAGTACCCCAGCCACCGTAACCTTAGCAACATTGGACCCTCTGTTTATCAATCTCCATTTCAACCTGTGCTCTCAACAGCGCCTTTACCATGAGTTTGCATTACTCGCGAGCGACTGCGTAAAAATGTGTATTGGCAAAAGTACAGCGCCTCTGGCGGTTACGCAATAAAATCAAAAAATCAAAATCAAACATTTATTCTGCAATTAGGCCACAAGGGCACTTTTACATGTCAAAATATTAATTTACAATTTAAAAAAGTCTGACTATAATAAGTAATACATTTTTCATGTCAAAATATTAATTTACAGTTCAAGAAGGAATAATAATTTCGAGTTTACAATTATAACAAAATTAATGTCATACAGTGAAGATAAACTTGCAAATTTATCTATTACAAATATTACAACATCAGTAAAATTAGAAATGTATAAGGTCTCAAGATTAAACAAGGAGTATAATGAAATTAATATAATATCCCAGCAATGTACATGGTCTCTGAGCGTCAAAATTAAAATTAATTTAATAGGTATTGTTAGAGATGTATATGGTCTCTGATAATAAAAACGAATCCACAACAGGATGATGTCTCTCGTCAATCCCCTATAAAAAGACACTAGTATTAACGTAGTCACTCGGCATACTAAATCGTTTACGCAGTCGCTAGCGAGTACGATCATGCAAACCCATGGTAAAGGCACAGGGGGTGAATAGCGGAGATTAGTGCGTTCACCCCTCGAGATCGGGCCACGTGTCGCTAATATTGAGGCGTGGTATTTAATTGATTTATGTGTTGGCAAAAATACTCATGGCATTTTCGCCTGTTACCTCTAAGGAATCCGACTTGCGCTTTGAAACCTAATTACAAGATTTACATACACACATACATACAGATTGTAACAAAACTAGTGAGGATCTATTTAAGGGCATATCGGTATCGTGTTCGGATTAGGAAAAAGTTAAAGAAATTTTTTTTTGACGCAAAAAAAAATGGAGGTGTTGGATTGAAGTGAAGACGAAGGCCCAAGATAGATTGGAATGGAGAATACTGCAACGACAGAGGACCAGGCCCTCTTAATATTGATGATGATGGATTGCACACCCTATATTATGCAAAGGCGGTATACATAATAAAATACAGAAGATATTAACTTGTTCACCGCCACAGTAGATTCCGTAAGTTCCACACACGTCAGTCTTGATAGCAAAAAACTGAAAAGTAATCTAATCTAACCTAAATGTCCTCACTTTATATCAATTCAATTGCAGCGAAAAGGTTAATAGGGTAATTCTACTTTTTCATGGCCAGTTATCTATTGCAAAAAAATCTATTATATGTATTGAAAAGGGGTGAAGTGGGTAACACAGTGGTAAAAACCTTTTTTTCATAAAAATGGTGAGACATCCAAGGATCACTGAGTTACTCAATTTATGGATGTGGGTCGTTAATTACCAAAACTATCGGAAGTGATACTGCGATTAGACCTCTTTCTAAATAACAATACAAAAATATGAAATGAGGGCTAAGTATTCCAAAATTTGCATTGAAAAAAGTCCTTCACCACCATCATCACCATATTTTAGACAGGCAGCTGACGCTGATACGTCTAAATCATAGTTCACTTGGCACTGGTTAACACTGCTTAGATCTTAGTTTGTCAAGTTTGTTTTTAAACTGATTAACACTGTTAGCGTTCACTACTTCTGAAGGTAATTTGTTCCATGCCTTTACTAGTGTCTGAAAATTATGTCCATGAAAAAGTAGAATGGCCCAACAAATCATTGTATAGCAAATACATGTCACACACTTAAACACTTCCAATTGACAGAGATAAATTAGAAGAAACGTTATACAGAGCATGTTCAAAGCGAGCGTAGTCAAAAGATTTTAGTTTCGGAGATCAAAGGTTTCCTTTTGATGCAGGCCAAACATCGCTTGAATAAAGTACGATTTCCATTCAAAACGCACATGCAGGGGAAGCTAATGAAATGAAAAGTTTATTTGCTGTATACGGGTTACATAGGATGTCAGGGCAAATATTTGTGTGTTGAGCATGAATATTTGTTTCTGAGTCTTGGATGTTTTCTATATTTAAGTATTTATATCTATTAAATATATCGTCGTCTAGTACCCATAACACAAGCCTTCTTGAGCTTACTGTGGGTCTAGTTCGATTTGTGTAAGATTGTCCTCTAATATTTATTTATTTATGTTACAATGTAGATAAGCGCAGTCCTCCATATTCTACTTATTCAGACATACAAACTTTTATATCTAAGTTTTGTTGATAGTTCTCTACATCGACAAAATGGATCATAAACGGATTTAGGTTCGCGTCTTTTCCGTGGTCATACCAAAATTTAAGGGCTACAAAGCTTAATTTTGGACTGTACTCTGCACTAATATATACAATATTATGGTGTTTTAGGCTGCAAAATAAATAGTTGCTATACAATATTTTACTAGTTTTTTATTAACCATTAAAATATAATCAATTAATCATTACAACATCATTAAAACACATATACAGAGCGCAATTATTAACGTTAAAATTCACGGACGTATTTTTTAACTCATGCCGAATTTACAATTTTAGATTATTATCAAATCGATAATTATCAAAGTATAAAAATCAAGATAATTATCAAGATAAACACAAATCGAACTGGCCCCGTAGCAAGTTCAAAATGGCTTATGTTATGGGTATCAGACCACTTTGAGGTACAGGGATGTAAAACCGAATCAAATACGTACAAATAGCAAAATACCGCGGTATATTTTGTAAAAGAATTGCGTGTAGGGTGTAGGCTATCTCATATCAATACCGTTATATAGATACGCTTCGATACGCAATGTCGATATACTGTCCATATTATATAGCCCGTGGGCCAGCGGCGCCCGTGTACCGCGTGCGGTATACGAGGTTAAGCAACGTCGGCCTAGGTATTGGATGGATGACCGCTTGAGTGGTTATTAACTGAGCGCTCCCGTGCTTTGGAAGGCACGTTAAGCCGTTGATCCCGGCTGCTGTCTATGATAACAGTCGTAAAGCCAAGTTAGAGGCCTTCGGGCGGCTTGAGAACTTCTAACAATCAAGTAACCAGCGACAAAACTCCCAGTAGCTCGATTCCACTCACACCTCAGATTCGGTTGAAACCGCTCAACCAATCTCACTGGAGCGCAAACTCTTAGAGTATTCCAGTGTTCCAAACCACACGCGTGGTCGTGCCGGAGGTTTTCCCCTGGATTTTCCCCAGGCCACTCTCCAACCGCGCTCTCCTATCGCTTTATTGGGCCCGGCGTTAAAGCCACGGTCAGGATAGAAAAAAAAATAAAAATAAAAAAAAACAATCAAGTTGCCAACTCACTTGACAAACCTATCCTTTGTTAATATTTTTTCTTTCTTACTTGCTGCCTAGTTCTAATCGTTCGATATTTTGAATTGCCTTGCCTTTTTCACTGAGCAAATGCTAACATTTCAAAAAAGTGGACCCGCGTTTGTTTAACGCGGATAGCGGGGATAGTGGCAAAAACGCAGGAAAAAAACGAAAAAGCGGGGTATATGGCAACACTGGTTGTTACACTCTATTTGGGTCTAGTTGAAAAAACAAAAGTCGTCCCTCCTGTGGTCAATAGTTAACGGCTTATGTGCATGTTAGCTATGTTTTATTACATGGATTTATAGAAACGGAGACACTGTTTATGCGTAGGTCCAATCCAAAATTAAGCTTTGTATTAACTTTTGGTATGTCCACAGAAAAGACTCGAACCTAAATCCGTGTATGACCCATAAATGTTCCATAAAAAAACTCATTCTCATCGTGGCGGTGGAGACGGCGGGGCCGTGGGGCGCGGAGGCCAGGGACTTTGTCAGGGATTTGGGTCGACGGCTGAGGGAGAGGGGTTGCGATCCTCGGTCCGGATCGTTCTTGGCTCAACAGATCTCTTTGGCCATTCAGCGTGGCAACGCCGCCGGGGTTATGGGAACTTTCGAGCCATCTACGATCCGGGGCGGTCCTTTATGTTAAGTTAATTTGACGAAGCATGTTGCGGATTTCATTTTTGGATTAATAGTACATCAGTTGGTTAATTTATGGAATAAATGATTTGGTTTCTAAAAAAAAAAAAACTTCTCATCTTCTTCGAGTCTCTGACACTTTCAGCGAATTGAAATGGAAAATGTCTGATAAGAACCTGCAATTTTGTTCTAACGACTCTAACGGAGTAATTGGCATCGCGCAAACCGGTTGAGCTCGTTTGAACCCCAATTCATCCGGTGCACTAACTAGACCACTATTACCTCATTCATATTACCTATCTGTACCTAGATGATAGACCTCCAGCGGGGTAGTCACGTAACTTTTGTACTACCGTTAGATAGATTTTAATGTCAAATTTTAATTGTCAGCGGGGTAATCACGTAACTTTTGTACTGCCGTTAGATATATTTTAATGTCAAATTTCAACTGTCAGCCCATACGTTTATACTTCAAAATTGACAGTAAAATCTATCTACCGTTAGTACATAAAGTTACGTGATTCGCCAGCTGCTCATACATTTATCCTTCAAAATTGACAGTAAAATCTATCTACCGTTAGTACATAAAGTTACGACGTAATTCGCCTGCAGGTTTAATTTCCTAACATATACATCGTGGGCGTTAATAACCCGAAATGAAATGAAATGAAATTATTTATTCTTCAATTTAGGCATGTTACATGCACTTATGAATGTCAAAAAACTACCACCGGTTCATAAAATAAACCTCTGCCTCGAGAAGAACCGGCGTAAGAAACTCGGCGAGGTGTCATTTTTTCAAAACAATATACAATGTATATAATATAACAGTATCATAATACTACAGAATTCAAATGCTACAATATAAACATACATAAAAAATTAAATCACGTATTTTTGATTACAGTACGAGTAAATAATGCTATATCAGCATGGGTCCAATTATGTCTTAATTAAATTACTATTTCAGCACAAATTAAATCATATTAATTGCCCGCTTCTTTGTGAACAAACTTTTACTTCAGTAGGTGAGCGAGTTTTAATTAATCTTAAGTTGAGAAACAGTGAGCATTGTCATTTGAGTGACATGAATTTCAAACTATTAGCCAGTTATCAATGAAGGTACATATATCCTTTACGACGAAAAACTTTCGGTAGTGAAACCTTTTTGTAGGATAGAAACCAAACTTAATTAAGTGAAACTGGCTAACAACCATGCAGTTAGGGCGTCTGCGTGTAAAAGTAGTAAGTGGCTACGTCACGACTTTAGGGTGTGTTAGAATTGAGATTTTTTTAACTTGTGATTTGTTTTAAATAATTAATATCGCTTAAATTGTGGGTTTTTGGACTACATGTTATGTAACTTTATGTACTCTAATTAGGCTCTAAAATCGTTGGCTTAAATATTTCGGGTTATTATCGCCCACAGTGTATATTGGTGAATATTCAACATACCGGCACTATGGGTAGACGACATTAAAACAGGGACCGATACCGGTATTTTTAAAAAACCCTGAATTAGCCCAATATTTTGGATTATTTTTTGCTCTTTACGTAGGGCTGAATCATGTATTTAGGTAACAACGTCGTATTATTAGATTCATTAGATTGTCCCATTAAAAACGAAATAATGAACCGGTGACCGTAATAATACCGGTATTTTTCTATGGAGAAAATACCGGTATCCGATCCCTGCATTAAAAAGACCGCGGGTCACTCCTGGTGAGACCAGCGCGGGGCCGGGATCAGTGGCGTGAACTCACTCGATGGTCCCATCGGAAGACCAGCGCTGGCAGTAATGCCTGTATATGCTGAGATGGAACCGTTTCGTGACAAATCAATATGTCTCACACTGTTTTTCATTTGTTCCATTTTTTCTACTTCTAGCAACATCTTATCTGTCAGTTTACTTCGCCTAATTGTATATCTACAGAACAAGTACAGTGGAGTCCGTTTATATTTATAAAAAAAAAACAACCTTCTATTATTTAGGTAAATACTTATTTTAATAGAGAAACATAGCATATTAAATCAAAATAAAGATTGCATGTAAGAAATGTATGTATGTATGCATATTTTTCATTTTTTATGTACTTAAGAAATCTGTAATTTTTGTCGGCTTTTGTACTTGCAATTTATTGTAATAACAGTCTCTAATACTATTGTGTATAGAAGACATTACCATGGTCAATTTATCATTTTCAATATTACTATGAACATAGGATATCACTAAAAACAAATCCGTGACTTTCAACTGTCAATTACTCACTGAGATTCAAAACAAAAACCAGCCACGTGCCGAACGTCGTCGGGAATCAACGAACATGACCGAAGGTAGGTGAAAACAATCGTGTCGGTCACTATAAACGGACAAAGATTAAAAATGGGTCATAATAAGCGATATGTCCGACTTTGTTACAAAGATTTTTATGTGAAAATCAAACTTCGTTGTGTAATTACGTCATAATAGGCGGTTGGTCAATAGAGGTCATAATAAACGGATTCTACTGTAGAGGTCGTAATAAACGGATTCTACTGTTATTGTGGCTGCGTTCTTCAGTAGTGCTACCGCGAACCACAAACGAAGTTTTCCCTCTCTGTCGCACTCGTGTGCAAACTTGCAAGTGCGACAGAGAGAGAAAATTTCGAATGTCGTTCGCGGTAGCACTCCTGTAAGCTGTTTCCCTAGTAGGGGCACTACATACATACGAGCAAGATGACATTCCGTTACGCCATCTCTTCTAGGGAACGAATCTAACTAATAGATATAACCAAATAAGAAAATCAGTAAGTTCGAATTGTTTAGAAAACGTAAGATCAAATTCTTAAGAATAAATAATTACATAATTATAAGTAGTGTCCGACCGAAGTTTCGGTTACGGCCAGTTTCGGCCGAAGGTTCGGTTTCGGCCAAAAACTGCTGAACCTTTCGGCCGGCTCGGCTAACATCGGCACAGCCGGCAATGGCGTAGCTCGCTCGACTCCGCCAACAGTCCATCTTATTCTAGCTAAGTATTTTATATTTTTATATCCCACAAAACATAATCACTTATTTTGTTTTTCGAACTTGGTTGACATGATTTTAATACATCTTACAAAAGTTTTCTTTTCGGTTTCGGCCGAAACTAGAGCCAACGCCGAACCTTCGGTTTCGGTTTCGGAAAAAAAAAACATTTTTCGGTCGAACACTAAATAAAATACAACATTAGCCATCGGTCTTTGAACTATGAAATACCTAATACGTTCGGTGTTCGGCTCTAGAGCCAACGCCGAACCTTCGGTTTCGGCAAAAAACGTGTTTCGGTCAGACACTAATAAGTCTTCAAAGTTTTAAGAGGGGGTATATTCTGTCCCTTTTCTGCAAAACGCACCTGTGTATTTAAACGATCGTCATTGACTATGGCGCTCGAGGTCAGTGACGTCACTGATCTGTCGCGCCTTCTCACTAACCAGCAACATTAAAATAGTTGAAGCTAACATTGACATATCGTCGGTTGACAACCAAAACTCTAAGGCCGGGTTTTATAAAGATCCGTTAGACCAAATGTCAGATTAAATTTCAGTAACTGAGTACATTTTTTGACATATCAAACCGAGATAAGGTCTAACGGATCTTTATAAAACCGAGCCTAAGTAACAAATGCCTACTTAAAATAAAGCTCGTATCTCAGCATCGTTTCAGTACTGAGATATGAGGTTTCGAAGAGTAGTGACAGATTTGATAGTGAGTTTTGGTTGTCAACCAACGATATATGAACAGAATTTTCACCATTCATCATATTTTTTTGCCTTGTTTATTTTGGAGTAATCAAATTTTGAGTCGTCAACCCTATTCTAATTACATTTCCTTAATTAATATACATAATTCTAGTCTATATTTATTTTATCATCACTCCCATCTTCGTTCCTAGCTAGAGATTGATTATTGCAATGATTTATGCGCAGTTGGTCTCAATAAATTAATAACTAACGGCTTCTGTCATTGACAAGGTCTGTAATCTAGGAGAAATTGCACTTTAATTAATTGGCACTGTCATAGATAATCTTAAGGCAAACTAGACAGTTTGCACATAAATCATTATGCAGACGCATGGTAACGTAGCAAAATGAAGATAGGTTTTGCCTTACCGTATAGGGTAGAGTTTACAATTTTATTGTAATAAACTTGGATACTTTCCCGAAACATGAATGCCTGGTTAAATTAAATAATGGTATTAATACAAATGCTCTTCTCTTGCACACCTCACACATTATCTCATTGACACATAGGTAAGAAATCGCATGTTGTTATCAGGAAATAAAGTAGAGTTTGGTTTGTTTAGGAATTAAAAAAATGAAACAAAACATATGTGCAACTCTGTTCCAATTTTGAAAGATATAAATTACATTGATAAGCGATGAACTACGAGGGAGCGCTGTGGCCCAGCGGCGCCTGCGTGTGGTATGCGAGGTTAAGCAACGTCGGCCCAGGTCAGTTATTGGATGGGTGACCGCTTTGAGTGGTTATTAACTGAGCGATCCAGTGCTTTGGAAGGCACGTTAAGCCGTTGATCCCGGCTGCTGTCTATGATAGCAGTCGTTAAGCCAAGAGGCCTTCGGGCGGTTTGAGAACTTCTAACAGTCAAGTTGCCGACTCACTTGACAAGCCTAATTCCAATAAGGTCTGGTTCTCCCTCGGGTTGGAAGGTCAGATGGCAGTCGCTTACGTAAAAACTAGTGCCTACGCCAACTCTTGGGATTAGGTAGCGGACCCCGGGCATCATTTAGGATGCAACTGTACCGGGATAACGCTAGGATGATGATAAATTCCATTGAAGTAAGTTAGTTATTTTAATATCACTTAGAAGCTCAGGGTATTGAGTTTTAAAATGTGTATGTATAATAACTTGTCGACTTTAAAAATACAGTTATAAGATATAGGGTATTGCTATAAATACCTATTGGATAGAAGCGCTAATTGCAACCTGCAAGATGCTCGAACGCACATATAACGGCGCGAACCTCAATTCTGCACGCGCACAAGTCATATACAATTAATGTGCCTTTTTTGCCCATGTTTGAAATCATAAACAAATAAGTCGTATGTTTTTTTCAAAATTTGGCTCTTTCAAATGTAGGTTAAGGATTGAAGAATCGATAACCGTTTATGCCATAAATATATCTATAGTTATGACGGAGCATAGGGATGTTAACCAAATAAGAAAATCAATAACTTAAAATTTTCTCAAAAAGGATCAAATTCTCAATGAAATGGCAAAAAAAGTAACTCATAAGAATAAATAACAATATATAATAATAAGTCTTCAAAGTTTTAAGTGGCGGCACGTTCTGTCCCTTTTTCGCAAAACGCACCTCTGAGGGGCTACCGCGAACTACAAACGAAGTTTTCCCTCTCTGTCTCACTTATGTGCAAACTTGCAAGTGCGACAGAGAGGGAAAACTTCGTTTACTGTTCGCGGTAGCGCCCCTATATGGAACGATCGTCATTCACTATCGCGTAACTTACTTACTTTTTGAGATATTCTAATGGGATTTTAATCATTCGCCATAGTTATAGATCTTCTTTCTTGTGGATAATAATTTGGAAACTAATAAATTTTCTGTCAACATCCCTATTATCAACTCACAACTCATCAAAAATCAATGATTAGCGGTTGGAGCCCCATAATGCAATGCAACGTATACAGGTGTAAGTAATATCATACAGAAAACTTACATCCGTGGTCCAGGTCATTACCTAATCGAAATCAAACTAAGTGGTACTTTTTGCAGACTCTAGAAAAATGCTTGGCTGTTCGCACAACATTTGACGACCGGTTTAGCCTAGTTGGTAGTGACCCTGCCTTCGAAGCTGGAGGTCCCGGATTCGAATCCCGATCAGGGCATTTATTTGTGTGATGAACACGAATATTTGTTCCTGAGTCTTGGATGTTTTCTATGTATTTAATTATATATTTATCTATATAAGTATGTATATCGTCGCCTAGTGCCCATAGTACAAGCTTTACTTAGTTTGGGACCAGGTTGATTTGTGTAAGATTGTCCACAAATATTTATTTATTGCTATTTTTCAGTTATATGCGATGTATTTTTTATGTATTCCAGTCCAGACGATGGTCTGGAACCAAGGTATAATTTTCTGTACGATATAGCTTACAGAATGTATGTTCAACTCAGTCCTTATTTACCTACTATGGGATCGTATATTAATCACAATTCGATCTATCAATTTCATGGATTTAATCATTTTGCAAATTATGAACCTCAAAATGATAACAGATTTTTAAAATGAAATCTCAAGTATTTTACAAGAAATCATTTACAATTTACCAATTACGTATGTAAAGCAATCCAATCAAAATGGCTTGCATTTCAATGCCTTTGGCGCGTGCTGAATAGAGGCTGCGCGAGCGCAGTGTAACGGCATAGCCGGACTAATTGCAGTTTATCGCTGTCAGAATACGCACGCGATCTGTATATAAGCTATACAGAGTGTTCTGTGTTTACAAAATGTGACTGTATAAGCATAGCTTTTCCGTCTTGTCATAGTAGTAGTCATTTCTTAATAATATTGTCAATATTACATGTCATTGTTACAATTCAATTAAAATTCAAATAGGGGCTTCCTTCGCGAAAACCAAGGTAAAAGCGCCAATGGTTGACACTTCAAACTCTTTAAAGAACAGTTGATGTTGGTAATTACATTGTTCGTCTGTGTTGATTTCAATTAGAAATTTGAAATAAATCAGTAGTTTTATAATCCTACGTAATTATCAGGTAGAATTTATTATTTATTTAAGTTCAAGTTCAAGTTCATTTATTTGGCCAAGTAACAAAGTAGTTACATTTAGGAAGTCATATTACATGCAATATCTATTGAGTACCGTTATATCATAACATTAATAACATAAAACTACCTTAGCATAGTAAGAACGTAAATAAGTCCTATAGTATACAATTATTTGATTAATAAGAGAAAATCATTTTGTTTCGTTTTTTCTGTAAATTCATCAGTTGAGTAAAATGGGTTACATTGGAAGAATCTTTTCAGTTTGCTTTTAAATTCTAAATGTGTTAAATTTCTTTTATACTTTATTGCACAATTCAATAAGTATGTACAAATGGCGGGCTTAATGATAAGGCATTCTCTACCCGTCAGCCACTGGGCTACATAGAAACATTTGGTGGAGGCACTTAACTTTGCTATAATTTATGATTGATGGTCTAAGGGGCTCCACGCGTTATTCATCGATTTTTGACGAGTTTTGACTTGATATTGCTTCGTCAAAACTATAGATTATAATTATAGCACAAACGGTTATCGGTTCTTCAATCCTCTATCCACATTGGCAAGAGCCAAATTTTGAAAAAACTGACTTCAATGTTTTTATGATTTGTCTCAAGGGTGCAAAATTACATATTTACGACGAGAGCCGTAATTGAATCCTGAGTGAAGCGAATGATTCTACAATAGAATTCTGAGCGTAGCGAGGGATTCTAATGTAGAATCTTAAGCGTAACGAGGGATTCAATTGTTGATGTCCAAGACGGAAATAATTCTGCTACCATGTGATATATATTGCTTTTCACGCCGCCTACAAAGCCCGCTGCTAAAGACATGAAATGTCTTACAAATAATTTTGCTACCATTGATTTTCACGCCTTTTATAAGGAAAAGAGTAATTTTTGCGCTCAAATGAGGGAAGAAAATTTCGACTTTGATCCCTCATTCCAGGGCAACAATGACTCTTTTCTGTATAGCAGTTGTGAAAATTATTTATCTCTATCCTGTTATTGATAAAATAACAGCCTGTATAAGATCATAATATGTATGCATGGTCTATTTTTACAACTCGCCTATTAATACTCTTTTATTAAAAAATAAATAAGCACAAGAGAATAATAGTGTGATTCTTATCTCAATAGTAAATTCAAAATGGAGTCGCAATGCACGTTATTCAAACTAGTATTTTTGCCATTTCTATATCAAGTTTGCATCTTTATGGTCCGTATTAAAAAAACACAGAAGGTTGATATAAAAGACGAAGAGATCACAAATGTATATAGCTAAGGACCATGCAGAGGTCCGCGAAACGTGTTGAGGGATATTCGTCCTTAAAGACTTTAGTCACACGTTTATTATATTTCAATACGCCATATAAACTTGGATGTTACGTTGTCTACCCGTGCCGGAGATCTCCGGGCACGTAACAAAAGAATGCTATTGTTTATTTTTTACCAGAAAAGCGAAGGACTCAAGAAAGAATATGATAATGTTGTGATTGATTTACGACAAAACGGACATTAGCAACCCATTTAAAATGGGTTTGGGTGAATCAACTATTTTTTGTTGCTCGTTACCATGGTTACGTCTCCTGAGTCACTCTTTAAAACTGTGATTTTATAGGATTTAAATCTAGCAAAAATGAGTTTTAGCTATGAGCATAAATCTATTCGGACATGGGTCATCTCTTGAACATGCTTGAAGTCCATATTATAAACATTTTTCTAAGAAACTCGGTTACTGTTGTCTACTCGCTGACGGGACAGAATAACAACAAGGAAAAGTTGATTGACCCGTTTATTTTACCAGGACCGCTGCATTCAGCTTTTTGAATAAGATTTAGTACGTTTAAACTTCATTCTCACTTGTTTCAGCTGCACCTAAAATTAAAATTAATGTCAATTTTCAGGCCCCTTTAATATTAACGCTAACAGCGGCCATGACACAACCTTGACCGAATATGAATCGCTTAACCGATCGGTCGTGTTATACGTATTAGGTATTTCATAGTTCAAAGACCGATGGCTAGTGATTAGTGTATTATTGATTTGTTATTATTGCTTGTTTATTATTATTCTTATTTTTTTAGCTAGTGTTTGTTAATTCTGTGTGTTTGCGTTTTCGTCATTGTGCCGTGAAATCACCAAATGGTCACAACGGAAGATTAGCGCTGGCCCTGCCAGCATAACGCTGAGTTGTGACCATTTCGTGGCAATATGTTATTCTGTTCTGTCATCTTTGTAAATGTCTTGTGTTTGTCGCGAATAAATGTTTCTTTCTTTCTTTCTAGTGTTGTATTTTATTTAGTGTCCGACCGAAACATGTTTTTTTGCCGAAACCGGCGGTTCGGCGTTGGCTCTAGTTTCGACCGAAACTGAAACCGAAACTTTTGTAAGATGTATTAAAATCGTGTCAACCAAGTTCGAAAAACAAAATAAGTGATTATGTTTTTGTGGGATATAAAAATATAAAATACTTAGCTACAATAAGATGTACTGTTGGCGGAGTCGGGCGAGCTACGCCATTGCCGGCTGTGCCGATGTTAGCCGAACGCGACCCGGAAGTACAATGTTGAAAGTTTCGGCGCGGCCGAATGGTTCGGCAGTTTTTTGGCCGAAACCGAACCTTCGGCCGAAACATGATTTTTAGGCCGAAACCGGCCGAAACCGGCCGAAACCGAAACCGAAACCGAACACTAATTTTATTATTATTGCGGGGCTAGCATGGTCTAAGAAAACAAGGTCTGAGGGGCTACTCTGGACTTCGAAATCCGAACTTTGTATCGTGCCGTCTCTCTCACTCAACTAGTGAATTACACGAGAGTGAAAGGGACGGCACGAGTATGGGCTCTGTGAAGTCGCTGTCGACGACACACACACTTACATTGTCGCCCGTGTTATTTTGGGTGGCAAGACCATCACTTGGCGGCACTGGCAACACTGACGGTACCGATCCAGTCTCACCGGTGACGTCACAAAGCTGAGTTCATAAATACCCAGGCACCTTCCACGGAGCTCTCTCTTGCTCGGCGGCCGTGAAGGTGACAATACCTGGATAAAATGTCAACCTAAGTATCTTACTTTAATTAATAGGTATTATTATTAATTATGATTGTTAAATACTAACATATATCCTCGGTGCAATGCCCCATGGGCCTGTTTTAGATTTAAGTTAGTTGTAATATTATTTAAGTTATTGTTATTTAACTATTAAATTAAATCTTTAAAGGCTTTTAAATATTGACAATATTAATATTGTGAATCAGCTTATATTGTTTTGCTTAGATAGTTATGATTGCTGATATCCAAATATGCTTTTGGTAGATTTACTATCGAGGAGTGTATATTATGTAAAATGTGCAATATCTATAAACTAGTAACATTAATCGTGTATTTCTATGACTTACGTCCCCATACCATCGATAGGCTAATGCTGGTTGATGACGTAGGTCGTGTCACAAACAAATAATCGATGTACCGGATTGACATATCTGGCGCTGTATACAGAATGTAACAAAAATAGTGAGGATCCGTTTAAGGGCATATTCGGTATCGTATTCTGATTACGAAAAAGTAGATTTTTTTTTTGATGCAATATATTTTTGTCCCTTGTATGAACAGTGGGCTGACTTGGACAACCTGCCCCATAGAAAAAAAAATTAGAACACACTACCGAATACGATACCGAATATGCCCTTAAACGGATCCTTACTATTTTTGTTACTCCCTGTATTATTAAAATAAATAAAAATAAAATAAATAAATATTAGTGGACAATCTTACACAAATCGAACTAGCCCCACAGTAAGCTCAAGAAGGCTTGTGTTATGGGTACTAGACGACGATATATTTAATAGATACAAATACTTAAATACATAGAAAACATCCAAGACTCAGAAACAAATATTCATGCTCATCACACAAATATTTGCATATTTTATATTGCATCATGTTTGTACCGATACCTGTATGAAATCGAAATCTACCCACATCTTGATAACTAGGCTAAAGTGGTCAGAAAGTATTACACTACCGAACACGATACGGAATATGCCCTTAAACGGGTCCTCACTATTTTTGTTACACCCTGTATTATTGCATCATGTTTGTACCGATACTAGGATGTACCTGCATGAAATCGAAATCTACCCACATATTGATTACTACTGACAACTAGAATAAAGTGGTCATGACTCTTCTCGAGGCAGAGGTTTATTTCCGAAATGGTAACTACAGTGTTTATTGACATACATATAGGTGCATGTAATATGTCTAAATTAAAGAACAAATAACTTTTACTTAGAATATCTTTTATTTTAATAACTAATTTACAGGCGGTAATAATATTTAAATAACAGTAACTTAAATAACATTACAACTAATTTAGATCTAAAACAGGCCCTTGGGGCATTGTACCGAGGATGCTGGCGGCATTTCCTCGCTGTATCGCAATGCTGATTCGTTGTGCGAGGAAGTCGCCAACTTTTTTTTTGTACTTTCTAGCACTGGAGCGCTCTCCATTAGCTAGCCAATTTCGCTGATGGGTCCCTTGGCGGCTGGGACCCATCAGGGGGGGGGGGGGGACCCATCAGGTGGCGTCGTCAGCTTTTCTGCCACCAGTTACGTCAACCAAACGCTTCGCGATTTCAGTAAATAAGTTATGCGCGCTGAGACTCTGACTTTGAAAAATATTTTCGAACTTTGCCCCGGTACCGCTGCCCACCTTGCAATCACCTGCGTTTGCGGTGTTCTATTAAGAAATAAAGTCCTTGTGGTATACAACGAGCTAAGAACTGCTTGCTCATACAAATAACGCGTGATGTTCGAACGATTGTCGCCCTAAGGGTAAAACACCGCGAACGCTGTCCTTATCCCGACAAGACCGAAGATACGGCTAGTGTGTTTTAAATTGGTCTGTTAATTGTTGCAGAAAGAGTCCCGAACGGACGTACAGTTCCACCTAGCGGCGCTTCGGGGAGACTGTGAGCGGCTCAGACAACTGTTGGACACTGGGAAGGTGCACATTGACTCAAGAGATCGGGTAAGCCAACCATTCTAATGTAAAGTCAGCTGCAGAGAAACCTGACCCCTCGCATACACTCTTCACGTTTTTTGAACCTATATGGGTCACCTACCTTTATAGGTCAGGCCCAATAATAGTGCGTGGTTAGAGAGTGGCCTGGGGAAAATCCAGGGAAACCTCCGACACGACCACGCCGGCGGTTTAAACACTGGATTTATAGTTTATGCTCCAGTAAGATTGGTTGAAGGGCTTCAACCAAATCTGAGGTGTGAGTGGGATCGAGCTACTGGGCTAGCTGAGATGAGTCTAGCAAGAAATTCAGCTAGGCCCGACCTGGGTCGGACTGACACTACCCGATAGGTACCGGCGGGGTAATCACGTAACTTTATGTACTACCGTTAGATAGATTTTAATGTCAATTTTGAAGTATAAATTGCTGAGATAATGTCATGTTTTTTGCACCCGACGCTAGTACATAATTGAATGAACGATTGAATGGAAATCCCATACTAAAGTAAGAAATTGATCAAATGATTGGAAACACGTAACTTTTTGACGGTAAAATTGTACGGTATAAATATGTCAATTACTGCGTGACAAAGTCATCGTCAGTCATCGTATCTGTCATGTCATAACAATGAATTAAACAAAGATTTTGGTCATGATTTGGGTTTATTAATTAGTGAAAATGCCCCAAATTTCCTTGAAATGTCTTTAAAACACACGATCGAGTTTAAAATTCCCTAAGCACTTTAAATAAAACGAAAAGTAAGTAACAACAAATGTCATGGTCATGTGGTATTTATTTGCTCACATTCGTATTTACTAATATATTTGGTATTATTATGTGTTTCTTTTCAGGATGTACATAAACCAGATTCCCCATCTCTTGGTGGTGACGCGATGCTGCAACATGCAGAGTGTGAAAGATAAAACGAGGGAAACTATGAAGTAACACGAACCAAGCAAAATAGCATGCCATATTATTCATCGCTGAAATATAGAAGTGTTAATTTATAAGTATGTACTTTTTCATATACGTGCCCCGCGTGTCGATGTATGCTTGTCGATTTATGAAAAGTAATAGGACGACATAAATTACCTAGTCTCCGAATCCTTTAAACATGAGTTTATTAAGTCCACTTGGGATGCTATTTCTGTCTTCCTTTGTAACCAGCGTGTAATGTGAATCTTCGGTATGTACATAAGACGTATTATATCCCGCGCCTCTACCTGTTGTCCCTACCAAATAGATAATACTCCGGCGGATCCGCGCGGGTAGGTAGGTAAAGTAACACAAGAGTTATACACAAATGTCAAATGTTTTAGATGATACAACGAGATTGCGAAGCCGTCGGTGTTGCTGGTGAGTTTTTAATTCCGCGCGGATTTACTGCCAAGAAAAAATCCTACTCGCATGAAGAGAGAAGAAAGTTGTATAAAGACATGATGTTATTTCTTAATATATTTTTGTATTTTTTCGTTGTTGTTTACATTATTTAAATACCTAAATAATACGTTTCGTCATTCATTAGGTATAAGCAGGTACATACGAATACACTATATTGAAATTGTGTGTATGCTATTGCATCGACTCATGTTCATTAAATTCTTCTAAAATGATATTACTCTAACTTTGCAAATAGAATGAAGAAGGAGTTTCATTAATCTTTTCTATTCAAACGGTAGCGACGCATGGGCAGGTCTATAAAGCTTGTGGGGTGTACATAGATTACTATCAAGGCACATATCGCACCCAAAGCAGCGTATAGGTCAGCTCAGAGCAATAAACTTGGCGAGAACAAGAAGACAAGGGACTATTACGATTACGTAGTTGAGCTTAAAATACATTAATCTCGAATAATATTGTAGATGCAATAATGTAATCCATGTGTGAAAATAATAAATAAATAAAATAAATAATAATAATAAATATTAGAGGACAATCTTACATAAACCGAACTAGCCCCACAGTAAGCCCAAGAAGGCTTGTGTTATGGGTACTAGACGACGATATATTTAATAGATATAAATACTTAAATACATAGAAAACATCCAAGACTCAGAAACAAATATTCATGCTCATCACACAAATATTTGCCCTGACCGGGATTCCAACCCAGGACCGTCAGCTTCACAGGCAGGTGCACTACCCACTAGGCTAAACTAGATTACAAAGACTGGGGTTTCCCTCAATCACCTCTCAATGAAGTAACTAGTAATGTATATGCAATAACTTATTCTACTTGACGCTAGATGTCTAGTTGAACCCATTTCGTTTTATACAAAAGCAACGGTAAAATCCGGTAGTCTTCTTCTAGCATTAAGAGGCTGGATAGGTACTTTAACTTTTAAAAATAATAAACTGACAGGGCGTGTCACATAACAATTTAGAAAAAATGAGTACAACGAAATAAATACATTTTACAATTATTATGTAATATTTAGTCCAGAGCAATATTAAACACTTATTTGGTGAATTTCGCGTATAAAAATCATTTTTTCATAATGGCTCGTATCGAATAGTTGGCTATGGTAGTTCACTTAAGTAACGACTTTATCTGCTACTACGCGCCAAGGGTAAGTAATTTTATTACATATCACTAATAAATAGTGTGCATGTTACAACATAACACCATGGCATAACTCATTATCATTAGCTGAATAGACGTCCACTGCTGGTCATAGGCCTTTCCCGGAAAATGCCTTGCTGATCGGTCGCGTGTCGTCCCAGGTCTTTTGACTCTAACGTCATCAGGCCACCTCGTAAGGAGCCTTCACTCACTGCGTCATCCGATACGCATTCGTCACTCGAAAAGTCGCTGGCGTGGGTTAAGCAGACACTATGGTGTCGATAGCGTCCATAGGCTATGGCCTATGGACGCTATCGACTCCTAAAGAATCACAAGCACGTTGCCGAGCCTTATTAAGTTTAGGATTCAGGGTCAGGGATATGTAAATGGGTATTTTGGTGTTATGAAATTGCGGATTTTTGAGACTATGGATGCGTGGGTGATACTGATAATAATACTGAGTCAAATGAGGAATGTCCTTATTATAAACTGTAGCATTTTTAGTTTCTACGGCTACTATAATATACATAATCTGTAGCCAGGGTCATGATAATTCAGATGCTATTTCAAGATGTTCATTACTATGCTCTAACTTCTTCTTTCAGTGCAGCAATTGTGAATTGCGTATTTTTAGGCAACATGTTAAAAATGACTATTTCTTTGATCAACACATGGTTATGATGATAATTGGATAAAATGAAAATCTATAACCGCCACCCTGCTGCCTGGTCCACAAGATCTCCTTACCTCAAGGCAAGTAAGTTTTTTTATTGAGTAATCTCTAAAATACAGTATGATCACTTGGGACTCCAGAAGAATCACAAGGTCGTTGCCGAGCCTTTATTGACATAAGGATTTGTTGTGTTGATAGCTAGAGACAAGTGACGCACTCTGAAAATAGTGCATCCTCGGGAGTTCTTGTGACTTTATATACTCACTACCAGGAACACAACATCGTATACCTAAAGAGCAAACAGTGATGTTATTATGGCTGCGGTCTCCTATAAGGTACAGTCAGGGTCAGAGAGAAAAAAAAAACGATTTGAGTTATAAGGTTCCGTAGTAAACAAGGTACTCTTATACAAAGTGCAAAAAGATTCCGTTTTGTGGCGCATTTCTCATATAGTTTTATATGACACGTCACAAAACTGACACAAAGTATTAGATGGTAAATCGAGGACATTTTTAAAATGGAACCCTTATAGTTTCGTCATGTCTGTCCGTCTGTTCGTCCGTCCGTCCGCCCGTCCGTCCGTCCGTCCGTCCATCCGTCCGTCCGTCCGTCCATCCGTCCGCCCGTCCGTCCATCCGTATGTCACAGCCGATTTACTCGGAAACTATTAGCACTATAATTATGAAATTTAGTAAGAAAGTGTATTTTATGAACCGCTATATAAAAGTAATGTGATATTAGAAATATATATTAAACGAGAGTCCCGTAGCGGCGTTCCGACGCCGCTAAAATACGGAAATTCTCATTCAGAAAAGGAACAACTGAAGGTACAAATACATTTCTTTAATTTTGTGCCTCTTTAGGAACACCAAAAACATGTAAAAAAGGGTTCTTAAAAAACGACAGTTCCTTTTCATTGTCACATTATGCCGGACCAAAACCATGCCTAATAGTAGACTGCTAGCTAAGTTAGTTTTCCGGACAACGTGGATGTGGCACATCATCATCATCATCATCAGTCGTTCCGTCAATGCTGAGGACATAATGTCCAATTCTTGCTGACCAGACTCCTCCATAGGCTCCTGTCACCCACCTTATGGATGGCCTCGTGCAGATATAGTTACAGGATACCACCAGTGATTTGGGTATTCCGTCTAGCGGGTAGTCTGCCTCGAGACCTCTGGCCCTCAACTCCCGTCTTCCCGTCATAATATTTATCTACTGGCTATCCGAACGTCGTGAGAGGTGTTCCAAATATATATGAGGATGCGGTCCTGACATACTGTCGTAGCTTAACGTAGCTGGATGGACTGGTTTGTTCGCCTTGCAGTCCATGGTATTACAGATTTTCTCTCAAAATATTGAATATGCGAAGAGTTTGTATAATTATAATTTTTATTGAAATAAAAAGGTCATGAGGTTTGTATGCATGTATTGTAGATACCCCTTACATGGTTTTTGGGCGAGCGTAGTCTCCTGACACAAGTACATTTATTACTTAAAAGGAGATTCCAACCTTGCTTTTGTTAAACTTTTTTTTAACCAATAGGTATGAAAGTAAGTATGTATTGAATCGCACAAACGTGTTGCCCAACCAATATCCTCGTAATGCGTCCTGCTTAACATCAGTTTAACTATTTTTCAGCTAAAATATGGCGGTCCGTCGCTCTCAATACAGCTCCATCTCTGAAGCTCTGGCATTCTTGGTTGCCAAGAACACAACGCCTCATGTGTTAGTAATTATGTGTTATTGCTATATTTATATACTATTATTATGGCTTCTCCAAGGAGTAGCATATTTTTCCAGTATTATAGGCTGCTCAAAATGTTAACCAAATCGGGGGTCATTATCCTCACAGCATCTTTCCGGTTGTGCCCTAAGGATCCTGGGGTCCACTTTGACACCTAATCCCCAGAGTTGGCGTAGGCACTAGTTTTTATACATAGTGTAATACATAACAACAATATATGAAATAATATTAAAACTATCTTCAATCTAAAACAGGCCCTTGAGGGAGGCGTACCGAGGATGCTTGCGGTATTTCCTCGCTATATGGCAATGCTGATACGTTGTACGAGGAAGTCGCCAGGTCTTCGGTCACCAGTTACGTGAACCAGATGCCTCGCAATTTCAGTAAATAACTAGTAACTCTATTCTATTGACTAGCTCTTCGTACCTTATACTTATGTCAGTTTACATATTACTGTTTTAATAATTTCGGATTGTAAAATTATGTATATGAATAGGTACAATTCAGTTTACAAAGCAACTTCTACAGATCAAGTTTTTTTTTCAGGAATGCTTGAAAACTGCAAACAGAAGGTTTTTCTACTACAAATTATGACTTGCTACGGTCTTCCTCGCAACGTTCAAATCATCACGGCAGACCCAGAACGTAACGATACTTTATACATTCAAGAGCAAGTAATGGGTATATACTTTCTCCATAGAAAAATCGATACAAAGTGCCGTTATTTTTGGTACTTGCTTATTTAGGTAGTAATAAATGCTATTTATGTGTTGTTTTATTATAATAGAAAGATCCCTAATAAAAAAGGTTTTAAATACTTTGAAAGGTATGAAGGTCCCGACGTATTTCTTACCGCAAATAGTCGTTCTTTACCCTTATTCCATATGTCTCTACCGACACATCCCGCCTGTTAGAGAAATGTGGACATTTTACTTTCTTCTCTACCGGTAGGGATATTATTTGGCTATTACCCGTGGCTATTAACCAACCATTCCTTAACCGTGGTACCATCAGATTGTACCATCAATGGTACTACGGCAAATAATGTTTTGCCGTGGTTCCATTATGACAATGGAACTACAGCTAATATTATTTTTTGTTACCCGTGGTACTGGATAGTAGACAATTTGGTAATTAATTAAGTCATGTAGATAATGTTTACATATAATTTAAAGATCTTATTTTAATAACTGCATAGAAATATAGAAAACAACATTATTATTACTTAGCCAAGTCGAGCAATACGGCTATTACCATCCATTTCTCGAAGCCATTCAGGCCAATTTCAGCCTCTTGTAATTTTGTGCTGGCTAAAGCTCCATTCATAATTTATTTCATTTTCTATTATAAGATTCAATTGAACTTGTTGTTTTTGAACGATTGCAGGTCAAAGTTCATTAGTTTTCTCACTGACTGGCTGATCATTGACCATTATAATTGCAATGCAATGGTACTAGTAAACATTTATTGTACCGTATTACCATCAATTATACCAGATACCACGGCAATAAAATACTTCGGTTGTACCATTAATGCTACCATAGCAAAAAAAAACCATAGAACCATCAATGGTACTATCTGATGGTACCACGGTTAAGGAAGGCCTTCTGGTGGGTCCACGGGTAATTTGTTTTATCCGTTGTCCTACCGTCGTCGTTTTTGACCCGTCGTCCTACAGTTCGAAACAGTGTTCGCAGGTGGGTCTACATGTCCCCCTGGTGGGTAATTGTTTTTGACCCATTATAAACAGTATTCGCCAGTGGGTCTGCGGGAAATTTATTTTTACCACGGTCCCACTGCATTAAGCGGTAAACATTAATTAAAAACTAGCTATTTTGTTTGGTAGAACTGCGAACAAGTAATATTTCTGACCTAACCAATTGTAACGAATGTTCGGTTCTGGCGCTTCGCCGGCTCTGTAGGCTCATAGTTCTGCTTAAACACTCCTCGCTTCGCTGCATTAGAGTCGAATACGTAGTGCAGTGGGACCATGGTAAAAATAAATTGCCCGTAGGCCCACTGAAGAACACTGTTTAGAGCGGTAGGACAACGGGTCAAAAAAAATACCCGTGGATCCACAAGGGGGACATGTTGGTGGGACCTCGGGTAATAGGCTTGTTTGCCAGTGTGCCAACGAGCGCAGCTAGAAAAAGTGTTGGTACAACTGCGACATTACAAGCAAAGCGACCGTGCCGCGGTAGCGGCCGGCGAAGCACCTGAACCGAACAGTCTTTTCTAACGACCATTTTATTTGCAACCTGTCGGGTCGCACAGTTTTACGAACACTCCTCCTAGCTTCGCTCGTCGTCGTGCCTACACCTCTTTTTAAGGATGGTCGTCAAACGTACTACTTTTATAACGACCACCCTTAACAGATGTAGGTGGACGTCAGTAGTTTCATTTGTAGCGCCCCTCGGGGGAGATATTAGAAATCACAGGTAAGGATAGGATGGAACTTATTGCATACTGGTATCCCAGATATCTTGGCTCCCACTCCCAAGCCACGCCACAGCTCAATAGCATCCAGGAATATATTCATTCCCTTACTTTCATATAAAGATATCGGTAGTAGGAGTAGTCGAAGCTATTGTATATCTGACATGCAGCCACCTCTGCCTACCCTGGTGGGCGGTATGGGAGCCAGAAGGAAAACAAATTCCTGGGACCCAAACAGCAGCAGTATGGGAGCCAAGAGGGAAAATCGGCGGTATGGGAACCAGGAGGAATAACGTTATCCCTGGATCCCGTTGGGCAGTGGCTTGGGAGAGACGAGGAAAAGTACCACCGCTGGATTCCACAGGGCAGTTGCAAGGAAGCATGACGGAAAAATATTTAGTTATCAATGGATGTTATGGAAGCCAAACGGCATCAAAATACATCTAATGATACCATGGGAGCATAGCGACAAAAACATTACGTTGCAATTCCATGGAATCATAGGCTTGGGCACCAAGTGGAAGGAGAGAAATCTAACGGTAAGCTACCAGGGTAAATGTAGTGGTAGAGATATATGGAATACGGATAATGCTAGGCCTCTGCTCCAATATACTAAACTGTCTGTTTAACCAGTTGAACATATTGGACAACTTTCCTCTATTGTTTTGAAATGTATCGTAAGAATAGTTCATTTTATTTAACGTCATAATACTGTAATTGAACTTATTGCATTTTTAAGTAACAAGTTGCTCGACTACTTTTTAAAAATTGAAGGAAAGTTATACAATATGTTCAACTGGTTAAACAGACAGTCAAACATATTGGAGAAGAGGATGCTAGGTGTCTATGGTCAGATTGATAGAACCAAGGACAAAGAAAATTACCTGTGGTACAATCATTAGGACTAACGGTGTAGGGCCACGGGCAAAGAATGATTTTTAGTTTATCATTATGGACCATTACGAAGTAAAGTCATGAAGCAATAATTAGGCAAGCCTACACTGTGACCTTCAATTTGTCAGAAGTTTGTCAAATCCTTAGGCCCGGCACCCATTATTGGCACGGCATTGGCACGCCAAGGGATTCCTCCTCGGGCACGCCAAGATGTGGTTAGAATTGCCGGGGTTGCCGAGGCGTCCTTAGGCATGACGAGGCATCCTTAGGCATGCGCAGCCATCCTTAAGCATGCCCAGGCCTCATTAGGCATGCCGAGCATTCCTCGGCATTCCCAAGCACACCTTTGGCATGCATTGTCTATCCCGCTAGTCTAATGTGTGAGGCTGAGGAGCCCTTTGCCGTGCCGTGCCGATAGTGGACGCCTTTGCCTTCATGTACCTACTTAGTGTACACTGATGTCGGATCCGATTGAATTATAGAGAACATTCTGTCTATTGTGGATATTCAAGGAACGTCCAGAGCTATTATGTATTAAATTTGCGAAATATAAATGCTCGTTTCATTTCTGTTTGGGGACGTAGGTAGATTAACCTTCTTGATATGACAAAAACGCCTATAGGTGTTACCTGCTTACCTGGTGGTGTGGTGTGGTGTCACGTACGTTGTCAAAGTGACCTTCGTGCTTTACACTAAAGTTCATATATAATCTCTTATGGAAAATGAGTTTGTTTGTAGGGATCACTGCCGTACATGACGCATGGCGATTAAACGGTTAACTAAAATAGGCAGGTTATGCCTACAATTCTTAAAATTTGAAGCTTTTTGGACTGATTTGAAAGACTATACCGATATAAGATTATTGCAATAATAATATTGTTAGGATAATGCAATTTCACCACACTTTTCATTTTATAATTCGGTGCGGGTCTAGGCTTCGGTGTATAGCCAACATTATTTTACTGCCTGATAGTTCTCCTACTGCATACTAGATGTCAATATTATGGAATGCAAGTGAATTAACTGTCAACAAGTTCTCCTATTCGATACTAGATGGCATTTAGTTGTTTAAAATAAATATTATTAAATGATACAATATAAATTGATATATTTATTTGTACCGATATTATTTAAAGACTTATTAAAAGAAAATAATTTAAAATATTACAAAGGTTTTACATCGTCACATTTACATTTGTCTTTCTGTCATACTCTCTCTGTAATAATGCGTTTTGTGTTTATCGGTTGCATGTTTAGTATTTGTGATTTTAATATAATAACTCGTGTTCATTTATCATGATCACATTTTTCCTTAATTTTAGATAAAGTGCTTTGAATTGGGTTATTATGATAGTAAATTTGTGCAAAACATTGGAAGGAACAACCATTCGTTCATTGGATCACCTTTGCAATAACAGAACGTCGAATCTCATTCACCTTGTGAACGGTACGGTACGAAATGGTGTTTCTAACGTTAGTACATAAAGTTACCTGGTGCGAATTTTTGACAGGCGTTCGAACGGTCGAAAATT
This sequence comes from Epiblema foenella, assembly GCA_963556455.1. NCBI lineage: Eukaryota > Metazoa > Arthropoda > Insecta > Lepidoptera > Tortricidae > Epiblema > Epiblema foenella. Next base: position 21,698,808 of record OY747104.1, read on the forward strand.
GACAGTAAAATCTATCTACCGTTAGTACATAAAGTTACGTGATTAGCCTGCGGGACGAATAGGGACTTTATGTGTCTGTGTTGTCGCGATCGCGCGGTGGATGGTCCTGCCGGTGGGATGCCTAACCCCCTTATTCATAAACGTCTATCAAACCTATATTAGTTAACTATCCGCTAAAGCTCGTTTGTCCTTATCTGTCACTTTGACACATGTGCTTGTGAGACAGTGACAACAGACATTTTAGTTAGCAGAGGTTTGTTACAAAAGGGGTAAGTGTCTGAGTTGGACGCCGCTTACTCTTCACATTTCTCCGCAGCTGATCTAACTGACCATGCGACGCTGACGCGCACATTAGGTAAATGCCAAAGTAAATTAAAGCGTCTATGCTGTATTTAAATTCCATATTTGCAGGGCATTTACGCAGTTTATCGAGAGACGCATTTATTTCCTAACTGGAAAGGGAAACTTTAAATAAAACCGTAGAAATACTTGCTCTCTGGGTTTATGGTATTGTGTTCCTAATGGTGGTTAAACTCGCCAGAGTTCCCGACGATACGCGTTCCGGTTACGCTGAATAAAGGGTCACCAACGCGCTTTATTTTAACCAGTTTTTGTTGCACTTTTAGCACCACCCAGGGGTCACGTGTAGGATAGCGGTGGGTACCTACTCCCTACGAATGTGGTGCTACTTCGACCCCCCTTGTCAAGTGAAACAACTCGACTGTTAGAAGTTCTCTAGCTGCCCGGAGGCCTCTAACTCGGCTTAACGACTGCTATCATAGACAGCAGCCGGGATTAACGGCATAACGCTTCCAAAGTACGGGAGCGCTCAAATAATAACCACTCAAAGCGGTCAACCCATCCAAGAACTGACCTGGCTCGACGTTGCTTAACCTCTCATACCGCACGCGGTACGCCGGCGCCGCTGGGCCACGAGCGCTCCAATGCGCTTTCTTCTGGAGTCGAAAGCATAGGCTGTGGTGTCTACTTACCATCCATCAGGCCGTAAGATTGTTAATGACCATCATTATAAAAAAAAACAGGTTTATAGATCGTAAAGACCCATCATAAGTCCGCATTTATATAACCATGTAACCAACAACTTAGTGCTTTAGTAGCCAACCAAGCTTCGGTTCCGCTGATACCGCTTGACCCACTTTCAGTTCTTTATTGCTGTGGATGTTAGGGGTTAGGACGTAATTGTTAAGAGAAAGCGGTTTCACAATTCCCTATTTGATAGTTGGGTCATACTAAGTTGAAACAACAAAAGTCGTCCCTCCTGTGGTCAATAGGTAACGGCTTATGTGAACGTTAGCTATGTTTTTATTACAGGGATTTATAGAAACGGAGACACTGTTTAAGCGGGTTACTGGTCCAAACCAAAATTAAGCTTTCTAGCCCTTAACTTTTGGTATGTCCACAGAAAAGACGTGAACCTAAATCCGCGTATGACCCAGTTACAAGAGATGATAGAGAAACATCTATCCTTAACCGAATTTGTCGTAAAAAAAACTTGTAAAATAATTGACCTACTCAATCCCTGGCCTTTAAACATGTACCAATTATCAATTAATATGTAACGTAGATCCGCGTTATTTGAGCAGCGGTGTGAGCAGTACGCCTACCGTCGTCTACCGGTCCCTGGGCTCCCAGGGATCATAACATAAGAATGCTATTTTATTTTTTTCGCCGGGAGACGACAGCTTAAACATATGACATATGAGTCTCGACAAATCGATTACGTGTCAAAAACCGGTCTTATCCCAATAAAGTCTAGTTTTCCCTTGGGGTTGGAAGGTCAGATGACAACCGCTTTCGTATTTTCATATGCCATGTTGTTGTTGTTGTCCTATGGTATTCCAGAGGTGCAAAGGGCCTTAATAAGCTCGCGCGAAACCTTCCTGTCTTCAGCGACGTCCTTCGCCTCGCTCCAGCTCATACCAACTGCTTGCAGCTCACTCTTAATTGTCCGCCGCCATGTATGCACAGGACTACCGCGATTTGAAAGAAAGAAAGAAAATAATTTATTCGTGACAAACACACAAGTAATCCAAAAACTAATACAGGTACAAAAACAAACACAAGACAAATACTTAATATAAAATCATACAATAAGAAAACAAATGTCACGAAAGGGACCATTTAGCATAATGCCGGCTCAGGAGCCAGCGCTGGTCTTCCGGCGAGACCATTTATCGCCTTCCGTCCAGCGGCTTCCACTCAAAAGCGATGGTTGCATTATTTTGTTCCCCTCTACGAATAGTATCACCTATCCATCTCTATTTGCGAAATGCATCTCTATTTGACGACCGCTTTAGCCTAGTTGGTAGTGACCCTGCCTTCAAAGCTGGAGGTCCCAGGTTCAAATCCCGGTCAGGGCATGTATTTGTGTGATGAACACGAATATTTGTTCTTGAGTCTTGGATGTTGTCTATGTATTTAAGTATGTATTTATCTATATTTTAGTATGTATATTGTCACTTGATACCCATAGTACAAGCTTTGCTCAGTTAGAGACTAGGTTGATTTGTGTAAGATTGTCCAATAATAATAATAACAATAATAATGAGATCTCTACGCTGAAGGGTTGTTCCCGGCATAATACTCCAAAGGTCCTCATTTTGTATGGTCTTTGGCCAGAAAATGGGAAGGATTGACTTCAGGGAGTTGTTGACAACAACTTGCAACTTATTTGTGACACGCCATATCTTGGGATTAAATGTCAAATGCCCGGAAAACGCTGAGAGGGTTATGAATCTTCTAGGTTTATCGCCAGTTTTCTCCCATATGAGAGTAACAGCATTAGAACAATACAAGCTGGGTGAGTTTAAGGTCCCTGTGACTAATACGCTTTTGCGGAGAAAGTTGGCCAATGAAGCGTTAATTGTACCTAAAGTAGTCAATTATTATGGTAAGAGAACCAGACCTTATCTCGTTCCTACAATTTATAACAATATACCGTTAAGTATTAGGAAAAGCGCCAGCAAAAATATGTAAATAGCTAACTTAAAACAGTAATATAAAGAAAGGGAGCTTATTTCTGCCAACAAACTGTTATACAGTTTGGCGGAAGTTATAACAAGTTGTAAAAGAGTACTGTTTTCGTGAATAAATGCTGTATTTTTTTTTTAACGATAACTTTAGATTCCAAAGGCGAGAAAATTGCAGACAATCAGGTAAAACGCTTTTACTTCCCCGCTCATTACCTATCCCTTGCACTCAACACTAAAAGGCGATAATCTCCAGCTTATGACGTGCCGTGTTCCGATCAGACGCGTGAATGTAACATTTCGTAACCGCAGTTACGTAATGTTTGGTTTAGTTCACTAGTGCACAATGGAACTAATTTTTATTTACGGTGCTTTTGATTACTTTCGCGCGTACCGTGGGACCGTGACTTGTGTTTAAACAATTAAGAAATGAAATGTGAATATCTGATTTAACTTTAACAAAACACTTTTTATCTTGTTATAATAATGTAGGGTATAATATAGTATTTGGATTTTGGTTTTGCCCAATGCACTTAAAGAAACAAAAGCATTGTACACTCTCAGATTCGGTTGTAACAGCTCAACCAATCTCACTGGAGCGCAAACTCGAGTATTCCAGTGTTCCACACGAGGAAACAATAGGGAATGATTTTAAGATATATGATTCTTGACTATATGACTATGTTTCTGACAATAGCCGAAACATGATTGCTTAAAATTTTGTAGACAGAAAAAAAACCAAAGTCGAGTTCCTTTTTTTACTCAGCCTACTAAACAACGCATTATTAAACGACAAAATTAAGTTAAACTGAAACATCAATTAATAAAATACCAATTTTACCTCATCCAAACTCTGTCAAGAGAAAATTTAATAAAACTGCACACAGTCAGATATTTATCGAGATTTGTTTAAAAAAGTCATTCCCGATGATGGTTGCATTCCGTTTTTTTTTGAACCTGACTGTGGTTTTATAGGCCGGGCCCAATAAAGCGATAGGAGTGCGCGGTTGGAGAGTAGCCTGGGGAAAATCCAGGGGAAAACCTCCGGCACGACCACGCGTGTGGTTTGGAACACTGGAATACTCTAAGAGTTTGCGCTCCAGTGAGATTGGTTGAGCGGTTTCAATCGAATCTGAGATGTGAGTGGAATCGGGCTACTGCATTCCGTTTTGTCATGCGCGAAAGACATAAGTGTGTCTCTTTCACGGGGGTCGTGGCTGACCGAATCGAGGCATTCCCTTAATATATATAATATGATCTTTTGCGCAGTACCTTCATATATTGCGTAGAGGCGAGGCGGTATGAAGGCAGTATTTCTATAGAAATAAGTACGAAAATTGTATACTTAAATGTTAACGATGCTGTACTTATGCTTCAAGCACTTGTGCTTGAGTTTAACTACCATCATAAACATGTCATAATCGCTGAGACGTGAAAATATCAGTGTAAATCAGCCTTTAACAGGCAGATGGGATGTAAGTACGAGTATTTATGCGCCATTAAGCACAAGTTGTGTGGGTTTATAGGAATTATGCAGAGATTGTAGATAATAAGAAGTACACAGTAAATATGTGTAGAAAACTCGTATGCTTTAAGATTGAGGTCACTTTCGCGAAACTTTGGATTTCCCTACAGTAGAATTTACCGTGCGCGGTATTCAGAGCTGCGCATTAACTCGTTAATCCGTTAATCGTTAATTAACGAAGTTAACCATCCGCGTATCGGATTAACTTTTAAGTTAACTTGCAAAATTGTTAACGGACTCATTAACTTCCGCTAACTGTCTAAAGCTCCGTTAGTCCATTAACTAAGTACTTATTTTATCCAAGGAACACCGCGCCGCTGTTTATAATTTAATCACCTTTGCATGTGTTTTTGTTTTATAAATCCTTTATATTCCGTTATTAAAAAAAACGCGATTATGATGAAAGTACCATCTTTCAAATAAAGAAAATCGGTTCATGTAATAAAGAATTATCCTTGAAAAACCATCATACGTACTAAGTTATTCAGTCGCTCGAATTTGTAACAAAATTCGCCGATAGATGGCGGTGTACCCATGGTGTTCAATTTCTACACCATGCTGTTGAGATTTTCCTGAATTAATAGGATTGGAACTGGTACATATCTGCGTATGGAACCCTCGGTGCGCGATTCGGACTCGCACTTGACCGGTTTTTTTGTATGTAACCACGGTAGCAAACAAGAATTCAGCTTGCCTGGCGACATGCGGCTCGGCTTGCCTGTTTATCGATTTGAGGATTCGATGTGTTGACCGCTAGAGAAAAATATGTTGATGTTAATGTTGTTATATAAAATAAAGTATTTGTTTTTTTTGTAGCATATGACTACAGACATGACTTTTAAGAATCTTGCGTTTCAGGTTAATTTTGTTGAAAAATGTGGTATAAATAAGAATCACAACAAAAATAAAGAAATATTGAAGTTACAATGTCATAAAAAAGATATATTACGATCGTGAAGAAAAGGAACATTTAAACAAACAAGTTTGTTTTATATAACATCATAAAGTTTTAACGGCTCAAACCAAGACTCGGAGCACTCTTCATAAACCTACTTATACTGTCTTTATTATTAGTTAAACTATAGAGTGGTACATGGGTCATTCTACTTTTTCATGACCAGTTTTCTATTACCAAAAACAATATTGAATTAGTGTACAAAAATAGGATTTCGAAATAATACCTAAAAGGAATTCATTGGAAAAAATAGTTAAATATTAACATATTGCTGTAAAAAGTGGGTAACAGTGGTAAAAACCTCTTTTTCATACAAATGGTGAGACATCCCAGGACCACTGAGTTACTCGATTTATGAATATTAGCCGTAGTTCGTTAATTACCAAAACTATCGGAAGTGATACTGCAATTAAACCTCTTAACAATACAAAAATATGAAGCGAAGGCCAAGTATGCCAAAATCTGCATTTAAATAAAAGTTTCAGAAAATTATGTACCTGCATCAAAAAGTAGAATGCCCCCCCCCCCCCCCCACCTACTCAAATTTAAAGCTAATCACAAAATAAGGAAGTGACTTATGCAAATAACTAATCGGAACTTAGAATGACTTATGTTTATTAGAAACTAGTGACCCGCCCCGGCTTCGCACGGGTGCACTATTTACCTAATGGATGTTATTATACATATAAACCTTCCTCTTCAATCACTCTATCTATTAAAAAAAACCGCATCAAAATCCGTTGCGTAGTTTTAAAGATTTAAGCATACATAGGGATATAGGGACAGAGAAAGCGACTTTGTTTTATACTATGTAGTGATATTGTATGTGATCTTAGCAATGTTTATAAAAAGAAGACATTGAGATCAAGAATATCTAAATATACGAAAGTTTTTAAAGACATCGGTCTATTGCCTTATACGGATGCGAAGCATTGACGCTAACACAAAGAGACGAGGAATAATTGGAGGCGTTTGAGATGTGTCGGCGAAGGACGGAAGGGATAAGTTGGAGAGAACGAGTGACCAACTAAAGCGTCCTGAATATAAAAGAAACGAGAAGCTTAAAGAAAGAAAGAAAAAATATTTATTGCCACAACACAGATACTACAAAAGAACTAGGACACCATCACAAGGATTGACTTATGACTTAATGAACACAATTACCTAAAACCAGAAGAGGAAAACTGATCCAACAGCTACGACACGACAACTTCATCAGAAACATTATACAGAGGAAAATTAATGGGAACAGAGGAAGAGGAAGACCGAGAAAAGGTTATATGAACCAGATATCCTTTATCTGGTGGATGTGGAGGTCGTGTTGTATCAGAAAGTCAGGAAGCTGGCCTCGGACCGGGAAAGTTGGAGAGAACTGCATCAGGTAGTACCGACAAGATCCATGCTCTTGAGAGAATGATGATGATGAGAAAAATGACGTCAAAAATCTGTTTCAGACGCTTTTTCTTTAGGTACTAAAAAGATTCGAAGATGTGCAATAGTCGAGTTTAGCCGACGCTTTTTAAATTATTTCCATTCTTCATTAACATATCACATGAACACACTGAGCATGTTATCCCAACTAATTAGAGCGTAGCTGCGTTACGGTGCAGCAACCGTATTGAGATTCATCTGTGTATTCATAGCGGCCATTTTGAATCCCACATACAAATAGACGTAAGCATCCTTATTTATACTACAAAACAAGTCATTTTATGAATGGTTAGTGTTAGAAAGAAGCGTGCGTAAGCGAGGTTTTTTCCTATACATAGGTATTTGTGTAGATGATTATAGATTTATGAAAAAGTGTTAATTAAGAGTAGATGAAGCGGAAGATTTCTTTGAAGGAATGTTAATCTTCGCCTTTTTCTTCAATAATCTTGGTTGTTTCAGTTTCTTTCTAATTTTTTCCTCAGTATCTTGAAGCTTAGCTATCGCTAAATTCTGAATCAGGAGAAAATAACACTATTTTTTTCTGCGTAAGTACTTCTAACCTTCGGAGTTACTCGCCAATATTTCCCGAGAGATGCCGCTAACTATACTATAGGATGATCCCAATATTACTGGGCTTAATCATAAGCATTAAACAGACGTTAGTATCAGCTTTTATTTTTATTTTAATAGTAATAACTAAGTGAAAAAGCAGGTATTTAAGAAAGCACAATTAGGGTGGGTGGCACCAAACTGTCTGTAATCGTAAGCGGTGTTCGTTAAAATCTGATTGTATGGAAAGTTTGACAAGTTTCTATGGGATGACAGCTGCCGGCGCCATATTTGACGATGACCGGCCTGTGATCGTATGTTGGTGCAACCGACCTTTAATGTTAAATATTACACTACGACTATTGTCTACTGTATTAAAAGCACTGTAAGTTATACTAGTTTATGCAACATACATAATGAGAGGTCCTAAAACAGGAGTGTGGTTTTATGAAACGAGCGTCAGCGAGTTCATAATAGGATCACACGAGTGTTTTAAGGTCTAATTATGTACAGTCTCATACACTACTTTATCTACATCCGTTATTAAATCCTCTTTCATGTGTTCAGGAACCATTGCGTTACAAGTGTAGTGAGATCGAGCGTGAGCCCGTTGAAGTCTTTTGAGCACGAGCCTGTAGCGTTATGGGCGGAGATGGCCATAACGATACCGTTGTCGATGTTATTATGGCCATCTCCGCCCTGGGCCGGCGCGATATTGTAAAGCTGGTCCGTACGTACACTTTTTGAGCCCATTAAAGAGGATTTACTGTACGGGTGTAGATAAAGTACGTTTAAATCCGTGGTATCGTTTTCTCCGTAGGGCGACTGGTGCTCCGTGGTACCAGTCGAACCTCAGTCTGCACCACGACATGGGGATTAGCACTATCCTGTATGGTTTCTTTAAGCAGACTGCCAGACGTTATTTTGACAACGCTCCCCATCATAGGAATGCGTTAGTTAGGAAGGCTGTCGACTACGTTCCCATCCCTCCCCCCTCTGTCGTTACTCGGCGATCACTGATTAGGGGCCGCACGGTCCGGCGTCCTAGGCACACACTTACGGACCCGGACGACGTCCACCGCGCGATCGCGACAACAGTGACACATATAGTCCCTATTCGTCCCGGTACCGCCGCATACCGGGTAGAGTCAGTCCGACCCAGGTCGGGCCTAGCTGAGTTTCTTGCTGGACTCTTCTCAGCTAAGCTAGGTTTAGTGAACCAGCGACAAAACTCCCAGTAGCTCGATTCCACTCACACCTCAGATTCGGTTGAAACCACTCAAGTTTAAATATCGATTTCATGTACTATTCCGATCCTTATAGACGGCAGGCGAATCACGTAACTTTATGTACTAACGGTAGATAGATTTTAATGTCAATTTTGAAGTATGAATGTATGAGCTGGCAGTTAAAATTTGACATTAAAATCTATCTAACGGTAGTAAAAAAGTTACGTGATTACCCCGCGGGCATGATCTATCTTATTTAGCATCGTTGTACTTTAAATGTGTGAGTGTGACGAGAAATGTGTTTGATTCTGATTCTACTCGTATAATCAACCACTTGATTCCAGGATGGGACGACACCACTCATCTTGTCCGCTGCGATGGGCCACACTGAGTGCGTCAGGGAACTGCTGGCCCAAGGGGCGGACCCGGCTTGCAGTCGCACGGTATGTTTCATTCTATATTCATCATAACCATCATTGTCATCATCATCTGCCAAAGACGTCCACTGCTGAACAAAAGAATCACAGTGACAGGTCATGCGCCACCCGCAAACGGTGGACTCCCGCGACCGATAAATTATTAGAGATGTACCGACTATGCTGACTAGCCGACTAATCGCCGAATATAAATGTGGCCTGAATTGAGTCGGCGACTAGCCGGCCACTAGTAGTAAGTAATGTAGGGCCATTCTACTTTTTCATGTACATAATTTTCAGACACTTTTCTTTTAAATGCAGATTTTGGAATACTTGGACCTCACTTCATACTTTTATATTGTTATTTAGAAAGAGGTTTAATTGCAGTATCACTTCCGATAGTTTTGGTAAAAATATCCATAAATGGAGTAACTCAGTGGTTCTTGGATGTCTCACCATTTGTATGAAAAAATGGTTTTTACCACTGTGTTACCCACCTTTTAAAACCTTTTGTACACTAATTCAATACATATCATAGAATTTTTATTCTAATAGAACTGGTCATGGAAAAGTAGAATGACTCTGTAGTCAAAATATTATATTAAAAAAATATATATGTATATTAAAATTTGTTAAGAGCACGAGTGCATTACTCGCCAATAAACGTGTTTGGCGAAAGGATGTTAATGCAAAACTGTATCTAACTTTTTTGGTAAATAAATTAAAAAAAAAACTGACTATTGATCTATATGGTGCCACTTTTTTTTATTTACTACTTTTGTTAAATAGTCTACTATGTCAGACAGGAACGAGTGCTTTGTTCTTCGCGGCCCAGGGCGGGTTTCTCGACATCGCGCGGCTGCTGCTCGACACAGGCGCGGACATCGACATGCCCAGCACGGTCAGTAGATTATGAATCTTATCCTGTAGATCTTAGAATGCGTTGTTAATGCGGCCTGATACGGGTTCCTCGACATCAACAACAATACTGAAGGTGTCTCATAAGTAATGTCGGATTTCGTAAATAAAAATTTACTACACCAGTATTTATGCATGTCGTAACCTGATAAGACAATTCTGTAGTTTTATAAAGAATCCAATTGTTGTACTTTATTTTAGTCATACTGTCTTTGTTTGTTGACGGCGTGATGCGTTTCGATAATAAAAAGTATGGAGGGCGACAAATTCGAAATTCGTGTATTGTTGAGACATTATTGGAAACAATAAATTAAAGCAGCCGCGGCAGCAAGAAAATCATGTGAAGTTGAAGGGGGAGACGTGTTAAATGAACGGATGGCACAGCGTTGGTTTAATCGTTTTAGTGGAGATTTGACCCTTGAAGATCGACCGCCCTCTCGATCGATATTGAGGCTACAAAGGAAGCCGATGAAACCCAACCTAGTACCAGCACTTGTCGATTATCGGTCTCACTTGGACCTTTTAAAGACACTATACATCGCCAATTCGCCACTTAAAATCATTGGATACGACCTATAAAGGTTGTCGAACCGACATTATTTATGAGACACCCCAATATATGTCATATTATTGATATTATGTAATATTTGAATCTAAAATTTTTATTAAGGGTCAGCAACGCGCACGTGACTGTTTTAGAGTTGCAGACGTCCATGATGGACCGTGGGGTATTTGCCACCGTCGTTGTTTAAAAAAAATGACGTTACTCGTACCGGGATGACAGCTATCAAAAGAACAGTAGCGTGTGACAGTGACAGCCATATTTCTCGCACGTTCGTTTATATGTTGTTTGTGACTTGTATGGTTGTGTTCAACTCGTGACAATATAAAGTGAAATCACAAGGCGTAAGTGCAGAGCGTGTCCGTTAAGTAAGGCGTTCTGAAACCGACTGGCGGCAACATGGCACGCGCGCAACGACTGTAGTATGTAGATCCGCGGCTCAGTCCTTTTGGTAGCGAGCTGGGGGTCTACCTCTATTGATCCTAGGAGGCAACGTGCGAGAAATATGGCTGTCACTATCACACGCTATACAGTGTTAATTTTGATATTTCAGGATGGTGGCACCCCATTGTTTGTGGCGTGCCAATGCGGACACCTGCCTGTCGTCGATGAGCTGATCGCCAGAGGGGCCAATGTTAACTCGTCTATGAAGGTAAACATTTTTTTTCTCTAAGTTGATCAGTTTTGCTATCTTTAACACAGAGTGCGCCACGTTTCTTAGTTTAGAGCTCACAGCTAATCTTTATCAGGCAGTTGGATGATTCTCATCGTTAAAGTCAATTGATGTCCTTACCGGTCCGAACGTTAAGTCAAAAGTTAAGGAAATCAGAGTGCAATTTAAAGTTATTGGAGACTTCAGTTTACTCCATACCTGGATCTCTAACTGTTAAAATAGTTAAAGTCAGAAATAATCACTCACGAGTAGTTAAAAATCCGGGCCCGGTAAGGACAAATTAAGAAAATGTTCAATTTTGGAATGAGAATCACCCAAGTTATTCGTCATTTAGCCAGACTTGCTTTTAAAACGCGATTTAGGCTTAACATCACTATAGATGTGATGGTTTATTAGGGTCATACGCGGATTTAGGTGCGCGTCTTTTCCGTGGATATAGCAAAAGTTTAGGGCTACAAAGCCTAATTTTGGATTAGACCAGTAACCCGCATAAACTGTGTCTCCGTTTCTATAAATCCCTGTAATAAAAACATAGCTGACATGCACATAAGCCGTTAACTATCGACCACAGGAGGGACGACTTTTGTTTTTTTCAACTAAGTTTGACCCATTTCCAGAATAGTTGTTCCACACCGTTGCAATAATATAATAATGGGGGTTAATGTTCCAGGACAAAGCCACGCCGCTCTTCATAGCAGCGCAGAACGGGCACGAGGAGGTGTGCCGCGCGCTGCTGGCGGCCGGCGCGAGGGTGGACGCGGCGCGCGCGGACCGCGCCACGGCGCTGTGGATCGCGGCGCAGTGCGGCCACGACCACGTGGCCAGGACCTTGCTGGCGGCCGGTGCTCGCGTCGACCAGATCAGACAGGTGACTCTTTATAGATTTCACTTTGTCTTCAAGTTGAAAGTTTCATCATATCAGCCGAGATTCCCCTGTTTGTGGAGGAAGAGAGTGTATTTTTATCGAGGATTGACGAGAGACATCATCCTGTTCTGGATTAGTTTTTATTATCAGTGACTTAGAGACCATATACACCTCTAACAATATTAAATTGTCTTAATTTTGAGGCTCTGAGACCATGTACATCTCTAAGGACGTTAGAATAGTAACTATTAATTGTATTTGGATGCTCAGAGACAATGTACATCTCTAGGATATTATATTAGTTTCATTATACTCTTTGTTTAATCAGCCTGAGACCTTATACATCTCTAATTTTACTGATGTTGTAAAAGATAACTTTGCAAGTTTATCTTCACTGTATGACAAACGAATATCGGAGCTCGTTTATCCAACTATATTCAGCTCCTTAAAGTACATTGATAAAGATATATGAAATAGAAAAGATGTACAAACTTCAATCTTTTTGACTTCGTGGAGGATGCTTCTGAGCTCATACAAGTCAAGGCACGAGATAGAAACCTAGGAGGGGTTGTTACAATTTGATGACAGTGATCAGGATTTGGTAATCCTGATACCACATACGTCACCGTGCTAGCTAGGCACCAGCCTATGTGCGGGCATGTAGCATTCGTCCCTCTCGCACTTACATGCTTGCTAGTAAGGGACGAATGCTATATGTCCGACATAAACGAATTCATACTAGCTGTAGCTACGCAGATCTACTAAAATTGGGAATATATTTCATGCATATCAAAAAACAACTGATTTGCAGAGCTAAAATATTAATTGTATTTTTATTTTATACATTAAACGCAGTTTTGATGTGCTGTTAATCTTTGAGCTGTGCAAGGTTTAAAGGTTTTTTTATGTACATTTGAATACTAGCCTTAATAATGCGTCATTATTCATTCCAGGACGGAGCAACGCCGTTGTTTAAGGCAGCGCACAAAGGGCATGCAGCAGTTGTCGTAGAACTCCTCAAATACAGGCCTAACCTTGGCTTACTACCTGTAAGTATTGCCACGGTACTCCGGGACAATAACGTAATACCCCTCCATAGATAGAACCAGGAATGATAAAAATTAAGTGAATTACGTGCCTCGAGCTTTTGTGTTTTAATTTAAGGCCCTCGCAAAGGAGTGTGCAAATAACAAGTGCACAATGATCACCTGATGGCAGGCTCTTGCCTAACTAGAATAAAAAGGTCATGAAATTCATGTATTTTTTGGATTCTTCATTAAAAATTATCGTTTTAAAACATCACTCGTCAAAAAACGGCGCCGTCAGGTATATAAAATTTTACTATAAGTAACGTACGGACGCCAACGACGAATATATCTGTCAGCACGACGTGAAGAGCAATAACAACCTACATGCATTTCTATAGGGTTCAAATTCCCATGTCATGGCGTGAGTGTGCTTTTGTATTTGACATGGCGTTGAAAATCTTAATCAGTTTATTGGAATTAGCAATACATTTATCATAATTTGAATTCAAAACATTTAAAATTTGCCAGGCCTGTTACCCAGAAATTGCGGGGGACAGAGATGTGTGGAAATCCAGGGGGAGACCATCAGTGGGACACCATATTAGGCTAATTAATAATAATGATGAGGCCTGTTAACTTTGTCGTTTGAAACATCTCTTTAATCCCTTTTAGAATGGCCAATCCGCGCTCCACGGCGCCGCCATGTTCGGACAACTCTCCTGCGTGAAGCTCCTCGCTCGGCGCAGCGACCTGCGCCTGCGCAACGCCGCGGGGCTCACTCCGCTGCAAGCCGCGCTCGCCGCGAGGAAAAACGACGTCGCCACGTATTTGAAGAGGCTTGAGACGTAGCGATAGGACCAGAATAATCTATGCTGAAGAGGTGAAAAGTTTGGGAACTTGGCTCAGCTATGACTCGTTTAACTCGCGCGATTTGTACACATACTTAAAAATAAATTACGTTGACATTGACATATTCTCTTATTTCAATGAATAAAATAATAGATATACATACACACTGTCTAAAATCGTATGTTTGTAATAAATACATAATTAACACGGGGCTAACGCGATTCTTTAAAAAAATGTAGACTTATTTAACCGCAAAGAGGATAGATTGGCCAAGTTCCTTAATAACAGTGCTTCAAAATACTGAAATATTGAGTAAAACGAATGGATCTGTTATAAAATCTCATATATTCATAACGCATAGCTACAAAATATAACTATTTTGTATTTGTATACACCACTAGAAGTAGGATAGTCATATCGGTCAGCTTTACACCCGCCTTACGCATACATATAATATACCTCACACTAATACTAACTGATCTGTTGTTTACTATATTTAAGTCTCAGATCAAGAAGAAAAGATTGACGGAGTATTACGAACATTGTAATGATGGCGATTTTTAATCGTTATAAGTTTAATATGTCTATCTGTGCGTCAGTCTGTGGCATCGTAGCTCCCTAACGGATGAACTGATTTGAATGCGGTTTTTTATCGCAAGTTGATGGCCAAGGTAGTTCATAGCTATGTTGTGTCAGGCGTTTTTTTTTTTAATTTTTGAGCTCTGTCGATTTTTATTTCTTAGTCTGACATTAAAGTTAATAGTACGACTTCGAAAACTGTATGTGACCATTCCATTAAACGGAATATTGTCGTTATTTATTGAAATAGTCACATATAATTGTCGATCATTATGCTACACTAAGATCTATATGGTAAAATCTAACAAGTATAAAATAATGTGTTCCTATTTCCTAATCAAATTATTTTGTACTGTCGACCATTTCACGAAGCTCCAATTAAAATTTTACAAGTCTAATACTGGCAACACTGGTCAAATGGCCAGAGTTTATTAGCTTAGCGCCTAAAGCTGTGAACAATAAAAGGCACTACGTAAACTTCATACAGGAGCTAGGTGACCACCCAGGGGTACTTAGAGTGTTGCCACCCGTTTTCACGCAAAATAGGCACATTGAATGTCGTCTTGCAGAAAAAAACTCAGTAAAACTATCTAACTAGTCTACTTGCAGCTTCATGAAATGGGATCCAGGTTGGATTTGAATTGGCTTTATAATATAATACGAAAAGTAACAGTTATCTCATTATACATGAGCTTAATAAGTCAATTTTGAACTGGGGATGAATGGAATATGTATTTTCCATTTCCTTAGGAATAGTTTTGAAAAAATTAACATTTTCAAACTATGCTCGATTGTATAAATTAACTTCATGTACCATTTGTAGTTACGATGGCACTAAACTTTGTGTGCCCATTTTAAACACATACGGTATAATTTCTGTCCATTGTAATTTTTCATACATAATAACCAACTTTCGAAACTGTATGTATCTTATATTAATGTTAAGTTTATTTAGAACTCTATTTGGGTTTGTAATTGGTGCTTTTTTTAGTCTTAGTTAAGTACAAAAATGCAAGTACACTTCATTTATTTTACACTAGTCAATTCATATAAAAACCATTGCTAAATATTTCCAAAAATCCTTTTTTCTAAGCAATATGTGGTGTCAACAAAATAGTCATTTAGATTTTTTTCCTGTCTTCGGATAGTTATGAAAATGACCTGTCAAACAGAGAAATTTTGTTGGACTAGATTGACGGTAATAAAAACATATTAAATATCTACAAAAACAAATTACAGTATTTGGTCATTAGTACTTTTCCCATGTTGGGAATTAACCGAATACATATTATTGTGAAAATTTCTCATGCCCTGATTTCCAATGTGACACGAAATATATTAATTGTAATGTTTTCAAATACGAAAAAGAATACTTATTTAGCAATGGTATCATAATAATGTTGTAGTACATCAGTTAAACATAAAGAAAAATCGTAAAACACTAACAGTCATTTATGTCTCATAAATCGCATAATACGTAAGTTTGCAGTACATTTTTGTTACATATTAATTACCAAGCAATCTCTTAATTAACAATGATCGTTTTATTAATATTTAAACCACCGTCCTACATCATTCATCAATTAAAATAGTCTTAGGATTGTAAATAATTTTAAACGAGTATTTTAATCGCTCAATGTAATTAAGTGTTGTATTGTATTAATCAATTTCGTTAATAAACGCACGAATACAATAATCGGATTGCATAATCGAATTTGGCACGAATTTTAATCATAATTGTAGATGTCTTGTGCGGGTTGTGTACTCCTACAGGCAGCATCGTATATTTTAGTAACAGCCAAACAAATAAAGGACCAAATTTGTATACCATAGTTAGGCTTCTAGTTCGACTATAATTGTAACATGAACTTTTGTCGCACTAATTATTTGGGTAACTATCGTGTCACATCGGAATCAATGACTAACATATGGTACAAAAATTTGGACCTTACCCTCGCAACACATATTTGGGTCATTGTCAGATTTAGGTTCGCGCCTTTTCGGTGGACATATCAAAAGTTAAGGACCACAAAGCTTAATTTTGGATTGGTCTAGTAACCCGCATAAACGGTGTTTCCATAACTATAAATCCATGTAATAAAAACTTATATGTAGATAAGCCGTAAACTATTGACCACCGGATGGATAACTTTTGTTTTTACAACTGAAAATGACCCATTTATTACTTATCAGTGAGAATGTGGTACGTTTTTATGTGGCTACTTTGGCTGGTCTATAGCGAATCCTTGGGCCTTCGGCCATACACGCTGCCACTAATTATATGATGACTATTTACTCCGTCTATTGGACAGTCTACTACAAAAAAGTGTCTTAATCAGTAAGATGACAAATGGATGAAGATGTTCTTGTAGTAGACTGTACCGGCGGACATAATTATATAGCTTTGACTTCGACTGAACGTGTATATGGAGTCAATATTATACTAAAAGCGAATCTCGAAATTGCAAATGCATTTTACTAATAATAGCGAATAACTGTCTGTTTCCAATAGGAAGTGTTACATAATTGCCAATAAAAGGAATCTCAGCCTTAAAACGATAAACAATTACAAAAAAAAATTAAACAAGTGTGAAGAATAGCTTAATGTTAAACTTTTGGTATGCCAACATCGCCTAAAATTCTCTGTTAGAAGTTTTGAAGCTGCCCGAAGGCCTCCAACTTGGCTTGACAACTGCTGCCATAGACAGCAGCCGGGATCAACGGCTCAGCGTTCGTTCCAAAGCGGGAGCGCAAAGTTAGTAACCACTCAAAGCGGTCACCCGTCCAAGAACTGACCCAGAAGGAATGTTAATAAAACCAAACAAAGACATCTCATCACATTACTTTTGGGCTATTGAGAGAGAACTAGACTGCAGCCAAAATAGGAACGTCCAGTGAATGTCAAGCATTTTTCTCTTTTCTATAACAATGTGAAATAATGTTAATCAGTTTAGTCGAAACAGAACTGAATGTAAGTAAGGTTGAATAGTTGTTACATTTTTATTTATGTTACGGAAATATAGCTGTTTTCCATATTGACGGGGTGTTTTATTTTAATTAAAAACCTACATTTATAATTTAATTCATAGACCAGAATAAGTAACTACATATACACTGTAAATCTAATACTATAAAAGAAGATATCCGTTTTTTTTATAACGACAGTGTCAAACAAGTTCTCGGCATGCCTGATGGGAAGCAGATGCCGTAGTCTATGGACACTTGCGGCTCTAGAAGAATCATAAGCGCGTTACCAACCTTTCATTTACTTGATTCGTTGAGGAGCGGTATACCTACTTTATTTGTGGAATTAACGTGAAATATATGTATCTGTGCCAAAAATAACAGTACATTACTTACCAAGGGCGGTAAAACAAAGAATATCTCAGATCGCAGGTATTTGACGCCCGAGCCGAAGGCAAGGGCGATAATTATGGGATCTGAGGCTTTCTTAATTACCGCCCGAGGTAAGTACAAAATTTTATGTCACCCCCTGGCCAGGAAGTGGGATTTTCCGCGCGCGGAGCGTGCGGTAATTGCCACTTTATGGCCAGGTGTGACATAAATGTTTTTTCTTTCTTTCTTTATCTCACGAGCGTGGGTTAATCATAGTTGTAGTTGTGACACATACGAACACACAGATAAGTTTAACTCATAGTTTCTATGCTGACGCGCATGTAGACAATGTGCAAATAGACAATGCGCATGCGCATGTAGACAATCTGGAAGAGTTCCCTTACAGGGATAAGTTCGCCTTTGTACATGATTGATCTGTTTTTTTTCTGTATAATTTATTTTACTTGTCTTGTGTACAATAAAGTATTTACTTACATACATACAATGTGCATGTATATCTCAACAACCATGGCTCACGCGTTCGTGAGATAAAATTACTGTACTTGAAGTATGATCAGACTATGGCGAGCATGGCCTGTGCAGCATCAACCAGATGTTTCCCACTGGGCCTTTTTGTAGGGTCGTGTTCAGTACACGCGTGGAAAATGCCGAGAGGTTCCGCGTACTGAGATACTGGAATGTTTGCTGGGATCGGCGGTCGGGTGCCTGCAATTAAATACAATATTAGATGAACAAAGGCCACTCTATTTATTTATTAAAACTTTATTGTACAGTAATAAATTATACACAAAACATGGTACTGGTAGAGACCAGTCAACCTATTATTATCATTTTTGTTATTGTGTACAATAAAGAGTTTCTCTTTTCTGGAACGCAGTATGTTGGGAGTAAGGAGAGCAGACAAAATAAAGAACCATGCCATAAGGAACCAGACCAAGGTACAAGACATAGTCACAAAAATCAGGAGACTCAAATGGAAGTGGTCTGGTCACACTATAAGAGGCAGTGACAAGTGGAGCAAAAAGGTGACCCAGTGGTACTCAAGGGGCTGTAAAAGAGGAAAAGAGGAAGGCAGCACAAAAGGTGGGACGACGAAATAAGGCCTGTGGCTAGAGTCACATGGAGCAGGGTCGCCAGAGACAGGCACGAGTGGAGAAGGCTGGAGGAGGCCTTTGCCGATTGGCAAGTGGACATCCAGGACAAATAACAATGAAAAGCAACAAAAAGTGGAAAAACCTGGATGGACAACAAGAGGCTATAATAATAAAAAAAAAAACAATAAAGAGTTTACTACTACTACTACTACCTTCAGTCACAGCCTATGGTGAAAAAAAGAGTAGTCAACTCACCATATTTCTCAGAGAAATACTGCTCACTAATAGACTTCTCCATTTCGCTGTTCATCGCTATGGTCTCCGCTGTTCATTATCCTGGTCTTGTCTGATCTACCCCAGTAGCCAGACATCTTACCCATAAACGCTCGCTCCCGTCCATAACCATTGGTTAGTCATACATAAGTAACTGTTACGAACGATAGTTAAACTGCACTCACCATATTTCTCGGAAAAGTACTCCTCACACATGGACTCCTCCATCTCGCTGTCCATGGCCATGGTCTCGTCCTGCGAGTGTGGAGGCGCGAGGGCCATCATCTCCCATATGACGAGCCCCAGAGGCCAGATGTCTGTCTTGGTTGAGACCTCTCCACCGTGAATCACTTCTGGAGCACTCCATGCTTCGGTGCCTGTAAAATGATAAATTAAAGGTTATTATTATATATTTATTATTGTTCTGTAAAATTTTAGATTTAGACACAGGAAAGTGAATGTTGCAGCCGCTGAAAATCGCTGAACAACCGAGATCCCACAAAGGATTCTGGACCTACAAAACAGTTTGTAGATTCTTACAAGTTCATCTGCTTTATTGTTGCTGATAAGTTCGGTTTTACTGTACCGCCATGCTCATCAGAGAAAGTTGTATTCATCATGACAAGGAGGACTATATTATCTCGCGTGCGGTCCTGTGCTGTACAGTCAGTCACAGAAATAGTTAAAACTCAAAATGATTTAATGATAGATAAAATTGACATCATATTTACTTTACTTAGAGTTCAAATCTAAGACTTTTAAACATGAACATACCAAAATACACTGCCTTCCCAGCCTTCTCCATATCAACCTTCCCGTTTTCATCCAACGGGAGAGTGACTCCAAAGTCACATAGTTTGCAGATCACAAAGTCTCCGTTCACCAGGATGTTGTAGGACTTCATGTCTCCATGAAGGATCTGCATTTTTGTATGGAGGTAGTCAAGTGCGCTGCCAATGTCTAATGCAACCTGAAAACATTATACAAGATTTTGAGATTAGTTCAAGATTAACATACAAGCTGTGTAAAGCATTCCCTCACTCAATATAAGCGAGAAGGTTTATAATTATCATTATTATTGTTGTTTTTTTTAATAGTGTCCCACTGCTGGGCAAAGGCCTCCCTTCTTTTTCGCCACTCGTCTCGGTTGTGTGCCAGTTCCCGCGAATCCATACAAAATGCATCAAGATCTTTTCGCTCTGCCTATACCTCTGGAGCCATCTTGTGGGATCCATTCGGTGGCTACTTTGGCCCAACACTCCAGGTGCATTCGACAGACATGCCCAGCCCAGTCCCACTTCAGCTTTGCGGCCTTAACAGCCTTTAAATTATTTAGACATGTCTACAGGGGCTAAAGTACAAAAGGAAATTGTAGTGACTTGGTTTTAGATCTCCTTTGCCTGTAATAGGTTTTTATGACACACCTACATCACAACATTGAGTCATGTTGTTATATTGACAAAACCCAATACCAGTTAACTAACTACTCGTTTGTTTTGTCTGTAAAGCGTATAAATACAATGCAGCTAAGAAAAACAAAGATAACCCACCTTTAACATCTGTTTTGGACTAAACGGCTCTGCTCCATCATCAATCCTGTTCTCAATCATATCACCCAGCGACAAATCACACGCTTCCATCCCCAGATACAATATCTTGTCATTGCTGAATGCTCTAAACCCAACTATGTTCTGGTGCGACATGCGTTTCAACAGATCCGCTTCAGCTTGGAGTCGTTCCGAGTATACTTTGCATGGTTTCACACGCTTGTTGATCATTTTGAGCGCCCATGGTGACCGGATCTGGCCAGCTCTTGGAGATCTGACTAATTGCATGACATTTACACCTATAATTAGAAAACGATTCTTAGATTACAAGCTTTAGATGTTTAAGTTTTCAACTGTGTCTAGGCATAGAGAGCAATATTTATACATTTGATGTATTTCCCTATATTTATGAAAAGTTGATGTAATTGGCTACTTGACTAATTGAACTGAATACCTATGTACAACACTAGTTATATAATTCCGTAAAAACATCAAATAACTATAAGTTCTCCTATATTGTATCATTTAAAACTCAGGAACACAGTAATCGGGCTAATCACACAAAATAAACGATGGTCTCTTGTTCTTATTTGTACAATAAAACTGCTCAATAGGTTTAGTTAGTTCCAATCTGGATCATTTTAATGTAAATGAAAAATATTATTTACCAGTGCCATATCCAAGCCGACTTAAATAAGGAGACGGAGGAATCGTTATCTTCTCGTTCAATTCCGACGTCTTAGTCTTCACTGGTGTTTTGAACTCACTCATTTTTCTTACTTATGGAACAAAACAAACGAAGATTTCTTAATTGAAGTAGTTAACATCCGCTGAATAAGTATAACTTATTTGTTACCCGTTCCGTTTGAATTCAAATTGTGAGTATTGTGACGCAACGCATCTAAAAAATGACACTTGACAGAAAGATTTGACATTTGACATTACCAAAAGGGTTGCTATGTTCCGAATCACGCTTACAGCAACTTGAGTGCGCTTACTTCCGGACGTGGGTCGGACCAATTCACGCTCATAGTGCTTACATGAGATGTCATGAAACTCATGAAATCATTGGTGATGTCATGGAGGCAATCACAGCAGACTGTCGGGCGTATGTACCTTGAGCGCAAACGTCAAATTGACGTTATATATAAACATGACAGTAAATACAGGCTTGACTGGTCCGAAACAAAACGACGCTCACGCGACCTGAGCGCTCTAACTAATTCGGACCGGCCGTCAGCGCTGTAGGCGCTTATGTTGTTGGCGTGATTCGGAACACGGGGTTAGAGTACATGTTGCTAGCCATGAAATATGCGTTTTTTCGTTCGGAAATCGAAACCAATTCAGTGATTTTAATCATCAATAATAAGAAGATGGTAATCGAAGGGGCTACCGCGACCGAAAACGAGCGAAGTTCGAATATCTCCCTCTCTGTCGCACTTGCTAGTTCGCGCAGCAGAGAGGGAGATATTCGAACTTCGTTCGTTGTCAGTCGCGGTCCTCGACATCATTCGGCGAAAGGGCTAGAGCTGCAGTCGGCTATAGGTGGATCGAAGAGTAAGTATTTAAGTATATAATTAATAAGCGGGCGAACCGTCTAACACGACTTTCGGCGACGTGGTATTTTTTTAAGAATAGCCTATTGCGCCGGGTAGGAAAAGGTTATTTCCCGGTTTACTATCAAAGAAACACACAACACATACAACGATTGAACCTAGTGAAAGTTCACAGGGTTTTCGGCATTCAGTTAAAAAAGCGGTCGATGAATCTAGTTTTCGCTTAGTTACATATTGCTGTATAACATAACTAGTCGCAAAAACATGATTTAATTTACTACGAATAATTGTTCAAATGAGCATGAAAAAGAGTTGTTAGAAATTCGGCTTGCATATTTGACGGCTTTTCTTTTTTTGTCGCACTTACGTCCGAACGTGCAAGTGCGACAGAGAGCGAAAACTTCGTTTGCTGAGGGGCTACCGCGAAACGAAAACGAACGAAGTTCGAATATCTCCCTCTCTGTGGAACGTATTGGCAAGTGCGATAGAGAGGGAGATATTCGAACTTCGTTCGTTTTCAGATCGCGGTAGCCCCTCTGTACGCGGTAGCGCCCCAGCGATGAGTCTCTGTAAATATGCTGTGCTAAAAGGGGCAAGCCAGAGCTAAATAAATAAAACTTAGGTTTCAGTGCCATATTATTTTTATTTTCATGCTCCCATAATTGAAAAGGTACTTAACCAATAACAAACCAATAATTAAGCGTAATGCACTTCTCCTGCAAAACGAAAGCTAACTATGCATATTAGATTTTGTTCACTTCCTGATCTTTACTATGAATGTACACTTCACCTTTCAATTATGCGGAAGGTGGCGTCAACTTCTCCGACCTTTAAATATAATTTTAGTTCAAAATTTGTTTGCATTTTGTAAGGTTTTAAATATACTTAATGCTAAGTATGTTCTCAGTGAGATATGTCTAGGGAAACATCTTAATCTATATTGCATTTTTATGTATATGACACCTATTTTGTTTGCATGTTTCTGTTTTATCTCCGAATAAATAAATAAATATAACAACGGTGGCAAACAAGCGTACAGTCTACCTGATGTAAGCGAACACCACAGCCTATAGACGCCCGCAACTCCAAATCGACACGTGCGCGTTGTGACTCTTAATGAAATTTGAGAATTCACTGTGTTGATGACAACAGAAAGGACTAATTTAGGTCTCTCGCTTTCAACACTTGTAATAGCAATCATCATTCATTTATTTATTTTATTTTGGCAACAAACAGTCATTACATGGGTGTTACAATAATTCTTTATACTACTTAACAGACCAAACAGTGCCGAAACAGATGTGAAGTAATTCACTTAGAGAGAAATATAAAAAAAAATGTGAGGTTACATAGACGTCGCGGTAATCGCATTTAAATTCTTTAGTGATTCTGGGATATGTCAATTATACAAAGAAAAACAGTTTGCTAGGCTACTTAAAAAGTAATAGTTGTTAGTGCAAATTTTAAAATTTATTTTAATTAATTATATCTAAAAATTACACAGGTTGGTTTATAACAAGATCAAGGTAAAAATTCTCCTCCTAGCATTACCCCAGTACAGTTGCACCTTATTGGAATTAGGCTTATCAAGTGAGCGGGCAACTTGACTGATAGAAGTTCCCAAGCCGCCCGAAGGCCTCTAACTTGGCTTAACGTATGACTGTTATCACTTATCATAGACAGCAGCCGGGATCAATATTGTAAGAAAATGAGATATTCATTTAAATAAAATTAACTTTACTGCGCATTGTGCAATTAGGCCCCAATGCCGTTTTTGCAAACGAAGCTATACTTAAAATAGAAAATAAGACAAGCATAGCCATTAAACTTTAATGAACCGATACACTGACTATTATCATCTCGCTCTTATACAAAACTGCGTCCTGTTTCCTTTAATTTTAGCCGAAAAAGTACCTACATTACGGGTTTACTATTATATGTATAGCGGAAGTAAGATTAATAAATTACACCCTAATGCAATAAACAATGATTAATGGATAACCGATATCGATTTAGGTAAAAAACAGAAATTATAGCACATAACGAGTTTCCCTTTAATTTCATACCTACGGCACAGCCTATCGACGGTGTGCGGAGGGGCTACCGCGAACCACAAACGAAGTTTTCCTTCTCTGTCTTACTTATATGCAAACTTACAAGTGCGACAGAGAGAGAAAACTTCGTTTGATGTTCGCGGTAGCGCCCCGTAACGTAAGTGAGTGTGTCGTCGACAGTGACGTATGTGGTGTCACGATCCGGGTCTACCGCGACGACATTCGAAATTTTCCCTCTCTGTTGCACTTGCAAGTTTGCACTTATGCGACAGAGAGGGAAAATTCGTTTGTGGTTCGCGGTAGCACTCCGGATTGTCAGAGGGGCTACCGCGAACCGAAAATGAACGATGTTCGAATCTCCCTCTCTGTCGCACGAATTAGCAAGTGCGACACAGAGGGAGATATTCGAATCTCGTTTTCGGTGCGCGGTAGCCCCTCAGGGGCACTACCGCGAACAGCAAACGAAGTTTTCCCTCTCTGTCCCACTTGCAAGTTTGCATATAAGTGAGACAGAGAGGAAAAACTTCGTTTGTGGTTGTTTTCTTAGAACATTAAAACGCGCGCGGACAGCGAATTACTTTTCCGCTGTGCCCTACTTCTGTAACCTAACAATGTCTAAGTTTTGATAATATCCATCTATTTATACAAGTACTACCTATTATTATATGAGTCATTGAACTCATATAATAATGTTGCTCTTTCGAATTTTATAACATCATTGTTGTCGCTGCTCATCTGTTCAAAATAGTTCTGTTCACAACCTTGATTGAATAATGAAGAAAGCTATTCTCATAGGGTGGAAAAGGGAGGGGTAGAGGCACGGATCTATATCTAAGACGGATGGAGTACTGCGCCGAAAAAGTGTGACCGACAGAGAAGTCAGTCAGTTTGAAGTCGCACTGACTTAGTGCGATGCATCTCGTTCTAATGTAGCGTGGGGTCTCCGAAACGTCAAATGTCACTGATTGTAACAATATGGTGACTATTTTGCAATACCTGCGGGGACGAATGCTATATGTCCGACATATAAGCGATCATCTTAGCCCCTCTGGTGGGCTAGCACAACTTGCTGCCAAGTCGTATCTCGCGCGACTCAGCGATTCCTGTCTCACTCGAACTGTGCGAATTAGAAAGAGGAGGGTAGATTTTTCTCTACTCGCGTTGCGTCGCAGCGGCAGTTGTGCTAGCCCCGCAGAGCTTGATTATGGCAAATATGAGTTACGGGTCAATGACTGTCAGTGCTTTGAGACATTTTTGTCTTTCAGAAACTTATGTCCTACTTTTTTTCGAACAAAACGGGACCGCGCTACAATGCGGGGTTTTTGATATTTTTACGGTAAGGTTTTAAGGTATTACATATGATTTGAATGTAAACTTCGTTCTCATGCCCATAATAACCAATAACAATTTTTGACAGCTGGACCTTACTCGACAGTGGCGCCAACTGGTGAGCACAAAAACGATAGCCCTCATTGGCCCAAATCATAGTCACCCTAATAGGTTTGGCATACCGTCTGGTCTTTTTATCGTAAAATAGAAAGAAAGAAGAAAGAAAGAAAGAAAGAAAAAAGAAACATTTATTCGCGACAAACACAAGACATTTACAAAGATGACAGAATAACATATTGCCACGAAATAGTCACAACTCAGCGTTATGCTGGCAGGGCCAACGCTGATCTTTCGTTGTGACCATTTGGTGATTTCACGGCACAGTGACGAAAACGCAAACACACAGAATTAATTTTTGCCTGTTGGCGTACAAAATACATTAAATAGAACCGATTGTTCCTTGCCTGTGAAATGATCTTCCACAATTAGCATAACTTCAACTCTTATAAGTCTTATAACCCTTTACAACATGATTTCACCATTTTAAACTATTAAAATTTTATCAGCCGCTCATTTTTAAATTTAAAACTTGACGTCATTTGACATAATTATGAATGTTAGGGATACCATTCAATATTAAAAAATACTACTACATTTAAAACAATACGTTCTAGGTTTAGTCAGTAAATAATCTTGACACCTTAAACAATTATAAATGAGGTCAAACGTGACCGACCGGTTTAGCCTAGTGGGTAGTGCACCTGCCTGTGAAGCTGACGGTCCGGGGTTCGAATCCCGGTCAGGGCAAATAATTTTGTGATGTGCATGAATATTTGTTTCTGAGTCTTGTATGTTTTCTATGTATTTAAGTATTTATATCTATTAAATATATCGTCGTCTAGTACCCATAACACAAGTCTTCTTGAGCTTACTGTGGGGCTAGTTCGATTTGTGTAAGATTGTCCTCTAATATATATTTATTTATTTTATTTTAACGTAACTTATTCCTTATAAACATGCAGTGCTAGTATTAGCTAGTAATTATTTTCAGTATCTATTCTAAAATACCATAACGTATATTTTTCTACATTGGCAACTTGTGCGAGTGGGAGACCGTGCTCAGAGCAACCGCTCTCGCTCGGATCGTTTTTCTTGTCTCCTATTAGAACTATATTACTCGGGAATATGGTTCAATGATGATTGGCTGCTAAATGAAAGAGCTCAGTCCGTCTTCGGTATAGGTCCGTGGGTAGAGGGCATAGCGGAACATCAACTGGATCATATCATATTTGGAGCAGCCGGATGAGGGCTACCATTTTTGTGCTCACCAGTTGGCGCCACTGCGCTTTTTGAAATATTTGAATAGGATTTTCACCATGTTGCATATTTTTTTGCTTTGTTTCTTTTGGAGTACCTAGTCAAATTTTGAGTCAACAAATCTACCCTATTCGACGACCGCTTTAGCCTAGTTGGTAGGGACCCTGCCTTCGAAGCTGGTGGTCCCGGGTTCGAATCCCGGTCAGGGCATTTATTTGTGTGATGAACACCAATATTTGTTCCTGAGTCATGGATGTTTTTTATGTATTTAAGTATCTATTTATCTATATAAGTATGTATATCGTCACTTAGTACCCATAGTACAAGCTTTGCTTAGTTTGGGACTAGGTTGATTTGTGTAAGATTGTCCACAAATATTTATATTTATTTATATATTTATTCTAAAGATATATTAATTTTCATAAAACATATCTTAGTCTGGGTTGCACCAAACCTTATGTTACCTATTCGTAAGCGGTGTTAGTTAAAATCTGATTGTATGGAAAGTTTGACAAGTTTCTATGGGATGACAGCTGCCGGCGCCATATTTAAGGTTGACCGGTCTGAAATCGTAAGTTGATGCAACCGACCCTTATCCTTTTCTCTGTCGAAAAAGTTCCAGTTTAATTTTACTATCGGAAGGTCAGATTTCAGTCGCTTTCATAAAACTAATTCTTACGCCAAATCTTAATATTAGATAAAACGCTAAGACCCCTCTGTCATAACACGGCGATCACTGATTAGGGGGCAACTCTGACATGACACGTACACTTAATTCCCGCTGGCGGGGACGACCACCGCCCGATCGCGACAACACTGACATATATAGTCCCTATTCGTCCCGGTACCGCCGCACACCGGGTAGTCAGTGCGACCCAGGTCGGGCCTAGCTGAGTTTCTTGCTGGACTTCTCAGCTAGGCTAGGACTAGTGAACCAGCGACAAAACTTCCAGTAGCTCGATTCCACTCACACCTCAGATTCGTTTGAAACCACTCAATCAATCTCACTGTAGCGCAAACTCTTAGAGTATTCCAGTGTTCCAAACCACACGCGTCGTGTCGGAGGTTTTCCCCTGGATTTTCCCCAGGCTACTCTCCAACCGCGCACTCCTATCGCCTTATTGCGGCATATAAAGCCAGCCAGTTATAAAAAAAGAAAAACGCTAATAAGATGATGATGATTTTTTCCGTAACATTGCCTTTACTATTTTATTCTCAACGTAATAATCCCCTAGCACAAGGACGTACGTTTTTCGCTACAAGAATCGTAGTACCGTTTGGGGATGCGCGAGCGCAGACAGTTCAGTGATCGAGCGAGCGCCGCGCCGGGCGGCAGGCGAACATGTCTGCGGTAATACAGCGTGTTAGGTGAGTACATATTTACATACTCACTGTAAATTGTGTAGTTAATTGTTATTGGTTTCGCCATTATAGTTTAGTGGATGGATCAATACAAAATCAATATTTTCGAGTTTATAACTTCGAGGGATGATGATGATACCAAGTCTCATTATAATCCGTTCAGCCGTTTTTGGTGTTTGAGTAACATATATCTTAACATCAAAACTTTTGCATTTTTATAATATTAGTTCGATTATTATTAGTAAACGAGACTACACTACTAATTAGATCGATTCGCATTTTTTGAGTTTGTCATACATTTCGATTGTGGCTCGCGCTAACATATAAAGTTAAAGTTTAACTTAAGAAAGCATTTTTTCATTTTATAATATTAGTACGATTATTATTAGTAAACGAGACTACACTACAAATTAAATCGATTCGCCTTTTTTGAGTTTGCCAGACGTTTCGAATGTGGCTCGCTCTAACATATAAAGTTTAAGTTTAACTTAAGAATGCATTGGTGTAGTTCTAAACCAAAATGCTCCTCCTTATTGATGTAAATAAGGTTTACTTCGAATAGCATCAGTGAGGAAATATATTGCCTTATTGACGTCGGTACCCTATTGGTGAGATGGTAATTTATTTCGCGTCCCCTAAAACAGTATTTAGAAGTTCTAGGCTGCAAAAGTTCGATAGTACATAAATACAATCATAAAGGTTCTTTAAAAAGGATCATGAAATGACATTGAAAAATATACCTTATTTCTATAAAGGTTATTATAAAATCGAAGTCTATGAGATCAGTGTTCTTCATAACGGGAAATGTCCTAGTACATCAGGGACTAAATTCGGCTTGTTGTATAAACAGCTCGCGATATGACAACAGAAAATCAAAGTGGCAATACGTATTTTTGGTGATGTCAAAAATCTAAGTATATTAGCTGTTATCATATTATCAAGTAATAGAAATTTTAATTGGATTATAAATAACATGGTAAGTTTGGTAATGTTATAAAAATTGATTTGTATCGTAATCCTAACCTCCTGAGTCCGCATACAAAAAACGTAGGTTCACTAATATATATGCATTTTTGGTACTTATGGCAAAGGAACAGAGTGCAAAGGTGTACATATATTATTGAACTTGACTGTACAATGTAATTTGAATCGAGCGGTTCTGAAAATAGATATTTGAAATTTCATTTGTACTAAAATTAAAGAGACAAAAGAGAAGCAACTCTCATCCTTTATAATTGGGTTTATATTCGATTGAACGATTTTGTTCTTTCTATAGGAACATGGGTCTCAGGAGGCTAAATAACTTGAGTATTCCGTCAGGATAATTAGAAGGTAACGGAGTGACCTTCTAATTACAAACCAGAGGGGAAACTAGGCCATGGGATTAGACCGGTTTCCTCATTTTTTTTTCCTTTATTGATCAAAAACAAAAATGAAAATTTTTACTTAATTTAATACCCATCGTAGGCAAAACCTTGGGGAGGTTTGTATGCCGATGGGGAGTTCTCAAACTAACTACTATAGGTACACTGTGTTACAATTATTATTACAGAATGAAGCTGAAGTCTCTAGACTTCAGTAGGTGCATTTTAATTAGTCTTTTGGCTTTTTTTCCGCTAACATATACATTTCGTACATCATGATGTTTTCATGATATTTTACTTCACGGAAAAGCCACTAAAAAGGTCAGATGGCAGTCGCTTTCGTAAAATTAGATCCTACGCCAAATCTTCGAAATAGGTATCAAAGAGGACCCCGGGCTCGCTAGCAGTATGAGAGATGAATTTAAAACCGCTCAACCATCTCACTGGAGCGCAAACTCTAATCTCCTTATTCATAAACGCTATCAAAAGTTCGTTTGTCCTTATCTGTCACTTTGACACATGTGCTTGTGAGACAGTGACAATAGACATTTTAGTTAGTAAAGGTTTGTTAGGGTTTATGAATATGGGGCTTAGAGTATTCCAGTGTTTAAGGCTGTGCAACGAGAAACATCGCGTTCTTTGAAACACTGTTCTGCCCAGACGAAGAACGAGTAAGCATTGAATTTCATATATGATTCTTGACTATATGACTGTGTTACTGGCAATAGCCGAAACATGATTGCTTAAAATATTCTCGAAAGAAAATAATCCAAAGATTTCTCGAAAGAAAGAAATTGAGTCTTTATATTCCTTTTTTACTCAGCCTACAAAAATTATTAAACGACAAAATTAAGCTAAAATGATTGTATTTTACCTCATCTAAACTCTGTCAAGAGGATATTGCATACAGTCAGATATTTATCGAGATTAAACCGCCCGCGTGGCAGAGTTTCTTGCTGGACTCTTCTCAGCTAGGCTAAGTTTAGTGAAACAGAGACAAAATTCCCAGTGCTCGATTTCACTCACACCTCAGATTCGGTTGAAACCGCTCAACCACGCCGCACACCGGGTAGAGTCAGTCCGACCCAGGTCGGGCCTAGCTGAGTTTCTTGCTGGACTCTTCTCAGCTAGGTTAGTGAATCAGCGACAAAATTCCCCGTAGCTCGATTCCACTAACACCTCAGATTCGGTTGAAGCCGCTCAACCAATCGCTGAGCGCAAACTCTAAGAGTATCCCAGTGTTCCAAACCGCATGGTCGTGTCGGAGGTCTCCCCTGGTTTTTCCCCAGACTCGCCAACCGCGCACTCCTATAGCTTTTGGGCGCGGCTTAATAAAGTCACAGTTAGGTTCAAAAATGAAGCGTTTACACTGTAGTGTAGACTTGTTGAGCAATCATGTTATGTCTATCTGTCACCGATTTTATGACTGTTATGAGGAGTCGCGTACTAAAAGACTAATGAGTAACCATATCCGTTCGCGATCGGCTATTCAGTCGACACAGACAATATCTATACGCAATATGGTGACAAAATACGCGAACATGACTTTTAATGACAAGAGCGTAAGGTACAGATATTTTGTCGCTTTATGAACGTACGTTATGCCTTTGCGTAGAGAATTTCTATGTCATAAAAGTGTATACGCGTGAGGGCCAAAACTTGTCAGATAGACATTTAATACATTTTAATTGCGAGCGTCTATAGGCTGCGGTGACGGCTTACCATCACGCGGGCTGCACGCTTGATTGCCACCGACATCTCATAATTAGTCGTGCTGTATATACATTGGCGCCAAATTTAAATTAAGTCAATAGGCTTGAACACATTGATGACGTTTCTGTGACACAGGCCGGTGACAAAAAATACGCGAAAGGGACAGGAGATGACCTGGAGACGACATGATATTGTATCTCGTTCCCACGTATGTTATTGTCTATGCTTACACCTCTTTCGCACATCTGTGTATGTGTGCATTGCCGGCTCCAGTCTTATCCTTACTTCATGCACTAAACGATAACGAGTTCGTTTGTGTTTTGTTTCGAAAAAACTTATACTAGAGGCCTCTAATATAACTTTTTAGGGTTCCGTACCGAAAGGGTAACACGGGAAATCTTTAATAAGACTTCGCTGTCCGTCCGTCTGTCCGTCTGTCACCATCTGGCTCTCATAAATCGTGATAGACAGTTGAATTTTTTATTTCTGTTGCCGCTATAACAACAAATACAAAAAACAGAATAAAATAAATATTGAAGGGGTCTCCCATACATCAAACTTGATTTTTTTTTGCCGTTTTTATTGATAATGGTACGGAACCCGAGTCCGACTCGCACTTGGCCGGTTTCTAACACAACACTAGTGCAGGTATTATGGCTGTGGTCTTCTGGAAGGTACTTCCTCAGTTGGCTGCTCTAAATATGAGCAAGATGTTTCGTTACTTAAGGGTCCTTATCAGTTAAAAAACCCTCATCTATTTACGCCATTTTCTGTTTGAATTGACACGTATCTTGACATTTTCTCAATGTTACTATCTAGAACAGGACTATTGCGACCTTATATCATAAACTTTAAATGTATTTCTTGGATTTTTCATTAAGAAATATCGTTGCAAACATCACTCCAAATCGACCATATTCAAGCTAAAAACTTGTTTTTTGCGCTTATATTCTAGTACACACAATAAAATAAAAAAAAATGCTATGTTACTATCTAAAACTGTAATAAAATCATCGTAGCTTTTAATAATTTTATTGGTTTTATCAATACTTTTGTCATACTTTGAAATCGAAACATTTTAAAACTTTTTTCATAAGGCATCGCGCTCCTAGCACATTCAGCCAAATATTAAAACTTATATGGCCTTTTAAATATTAAGAAATCCTCTTCTAAGAAATATTGGCTATTCACTCCAGCCTTATATTTATTTATGCTATTCCCCAACCGGGAAATGATAAGATAAAGAGAAACCCCTTGCTAATCAAAACGCAAAGCTGCCTTGAAGCTGATTTATTGCATTTTAACGTGCGAAAAACGAATTTGTAACGTATCCTTTACATGTTAATTACTACAATAGGATATCGGCTAATTTGTATCGACTTATCGTGTTACGCATGATGCAACATTAATGTATTTTTTCATCTATGTTTACGGAAATCTGTTGGCTGCGTACGAGTATCCAGTGCCTTTATTATGAGTTTGCATGACCGTACTCGCTAGCGACTGCGTAAACGATTTAGTATGCCGATTCTTAAAAGAAAAGAAAGAAAGAAAGAAAGAAACATTTATTCACAGACACAGAAGACACACATATTACAAAAAAAAAACAACAGAAAAAAACAAACCACAACATGTGTGTCCCCGCGGCAGTGAAACGGACACTGGCTAAGCATTATGCTGAGGTGTCAGACACCTACAGCGCTGATTTTCAGCCAGTACCATCGGTGATTCACGGACCGCCACTAAATAATAGCCAAAAGAAAAATAATTAAATATGACTGCTTTTGCAGAAAAAATAATAATTCTTAGTTCTATTGCGTACCTAACCGCCAGAGGCGCTGTACTTTTGCCCATACAAATTTTAACGCAGTCGCTAGCGAGTACGGTCATGTAAGCTCATGGTAAAGGCATTGTAACCCAAATTATCATCCCTAGCGATTTCCCCGTTGTGTCTTAGGAAGCTCGGAGTCCGTTTTGAAACGGTAATGCCAATATTTGGCTTAGGAACTCCTTATAAGGGTCTCCACGCGCTATACATCGATTTTTGACAAGTTTTGAGTTGATATAGCTCCATCAAAACTATATGTATATATTTATGGCAAACGGTTGTCGGTTTTTCAATCCTATATCTAAATTAATCTAAATTTTTATTAATGAAAAAAACTGACTAGGTACTTTTTTTTTATGTCTTCAAACATGGTCCAATAAAGCTCTATTTTCGATATTAGTATATATGAAATGTACATGTAATTGTTTCTTATTGACGTCTGTAACAATAACAACGCAAGAGAGCAAGTTTTAACGTAACTTTTGTGAAGATGAGTTAAAAATGAAAATCTTTAATCTAAATTTTAAGTCAAAAAACTGGGGTTTTGATCTAAAATTGACAAAGTTTAATGCCATATACCTCGAAGACAGTGAGTTTTAAAGTAAATATGGTACACCATTTCGGTAAACCTCGTTGGTCTTAATATGATAAGCCATAAAACAAGAGAAGATAACGGATTTCAGAGGTCATTGGGAGCTGGGAATCCCTTAAAAAAACGACTGCCATCTGGTCTTTCCCGAGGAAAATTCGCGGGCTTGATTTCCTCAACCGGACGTCATATTATGCGCCCATTTTGCGTGATGGGTTGTTAACTACTCGTGCCAACCCAGTTCCACCAGAAAGCCTAGCAGTCCCTTGACATTACCGATTAAAATTCTGGTAGAGACCTCGGTGATGGTATTTCGCCCGGTAAGTTCCCATCCCAAGGCACGTATGTTGTGGGCGGCCGTCTCTTCGCCTTCCATGCAAACTCTACAGAGAGGGCTAACTGTAATACCTAAAGTAAAAAGGTGCTTTTTAGTAAGGCACAAACAGTCAGTAAGGCAGTCTTCTACAAATTGTACTTCGGAGAGTGTGCTCAGGAGCTCCATGAGCTCATACCGCCTTCCCCCTTCTTCTATCGGACATCCAGACGTACGGCTGGATACCATCCTTACTTGGTCGAAATTCCTCTTATTCGAACCAAGCGCTTTGCATCATCTTTTATAATGCGCACTTCTAAGGTTTGGAATTCTCTGCCGGCGTTTGTGTTTCCGAGCTCATATAACCTAGACCTTTTTAAGGCACGAGTTAATAGGCACCTTCTGGGTGAGCTCGCTTCATCGTCGGCCTCATCTTTGCCCCCTGGCTAGATGCTGGCCAAGAGCGATCCCATTTTTAATTAAAAAAAAAGGCATGCCCTGTTATGGCCCCCGTTAGAAGACAGACTGGTCTCTTCAGCTGCATCAACCTCCTAGACAATCCGGGGTTGACTGTCGGGAGGACCTCCTTGGTTTGCCTGCAGGTACCTAGGTTGTGGATCTCACTGGAGCGCAAACTCTTAGAACATTCCAGTGTTCCAAACCACACGCGTAGTCGTGTCGGAGGTTTTCCTCTGGATTTTCCCCAGGCTACTCTCCAACCGCGCACTCCTATCGCTTTATTGGGCCCGGCCTATAAAGCCACAGTCAGGTTCAATAATGGGTTGTGCCAATATTTTTGGTGTTCTGTTGCAGTTTCCCGTTCTTTACGGAAAACTAGACCTAGACCTTGTTAGGATAAGACCGGTTTTCTGACGATGTCATCCACTAAAAATGTACTGTTAAATATGAAAAGATATTTGAATGCCGCGTGCTTACCGCTCGTTTACAATGCCTTTAGGATATAGTTATTAGCGGATGTAAGATAGGTGTGGAACCTGATCGGTATTCGAGCGTTTCCTAATTGTACAACTAATGGATACTATTCAGTGTTAAACCGACTTTAAGTATATTCGGACGAATATCTTGAAGTTGTGTCAGTTATAGTTTGGAAGTGAAGTCAGTGTTTCAAGCATTCGGAGACAATTTAAGTGCCAATCGGAAATGCTTTTAAGGTAGATACTTATGCTTTTAATATTGGTGTCACTACAAAATAACCAAGTCAAATTGTCAATATTTTGTGCAGCTAATCCTAAATTGCGTAATTTTTGTACAATTGAATTCAGTGTAAATGTATTATTTTGGTTATTTGATGAAACATCGTATCAACTTTCGATATATATAGACAGTAGGCCAATTGGTTAGGTAGTTTAAGATCTGTTAACTGTTGTTGTTTAACTTACATATACCATGTAAGTGTATATACCAGTATTAATATAAAATGTAATGTAATGTAATCTCAATATTTGTGTGACATAAGTGACAACGATTATTATCAATAAACAATTTTATTACTCAAAATATGGCATTTGTTAGATAATACTTCCGTATTTAATCGCAACACTTATTTTCTGTCAACCAACTTTTGTTTTGGTGCTAATTTCATATAAATTGGCGCCACGTATTAATCGCGCTATATTACTATCACTACATAGTATAAAACAAAGTCGCTTTCTCTGTCCCTATGTCCCTATATCCCTATGTACGCTTAAATCTTTAAAACTACGCAACGGATTTTGATGCGGTTTTTTTTAATAGATAGAGTGACTCAAGGGGAAGGTTTATATGTATAATACATGCATCAGAATTGCACCCGTGCGAAGCCAGAGCGGGTCGCTAGTCCTAAATAAAACAAGCCGGCATGTAAGCGTCACGTAAGAGTACAGTAATTGAGTGACGATTATTTAAAAACAAGTAAATTAAGTGAAATCTGTGAGTAAAAATAGTGAAAACTACACCAACACCTACACCTTCCCGTGAAATGCATCTACATCAGTTTTACTTATAAGGGTCGGTTGCACCAACATACGATCACAGGCCGGTCATCGTCAAATATGGCGCTAGCAGCTGTCATCCCATAGAAACTTGTCAAACTTTCCATACAATCAGATTTTAACGAACACCGCTTACGATTACAGACGGTTTGGTGTAACCCACCCTAAACTGAAGAAAACCCTTTCAAAAAAAACTTCGAATACGAATGTTTTCCGGAACTTTTCCAGAAAAAAGATTTTTTTGTTATGTACCTAAGTATCTAAATTAACAAAAATCCGATAGTCGAGTATATTCTGATAACTTTTGTTCTTTTTACCTTGAGATTTGTGCACATTGGCCACTGACTAAGATGCCTATATAGATAACATTCACACATAATTAAAATTAGTAACATTCTAGACTTCACAGAAAACAGCGGATAGGTAAGTTTAGTTTCCTTGGAATTTGTAGAAACTTACGGTGTTTTTGCACTCAAATCTAATTGCGATAATGCAAATATTCGTACGTTATGCGGTTTCAAAAGGTCTTATTGTCTTAGGTATTTGAGAAAGTTTGAGTTGTTTTCACGTTAAATCTAATTTGTAAATTCAAATGCGGGTAATTAGCGTGATTTCGAAAGATACTAGAGCGTAGTTTAATACTCAAATAAGTACGTAATTTATCTTACCTATTTGTAAAGAGATGTGAGGTTCCGGTGTTAGTGTCCCTGGTTTATGAAATACTATGAAAAAAGGAAGTTATTTTCTCGTCATGACTATTTCTCCATAATTATTATTTGGATGGATCAACTATTCTTTGTTGCTCGTTACCATGGTTACGTCTCCTGAGTCACTCATTAAAACCGTGATTTTATAGGGTTTAAATATACCAAACATGAGTTTTGGCGATGAGCATAAATCCCTTCTCTTGAGCATGCTTGAAGTCCGTACGTACATTTTTCTAAGAAACTGGGTGTTGCGAGGAGCATTGACGGAACGGAATAACAACAAGAAAAACATTATTGACCCATTTAATTATTGATCTCGACTATACCCCTATAGAATATATCAATTGACTTAATTATGCCTATAGAATATATAACTAAAATTAAGTAACATCATATTCAACAGACTACATGTAGAATATTGTGTGAATACGTACAGAAAGACATACATTCCAGGACAAATGGATGCTGTTAAACGATAATGTGTCAACTTAATAGGGAAACCTAGTCTAGCCTAGGTTTAGCCTAGTGGGTAGTGCACTTGCCTGTGAAGCTGAAGGTGCTGGGTTCGAATCCCGGTCAGGGCAAATATTTGTGTGATCAGCATGAATATTTGTTTCTGAGTCTTGGATGTTTTCTATGTATTTACGTATTTATATCTATTAAATATGTGATAATCCATATTGAAAGGGACCTTATGGCGGCCGGCACTTACGCCTTTATTGCCGCTGTTCCAATACAATAGTGAATAGGTGCAACGTAAGCGCCTGCCGCCATAAGGTCCCTTTCGATGTGGATTATCACATATATCGTCGTCTAGTACCCATAACACAAGCCTTCTTGAGCTTACTGTGGGGCTAGTTCGATTTGTGTAAGATTGTCGGCTAATATATTTTTTTTATTATTCTTTTTTTTTTTAAACCTATAGTAGGTTGACACATTATTGCGTAACAGCGTCCAAATGTAAGAATTATGACGTAAACTTACGTTTGACGGGAATCGAATTTACGTACACCAATTTGTAACCAAATAGCGTAACCCGACCAACTAGATTGATAATTAAATCACAGTAAAAGAAAACTGGAAATCTGCAATCTACAATTCTAAGGCCGAACGGCGTGCGAGTGAACTCAATCCTCAATCCGTCAAAAAATCGCATGTTATCGAATAACATTATAGACAGGATATGGTCAGGAAATACTGCAGATATCAATGCAATAATCCCGTAAGCCTTAATTAACGTAATTAACTTGTAAATTGGTAAACGTAAAAACTAAACGGTGTATCCTATGGGCAGAATGATATTTTTAAATTTACCAAATTCTTCCGTTGGTACCAGTTTTCCCGGTTTTGCTTTCATACGGCTTGGACGGAGCGAAAAGAGAGCTGTTCATTACATATGTATTAATATATAGGATACTTATTATCCCGAAAGTCACACCTATACAGGCTACAGTCAACACACATCCATACATTGTGGCTCCGGGCTTCCTCTAGAAATAACGAATCATTCTACTTTTTCATGACCAGTTTTCTGTAAAAAAAAATCTATAATATGTATTCAATTAGTGTACAAAAATAGGATTTCGAAATAGTACCTGAACCTAATAAAAGGAATTTATACTTGAAAATACTTAAATATTAACATATTACTGTAAAAGGTAGGTAACACAGTGGTAAAAACCATTTTTTCATACAAATGGTGAGACATCCAAGGACCATTGAGTTACTAGATTTATGGATATTAGCTGTGGTTCGTTAATTATTAAAACTATCGGAAATGATACTGCAATTAAAACTTTACTATATAACAACACAAAAATATGAAGTGAGGGCCAAGTATTTCAAAATCTGCTTTAAAAAAAATGTCTGAAAATTATGTACATAAAAAAGTAGAATGGTCCAAGTAATAAGTAACATGAATATTTATAAACCGGTAAATTTATCAAATTCCAAACTGGTATAAGGTATTTGTTTCAATATTGGTAAACACTAATCTTTATAACAGTTAGTATTATTTATGAATACAATTACTATGAAAAAAATAATTCAGAACACTACTACTACTGGATTCGAGGAAGGCCAACAATAAATCGCTTGTCAAGTGCAATACCTGATATTACTACGATTTATTACTGTTGAAATTATAAATTATATTTTTATCAGAAGCATTATTTAATCTTTGACACGTGACAATAATGAAAAGGAATACAATTTCGAATCCATAGTCTCCATAGACAATTATTCATTATGTGAACTCTCTTCTTACAATTACTACGTTGACCTACGATATGTAATGGGATACCTACGCTCCATTCTTCTACTTCACTTCTTCTCTGTTATTTTTCTCCAGACTTGCATTATTTCGATTATTCAGATTCAGATTCAGATTCCTTTATTCACAATATAAGATTACAATATAAATTACATGTCAATTTACAGGAATCTCTATTGTGATCGTCAATAACATTAAATAAAACAAAATAAATTAAAAATCAATGAATAAAATAGCAGTTAAATAATACAATGAGTATGATAAAATTTACCTGAGAGGATCGTCATTAATATATTAATATTTTTGGTACTCTAAACACGGTTAACAAGGAATTAAATATCAATATCTCGTAATGATCGTCAAAGTAAATATTAAAATAAGAATTAAATTAAATCAATAATATTAAATTAAACAATGTCAACTATATTTTATTTCCATGTATTCGCTAATGGAATATAACGGGGTTTCTAATAAAAAGTTTCTCAGTTGACGTTTGAATGTTTCGTCAGATGCTTCAGTTCTTAATTTGGCGGGTAGGCGCTCGTAATAGGTTGGTCCAATTACCCGTGGGTTTTAGCTGAGAGTGCCATGCGACGCGGTACTGTCCTAAGTCTCCCGGTGGATCGGATCTGCTTCCCTGTGACTTCAACTCGTTTAAAAGTTTGCAAATTGGTTCTGACAAACATGAGCACCTCAAACAAGTACAGGGAGTAGTGTGTCATGATGCCGTATTTCGAATGTAATAAATAGCCTAATGGGATAGGTAAATAGTACGTGCCACGATTCTCTACTTCACTTGATCTCTGTTCTTTTTCTCCAGACTTGGATTGTTTTGATTATTTCGAAATTACTTACTTGGTGGGATAGGTACTTAGTACGTGCAAAGCTGCAACTTCACTTCATCTCTGCTCTTTTACTCCAGAATAAAATAGATTGTTTCCATTATTTTGTAAGGCATAGGTACGGGTCACCGGCACACCAACACTTCCAATTCACTCTCTGTTCCTTTTCTCTAAACTTGGATTGTTACGATTATTTCGAATGTAATGGGATAGGATAAATAGGTAATAGCAGTACGCGCAACGCCTCTCTTTCCCTTCATCTCTGTTCTTTTTCTCCAGAGTTAGATGCGTAAGGTGATAGTAGCTACGTGCCACGCTTCTGCTTCACTCTATCTCTGTTCTTTTACCCCAGACTTAGATTGTTTCGATTATTTCGAATGTAAAGGGATAGGATAAATAGGTAATAGTACGCGCGACGCTTCTCCTTCACTTCATCTCTGGTGGGCTAGCACAACTTGCTACCAAGTCGTATCTCGCGCGACTCAGCGATTCCTGTCTCACTCGAACTGTGCGAATTAGAAAGAGGAGGGTTGATTTTTCTCTACTCGCGTCGCGTCGCAGCGGAAGTTGTGCTAGCCCCGCTGTTCCTTTTCTCCAGACTTAGATGGGAAATGTGATAGTACATACGCGCCACGCTTCTACTTCACTCTATCTCTGTTCTTTTACCCCAGACTTAGATTGTTATTGTTACGATTATATGTCACGAACAAATGTGTGAAGTTTGAACTACTGCAAAGTGCACAGCGATTCATCAATCGACTTTAACTGGAGCGACATGAGGAATGCAATGAACTTTACGGCTGAATGCGTATGCGCAAGTAATAGTGTGCAGCACGACAAACTCACATGCGTCCAGTTAGTTGGTCAATCCATCGCCGTTTAGGGTTACATAGGCAGCAGATTTCAAGAAGAGAGGTAGGGCACAGCAAAATGTCATTTTGCTCGAATTTGGAGCAGCCCAACTGGGGAATTACCTCTACCTTGCAGAAGACCACAGCCATAATAACATTATTTACTATACAGGTAGGTAGTGTTGTGTTCCTGGAGGTAAGCAAGGTTTCCATAGCTCCGGAGGATGCACTGTTTTGAGAGCGTGGGATCTAAATTTATCCCTTCTGCTGTCAACGCAGCGAATCCTCAAATTTTATAAAGGGTCGGCGCGCACGTGACTCCTTTGGAGTTGCGGGTGTCTATAGGGTGCGGTGTCCGCTTACCATCAGGTGGACCGTACGCTTGTTTGCCACCGGCGTTGTATAAAAAAAGGTCATTCTTAGATGGAAAAGTAATACCTCCGCTAAAGCGACCTACACATGGCTAAATTTAACA
Organism: Epiblema foenella; assembly: GCA_963556455.1. Classification (NCBI taxonomy): domain Eukaryota; kingdom Metazoa; phylum Arthropoda; class Insecta; order Lepidoptera; family Tortricidae; genus Epiblema; species Epiblema foenella. The sequence continues at coordinate 21,740,211 of OY747104.1, forward strand.
CGCTAACTGAACGCACGGGAACCCCTCCCCCAGTCCATCCCCTTTAAGGCTCAGGGGCTTCGGGGTTAAGGCCGCTTAAGCCCTAATACTCGGTTCTCCTACCACCTTTGCGAGAGACAATTCCGCTCCCGTAGAGGCCTATACAGGATGTAACAAAACTAGTTAGGATAAAGTAGAAGAATTTAAACGCCCTCGCCGTAAATATATCATTTTGCTCCCTTGAGACACAATCGACTATTGCAGACCTGTTGGTGTAAATTCGGCTCTAGCACACATAAGCTACGGTATCATCTGACTGAAGCAGTCTGGACGTAGTTTTGGCCTGTGTATGGGTATAGAACTATAGAATAAGTCCCAGCAGTCCAGCTACATGAACTATCTATACCACCCATGAAAAAGTCAAACAAAAATATTACATTTGTTTATCTTACGATTCGTTACACCTAATTTAAAGCATAGTAAATGTTAAAACCGCGCGTATTACGCACAATATCCGCAATTTGCGTACACATTATGCATGATAATATTATGACTGTATTAAAGTATGTGTGAATGGCTGTGCGATATTAGCAGCGCCTTTCACTTATCATCATTTTCATACTATTTAGGCAGGCAATTGATCTTATTCTTCGCTAGAAAAGCGAAACAAACAGATAATGTAAAAAAAAAATTGGTCGCCTTAAGAGTCCTTATCAGTTAAAGAACGCTCATCTATTTAGACCATTATCTGTTTGAATTTACACGTATCTTGACATTTTCTCAGTGTTACCATCTAGAACAGGACTATTGCGACCTTATGACATAAACTTTTAATGTATTTTTTGAATTTTTCATTAAGAAATATCGTTTCAAACATCACTTGAAATCGACCATTTTCAAGCTAAAAACTTGTTTTTTCCGCTTAAATTCCACTATACACACAATTAAATAAATGCTATGTCACTATCTAAAACTTTAATAGAATCATCGTGTCTTTTAATCACTTTATTGATATTATCAATAATTTTGTCATAATTTGAAATGAAAACATTTTAAAACTTATAAGGCCTCTTAGCGTGCCACACACTGCAGCGGCCTGCGGTAGTGTACAATAACCCTAATACTCATTCCTAGTATTCATTCAGACACATGCGGCCTTGATTGTTATAGTGACAGCTGGCGGCCACCGGAGAGAGGCTATCCCTCTCTGTCGCACTTTCTAAATGCGATAGATATTCGAACTTCGTTCGTTTTCGGTCGCGGTAGCCACTCAGGGGCACTACCGTGACCGCAAACGAAGTTTTCGCTCTCTATCGCACTTGCACGTTCACATAAGTGCGACGAAGAAGGAAAACTTCGTTTGCTGTTCGCGGTAGCGCCCCAGGCCACTGCTGCATGTGACAGTTTACTTTTTTCTATTCTACGCTACTTTAAAATGAACAATACGTAGACGGGGTTCTGAATACAATTTTAATATACACATATCAAAATTAAAGCATAGCCAAACGTATCAATTTTCCATTACTTATATACTTAATTTTGTTACTCGATTGTATTATTTTCATTTTACTAAGTAGCTACTATTACTATGTAGAGTGTAATAATAACGATATTCTAATATAATAATACATATGCCCTGACCCCGATAATGCTTTCCTAAATATAATTTGACATGACCTGTGCCTTTACCGTGACTTTACATGACCGTACTCGCTAGCGACTGCGTAAAAAATTGTATGGGCAAAAGTACAGCGCCTCTGGCGGTTACTCAATATAACTAAGAATCGGCATACTAAATCGTTTACGCAGTCGCTAGCGAGTACGGTCATGCAAACTCATGCTAAAGGCACTGACCACAATATGGTTATACTCCGTGTAGGTTGACTGGTAGAGAATGCCTTATAGCATTAAGTTCGCTTTTTGTGTATGTAACTTGTTACTGTGCAATAGTTTAAATATACCGGGTGTACAATCCAAATGGAGAATGGATGGGGTGTATGGAGAAGTCGGAAACTATGAGAGATAGCGAGATCTGTTCTTAGGAACCATGACGTCGATTTTAGATTTAATAATAATTACATTCAAACTTTTTTATTAACTCTCATACATAACCGGGAATCGAACCTGGTCAAAATCAATGTGTATAAATTCTGCAAGTCGCAAGAAGCACAACACTAATGGAATCTTGTTTGTATGTATGAGAGTTAATAAAAAAGTTTGAATGTAATTATTATTAAATCTAAAATCGACGTCATGGTTCCTAAGGACAGATCTCGCTATCTCTCATAGTTTCCGACTTCTCCATACTGACCCATTTGGATTGTACACCCGGTATATACGGAACCCGCTGGCAGACTCAAGACTCGTACACGTTCATATCCATACTGTAACGATTGGCACAAAAACAGACGCCATTATGCAATAATAACACTGCGTTGCGGCTTAGTCTATCGTTTTCTGAAAATGAAATTATTCATGTCTTTCTCGAGCAAAATGACACCTTTCTACCAGCGCCAATAAAGCGATTAAGAGGCCTTATAAGTTTTGAAATGTTTTGATTTCAAATTATGACAAAAGTATTGATAATACCAATAAAGTGATTAAAAGATACGATGATTTTATTAAAGTTTTAGATAGTAACATAGCCATTTTTTGATTTTATTGTGTTTAGTAGAATTTAAGCGGAAAAAAAAGTTTTTAGCTTGAAAATGGTCGATTTGGAGTGATGTTTGAAACAATATTTATTAATGAAAAATCCAAAAAATACGTTTAAAGTTTATGACATAAGGTCGCAATAGTACTGTTCTAGATAGTAACATTGAGAAAATATCAAGATACGTGTCAATTCAAACAGAAAATGGCGTAAATAGATGAGCGTTTTTTAACTGATAAGGGCCCTTAAGGCGCCATCTCGTTACTGATGCATTTAGAAATCGTCCTAATTCACTAGAGAGGTAGGGCACAGCGGAAAACCATCTCGCTCATATTTTGGGTAGTCCAATTGGGGAAGTTTTATTTATTCATTTATATTAATAGCTTTATTTATTTGTTTATTTACCCCTTATTCATGAAACTTAACAAACCTCTGCTAAATAAAATGTTCTTTGTCCCTTTCTCACAAATGTAATTGCCAAAGGATAAATAAGGACAAACGAACTTTAGCGGCTAGTTAACTAATATAGGTTTCATAGACGTTTATGAATAAGGGGATTAAATTTTATTACACAAAATACAGAAGTTGTACAAATGGCAGGCTTAATGCCAAATGGCATTCTCTACTAGCCAACCATTGGGCTAGGCTAGACAGATATTTTATAAAAAGTGAAAAGAAAAAGTATGAAAATGTCACTACATACAAACATCATAAATAAATATGTATATATAGGTATACAAGATATATAAAGGATTAGATATAATACTATACATATATTCAATACACACTATGATTATACAATACAATACAAATACTCTTTATTGTACACTCAATAAAAATACAAAGCAGGTCAGAAACATAACATAGCGAAATATAAGCAGAGATAGACAACAGTCGGTCTTATCGCTAAAAAGCGATCTCTTCCAGATAACCTTTGGGTAGCGGAGAGAACTAAACACACATATTCAGTGGGTGGTGCAAAAATAAAAACTAATTACTGGAATATATAACTAAAACTAAAAGATAAAAATGAAAGTATAACACATGTAATAAACATACGAATGTATTACCAGGGAGCAAAATGCAATATTTCATTGAGGGCTAGCGTGTTGAATCCCGAACGAAGCGAAGGATTCTAACACATAACTTTTTGATTATTTTTATTTTCTATTTTGCTGTGTTAATTGTTGTCTTTGTCTCGAATAAATATTTCTTATTTCTTAACATGGAATAGGCCCGGGGGCGCCCGTGCAGCAAAATTCGTTTTTGCTCCCTGTCGGCAGAGCAGAAATTAAACATTTTTAAAAAATATTAAGAGGGAGCAAAAACTGCTTTTGCTGTACTTTTATCCATACTTTTTACGCAGTCGCTAGCGAGTACGGTCATGTAAACTCATGGTAAGGCCACAGAATCAATCACTGATTACATTTATTTATGTAAATGGAAGTACAAAGTACAGGAACAATCATGTTGAATCGTTTGGAATTTGACGTCTCTCCCATTCGACCAATGAAATAAAAAGGTAGGATCCACAACAATCGATTGAAAACAATCGAGTCGATCGTGAGATTTGAAATCGTTAAATGTTACAGATTGAGATGAAATTCCAAAACATTAAGGTCAGTGTCAAACAAAATTGACATTCACTTAAACATATTTTAATCTCATTTTGAAAGGATGATTATGCGAAATTATTTTCGCCGCAATCCGATACAATCAGTAGACGAATTAAATTTGCATATATTAATGACTCAATAGAGAATAAAACAGGATATTGAGTAAGGTGGAATGAGTTACGGATTTCAAGACGGTAAGTGTAATTATAACTATATAAATTGCATCAATGGCGCTACTCCGAACTTCGAAATTTCGTATCGTACCGTCCCTTTCACTCATATAGTGTATGACACGAGAGTGAAATGGATGGCATGATACGAAGTTCTGTGTAATGTAATAGAACGATACATTTACTCGTTTTGTTACATTACACAAATAATTATATATAAAAAAAAAATATAAAATATTAATTTTGAGTTTCGTTAGTTGTTAGTTGCACCGCCAACAAATCTTTCTGCTTCTCCTTAAGGTTGACTGGTAGAGAATGCCATACGGCATTAAGTCCGCCTTTTGTGCGATAAGGTTTCTTTTGTACAATAAAGATTAAATAAATAAATAAATTTCGGCTTCGTAGTACAGGCTCAGGTACTCTATATAACCTTGTTTTTTAGCATTAGAAAGAATGACAGAGAACGGCTTATGAGGTTTTTTATTAGTCACTTTGGTAGGTAAGTGTCAAATAATCTCATTGAATATTAAAACCATTATTTAATATTTACGTCATATTATATATATATTGTAATTAAAAAATAAGAAAATATCATATATATTTTTAAACGATACGGCATCAATATTTTTTTAAATTACGTTTCGAGTTTTCTAAAAGTTTTACAATAAAAAACCTAAAGACTCGGAGATTGTAAGTCGGTTCGGGTTTTAAAATAGTAGATTGTGTCTCAAGGGAACAAAATAATATATTTACGGCGAGGGCGGTAAAGAATTCTGAGTGAAGCGAAAGATTCTACAATAGAATCCTGAGCGCGCCCAAGACGGAAATAATTTTGCTACTGTGTGATACATACTGCTTTTCACACCGTCTATGAGGCCCGCTGCTAAAAACATGAAATATCTTACTAATGATTTTACTACAGAGTGTCACATACTGCTTTTCACACCTTCTATAAGGAAAAGAGTCATTGTTGCCCTCAAATGAGGGAAGAAAAGTACATCTTTGATCCCTCATTCGAAGGCAACAATATATAACTCTTTTCTGAATAGCAGGTGTGAAAAAGTATTTTGTCATAGCCACTAACTGTCGCTTATTCCTATATCTTTGTGTGTGGGTTTACGACCACTACTTATTAATTGTTGACCTAATTTCTAATCTTAAAAAAAAAACGAGGTATAAGCATGTTTTTATTTACTTATTTGCATCCGTGTGCTAATTGGGGGTACATTACCACGTTCTAGGGATTTGATATCGATAATTAAGACGTCGATATCAATATCGATTACTTTCATTGTATAAAACAAAAAGTTACGACACAACGGATTTTGAAGCGATTTTCATCATCAGTAGTAAAAAAGCACAATTTAAACTATTTGAAGGATGCTTCACTGACCCCTGTGCACGTTGAGTGAACGTTTAGTTATTTAAAGTGGTTTTGTTCATCTAGATGGAAATCTTTATTACCTGCGAATATGAAAAAAATATTGACTGTTTTCTATGAAAACCACTTCAACACAAAAACATGATTTTTTGTTTTGGACGAAACCTTGCGTTGTGGATTTGGCTCTGTGATTTTTGGTTGAATAATAAAATATTAATATTGAAAATATGATTTATTAATTATTCTGATTATAAAATGCATAGAATATAAATAATATTTATTAATTTTGAGTAACATCTTGATTTTGACCGTCTTGACAGTAACATCGATATAATTTTTGGTGGAAAAATATTTTGCTACCTACTTACATCACTTTAGTATTCGTGCCCCCAACGTATGCTTATTTGTCTTGCTTGATTGATCTAACAATCAACATCCTAACAAAAATAATAATCCCATAAGGGAAGTTTCTTTACGAGTAGGTACATCTATTTATAGGGTAAATGACTGCTTGAAAGTGTGCCGTAAATCTTATTTTGAAATATAATCAAGCCGTCGTCTGCCGGTGAAAAAAATAAACAATAGCATTCTTTTGTTATGATCCCTGGGATCCCATGGACCGGTCGACTAGAGAGCTAATTTTGGCGTTACTCTACTATATCGATGAGTGAGTGTGACGTACCTACATTGACTTCAGTATTTAAGTAACAAATACAATTAAATTCGCGATAATAACTAATATGATAATGCTCCGTTTCTTTCTCATAATTGAATCAATGATAAAAAGTAATGTACAACAACACCAAAAACTTATATACATTTACCGCCTTGTACACCAGGAATAAGGTGCAAAATTCTAAACATATCTTTGACGTATCGTGCAAATAAATCGACCATCACGATTAAGTGTTTCTTAACGCATGCGTGATGCGACGAGAAAAGTATGATATACTTAAAGCATGCGTTTGAAATAAATAAACATTCAAAATATTAATTTACAGTTCAAGAAGGAATGATAATTTCGAGTTTACAATTATAACAAAATTAATGTCATACAGTGAAGATAAACTTGCAAAGTGATGCGCCAGCTTGCGGTCACTTGGATGAGTTGATGAACTGAAAGTAAATTGTCTTGCATTTTTAATATATTCCCATTTAATAGCTAATAATTAAAAAGTATACAATTCACTATTTCTTTAGGGCATGGAAAGATGTGTAAATATCTTTAATTGAAAAAACTTCGTTCTTCAGAAGGCCGCAAACTGACGCAGGCCGCGTCCCTACTTTTTATATTTTTTAATTTCTTTAATTTTTTTATTATTATTTTTTATTAAAAATGGGATCGCTCTTGGCCAGCATCTAGCCAGGGGGCAAAGATGAGGCCGACGATGAAGCGAGCTCACCCAGAAGGTGCCTATTCACTCGTGCCTATTTTTTATTAAAAATGGGATCGCTCTTGGCCATTATTTTTTATTAAAAATGGGATCGCTCTTGGCCAGCATCTAGCCAGGGGGCAAAGATGAGGCCGACGATGAAGCGAGCTCACCCAGAAGGTGCCTATTCACTCGTGCCTTAAAAAGGTCTAGGTTATATGAGCTCGGAAACACAAACGCCGGCAGAGAATTCCAAACCTTAGAAGTGCGCATTATAAAAGATGATGTTCATTTATTCAGTAAAGCAAATGACACGACTTAAAATTAAATACAACGTCCCGCAAAACTGTTTACACAGTTTGACTGTGGGATCCATGAGTCTATATAATCTTAAGCATATAAGTAGTGATCTTAAGTGAGTTAGTTACCTACTACCTTAATCTAAAGTCTTAGGGTGGGTTGCACCAAACCGTCTGTAATCGTAAGCGGTGTTCGTTAAAATCTGATGGTATAGAAAGTTTGACAAGTTTCTATGGGATGACAGCTGCCGGCGCCATATTTGACGATGACCGGCCTGTGATTGTATGTTGCTGCAACCGAGCCTTAATAATAAAAATAACAGCCTTGTTTATTGATTTAGGAAAAGGAAACTAATAATTATCAATTACCTGTTCTTGAATGTAAGTAGGTACTTAATTAAAGACATTAAGAATGATTACCCTGTAAAACGGAATTGACGTATATTAATTTATTCTTGTAGTGAAAACTTCCATAGAATAGAATCATAGTATAGGTATACTCCGACCCAGGTCGGGCCTCGCTGTGTTTCTTGCTGGACTCTTCTCAGCTAGGCTAGGTTTAGTGAACCAGCGACAAAACTCCCAGTAGCTCGATTCCACTCACACCTCAGATTCGGTTGAAACCGCTCAACCAATCTCACTGGAGCGCAAACTCTTAGAGTATTCCAGGGTTCCAAACCTCACGCGTGGTCGTGCCGGAGGCTTTCCCCTGGATTTTACCCAGGCTACTCTCCAACCGCGCACCCCTATCGCTTTATTGGGCCCGGCCTATAAAGCCACAGTCAGGTTCAAAAAATAACTAAAATAGGTATACGACTTCTTAATTTGTCGTTGCTTAAGCGGTAAGATATGATAAAACTGCTTTTAAAACTGTTACACTCACAAAAATATGAAGACATTATAGATAAAATTCTTTAGTTTCATCTCAGTATTGTATTTAGTATTAGTTAGCCTTAGTTTGCAGTTTCTTACCTGTTTTTTTCTTTAGTTTTTATGTTGGACTTAAAATTGTAACTCGGATATTTATATTCTGATTGGTTCTCCGCGATACAGGCGTAGCCTAGTGCGGAGACTCCTGGTATGTATTGATACTGCAATTTTGAAATAATAGTAGTTTATGCAACTGATACTTAATGAGAGGACTTAAAACACGAGTGTGGTTTTATAAAACGAGCGTCAGCGAGTTTCATAATAGGATCACACGAGTGTTTTAATGCCTAATTATGTACAGTTGTATACACTACTTTATCTACATCCATACATAAAATCCTCTTTCATGTGTTGAGGCACCATTGCGTTGAAAGTGCAGGAGTTCGAGTTCGTGAGCTCGTTGAAGTCTTTTTGAGCACGAGCCTGTATCGTAATGGGCGGAGATGGCCATAACGATACCGTTATTGATGGTGTTATGGCCATCTCCGCCCCGGACCGGCGCGATATTGTAAAGTTGGTCCTTACCTACACTTTTTGAGCACATAAAAGAGGATTTACTGTATGGGTGTAGATAAATGATCTTTGTTTATCTTTCGATTCAGTATCCTTATTCCGCGCACATCATTCGCCTGCCCTTTTACCATTTACGTGGGGTCGGCCCAGCATGTCTTTTTCTTCCATACTTCTCTATCGCGCACATACTTATACTAAACATACATGTTCTGATTCATTGACCTACTGCTTCCATACCTTCCCCTTCCGGGCAATTTTGTTTTCATTTTAATGAATGACTGAACAACAATCGGCCTTAGTCTCACCTGATGGAGAGCGATAACAAGGCCTAAGATGTAGCTCGCTGGTTCACTAGTTCATTGTCAGATTTAGGTTCGCGTCATTTCGGTGGACATATCAAAAGTTAAGGGCCACAAAGCTTAATTTTGGATTGATCTAGTAGTAGTCTTGGTGTAGTAGTATGGTAGTAGTGTAGTAGTCTATGTATCTGTTTTAATGTATGTACTTATGCGCTAAATAAATGTATTTTCTTTCTTTTCTTTCTTTAACCCGCATAAACGGTGTTTCCGTAAAAAATATAACTTACATGTATATAAGCCGTTATCTATTGAGCACCGGGTGGACAACTCTTGTATTTACAACTGACAATGACCATAATAGCCTATTCACTCTTGCCTTGAAGTCTTGGATTATAATTAGCCGGGAATACAGAAAACGGGAGCAAATTCCTTTGCTGTTCGCATTAGAAAAGAGGATGCAAACCGCTTCGTGCGAATAAACGGAAGATTAACTACATAAGGATGACCGCTCCCTCGCCTGGATGTCCGCTGATGGAACGGAAAAGACGGAATTAAATCTTGTAATTCCTGTGCACACTCTCCAAAATGTATCCTATAAAATTGAGACGATAGTGCCGTTAATGAAGCATGAGTCTTCTGGTAGATGTCGCTGTACGCCTCTCTTAAGACGTTTGTATAAAATATAGTTTACGTTAGCAGCGGTACTGCTTAATACGAAGGAACGGTTATTGAATTTGGGACTGGGTAGCGATTGCACCTATAGCTCAGTGCGAGTGCCGGGAGGTCGCAGGTTCGAATCCTGCTCGGTGCCTAAATTTTTCAATTTTTCCTTTATTCTAAATTTGGGTATGGCATGGCGCATCGCAACTGACGATTCTCAATATGATTTGAGACGTTAGAGCCGTTAATGAAGCATGAGTCTTTTGGTAGATGTCGCTGTACGCCTCCCTTAAGGCGTTAGTATAAAATAAAATATATCCTATAAAATACTGATAGGCAAGCGACTCGACGGCGGTGTTCTAAGCTTTGCAATTTAAACTCAATAGAAGCCATGAAACACTGTTCTGAAAATTGACACCAAATTGACGAGGTCTGGACAGCATCAATGATATCTTGGTACAGTACCTTTAAAATACCGCATATTTATAGATTCCGCCCCAGGAAGTTAACCTTATTTACTATTATATTCGTTGACGCCTCCTCTGTGAAACTATGTAATCATGTTTATGACGAACCTTACGACACGAAATTTTAAAGAACACGAAAATAGGAAATAAAAACTTTTACTGGTATCCCTATTTATCACTAGCAACACTCCATGCTAATGTCAACCATTGTGTTTTTTCGTGCCGCACGATACGATATACCGGTTCAATTAATCTTATTTAGAGTGGACTAAATAGCAAAATTATTATAAAAGATATATAGGTAAAGAAAATGAATAGGAAAACGCAAAATGATTCCAAAAAAGGTAATTAAAGAAAATATAGGTAGATTCGAAGGTCACTTACAGGTAAGTTACTGTGATCAATCAATCATTAAAGAAATACCGTTTGCATGGACGGTATAGACAGGAATTAATTGAAGCGGAATATTACGAAATGAGAGAGCATTGTTCGCTCTGTCCAGTTATTTCACTTGTTTCCGCGAAAATGGACAATTCCGCAATTGAGACTTCCTTTAATTTACCACGGCAATGATAAAATGGCTAAGGCTGTAGACTTGATTAGACATGGGGTAAACAAAAGCTGTATATATAACAATGACGGTTAAATAATCATTACGTCAGGGTTAAGCATTGTTTGTAATCGCTGCATCTCTTCGCACGTCCCAAATGTTCCAATGTCGATTGTTTAAGTTATTTTTACTATAGATGGAATTGTATTCTCACGGTTTTAATTGTAGTTGTAAGATTTAACCTCTGCTGGGTCGAATCGACGCGTGGAGGTGTGTATAGTAGCGTGGTTGTCCCGTTCTGGCCGTGCAACGAGAAATATCGTGTTCTTTGAACCGCTTTTCTGCCCATACGAGGAAACATTAAGAATTGATTTTGAGATATATTATTCTTGACTATATGGCTGTGTCTGACAATAGTCAAAACATGATTGCTAAACATTATCTCTTGAGTCTTATTTTCCTTTTTTACTGAGCTTACTAAAACAACGCAGTATTAAAGGACACAATTAAGTTAAAATTATGGTATTTTACTTCACCTAAACTCTGTCAAGAGGAAATTTAATAAAACTGCACACAGTCAGATTTATCGAGATTTGTCTATAAAAGCCATTCCCGAAGTGTTGCATCCCGTCTTGTCGTGCGCGAAAGACATAAGCGTGTCTCTTTCACAAGGGGCTGACCGAATCGAAGGCATCCTCTTAAGAAAGGTTTATCACCTTAGGCAACGCCCCTAAAGAGCTATATAAATAGACTGATCACTTTAACACCGGTATAGGAACTTTTGGTCACATACGTTGTGTCGCTAGCATTGAACGTGTTGATTGATTATGTGTTTGTTATGAATAATATCAAAAACTTACACATTAGCAACCTTGTAAGGATTCGGTTACGAAAGAATCGCCATTACGCACTATTGCAATAGAATTTGATAAGGACTGGCGACTTGCATATCAATAGAGAATATGCATGCGGAATGAATAATAATAAGATAGTTACTGTACGAATCGAATCGAATCCATCGAATTACGATACAATACAGAAAATTAATAAATATGCTCAAAATATCCATATATGGTAATCCAGGGGAAAACGAATTGTTTATTGTTAAAGAGTAAAAAGTTGAATTATTTTTACATAATTATTATAACTATGTAAAAAAACAAAAATCATGATACAAAAATCATGTTTTTATTTATAATAATTATGTAAAAAAATTCTCATGTAATTGGTGTTCATCATCATCATCATCAGCCTGTGTCAGTCCACTGCTGGACATAGGCCTCTCCCATGGCACGCCACTGAGCTCGGTCTTCAGCTCTTCTCCTCCAATCCCTGCCCACTGCCTTACGAATATCATCGCCCCACCTAGTTACAGGGCGTCCTACACTACGTTTGCCGACACGCGGTCTCCACTCAAGAACCAGTCTGCCCCAACGGCCATCGGTTCTGCGACATATGTGACCTGCCCACTGCCACTTCAGCTTACTAATTCGCTGAGCTATGTCGGTAACCTTTGTTCTCTGACGAATAACTTCGTTCCGGATACGATCCCTAAGAGAAACTCCAAGCATAGCTCGCTCCATAGCTCGCTGAGCGACCTTAAATTGGTGGACAAGACGTACAGTGAGTGGCCACGTTTCGGCTCCGTATGTCATTACAGGCAGGACGCACTGATTAAAAACTTTCGTTTTTAGGCTTTGTGGTATCGGCGATGAGAATAATTGGTGTTATTGTATGTATTTTTGATTTATAAATAGTTTGAAAGCTTAAAAGCTATTTAATATTTTGAGAGTAATTGGTGTTATTGTATGTATTTTTGATTTATAAATAGTATGAAAGCTTAAAAGCTATTTAATATTTTATCTTTTGGTTCTAAAAGACTTACAAGTTTACGTACGCCATATGCCCATATGGGTGCTGCTATGTGTCAAAAGTTACTTGTAACAGAAAAAAGCACTGTAGTATTACCTAATAACCAAGCTGTGTGGTAAAAAAAGGGTCGACAATGCGCATGTGATACCCCAGGAGTTGCAAGCGTCCGTAGGCTACGGTGACCGCTTACCATCAGGCGGGCCGTACGCTTGTTTTCCACCGATGTGGTATAAAAATAACGTTTATTGAGGTCATACTTCAATGATCTTCATTAATTTTATTGGATTATCTAGGTATGACGTCATCCGACACTTCTAGCTAATATTTTTTGTTTTTCCCTTTCTGTATTGTGATTTGTAATAAACAGAAAGGGCAAAACAATGGCCGTAGCGAAATCCTTTCAATATTTTATCAACACGTGTCTTATATGTTGTTATATAATGAATTCGATTTTGTTTAATAACAGTCGATTGTTGTAGGCCGATTCAATCATTCGTGAAGTAAGACAGTGTAATATCACATCAAAAGCAGGGGATTGAAGATGAGTTGCTCAATCGACATGCGGACTAGGCTAGTAGTAGATCATATACGTGTGGTCTCCAGCAAATTAAGTCCAGCAGGGAAATTATGTAACTTTCCGAACGAGCGTTAGGGCTTATCCAATTATCTTTTATTCAAATAATGACACTTGGAAATGTCCTAACGTACGGTCACGATTGTTTAATTGTTGAGCTATTTAGCGCTTACTTTGCACTGGATACTTCGTAGCTTAACTATTAAAATAGGTACCTAAGTAACAAAATTACCTATAGTTTGACACCTAAATGGCTCAACAATTTCAGTCCATTGAGTGTACATTGCAAATGTTACTCTGTTGGAACAGTCTTTGCAAGTATGTAGATTAAGAATTAATTGAAATAGCAGTACCTATAGATTATATGTCTATGGCTATCGCTATAGTATGAAATGTGTAAAAGAGATCAATCATATAACTGTTATAAAGGATATTAAGACATAACTAACCTCGAAAAGTCTTAGAAGAAAACAAAGTTTATCACATTTTCCGAATCCTGGTTTTAGTTTAAGTCGTACCGAGGTTTTTCTTGTATATAACACTAACCCTTCCTTATCTGTAGCTAACTGAGCAACATTTGTTTTTTTACAGGTTACAAGCGATATCGTTAGCAATCGTGCTAGCGATACTCGACCAGACACGAGGCTTCACACTCCGCTACGAGTATGTGAGGCCCCACGATTTGACTGCGGAAGAGAGCAGTGCCACCGAGATGAGGCACGAGCTGAAAAGAGACATCTTCGATGATAACGACGAATACCATGTTGCGCCTATCGCTATTGCGATGCCGTTGATAATGACTACAGAAGCTACAGTTGATAATAAAGCGGGAATTATAAAAGAGACTAACAGTGACCGGGCAGAAACTATTGCCACTCCAAATGAGTCCAATGCAACCAGTACAGACGACGTTACAGGAAGTTCCTCTAACATTGATGAAGTAACAGTCCTCGTTCAGAACCCTGCACGTGTAGATCACATCCCCGTGTCGTCTACATCCACATCGATAACTCAAGAGGAAACAAGTACGGTTACTACTTCATCTGGCGTCACTAATAATTACGTTGATGACTCAGGTAATGAAACAACAAATACATATAAAGACTTCGAAAATACCATTTCTCCAAAAAATTATAATACTACTACCGAATTGCCCAATAATGGAACAACAAAAACAGAACTACCAAGCACTACTACCGACTTGCTCAGTAATGGAAGAACATTAACAGAAGTACCTAGCTCGGTTGATATTATAACAGAGTCGAGTAACGGCAGCGTTGAAACGACGCCCACGTGGAAAAAGTATACAAACATTGAAAGGCAACGTATCAATATTAGCGAAGAAACAGTGCTGCCATTGAACACTGAACGGGTTAGAGACTCGCTTAACGCTCATACTACTGAATCTCGAGTTAGTCTCGAAAAAGCGTTCGATTTGGCGCCGAATATACTATCGTTACAAGAATTGAAAAGCTATCTCATGGACACAACAAATTCCATACCAACAACTGATATGCTAAACATTGCAGATATGCCAAAGGGCACTATGAAATCGGTCGAAAATGGAACGAAAGAGCAGTCGAAAGCAACAGAAATTAGTTCTACAGAGATCGTATCAATGCGAGGAGGATATTTAGACCATACGAAGCCATTAATTGACGCTGTAATAACGACAACTGTAAACGCATCAGTAGCTGGGAACGAAATTGAAGTAGATAGTATGAATGTACCATATGATATGGACCATGACGAAAATGAAGATATACAAAATATGACGTCTCACAGCCAAATGGTAAGCAATTGAGAATTTTATACATTTAAAAGCATTTTATAACTATCCTCAGGTATAACAGTTAGCTATATAGACTAAATTATCAATATGGCAAACTTATACTGTTATACAAAAATAAAAAGTTTCTAACAATTACGCAGTACAACATTTACTAATTCTTATTTTTCATTTCAGGTAGAAGACGCGATGAAAGAAGAACTTTTAAAAGAAGCCCGGTTAGTCGATTCTTTACCATACTACACTACAAGTAAAAACCATAAAGTAAATGATGAACTCAATGAAATCACTCCTTCGCCCAGCGGACAAGTAAACCAGGTTGCTAACCACCAAACAGTTGAAGATCTGATAGTCAGGCCTATAAGTTACGACAAAAAGAATAATCTTTATACAGTTAGCCCCAACTATAAACCGCTTAAGAAGATTGAAGTTCAACCTTCGAAACCTTTTATGAGAGACCCAGACGACAACAGCTGGAGAAACGAAAGCCTCAGTTCACTAGGAATAGTTTTCAAAGGAAAAAACTCATCCAAGGCCTTTACGGAAGTACTAAAGAACAAAACGGAAACGGTTATGGGCAATTTACCAGAACCAGAGAAAGTACTGGAGAAAGTCGAGTTAAGAGACAGGCTTGAGAAAATAGCAGAGAAGAGAAAGTCAAGGAAGAAGAAGATTGACAAATTTGGGAATACCGAGTATGGGGACTATGAAGAAAACAGCTCAGGTGATATGCATTCGTCAAAGGAAAAATCAAGCGGTGCATCTGACCTTTCTTTGACGACATACATACCTCAAACTGCAACTAAAAAAAGCACAACGAAAGAACCTGTTACCGAACGTCCTATAAGGCCTAAAACTCATAAACCAAATGACGATTACGATGGGAAAGATGATTACACGGACTACATGACATTCCCTAACATAGACATCCTAAAGTCTACACCGCGACCAAGAGTCCAATGGCCGGTGACACAAAAGATGTTAGACAACACACAACCTATGAGACATTATTTGCCTGACAGGCAACCTACAGTGCAGTATTTCCCTCCGCGACCCAAAGCTACTACTGTCAAGACCAATAACTATCGTCACGACGATTACAAGGCGAAATTTCCTTTTTACGGGTACGTTCCACCGCAAAATGAGCCAATTGAAAAGAACGAGTACAGTAATAGAACTGAGAAAAACCCAAGAACTTACCTGACGGAGAAATATGCGACAGACGACCGAAGTCAGGCTCCTATTGAGAACGTGACTCCTGCAATCCAACACGTTGAATACAGACCAGTAGGCTCGACCGACGCCGGAAGCTTCTCTATTCGGCATTACAAAGATTTTCTAGAATCTGTAATCAAGGATACAGATTACGACAGAAACGGGCCGTATGGACCGACGCCTGAGATAGTCGACCGTGGGAAACCAGTGAAATCGGAGGAATATGACTACGGTCAGCGGAAGGAAGGCCTTAATACATTCGTGGATTCGTTCAATCAAAATCACGAACGATTCAAGGCTGACTTTCCGGTGCTATTTAACACTAGTATAGTGCATGGGTCGGAGAGCGGAAACGTTCTGGCTTCCTCTAGTGCCATGTTCAAGCGATTGTACAACGTAGCACAGGTAGGCCAAAGGGAGGCATTTGCTTTCAGTAACAAGCCTTTTGACCCGAACTGCGATAACATTACGGTAGAATTGTCCCCTGCATACGAATTGCACTACTTTGTTCCCGAGCAGGAAGAAACTGAGGATCATACTTTGCCATATGGTTACAGAGCGTAAATAATCCCAAGACTTCTGATTAGGTTGAACCTTGAAGATCGGAAAAATATGATTAATTGCTCACACGGCACAGGTACTCCAAATGTTACTCAACTCAAAACGGTTATTATTCTTATGTGTGCCGATTTCGTCATTACGATCCCGGGTAAAATGATATGGCATTATGTTGAAACCAATTGTAGAGTACTATTAAGTTAGAGGGGCTACCAGGAACACCTAACCCCATATTATGGTCTCTTTACCGAGTGGCGTCAGAGACTGACGGATGGTTTAGCTTGTCGTCTATGCCGCGTTAAAAGATACCATCTTAAGCCCCAGATGTTTGTATGTCCCCTTTGCTCATAATAAACAGCGCGATAGCGTTGAAGGCATTCGGGAATCGACCTTCGATTGTTGCAGTTTTAGCCCAGTCCTCTCGCACATAAAAAGGTGGGCGTTATTTTTAAAGGTATTAAATGCCACGAAGAGGTGGTTCTCCTAACGCTCAAAAAGGGTTTGTAGATTCTGGAGGAGGTAAAAAACTAATGTATAAAAAGGGAACACAAATAATAAATATATCATAGGTAGGCATTATTAATCAGGACTGATCTTGAAACAGAGAGTTGATTAAGGATTAAGTTCAATAAAATAAAAACTAAACAAATATGTGCATTCTAAATTCAATCTTAGGTTAATAAATAAGATTGAGAATAGAAATAGTTATTTAAGGTTAGATTATTACATTATTGAACGTTTACGAGAGATAAGAGTATTATATAATAATTTATTACAAATAAGTTAAACTCTTAAGGTCGTTTGCCAAAGTGAAACTATAGTTAATACTATGTACTGTTATACTGTGTTAGGATAAGTTTTTACAAGTTTGTATATATGTAGTTCATACTAAGGTTAGTTTAACCTCTTCACCGCCACAGTACATTTCGTAAGTTGTGTCTTACACGCCAAAGTCACAGAGTAAACAACCGAAAATGAACCTTACTTGGCAACACCTACGTCTTACATCGACTAGATATGAAGTCATGGCGTGTGGCGCATTAAATGTATTGACTTCATATCAAGTCAATGGCGGCGAAAAGGTTAAATAAACAATTATCACCGAACTAATACGGATGACTAAGAAATTGTAGTGATAATTTTATTATAAATAAACGAAATGTGTAACAATTCGTTATTTTATTTGAAAACTAACAGTCACAAAGTATTACAATTTGTTGACTTTGCCCTAAGGTTGAATGGTAGAGAATGCTTATGGCATTAAGTCCTTCTTTTGTACGATAATTTTTACTTTTTGTGCAATAAAGATTAAATAAATAAAATACTGCTCTAAGGCTCTTTTTGGACATCAATGGGTGACTTTGGTGAGTTTAAAACTTTACCTCCCGGCCAGTTTATAAATGCGGGCGCTACTGGTAAAATAAAACAAAAACATTTTACTTTTTAAAATACCATTTTATTGACATTTTTATTTTAGAATAGTATGCAAACATCACTCGATCGTTCGAACAATCGCCACAGGCTAAACGTCATTTGAGCATAAAAATACAATAAAATAACTAATATGCATCTGCGACGAGAAATGCAGAACTGGATGAATAAATAATCATTATAATACAAAATTAACTCATTAAATGACATTTCTACAAATGAACACAATCCTCTTTGGATAAAACAAAAAATCCGATTACAATTATATACAAAAAAAAAATGCTTTTCAATTACATTTTTAGATGTGTCCATTTTTTACTTTGTGCTGAATTCAATTGACACTGTCAACAAGATGTTTGTCAATGTTTTTTCTAAAATAAGACTTTGGAGTACGTGAAAAAATCTATTACTTTTGACAATATGCTGTGAATCATTTAAAAATCGGAATATATTTGAACATGATCTGAGCATCTCGGTCTTAAATTCATATGACACTTCTAGTCTGTTATACTCATATCTTCATTGACAATTTTTTTTCCTGATCTGAAATGACTCGTGTAACTCGTGTTCATAGCTAAACAGTCATCTCCCGGCGAAAAAATTAAACAATTGCATTCGTTTATAATGAGCCCGTGGATCCCAGGGACCGGAAGACGACGAGATAGCTCAGAGTAGAGCACTTAACAAAGCAAATAGTCTTGTTGAAAAATGGTCTAAAGACAATCATTCCATGTTCTTTTTAAATAATTAAATGATTAAGACCATAACAGAGATTCGAATTCCAATACACAAAATTAACATTTTTACAGTTTACAAACTTTACTATGAAGCGTCGGTCTACGAATTTTGTTGATGCGTTTAGGTCAATATTCTAGAAACGATACGCCAATGGAATGAACGAAACGAATGACATATCTTTCATTATAAGTATTATAACCATTTGGAGATAATTATGACATCAATTTCATTCATTCGTTCACTCCATTCGCTTTAAAGTTCATGAATTCCTTATTACTTATGATCACGATACGACTTCAACAAGGCTATAGATACCACATTAAGCTTCATAGTCAAGTATGTAAATTGCATTCGGATATCCCGGAATTTGAATTATGTCCGATGGAATTCGAATTTCAAATTTAGCCATAGACTAAAATAAAAAAAGCGTAACAGCATAGATTATGGGTAGGGTTAAACATCGGCTTACATTATGGTAGGTACATTACTGAATACAATATAATCATTTAAATATAGTTTTATAGCTAGAAGCGTTTATTTACAAGGACACGACACTTTACTCGCTAGAAACCTGCCTCCCGTTGGTGACCTGTTGTCTTTGATCTTTGAAAAAAAAAATTACAAAAATGATTTAATCATCGATTTTAATAGTCTACAGTCATAACCTAAATGAAACAGTTTTTTTTATAAGATTATAAATAAACTGATCAATAGATGTCGCCACAAGATTATAATCGTCATTTTACAACCGAAACTCACTAGTAATGTTATTTATTACTCTTAGAAACCTCGTATCTTGGCACTCAATCGAAACTGAGATCCGAGCTTTTGTTGTCCAGCCCATGAAAAGTTGAACAACCTTTCTATCAATCTGTAGAGTTGCTCATAAACGTTTTTAATTCGAAAATTAACTATCTCACGGACAGTCAACAGTCATTTGCTACCAAGTGAATTTTGGTTGTCAATCTACAATTATTTTACTACATCATAACTAGATGTCGCTACGTAATTCCATTATACAAGTAATTCGCTTACCCATTCCTAGATGTCGCCACATTTCAAAGGCCAAAGACAACAGCCCCCCCCTCAAATTCAAACCTACATCATTACATTAGCCAGTCTTTCGTTTATTACGCTACGCTACTTACGCCACTACGTCGCTCCACAACCTCACAGAAAACTTACAAACTCACTTGTTTTGCGCAATAATGATAAATACTAGTTGATAAGTTGGAAGAAGCCCCTTAAAACTAAATATGATGTAATGAAATGAAATGAATTAATTTATTCTTCAATTTAGGCATATTACATGCACTTATGAATGTCAAAAAGCTAGCACTGGTTCATAAAATAAACCTCTGCCTCGAGAAGAACCGGCGTAAGAAACTCGGCGTATTTTTTTGAAAACATAGACCAGTGGATTATTCATCAATACATTTTAATATACAGCGGCAGTACAAGTTCCGGGTGATTCCTTGATTTAAGTAACTTTTTTTAAAGTTAATTAGTAAGTATTTGTATATATTGTGACATCAGACGATGCTACGAATTCAACAACAAGATCTGATCATATGAAAAGGTTATTTATATTCCATTATTATTATTTTTCTCATCTCGTATTTGGTAATACGAACGTATACAGTTTCGATGTTTTCTTGTGGAACTACACATTGTAAATACCTATTGTTATTTCTTCCTCCTTTTTTTGTTGTTTACCACTCAGATTTGGTAGTGTAAGTAGTATCATTGTACCCAATAAGCATATTTTGAGAAAAATTACTGACTGTTGAGTTTCTTTCGGCGTTTCTTCTCGCTAGTGGTCTCTTGAGAAACGCTAGTAGTTTTTGACTTGTAAAAGTGCCATTGCGGCCTACTTGCAGAATAAAATTCATTTATTTAATTGGGGAAATCGTCCAGATTGCTCATATTTCTCTTTTATTATTAATAATTAAACATAACTAATTGATAAGTGGCTATTTAATGTTGCCACACATCCTTCAGTATCTTCAATTATATTCATGTTGGTATTTAAGTTTAATAGCTGGAAAAAATACATCACTATTTAATATAATTTTCACGAGCTGGCAGCTTCCTCGCTCAACGCTTAAGCATTGCGATTTAGAGAGGAAATGCTGCCAGCATCCTTGATACCATGCCTATTTTAGAATTAGACTTTTAGTTTTTGTTTTATGCAGTTATTGATCACTTAATAAAAAATATTTTTTTTTTTTTCATTTATTTTATTCCATAATTTTTTTTTTTATAACTTAATGTGCCCTTCATTATTTTACGTTACCAATATAGTCACATTTTCATCGAAGTTAGGGATTAATTAGTCCTTTACTAGCAAATATGGGAGTGCGAGAGGGACGAATGTCATACAATTGTTGACACATAAAACTTTTCTTACTTTATCCAATATTTTCTAAAGCGTTATTTAAATTATAGATCGTACCTGCTGAACAAATTGATAAAACACCGAGCGTTATTTCGGGGCATTCACTTTCAACCATAATATTTATCATTTTACGCATATACGGACGCTTTTATCGAAGTTTCATAACATATAGTTTGACTATGCAGTTTCAATGTAGTGATTCTATATAAATCTCCAAGTAATTATAAACATATTTTTCAAGATAGAAAACAAATCTCATGTAAATAAATTCGCAGGTAAGATAATATGTCTTATAAAAAGTCCAATGAAAACACTATTTTATCTATGATTTGAATGTTAAGAAATGAAAATTATATAATGTCATATATATTTTCTATTGCATTTATTTAATCTAAGCGCCGAAGTTACCCTTACGGACACTAGATGGCGATACTGTTCAAATAAAATGTTTGTATAGTAGGACCAGAATCAAAGTGGCGTTGGAGCCATAAACCACTATGCCTGTTCTCTCGTTCGCACGCTTCAACTCGACTCGTAAGCGACCGAAAGATCCGACGTGATGATCTATAACTCTATCGACGCCAGATTTTGACCTTACTATAGCTATTGCATATTGAGATATCTACACTTTTGAAGTAACCAATATAATCTAGCGTTTCAAACATTGCTAAGACCACTGTCGCCATCTAGGTAACACAAATATAACTTTAAAAGCAATGGAAGTCAGTTTATAATTTTAAAATGAAATTGGAGGGATTTCTAAAGGTTCACATTGGCACCTAGTATTTTTGGCACCACTAGCAAATCGAAAACCAAGCTATATATAAAAAAAAAACAAGCACCAAATCATAACAAAAGAAAATAGGAACATCGTGACGTTCCAGAATGTTCAAATTTCCGACAAGATCCTGATGGAACATAAGTCTTAACACTTAGAAATAAGATTGATTTCAGTTATTAACTGAGTAAAATATTTCATTTGTAAAAAAGTTTAGTGACTCGAAATGACTTGTCGGAAAACAAAAGTGTTAACAAATTCACAATGGTGTACAATATACCTAGCACCGCTATTTAAATATATAAATTAAAGCAGAACAAATTTGTATAAATGCAACATCACACGTCGAATTGACCTGAAACTGCCATTTTTAAAGTTGGCAACACTGATTTACATTTTATTTTATAATGTTTGGAGTGAAAAGCTAAGCAAAACGCAGTGGTGCCAACCTCATAATAAACAGTAGTCTAGTGATATGTAAATAAATTTCAAAAATAAGTAGGCTGCAAATTTAAACAATTTAATACCTTAATGCTATATAGTGAGTATGTTCAATTTTCCGTATACTTACAAAACCACATCCATAAAGCTCTAGAGGAAGCCTCACTATACAAATATTATAAATAATGTAATGGTTTTTTTTTTAATTAAATATTTTTTTAAATATCATTTACACATTCATACAAATCTTATGCTAAAGCATTCTCGATGTTCAGACTAATCACTATGAACCTTTCCGAGTTTTCGCTATAATTTATACAAAATTTTCTATATTTTATACAATTTTGAAAGCGCACCAATTGGAAACTATTATTTTCTATGTTACATTGTCAGGGCATACAATATTGATTATATTGGATACAAGCTAGATGGCGCTAGTGACTTTGTTCTAATATTTTGCTATAAATGTCGCTATAAATATCGTGGCTCCAAAGACAAATCAAGTTGGAAAAGCAAAATTGTATATTCTAACATAGAGTTAATTAAAAATAAATTTAATTCGCATCGGAATAAGATTCACAATCGACTAGCAAAGGGGTTAATGCACGGTTTGATCACGATACTTAGCCGTTATATCACACTAATGCACATTTTGAACCAACGTTGGGCCAACATTGGCGCGCTGACTAGCTAAGACCATACGAATCCAGTGTAAGCGGTCATTATCTTTAACCTATTGAAAGCCGGGCGTCGGAAAAACGAAGTTCGAATATCTCCCTCTCTGTCGCACTTGCTAATTCGTGCGATAGAGAGGGAGATATTCGAACTTCGTTAGTTTTCGGTTCGCGGTAGCCCCTCATGCCGCTGAACCCACAGACGTCAGCGGCAGTCCAAATTTAACTGTTCAAAAACTATGAAACACAACTCCTGGAATCCTTTTATGATGTATGGCATTATTACTATGTCTCTGGCTTTCGGGGCGCGAATTTCTTTTGACGTCTACAGCCGTCCCTGGCTGTGAAAGGGTTAAAAGTGAACTTTAAATTCATACGGTTAAGGTTAAATATGAATGTTAGTTCTAAAGAATGACCGTTACTCTGAACACTTGACTTGAAATCAACAGGGACTTTAAAATTTCTAATAAACTTCTAAATGGATATATATGCCCCATTTGGATCACAAAGTTTCAGCGGATTTTCTAAAAGTTTCTGTACCCATTTTGATTCCGCAAGCATATTTAGAATATGTCTAAGACGGATTTTGAAATGCAATTGTGATTTTGTGACCATGTGCGATTACGCGGACGAATCGAGATTTCGTAAGAAATAAGCAGTATTGATTTTACATTTATATATATATACAGGGTGTCCCACGGCTATGCCACATGGAGGGAAAGTACCTTGAATATTGTAGATGGAACATTTTACTGAAAGAAGACATTTTTTTAAATTTAAAAACAATTTAAACTGCATTCACAGATATTTAAATAATAATTAAACCGTGAACCGGGAATCGAACCCGTTACACAAGAAAAATAATTACCCTGTAGATTTATCATACAAATCGAAAGGCTTCATCATATGGATTATTTTTTGCTAAATAACATAGTATCAGAAATAAAAGGAAGACTATGAATTTTAACATTTTTAATACAAAATTAATCAATTTATCACGTGTAACGGGTTCGATTCACGGTTCAACCATAAAAATATTTAAATATCTGTGAATGCAATTTACAATGTTTTTGAAATTGAAATAATGTCTTCATTCAGTAAAATGCTCCATCTACAATATTTAAGGTACTTTCCCTCCATGTGGCATAGCCGTGGGACGCCCTGTGTATATATCTTTTGAACTTAATAGATAAACAAGAAACATTAATAGGACAATTGTCATCTGACATGATTGGCCGATAATTTCCTCCGTCATTATTTGAAATCCGAACTTCGTATCGCAACGTTCCTTTCACTCTCGTGTTATATCCTATATGAGTGTAAGGGACGGCACGTTACGATGTTCAGAGTACGCCCTCAGGAACGTAAAGCGAATTGTCAGTTTCAACTGACAGTTGAAAAATAATCCTGAAAATTCGACCTCCACATAAAGTCTCATAAAGTCTATTACCGTTTTCTATAAACACTTTAAAAACCTAACAAGTTATTGAATTACCTTCGGATTTTGTTTAATAATAGATAACGAAATAAAAGCCATATTGTAAATTATTTTTCTCAAATATGCAATGAAATATTGACGTTATGTTCGTTATAACAGGCTGTGAAATGTCAAGTTTCGGGTACGGCCCATAACGGGATTTCATACAACATTGCCGGCCTACCGGCAAAGTATTTTTTGTAATAAAAGACGACGCCGGCCGCCGGCTGCTGCAGCGCGTGTTATTATTACTGAATCCTTATAATTTAATTTCGAGTATTCTTATAATTTTAAAATTTCATTGCGTTTTTTGAGAAAAGCACTATATTACCTAGCCGCGATTAGAACAGTATTAGAGTTGACAGTTTTTTCATATATTTACGTCAGTGTATATGAAATGACAGCTATTTCGTGTGTAAATAATCCCGGTCTTGTAATACAAGCCTCCGCGCGAACAGATTGTCAGCCTCGTATTTCTAGATGGCCTCGTTAACACACGGCCATCTATAACTACACGGCCGTCAATCCCCTGCTTCGCGGCCTCTGCAGTAATGTACTAAATAGCAATTCCTGCTCAATCCATACGAAATCTCAATATGTATCCCGCGTCCCTTCTAATTACGACAACTGTTACAAATATCTATATATAACACTTACATATACAAAGATTTGACTTTAATTCATTCGTATGAAAAATACACAATTCGGCGATACAAAATCTCTTCATAAGACCCTATACTATAGCCGATAACTTTTACAACGTGGATCATTAGAAAATGATTATAGTATTCATAAAATAAAATATTTTAATAAATATTTGTGGACAATCATACACAAATCGACCTAGTCCCAAACTAAGCAAAGCTTGTACTATTGGGTACTATAGGCGACGATATACATAATTATATAGATAAATAAAAACTTAAATACATAGACAGACTCGAGAACAAATATTCGTGCTCATCACACAAGTAAATGCCCCCTTGACCGGGATTCGAACACGGGACCTCCAGCTTCGTAGGCAAGGTAACTAACTATGGCAAGCAGATAAGGTCTAACTAACTGTACAGTTAATATTATTTGCAGAATAAATGTTTTCATTTTGATTTGATTTTGAAGCAACGGTTTCCTCAAGATATTTTCCTTCCCAGAAAAGTCGAAGCACCGAAGAAGTATCAGAGATAATTAACCTCTTGCCTGTGTCTGGTAAGGATCAGTACAATCGAAAATTAACTCTATGACAAAAAGGAACAAGAGTTAATTTTCGATTGTACTGATCCTTATCAGACACAGGCTAGAGGTTAAATACGATTTTAATGATTTTATTTCGTTAGATTGTTTTGTGTTTACATTCACTGTGAATGTACTATCACTGTAATATCAAGAAATAGTATGCTACTTTATCAACTTGGTATTAAAAAATTAACCTTATTAGTAACTACACAAGGTTCAGTTGTAACACGAAAACTAATGACCAGTATTGTAAAAGTCAATCGGCTAACATTATATAAAAAACTGCGTAACTACTAAGCGAGTACGTTTTATGACAGCGAGTGAGCGTAACGACATAATGCTTCTTTATTCAGTGTTGTGTTAGTTAGGACCAGGTTGAGGTGCCACGAAAGTTTTCCCTCTCTGTCACACTTATGTGCAAACTTGCAAGTGCGACAGAGACGAAAAATCTCGATTACTGTTCGCGGTAGCAGCCTCAAATTAGTTATTATTGGTTACTTTTTAGCTTTTTTGTCTTCGAATCACTAGAATTCTATTCATTTCCATAAATAATAAAGATGTCCGCCAAACAAGAATTAGTTTTATGACGTTTTTTTTCAAAACTGACGCATAAACATTATATGGTACACTTTTTTCTTTCAAAATGAATAGTATATTCGTGATTGTGAAACCCAAAAATTACCCAAGTATATAAAAAGTTAAGACGAAAGTCTTTGATCAGTGTGTGTTGCCAGTGATGACATATGGTACGGAAACGAGGTCGCTCACCATGGGCCTTTTAAGAAGGCTCAAAGTCACTCAGAGGGCAATGGAGAGGGCTATGCTGGGAGTTTCTCTGCGTGATCGCATCAGAAATGAGGCCATCCGTAGTAGAACCAAAGTAACCGATATAGCCTTTCGAATCGCTAAACTTAATTGGCAGTGGGCGCGGCACATTGCATGTAGAACCGATGGCCGTTGGGGCCGGAAGGTTCTCGAGTGGCGACCACGGAC
This sequence comes from Epiblema foenella, assembly GCA_963556455.1. Classification (NCBI taxonomy): domain Eukaryota; kingdom Metazoa; phylum Arthropoda; class Insecta; order Lepidoptera; family Tortricidae; genus Epiblema; species Epiblema foenella. Next base: position 21,767,272 of record OY747104.1, read on the forward strand.
CGGAAGGCGCAGCGTGGGTAGGCCCCCCACAAGGTGGACTGATGACCTGGTAAAGGTCGCGGGAGTCCGCTGGATGCGGGTGGCGCAGGACCGGTCATTGTGGCACTCTTTGGGGGAGGCCTATGTCAAGCAGTGGACGTCTTTCGGCCGATATGATGATGATGAAAAAAAGTTAAAGGTACACTGGAAACTGAAAATGCCCATAAAAGAAACAAGATGTATTTAGGCTAACACGCCGCCCTACTCTCATTAACCTAGGTGCATCGGAAGTATTAAAGAGGTTGATTAGCAGAACTGGTGGTTAACTGGCGGAGGATCCAGTCATTAAATAATAAATAAATAAATAAATATTAGAGGACAATCTTACACAAATCGAACTAGCCCCACAGTAAGCTCAAGAAGGCTTGTGTTATGGGTACTAGACGACGATATATTTAATAGATATAAATACTTAAATACATAGAAAACATCCAAGACTCAGAAACAAATATTCATGCTCATCACACAAATATTTGCCCTGACCGGGATTCGAACCCAGGACCGTCAGCTTCACAGGCAGGTGCACTACCCATTAGGCTAAACCGGTCGTCAAAGTCAAGTCATTACTAAGGTATTTGGATAAGTACCGCAAGCGTTATACCCGCTGCACTTTTAAGGAATTTATTCAAGTATAATTGCGATAATACATAAAGTTTGAATGCGAATAGAAAGCTATACAGGGTGTTACTAAAATGGTATGTAAAGCGCTTGAGGCAATAATCGGTATCGAATTGAATTCCGATAATCACTTTCCTAGGCAACTTTAAAAAAATACATTCATATAAAAATAATATAACACTTTAAGGTTGCTCCCCTCGTAGGTAAAACGTCCCCACCGTACTATGTCGTTGACCTATCGGCATTTCTTTGACTTGTGCCGCTACAACCTACTAATCTACGAAATCAATTCATAAAGTAAGCCAACAAATACGCCAGTGAAGCCGGACCTCTAATTACCCCTAGTTGTTATACGGTTCGGGGGGTCAAGTTAAACTAGCAGAGGCAAATCGAGACTCATTGTAAATCACATCGGCAGCAAGTTAGTGTAATAGGGCGGCGTCTTTTATAAGCGAGATAAAACCTACGCAACAGGGGTTAGCAACTTTATGTAAAATGTTATTAATGTTATTTATATACACGAGTTTTTTTATAGTATATTCGATACGGCTTATTGTCTTAAGATATTCATATACCATTTTTGTAACACCCTGTATATTCCATCTTCCTATTCACATTCAAACTTCATGAATGTATCCCAACTGTACTTGAATAAATTCGTTACATAAAAGTGCAGCGCGTAAAATACTCGTGGTCCTTACACATTTTGTGGGCTAGCATAACATGCTATCAAGTCTTACAACCAACCAATTTAATTTCTGAGCCACTTCGTACATTGTCACACTCAAAATCAATACGAAATCCGCTAGATATCTCATATTAATATCACTGTGACAAGGTACGAAGTCGCACAGAAATCAAATTGGTTGACCGTACCTCGCGCTACTCAGCGATTCCTATCTCGCTCGAATTGTGCGAGTTAAAAAGAGGAGAGTAGATTTATCTCTACTAGCGTCGCGTAGCCCCGCTAACTACAAAAGCCTTGAACGCATAATTTAGTTATTTCGTGACATTGACAACTTCAAAAACAAATGAAGGGCGGGGTTTTTTTATACAACATTGAACGCAATTATGCTTACGGCCTGCTGATAAGAAAATACCGTATGGTTCTCTTGAGAGTCCAGAAGAATTCCAATAAATTGTGTTTCCGACCCTATATTGATTTAAGGCAAGGCATTCACAGATCTGATGAAAATACTGAAGTTTGACCTTCCAGTGTGAAGAAATAATGTAGAATTACAATACACAAAAATTACAGTAGACTGAAAAAGAAACGAAGAAAAGAAATAACCGAACAAAATATTGAAAAATTCCTTGGTAACTGTCAAGAAATCCTAAATATCATAGTAAAAATAGACTTTAATGCTGCAGATCGCGTAATTATCAACGACAGTGATACGTTTTTTTTTACAAAAACGATAGCTTTTCTATTGTTCTAAGGAAATAACCGGATAGTTTTTTTATAAGTGATTCAGTGTTCCAACAATAAATAAAAATGTACTGAATTGACGACCGCTTTGGCCTAGTTGGTAGTGACCCTGCCTTCGAAGATGGAGGTCCGGGGTTCGAATCCCGGTCAGGGCATTTATTTGTGTGATGAACACCAATATTTGTTCCTGGGTCTTGGATGTTTTCTATGTATTTAAGTATATATTTATCTATATCGCCACTTAGTACCCATAGTTCAAGCTTTGCTTAGTTTGGGACTAGGTTGATTTGTGTAAGATTGTCCAAAAATATTATTATTAAATATTTACGAAATTACGCGCAGAGCTTCCGTAGAGAGCGGGATGGTTAATTGCAAACTCACGCGTGTTAGAGGGGGTCGTTTGCACTGGAATGGCCTTGCCTTAAGGATTTGTTTGAAGTGTGGTGATGTTGGAAACTCATCGTGTCTCTTAGCTACTAATATAGAATTCGGTTAAGGTGTACTTTGTTTAATAGTAAGAAACAGCTGTCCCATATTACGAGATTTTAGTTTCTAGTAACACCGTTTATGGGGGTTACTAGACCAATCCAAAAATTAAGCTTTGTGGCCCTTAACTTTTGATGTGTCCACCGAAAAGACGCGAACCTAAATCTGACAATGACCATTTAAGTTTTTATTTTAGCTGTCCCATATTATGTGATTTAAAAATAAAAACAAATGGTCATTATTAGATTTAGGTTCGCGTCTTTTCGGTGGACACATCAAAAGTAAGGGCCACAAACCTTAATTTTGGATTGGTCTAGTAACCCGCATAAACGGTGTTCCCGTAACTATAAATCCACGTAATAAAAACATAACTTACATGTACATAAGCCGTTAACTATTAACCACCGTGTGGACAACTTTTGTTTTTACAACTGACGATGACCATAAAAATACAACTACAGTAAAAAACAAATAATACGGTGTACTACTGTAATTGTCAACTGTCATATTTCTGAAATATTCGCCCGGAATCTCCGCTCATTAACCACCAATCACATAAATATAAAGTAAAGCTTAAAGGTGTCCGACATTAAATAACTAGTGATAACCTAGAGATAACATTCACACGCCAATCCAAAGCGTCGTTGGACCACTGTTTCAAGTGCAAAAATGACAATAAGTAGCCCTTATTTCAATGCAATAAGGTCGCTAATTGTCAAATCTGTTTACGTACTCACTACGTCTGTTTAACGACATTTTAAAACGAGCCGAAGGAGAGGGCGATAAATATGCGATCGGAGGCTTTCTTTAACACCCTTTTTGAGTACATTTCACATCTCTTCCTGGCCAGGAAGTGGTAATTGCCACTTTACGGCCAAATTTGACGTAAACTATATGAAACAGGATCACGTCTAAACGGTACCACTTGACAGCCCATGGCAACATATAGAAACACGCTATACAATAATACAATAATAGTCATTATGACCATGCCATAAGGTTGCTATACAATTTAGGATCACCAGCCCACTTGGTACCAGCCCAAGTCTCCATGGGTGTCGTCAAGTGGTAAGGTTCAGTGGGCTTAGGACTTGACACACACCGCTATATTAGGCATTCTTTTACGTATCCAAATATAAGATAGCTTAATGTACACCAAACTCCGCCTAACGCCTAAGTTACTAAGGGTCATATTTTAATAAATCCAGTTTATAGTTGTTCGTTTCTATAAAGAAATGCGGGAACATCACATCTTTGGGCCGTGAGTTTGCTACGGTTTACGAAAATTTATTTACTTTTTAACCTCTCGAGTCCCAAGGAAGAACCAAATTGTACAATGGAATGTCAAGTCAAATATGAAAGGAATAGAGTTTCATTTGGTTTGTATCGTTTGAATTTAGAGCAAATAAAGATATTCAAATCTATAATCCGTTTCATTTGGTTCAAATTCCATTGCTAGTCTTCTTGTATGCGGTCTCAGGAGGTTAAAGTTTCTCAAGCGGATGCGTCAGTTAACGAAATTACAATCTCCAATCAAAGTGAAAAATTTATCGCCACAGGTGGCATTTGAACCAACCAACCAACCCAAGACCTCTGGAATCCATCCATTGCTCTTAACCAACTGAGCCACCGTAGGTATCCCTTCTGGGTCAATCTTGTGAGGACCAGAGGTCGTGGGTTCAAATCCAACCTGTGGCGATAATTTTTTTTTTTCACACCTGCTATTCAGAAAAGAGTTATTGTTGCCTTCGAATGAGGGATGAAAGATGTACTTCTCTTCCCTCATTTGAGGGCAACAATGACTCTTTTCCTCATAGAAGGTGTGAAAAGCAGTATGTGACACGGTAGCAAAATTATTTCCGTTTTCGGCGTAAACACTTGAATCCCACGCTACGCTCAAGATTCTACTTTAGAATCCCTCGCCGTAAATATATCATTTTGCTCCCTTGAGACACAATCTACTATTTATCACTTGATTGAAAATTGAGATTTATTTATTCTGAAAAACCTCGCCGAACTAAATTCACAGGCTCTTAACTTATATGAAAGCTGATATGTGACATCGAAACATATATATGTAACAAAGAGAGTACAAGTTTATCATGTACATCGAAATGTCTTCTGTCATGTTCGATAATTTAGTTATAAGATGTGATGAGCAGAATTGAATACATTTTTGTAACTTAACGTGCGCTAAAAACATACGAAACTATATGCTAGTTTGTCCTCATAAGGCAATAGGCGTTTAAAGTGTTTGTGAATGAATATATCTATATGCTCCATTCGCTCTGCATCCCGCCGGGAAACCACTGTGTTACTCCTAAGGCTCCTTAGTTTCCCATGATATTTCAGAGATGGCCGTTGAGATCGGAAGGTTGGGTAGGCCCCCACAAGGTGCACTGATGACCTGGTAAAGGTCGCGGGAGTCCGCTGGATGCGGGTGGCGCAGGACCGGTCATTATGGCGCTCTTTGAGGGAGGCCTATGACCAGCAGTGGACGTCTTTCGGCTGATATGATGATGATATTTCAGAGAATATCTATACACTTCGACCTTGTGGCTGTAACAGGATAGTTGGTTACGTAACGTGTCAGTCACGTTATAAAAACCTTACAAAACGTTATGTAATCCTCTGCACTGCTAGCACAAGATGGCGCACGAGCTATCCGTCTCTTTTTGGTTTGTACAAGAAGAAACAGACGAATCGTTTATCGCGCGGCAAGACAACTCGTGCGTAGTCTTGTGCTAGCCGTGCTGAAATAATGATATATCGTTCGTCAATTACTGCCTTCTTGTCATGTCGATGTTTTCCTATGGTTTAGAGCGTGAGCGAGAAGAAGCTGTCGATAGCTATCCCTGTCTGTCGAGTCACGAAGGTCTTGGTCGGTGGAGGTGTAACGGACAAGACAACATATGTATTATAGTTAGCGGAGCCGTTATAAAAGGGATAAGATTTAATTCTCAATCAAATTGCGAGAAAGTTCCACAAAAGTATACATTAATTGCATAATTAGTCTTCAAAGTTGAAGACTATTATTATTGTTATTATAGTTGAGTTGAGTTGTTGTTGAGGTGAAGACGGGGCATTTTCTGTCCCTTTTCTGTGTCTTTGTCACGGATATAGATTGCTTTCTCTAACTAGCACATTCAAACAAGCTATTTTTGAGATATTAGAATAGGATTTTCACCATTTGAGTCAAAAACCCCTATTGCCTTATGAGACGACAATGTACATACGAGCTAGTTTCGAATGTGTACACGGTGGTAGTTGTATCGGGCAACAGGCGGGTGTTTGCGGCGGCACTAGCTGGCTAATTGTGCGCGGGCGCCGAACGAGCTGCGCAGTGATTCCTCCATGAGCCGGCATAGCTTGTCGCGGTCCGACTGTGGACAGATCACACAACATATTATACCACCACATTGTAATAAAAAAAAACAATAAAACAAAATACTGTTGTATATGTGTGCTCACGCACACCACCAGCCATGTTGACCTACGAATACACGTCAGTACGCTAACAGCAAGCAGTGGTTTCACTTGTCCCCTCTTACGTATCTATCAGTGGTGGCGTGGTGTGGTGGAATACAGTGGAATCCGGATAAAGCGACAGTCAAGAGACCGGTGATATTACGTCGCACTAACAGAACGTCGCACAAAACGGACTGGTTTACTTTGAAAATGTTTGGTATGAAATCTAATGTGTGGTGTGCGCGACACGCGACACGTCAACTGCCGGTTCATCTTGTATGTATGTATGTATGTATGTATGTATGTGTGACTGACCTCGTGTATGAACCCTAGCTGCACCAGCTCGTGCGCGAGCGCGGGCGCGGAGTCGCGCCGCGACACGCAACACGTCAGCTGCCGGTTCATCTTGTATGTATGTATGTATGTATGTATGTGTGACTGACCTCGTGTATGAACCCTAGCTGCACCAGCTCGTGCGCGAGCGCGGGCGCGGAGTCGCGCCGCGACACGCAACACGTCAGCTGCCGGTTCATCTTGTATGTATGTATGTATGTATGTATGTATGTGTGACTGACCTCGTGTATGAACCCTAGCTGCACCAGCTCGTGCGCGAGCGCGGGCGCGGAGTCGCGCCGCGACACGCAACACGTCAGCTGCCGGTTCATCTTGTATGTATGTATGTATGTATGTGTGTGTGACTGACCTCGTGTATGAACCCTAGCTGCACCAGCTCGTGCGCGAGCGCGGGCGCGGAGTCGCGCCGCGACACGCAACACGTCAGCTGCCGGTTCACCTTGTATGTATGTATGTATGTATGTATGTGTGACTGACCTCGTGTATGAACCCTAGCTGCACCAGCTCGTGCGCGAGCGCGGGCGCGGAGTCGCGCCGCGACACGCAACACGTCAGCTGCCGGTTCATCTTGTATGTATGTATGTATGTATGTATGTGTGACTGACCTCGTGTATGAACCCTAGCTGCACCAGCTCGTGCGCGAGCGCGGGCGCGGAGTCGCGCCGCGACACGCAACACGTCAGCTGCCGGTTCATCTTGTATGTATGTATGTATGTATGTATGTGTGACTGACCTCGTGTATGAACCCTAGCTGCACCAGCTCGTGCGCGAGCGCGGGCGCGGAGTCGCGCCGCGACACGCAACACGTCAGCTGCCGGTTCATCTTGTATGTATGTATGTATGTATGTATGTGTGACTGACCTCGTGTATGAACCCTAGCTGCACCAGCTCGTGCGCGAGCGCGGGCGCGGAGTCGCGCCGCGACACGCAACACGTCAGCTGCCGGTTCATCTTGTATGTATGTATGTATGTATGTGTGTGTGACTGACCTCGTGTATGAACCCTAGCTGCACCAGCTCGTGCGCGAGCGCGGGCGCGGAGTCGCGCCGCGACACGCAACACGTCAGCTGCCGGTTCATCTTGTATGTATGTATGTATGTATGTGTGTGTGACTGACCTCGTGTATGAACCCTAGCTGCACCAGCTCGTGCGCGAGCGCGGGCGCGGAGTCGCGCCGCGACACGCAACACGTCAGCTGCCGGTTCATCTTGTATGTATGTATGTATGTATGTGTGTGTGACTGACCTCGTGTATGAACCCTAGCTGCACCAGCTCGTGCGCGAGCGCGGGCGCGGAGTCGCGCCGCGACACGCAACACGTCAGCTGCCGGTTCATCTTGTATGTATGTATGTATGTATGTATGTGTGACTGACCTCGTGTATGAACCCTAGCTGCACCAGCTCGTGCGCGAGCGCGGGCGCGGAGTCGCGCCGCGACACGCAACACGTCAGCTGCCGGTTCATCTTGTATGTATGTATGTATGTATGTGTGTGTGACTGACCTCGTGTATGAACCCTAGCTGCACCAGCTCGTGCGCGAGCGCGGGCGCGGAGTCGCGCCGCGACACGCAACACGTCAGCTGCCGGTTCATCTTGTATGTATGTATGTATGTATGTGTGTGTGACTGACCTCGTGTATGAACCCTAGCTGCACCAGCTCGTGCGCGAGCGCGGGCGCGGAGTCGCGCCGCGACACGCAACACGTCAGCTGCCGGTTCATCTTGTATGTATGTATGTATGTATGTATGTGTGACTGACCTCGTGTATGAACCCTAGCTGCACCAGCTCGTGCGCGAGCGCGGGCGCGGAGTCGCGCCGCGACACGCAACACGTCAGCTGCCGGTTCATCTTGTATGTATGTATGTATGTATGTGTGTGTGACTGACCTCGTGTATGAACCCTAGCTGCACCAGCTCGTGCGCGAGCGCGGGCGCGGAGTCGCGCCGCGACACGCAACACGTCAGCTGCCGGTTCATCTTGTATGTATGTATGTGTGTGTGACTGACCTCGTGTATGAACCCTAGCTGCACCAGCTCGTGCGCGAGCGCGGGCGCGGAGTCGCGCCGCGACACGCAACACGTCAGCTGCCGGTTCATCTTGTATGTATGTATGTATGTATGTATGTGTGACTGACCTCGTGTATGAACCCTAGCTGCACCAGCTCGTGCGCGAGCGCGGGCGCGGAGTCGCGCCGCGACACGCAACACGTCAGCTGCCGGTTCATCTTGTATGTATGTATGTATGTATGTGTGTGTGACTGACCTCGTGTATGAACCCTAGCTGCACCAGCTCGTGCGCGAGCGCGGGCGCGGAGTCGCGCCGCGACACGCAACACGTCAGCTGCCGGTTCACCTTGTATGTATGTATGTATGTATGTATGTGTGACTGACCTCGTGTATGAACCCTAGCTGCACCAGCTCGTGCGCGAGCGCGGGCGCGGAGTCGCGCCGCGACACGCAACACGTCAGCTGCCGGTTCATCTTGTATGTATGTATGTATGTGTGACTGACCTCGTGTATGAACCCTAGCTGCACCAGCTCGTGCGCGAGCGCGGGCGCGGAGTCGCGCCGCGACACGCAACACGTCAGCTGCCGGTTCATCTTGTATGTATGTATGTATGTATGTATGTGTGACTGACCTCGTGTATGAACCCTAGCTGCACCAGCTCGTGCGCGAGCGCGGGCGCGGAGTCGCGCCGCGACACGCAACACGTCAGCTGCCGGTTCATCTTGTATGTATGTATGTATGTGTGACTGACCTCGTGTATGAACCCTAGCTGCACCAGCTCGTGCGCGAGCGCGGGCGCGGAGTCGCGCCGCGACACGCAACACGTCAGCTGCCGGTTCATCTTGTATGTATGTATGTATGTATGTATGTATGTGTGACTGACCTCGTGTATGAACCCTAGCTGCACCAGCTCGTGCGCGAGCGCGGGCGCGGAGTCGCGCCGCGACACGCAACACGTCAGCTGCCGGTTCATCTTGTATGTATGTATGTATGTATGTGTGTGTGACTGACCTCGTGTATGAACCCTAGCTGCACCAGCTCGTGCGCGAGCGCGGGCGCGGAGTCGCGCCGCGACACGCAACACGTCAGCTGCCGGTTCATCTTGTATGTATGTATGTATGTATGTGTGTGTGACTGACCTCGTGTATGAACCCTAGCTGCACCAGCTCGTGCGCGAGCGCGGGCGCGGAGTCGCGCCGCGACACGCAACACGTCAGCTGCCGGTTCATCTTGTATGTATGTATGTATGTATGTATGTGTGACTGACCTCGTGTATGAACCCTAGCTGCACCAGCTCGTGCGCGAGCGCGGGCGCGGAGTCGCGCCGCGACACGCAACACGTCAGCTGCCGGTTCATCTTGTATGTATGTATGTATGTATGTGTGTGTGACTGACCTCGTGTATGAACCCTAGCTGCACCAGCTCGTGCGCGAGCGCGGGCGCGGAGTCGCGCCGCGACACGCAACACGTCAGCTGCCGGTTCATCTTGTATGTATGTATGTATGTATGTGTGTGTGACTGACCTCGTGTATGAACCCTAGCTGCACCAGCTCGTGCGCGAGCGCGGGCGCGGAGTCGCGCCGCGACACGCAACACGTCAGCTGCCGGTTCATCTTGTATGTATGTATGTATGTATGTATGTGTGACTGACCTCGTGTATGAACCCTAGCTGCACCAGCTCGTGCGCGAGCGCGGGCGCGGAGTCGCGCCGCGACACGCAACACGTCAGCTGCCGGTTCACCTTGTATGTATGTATGTATGTATGTATGTGTGACTGACCTCGTGTATGAACCCTAGCTGCACCAGCTCGTGCGCGAGCGCGGGCGCGGAGTCGCGCCGCGACACGCAACACGTCAGCTGCCGGTTCATCTTGTATGTATGTATGTATGTATGTATGTGTGACTGACCTCGTGTATGAACCCTAGCTGCACCAGCTCGTGCGCGAGCGCGGGCGCGGAGTCGCGCCGCGACACGCAACACGTCAGCTGCCGGTTCATCTTGTATGTATGTATGTATGTATGTGTGTGTGACTGACCTCGTGTATGAACCCTAGCTGCACCAGCTCGTGCGCGAGCGCGGGCGCGGAGTCGCGCCGCGACACGCAACACGTCAGCTGCCGGTTCATCTTGTATGTATGTATGTATGTATGTGTGTGTGACTGACCTCGTGTATGAACCCTAGCTGCACCAGCTCGTGCGCGAGCGCGGGCGCGGAGTCGCGCCGCGACACGCAACACGTCAGCTGCCGGTTCATCTTGTCGTCCATGCGGAGCAGGATCGTCATCTGGTGAACGGGAGAAACATTTAACCGGCTCGCGTTAAGTTTAATGGGTTTATAGGAGGACTTTTTTCAACACAACATACATACACAGGTCCCCTCTCATGGAAGAAAGGAGTATAATTCTGTCTAAGTCAACTAAAAACTATCAAATTTTGGAATCCTTTTGATTCAATTTGATCCATATTATATTTTTAATGATTCGTATTGTATAATACCTATGTTTACACCAATAATTTTTGATTTGATTTTGATTTTGAATGACTGATTGTTATTTCAAGGTAATTAAACAAATAATATGCAATATAACAAGATTTATAAGTAAAGCGAAATGTCCTTTTTTTTTTCGCGGCGACTGGCCGTGAGGTCCGGGAGGTCGCAGTTTCGAATCCTGCTCGGTGCCTAAATTTTTAAATTTTTCCTTCATTCTAAATTTTGAAAGCGAAATGTATTAAGCCTCGATAATAATACAGTAAATCCCGAGAAATCCCGCATTCATTAAAAAGAAATAATTATTTTTGGTGCTTGTAACCACTCTTAGTTACGTCCTCACGCGAAGTTCAGGTAAATAGGCACTACCTATTCCGAGCTCTGGTAATTTGCTACCTTTCCACCCTTGAACCCTGAGTCCTAACAGTCACGGTCATGGTGGTACAATTTTATTATTGTTTCTTCCTAAATTATCCAAAATCTGACATTCGAATATTCGTAACTCTTTTTGTGTATGCTTTTAAAGGCACAATTTCTTTAATTGTTTTTTTTTTCTGTTCAATTCGATACGTTGGTTGGTACATTTACCAGGAGAAACAGTTAATCGGCTAGAGAAATGTTTATAGTATGGTCTTCAAGTATGCTCAAGAGATGACCCATGTCCAAATGGACTAATACTGTTGGCTCAAACTCATGTTCGGTAGATATAAACACTATAAAATCACAATTTTAAAGAGTGACTCAGGAGACGTAATCATGGTAACGAACAACACAGAATAGTTGATCCACCCAGTAACATACATCTATACACCGGACGAACATAAATTCCAAGAAACTCAAATCCCATCTTATAAAACTTGCTTGCTACAGCGTAGATGAGTTTTTGCTAGGCTGATTAGGTTAATTTTAGCGTCTTAACTTTTGGATTAATAATAATAATCAATAATGTACTTAATGAAATAATGTGATCATAACATAATATAAATATGTAATTCATGTAACCAATATGCATAACTAGTTATATAGTACTTAATTTAATGACTTGTAAATTATTTTTACCAATAAAGAAACTGAACTGAACTTAACTGAACATAGTACCTTCTCCTTTTGGGAAGTCGATAAAAAGTTGAGTGAACCCTAGTAGTTATATATTGGGAGTTCTACCCCACTCGCCTTCGCTACGGGTCGCTCCGCTCCCCTTCGCGCTCGTGGGATGGAAGCTCCCAATATATAACCACAATTCTGCAACAGTGGGACAGAATTCTCAATCACATATTTGGAACAGAATTACAGTATCGCACATTCCAATGCATTCCGGAACAATATCGTCGCTAGAAACTTGCGGTTCAGTTGCCAAACGCAAGTAACAAGTGAGCCAGAATCCTCAATAATAACGTAGACTGAGGAACAGAATTACAGAATTCAAGCCCTTATTTTATTATTTGGACTTAGTTTTAGCAAATGAAAAATACTTTATTTAAAAAAGCAAAAGTCTTAACACAACGGATGCAAGCTAGCATTGCACCCACCAGATCTTGTTCTTGGCGAACAAGATCTCGTAACGCACCATCAGCCCAGCTTTCCAGTGGGTAGAGGTTTAACTGTAACGCAGTTATGTTATCCCGTGTGGTTGCCGCCCCCGTGTGGTTGCCGGGTAAGAATTGCGCCACCCCATCTCTTCCCGTGGGTTTCGTAGGAGGCGAATAAGGGAAAATCGGAGGGTGGGCAGCAGCATCCTTCGATCATTACCACCATCAAACTGCGGTCGCCAACCCGCTTGCCAAGCGTGGCGACTATGGCAAATCCCCCCCAAATTGGGGGAGGCCTATGTTCAGCAGTGGACGTCTTTCGGCTGAAATGATGATGATGATGATGATGAATGCGCGTGCACTCGATCAGAAGTATGGCGGCTGACTAACATGCCACGCGGCGCGCGCTAACATGGCGACAGCTGCGGACCAATAGCGGTACAGGAAAAAGAAGCGCGGTGCGTGGAGCGTGCCGATTGGTCAATAGCATTTCCCGCGCTTTAAAAATTCATCTTCTGCGCAGGTACATCGGTAAGCCATATCAGTTGGGTACTACTGTAACGCAGTTATGTAATGTCTCACCAGCAGGTCCTGGTCGTCGGGCGGCTGCGGCTTGAGGCTGCACATCATGTTGACGACGCGCCGCGTCTCCACGTCGAGCGGCTCGGGCTCGGCGGCGGGCGCGGGCTCCGGCGCCAGCGGCGACGCGGCGCGCCCCGCGCAGTGCAGCGAGCCGTACGCGGTCAGCGGGTAGATGCCGTATCTGGGGGGTGGACCGATATCGGCAATCAATTTTCTGGTTATCACTACATACTATAAAACAAAGTCGCTCTCTCTGTCCCTATATCCCTATGTATGCTTAAAACTGCACATACCTAAACCTAAATGTGCCTACTTAATTTAATATGTTGTGTCACTATTTATTAAGCGGCTCCTTAATTCAAATAATCTTTAATGTTAAGATTAGTAGTTAAGAACATGAATTCCAATGTAATATATATGTACCTAATAAACAGTTCAAATTTTATTTTATTTTTTTATCTTTAAAACTACGCAACGGACTTTGATGCGGTTTTTTTTTAATAGATAGAGTGATTGAAGAGGATGGTTTATATGTATAATAACATCCATTAAATAGTGCACCCGTGCGAAACTCTTGTGTTAATTGTCACTCCGGACGACATTTTTATTTTTTAAGTGTCACAGTTTCAGGGTGGGTTGAACCAAATCGTAATAATCGTAAGTGGTGTTCGTTAAAATCTGATTGTATGGAAAGTTTGACAAGTTTCTATGGGATGACAGCTGCCGGCGCCATATTTGACGATGACCGGCCTGTGATCCGGCCGGTATGTAGGTTTTTTTTTGAACCTGACTGTGGCTTTATAGGCCGGGCCCAATAAAGCGATAGGAGAGTAGCCTGGGGAAAATCCAGGGGAAAACCTCCGGCACGACCACGCGTGTGGTTTGGAACACTGGAATATGCGCTCCAGTAAGATTGGTTGAGCGGTTTCAACCCAATCTGAGGTGTGAGTGGAATCGAGCTACTGGGAGTTTTGTCGCTGGATCACTAAACCTAGCCTAGCTGAGAAGAGTCCAGCAAGACTCAGCTAGGCCCGACCTGGGTCGGACTGACTCTACCCGGTGTGCGCCGGTACCGGGACGAATATGGACTATATGTGTCACTGTTGTCGCGATCGCGCGGTGGACGTCCCCGCCGGCGTCATGTGTTGGAGATGTTCCAACGCCCCAGTGTTGCCAGATGGTTACATTTCTTACATTATTCGTAACTTTTGACCGGCTCGCGTAACATGTAAGTAACTTCTGTTGTAAAGGAATTTTTTGTAACTTTTGAGGATAATGAGACTGTATTTAAAAAGAAAGGTAATTGTATCTAACCGGGATCAAGCGATATAATTTATAGGCTTCCATACAGAAAAGGTGACAAAATAACCTACATAGTACGACTCTGTCTGTCCGTCTCTTGCAACTTTGTATGTCATTTGAGACACCGCCCATCAGCTCGGCGTAATTCTATCGCCGAACTCGCCGAATTGTAGCTGTATATGGCGACTCGTTTCTTAGAATCGTATGTTTTGATAAGTAATTATGAACGTTTAAATAAGTAATTATGATAAATATATAAAATATAACTTTTGCATTAAAAATGTAACTTTTCAAGAAGAGAATAATAATAATAATAAGACGTTTATTCAATGATTGTATACATTTACAGGTAACCAAGACAGGTACAATAAATCAAAGTATACAAAAACAATTGAAAGGGTAGGTGGCTCAGCTTGTGTCTGTACTAAGAGACCACTAAAGACTCTTGTCTACCAGTGGCGGAGCGTCCATACAACTCGATTCCCACCGGCTTGCCTAATATTCAGCCAGTCCAGTTCTATCACTACGGCTCATGAAGAATAAGAAAGGCAATTTATTTCCGGCTTCCCTAAGAAATTTTTTGACGCGCCGCCACTGTTGTCTACAGACGCTGTTATTCTGCCACCCCCGTAAATGTAACTTTCGTCCCAACGGCCCTGGCAACACTGCAATGCACTCACTTGACGTCCTCGACGAACTTCTCGAGCTTCTCCTGGTGCGGCGGCAGGTCGCGCACGGTGACCTGCTGCAGCCGGCCGCCGCGCACGCACGTGGCCAGCGCGGAGCCGCCGGCGCCGCCCACCTCGTCCGTGATCGTCTCCGAGATGTTCGCTGCAATTGGATGTTTCATTCGTGTCAAAATACTTAATACGCCTTGTAAGTTTTAAAATGTTTTGATTTCGAATTATGAGAAAAGTATTGATAAGGGGCCATCCATAAATTACGTCACACGTTAAGGGGGCGGAAGGGGGTCGACGAAGTGTGACATTGTGTGACAAGGGGAGGGAGGGGTCCCACCTTTTGTGACGTCACATTTCAAAATCCAAAACATCTAATGAGTTAAAATGCCAAATATGGACTATTAACGAAAAACTTACAAGTGCATATACAAATAGAGTTGGAAAAACTCTATTTGTATACGCATAAGGTTTAAATTGTGTGTTGGCGATAATTTATTGTTATGTTATTTTTTTCAAATGTTGTTTTGTTATGTTTGTTGTTTGTTTTGTGTTGTTGTGACATACTTTATGGATGACCCCTAATACCAATAAAGGGATTAAAGGATACGATGATATAACATTTTTAAACTCTCGCGCTTTGTAAACATACTTAAAGATTTGTTTAAACGGGTCTACCTTGGGGACCAGTGGTACAAAACCTAAAATCTCGGGATAAATCTTCGGATTTGTGTGCGGATACTGCGAGTGTTGTGTGCCGTGCCCTAAACAATTAAAAACATAGTGGACGGGTAGAAAACTTTTTTCGGGTCTACCCTTCACATTTTTACAGACTTTTGTAGGGTATTCAAATGTTGTGTACCCATATCTCCGTTGACAACTTGCTGATACGACAGTTTAAACGCGACCAAGGCCGGTGCAACCCGTGTCGAAACGTTGGTAACACAGGTAAATACATAAATATCGCGTTAGACCCGTTTAAACAAATTTTTAAGTATGGATACGATGTTTTTATTAAAGTTTTAGATAGCGACATGGCCATTTCTTTGATTGTATTGTGTGTATTAGAATGTAAGCAGAAAAACATAGTTTTTAGCTTGAAAAGTGATGTTTCAAACGATATTTCTTAATGAAAAATCCAAAAAATACATTTAAAATTTATGACATTAGGTCGCAATAGTCCTGTTCTAGATAGTAACACTGAGAAAATGTCCAGATACGTGTAAATTCAATCAGTAAATCGTCTAAATGTATAAGAACTTTTAAGGCAATGAAGAAATAATGTACAATTACACTACACAAAAATTACAGTAGACTGAAAAAGAAACAAAGAAAAGAAATAACCTAACAAAATATTGACAAATGCCTTGGTAACTGTCAAAAAATCATAATAAAAATAAACTTTAATGCTGCAGATCTCGTAATTATCATCGACAGTGATACTTTTTTTTTTACAATAACGATAACTTTTTTAATGTTCTAAGGAAATAACCGGATAAATTTTTCATAAGTGATTCAGTATTCCAACTATCAATAAAAATGTACTAAATATTTAAGAATGAATATGTTTTCGATGCTGAAATGGACATCTCCGCCCCGGGCCGGCGCGATATTGTAAAGCTGGTCCTTAAGTACAATTTTTAAGCACATTAAAGTGGATTTACTATATGGGTGTAGATAATAGTATTTTATGCAATAGTTGTATAAGAGGGTTCATAAAAGGTGAGTGGCGTGTGTAACAATTTGAGGCGAAGCTTGTTGGGTTCACAGGGCACCTCTGTTAGCAGTTGCATTATATCACATAATAACCTAACAAAATATAACTTTTTTGAAATTGCATAAGACATGCTTTTATATTCGTTTGCGGGACCATATAACTGACAGATAAAAGTACTGGAGTAGAAAATAGTACATTTTGATACAAGTGCGGAAGGTTTGTCATTTCCTACGAGTCTCGAGTTTCCACACGGGACGAGTGAAAATGACACTTTCGCACGTATATCAAACGACGTTTTTTAATACAGTTGCGAAAAAATAACAAAGAAACAAAACTAAAACAGTAATTAAAAGGGAGACAAAACAAAATGTATTAACTTGCCATTGTGGGCTTTGCACGTACCTACCTGGTCCACTTCTGGCGTAGTTTACATACATTTTATTTAACAATCGTATAAATCGCACATATCACAAAAATATTATTTAAACACGTCATTACAAAATTGATTCGTGAAATTAGGAATGAAAGAGGCGGGAATGAAAAAGTCGGTTTAACTTTTAATTGATATACTTTTTTCAACAAGCCATGGTTGTCAGCATTCAGCCAAAACCAAAACTATTTTGCGAGACATTTTACGTCACGTGGTAGTTTAATTATGATTAAATCATGAAAAAACAGTTATTTTTAATTTTATAATTAATTTATATTTGATTTTTTGGTGAATAAATGTATGTTTTGGCGAAAAACGCTTGCGTTCATTCATACGGCGCGGCGGTCCTGCATAATACTCTATTAATCTTAGGTCGCGCATAATACTCGTTTCCGGTCATTGGTCTACTCAATCAGATAACTTTTTGAAAGCAGTTTTAGATTTTTAGTATATGATAACCCTTTAACTTGCTTAATACGCAATTTTAATGTTTTAAATATAATATAAGTATAGTTTTAATGCCAAAGGTTTAAATATTTGAGTAAACTGATTGAACCTAAAACTCTTCTGTTGGATGTTTGGATGGGACCAACAGTAAATTTTAAAAAATTGGAAAAGTAAAAAGAACTAGTGCGCGAAATCCAACTTTGCGCACGATATACAGCTAAATAAAGTACCACTTCTTGAGCAACTGTATTAAAATAGTACATTACTTACCAAGGGCGGTATAATAAAGAATGTCTCAGATCGCAGGTATTTGACGCCTGAGCCGAAGGCAAGGGCGATAATTATGCGATCTGAGGCTTTCTTAATTACCGCCCGAGGCAAGTACAAAATTTTATGTCACCCCCTGGTCATTAACTGGGATTTTCCGCGCGCGGAGCGTGCGGTAATTGCCACTTTATGGCCAGGTGTGACATAAAATAATTTAATATACCTGAGGTGTTGACGAGCGTATGAGCCGCTAGCAGCTTCAGCGAGTGCACTTCGAAGAGTAGAGGGTGGAACAGCAATTCACGGGCCGTCGGCCTTTGCGCTGGATCTTTGTTTATACACCTACACATTAAAAATATCGTCAATACAAAAAAAAGAGTACAATCACCAATAATTCAAGATTCAATTATTTATTCGTGACAATACAACATAATAAACAGAAAAATATTCAAAACAAAAAGAAAAAAAACGTGGAGTATCCCGAACAGTCCCTCATATCCTCTATTCTTCCAGAACTCTAAGGTTCCTGACAATGCTTACGCTTAGCGTAAGCGATATTTCAGTGGAGTATCCCCAGGCCACTCTCCAACCGCGCACTCTTATCGCTTTATTGGGCCCGGCCTATAAAGCCACAGTCAGGTTCAAAAGAAAAAAAAAAAACGCGGAGTATCCCGAACTGTCTCTCATATCCTCTATTCTTCCAGACCTCTAAGGTTCCTCACAATGCTTTCGCCTAGCGTAAGCGATATTCCAGTGGAGTATCCCCAGGCTACTCTCCAACCGCGCACTCTTATCGCTTTATTGGGCCCGGCCTATAAAGTCACAGTCAGGTTCAAAAGAAAAAAAAAAACGCGGAGTATCCCGAACTGTCTCTCATATCCTCTATTCTTCCAGACCTCTAAGGTTCCTCACAATGCTTTCGCCTAGCGTAAGCGATATTCCAGTGGAGTATCCCCAGGCTACTCTCCAACCGCGCACTCTTATCGCTTTATTGGGCCCGGCCTATAAAGTCACAGTCAGGTTCAAAAGAAAAAAAAAAACGCGGAGTATCCCGAACTGTCTCTCATATCCTCTATTCTTCCAGAACTCTAAGGTTCCTCACAATGCTTTCGCCTAGCGTAAGCGATATTCCAGTGGAGTATCCCCAGGCTACTCTCCAACCGCGCACTCTTATCGCTTTATTGGGCCCGGCCTATAAAGTCACAGTCAGGTTCAAAAGAAAAAAAAAAACGCGGAGTATCCCGAACTGTCTCTCATATCCTCTATTCTTCCAGACCTCTAAGGTTCCTCACAATGCTTTCGCCTAGCGTAAGCGATATTCCAGTGGAGTATCCCCAGGCTACTCTCCAACCGCGCACTCTTATCGCTTTATTGGGCCCGGCCTATAAAGTCACAGTCAGGTTCAAAAGAAAAAAAAAAACGCGGAGTATCCCGAACTGTCTCTCATATCCTCTATTCTTCCAGACCTCTAAGGTTCCTCACAATGCTTTCGCCTAGCGTAAGCGACATTCTAGTGGAGTATCCCCAGACTACTCTCCAACCGCGCACTCTTATCGCTTTATTGGGCCCGGCCTATCAAGCCACAAACAGGTTCAAAAGAAAAAGAAAAAAACGCGGAGTATGCCGAACTGTCTCTCACATCCTCTCTTCTTCCAGAACCCTAAGTTTTCAGACGAAGAAATAAGACAAAAAATCCTATACCTGTATATGAAATCCTTCTGCCTGGGCTCCTCAAGTGACTCGACGGTGCGAGCGATGTGCTCATCTGTGACATGGCTCCCGGAATCCCCGTTGCCCTGGATCTCGAGGGCTGCGGTCTCCAGGGCGCACATGCCGAAGGAGTATATGTCCATGGCTGGCGTTACCATTTGTGATGCTGCGAGGAAAGGGTGCTGGTGAGTATTGTGTTTGGAGTAGAGATGGGCCGACTATGGATTTTGCCGACTAGCCGAATAGCCGGTGCTGAGGTGGCTCACTAGTCGCCGACTAATCGTCGACTATAAATGTGGCCGGATAGTCGGCTTTCTCTACCAGTCGGTACATCTCTAGTTTGGAGGCATCAACAGGGGTTTTTCAGTGATGCTTTACTATGTATTTCAGATTGGAAGGGTACAACGTCATTTTTTCGTGAATTGCCCCCTGGCTATATGCTGGCAAAGAGTAATCCCATTTTTGATTAAAAAAAATCTGTCATCGTAGTACAATACGGTATTAACCCTTTTACCGCTATTGTTATATATCAGACAAAGTGACAGTGTATATAAAACCCTCTTGATTTTTTATAAGAGTTGGAATTTGCGAGTAACTTTTATGACGTTCGGCAGTTTCGGTACTCTTTCAATTTGAAATGGGCGATTTGTAGTGCGTGAATTTACTGGACTATTCCCATCTTACCCACAACTTCCTCACCAGTGCTTTTTGGCATAGATCTCAAAAGCAATGGTGTGTGTAGAAGAGAATAGACCAAACTAGAAAGTGAAGTGAGATTCAAATAAACTTTTGAGTTTGATTATACAGTGATCTTGATTTACTTTGAAATGGGCGATGTAGTGCGTGAATTTACTGGACTAATCCCATCTTCCCCACAACTTCCTCACCAGTGCTTTTTGGCATAGATCTCAAAACAATTGTGTGTGTAGAAGAGAATAGACCAAAATAGAAAGTGAAGTGAGATTCAAATAAACTTTTGAGTATTATTATACAGTGATCTTGTTTTATTTTTTGTGTTCAGTGTTTGTGCGATTTATAACAAACTGACCATCGATTGGTCCTAATCCCACGATAAGGCCAAAATGCAGATCTCTGATTAATGAACAGACTCAAATAATATTACAAGCACAAGCTTTGCTTAGTTTGGGACTAGGTCGATTTGTGTAAGATTGTCCACAAATATAAATTTTATTTATTATTATTATATTTTTCTTTAGCAGATCGTATAAGAAAAGATAAAGCAAATAGCTTCATTCACGCATTCAGTCCCCATTATCGAATGTATGCTGATAGAACGAACATAATAATGATATTAAGTCGTGCGATTTGATTAACAATTAACTCTTTGGACGCCAAGAACACCTAAATGTGTATGTGTGTGTGTGTGTGTGTTGTCGTGCATACGGCGCAAATAACACATGATAATTAATAGTAACAGTGGAGTATCTAGATGACCAAGGGCCCTGGGACAAAAAAGGACTGGGGCCCCCAAAAACATACATTTTTAATGAGTTGCCATGATTAGTGTTGCAACCTATTTTATTTAGATTCCGAAGGTGGGAGAATTTTTCGCTAGTTCAATAATAGGTTTGCTAATCAGGTTTTCGGGGCCCCCAGAGTAGAGATGGGTAAATCCGGACTTAAAGATTTAAATGATTCGAATCCGTAAGCGGGGTCGATTCCTTATCGACTCTTTTCGAATCTTATCGAATCCGAGGAGTTATTAACTCCGACTCGGTACGGAGGGGAATGAATGACCGGTTTGCGCCGGTATCGCGGACCGGAGGTAAAACAGGTGGACTTTCGTATAATTGAAAGAAAAGAAAGAAAGAAATATTTATTTGGCACAAATTGTGCTCGATAATATAATAAGTTTTTAACTCCGAATCAAAATATTCGTGGAACCATTAGATCACTGGATTTGTATTCAAACCAGCGGGCCCCGGAGTGAATTGGTTTGAGGGATTCAAAGGAGTCGAAGAGTCAATAAGCGGAGTCGGTACCGATAGCAGAGGCGGATTTAGTGATTCGAATCGCTCCCCGGAGTTGAGATTACCCAGGTCTACCCCAGAGCTTGGGGGCCCTGGGGCACTGCCCCGCCTAGCCCTAGGGTAGCTACGCCATTGAATAGTACCTACTTACGTAGGTACAGAAGGTTTTCCGTCTAACAAAACCGATGTTTGACAACCTAATAGTGGTGATATTTCGCTCGCACGCGCTCTAATGGTATTTTTTGCAAATCTAGAGAAATACAGGTCTGTTACATCAAAATTATACAAATCCGCACAGAGTTTTTTCAAAGACAGATAAATTGCTATCGATTACATCGCATGAAGGTAAATCCAATTAAAATTTTATTTTTAATAAAAAATTGATGGTTTTAATGTTGAATTTGCCGAACCGCGTCGCTTTCTTTAATAATTTAGTCATATAAAAATGACTGCCTTTCAAGTCACCGAATTAACGTTATTATCACTTTTTTTTTCAATTATCTCCCAAGTGGTTAAAGTGATGAGTGAGTGTGGTGTTTTAAGAGAGGTAGGGCACAGAAAAATGCCATCTTGCTCGAATTTGGAGCAGCCCAACTGGGGAAGTACCTCCGCATTGCAGAAGACCACAGCCATAATAACATTATTTACTATACAAGTATGCAGTGTTGTGTTCCTGGAGGTGAGCAAGGTTGCCAGAGCTCCCGAGGATGCATTGTGTTGAGAGCGAGGGACCTAAATGTGTTCCTTCTGCTTCTGCTGTCAACACTGCATCCTCAAATCTTATAAAGGGTTGGCAACGCGCACGTAACTCCTTTGGAGTTGCGGGCGTCTATAGGCTGCGGTGGCCGCTTACCATCAGATGGACCGTACGCATGTTTGCCACCGGCGTTGTATAAAAGTTTGAAGTTACACACATGCAGTTGTACCTATCTGAATATTCTGAATAGTGTCAAAGTCAAAGCGTTTATTTGTAAAAACATAGGTGAAACTGTTATGACAGTGTTGGAAAGATATATACAGGACGTCCCACGGCTTTGCCACATGGAGGGAAAGTACCTTGAATATTGTACATGGAACATTTTACTGAAGGAAGACATTATTTGAATTTAAAAAACAGTTTAAATTGCATTCACAGATATTTAATTAATTTTATAGTTGAACCGGGAACCGAACCTGTTACATGAGAAAAATAGTTACCCTGTAGCTTTATCATACCGATCGAAAGGCTTCATCATAAGGATTATATTTTGCTAAATAACATAGTGTCAGAAATAAAAGGAAAACCATGAATTTTAACATTTTTAATACAAAATTAATCAATTTATCACATGTAACGGGTTCGATTCCCGATTCAACCATAAAATTATTGAAATATCTGTGAATGCAGTTTAAATTGTTTTTTAAATTAATATAATGTCTTCTTTCAGTAAAATGTTCCATCCACAATATTTAAGGTACTTTCCCTTCATGTGGCATAGCCGTGGGACACCCTGTATATGTTACACTATGATTTGCCCGCGGGCGTACAAACACTTATTAGAAACTTACAACTAATTAAATGTAACAAGAGATAAGCAAAATTAATGAAATTTATAATCAAACAAATAATCAGTTACGTACTAAGATTACATGTAAGAAAATCTGTGATTGAACAGAAACAGTCTGTGATTGAATAGAATAGTCATAAAACCAATCGAGTGTTGTAACTATAAACACGTAAAGTGTGCTGAGACTGAATCTAATCAGGCGTACGAATGACCGGTGATGTGGAAATTGCGGTGTTTATAACAACGTACCATGTTCCATCCCGATTTGGGCTGTATCATTGAAAAACACAAGCATATTTAGAGTTTCAGTCATCAGCAAATGTATCCTCCTGAGGCCTGACCTTCAAAAATTAACAAAATAATCTCGACCTTAATAAAATTATGTATAGTTCAAAATCAATTGTATTTTATGTAATACCTATATGACACGGGGCCTCACGAGGGTATATCGAAATATGAAATCGGGTTGTCTACAAACTCGACGTGTTATCAATCAGGGATCGGACAAATTTGCGTCATTGTTCGCAATAATATGGACATGAATCCAAAATTAATCAAATTGTTAATCAATTAATTAATTTCTTGAAATAAAATTTGAATTTCCGGAGATAGTAGTTTATGCGTGCTTATAATTACTAGCAAAATGTTATTTAAAGTGCTTATCGTTTTCGTAAATATTTTCATATAATAAAGTTACGATTTTAAACTGACACGATACACGATTATTTACACTAGAAATAATACCCAAAAACTACTACATGGTAAATATCCTGCTATGATTATTATTTCTGACGAAAAGTTTTTTCTAGTGGATTGCGAGCGGAGTTTTTCAGCACTTAAGTATTGTAATTTTGATGTAAAAAGAAATAGACTGACTGCAGAATATTTGGAAAAATACTGATTAATTTCTGTCATAATAATATACTTAAACAAACTTTCGTATTTATTGACAAGTAAGAAATTAATTAATTGATTAACATTTTGATTAATTTTGGACTCATGTCCACATTATTGTGAGCAATGGACGCAAATTTGTCCCATCTCTAGTTATGATAGAAAATGATTACGTCTTCAGCTAGAAAAAAAAACTGTCTTGACAGAAGCTGTACGCATAAACGAAACATTTAAAAATAACATTCAATATTAATATATAGATTTCTAGTTTACTAAAGGATCAACAATAGCGATGATTCAGTTGAAAGAAGCCTATTTCTGTGGTCGAGTGGCTCATAATTTCTCAATACTTTTTCTCTGGTGGAGCACAACTTGCCGTCAAAAGCGACACGACGACCCATTTTTTAAGTGCGCTGCGTAAATTAGAAAGATAAAGGTAGGTTTTCTCGTTCCGAGTCACGTTGTGGCGCCAATTAGGTACTATAATTTTATAGTACCGCTAATGTTTATGCTTATCTCGTCTGTTTCTGTTACTGCGGAAAAAGAGACGGATAGTCTATGAGTGAGATACCTCGCGCGCCGTCTTGTGCTAGCCGTGCCGATGGGCTTAAGAGGTACAGGCAGAATTAGGGGTAATGATATGGGTCATACAGTTGGAAAACCTAAAGTCGTCTCTCCTGTGGCATAGTGCACGGCTTATGAGCATGTAATTTTGGTTTTATTAGGTAAGTATTAGTACATTACCTACCAAGGGCGGTAAAACAAAGAATGTCTCGGATCGCAGGTATTTGACGCCCGAGCCAGGCAAGGGCGATAATTATGCGATCTGAGGCTTTCTTAATTACCGCCCGAGGTAAGTACAAAATTTTATGTCACCCTCTGGCCAGGAAGTGGGATTTTCCGCGCGCGGAGCGTGCGGTAATTGCCACTTTATGGCCAGGTGTGACATAAATATTAATAGAAACATATTTACGCGGATTAATGATGCCAACCTTTAATATTGAGGTTTGACCAGTTCCCACAGCTCAAAACGCAGTGACGTTTTTAACTCATAACCGTCTCCTTCTCGTCACAGCATATACGGTGTGTCAGCCCTTATATGTCCCACAGGAAAGACACGATCCTTAATCTGTGTATGCCCCCTGGCTAGATGCTGGCCAAGAGCGATCCCATTTTTAATAAAAAAAAAAAAAAAAAAAGACCCGTTGGACTTTTTGGATCCATTAACCTCAGTATACTCACAGGCGTACTCCGGCGCGATGAGATGCATATTCCGCATGTTCTCCCGACAGGTCTTCACGTGATGATGGATGGCATCTGGCGCTACGGAGCCGATCTTCACTAGCCCGTTGTGTTGGATGAAGATCGTGTCGCAGGTGAGGTTCCCGTGGACTATGGGGGGCACGCAGCCGTGGAGGTAGCTGGGGGTGAGGGTTACTTGAGTCAATGGGTAAACAAAGTGGGTTCATATAATGATATCGGTCACATACTCGTACTTGATATACATTATTTTATAATACAGATTCACATTTGTCTGATGGGCTCTCATATGAGTGCCCATACTGTGTCAGGCATCAGAGGGCATCAAACTATACCTTTTTGGGCTTAATCCGGTTTCTATCTTAACACTTTTAAGCCTAAATAGACAAATGGGCCATTCTACTTTTACGTGACCAATTTTTTATTGCGAAAAAAAAAGCATGATATCTACAGAACTATTGTATAAATACATAAAAGGAATTTATAGGTAAAAACACTTAAATAACTAATTAACTGGTGTAAAAAGTTGACAACACAGTGGTAAATACTATTTTTTCATACAAATTGGTGTCTCAATAACCACCGAGTTACTCGATTTTATGAATATTAGCTGTGATAATCTAATACAAAAATATGAAATGAGAGCTAATTATGGTCATGAAAAAGAAGAATGGCCCAAATAATACAGTAAAAAAGTGGTAGACCACTTAAATGGCTTACTGTACTTTATAGCCACAATTATTGTGGTTAGGTCTTTTTCAGATGTAAAAGACGAGAGAGAGAGAGAGACGAGAGAGAATGAACCGACTATAAGCTCTATCTACTTCTAAATATCTTCTCGGATGTGCACTTGCATTCTCTAGATGCTTTTCGCAAAGCTATAAAATTATCGGATTACCGTAGGAAGTTCCAAAATAAGGTTTATGTCACTAACCTTAACAAAACTTGACAATATTGGATATAATTAAATGAAGAGATACGTTGGAGTGTTGATAAGTGATAACTGTGGTTATGTGTGCAGTCAGAGCGGTGATATTTATTTCAAATAAAACGCTTTGATGCAAAACTGTCATTGACGTAAGCCGAGCACGGCTAAATAGATTTTGGTAAATCAAGGCCGATGTTGTATATGTGTATGCATAGTTGTATACGGTGCGGCAACCCCTACATAAGCTAATGCTTAACACTAATAAAGGAGTGTGTAAACGACCGCCGTTGGTTTCACTCGCATCCCTCTGTCCCTATCACGTACTTAACAGCCGCGAATTCTCGATTCATATGCCTTTGGACGTTTACTTATTTCTTAACATATTTAAACTTTATTGCATAAATCACATAAGTACTAAGGGCGGACTTAATGCCATATGCCCCTTAAGGCGTTTGTATAAATGAAGGAACGGTTGATGAATTTGGGGCTGGGTAGCGATTGCACCTATAGCTCAGTTGGCTAGAGCGACTGGCCGCGAGTGCCGGGAGGTCGCAGGTTCGAATCCTGCTCGGTGCCAAATTTTTCAATTTTTTCCTTTATTCTAAATTTGTAATGCCATATTGTTGTCCATAGATCTAAACTATCATAACTGGTGAAATTTCGATTGGTTTGAAGATTTAGATGGTGATTAGAAAAGAGATGATACGGTTTGGCTAGGGTAGGGCGGCTGTCATCGGTACTTGAATTACAGTACCTACACGTATGATCTGGAGCGCTAGGAATCGCTTTCAGGCACCCTGGTTCCAAAACCGTAACCGGAAACCTTCGTGGCATGTTTTTAACTGGACTCTGTGATTATGAAACGTTTGCTCACCTTAGGGCAGATAATATCTGCGTACACCACCTCTTCCAGGCTTGCAATGGGAGCCGTTTGACATTCCTTTTTGTCCTCTTCAGGAACTGTTTGAGGGAGCCGCAAGACATGTATTCCGTTATGAATATCACCTGGAAGTAGAGTAGAAAATATTTGATGAATTCCGTTTTCCAAGCGACGTAATCAGAGTTATAAATGTACAGACAGATAAGTGTTGTGAGAATGAATGTGTCACTCAGTGAGTATAGTGTCTATAGATTTTTACTATGCTCTGAATTTGGACGAGATGGCATTGTGCTGTTCTATTTCTTCGCAAAACATCTCCCCAAACTCCCAATCCTTGTTTATACTGGAAACAAAATCAGTTACGTATGGATATCTCAGCAAAGCAGGGGCAGTGTGGAGGTTACGTTGGACTCGCGAGGACAAAAATCCTCCAACGGCCCTCCTAAAGGCATTTCAGGCAGCTCTGGGATCTCTTACTGAACGTACCAGTGCGACCCTAGCCACCAGGATTGCCAGTTTAGCACTCCACCAAACCTAACTGTGTCAGATGGAAAAATTCAAGTACATGGGTACCCAGTCGACTGTCAGAACACTATAGTGCCCGCGAACAAAACTGACGGCTGAGGTCATAAGAAATGTGAGACACGCTTCGTAATACCATGCAAGTATGCAAGAGATAGCGATATCAATTCAGTCGTCAGTTTGGTTTGCGGCTATTATAACAAACTAACTTATTACTTACTCTAGGCTTATCATTATGCGTGTCCGTCCAATACCGGTGAAACTTGACTATATTCGGATGCTCAAGCCTCGTGAGGTTATCGAAGACCATCTGTATCTTGTCCTCCTGCGCCTTGAAGTTCTTCCTCTCTGAGAACTGGACCTCGTTCCATACCACTTCCACACCTTCTTCTGTGTCCATGGCGAGGTGTGCGC
This sequence comes from Epiblema foenella, assembly GCA_963556455.1. Taxonomy (NCBI): domain Eukaryota; kingdom Metazoa; phylum Arthropoda; class Insecta; order Lepidoptera; family Tortricidae; genus Epiblema; species Epiblema foenella. The sequence goes on from OY747104.1 coordinate 21,795,256, forward strand.
AGTCGATGCCGGGGACATCTCGCTGTTCAACCTGAAAGAAAGAGAGAAAAAGTTAGAAATCGCTCTCAAAAAAATGGCTTAAGTGAACCAGTCTGATAGAAACTTTGAGTCTTCGGCAGACTAGTTTGTGGAAAAACTAATTAACTCTCACGGAGATTGACGAAAAATGTTAATCTCGCTTATTCGTCCCTTTCAAAAGAAAGGCTTAAGTCATACAGTTTGATAGAAACTTCGCTTTGTGTCTTCGGCACACTAGTTTGTGGTAAAACTAAATAGAATCAACTCTCACGGCGACTGACGAAATATGTGAATCTCGCTTATTCTTCCGCTGAGAATATTCTAATCATGCAAAACAATTCACAATGAGGATAACAGGATAGTCATCATAAATTTAAGAGTTAGACTCTTGTCGGTGTAGCTCTCTCCATCTGACTCTATCCAGGTCCACCTCCTAGCTATCCTTTTATTTGTTTCATGTAGCTTATCCTCGGTCTTCCCCTTCCTCTTTTTTCGTTAAATTTTGCCTTCTATAATGTTCTTTATAAAATCGTCGTGTCGTGTAACAGGATAGTATGAGTCTTTAAATCAGTATCATAGCGGATATTCCTTCGTAATTTGAAATTCCGTCGGCACAATGCTTCATTAGTCTGATTCACAATTTCTGAATCAAATTTATTCAGTACCCCAAATACCTTACTTCGGAACAACCCAATCACGTAACATTATTATTCAAGGCCTCGTGGAACCCATCTAATCAGCATTATTGGGGCACGCGAGTTGCACCAATCGTTAAATTGCCGATAGGGCAATCATTCAATTGTGGCCATCTGTAGCATCATTTGAAAAAGGATTTATCTGACATGGTCTGCCAAATGGGGCATGTCGAATACAGAAATCGTTATCTTATGATAAACCTCTGCCTCGAGAAGAACCGGCGTAAGAAAATTGACGAGGTGTTATTTTTCAAAACAATATACAATTTATATAGAATAACACTATCACTAAACTACAGAATTATAATGCTATAATATAAAAAAAACACACATATGTATATATATATATATTTAGGACAAAATATTTTTGTGTTAGATTACGTGTGCTGGACGCTATCACTGCCAAACATGTAAATCAACTGTCCTTAAAACGCCATAGTTCACGACTAAAATGGCAAATGACTCGTTTTTCCCTACAACGGGATTAGGACGCCATTACACCGTTTAGTGCTCGTCAGCTCTCCTGTACTTTACCTCTCGTTTTTGTCTTTTGTCTTGCTCTAATTGTAGTTGGTCCCATACAGACATTTGATCGTCTCTAAAAAAACTGGTTCGAATGACACCATAAAAAAATGTAGTGAAATAGCCAATTGTCTTGGAATGCCTCATATGGCTTTTTGGAGTTGGAGCAGTGACTGGGGAACATCATATGCAGAACGGGATTGGTTAACTTGAGGGGGAGTTAGTAGTTGCCGTTCGGTTTTGATTAGTTAATTGAGGACATGATGGGACAGAGGTACGGGGCAGCAAAACCGCTTGCAATTTCGGTTTGTTAAAAGAAGTTATATTTTTCATTAAGAAATATCGTTTCAAACATCACTCCAAATCCACCATTTTCAAGCTAAAAACTGTACTTTTCTGCTTAAATTCTAACACACAATAAAATCAAAAAATGGCTATGTCACTATCTAAAACTTTAATAAAATCATCGTATCCTTTAATCACTTTATGGTACTATCAATACTTCTCATAATTTGAAATCAGAACATTTTAAAACTTATAAGGCCTCTTAAGTTCTTTATTTTGAAATTTGTTCTTATCTTTTTAGTTAACTTTTATCTTATAGACGTAATGTATGCAATCTATACATATTACATACATAAGTTGACGCAATTGACACATGCTGTGAAATTAATTTGAATAGGCAATATCGTCATTATAACATCTTCGCACTTCGACATATAATAGTTATTAAGAGTTCTTCAAGGAACTCGCTAAAAGGTTAGTGGACACCACTGGTGACCAAAGGGCTGGCAGCTTCCTCGCACAACGCATAAGCATTGCTAATACAGCGAGGAAATGCTGCCAGCATCTTTGGCACTGTGCCGCGGGGGGACCCCTTATTTTAGATTTTTTTAATACCACGTCGGTGGTAAACAAGCGTACGGCCCGCCTGATGGTAAGCGGTCACCGTAGCCTATTAAGTATGGACGCTTGCAACCTGGGGTGTCATATGCTCGTTGCCGACCCTTTAAAAATTTATACACTCCTTTCTTGAAAAACCGCCGATAGATTATTTATTTTTAAGTTTTTATTTTAAGTTTAGTGTGTAGGCCTTTCATTGACCGAGTGAAACGAAGGTCTCTGCTGCAGCTTCGACAAAACTGGTTTCGTATGTCCGGATTTCCGGATTTCTGTTTGTTCTCGTCCACAGGTCGCAATTCTCAACCGATTCTCGTGAAATTTCGTGAGCAGGTTCGATAGTTATATAGATTTTTTTTGTCGAGACGATTTTTGGAAATTTTCAAAAACAATTTTTATTTCAGAGATTTTGTAAGTTTCTGCGTTTGAATTTCGGTTTGTTGTCCTCTACAAGTCGCCTTTCTCAACCGCTTATCGTGAAATTTTGTTATCAGGTTCGATATTCATAATTAATCTTTCTTATATTGTCAGATTTTGAAAATGACAAAAAAAACTCACTCACGAGGTCTACAGCCTACAGCTCACAGAGCCACTAGTTATTTGTAATTTAGAATTTATATCCATCCATATTTCACATTGTTTAAATAAATGTGATAATCCATATTGAAAGGAACCTTATGGCGGCCAGCACTTACGCCTTTATTGCCGCTGTTCCAATACAATAGTGAATAGGTGTAACGTAAGCGCCTGCCGCCATAAGGTCCCTTTCGATGCGGATTATCACAAAACATTTTAAATTAATTATTCATAAAAAACTAACTTTTACTCTCGTATATTTGCTTACCTCACCCACACGCGAAGATTTAGACTGGCTCAACTTCAGTCAACTTTCACCGAGATCTTGACATTACATCAATCACTGGTTAATGATCGCGTGTGAGAGCGCTGTACCGCAATAGCTTTATAATAATTAGTGCAAAAAACCGGCCCAGTGGGAGTCGTACACGCAGACGAAGGGTTCCGTACTATACTTAATAATATGACCGCCTGTTCTGCCTCTGTCTCCCTGTATCTTTGTTTTTTTTGTTTTTTATGTGCTATTTTATTATGTGAGGTGTGTAATAAAGAGTATTTGTATTGTATTGTATTGTATTGTATTACTAGTGGCTCTGTGAGCTGTAGACCTCGTGAGTGAGTTCTTTTATCATTTCCAAAAACTGACATTATAAAAAAGATCAATTATGAATATCGAAGCTACTAACGAAATTTCACGAGAAGCGGTTGAGAAATGCGACCTGTAGAGGACAACAAACCGAAATTCGCCCGCATAAACTTACAAAATCATTGATAAAAAAATTGTTTTTGCAAATTTCCAAAAACCGTATCGACAAAAAAAATCTATATACCTATCGAACTTGCTCACGAATTTTCACGAGAATCGGTTGAGAATTGCGACCTGTAGACGAGAACAAACGAAAATCTGAACATACGAAAGCATTTTTGTCGAAACTGAAGCAGAGACCTTCGTTTCACTCGATAAATGCGAAAGTATGTCTGTCTGTCTGTCTTTCTGTTTGTCTGTACTACTCTGTTATACTGTCTAAAGTATGTCTGTCTGTCTTACTGTTTGTCTGTAATACTTGCGCTCCAGTGAGATTAGTTGAGCGGCATTAACCAAATTTGAGGTGTGAGTGGAATCGAGATACTGGGAGTTGTGTCAATGATTCACTAAAACTAGCCTAGCTATAACTCCAGCAAGAGACTCAGATAAGCCCGCCCTGGGTCGGACTAACTCTACCCGGTGTGCGGTACCGGGACGAATAGGGACTATATGTGTTGTTGGATTTGAGCATGTGTGTTACACTTAGATTCATCTAATATCTAAATTGTACAAGTCTTATGCAGAATCATTTCTCTACAGTGGAAATAGTAAAACACCTGTTTTATACCTTGGTCATAGAAAAACAGATGTAATTTATATTGAACTTTCGGGTTGAGACAAAAATTATGAGGTTATTCACAAAAAAACGATAACTTATGTAAAACAAGACTTGGAAATTACCGCTTTCAGTCTCGCTTTAACACATAATTAAGGCAAAGAACGACGCCTTAATCCTTTCACTGGGTCATTAAAATAAAGATAGGACTTCGCAGCCGTCTACTAAGTCATTGCTGAGTCCATGCGAAAAACGACATTTTAGAACAGGGCTACGGTTGAAAATTGAATGGCAAATTGAACGCGGCAAGTAATTAAAAACTTTAGTGCGGTTAATTAGCGCGCTGTAATCTAATTGGGTACGTTGATTTTGGCTTTTTAGGGTTCCGTGCCCGATGGGTCCAAACGGAACCCCATTGTCGTCCGTCCGTCCGTCGTCTGTCACACAGGTTTTACAGCCAAACGGTTGGATATACACTCTTCAAATTTTCACAGTATAAACATCTTGTTAACCCAAAACCATACAAATTGCCAAAACTTATTTTTAAATGTTTTCCACCTGATCAAGTGGGGTATCTTTGTTTAGAGCTCATTGAGTAGTTAAATACCTTATCTTTTATTTTTAAAAATATTGGAATACAAAGTAATGGGAAGCCACCAAAATCAGGTTTTTATTTACATAATTTTGTTCCAAAGAATTTTTTGCTTGAAATTTAGTGGTAATATTTTACCAACAAATACTAAAATGTTGATAAATCATATTTTTTTCATTGAAATTTCCTTATTTTTCGTATTAAAATCAACTTAATTTTGCGGTTGGTTCGGAACCCTAACCGACTCGCACTTCGCCGGTTTTTTTTAATAGTGTAAAAATGAGTATTAATACTTAGGTATGTCCAAAATGGCCATGGCTCATCTCGATGGAATATTACACGAACAGTGCCTTTTCCATGAGTTTACATGACCGTACTCGCTAGCGACTGTGTAAAAATTTGTATGGACAAAAGTACAGCACCTCTGGCGGTTACGCAATAGAACTAAATCGGCATACTAAATCGTTTACGCAGTCGCTAGCGAGTACGGTCATGCAAACTCATGGTAAAGGCACAGTCAGAAGAAATAATAGCTAGCACTATGACGAAAACTTAGCATAATATCTAGTATTATGTAAGGAAATGCCTCTGTAAGTTACGTCACACGAGATATTTTAATCGTACGACAGACGTTCCGATTTGCAAATATTTACGCGACCGAGGCCGGTGTGACGCGTTCAAAGATATAAAAACCTACTAAATGCGAGTCGGACTCGCGCACGAAGGGTTCTGTATATATAATATAATAATAAATAAATAAATAAATAATAAATAAATAAATACATATTAGAGGACAATCTTACACAAATCGAACTAGCCCCACAGTAAGCCCAAGAAGGCTTGTGTTAAGGGTACTAGACGACGATATATTTAATAGATATAAATACTTAAATACATAGAAAACATCCAAGACACAGAAACAAATATTCATGCTCATCACACAAATATTTGCCCTGACCGGAATTCGAACCCAGGACCGTCAGCTTCACAGGCAGGTGCAATTCCCACTAGGCTAAACCGGTCGGCCAATAATGGCAATAAACATCACGTTTGCCCCCTTAAATATTTATTTTATTTTGTTTTTTAGTATTTGTTGTTATAGCACCATCAGAAATGTAAAAAAAATATCTGTGAAAATTTCAACTGTCTGACTATCACGGTTCACGAGATACAGCCCGGTGACAGACGGACGGACGGACATTGAAGTCGTAGTAATAGGGTCCCGTTTTACGCTTTGAGTACGGAACCCTAAATCGATCTCAATTTTAAATTCAGTTGAAAATCAACTCTATACACGGCGGCATAAGATGTAGGATGGAACGTTTTCTTGGGTCAGGATTATCTAGAACTCGTTCTGGTAATGGAAAATAGTCCGCATATTTGTATTAAAACCTGCTCTAAGATATCTAGATGGTTGAGTACTAATATTTTAAACTAGAATCCCGCAGTAGCAGCGTCTAGCGGCGTCGAAACGCCGCTACTCGTATAATACGAAAAATCCGACAGTTATTTAGAAAACGAACAATTGTATACATACATTTCTGTCATTTGTGCCTCTTTTAGGAAAACTAAAAACATGTAAAAAGGTGAGTTATATATCGTCAGTTCCTTTTCACTGTCACATTATGCCGGACCAGAACCAAGCCTAGTAGACTGCTGGCTAAGTTATCCGGGCAACGTGGATACGGCAGATGTGCGGCGGATGTGTGGGTGATGACCCACCTCCTCCTCCTCCTCCTTTGGAGTTCCGGGCGTTTATAGGCTGCGGTGGCCGCTTACCATCAGGTTTGCCACCGGCGTTGTATTGAAAAAAAATCCCCATCAGTCGCTCTCTCAATGCTGAGGACCGTGACATCACGTCTTATTCTTGCTGACCAGTCCTCCATAGGCTCCCATCAGCCAAGGATAGCCTAGTACGGATGTAGTTGCAGTGAGGCAGCATTGATTTGGATGCTCCACCTAGTATTTAATAGTAGTTTATGCAACTGATACATAATGAGAGGTCTTAAAACACGAGTGTGGTTTTATGAAACGAGCGTTAGCGAGTTTCATAATAGGATCACACGAGTGTTTTAAGGCCTAATTATGTACAGTTGTATACACTACTATATCTACATCCATACATTAAATCCTCTTTCATATGTTGAGGCACCATTGCGTTGAAAGTGCAGGAGTTCGAGTTCGTGAGCTCGTTGAAGTCTTTTTGAGCACGAGCCTGTATCGTAATGGGCGGAGATGGTCATAACGATACCGTTTTTGATGCTGTTATAATATGCCCAGCAAGAAACTCAGCTAGGCCCGACCTGGGTCGGACTGATAACCCTGGGTCGGACTGAGTGTGGTGCGGGGCGCGGGCGGCTACTTTTATAGGCGGGGCCCAATAAAGCGCTAGGAGTGCGCGGCAAAACTAAACCATTCAATCCGAAGACAAGAGACAACAAACAACGATGGTTCAGAAATTAATTAAATTTCAGAGAACGAAAGCGTCTCAGAGTCACATTAACGAAACTGAATGGCTTTCAAGGACATAAGTCAATTAGCAGCTTAATTAGATTGGCGACCTCTAATACACAAATCATGAATGGTATAACAAGCGATATTTTGCTAATGAGGCCTAAAGCTCATTGTCCGTCTTGAATTGTGAATGAGATATATATCTGGGTCATGTATTTAGAGAACTCTCAATTGATTCCCTGAAGCTGAAACAGTCTTAAAATTTGTTTCTTGAAACGGGACTCCTGGAACTGTTGGATTTAATAACGGGACGGCTATTTGGAAAGTTGGCACTAGATTTGCTCGGAGCAAAGCTGCTATAACAACGGCAATTTATGAAAGACAGAGTTTATAAAATATGAGCTATGAACGGCCTTACAGCGGATAGTTAAACGGGGGAACCCGTTAGTTTAATTGGAGACTAGGCGAAGTGGAGGAGCCGCACAATTTCATCGTTATATTTGTTTTTTTTTGAACCTGACTGTGGCTTTATAGGCGGGGCCCCATAAAGCGATAGGAGTGCGCGGTTGGAGAGTAGCCTGGGGAAAATCCAATGGAAAACCTCCGACCACGCGGGTGGTTTTGAACACTGGAATACTAGAGTTTGCGCTCCAGTGAGACTGGTTTAGCGGTTTCAACCGAATATGAGGTGTGAGTGGAATCGAGCTACTGGGAGTTTTGTCGCTAGTGCCTAGTTCACTAAACCTAGCCTAGCTGAGAAAAGTCCAGGAAGTAACTCGGCTAGGCCCGACTTGGATCGGACTGACTCTACCCGATATGCGGCGGTACTGGGACGAATAGGGACTATATGTGTCTGTGTTGTCGCGATCGCGCGGTGAACGTCACCGCCGGCGGGGTTATATTTGGTATTTTTTCCATTTGTAAACTGTGACAGAAGCAATTTCGAACTTGTCAAATAATAATCTCGATTCTCCTTCGATGTTTTGGACGACTGGTTTGGACGACATTGGGTGAATGAAGAGTGCTGTATTTCTAACGGGTCGTGGAGAATTAGGTTTAAGTCTTCCATGTGTGTATCTTCTTTTCTTAAACTATGTTTGAGTCTGATGCTGCATTCGATCGTATAATTAGCTAGCGATGCAGAATCGAAAATATTTAGGCTCGGTTTTATAAAGATCCGTTAGACCTTATGTCGGTTTGTTATGTCAAAAAATGTACTCAGTTACTGAAATTTGATTTGACATTTGGTCTAACGGATCTTTATAAAACCCGGCCTTAGACGACCCGTTCTGTTGCATGGTGGCAATACATCGCAATTACTTGGATGCAAACAGTTGACAGTCGTTTTGGCTCGCTGCAACGATGAAATTTATATCATCCTTTCAAAACAAACTTGACATACAAAGGTAGTGTGATGAATTTAACTAAACATGTGTGACGAAATTATAAACACAGAAGATTTATAGTACATTCAAGACTGGCGCCAGCAAATTTGGCACTAGAAACACTGAATAGTTTGCCAAAAATAAAGCTAACCACAGTCTATTAAGGCAAATCAACTTGGCAGCCGTAACACAAATTAGACCCTTATACAATAATTTAACAGAAACTTTTGAAATTCAGATGACGTCCTAACTCTCCAGTTTGCAAGATTTTTTATGACAGAGGTCCGAGAGTAAAAGATTTTCCCACTGTTGAAAACTATCGACGATCAAAAATAACGTGTACACTTTCTATGGAAATCCAATACAAAGTGTACCTGTTAAATTTGCTTGTGAGTGTAAATCTTATCAAGGCTTTGACTTAATTTAGCTCGTTAGTAGCTATAATTCAAAGCTTTTGGCCCGAAATTTGACAAATAAGATTATACCACTGCAGGGGGTATTGCTAGTACAATGTTTCCGGAAAACTTCCCAGTGTGTGACTGAATAAGAGTACATTTTGTGTAAAATTTTAAGCATTCCTATCTACATCTTGAAATTACGGCAACAAATTGTAAAGCAACCGAGCAGGAATACCTCGTTACTCAATCACTTATTCAGATTTAACAACGTTGGTTTACATAATTCGTGCGAAAAACAGTTCCCGTGATGAACCCCATAAGCGGATAAGGTGAAGGTCTCCCATAAAATTTCGATCGGCGTTCACGGCCCTGACATTGATCCGGCCCCCGAAACGATTCAACGAATTTATTTCAGTACATCGCTGCCGTCATATACTACACGAACACGCGTTAGTAATAAGCGATAAATGTATCTCGCCCCACGTGATATTAGTCGTTGTATTATTAAAACTGGGACATGATAACAACGTGATATAACACGTTGATGGTAAAACACATCTGGCGTTGTTCTACGGAGGCAGTTTATCTGTGACGCGACGCAAGTCTTCAATGATGAATAGAGCAGTCTATTTATACTGGAAATCTACGTCAATTTACTTTCGCTATAAATTTAAACAGTCGGCGAAGCGAGTTGAGAGATAAGGATGCAAATTAAATTAAATTTGGCAACTGGAAACGTTTAGTCCCTTCAGCCGTATGTTTTGACGTGAAGAAAACAGATTGACTTCGCGATTTGTGATTTGAGAATCAATCTATATTTAGAGAAATTCGTGTTTAACAAAAAAACGCTATTCAACATATCATCATCTTCATATGAGCCGAAAGACGTCCAATATTAAAATCGATAAATGGTATCGTCTAGTATTCCTCTTTTAAAGAGAGTGGAAAAATACTTCACATCTGTATTTTGGAGCACCAACTTTATAGGGCTTTCTATATTTTCTGAAAAAGTGACGTTTTTACCTTTTTATCTAATTTGTTGGTCAGTGGTCACATTAATGGGAATTAGCAATGATTTTTGGATCACAATAATCAATGTAAGTATAATCGTAGACAAGGTTGGAATTTCCTAGTATGCGAATGGCTGTGTGCGTGCGTGCGTGCGTGCGTGTGTGCGCGCGTGCATGCGTGCGTGCGTGCGTGCGTGCGTGCGTGTGTGTGTGTGTGTGTGTGTGTGTACTTAGTCTATGGATGAAGTAGTGCTTCCGTTTGCTCATATTTAAGATTTTTTAACATGTCAGTATAAAGAAACCCTATTCGTATTAGATCCAGTATAACGTCCGGTGTCGTCGACCCGTCTATGTACAAAAGAGGAAAGATACAACGTTACAGTAAGCTTGATAAATATGTATGTATACGTTCTAGAACTTTACTGTTCGGCGATAAAGTCGAAAAATATTTATAATGCGAACTGTACACGGCACTCGCATTGTTTCCGTCTTTTTCGTTTGCACGACATGCCTGCACTATTCGCGACAATGTTGGCTACTTTCCAAAATTGTACGCCTAAGAGCCATAACGACCAGAGTTTGTTTTGTTTTACACGCAATTCTTGTACTAACTGCAACGAGTTTAAGCCTGAGAATGGCGTAAACATACATGTAGGCTTCGGACGCTCTGCTTTTCGGGTAATTTCGTAACGAATATCGACTGTACTTGTGCAAAGTTATACATACAGATGGGCCATGTAATTATTGATCAGGCTCTCAATTTCGTCTCTACGGCTAATGCAATTAGACTGAAAATAATCCTAGGAGTTTTTGCCGCTGGCATTATTAATTTGGTTTTCAGTTTTGCGAAACGGTTAGTGCCAATGAAGAGCCATTTAAAGCGCATTTCTAATCTTTATTGTAATGATATTAAGGTCTAATAAGTGTCTTTGCAACGATATTTTGTTGATGTTAGTGATCGAAGCGGAAACTAGGATGTGTATAATAATTGCCATCAATGTTCTAATATTTTGAAAATCAAATTCAAAAAATTGCACGCAAAGACCGGTTTAGCCTAGTGGGTAGTGCACCTGCCTGTGAAGCTGACGGTCCTGGGTTCGAATCCCGGTCAGGGCAAATATTTGTGTGATGAGCATGAATATTTGTTTCTGAGTCTTGGATGTTTTCTATGTATTTAAGTATTTATATCTATTAAATATATCGTCGTCTAGTACCCATAACATAAGCGTTCTTGAGCTTACTGTGGGGCTAGTTCGATTTGTGTAAGATTGTCCTCTAATATTTATTTATTTATAAAGAGCCACGTTTGACTTTCGTATTCAGTTATTTCTGACATTTGATCTAAGTACAAGTTGATCATCGCAATTTTATGAAAGTAGAAATTCTATCTGTCTTACCTCTTCACGCTTAAACCACTGAACGGATTTAGATGCATAAAGCATAAAAGATAGTTTTTATCCCGGAAATCATTCCTTAAGGGGCGAAGAGTTGGAATTTTGTACGGGAGACCGATAATTTGGGACTGCACCTGAACAATTTAATAGCAATTATTCCAAGCTCTACGCGAACGAAGTCGCGGGCAAAAGCTGGTTTGCAGTAACTTCAAGTTTTGATGTTTATCATCAACACTTAGGTTCAGACAACAATGAAGACAATATAAATGGCCCATTCGCGTAAACTACGGGAAGTTGCGTTGCGACAAGAATTTATAAACAAAATGAAGAAAAATGCAGCTATGTTATTGCAATGCGCCGCTCGAATTGACTTCAAAACCCTTGCAAATGCGTAACTACAGTACTTATCTCACGAACGCGAGTGAGCCATTGTTGTGTGTCGAGCTATACATGCTTATTATCTATGTGTGCGACAGCGTAGGAGCTATGAGTTCTCATTGTCTATGTGTTCGTTATCTCACGAACGCGAGTGAAACATGGTTGTTTGTTGAGCTATACATGCACATTGTCTACGTGTGCGTCAGCGTAGGAGCTATGAGTTCACATTGTCTATGTGTTCATTATCTCACGAACGCGAGTGAGCCATGGTTGTGTGTTGAGCTATACATGCAGTGTCTATGTGTGCGTCAGCGTAGGAGCTATCAGTTCTCATTGTCTATGTGTTCGTTATCTCACGAACGCGAGTGAGCCATGGTTGTGTGTTGAGCTATACATGCACATTGTCTATGTGTGCGTCAGCGTAGGAGCTATCAGTTCTCATTGTCTATGTGTTCGTTATCTCACGAACGCGAGTGAGCCATGGTTGTGTGCTATACATGCACATTGTCTATGTGTGCGTCAGCGTAGGAGCTATGAGTTCACATTGTCTATGTGTTCGTTATCTCACGAACGGGAGGAGTGTTCAGTTTTACATGATACACATTGTCTGTGTGCGTATGTGTCACAATTACAACTGTGGCTAATCCGCGCTCGTGAGATAAAAGTACTGTAGTTGAAGTTTTAGAGTGGATTGCGCGGCTCCGTTGTGTAGGTTTTTTGGGCGTCATTCATTCCTAATATGACAAGCTTGAAGTGAAAAATCTGTCTTTCCGACCAGTGCCTTTACCATGAGTCTACATATAACCGTACTCGCTAGCGACTGCGTAAAAATTTGTATGAGCAAAAGTACAGCGCCTCTGGCGGTTACGCAATAGAACTAAGAATCGGTATACTAAGGGTCGGTTGCACCAACATACGATCACAGGCCGGTCATTGTGAAATATGGCGCCGGCAGCTATCATCCCATAGAAACTTGTCAAACTTTCCATACAATCAGATTTTAACGAACACCGCTTACGATTACAGACTGTTTGGTGCAACCCACCCTAAATCGTTTCCGCAGTCGCTAGCTAGGGTAGCTACGGTCATGCAAACTCATGATAAAGGCACTGTTATTTTAGTCTCCAAGACGAGACGCTTTAGCAACTGACGTAGTCTTAGGCTCGGTTTTATATAGATCCGTTATACCTTATGTCGGTTTGTTATGTCAAAAAATGTACTGAGTTACTGAAATTTGATCTGACATTTGGTCTAACGGATCTTTATAAAACCCGGCCTTAGAGTATTCCAGTGTTCCAAACCACCCGCGTGGTCGTGCCGGAGGGTTTTCCTGGATTTTCCCCAGGCTACTCTCCAACCGCGCCCTCCTATCGCTTTATTGGGTCCGGCCTATAAAGCCACAGTCAGGTACAAAAAAAAAAGTTATACGACTTCTTAATTTGTCGTTGCTTAAGCGGTAAGATATGATAAAACTGCTTTTTAAACTGTTACACTCACTAAATATGAAGACATTATAGATAAAATTCTTTAGTTTCATCTCAGTATTGTGTTTAGTATTAGTTAGCCTTAGTTTGCAGTTTCTTACCTGTTTTTTCTTTAGTTTTTTAATGTTGGTTTAAAAAAAACTGACGTAGTAACTGACGTCTCCAATATATCGTCAATATTGGGAAAATAGGAGTCAGCTAGGCAACACGACACCGATCCAAGTGACGCAAACAAGAATATCGCATTGCGACCACACAAAGGACTGTTGGTTCAATTATGATTCAATTCACGGCATGGCAACCCGGCTGGAAATAGCAGTACCTACTTGGATAGTAAGATCTCTGGAATCGAGTACGTTTATAACTTTGTCTCCAATAGGGATGACGACTCGTGTTACAATTTATAACAGTGTAGGCTATATGGATAGAAATACACAGCCATCATAACATTATCACTAAATAGTATAAAAACAAAGTCGCTTTCTCTGTCCCTATATCCCTATATTCAATATGTATGCTTAAATCTTTAAAACTACGCAACGGATTTTGATGCGGTTTTTTTTTAAAGATAAAGTGATTGAAGAGGAAGGTTTATATGTATAATAACATCCATTAAATAGTGCACCCGTGCGAAGCCGGGGCGGGTCTCTAGTCTACTATACAAGTATGTATGTAGTGTTGTGTTCCTGGAGGTGAGCAAGGTTGCCAGAGCTCCCGAGGATGCACTGTGTTGAGAGCGAGGGACCAAAATGTGTTCCTTCTGCTGTCAACACAGTGCATCCTCAAATCTTATAAAGGGACGGCAACGCACACGTGACTCCTTTAGAGTTGTGGGCGTCTATAGGCTGCGGTGGCCGCTTACCATCAGGTGGACCGTATGCCTGTTTGCCACCGGCGTTGTATAAAAAAAAAGAATTATCACAATAATCAGTAAATTAGACAAATTAATTAATATTATAAAAAGATGGGACTAGGAAGATTAGCAAAAATGTTGTTTTTTGTTTATTAGCTAAATGTAAATTGAAAGTTAGAATTCTCATGATTCACAAATAAAATTGTATGGCAACTATGTACATAAACGCAACATTTCAAGACAAAAACAGCAAAATTTCCCTTTTTTCCATACAACGGCAGTACGAGGCCACGCAGGCGTGACGTCACGTCAATCAGTATGGAGCGTTTTCAGTGCTCGTTAGCTATGCTGTACTTTGCCTCTCATTTTCGTCTTCTGTGTTGCTCTAATGGTAGTTAAAATCGCGTTGGAAAATTTGACAAGATTCTACGGGCATCTATCGGTGCCATGTTTAACGACTACCGGTCTGTAATAGTAAGTTGACGCAAACCGCCCTATGTGCGTCAATTAAAATGCTATATTTGCTTGTTTATGGAGCTGGAAACCGGCCAGCTCAAGCGCATTAGATCATTTCTGTATTCACATTGCTATTGTCTGCACGGAAAGAAATGATTTAGTTGTGGTAGCTAAGCGAGCTTTGTTGAAAATTTCTTTGCTGCTGCATACAATTTCTTAGCAACTGTAACAAAGCCTTGTCCATAGCAACTAAAACAAGTTGGCTAACCTTGCTAACGATATTTAGCTAAAAGAGTTTTAAATAATTTGCTACATGTACTAATTGATTAGCAGCTATAGCTAATTTCTTTATCCGTATCAACAACATTTTATTAGTCATTGCTGTTAGCTGTGACTGCTAATCGTTCTTAGTTTGCAGTGGACAAAAACTTTGTTACTATTGCTAATTGTACATGTGTTAGGCAGCAAAGCCTATATCTTTGTTGCATTTGATAAAAATATTTTGAAATCTCTAACAACAGTTTAGCAACAGCTGCTAATTTTATTTTCATACTCATCTACTAATATATCCTTCACCAATGTTGCTAATAATCTTAGTCACAACAACAAATTACCTAGGCAATGAAGAGCAATCATATAGTAGCAGTAGTCGCTAATCAGATTTATGTGAGGCTGCTAAGAACGTTTTGCAGTTGTGACTAACTTTTTCACAAACTTTAGGTAATATTCTTTGCTGCAACTGATAAATCAAAATTCGCCGATGTTCCAAAAAATCTTAGTCACACCACCGACTTTTCTATGCAATGAACAGCAATTATATATTAGCAGTAGTAGCGAATCAGACTTATATGGGGCTGCTAACAACATTTTGTAGCTGTAACTACTTTTTCAAAAAGGTTTAGCGAATATTCTTTGCTGCAACTTGTAAATAAAAATTCGCTGATGTTCCAAAAAATCTTAGTCACACCACCAAATTTTCTATGCAATGAACAGCAAAAACATATTAGCAGTAGTAGCTAATCAGACTTATATGGGGCTGCTAACAATATTTTGTAGCTGTGACTACTTTTTCAAACACTAGCTAATTAATATTCTTTGCTGCAACTTCTAAATCAAAATTCGCTAATGTTCCAAAAAATCTTAGTCATACCACCGAATTTTCTATGCAATGAACAGCAATAATTTATTAGCAGTAGTAGCAAATCAGACTTATATGGGGCTGCTAACAACATTTTGAAGCTGTAACTACTTTTTCAAAAAGTTTAGCGAATATTCTTTGCTGCAACTTGTAAATAAAAATTCGCTGATGTTTCAAAAAATCTTAGTCACACCACCAAATTTTCTATGCAATGAACAGCAATAACATATTAGCAGTAGTAGCTAATCAGACTTATATGGGGCTGCTAACAATATTTTGTAGCTGTGACTACTTTTTCAAACACTAGCTAATTAATATTCTTTGCTGCAACTTCTAAATCAAAATTCGTTAATGTTCCAAAAAATCTTAGTCATACCACCGAATTTTCTATGCAATGAACAGCAATAATTTATTAGCAGTAGTAGCTAATCAGACTTATATGGGGCTGCTAACAACATTTTGTAGCTGTGACTACTTTTTCAAACACTAGCTAATTAATATTCTTTGCTGCAACTTCTAAATCAAAATTCGCTAATGTTCCAAAAAATCTTAGCCATTCCACCGAATTTTATATGCAATGAACAGCAATAATTTATTAGCAGTAGTAGCTAATCAGACTTATATGAGGCTGCTAACAACATTTCGTAGCTGTGATTACTTTTTCATAAACTTTAGCTAATATTCTTTGCTGCAACTTCTAAATCCAAATTCGCTGATG
Source organism: Epiblema foenella (assembly GCA_963556455.1). NCBI lineage: Eukaryota > Metazoa > Arthropoda > Insecta > Lepidoptera > Tortricidae > Epiblema > Epiblema foenella. The sequence goes on from OY747104.1 coordinate 21,811,588, forward strand.
TTCCAAAAAATCTTAGTCACACCACCGAATTTTCTATGCAATGAACAGCAATAATATATTAGCAGTAGTAGCTAATCAGATTTAATGTGAGGCGGCTAAGAATATTATGTAGCTGAGACGTAACTTTAATTCAAACTTCAGCTAATAATATTCTTTGCTGCAACTGCTAAATAAAAACTCGCCGATGTTGCTAAAATCTTAATCACATCACCGAATTTCTATGCACTGAAAAGCAATAAACTTTAGCTAATATTCTTTGTTGCAAATACTAAGCAATCCTACGCGAATGTTGCTAAAAATCTTGGTCACACTACCGAGTTTTTTATGCAATGAACACTACGAACAGCAATAATAATTATATTAGCAGTACCTAGTAGCAAATCAGACGTATTTGAGGCTGCTAAGAATATTTTGTAGCTGTGACGGAAGGTTTTAGCTAATATCGTTTTCTGCAATTGTTAAATAATAATTTATTTGCCGCCTGTAGGCTATTTAAATTTTGCCACCCCAATCGATTACGAGTACTACTACTCGATACCCTAGTAGTGATTTATTCATTTTTGATAATATTTATCGATCTTTGTGCAAAAAAGCCATAAATCTAAGTCTGATTTAACAGAAATTTCTTCAGAAGAATGGTGGCATTAAAATGCATGTATTTTAGAACGTAAATCATTACGATGCATTTCCTCCAACAAAACGGCTTTTTCCATGACAGTATTATTCAAAGTCAAGTAAAATTCTCGTCGTTTTGAGTGTCTTAGTTAACAAAGAAAGGAACCGTTGTCGGTTCGCCACGTCCGTGGCTCCGCACATTAGCTCAGTGATACTTATATTACCATAAATCCGTAGTTTGGCCCATGTATTAAATCAGTCACACCGACATAGTAGTAAAACCAAATCTTGAAAAAAAAACCTAAGTATGTACACCTACCTAGGTACTTCTTAAAACCTGTTAAAACGTCCGTTGCCACTTCCCAATCCAGCGGTGTATATACAACACATTTATGAGCCCCCCCTCATAGTGTGACGTCACATATTCCGAAATTAACTACTAACCAACATCAACTCAAACATTTGGAAAATTAACTGAACAATAAATTATCGCCAACACACAATGTAAACCTTATGCAAATAGAATTGGAAATATTTGTAACTTTTTCGTTAATAGTTCAAATTTGCCATTTTAACTCTTAAATGTGTTGGGTTTTGAAATGTGACGTCACGAAACGTAGGCCCCCTCCCTTCCCTTGTCACACAATGTCACACTTCGTCGATCCCCTCCCTCCTACTTTATGGATGACCCCTAATAAATACATGTTAAATTAAAAGTTCCATCACAGACCATCAATTTAACTAGACGTCGCTTGTGTACGTACTTCGCGTGCCAAAACGTAGTCAAAACGTCAAACTTCTACGCAGTCTCGCTCAGTCCGCCTTGAATGGTCATTGCCTCGAGACGTCAACCGAAATACGTAAAAATGACTCGTTGTTCAGTATTGAGTTGTAGAAACTGTTCAGAAAATGCTGATCCAAATAATGGACATGTTTCCTACCAGAAATAAGCAAATTCCTTCTAAAATTATGTTTAATTCCATTTTAAAATCATTTATTTTAGATTTGTCGTGGTTGTAATACGAAAAATTGTTTATTTGCGACAGATGTACGATTACTTCATGTTCATGATACATTACCTACTTTAGTAACAAAGTTGTAGGGCCTGCCTATATTAAACGCACAATGGAAATAAAACGATCGATCTTTAGCTTGTGTCGCTCGGCTTCTTGGTAAGGGGAAATTCTCATTCATCTGTCCAATGAAGCGAATAGTGATGTTCACCTTTCGCTTTGTCACATTTCTTATCGATTGTTGACATCGAGGTATGGTAATGTTCACTTTGGTTTTTTGTGACACATTATAATTATAAATTACAGGTTTCCAAGTAATCCATACATAAAAGAGAAATAGATGGAAGCAACCGGGCAAAAAAACTGGTTTCCAACAAAACATAGTACAATTTGCTCCATACATTTCGATGATAGCAGCTTTAAACAAACAAAAAAATATCGTCGACTGATTCCTGAAGCAATACCAACCATTGATGTACTGAAAAAATCAACAAGTGAAGCAGTTAGTAGATTGACATTGTAATCGATAGCATTGATTCCCTGGCATTGTTCTTAGAAACTTAATGTTTATTATTTCACAGTAAAGCTTAGACGTTCTAATTGTTGATTAGAACTAAAGATTCGATTTTTACAAAAAGAAACCTTTCCATTAAAAAAAGCCAGACAAGTATCGTTGTTCCTTTTATTGGTCGTCATGGTATTATTTTTACATGACTATATTTTTCGTGACCGATTTATCGACTCGAGCTGCACGGCGCGGGCGATATATCGCCTTTGTATCGATTTCGCGGGGACAACGGAGATTCCACATCACTAATATGCTCTCGTGACGTCACAGTAGGCAGCAAAAAAGTGACACGGTCGGTTCTCATACAGATTGAGGTGCTTAGGGCCTCTGGTTAAATTGATGCTCTGTGAGTTCCATGGTAGGCATTATGTACCTACTCATTATGTACCCTTAGCACCTACTCTGAACTTCGTATCGTGCCGTCCCTTTCACTCTCGTGTTATACACTCCATGAGTGAAAGGGACGGCACGATACGAAGTTCGGAGTAAGCCCTCGGGCACTTGCTGTTTTGTTGTTTGCTTTGTAATTTAATTAACGATATTAACCGCTATACTGCATTGTCAGATAACAAATAAAGAAACATTTGAAAAAGTTTTATTATTTGATCTGAGCTTAAAACAAGTTGACTTAAAAATGTGTCCACTTTGATACTATAAAAATCGTAGGTAATAAAATCAATGTAACTGCGGGGCTAAAGTGATCGCTTTTATGTCGGACATATAGCATTCGTCCCTTACTGTCAAGTATGTAAGTGCGAGAGGGACGAATGCTATATGTCCGACATATAAGCGATCATCTTAGCCCCTCTGCTCTGCGTCCAGCATTACAGCGACAAGTGCCCGCCAGCGCAAAAAAAAGTTTAACGTTAAGTAATTTGAATTAAAGGATAAACCCGAATGTTTTAGTTATGCCATCGAATATCATATTCGTTGCCGTAGCTAAAATGCATATTGCTGTTACGACGAATATTTTAGAGGTTTACGCGGGAAAAGTAACGTAGCAAATATTGCCAATTAATATAAACACCAGTACTTTCTCGTAAAAGACGGGTAAGTAATACATTTTATTTAATTTTCTGCATATAAAAAAAATGTGTAAAGTAATATTCGTCTTTAAAAGGATGTAAACGAAATAAGCTCTTTAATTTAAAGTTTATTTCTAGCCGAAGTGAAAGCCAGATTTTACATTGCAACTTGACTACTTGAGGCAAAGTACTATCATTTTTACCCGACTGCGTCGAAAGAAGGGTTATGCTTTTCGAGTGTATGTATGTATATTTTATGTATATGAGTATGTAACGGCTAGACGGATTTTATCATACGTGTCGTTAGCGTTAGATTCGTCTAGGTTGTGGGAGTGACATATGCTACAATATTTTAATCAAAAAAGTGAGAGGGTTTAAAAAACCTACCAAGTACCAGTCACACTTGCGCACCGAGGGTTCCGTACCACCGTACTCGTGCAAAAAATACTTATTAGTCCGTACCAAATATTAAGTTGGTGGGTAATAGAAAAATGAGAATATTCTCGATTTTTTAAAAGTTTTCTTAATATTATTAATCGCTGGTAAAATAAACAAGATTAGAATATTTACAAATTTTCTTGTCTAAAATAACAAAGAACCTTATAAAAACCTGCCATCCAAAAGTTAAGTAGCCTACAACGTACAGCCTGCCTAACTACAACACAAACAGGAGCCAAGCGAATAATAATAACAAAATTTTCCAAAAAAAAATTACTTAGATAGCCTTTGATTTCTATCAAGTTTCGAAATTACTTCACGGTTGGTGAGCTGAAGTTTCTTTTCAAGTTGAATTCGTACCTGGCGTTCGAATGATTTTGCCTGAAAAAAAATAACGGAGGACTAACTACAAAAATAATGGATGTAGGTCCAATAAAAATATTAAATGTAAATAAGTATACTCTCATGGTCTCTGATAATACAAGATCCTAGCTTTATCCAAAACAAAGTTATAAAAACGACCTGAATGGCTTTCGAAAAAAGATGGTACGGCCGTGCTCTTGTTTGCTTGTTTAGCTCAACTTGGCGGGGGCACTGCCGTGCCTACTCTACATAAAATTTCACAACTTTTACGGTGGAAGGTTTTAGTAGCGCGAGACTTATACGGCAGCCAACAGACAATTTTTCAAACGAACACGACAATTTCGCTTAACGCACACGGCAATTTCAAAATCCGCGCTGGCAACACTGGCGCACTCACGTCACGTCACGTGACAGCAACTTTCGCGCTTATTCAGCGGTCAACGGCAACGGTCCGGTTCATTCTCATGGTGGACGACTGTGAACTGAAGTATCTCAAGAGCAGAAGAGCGAAGAGCATCAGCTTTGGTGAAAAGTAAGTTAATAACAACGCCAATGGAGTCCCCGGACATCTCTCAACTCCTGCATAGTTGGGGCTATGATCAAAAAGTTATCGACAAGTTTAAAGGTTAGTAACCAGTATAATGTATGTTTTTACTTTTTATATATATTCTTTTCCCCGTATGGCGAACGTGTGTTCGTGCCATAGAATTGGTATTGGCTCAAAATCGTAACAAATGTATGAAAACCGAACCAATTTCGGGCATTTTTTTGCCGCCGAGTATATAATTCATTCAAACCACGTTCAATTAATCGGTCAGTTATACTGCAATCAAAGTCCCCAATCCACACTGGCCCAGCGTGAGGACTAATACCTGTTCCCTTTCAACTTTGCGAGAAGGCCTATGCCCAGCGGTGGGATGTAGGCTGATGCAGATGCATAGCTTAAGTGTGCTAATGAATCTCATATTACTTGGTGTTTTATGTATTTTCATTATTAGAAACGAATTGTTTGTTTATTTTAGATGAAGGGATTGAATTTGACCATCTGCATATAATGACGGAATACTCAATGGAAAAACTTTTTCCAAAAATTGGTGAGAGGATAACGTTTATGGAAAAAATTAAAACACTGCAAATCCAGGTAAAACTTTGTTCACTTATACTTACATAAACAATCTTTTCTTCCTCCTAGTAGTCTTAAATACTAATTAATATACCTTGTCTGGTGTTGGGGCTGCTTTCTCAATGTCTTTATCAGGTATACATTGCCATCGGTCTAACTCAAGTAGTAAATGGATTTAACATTACTCAAAATTTCTGTGGCACTATGAAGAATAATTATATTCACTTGAGGGAAACGTATATATATAAACTTTGTAGCAATTACATCATATACTGCTAATGTGTTTTTAAATAGGAAACAACAGCAAAAAAGAGGAAAATGTCCTGTGATTCGGATATAACCAGTCTGCCGTCAACTTCCTCAGTCACCACAAATTCGTCAGCTAGCAATACTTTGGTAAGTGGGTCATATCATGTAGAAAGTTGTAGATATATGATGGGCATATCCCCGAGCATTTCAACCGCTGTGATTTCAGTGGTCGCATTATTGACAATGTCTTTAGGTTTTTGCGTTCCATTTTGAAAAGCATGATAGTACTCCCCGCTTGCTATACTACAGCCTAAAATCGTCCCCTACTACCGAAATCACAGGTTGAAACGCTTGGAGAAATGCCCAGATATGAATGGTTGTTATAAGTTTCACTACTGTATGTCTGTCTGCCTGTCGATCTGTCTGTCTGTGGCATCATAGCTCCTAATTGGGAAAACTAAATTAAATATGAGGTTTTTTGTTTTTGGTAGCGAACTAGATACAGTTGTTCTAAGATTATCTATTGCCTTATTACCTTTTATCTTGACGCTTAGAGACCTTATACATCTCTAACAAGTTGTGATTGTTATTAGTTTCTTAGTCTTATTTTTGACATTTGGGTTTGTTAAAAAGTTAAATGAAAATGCCTCCATTTTTTTCAGACACTTGAAGATCTTTTGAATGGACCAGATGGCAAAATGATTTTGTCCCATTATAAAATGGAAAATAAATTAAATGACTACTATAGACAAAAGCTGGCTGATGAAATTGTTAAACAAGAGTTGAGATTTGACATTCAGAAAAGGTATGTAGTTTTGTTCATTCTGAAACTATTTGCTCAATTTTTAGGTCCATTCTTATAGAACACTAGCTTAAGAAAAAGCGAGGTTAAGCAACGGCGGCTGGGGTCAACTCTTGGATGGACGACTGCTTTAAGTGGTTACTAACTGTGCGCTCCCGTGCTTTGGAAGGCACGTTAAGCCGTTGATCCCGGCTGCTCTCTATGACAGCAGTTATTAAGCCAAGTTACAGGCCTTCAGACAGCTTTAGAACTACTAACGTTAAAGTTGCCCACTCACTTGACAAGCCTAATCCCAATAAGGTCTAGTTTCTCCTTGGGTTGGGAGGTCAGATGGCAGTCGCTTCCGTAAAAACTAGTGCCTACTCCAATTCTTGGGATTAGGTAGTGGACCTCTGGCATACTTTGGGATGAAACTGTACTAAGATAACGCTAGGATGATGATGATGGTGGCTAGCTTTTACCCCCGGCTTTTATTCGCGTGAACCTTAGGCATTTTCAAAGAGGCAAGGAAACTAAAATATGCTCGGGGACAACATTAGAACATTCATAATATAGGATAAACGTTAAAATGTTCCATAGTTATTATTTAAAGAATTACAGGCTGTTTATAAAGCATTAATACATAATACCTTATAATGTAAGTTTCTTTACATTGAATGAAATTTAACTTTGTTTATCTGTAGTTTTGAAATTATTATTATTACTGTCAGATTTTCTCAAATAGTAAATTAACGTTGTGACATGACATGACATGTAAAAGTGCCCATGTGGCCTATTTGCAGAATAAATGTTGATTTACATTTTTTAGATGTTGTTTTAAAAGTTCCTCTAATTTTGTCCCTAATTTCATGTTGTCACTTGCCAAGGCAATAAAATGAACCATCACGTGTCAAGCAATGTGCTAAACAATGATCTAATACAATTAACATTTTTATTGTGTGTAAGTGTAACTAACTAAGTAAGTAATCAGCGTAATCACAATGTGTTACACACTAGCTAATTGTTGTCTTTTTTTCAGCTTTCCGAATGTTGTTATAGAATATTGGTCTGACCTGATAGTTAACTACTTCAGGGAAGAATCGTATGTAAGGCGAAAATTATAACTTTATTTGCATTTAGGCACGAGTCTTTCATGCCATTTCCCGTTAGGGTTTCATGCCAGCAATTAAAAAAATGTTAGGAAGTCCACACTAATATTTTTAATAGCTGGCATGGAGCCCCAAAACTAGCAAAGTTTTATCAAAAAGAACAATTTTCTATTTATCTGGAAATGTATGGAAGAAAATGTAGAATTAGTTGTCTATTAAATAGCAGTTATTAGCTTTATAACAGTTGTTTGTATCTTCTTTATAAATGTAGGTATTTATTAGCTGCTTGTATAAATAGTAGTTCATACAGTTTCACAAAATGGTCACTAATTTGCCTTCAATAGATAATTTATTTTGATACTGTGCTGTGTTGTTGTGTTGTATTTCTATCCCGGCTCGTATAGTTGATTTTTTTATAATCACCGATTTCTTACAAAATTCTTATTGGATTTTGAATTTTCCAGCTTGGAACATAAAGTCACTTTTTGAACTGGTTACTTTGTGACGACGACTTATTAATTTAAAGTATATCAATGAGTTTTTCGAAACTTGCGTACGGATTATCATTTCATATTTACCCTTAGCTTTTCGGTGAAGGAAAACATCGTATGCAGGTGCATACATGTGCGAACAGCATATTTAAACCAAAATTTGGTTATGAGAACCACATTAGAGCCTTTCATAATCCTAATAACTGATGGAGTCGCTATCGCCAGACACGACGAGGAGAACTATATATACAGGTTGATCAATCCAAATGGGTTAGTATGGAGAAGTCAGAAACTATGAAAGATAGCGGAATCTGTTCTTAAGAACCATGACGTCGATTTTAGATTTGATAAAAATGGCATTCAATTTTTTTTAACTCTCATATATAACCGGGAATCGAACCTGGTCAGAATTCTGTAAGTAATCGTATGTCGTAGTAGTTATTATAGTTGAGTATAAGGACCAAATTTTGCTATGAAATCTTGTGTAAACATTAGACAGAAAATTTAAATTCATAATAAATTCTTTACAGAGATTTTGACCTGCGGGGTAATCACGTAACTTTTGTACTACCGTTAGATAGATTTTAATGTCAAATTTCAACTGTCAGCTCATACATTGATACTTCAAAATTGACAGTAAAATCTATCTACCGTTAGTACGTAAAGTTACGTGATTCGCCTGCGGGTTCGACGTCCGGTTATGTATGAGATTAAAAAAATTGAATGCAGTTTTAATTCAATCTAAAGTCGACGCCATGGTTCGTAAGAACAGATTTCCCTATCTCTTAGGTTCTGACTCCTTCCTACTGACCCATTTGGATTGATCACTCTGTATCATAATTTGCGAAGAAATTCAGAGGTGTATGTGAAGTCCCCAACCAACACTGGGCCATCGTGGGGACTTAACCGGTAGTTATGTAGAGAATATTCTTTATGCAAAATTTCATAACCGGTTTTTAGAAAATTGCAGAATCGGTTTCGGTTACGTTCGGTTACACTTTTACTAATTTAAATCATAAATGAATTAAACCTATATTATTACTGTGATTTTGGCTGATAGGTGGAGCATAAGTGTAAAATTAATCAATAAATAACTGGACCACTTTAGCTTAGTTGGTAGTGACCCTGCCTACGAAGCTGGTGGTCTCGGGTTGAAATCCCGGTCAGGGCATTTATTATTTTAGTTCAGGGTATTTATTTGTGTGATGAGTACGAATATTAGATCCTGAGTCTTGGATGTGTTCTATGATTCAGATCCATTTATTCACAATATAAAATTAAATACATTATAAATTACCTACATGTCAATTTACAAGAATCTCTATTGCGATCGTCAATAACAATAAATAAAAAACAAATTCAATTTCATCATTAAATGAATAAAATAACAATTTCAATAATATAGTGATGTCCACTCAGTTAATGTGGACAAATAATTACACAGTATATATTTAATTTAAGTATTTATTTATAAAAATCTGCTACTGGATGGACTGGATTGTTCCTCTTAAAATTCTTGTCGGTCTGTCTATCCGTATGTCATAGCCAATTAACTTAAATTTTTGGGGGCTATATAAATGAAATTCGGATTTTGAGTGTTTTCTGTGCACCATCCGTGCCATTAGTGTCCAATTTACAATCCAGTAGCATTAGCAGCCTATTCCATAGTTTATGCGTTTACGTAGTTTGTATGTTGGAAAAGTATTGCATTATAGAGTATAATTAAATAAGCATTGTAGATTATATAGTAAATTATATAGTTCATTCTAGATTTTAGCGGCATAATTTATAAATTTGTTTTATCGCTGCTGTTGCAAGCTACGGTGGCCTAGTGGTTCAAGCATGCGACTGTCAAGCGGCGGTCGTGGGTTCGAATCCCGGCTCGTACCAATGAATTTTTCGGAACTTATGTACGGAATATCATTTGATATTTACCGTTAGCTTTTCGCCGAAGGAAAACATCGTGAGGAAACCTGCATACTTCTGCGAAGAAATTCAAAGGTGTATGTGAAGCCCCCAGCCCGCACTGGGCCAGCGTGGGAACTACTGCCCAATCCCTCTCATCAATTAGAGGAGGCCTGTGCCCAGCAGTGGGACGATGATGACTTATAGGTATAACACAGCAGAAAAAACATAATTATAAATTTTGACGTATTGTCCATACATTGAAATCTAGAATGAGCACACTATAAATACTATGATAGTTGTAGATTAGAGGAACCTATGATTTTCAAATGAATACTCAAGCAGGAAAAAATATTTTAGGAGGTTTGGGCAGGGTGTTCCAAGGGCAGAAATAGAGACTCTTCAGCTGGACGTGGCATACTTTTAAATAGATACTACAACTTACGAAGAAAGCTCTTGAAAGTGGGAGCGATCTCAAAAATAAGTCGTTCATCAGTTAAAGAGGGAATCGAAAAACTCACTGATGACGAGACAGGTATCATCACCAATTTTATATTATGCATACTTTAGTTATCTAATCATTAATGTTACTTATCCAAAAAAATATAGTAATATAAAAATTTAAGTAGAGAACTATATAAGCAATACGTTATATAAATCAAACCCTCTAATCAATATTATACATATTTGTGTGTATGTTTTTAGAAGAAGAGCATGACGAGTTGGTACGCTGGCTACAAAATACCAGAACCGTACATCTTGCCCTTGAGAACTGGCAACTTACAACAACAAAGAGATTATCTTTATTGAAAGGATCAATGGAAATCCACATATACATGGACAATTTTCCAGTTCTAAAATGTGCTGACGGCTATAGATTGGTAATAACAACTATTTACTAAATTTTAGTATGTATTTATTTATTTATTTAATCTATATTGCACAAAAATAAATCTTAAGGTACAAAAGGCGGACTTAATGTCACGAGGCATTCTCTACCAGTCAACCTCCAGGTAAAGGTAGACTTCCGACTAGAGCGGCTCCGGCGTCATTAACGCAGCGACAGTAACGCGGCGATCGAGCGATAGTATTATGCAGTACGGAAACGTATGAATGAACGTTCGAACTGCGACACTGACGCGGCGCCACTGTCGCGACACGTGTCGCCGCGTTCGAACGTTCATTCATACGTTTCCGTACTGCATAATACTATCGCTCGATCGCCGCGTTACTGTCGCTGCGTTAGTGACGCCGGAGCCGCTCTAGTCGGAAGTCTACCTTAAAGCAGAAAGATTGTAGGTGGCGCAACTAAACACAGGACAAATATACTCAAGGACAAAATTAGAGGAACGGTCATAATGCAACATGAACGATAAAATTACTTAGTTTTAATTAACACAATTACAGGACGTTTTTAAAGTATCTTGTTTTACAAGCGTTCCTCTAATTTCGTTCCTGAGTAGTAGTGTAGTGTAGTGTAGTTTAGTTTACTGCATGTTTAATGTTGACTATACTTCAATTTTATTTCCCACAGTTAGAAATGGATTTTGGTAATTTGTATCCTGACGCTGCAATGCAACTATATAGCGAGTGGCCGACGCTGTCATCTTTTATAATTAGTAAAATTCCAGTTCAAGAACAAAATGCAATAAACGACTGCTGTACATCAGGTAGTTATACAATGTGACTTTTTAAAGATTAACTGCACTAGACTGTATACAATGAACTCCCATCGGGAGTCGTGAGGCATGTGAACAAAGTTCTTGGCACTCAAAGTGTATGGTCTTGGGATGTCTTGTTTTGAATTACCATGATAATTGAACGACCTGTATACGTTGAAAATCGGTAGCTATGCATACAACACATTACCGAGTTACAGACAACCAATGTTGCTCGTGTCGAGGCCTCGGCGCACTCGCGCATTTCGCAGCAGCTCATTCCGCATCTGTCATATTTGTTTATTTCCGTTATTTGTGATATTTTGATGGTTTACTATCCATATAGTGGCACCTTGTTAGAATACATTTTGCATGCATATTCCTTATTGGAGTTTATTACGTAACATTAATGAGCGCTCTTGCAATAGCAATCGCTTTCAATTCATTCATATCTAATCTGTGATTCATGAATGAATTGAAAATGATTTCGAGTACATTACATTAGTACTAGTTACTGTTGTTCTGTACTCATCGTTAGTGTGTAAAATAACGATTAATGTTTTCAAAGAGTTGTGCTAAAAAAGGAAATTCATTAGGTGATTCTGTTATTTCTTTTGCAGATGGAAAAAAAATCAAAACTCTGAGAGCCCTTTCATTGTTACTTCCAATTAAAAATATCGTTATGAAAAAAAAGAAACAATGGAGGCCATCAAGATTAGAAAGCAAAGATGGCTTTGTTCAATATGTAAAAGTAAGTAGTTTATCATAATAACTTCACACCTAATCTATGTGAGGTCCTCATCTACGTGTCTTACAAATGTTTTATTTTTGTCAGACTGCCGCTGAAGTCCTGCCAGCCAACCTGCGTAATAAGGAAAACTGTTTCCAACGGGGTCTTACGCTTGGTCCTCAGTTGTATGCAGTATCACCGGACGAAGACAACATCACTGGGTGTTATTTGGTTGTAAATGACACAATGTATAATGTAGACGGCCCTCTGAAAGCCTTTGACATTTTCTTTAAAGCATTTCACGCTTTGCATTGTTGTTATACCAAACAAACTGAAAGGGAAATGTATTTTCTGCAAAGGGCTGTATACAATATACGATGTCATTCAGATAAACAAATACGCGACTCTAAGACCGAAGGATTAATCAACGAATATAATAAATATAAGCCTGCCTAATAATAGGTTATAATTGGGAACAGCCGCGCACGCCAATTTTTTAAATGTTTAATCTCTATTCATATCTAATGTACAGATTTAGCAGCTTTTTAATTTGTAAAATATAGCTTGATACCTGAGGCAGTCGTAGTAGTCTAAACTGATATACTTAACACAGTTTTGAATAAGCATCGCGATAAACCAAAATGCCAGTTATATCCGTTAATTGCAGGCGAATTTTATTGCAACACATGAATAAAAAACATGTTTCACTAGTGTGCGTCAGAATGACTTGACTAAAGTGGCAGACCAATGTTAGACTACCATCAGCATTCACTACCTATTTGCTACTATTTACTACCTACGTTGACATATTTGCTACCTAAGTTTAAAAAAATATATACACTTAATAAAGTGGGCAGTTATTCTGACGTCAGGATGACTGCCCTCATTTATTATGTGGGGGTTGGACCCCTTATTTGCAACTTTCTATATACTATGATTTACTACCTACATATTTGCTACTTACACATATATTTTTTCCAGATTTTTAAGGCAAAGAATAAAAATTTTATAAGCAAAACGGAATTTATTTACGAATCGGAGTGTACAGGCTGTACCTCATGAACCGTGATAGTTAGACAGCTGAAATTTTCACAGATGATGTATTTCTGTTGCCGCTATAACAGCAAATACTAAAATACAGAATACCCCCACCCCCCACACTGCGTACATTTTGCTTAGGAGCAGGGCTCTGCTAATACTGGTTTTTATAGTTACGGCCCTTTTTAGCGTATATTTTGTACGAAACCCTCGGTACGCGAGTCCGAGTCGTTTAATATTTTCATTTGTTATTGTACCCGTAAAGGATCCGCCACCTAGTGGCACTAATCAGAAACTTTAAATTGTCTACTCTTGTTGTGGGGTCATTTTCTATTGGATATCGGCAAAATCACGTCTGTTGTATAGGAGCCCCCTTAAATATTTATTTTATTCTGTGTTTTAGTATTTGCTGTTATAGCGGCAACAGAAATACATCATCTGTGAAAATTTTAGCTGTCTAACTATCACGGTTCATGAGGTACAAGGGTACAACCTGTATACTTCGATCCGTTATTAAATTCCATGTTTTGCTTATAAATTTTTTATTTGTTGCCTTAAAAATCTGGAAAAAATATATGTGTAGGTAGCAAATAGGTAGTAAAATCATAGTATACAGAAAGTTTCAAATAAGGAGTCCAACCCCCACATAATAAATGTGGGCAGTCATCCTGACGTCAGAATAACTGCCCACTTTATTATATATATATATATTTTTTAAAACTTAGGTAGCAAATATGTCGACATAGGTAGTAAATAGTAGCAAATAGGTAGTGAATGCTGATGGTACTCTTAACATTGATCTGCCATTTTGGTCAGTCATTCTGACGCACACGTTTCACTAATTTACTATATATCACAGCTATCAAGCTGTTTTTTACACACTAGAGTGGGAATTGATAACTTGAATCAGTTCATCGTGCCACCACCACACTAACTTGACGTCAATTTCACATTGTCTTCAAAAAGCAGCAACGCTTAGCGGCCAAAACTTTATATTTGACATAAATAAGGCTATTTGCCTCAGGAATCAGGCGCACAGCGCGCCGCTACTAAACCTTAAATATAAGTAGTTTCGGAGTAATACTTGTTAGAAATATGTATGAAAAATTTAATTATTTTAAGCTACAACAAGTGTCTATTATTGTTTGTCAACAGATGAGTAATTTTTCCGTGAAATGCTTTGTTCGCGACTGTCAGGATTCCTTCGTGAGTATTGATTCTTTACGTGTGCATGCTAGTATTATACATCCAGTGTGTAATATATACTATTGCGATGTCAATGCAAACTGTGCTAGAAAATTTGATAAATGGGATTCTTACACAAAACATTTGTTTAGGCAGCATAATGTTCCAAATCATTTTCAATCGCCAAATACTAGAATACCATGTGAGAACAAAGTTATTAGTGTTCCGTGTCTTGAAAGCCCACATCACGTCATTCAAATAGATTCTAGAGATGATTTAGATGTTACTGAATTTAACAGCACTTTGAAAAAACATGCAACCGTTTTTGTTGCTAAATTGTATAGTAAACCTGGTTTGCCTCGGAACCACGTAGATGACGTTATAAAAGATGTGACATCATTTCTTTCTGATACTTTTGCTCCGGATAATTGGTCCAAAATTATAAAAGTACTAAAACTGGCTCAATTAAAGCCTGATGTTGTCAACGCCGTCGAAAATATATTTAGAGTAATAGCAAATCCATTTTCAGAATTGTCAAGTGAATATCTGAGAATGAAATATTTTCAATCTACTGGTGATTACATTCCTCCTGAGACCTATATTATTGATAGCCGGGTCGAACGAACAGTTACTGGTGGTGTTGTGAAAGGTAAAATGCAAAATGTTACTGGTCAATTTATACCCCTTAGGAAAACATTGAAAAAATTTTTCGAATTACCGGACGCCTTAACCGGCACATTAAAATATATTAATGAATTACATTCATCTAATGTTATATCCAATATAATTCAGTGTCAAAAGTGGAAAACGATAAAAACCCACTTTTACAGCCAAAGAGATATAGCTATCCCCATTGTCATATATTATGATGACTGGGAACCAAATAATGCCCTTGGACCCCACAGTGAAAAAATTGGTTGTGTCTACGCTAACTTGCCCGCACTACCAGAAGAATGTCAATCTAAGCTTGAAAACATATTTGAAGTCTTAATGTTCAATGCCGATGACAGAAAAACTTATGGAAACAAAAAAACATTCCGACCTCTTATTGAAGAACTTAAATATCTCGAAACAGAGGGTTTACTTATAAATACACCACAAGGGGAAAAAAAGGTATACTTTCCAACCGTCTTGCTTATTGGCGACAACCTTGGAGTCAATGGTATGTGCGGTTTCGTTGAAAGTTTTTCAGCGACATTTATGTGTCGCTTCTGTAAAGCAACTAAACAAATGACGGAAAGTATGACTATTGAAAACTTGACGTGTCTTCGCGATTCGGTCAATTATGCTAATGATGTCGCCTTAAATGATTTTAGAAAAACTGGTATTAAGGAAGAATTTGTATTCAAGGATGTTAAAAGTTTGGGCTTTGATATTCCCAATGCTTTTGCAGTTGACTGTATGCATGATGGTCCTGAAGGCGTAGCCCACTATACGATGATTCCAGTATTAAATCATTTACTTGATATAGACCCCCTTTCACTGGAAATACTTAACTGTCGTATGTATATGTTTGATTATGGCTATGATGTCAATAATAAGCCACCCTCTGTCACACGCGAAAACTTGACCAAGAAGAAATTAAAGATGACTGCTTCTGAAATGACAGTATTTGTCAGATATTTTGGATTGTTCGTAGGTGATATGATATCTGAAGATGATGAATATTGGCACATGTACTTACATCTTCATGATATGTTCGATATTTTTCAATCTAGACACCTTACAGTTGATATTGTTCCAATTCTCAAAAATATTGTCTCGGAACATAATCAATTGTACATGAAACTCACTGGCGAGTCCTTGAAACCAAAACATCACTTTCTGTTGCATTACCCTCGTCTTTTTCTTATAAATGGACCATTTGCCCCAATATCTTCAATGCGTAATGAAGGAAAACACAAAGAATTAAAAAGCTATACAAATGTTTGTATGTCTCGAAAGAATGTACTATACTCATTAGCAGTCAAAAGACAAGTAGCACATTGTTACAGATTCATTTTAAAAGAGACTATACTGCCTAAGATTGTTATTGGATCCGGCAATTTTCAAGACATCAGCGATACTGAATTTCTTGAAACTTTTAAAGAGTATTTTCCAGACATACTTGAGAATAGTACAATTTGCTATTGTGCAAAATGGGTAGAAGTGAAAGGGTCTTTATACAAAAATGGAATGGCTCTTACATATGGCGTTGACGAATCAAGGTGCTGGAGTTTTGCAGAGATTCTAAAAATTTTTATTACAGAGAGAAATGATGTTATATTTATTTGCTTGCCCATGACAAATTTAGGTTTAAATGCACATGTTCGTGGGTTTGAAGTAAAGTGTGGAAACACGCATGATAAATTATTAGGTTTATCATTGAATTTGCTTAATAATACGTTTCCTCAGTGTGTTGTCACATCACCAAATGGTGACAGATATATTATGCCTAAACGGATCCTGTAAATATTGTACCAAAACTTAATTGAACGGTTGCCCCTACCGTTTTTTTTTTATTATCAGTTAACCAATAACTGATTGCACTACAAATGTATGACATAAAATTGATGATGATATTTGTCTTGTCATCGATCGGTGTGTTTTTGATTCCCTCTAACTATTGAAAGGCTTTTTTTGAAATCGCTCCCACTTTCAAGAGCTTTCTTAACTTGTAACATATATTTTACAAAACAAGATACTTTATAAACGTCCTGTAATTGTGTTAATTAAAACTACTCAGGTTGCTTTTCTGAGTGTCATGTCTCAACATACAATTCTTGTCTGGTTTTACAATTTCATTAGCCAGCTTTCGTTTATTTAATAATCAAGTTCACTAAAATTATCTTCCATTTTGTAGCATGACAATATCATTTTGCAATCTGGTCCATTTAAGTTTATCAAATGTCAGAAAAAAAATAGGTATTACATTGTTGTCCAATAACTAAACAAAGTTAAAACTTTCAACAAACCCCCCGACATAGGTGAGAGTCAGGATGGCGGGTGTATGTAAATAAAGTGTACGAAAAATTTGTACTATTTTGTACCACTTTAAAAAAAATGTACCCTTCCGTATTTAAAGTTATTACAAAGTGAAGGTACACATAGAAAATCATCAGATGTGTAAAACTCGCAAACTACGAATTAGATGGCTGAAGTTTTTACTGTATATTTGAGTACAAATTTGGTACAAAAAATTGAGATATTAACATTGGTTAATAACTGGTAGGATCATAATTTTCCCAGGTACACCCGCCATCCTGACTGTCAGGATGGCGGGTGTACCTTCACTTTGTAATAACTTTAAATACGGAAGGGTACAATTTTTTTTAAAGTGGTACAAAATAGTACAAATTTTTCGTACACTTTATTTAAATATTTGTTTAGGTACACCCGCCATCCTGACTCTCACCGACATAGAACTGGCTTAAGATTTTTTTTATTTAAATTCTTGGCATAGGTAGATTAAAACACTTGAGCGTACGAAATATATGTATTTTATAGATAATGATTAAAAAAATCTCTGTAACAGATTACCTTGTTTTCCGCCAATTTGATTTTGATGTAATTAGTAAATAAGTACCTACAGTTAACCGTTGCTGATCTGGGTGGTAATCTCTTGATATTTGTTAAGTATAGTAAGCATGGAGGAAGTGAAACACCACCATAAACAGTAAACTATTTGTGACTTAATATAAGGGTGTGACGATAAAACACGACTGACGAACTTATTTCAATGCTCCATCAACATACATGTATTTATCTCCAATAGTTTACTTTTTATGGAGGTGTTTCATTTCCCCCATGCGTTCCACTTACCCCACCATAATAAATTTGTTTTTTTAGTGAGTAAGTACAGTGGAAGTCACCAAACATCGAACTGAAAGTCTTTAAGACTCGTTGCACTACTGTAATGTACCTTTAACTAGAAGTTAAGGTACTTTACAGTAGTGCAACAACGGTACCTCGTCCCTGATCTTACTGAAGATCTAAAGGACCATACGCGAGCATTCGTTTGTAATATAATAGCTTTACGAGCTTTTACAGCGGTGAATAAGTCAATGCCAATACAAATAATGTTACGCACCTACTTAATTACTTGTAATCTTACACGAGCATTCGCAATAAATATAATGTTATTAAATTAATTCCTGTATTTGATTTTTTCATAACATGAACATTACTTGCGTGATGACTTAATTAAGGACACTAAAATTCTTTATAACTATGTTCTTTTTAGCAGCAGTGGTAGCAGTAAGTTTATTTTGACTCTATCGTATCATTGCGGCATCGTACCAAGTGCAGCTACGGTACGACACGATGGAGTATCAAATTGACTTAGTTGCCGCAGCTGAAACATCTTTCATGGGGCTTAGCCGACTGACTGACTGTTATGGCGAAAATTATATATTTCCATGAGTCCCATGAAAAATAGTTCTAGCTGCAACAACTAAGTAAATTTGGTCCTTTATCGAATGAGTTTTAGCTGTGGTTGTGAATTAAGTTTGTTACTTTAACTAAATGAATTAGTTAAAGTAACAAACTCATCCCACAACCACAGCTAACTAATTCCTTCTGGCTGTAAATTGAGTTTGCTACCTTAAATAAGTGAATTAGTTAAAGTAACAAACTCAATTCGCAGCCACAGCTAAAACTAATTCGGTAGAGTATCAAATTTACTTAGTTACCACAGCTAAAACTATCTTCCATGCGACGAATCATTTTAGTCGTCTCAACTAAATATTTACATCACGCAACTAAACCCCTTAGTTAGAGCAACAATCCCAATTAGCAACTACAGCTAAACTTATTGTCGACTACCGCTAAGGTAGTTCGATAGAGTATCAAACGTGACTTAGTTACTATAGCTAACACTATTTTCCATGGTTACGAGTTATTTTAGCTCTCGCAGCTAAAGCGATTACATCTCGCAACTAAAACTCTTAGTAACAGTAACAAATCCAATTCACAGCCATAGCTAATATCATTGTCAAATGCCGCTAAGGTATTTCGATAGAGTATCAAACTGATTTAGTTGCTATAGCTAGTACTATTTTCCATGGCTACGAGTTATTAAGCGATTACGCAACTAAAATTCTTAGTTACATCCTCAAATCCAATTCACAGCTACAGCAAAGATCATTGTCCAATGCCGCTAAGGTAATTCGATAGAGTATCAAACTGACTTAGTTGCTATAGCTAACACTATTTTCCATGGCCACGAGTTATTTTAACAGTCGCAGCTAAAGCAATTACACCTCTGAACTAAAATTCTTAGTTACATCCACAAATCCAATTCACAGCTACAGCAAAGATCATTGTCCAATGCCGCTAAGGTAATTCGATAGAGTATCAAACTGACTTAGTTGCTATAGCTAACACTATTTTCCATGACCACGAGTTATTTTAACAGTCGCAGCTAAAGCAATTACACCTCTCAACTAAAATTCTTAGTTACAGCCACAAATCCAATTCACAACTACAGCAAAGATCATTGTCCAATGCCGCTAAGGTAATTCGATAGAGTATCAAACTGACTTAGTTGCTATAGCTAACACTATTTTCCATGGCCACGAGTTATTTTAACAGTCGCAGCTAAAGCAATTACACCTCTCAACTAAAATTCTTAGTTATAGCCACAAATCCAATTCACAGCTACAGATAACATCATTGTCAAATGCCGCTAAGATATTTCGATAGAGTATGAAACTGACTTAGTTGCTATAGCTAATAGTATTTTCCATGGCTAAGAATTATTTTAGCTGTCGCTGCTAAAGTAATAAGCAGCTGCGGCTAATTTATTTGCAGTTACTACTAATAAAATTTGCTGCCACTGCTAATTCATTTAGCAGCCACAGCTAAATTTAGGTAAAATAATTCGCTGTCCCTGCTAAATATAGCTAACATACTTAGCAGCCACAGCTAAATTTAGCTAATATAATTAGCTGACACAGCTACGTTTTCTATGATTCAGAGTGATTTCAGCTAAAAGAATTTGCTACCACAGCTAAGTTTTGGTAGCTAAAAACACTTTGCTACGATAGCTAAAAACTTAGCTGTCCGTATAGTTTGGAAGGAATTTTGCTACCATAACTAAATTTTAGTAACCACAGCTAAGTTTTTTTTTCCGTGTGAATAAGCTTTATGATATTTACCTAGTCATCATCATCATCAGTCGAAAGACGCCCACTGCTGGATATAGGCCTCAAATTCAAAATATTCTTTATTCAAATAGGCCTAGCAACAAGCACTTTTGAATCGTCAGTTATATATTACATAAAATGAATCTAATTATTCAGAACAATTTATTGATGCATATGAAATTTTAAAAGACATGAATTACTGTAATGTATGTCAAAAGAGAGTATAATAAATTCAACTAGTTCCAATTCCTCATCTTTCACAGTGACACTAGTTTGCATGTGATTTACGTTACTCGTGACGAACTTAATACAATTAGTCTTTTTCTCATTTAACAATAAATTGTTGACATTAAACCAATTAACTATTTTAGAAATGGCATTGTTTACATAATTGGCAGCTTGTCGTTGCCGTGTAACTTTGAATATGAGTGAGGTATCGTCAGCAAACAATACTATATCATGGTGGTTCTTTACGAGGTATGGCAAGTCATTTATGTAGATAAGGAATAGGAAAGGTCCCAATATTGATCCCTGCGGTACACCCAGAGAACGCACAACGATCGATCAAAGGCTGTCCGCATCTAGCGGACCCCCGCGAGCTCATCCAGCGGTGTAATCACGTAACTTTTGTACTACCGTTAGGTAGATTTTAATGTCAAATTTGAATTATCAGCTCATACGTTTATACTTCAAAATTGACAGTAAAATCTATCTACCGTTAGTACATAAAGTTACGTGATTCGCCTGCAGGTCATCAGCCCCCCTCTTGAGGGGGCCTTCCAACGCTGTCCAGGACGTGGTCGCCACTCGAGAACTCGCTGCCACTTAAGGGGCGGGGCTCCTAGCTCCCAAATGACCTTCGATCTGTAACTCTCCGTTTTCTTGTGTTTTTCATGGCTTATCGTATTAAGAACAACGAGGTTTACCGAAAGTGTACCATATTTACTTCAAAACACACTGTCTTCGAAATATATGGCATCAAACTTTGGCAATTTTACGCCAAAACAGTTTATTACTTAAAGGGAAAAACCTGTTACTGAAGCCGCAATGTCACAAAGATATTTACAAGCGGAATGCATTTAATATGTGTATTGCCATTCACAACCGTCTACCCGAAGAATTAAGGATGTTGGATGGTAATTTGTTTAAATCTAAGTTAAATGGCTGGTTGTTAGATAAATGTTTTTATAGTGTTAGATGTTTTCTAGAACAATATAAGATTATTTAGTTATATACTTAGAACTTAGACATTGAATTAATTGTGAATATACTGTTATTATTATTTTCATTTGACATGTACACATAAATTTTAATTAATAATAACCCATTACTAATTACTAACTATAGGTACCATTCTCTCCAATATTTCTACGCCGATGTTGGCAGAATATGCTGAACTAACCCATTTACTAACCTATAATATTGTACCATATTCTTAGAAATAAATGATTGATTGATTGATTGATTGATTGATATTGGACGTAACTTTTGTGAAGATGAGTTTAAAATAAAATCTCTCTTATGCGTCAACAAGGAACAGTTACATGTACATTTCACATATATAAGTGCATAAACAATATACTTATATCGAAAATAGAGCTTTTTTGAACCAAGTTTGAAGAATTGAAGATGTGATAACCGTTTAGTGCCATAAGTATATCTATAGTTTTGACGGAGCAATATCAACTTAAAACTGGTCAAAAATCGATGAATCTTCGGGCTATGTCGGTTTTCTGTTATCTACCTAGTAGGTTGAAATCAGGGATGTAACAGATGTGGTTTTATCGGAACCGGAAGCGGAACCACATGTTTTAAATTCGGTATATCGGAACCAGAACCGGAATCGGAACCGGAACTGAAATCGTATGCGGAACCGGATGCGGAACCCGAGTGATAGATGGATAAGATGTTAAGGGCAGGGCAGGTCTAAGTAAAAGGTCTATTCTAAATAAAAATTATAAACCTGTTTGTTTTTGATGTACGCCGCTCATTTCTCCCCGCTGTGCAGCTTTGACATTCGATATAACAACCGTTTTAAAAATAACAGAACCGGAACCGAAGCGGATGTTTAAAACCAATCGGAAGTTCCGACTTAACGGAACCGGAACCGGAGCTCTGTTACATGCTTGGTTGAAATTATTTATCGCCAAACTTCTATAAAAAAGTCAAGTCATTATATTATATTCATTTGCTAACATTACGTTTGATAGTATATGTTTGCTAAACTTATTTTTAACTTGGAAACAAACACGCCGAAATTTCGCGAAAACTGATACCAATCAAAACAAGGAAGCGGCCTTGAGACGTACTAATTGACAGATCCGAAGGATGTTTGTCCGTCAAACACATTGTACAGTCAACCAAGAAATTGGTCAACCACTTTTCGACTCTATTATTTGGATATTAAAATTCAAAACTGGCAGACCAATTTCTCATTGAACCTGACTAGGGTTACCGATGTGAAACGAAATCTACCTATTTTTTTTGTATAACGACGGTGGCGAACAAACATACCAGCCTGGTGGTAAGCAGATACCGTAGCCTATGGAAGCTTATGATTCCAGAATAAATACATTTCTGAATGCTGAATGCTAGACAAATGTTTTTATGACTTGAACGAATATTTCAAATGGGATGTAAAATGATGATTATTATTTTTCTTAGTTATTTCAGATCATCTTATTATTATTGTACGTCTGAAATGGGCAAACTGTTGATACTCATTATTTTATGACATGTTATAACAATGAACACAGTTTTGACAATAAATAATTATTCTATTCTATTCTATTCTGATTCTCACTCTCCACAGAACGCCTCGGGATCGGAGCGATTCTCTGATAAGATTTGAACACGAGGTGTCAAAAACATGTCGCCAATTCGCTCTTAAGCAAAAACAAGAAAATTAGACTTGGAATAGCCGTGAAAGGGCCATATGAAATTCGATATTGTGGAACTCCTTGCCGGAATCCTTGTTTCCCGTAAACTACTTACAACCTTTTGGTCTTCAAACCGAGAGTGAATCGGTTTTTACTAGGTAAGCGCGTTCCATCCTAGACCACAATATTGCTTACCATCAGGTGATTTGTGGTCAAGCGCAAACCTATTTAGAATAAAAATAATATATGTATATTTTTTTTCAATTTCATTTTAGTATTGTTTTTGTAAGGTTCTGGCGGAATATAACCGATGTGGCTTATTGCCGCATCATTGTGCTGCGCCAGCGCCTATTCTCTGCCGCGACACATACACATGGTTCTTTTCTTTGGTGTATTGGTTAACTTTAGTCTTAGATGCATGCTTCATTGAAGTAAAATTTAGTTCAATTTTGTTCAGTTGCTTATTTTTTGTCATCTTTTTGTTACTTTTATGTCATTATATACCATGTATGTTGAGGAAATGAATAAAGTATTTATCTATCTATCTATAATATGTAAATGTCATAAAAACTGACGCAATATTTTGCTGTAGAGCCAAGCCGCGCATTTTATGAATTTAAATGTAATTTTTTTAAAGCGTCACTCGCAGACGTAAGTCACGTAACTTGGGGGACCCAACTAGAACGATAACCTGGGATGAAAGCCGTCACCGTACCCAAGCTAATTTAAAAACACTATACTTATAGTGTAGGTAGCCTGTATGATGCTAACCCTATACACAAATGTCAATCAAGACCGATCGAGAATCAATATGCCGGTGACATTCAAAATGGCACTTGAGTGAGAAAATAAATATTTATAACCTTCCTTTAATTGATAGGTACATAAAAGTCGATATTTCGTTGCGTAATTGCTGATATACGTTAGGTAATGTGTAGGTATTGAAGCCTCATTTGACGATTTTATTGCGATATTCGACACGATACAGGATACGATAACACCAGGGGCGCTACCGCGAACAGCAAACGAAGTTTTCCCTCTCTGTCGCACATGCAAGTTTGCACATAAGTGAGACAGAGAGGGAAAACTTCGTTTGTGGTTCGCGGTAGCCCCACAGAGGGCCTACTCCGAACTTCATATCGTGCCGTCCCTTTCGCTCTCGTGTTATACACTATATGCGTGAAAGGGACGGCACGATACGAAGTTCGGAATAGGCCCTCAGCACCACATATCGAAAAGAAAGAAAGAAAGAAACATTTATTCGTGACAAACACATGACAATTACAAGCAGACACCACGTAACGAAATCTGCCACAAAATGGTCACAACTCAGCATAGTGCCGGCAGGGCCAGCGCAGGCCCTCTATCGTGACCATTTGGTGAAGCTATCGCTGTAAGGAGCTCTAAAAAAAAGCAGAACGGCGATTTTGTGATTTCCGTTATCACTACATAGTATAAAACAAAGTCGCTTTCTCTGTCCCTATATCCCTATGTATGCTTAAATCTTTAAAACTACGCAACGGATTTTGATGCGGTTTTTTTAATAGATAGAGTGATTGAAGAGGAAGGTTTATATGTATAATTTAACATCCATTAAATAATAGTGCACCCGTGCGAAGCCGGGGCGGGTCGCTAGTTTATTATATACTAAATTTTACCCGCGACTTTGCCTTCGGAGAATTCGTTATCTCGCTAAAATTTAATTGCTATAATTAGATCCATTCGCTGAACCAGGACAACGGAACAAAAATTACATAAGGAGGAAAAAATACTAATTTTCTTCCTTAGTAACATAGACGGGTCATACTTAGTTGAAAAAACAAAAGTCGTCCCTCCTGTGGTCAATAGTTAACGGCTTATGTTTTTATTACAGCGATTTATAGAAACGGTGTCTCCCTGTTTATGCGGGTTACTGGTCCAATCCAAAATTAAGCTTTGAAGCCCTTAACTTTTGGTATATCCACAGGAAAGACGCGAACCTAAATCCGCGTATGACCCAGACTCTTCCATGTTAAAGTCCGTATATAGAATGCAATAACAGGGCATATTTCATAACCGTTTGTGATTTGGGTTATGACGAAAAAAATAACCTAAAACCGGTTATAACCGGTTATTTCATGTTAGAAACATGGAAAATAAAATTTAAACACCATGTAATACAATGAGACCACTCTATGTGACAGTCCAAAGTTCATTCCAGTAGCCAATAACCGGTTTTTTCAGTTACGGTTTGCATTCCCTAAGGCTGTATCAGGATAAACGTGATACCAAATATTAACGAAAAAAACCAGTTCGGCATCATATCGCAGTTACGTGACTTTCAAATAACCATTTATTCAAATCGCATAAAAACTAAATAATCTGCCGGTTCACAACACGAAAGGGAATTTAAATTAGATTCACGGTTCATTAGCAAAGTTTGTGAAATAACGACGTAGCCATAAAAAGAGTAATTTAATAGTCATTTCATAGTGGTTATCCAAGTCCCCAGTGTCAGAGACAGTATGTATGTAAGCACTTTATTGTACACAATAACAGGTTAAAACAATATACATGTCACATAAGATTAGAGTACAAAGGCGAACTTATCCCTATGAGGGATCTCTTCCAGGTAACCTTTGAGGGATAGTGTCATACGAACGCGTCGATGTCGATGTTTGAGTAGCTATCAAAATAATCTGAGATAGGCATCAATCAGCCTATCTCAAATTACTTTGATACCCTTACTCCCTGGGACAACCTGTATATTCATCAGAATATACAGGCTGTCCCAGGGAGTAAGGAATGATTTCCGAGATAAAAACTACCGTTGTCCAAGGTCTGAAACTATTTTTGTCTATTAAACTGCTAACAAGAAAAAGATAGACGTCGAGTAGTATCGAGAACTCAAAGAACTGGCGTTAAGTATATTCATCCGACGACCGCTTTAGCCTAGTTGGTAGTGACCCTGCCTTCGAAGCTGGAGGTCCCGGGTTCGAATCCCGGTCGGGGCATTTATTTGTGTGATGAACACAAATATTTGTTCCTGAGTCATGGATGTTTTCTATGTATTTAAGTATCTATTTATCTATATAAGTATGTATATCGTCACTTAGTACCCATAGTACAAGCTTTGCTTAGTTTGGGACTAGGTTGATTTGTGTAAGATTGTCCACAAATAATTATTTAATTATTTTTATTTAAGTAAAACGGACTGGAGAGAACTGCACCGATAAGAGTGAAACTTAAATAATAATAACGAGACATAATACTTTAAATAAAATATAAGCACAATGGAGAAGATTATCAAACAAAAAAAAATCGTAGAATAACCTTCCACGCTTATACCTACTTAAAATAAAGCTGCACAAATACCTATTTAACCCTTTACCACATACGAAGCCATATATGGCAGATATCGTTGTAGACCTTATTGCATCGTATCAAGGTTCAAATTTAAACGAATATTTTTTACGCCATGCGGTAAAGTGTTAAAATAAAGTTCGTATCCGAGTATCGCTTCAGTAGTGAGATACGAGGTTTCCAAGAGTAATGATTTTTTAGTGAGTTTAGGTTGTCGCCCGACGATGTCGAGTCAAAAAAATCAATTTACGTTCGACGTTCAACCGTGCTATTGTGTAAATTGTGTTCCAATTCTCCACACCGCTACAACTCACGCCCCACATCGATCAACGATCGCCAGATAACGCTAATCGATATGTTAATTGAGCACAATTAATTGATTGATCCAACAGCGTTCGTGAGTGTCGGTGTTGACTAACGAATGTGGATGGCGTTGCAAATTAGGCAGAAAGTTTTTGACCGGATGGCGATAAATTGATTTATTAATAAATTAGTTGTTATTCTACTGGGCCCTGTAACAGGGAGCGGATACCGGTATTTTCTCCATAGAAAAATACCGGTATTATTACGGTCACCGGTTCATTATTTCGTTTTTAATGGGACAATCTAATAATACGACGTTGTTACCTAAATACATGATTCCGCCCTACGTAAAGAGCAAAAAATAATCCAAAATATTGGGCTAATTCAGGGTTTTTTTAAATACCGGTATCGGTCCCTGCCCTGTAACCAGGGTTTACAATCCGAATATTAAAATATTCACATTATCCGAATACTACAACGTGAACTATAAATGGCTCGTTAAAAACGCTTTTTATGACATTAAAGAATTTAGATTTTTATTGCCTGTTGTTCGCCTCTACTCATTGTGTTTTTATACTGTACTACGAGGGGCGGCTGATAAGTTCTAAGCCTATGGTATTTCGAGGTCGTATATGCGTTTATGGTACTGGCAACTAGAAAGGCCATTTAAAAACAAATTATTAAAAACAAAATCATGTCATATTTGTTTGAATCCTTCTTGAGATATTCAACGGCAAAGTTCGCCATGTCTGAATTATCAACAAATATAACGAAAATTGAGCACCGTGCTGTAATTAAGTTCCTTACAAAAAGTGCTAAATCACCGCAATGTATTTTTGAAGAAATGGCTGGTATTTATGGTACTTCTGGACCTTCTTATGCTACGGTCAAAAAGTGGAGTCGCTTATTTAAACTGGGTAGGGAGTCGATTGAAGACGATCCCCGTTCAGGGAGGCCAATATCGGCGGTGACTGAAGAAAATGTAAGAAAAGTCAGAAAATTGGTATTAGAAGACCGGAGAGCTAAGGTTTGGCAAATAGCTGATACTGTAGGCATTAGTAAAGAACGGGTTGGGGAGATTTTACATGAACATTTGAACATGACTAAGGTCAGTGCTCGCTGGGTACCGAAAATGCTGACGGCGTTCGATAAAGAACGTCGTGTTGAAACTTCCCAGGCGTTTTTAGATCTGTGCGGAGATGGTATAGATGAAGTTTGCTCCCGAATAGTAACTGTTGATGAAACATGGATCAGGCAGTATGATCCGGAGTGTAAGTCTGAATCCATGCAGTGGATTGAAAAGGGTGAAAGACCACCGAAGAAGTTTAAAGTGCAAAAATCGGCATCTAAGTTAATGGCCACTGTGTTTTGGGACTGTGATGGCATTCTCTTAATAGATTATTTGGCTAAAGGTTCTACAATAAATGCACTTTATTATGCCAATCTATTGAGACAGGTGCGAGAAGCGATAGTTGAGAAAAGGAGGGGCAAATTAAGGAAAGGCATTTTGTTTTTGCAAGACAATGCATCCGTTCACACCGCCCGGGTTGCGAGGCAGGCGCTGAAGGAAATCGGCTTCGATGAAATCGACCACCCACCCTACAGTCCAGACCTAGCCCCTAGCGATTATTTTCTGTTCAGTAATTTAAAGAGACAGTTACGGGGAAAGCGATTTGGCAGTGATGAAGAGATGAAGGCGGCTGTACAGGAGCATTTTGAAGGCCAATCTAAAGAATATTTTTTTAATGGCCTAAAAGCATTGTATAAAAAATGTAAAAAATGCATTGAATTAGAGGGAGATTATATTGAAAAATAAACATAAGTTATTTTTTATATATTGTTTTTTTCTACCATAGGCTTAGAACTTATCAGCCGCCCCTCGTATAATCCTTTAATGAGGTGTGCAATAAAGAGTGTTTGTATTGTATTGTAAAGAATTATGTGACATTTAATATTTCATATATTTTCGGATCACCTAATCATAATCCAAATGGAAGTTGACATCACTATTTATTTACTTATCTATAACGAATTATATAACTCCTAGTATTAAAACGACTCGCAAAATGTATAAAACTTTTGATGTGTAATGTATTTGTGCATTATAAATAAATTTGTATGAGTATGAGTATACGAATAATTCGGATATTTTAGCTTAGTAACCGCTGCATTTGCTATCAAGGAGCGGTTTACGTGGTGAAGTGGAATGAATATATGAAAATGTAAATGTGTGTGTGGCGAAGTACGTACCTACATAATTAAGTCAGTTTTTTTTGGATATAAATTATTCTTCATCGTAGTATATTTTTACTTATTGATTAAGAGAGGGCACAGCAAAATGCCATTTTGCTCGAATTAGGAGCAGCCCAACTGGGGAAGTACCTCTACCTTGCAGAAGACCACAGCCATAATCAATTATTTTAGTACTATACAGGTATGTAGTGTTGTGTTCCTGGAGGTGAGCAAGATTGCCAGAGCTCCGGAGGATGCACTGTGTTGAGAGCGTGGGGAACCTAAATTTGTCCCTTCTGCTGTCAACACAGTGCATCCTCAAATTTTACAAAGGGTCGGCAACGCGCACTTGACTCGTTTGGAGTTGCGGGCGTCTATAGGCTGCCGTGTCCACTTTCCATCAGGTGGACCGTACGCTTGTTTGCCACCGACATTGTATTAAAAAAAATGATTTTTTGAAGGGCCAACGGCCAACTTTATGCTTAACGTAATGAATAGTTAAATTCGTAATTTTGTTTGATTATTTCAAATTACACGTGACACTAAAATTACCCATATAAATTGTATGGGTAACTTTCGTGTCACAACAGAATCAATTAAAATGTAGGTGTATTAAATGCCTTAACTATGCGCCAAGAATTTGGTCCTCATCCATATCTGAAAAATATAGGTACCCATACCAAAATTTGATATGAAATCTTCGAAAAAAATTACAGTTTATGTGCTATTGTGAATAAATACCATATACCATTGATATCTCGGTGAATTTGAAATTAGTATTCATTTCTTCAAGTATTATTTCGTGAACAAAATGTCCAAGAGCCATTCTACTTTTTCATGTACATAATTTTCAGACACTTTTTAATGCAGATTTTGGAATAATTGGCTCTCACTTCATATTTTTGTATTGTTATTTAGAAAGAGGTTTAATTGCAGTATCACTTTCGATAGTTTGGTTATTAACGAACCACAGCTAATATCCATAAATCCAATAGCTCAGTGGTCCTTGGATGTCTCACAATCATCAAAAAACGGTTTATACCACTGTGTTACACACCTTTTACAGCCATATGTTAATATTTAAGTATTTTTACCTATAAATTCCTTTTATTAGGTTCAGGTACTATTTCGAAATCCCATTTCTGTACGCTAATTCAATACATAACACAGATTTTTTTTTGTAATAGAAAACTGGTCATGAAAAAGTAGAATGACCCAAAAACAAATCTGAGAATAAAAATGGAGATACGAGAAGCAGTTTAGGAGATATTTCAAAAATAGTTAAAACCAGTTCCGAGACCTGGTAGGCTAGCACAACTTAGCTGCCAAGTCGTATCTCGCGCGACTCGTCGATTCCTGTCTCGCTCAAACTGTGTGGAATAGAAAGAGGAGCGTAGATTTTTCTCTACTCGCGTCGCGTCGCATCGGCAGTTGTGCTAGCGCAGCTGCTTCTGAGCCAAACTGAGAATAAAATGACAGATAATGTCTTGAAAACATCTGAAAAACATCTGTAAGATCTCGGTAAAGTAGATAATACGGTATATTATTCCGCAACGCCAAGTCAGGAGTATTTTATTAGTCGAAATCGATTGCGGCCTAATAAAGATACCGAGGTCCGCTTTGACACCAAAATACTGAAGGTCTCATAAGTAAAGTCGGGTATCGTAACTAAAAATTTACTACACCTTATATAATAGAAAACTGGTCATGAATGCATGTTCCAGGAGTCCCACGAATGGATCTTAGACCTCGTACGCGCCCGCTTCTAGCAGTGCCTCCGGCTCGCACTGTGCCGCACAGGAACTCACCGCACCTCCGCGCCCTGACGCTGCTGAATGCCCTGTTGGTGTCAGCACCCGAGTGTGATCTGCTTGCGTGGCGATGGACGGCTGTGTGTAGGGAGTGTCTGAAGTTCTGTGAGATGAAGGATGATAGGCTTTCTAGTGTACCTACGTAGATAATTAGTATCATTGTTTTTTGTTCCTTTAAGTTGATGTTTCGTTTCACAGTGTATTAGATTAAATCTGTAATGCTGTGTAAATATATTTAAATAAATAAATAAATAAATGAAAAAGTAGAATGACCCCTCAAGCAATAAGCGTACATTATCGCTAGCAACTCTAGTTAATCAATCTAGTACGTATACAAACTTTAACAATCGCAAATATATGCAATCTGCAATAATCACAACGGGAAACGCGCAACTGGGCCGCGATAACACTTTTATAGCATTGCGATAACGACAATTTGTCTATGTTACTTTTGTTTCTTTGCGCCATTATTGATATGGTTGTTTAGGGTTCCGTAGCCAAAATGGCAAAAACGGTACCCTTATAGATTCGTCATGTCTGTCCGTCCGTATGTCACAGGCGATTTACTCGGAGACTATAAACACTACAATTATGAAATTTGGTAGGAAGGTGCATTCTATGAACCGCTACATAAAAGTGATGTGAAATTAGGGAGGGCACTCTATACATGTAAACGGTGGATGAAAAAAAAAATTCAACGCACATAGTCGTGTGGGGTATCGATGGATAGGCCTTTAAAATGATATGGAGGTTTCTAAAAAACTTGTCCATTTAAGTCAACCGGTTGGTGAGCTGTCAAAGTCATAGAAAGTGAATACCACAAATCTAAGAGGTGACAAAAACGTCACGAATATCCTGAAACGATAGTAAAGGTGGCTAGTAT
Organism: Epiblema foenella; assembly: GCA_963556455.1. Taxonomy (NCBI): domain Eukaryota; kingdom Metazoa; phylum Arthropoda; class Insecta; order Lepidoptera; family Tortricidae; genus Epiblema; species Epiblema foenella. Next base: position 21,843,454 of record OY747104.1, read on the forward strand.
GACATACATAAACTCACGCAGCTACGTCTAGTGTCTGAAAGGTGGCGAACAATTGTACTCTTGGTACTTGGGTCTCAGCGCGCACAAGCTATTTACTGAACGCACAACGTATCATATCAGCATTGCGATACAGCGAAGAAATGCCGCCAGCATCCTCGGTACAATGCCCCAAGCGCCTGTTTTAAATTTAAATTAGTTTGAATATTATTTAACTATTATTACCACTTGTAAATAAATATAGTATATTATGCAACTGGTATATAAGAATGTTATAAAAAGGCGCGTGATTTTTTGGAGCCGAGTGGAGGGTACCGCAAGTTTATTATTTGTTTCTAGTATTAATATTATGCATGTCACAGTTCTGCCTAAAATATTGTACCCCATACTTAAGAGTATGTGCGATGGCAAGATTATCACGCACCTAACGTATTACCATTCGTCAACTTTGTCGTGTAGGTCACTGGGTCACCGATTATAATCTGGACTTCTGTTATTTACCTGAAACAAAAAGGATTTAATTAGTTTATTTTAACCATGAAACAAAAACAGAGCGATTAACATGGTTCAAAATTGGCGTAAAGTGGTATACGGGCCATTCTACTTTTTCATGTGCATAATTTACAGATGCTTTTTTTTAAATGTAGATTTTGGAATACTTGGCCCTCACTTCATATTTTTGTATTGTTATTTAGAAAGCGGTTTAATTGCAGTATCACATCCTGTAGTTTTGGTAATTAATGAACCACAGCTAATATCCATAAATCGAATAACTCAGTGATCCTTGGGTGTCTCACCATTTGTATGAAAAATGGTTTTTACCAGTGTGTTACCCACCTTTTACAGCAATATGTTAATATTTAAGTATTTTCAAAATTTCTTTCACTGGGTTCAGGTACTATTTCGAAATCCTATTTTTGTACTCTAATTCAATACATATCAAAGTTTTTTTTTGTAATAGAAAACTGGTCATGAAAAAGTAGATTGACCCATACAGTATTTCAAAATGGGCTTTTAACGGACTATGATTTCTACTGAGATTCCAACATGGCCGTACATTTTTGTCACTGTGGAAAAAACTTCGGACACTCGGAAATTATTCTTTTGTGTTTTGGGAAAATCTATAGAGAGACAGGAAAGGGCAAGATTATACAGATTAGAAAAAACTTTTCCGTGTAAAAGCTAATAGTTATTTATTTTACAAGGGTGCAAAGTTGCGCGTTGTTAAAAAACAGCGAGTGTGGAATTGAAACACGAGCTAGCGAATGGATTCTATGGTTGAACCGCGAGCGAAGCGAGTGGTTCGAAAATAGAATCCTGAGCGAAGTGAGTGGTTCAAAAATAGAATCCTGAGCGTAGCAAGTGTTGCAACACACGAGACGTAAAATAACTTTGCAACCGTGTATAACACAAATCTTTTCACCTTACTAGAGCGAGGAAAAGATTTTATTTTCAGTAGAGTTGCATCCTGAATATAGTTGGATGCCCGGGGTCCACTACCTAATCCCGAGATTTGGCGTAGGTACCAATTTTTTTTTAACACAACAGCACAATATAAAATTGTTGGTGCTGGACTATCTGGACTGGCCTTTACATGTCTTATGTTTAAAAAAGTTACAAATACCACGTTCGGATTTCAAATATTCTTTGCACTCTTGTGGATAAAATGCAGTTTTGCTATTTGTTTTTAAAGAATAAAAAAGGGCTTTCCGAGCTAGTGAGGTGAAAAATATGTGTATGTCCTTTTCGTCGTTGTTAAATGATAAAATGTTTGTCTTTTAATAGGCATGAGTTATGTAAAAAATGAGTCTCAAATTGTGCCACTTGGCAACGTCTACTTCATGATGGAGTCACCTGTCGTCTCTGGCAACGTGAAATAGTTGATACTACATACCTACACAATAAACTCACGGCTGTATTTCCAAAAGGGGTAGGCAGAGCACATGGAATTTCATTCCAGTGCCACATTTAGCAATTGTAGGTTTAAAGACGGAGAAAAGGTGATATTGGAGTCATAGGTTGCTAGCCCATCGCCCGCAACACACTACAACGTTCCCATAGTCGACTCTCCACGTGAAAAAGGGGGGGGGGGGGTGATAATCTTTGATTATAGATAGTTTTCTTTTGGAAAACTATTCATTGACTTTGCGCTTTTGACCTCCTTATATGCGTATCTAATTCTGATGCTAAAAAGTGTGTTGTAAACAAAGAGCTCATAAATATCAGAACACAACCTTAACACCACGACGGTAAGCATGTACTAAATCAAATAAATGAACTTTATTCTGCAAGTAGACCGCAATGGCACTTTTACAAGTCAAAAACTACTAGCGTTTCTCATGAGACCACTGCCGATAAGAAACGCTGAAAGAAACTCGACAGTCAGTTATTTTCTCCAAAAAATATGCTTATTACAATAAAAATATGCTTATTACAATAGAATTACGATTAGAAACGGGATATTTACCACGTATATTTGAAAATACAAATATACATGGTAAATATCCCGTTTCAAATCGTAATTCTAATGTAAATGACCATGTAAGCTTGAAATCTTATATGCTTATTACATGTTTAAATAAGATTTGGGCTTGCATATTCCTGCAACGGACGATGTAACTCTTTCAAGAGTTCATAATACGGTTGTACGGTTTAGTTTGTTCATTGTTCGTCTGTCAACCACTAAATTTTGGAGCTTTACGTCAAAGACTGTGTGGACGTGGGATATTTACGAAGGCAAAGCCGTATCTGTTATCTACAGTGTTGCCAGAGCCCTTAGGGCGAACATTACGTTTATTTTCTTGAATAGTTACATTTTTGATGCAAAAGTTACTTTTTTTTTTATTTTTCATTATTACTTTCGTAACGTTCGATTTTAAGAACTGAGTAGCCACATAAAACTATAATTCGGCGAGTTCGGCGACAGAATTACGCCAGTATGATGGGTGGTATTTCGAATGTCATACATAGTTGCAACTGACAGACAGACTGAGGCGTACCACGTAGGTTCTTTTGTCACCTTTTCTGTACCGTATTGACCTTTCTTTTTAAATAGAGTTTCATCATTCTCAAAAGTTACAAAAATTTCCTTTACAACAGAAGTTACTTACATGTTACGCGAGCCGGTCAAAAGTTACGAAAAATGTAAGAAATGTAACCATCTGGCAACACTGGTTATCTATACAGCGATATCAAGGTGTATAATACTAATTAACAATGTAAGTCAGTTGGTAGATAGCCTTCCGCAATCGGTCGTAACTCTATTTTACACATTAATGGTCCTTACCAGTTAAAAAACGCTCATCTATTTACGCCAGTTTGAATTGACACGTATCTTGAAATTCTCAATGTTACTATCTAGAACAGGACTATTGCGACCTTATGTCACAAACTTTAAATGTATTTTTTGAATGTTTCATTAAGAAATATCGTTTGTAACATCACTCCAAATCGACCATTTCCAAGCTAAAAACTTGATTTTTCCGCTTAAATTCTACTACACACAATAAAAATAAAAAATGGCTATGTTACTATCTAGAACTTTGATAAAATTATCGTAGCCTTATTGGTATTATCAATACTTTTGTCATAATTTGAAATCAAAACATTTTGAAACTTATAAGGCCTCCTTAAGTCTTATCAATGTACTTGTATCAATTCTATTCATCAACATTGATAAACAATGTTATCATTGATAATACATATTTATAATAGCTACTTATTTATTTGCATTATTAAATTTAAAAAGTTCTATACTAATGGCGGAGAGTTGTATGCAATATGACTCAAGTTTAAAAAATCAATTATATAGTTAGGCATCTGCTTTATAAGGTTGTTATAAAAGAATCATGCTCGAAACAAAATTGCTATTGTATAACGTTTTATATACTATCGTGTTTATTACAGAGATTGTGTAACCGGTTTTATTTAATACCTGTATAGAAATTGACAAACTATTACCGCTAATAAAAGAATACCTATATTCAAATTAGAGGTATCGTTGTCATTCCGCTTTTATCTATACCTCTATGTATAGACTATTTACGATATTAAGTACCTGTATTCAATGCACTTGAAAGGTAAGATGACAATTAAACATTACTATTAAAACACATCAAATAAGTGTAATAGCGTAACGCCCATTCAGCAAGTTGGTAGTACATTTTTTTTTTTGCTTTATCTGGAGAGTAGTCTGGGGAAAATCCAGGGGAAAACCTCCGGCACGACCACGCCTGTGGTTTGGAACACTGGAATACTTACTCTAAGTGTTTGCGCTCCAGTGAGTTTTGTCGCTGGTTCACTAAACCTAGCCTAGCTGAGAAGAGTCCAGCAAGAAACTCAGCTAGGCCCGACCTGGGTCGGACTGACTCTACCCGGTGTGCGGCGGTACCGGGACGAATAGGGACTATGTCGGTAGTACATAGTTTAATTTACTATGTACTGCCAACTTGCTGAATGGGCGTAATTCTGTACTTTTAGAAGTAAATTATTTAAGTAAGTAATGGGTCCCTTTCATTCATTACGATGAACTCAAAAATGACAAATATACCAATTCTGAAATATTCATACCTATTTTTTACAATACGCCAGTTTGCAGAAACAAATAATCGAATATATTGACACTGACAGCTATTATCGCTAATGGTTTTTATGTGTAAAGTGTCAAATAGAGGTATTGTTGTCAATTGGCGAAACCGCTAATATATTTGAATACCGGTTTTGATTATACCGCTAATCAGAGCTTTAGCGATATAAATAGCGAAATGCAATTATAACCGGTTGTACCTTATTTAAAACCGGAAGTAAGGATACCGGTAACGATCCCTGGTTTATTATACAACACCGGAGACAAACAATCTTGCGGCCTGCCTGTTAGTAAGCAGACACCGTAGTCAATGAACACTTGCGACTCCAGAGGAATCACAACCATTTATGAGATGAGAATACGTTGTACTGACAACTAGTGATATACTTACTACATTTGAGATGGTAATAGGGCCATTCTACTTTTTCATGTAAGTACATAATTTTCATACACTTTTATTTAAATGCAGATTTTGGAATACTTGGCCCTCACTTCATATTTTTGTATTGTTATTTAGAAATAGGTTTAATTGCGGTATCACTTCCGACTGTTTTGATAATTAACGAACCACAGCTAATATGCATAAATCGAGTAACTCATTGGTCCTTGGATGAGTTACCATTTGTATGACAAAATGGTTTTTACCACTGTGTTACCCACCTTTTACAGCAATATGTTAATATTTTAGTATTTTTACCTGTAAATTCCTTTTATTAGGTTCAGAGCAGGCGAATCCCGTAACTGTATGTACTACCGTTAGATAGATTTTAATGTCAATTTTGAAGTATAAATCTATGAGGTGACAATTAAAATTTAACATTAAAATCTATCTAACGGTAGTAAATAAGTTACATGATTACCCCGCAGGTACTATTTCGAAATACTATTTTTGTACACTAATTTAATACATATAGTTTTTTTTTGTAATAGAAATCTGGTCATGAAAAAGTAGAATGACACAATAAGTTTATTCTTCATCTTCACTCGAGCTCTTGTGGCCCAGCAGCTCCCGCGTAGAGGGTAGCGGGAGGAACGTGGGCCGAGGTCAGTTCTTGGATGGCTGACCGTTTTGAGTGGTTATTAGCACTCCCATTGGAAAGCACTTTAAGCCGTTGATCCCGACTGCTATAACAGCAGTCGTTAAGCCGAGTTAGAGGCTTCGGGCGGCTTGAGAACTTCTAAGTCAAGTTGCACACTCACTTGACAAGCCTAATTCCAAAAAGGTATGGTTTTCCCTCGGGTTGGAAAGTCAGATTCCGCTTCCGTAAAAACTAGTGTCTACGCCAAATCTTGGGATTAGGTAGCGGACCCCGGGCATCCTTCAGGATGGAACTGTACTGGGATAACGCTGGGAGGATGATACAAATAAACGCAGAGAGATAGGGCACAGCAAAATGTCATCTTGCTCGAATTTGGGGCAGCCCAACTGGGGAAGTACCTCCGCCTTGCAGAAGACCACAGCCATAATAACATTATTTACTATACAAGTATGTAGTGTTGTGTTCCTGGAGGTGAGCAACGTTGCCAGAGCTCCCGAGGATGCACTGTGTTGAGAGCGAGGGACCTAAATGTGTTCCTTCTGCTGTCAACACAGTGCATCCTCAAATCTTGTAAAGGGTCGGCAACGCGCACGTAACTCCTTTGGAGTTGCGGGCGTCTATAGGCTGCGGTGGCCGCTTACTATCAGGTGGATCGTACGCTTGTTTGCCACCGGCGTTGTATTAAAAAAATGATGAATTAGTTTATTTTTCCCTTTAAAATGAACAGCCTTGATCATCCTGAACAATTGTAAAACACAATTGATGATATTAGGTGAAGTTGAAGCTAATTACTATTGTTAGATTATTATAGATTATTTATTTTTAAGTTTTTATTTTAAATTTAGTATTTGTAGTTTAGAATTTATGTCCATCCATGTATTTCATTATGTAAATAAATGATTATGTATATACTTTATCTTACCTACGATAAGATTCAAACACAATTTGAAGCAGTGTTGTTGTTTTTCGCTCGAGCACACATGGACTATCGATACGGATCAATATCAACCATGTGCGGATCGCATTTGTGTGTAATTTGATCATGCTGCTATTGTACGTATACTACGTATCCATTGTTACGTAAACAGATGGCTACGTGACATGTTGAGGGCCTACTCCGTACTTCGAAATCCGAACCTCGTATCGTGCCGTCCCTTTCACTCTCGTGTTATACGCCATAAGAGTGAAAGGGACGGTACGATACGAAGTTCGGATTTCGATGTTCGGTGTAGGCCCTCTGATTGCTGATCGGACAGTCGGTCAAGAAAGTTTTGGGCCGTAAAACGTAACTTGTTCAAACCCAAAATGGTTGAAAGTATTAATTAATGTACAACCACCTCAATTTTTTTGCAGAATTTTAAACTTCATAGTTTCTAAATAGAGGGGATGGGAGGATACACTATTCATGACTTTGACAGCTAATACTCGGTATATCACCAACGGTTGACTGACATGCAAAAGTTTTTTAGAAAACTCTATATCATTTTTAAAGGCCTATCAATGGATACTTCATGTGCGTTGATTTTTTTTTCATCCACTGGTTACATGTATGGAGTGTCTGTCCCCCCTAATCTTTTTTTTGTCAATTTACATCACTTTTATGTAGCGGTCTATAGAATACACCTTTACACCAAATTCTATAATTGTAGCGCTTATAGTCTCCGAGTAAATCGGCTGTGACGGACGGACGGACGGAATGAGATGACGAAATTATAAGGGTTCCGTTTACGCCTTTTTGGCTAAATGCCTAAAAACAATATTACAGACACTCGTGACATTTACACAAAAGTCGACTCAAAAGTTTTGGTGTATTTTGGAAAAGGTACCGTCAATGGGTTGCTGTGTACATAAATATATCATTCTATAGATTAAATTTGGAATGTATGCCTGTATGGCTTGTCAAGTTCACACGGTCTATCGCAAAACAATTTGGTAAGTAAAACATTAGAATTACCTCGTGGTTTTAAACCGGTAATACCCGGGGAATTTAATCTACAACCTAGCCGGTCCGGCTAATAACCGGCTACTCAATAAGCCGATTACGATATGCTATACGGATAATGCATCACTATGATATTGATAACGATAGGATAGGCTACTGGCAATCTAGGAACTAATCGATTAAATGGACCTTATCACTTTAAAAAACGCACATGCACTTACTATACGATCTTTTTACATTCAATGTGGAAGGATATTGATTTTAAATATGAACTAGTAAGTGTTGGTACGGAACCCTTCATTGTGCGTGATCCGATACGCACTTAGCCGTTTTCTTTAACCTGCCGTGGCTTTATAGTGCGCGGTTGAACTGGCTTGGGGAAAATCCAGGGGAAACACGACCACGCGGGCGGTTTTAATTCTGGATTACTCTAAGAGTTTACGCTCCAGTGCGATTGGTTGAGCGGCTTCAACCGAATCTGAGGTATGAGTGAAGGCTAATTTTCTATGTGAATAGACATTTAGGTAGCTATCCTGATATTTTCTTTTGTTTTATATTTAGTACAGAACGATTGGGATATAATATCGTAAATTTTACACGTATTCTATGTAATTCAACATCGACACTTTACAAGCTTACAAGCAAAGCCTTTTGGAGGAACGAGTAATAGGCATCTTCTGGGAGAGCTCGCTTCACCGACAGGCTTTGCCCTCCTGGCTAGGCTAGATGCTGGCCAATAGCAATCCTATCATTAATAAAAAAGCAAAAAACTAGCTACAGCGGAATCCGGATACAGCGTCAGTCAAGGGACCGGTGATATTACGTCGCACTAACAGGACGTCGCACAAAACGGACTGATTTACCGTTCCGTTCCAGTGACTCCAGCCAGCAGTTCTGCTGCAACGACGCGGAGGCGTTGGCGACACCCGGGAGGGAGGGTCGAAGAGGCTAGACTAACTTGCTCAAATGAACGCACTGGCATCGCACAAACAGTCGGCCGGAGGTGCATAGGAACTTTAGCAGCCTCTATACGGAACTGCAAGAGCTGCGACAGGGCGGGCGTTTGGGCCCTCTCGATAGGACCTCCACGTCTTCTGCCGCCCTGATGTCTCCAACTGACCCTCCTGTCCGAGACACCGGAGAGCCAATAAGTACAGGAGGGGAGTGTAGGGCTTTTGCAGTCAGGAAGTGGATTGAAGGGTTAGATACAACCAGACCGAATACTAGCATCGTGCCCAGTATAAGGAATAATAAATAAATACCTGTGTCAAAGTGTCAATATGTATGAAGGGAGAATATGACTGTTGTTACTCAGATTCGTGAGTTGAATGATCGTGAGTTGTTGGCCAATATGGCTTTCCACTTGTTGATGTTCGACTTCGTCTGGTTCGGATTCAGTATCCGTTTCCGGTGTTTTGTATATTCTTTCAGCTTTCAAAAAATCAAAATCAAAATCAAAACATTTATTCTGCAAATAGGCCTCAAGGGCACTTGTACAAGTAAAAATCTATTTAGGTACATCAAATAAAAATAATACAATAATCAAAGTATCATTAATTAAATGGAGTGTTACATGTCAAAAATATTTATCTATCTTTTTCTTTATAAGACCCCGGTTCGAAGCGATGGATTTCCAGTAGGCTAGGTTTCTGTTTGTGCAGTGGGTTATGTCGCGATGAAGGGAATCGTCGCACAAAACGGACTGATTTACTTTGAAAATATTTGAAATCAAATCTAATGTTTGGTGATTTCGAAGTCGTTAAAAGCGGTAAAATGTTTTAAGCGGAGTCGTTATAAGCGAATTCTACTGTATGTACTTCGTTGCGAAATAAAGTGTTTACTGCTACTACTACTTACTGTTATTACAGTGACAAATCAGGTTATTTAACATCCGTTTACTAATGACGTGTTGACGAAACTTATATAAACAGGCATTAATTTTTTCCATGAAGCGATTCAACAGCAAACTGCTTGCAGCAATGAATCAATAAGGAAATACTGCATATTGTGAGTTGCAGTCTACGATAGTGTCGTATACAATACAAAAGAAAACAAATTAAACTAAAATATAAACAAAGTTAGACAACAGGTTATTGCATACAAAGTGTATCTTTTTAGGGTTCCGTAGCCAAAATGGCAAAAACGGAACCCAAAGATTCGTCATGTCCGTCCGTCGGTATGTCACAGCCGATTTACTCGGAGACTATAAGCACTACAATTATGAAATTTGGTACGAAGGTGTATTCTATGAACCGCTACGTAAAAGTGATGTGAAATTGCAAAAAAAATATTAAATTAGGGGGGGCACTCCATACATGTAACCGGTGGATGAAAAAAAAATTTCAACGCACATAGACGTGGGGGGTATCAATGGATAGGCCTTTAAAAATGATATGGAGGTTTCTAAAAAACTCCATTTAAGTCTGCCGTCGGTGAGATATTAGCTGTCAAAGTCATAGAAAGTGTGTCCCCTCCCCCCTCCAATTTCTAAACAATAAGTTTAAAATTCTGAAAAACAATTGAGGTGGTGTGCATTAGTAAATAATTTCTACGATTTTTGGTTTGAACAATATAGGTTTTACGGTTTTTGAGTTTTTGCTTAAAAACTGTCTTGCCCGAACAAAAGGTCAATGATATGGAGGTTTCTAAAAAACTTCATTTAAGTCAGCCGTCGGTGAGATATTAGCTGTCAAAGTCATAGAAAGTGTGTCTCCTCCCCCCTCTAATTTCTAAACAATAAGTTTAAAATTCTGAAAAACAATTGAGGTGGTGTGCATTAGTAAATACTTTCTACGATTTTTGGTTTGAACAATATAGGTTTTACGGTTTTTGAGTTTTTGCTTAAAAACTGTCCTGCCCAAACAAAAGGTCGTAAGTGCCGTGAGTTCCCTATGAAGATACGACTTTTTCAGATTCAATGTATTGGATAGTGATTTTAAATGTGGACTAGTAGGTGTTGGTACGGAACCCTTCATTGTGCGTGGTCCGACACGCACTTGGCCGGTTTTTATTTGCTAGAGTGTTATGAAGTTTAAAGCTGTGTGCGCAGTTGGTTCGGTTTGGAATAACATCAAGAGTACGACGCGTGTAAGTCACGTTGGTGTTTGGTTAACTTTGTAAGTTTAATGTCAGTAACTAAACGCTGTGACGCGATGCGATGCAGCCTTTCGATAATCCCATTTATTTAAGCGGCAATTACGAGTACACTTCGTCGTTCGCCGCATGCTGAGGGGCTACCGCTCTATATCTCCCTCTATGCCGCACGAATTAGCAAGTGCGACAGGGAGGGAGATATTCGAACTTCGTTTTCGGTTCGCGGTAGCGCTTCTGCATGCGGCGAACGACGAAGTGTAAATAACACGTTGGTCGGCCGCATTCGGTGATCGACAGCTGCCAACGCTTAGGTAGGCGGACAGACTAATGTGAAGACGACGTTTGTTGGCCTAAGTAGTTTAAGATGAATTCGGCGACCGCATTAGGTGAACGACGAAATGTAATTGCCGCTTTACGCATTAGCCATTTCATTTGTATCTATCTGTCAAAATAAGTAAATAATAGGAGACTGATTGGGTAAGTGCATGTTATAGAATGTGTCTCTGTCAAAATACAACAAATTTCCACCGCGGGCTCGCGACAACACTGACACATATAGTCCCTATTCGTCCCGGTACCGCCGCACACCGGGTAGTCAGTCGGACCCAGATCGGGCCTAGCTGAGTTTACTGCTGGACTCTTCTCAGCTAGGCTAGGTTTAGTGAACCAGCGACAAAACTTCCAGTAGCCCGATTCCACTCACACCTCAGATTCGGTTGAAACCGCTCAACCAATCTCACTGGAGCGCAAACTCTTAGAGTATTCCAGTGTTGCAAACCACGTGGTCGTGTCGGAGGTTGTCCCCTAGATTTTGCCCAGGCTATTCTCCAAGTCTCCAACCGCGCACTCCTATAGCTTTATTGGGCCCGGCCTATAATGCCACAGTCAGGTTCAAAAAAAAAAATACAACAATCTATGTATATGGCCCATATGTAATGTCACAGATTTTATAATACTAGTACAGATACCCAATCCCATACAAGAAATGCGAACCGTCCAGACTCTTAAAAAGCTTCCCTCTTTATAGTTCTTTAGCTGCACCATTAGAGCGCACCACCGAGCATACTGAATTGAGACAGCTACTGCGCGATAGTTAATTGTACTAGTACATCGAGATAACACTAGATGGCAGTAACGAATCTGCTTACACTTGATAAGTACCTAAGTGTAGGCATTTAGGTCAATGACACGCACGACACGATCTAGTCGATGCGCGTGACCTTGAATACGGGGCTTAGTAGGGTCGCATGCGTTTTAATTTTAGAATGCTATATAGTATAATTGGACGACGACGACGACACACTCATTTACGTTTAGGCTAGCTTTAATTTCACTTGCATCTTTTTTATAAATTTTGTCCATTTTTAGTAAGTACTTACTGCGTAGGTAATTTAATAGTATTTAATCTGATCCCTATCAAATACTTTTAAATTACCTACGCAATAAGTACAAGAAAGTTACTAAAAAAGACAAAATTAAAGTTTTACATATATTGCATGTAAAACTTAAGATTAATCTTTTCTACAATGTAAGCTTTTATTTCGGTGTCACTAACCGCGCCAGTTAATAATAGATGAATTGATGAACCGAAAGAGAAATTTCTCATTATAGGGTTCCGTAGGATTTTTTATACTATACTAATACGGTAACAAAGAAGCGTTCGGCCTTCCTGATAGTACACAGACATAGCTAATGGGCGATTCCTAAATAAAAAAAATACGTCAACTATGCATTTTTCACCATCAAAAGATCAATAATTTACAAAATCGTACTCTAAAACATAATATACTCAATCTTTTTAATAACATATCCCAGTGTGTGGTGTAAAATAGATTTTTGAACAGCGAATCTTTGTAGTCAAATAACAGCCGACCAAGTTAACAAATTTTTTGACGGCCGGGTACCTAACTACGGAACCCTACACTATGCATATCTCGACAAACTAAGTGAGTACTAAAAAAGTTGCATACTACTCACTAGATTGACTAGAGACAAAGCTCTGCATGAAAAACATGGTCTCCTATATTATTGAACGAGCAATATTTATTTTTTATTTAAACTTTATTGCACAAAAAGTACATAAGTACAAAGGGCGGACTTAATGCCCAATGCTTAATGCTTAATGTAATTTATGAACTAGCTTTTGCCCGCTACGTATAAGTTAATGTTAATCCAAGCTATAAAGTCGTTGTGTACCTGTCAAGTTTCATTAACAAATATTCAAACATATAAACATTCGCATTTATAAAATTAGTAGGAAACAGGATTTTTTTTCTCACCATGCACATAACTTTAATTGAAGAAACCTTGTAATCGAAAGAAGCTGGTCGCGTAACAGGCGCAACGACCCTACGTATTTCGGAAGTTTCGCGATACATCCACATCCAAATTAAATAATCAAAAAACCGGCCAAGTGCGTGTCGGACCACGCACAATGAAGGGTTCCGTACCAATACCTACTAGTCCACATTTAAAATCACTATCCAATATATTGAATCTAAAAAGTCGTATTTTCATAGGGAACTCACGGCACTTACGACCTTTTGTTCGGGCTAGACAGTTTTTAAGCGAAAACTCAAAAACTGTAAAACGTATATTGCTCAAACCAAAAATCGTTGATAGTATTTACCTACTAATGCACACCACCTCAATTTTTTTCAGAATTTTAAACTTTATAGTTTGGAAATTAGAGGGGGCGGGGACACTTTCTATGATTATGACAGCTAATACTCACCAACGGTTGACTTAAATGGACAAGTTTTTTTAGAAACCTCCATAACATTTTTAAAAACCTATCCATCGATACCCTACACGACTACGTGCGTTGAATTTTGTTTTCATCCACCGGTTACATGTATGGAGGGTGGAGGGACCCCTAATTTAATATTTTTTTGTAATTTTACATAATTTTTATGTAGCGGTGCATAGAATACACCTTCCTACCAAATTTCATAATTGTAGTGCTTATAGTCTCCGCGTAAATCAGCTGTGACATACGGACGGACGGACGGACGGCTTAATCCATGTAAGTTTGTGATTATTTTAAATTAAGCTTGTGAATATTTTGTCAATTTTTAGGGTTCCGTAGCCAAAATGGCAAAAACGGAAACGTTATAGATTCGTTATATCTGTCCGTCCTTCCGTCCGTCCGTCCGTCCGTCCGTCCGTCCGTCCGTATATCACAGCCGATTTACTCGGAGACTATAAGCACTAGTACAATTATGAAATTTTGTAGGAAGATGTTGGTACGGAACCCTTCATTGTGGTCCGACACGCACTTGGCCGGTTTTTTATGTCAGGCCGTAGGAGGATGGTAAATAAGAACCAAATCACCTAGCCCAAATACTATACATCAATAACTAGAAACGAAAATATGCAAGAACTTAAAACTAAACTTAATAAACTAACTTAACGAGTGACCATCACGCGCCGATCGCGGTGACGGTGATGAGGTGACCGTGGCCACGTCCCCGCCGCCCCGACCGCGTCTTTAAACCGAACGAGAAGATCGAGCCCACGGGCAGTGAAGTGTGACCACACAACTGCAACTATACAGGACTGTAGGTACAAATATAAAGAATAAACCTAACCAAAACAATTAGACAAATGTCATTCAAAAATAGTAGGTACCTACTAATATAGATATATCTACAAAGTAATAAAAACCAAACTGAATAATACACAAGGATGCAGAATAGTCGAAATCATAATATATATACTATATAAAACAAGAATCCATAGTAAAGAAACTAAATCTTACCTATTATAGTGATAGCGACGGAAAAATCGCTACACCATAATGGCTACACTATTAATTACAACTTAAAATCTAATCATAGAATTTACAATAAACGTAAAACGTAAACCCAACACCAGATAAATACGAGTAAGTGTAGTGCCAAGTAACTACTCGTATAATAGCAAATGAAATAAAAATAAATTCAACTGGTACGCCTATTAACCTCCTGAAGCTTGACCTTCAAAAATTGACTAAATAAACACAACCTTAATCAATTCATATATAGTTCAAAATCAATTGTTTTTTATGTAGTACCTATATTGCACGGGGCCTCACGAGGTTATATTGTATATTTTATTTCGTTGACATGTATGTACCTAAAATTTCATATTTCATCAATAAATGAGTATGCGTAATAACGGAGTGTCCAAGCGACAATCTGAGCCATTGTCACCTGTCAGGTTGGCGCTTGTGTCGTTATTACGTTACGAAGTAAAGCATTGCATGGTCACTACACATACGAAATTTTAACAACGTTCACGAAGGACCGCGTAGCTAAGTGCGTACGCAGGTGGACTCTTACGCAATGGGTCCGGGATCGTATCCCTGTGTGAGAAACTTTTTTGTATTTTTTTTTTATCAGCTTCTTGTTCGTTTTTTTATATCACTCACTGTATTAAATTGAATTTTAATTTTTCTCGCCTTTTTTTAAAGTTCCAAAAAATAAATTTACTTTTTCATGTCAATAAATGCAGTAATTGTCAACTCATTATTATCTGTACAAAGTTAGGACAGCCGGCGAGAACATTGTGATCAAATAAATCTCGGAACCGATATCATATCAGTATACACTTTTTACAAATGTTGACTCTGATCGTCGTCTCCTTTGATAATATTTAATGAGACGAAAAAAACCTAAGTAAAAACGCTGCACGCTGCATATTCACCACCTATATTTATGTACCTAATAATTAGCCGGCCGGGGCGATGACCCGCGCAGTATATCCCAGAGGTGCAGCACCATCTAGTGATTGTACTCAACAATACGTAGCAAGCTTGGAAGCTCATACGTATGGTATGATTTATTGAAAATTTGATTGAATTTAGTAAAATTCAAAATTATACCTTATTTTTGCATGTAGAATAATGTTTGCGACAAAAATAGGCTATGTTTAATTTATTAGGGTGTAAAAATGACTCAATCCTCAAGATTACTGTCTCAGATGTTTCACACGATACCTGCAACGCCATCTGGTTGTTGTTTTTTGGTATTATTTATTCGTTGTAGGAGATGGGAGGGCATGGTAATGTTTACATACACACAAATGACGAATTATCTGCCAGAGCGGGCATGGATGCAGACGTCTGCAAACAACATGATATTGTAAACATCAAGATCGACTTTACATGCCAAAAGTGAGTTAGCGAATTATATTTAATAGACTTAGGGCCGGTTGCACCAACATAAGATCACATCGTCAAATATGGCGCCGGCAGCTGTCATCCCATAGAAACTTGTCAAACTCTCCATACAATCAGATTTTAACGAACACCGCTTACGATTACAGACGGTTTGGTGCAACCCAGCCTTAATGTTCAAAAAGCAATAACAGAGAAGGCAAACTACAAAAGTAAAAAAGAAACAAGTGTCCAAAACAATAAATGAAAATTGATGCAGATTCCCCGAGGGAAGGAACTTTTTCACAATGACGAAGAATGTCTTTCCTTTTTCGTTATTTTCCTCAGGACACTCAAACAATTCATTTTCAAACGACAAAAACGAAATTGACGTTATCTAGAATTTCATAAAAGGAAATATGAATAAAGCTTCACAAACTCAAATATTTATCGAAATTTCCCCAAAAAAGCTACTCCCGACGAGTGTTGCATTGCATCTCCATTTCTAGTTCGCTGGAAACATAAGCTGTGTCCCAAGTAACACAGCATGCTTTATCCTAGTTGGTAGTGACCCTGCCTTCGAAGCTGGAGGTCTCGGGTTCGAATCCCGGTCAGGGCATTTATTTGTGTGATGAACACGAATATTTGTTCCTGAGTCTTGGATGTTTTCTATGTATTTAAGTATCTATTTATCTATATATGTATGTATATCGTCGCCTAGTACCCATAGTACAAGCTTTGCTTAGTTTGGAACTAGGTTGATTTGTGTAAGATTGTCAAAAAATATTTATTTATTTATGCTCAATAAAGGCCCATTTTCACGTTGCAAGAACTTGCGTGCAATTTTCATTATATCTCGGATTTTGATCGTCCTTGCCTTACCTCGGTAGTCCGCAACCGGCAATGTAATCGAAATTGCTTGCAAGTTCTTGCACCATGTAAATCAGCCTTATAATAGCTATTCGCAAATGTTTACACCTCTTATCAGCAATTATCTCCATAATGAGTGAGTAAAGGCTATTAATATAGGCAAATTCTAAAAAATATTCGCTTTATATCTTTAATACCTCTCTAAGCTTAGTAAAAGTTGAATTAAGGTGGATCATACCACAGTATTACTAAGCTATTACGCAGATTTTACATCGCTGTTATACAGGCTAAAGCATTTAAAAATATGCCCAAATTGTTTGAAAGAGCAGAATAGACATTTACTCAAACTTTATACCTACAACATACGAGTAATCGAGGAATCCAATTAAGCTGGCTTTACACAACACAAGTTAAAGGTATACGTGGGTATCCAAAATATCACCTAATACAATGCTCGATTTAGAAAGTTAAGTTTCGAAGACTTCAATGTCAATACGTTGAGCAGACTCTAAATACAATTTACTACATCACTCATCGTACAGTGACAAACAGGAAAAATAATCTCGTTATTTGTCTATCCGTCAATTTGCACCACAGAAATAAATACTGACATTGGAATAGCTATTTTTAACATTTTTGCAAACACAAGGCCGTCGAGAATGTAAAACTTGATGTTTCGATCAATCATAACGGGAGGTTCCAGATTTCTCTAGTTTACAATCGACCACCTGTTTTAGTACTTTTTTTTAATTCCCTTCAGTGACCTTTTGGATTGAACTGTATACATACAGAGTTCAAACCTGCGTCGTCGATTCTTACGATCGGAATTAGAACCAGTTCGACCTTAATTCCGATAGCAATAAATGTATGAAATTAAGTAAACCTAAACAGAGATTGGTCGTTTACGAAAGGGTGATTATGGTGCGCTCCAGTCAGATTGGTTGAGCGGCTTCAACCAAATCTGAAGTGCGAGTAGAATCGACCTACTGGGAGTTTTGTCGCTTGTTCACTAAATCTAGCCTAGCTGAGAAGAGTCGACCAAGAAACACAGCTAGGCCCGACCTGGGTATGCGGCGGTACCGGGACGAATAGGGACTATACGTGTCTGTTGTCGCGATCGCGCGGTAGACGTCCACACCGACGGGAAAACTTTGGTAACAGTCTATTTCTCGACACGCACTACAATATCCTTTTTTTTTATACCACGTCGGTGGCACATAAGCGTACGGCCCGCCTCACGGTAAACCGTACCGTACGCGACCATTTCGGTTCTAAGGTGTGAGGATGAATGCCTGCCGACGGCGAGCGGTGCGATGGTAGAAAGCGGCCGTGGGCATCCTATTTATTGAAAATGAATACTACATGAAATAAAGTAATTGAAATTGATACCGACATGTTATTACAGCGGAATAGCCAAGGAATATTGTAAGATTCACATCAAATAAAACCTCAGGGTAATACACACTTGTGAGCTACCCACCCATCAAGCTCACTTTCTAATTAGAAAGCTCAACGGAAGCACATTGATCATCAGCCATCATGAATGAATCACACACTTCTACCTTTCAAATACGCCTATTTTAATTTTGTAGTTTTTCAAAAATGATCCTTTTTCGTAAACATCTAACGTTGAATTTAGAGGCACATTAACATGGGACGTAAGACGTCATGAAGAATATTCGTGTCCTCGCGTAGGCGCGGGCGCCGGCGTTTGGACGTTTTTGCGCGCTTTGTCATGTCATGGGCGCACAGTGGATCGAAATGAATAAAAAATGGACATTCGCATTTTTTTCCAAAAATCCTATTTTAAAAAATGCTCTTCGGTTGAAAATGATATGAGAAATAAAAAATGTTATATAAATTTTTTCAAAACGAGGCTTATTTTGAGCAGAAAAAAATAAAATGTTTTTTTTTGTATGAAACTGAAAAATAGGTATCTTATTGTAAGAAAACCGTAACCGATCCCGCTTTCAAACCTTTACAATGTCATTGTCCTACTTTAGAACAGTAGAAAATAGTAAAAACCTTATCTGAGTAGGTGCCCGTTTTTTTTTGTAGTCCAATCAAAAGTCAGTAAATACAACATTTTTCTTAGTGCTTTATTTTTTTATTTTCATTAAATTCATGACAATTTAGTATAAAAATAAAATATATATGACATTTTGATACGGATAAATACAAGTTTTTACAAGGAAATGGTTAAAAATTACATTGAAATCGAAACATTTATTGCGATGTTTTTAGTAACTATGATAGTAACAAAAAGTTAAAATTTACTTGAAATCAACAATAACAATATAAGTTATAAAAAAATACATTGTATAGATCTATTTTATTCACCACCTTCTTCTACACTTTCAAACATTTCTATATTTTCAGCGTCATCAATGCTTATGTTGTTTGAAAGCATCAGCACGTCATGACGTAGATATACCTACCCTAAATTTGACAATGACCCATGGGGTCATTGTCAGATTTAGGTACGCGTCTTTTCGGTGGACATATCAAAAGTTAAAAAGCTTAATTTTGGATTGGTCTAGTAACCCGCATAAAGGATTTTTCCGTAACTATAAATCCATATAATAAAAACATAACTTACATGTACATACTAGAGAGAGAGAGAGAGAAGAGAGAGAGGTAGGGCAAAGCAAAATGTCATCTTGCTCGAATTTGGAGCAGCCCAACTGGGGAAGTACCTCCGCCTTGCAGAAGACCACAGCCATAATAACATTATCTACTATACAAGTATGTAGTGTTGTGTTCTTGGAGGTGAGCAAGGTTGCCAGAGCTCCCGAGGATGCACTGTGTTGAGAGCGAGGGACCTAAATTTGTCCCTTCTGTTGTCAACACAGTCCATCCTCAAATTTTATAAAGGGTCGGCAACGCGTACGTGACTCCTTTGGAGTTGCGGGCGTCTATAGGCTGCGGTGGCCAGTTACCATCAGGTGGACCGTAAGCTTGTTTCCCACCGGAGTTGTATAAAAAAATATATATTATAAGCCGTTAACTACTGACCACCGGGTGAACAATTTTTGTTTTTACAACTGACAATGAACCTCATTGGATTTCGAGTACTTTAAAATTGTACTTCTATCAAACATTAATAATTTATTTTACAATCAACAAACCGTTCCTAGTGTGTGTGTGTGTGTGTGTGTGTGTGTGTGTGTGTGTGTGTGTGTGGTGTGTGTTGTGTGTGTGGTAAACATAAACATGTCCCGTAAACATCGTTCAGAAAAGCTCTTACAAGCCTCAATGCCCTCTTCGCAGGGTAAAAATACTCGATATCTTAGTGTAAATATTTATTTGTACGTTAATGGTACTACTAATGTATACTCGTAAGTATAATGCTTGTCTTCTTGGAACAAGCATTACGCAATACCATAAAATAATAGTTTATCTACACCCATACAGTAAATCCTCTTTAATGTGCTCTAAAAGTGTATGTAAGGACCAGCTTTACAATATCGCGCCGGCCCAGGGCAGAGACGGCCATAATAACATCGACAACGGTATCGTTATGGCCATCTCCGCCCATAACGAAAAGACTTCAACGGGCTCACGCTCGACCTCACTACACTTGCAATGCAATGGTTGCTGAACACATGAAAGAGGATTTAATATACGGATATAGATAAAGTAGTGTATGCAACTGTACTTAAAAATTTGCTCGATTAAGATACATAGTATAGCTACATTGATGTGTAAAGATGAATAACTAAACCAGGCGCGGGGGAAGCCGGCATACCAGCGCGGGGGGCGCCCGTGCGGCCGCCCGCCCCCGCCCGCGCTCGCTGCCGGCCTGCGACCCGGCACAGGGAGCAAAAACGTTTTTGCTCCCTGTCAGCAGGTCAGAAATGAAAGAAAAAAGTATTAAGAGGGATCACAAGGGTCATTCTACATTTTCATGAACAGTTTCCACTTACAAAAAATCTATGATATGTATTGAATTAGTGTACATAAATAGGACTTCGCTATACTACCTGAACCTAATAAAAGGAATATATAGGCAAAAATACTTAAATATTAACATATTGCTGTAAAAGATGGGTAACACAGTGGTAAAAACCATTTTTTTCATACAAATGGTGTGAGACATCCAAGGACCACTTGAGTTACTCGATTTACGGATCTTAGCTGTGGTTCGTTAATTATCAAAACTATCGGAAGTGATACTAAAAGTAAACCTCTTTCTAAATAACAATACAAAAATATGAAGTGAGTGCCAAGAATTCCAAAATCTGCATTTAAAAAAAAGTGTCCGAAAATTATGTACATGAAAAAGTAGAATGGCTCAAAAACGAGTTTTGCTGCCTCTAAACGCGCTTAGAAAAGCCTATTTTTCTAATAGGAGAAGCAAAAACATGTATTTACACACAAAAAACATTTACCGATGCATGTCACACTCACTTTTATAAACAGTGTATGTGTATACGATTGCTCGACTGATTATAAGTCAGTTTTGGGCCGCCGTTCGAGTACCATGAAGAGTGAATCACTAGTGACTCATTGGGTTAATCGAATACGACGCAACGTGTCTAATACATACTAGATTATAAGGACGTAAGATAAACGATTTTTCTTTGGAGTTAGGCTTATTTGAGTGCCAGCACCGGTCGCTTAATGTGACACATTCAGAAATATGCGACTATTGGCTTGGACTGGGAATACTATATTCACTCAGCATCTGCTACCGTTCCTTGCCGGGCGATTCTCCGAGCGTTTGAAACGCTCGTTTGTAAAGTCATTGTCGACTCACGATTATCTATTTAAAATTAAAATAAACCGGCGAAAACATTGGTCAAATAAGACTCAGACCCGATATTGGTTTACGCTTTTTACAAAAGTTTACTCTGACCATCGTCTCCTTTAACAATATTTAATGAAACGACAATGACGAAAAAAAACCGCCGTTGAAACGCTGAATATCCGCCCTGCCCTACAGTATTGTACGAAAACCCATCTGTCAGTCAAATAAACAGGGTAGTTGCCTTCTGCCTATAGATACCTTGTTTCTTTGTATTAGAAAGAGTGAGAGAGAACAATACGAGGTTTTTTATCAGGCACGATTTGTGTTAAGTGTCAATGAATATTAAAATCGTTATTTCATGTTTATATTATGTTATTCGTAAATATATTATGTTGTTCGCCCGCGTGGTGTCGGGTTAGAATTGCACCACTCCATATCATCCGGTGGGTGTCGTAAGAGGCGACTAACGGAGAATATCCAGGGAACGGGCAGCAGCGTTCCCTGAAGGTCACACCTATTATTACTGCGATCCCCAACCCGCCTGGCAAGCGTGGGGATTATGGCAAAACCCCCCCTCTTGGGGGAGGCCTATATCCAGCAGTGGATGTCTTCCGGCTGAATGATGATTCATAAATAAGAAAACACGTCTGAATTTATCTTTACTTACATAATATTTGTACTTAAATGATAAAACCATCATTTTTTTTAAAATTACGTTTTGCTTCATTCATCTAAACGTTGTACAGTAAAAGACCCAAAGAGGCAGAGATTGTAAGAAGTCGATTCACGTTTTAAAAAGTGATTTGTCATAGTCACTAACTGTCTCTTCGTACGAATAATGCGAATTTAATTTGTTTGTATGTTTACGATCACTGCTTCTTTGTTTACCTAATTTCTAATCTTAAGGCCATGCAACGAGAAATATCGCGTTCTTTGAAACGCTGTTCTACCCAGACGAGGAACCGATAAGGATTGATTTTCAGATATATAATTTTTGACTGTATGACTGTGTTTGTGACAATACCGAAACATGATTACTTAAAATTCTCTCGATAGAAAAAAAATCAAAAGTTGAATCTTTTTTTACTCAGCCTACTAAAACAACGCATTATTAAACGGCACAATTAAGTTAAAATGATGGTATTTTACATCGTCTAAAGTCTGTCAAGAGGAAATTTAATAGAACTGCACAGAGACAGACATTTAACGACATTTGTCTAAAAACGGCATTCCCGAAGAGTGTTGCATCCCGTTTTGTCGTGCGCGAAAGACATAAGCGTGTCTCTTTCACGGGGGGCGTGGCTGACCGAACCGAGGCATTTCCGTTGTTTTTAAACAAGATATTGATTCAATGACATGCGATGAGCGGTATCTGTCTAATATTGTGCGCCGAACACTGGCTGATTGTGACGAACTTCAATATCATTGTTACCATTAATATATAATCACTTACATTCGGAAAATAAATAATTAGAATTCGAATTTGAAAGGAATAGGATATGATCACGTTTATTACATATAGCAATAGTCCCTCTCGCACTCAATTCACTTGCCAGTAAGGGACGACTGCTAAGTCCGACACGATTATCCTCGCCCAACAGGCCAATTTTTGTTCATCGCTTTGCATCTGTTTCGGATTTCAAATGTTTCACTCGCTTATTGCGCTGATTGAAAAACAAAACAGATACGGATGCGATGAACCGAATAGAGAAGCAGATCTCTGTGGGTGGCTATGAAACTGTTTTGGAAAAACGGTGTTCGTTTTAGGTGAATCGACTTGGTAATGGGAATACCGTAGAAAGGGTTAAGGGGAAGGGTCAACTGGTTGGGACATCACCACCGCCTATAGTGCCCGCAAATCAAACTGACGACTGAGGTCATAAGAAATGTGAGACACACTTCGTAATACCATGCAAGTATGCAAGAAATAGCGATATCAATTCAGTCGTCAGTTTGGTTTGCGGTCACTATAATATCGAAGGGTATCGTCACGGTTGGACGTTTTGTATTGTTTTCACTTAAATGCCAATGGCGTGCAAAAAGGCGTAGTTTGGTACATTTATTCACAGATGTGGTGGCGTGAATTAGGGAAGGCCTATGTCCAGCAGAGGATAACTGCAGAAGGATGATGATGATGATGATGGTGGCTTGTTGAGATCAATTTAAACCATGTCAATGAGCCCTTAGAACCGTCTAAAGGTTACGATAACATCGTTTTTCGCACAAGAACCTGTAAGAACAAGCGAGAAAGAAGTACTTTCGCTGGGTTCAAATCGAGACGCTAAAGGTCCTTATCAGTTAAAAAACGCTCATCTATTTAGACGATTTTCTGGTTGAATTGACACGTATCTTGACATTTTCTCAGAGTTACTATCAAGAAAAGGACTATTATGACCTAATGTCATAAGTTTTAAATGTATTTTTTGGATTTTTCATTAAGAAATTTCGTTTCAAACATCAAGCTAAATCTACAATTTTCAAGCTAAAAACTGTGTTTTTCCGCTTATATTTTAATACACACAATAAAATCAAAAAATGGCCATGTTACTATCTAAAACTTTAATAAAATTATCGTATCCTTTAATCACTTTAATGGTATTATCAATAGTTTCGTCATAATTTCAAATCAAAACATTTTAAAATTTATAAGGCCTCCTAATAAAGAAAATAATTGATTCATGTAACAATGAAGCATCGTAGGCCCACCTCATTAGCTTGTATCAATTAAGAACACAATCAAGGGGGAGACATCGTTAGCTTAATGAATCACGATTGATAACGTTGCAATCAAGTTCATCTGTCACGACCGCGCCTATGTCTGGCTAGAATATTTGATGTCTTGGAGGTCTGTTTCTCTCAACGTTATGGGTTTGATATCAAGTTTACCTAATGTAGGCGACAAGGCAGAACAGGATTGGATAAGTATGCGAATCCGCTTTGCGGGAGCAGGATCATAACCAGAGCTCGGAATAGGTAGTGCCTATTTACCTAAACTTCGCGGGAGGACGTAACTAAGAGTGGTTACAAACACCAAAAATAATTACTTCTTTTTATTGAATGTGGGGTTTCCCGGGATTTACTGTATTATTTTTACCTTTAAATAACAATCAGTTTCTGTCTAAGTCAACTAAAAAGTATCAAATTTCGGAATCCTTTTGATTCAATTTGATCCATATTATATTTTTAATTAAAGGTAATTAAACAAATAATATGCAATATAACAAGATTTATAAGTAAAGCCAAATGTATTAAGCCTCTAGAATAATACAGTAAATCCCGGGAAATCCCGCATTCATTAAAAAGAAATAATTATTTTTGGTGCTTGTAACCACTCTTAGTTACGTCCTCCCGCGAAGTTTAGGTAAATAGGCACTACCTATTCCGAGCTCTGATCATAACAGTTGTCTCATACATCGCTCACACTCTTTCTGGCTTGTCAGGCTGGACGCGTGTGCAAGTGAGTGCACGCGTGTGTAAGTTTGCTATCAAACTAATTCGGTTACTCTGATCTGATTGGGGAATAACTTATTACTAAACGATGAGTGAGCAAAAGAAATCGCTCAATTTCTCCATCTATATACAATCATATAGACCCCACCCACCCCTATAAAATAATGATGATAACAATGCTTTAGTCATTTGGAGTGAAAGAGATAGAGCAAAGCCTTTGTACGCTAGTTTAATTTGCGCAAGAGCAAGACGCCCTATTAAATTTTATTACATGTGTGGCTTGTCTAGAAACACCTTTATAGCGTATCACGGCAGTAAATATTGTCGCCTCCAACTTGATCAGCTGGCGCGCGCGCCTGTCATTTGTTTTTGCTCCTTTTACCGACACCAAAGCATTGTATTGGCTATCGCATGACATCGCGTAACCAATACGGTTTTTCCATCCATCGGGTTTTCATCTTGTTATACGGGCCATTCTCTACTAATTGGAAAATCGCTGTCCATGGCAAATTTTACGTATAAAATGTTTATATTACTGAGTTCTATATATTAAAAACGATAGTGTACTAGTTATTCTTAGTGCGCTATAGCTTATTTAGTAATATAATATAGTAATATTATAATAAATGCACTTTAAACACCTCAAAACACAGTCCCCTGTAGTGTCCCATTTCCAGAATTAGAAGTTTCGTGACAAAAAAATATTTTCTTTATTGTTATTTCCAAAGTATAAAATATTCAAGTAATACTAGAATACATTACGTATCTTTGTAAAACACAGTTATATTTTTAAGTAGAAATTTAATATTTAATTGGGTATGACAAATGTTGTCCTCAATATTTTTGATCAGTCCCCTGTTACAATTTGTAAAATGCTCTGAAATCTTATTATGCATTGGCGCGGACATTTAAGACCGTGGAACGGAACGTAACCGCTGTGAAGTTCGTTCGATTGCAAACGAAACGCGCCGTCGCCATTTTGTTTAGTGTCACCATTGCGTTCCAAGGTGAAACCACGCGTCCTGGCTGCAAGTTGAAACAGTCCACTGGTAAGCATTTATTTGATTGTTTTAAATGACTAATTGCAATATATTTTTTTAAATAATTGCTTAGCAAGTATGTTATTACGTCTGCTTCTTAAACTTGATATGCTTAAAATCATTCAATGATACTACACTTTTTACGTGTAATAGACAGTCCCCTGGCAAACAGTCCCCTGCCATCTCATGACACAGGGGACTGTTTTATATCACAGGGGAC
This sequence comes from Epiblema foenella, assembly GCA_963556455.1. NCBI lineage: Eukaryota > Metazoa > Arthropoda > Insecta > Lepidoptera > Tortricidae > Epiblema > Epiblema foenella. The sequence goes on from OY747104.1 coordinate 21,869,578, forward strand.
TGTTTCTTTCAGGTTTCGTCACATTTAACTTGCCAAACATACATAATAAAGGCAGTGTTTACAATAACATTGGAAATATTGCCTTTTTACCCGTTTTTACTCTATGCATGTCTGTAAATTTTTTTGCACGTTCTGCATCCTAAACAGCCTCATAGATTTTAACATATGATCGTTGGACATATTTCAATTGTAAGAGTGACATGTTAAAATATAAACATGACATATAAAGATTAAGGTACAAAGGCGTAATTCATAGTCGGGTTTTTATTGCTTATTAATTTAATTTGCTTATTATAGGTAATGTTCCACAATGCCACCCAAAAAGAAGCCACCCAAAACTAGAGAAGAAATATTAGAACAAAAACGTACAGCTGAACGTTTGAGATATCAACGACTTCAAAATGACCCGCGAAAGAGAGAAGAAATGAAAGAAAAAGAGAGACGGAAATACCAAAAGAAGAAAGAAAAAGGCACTAGAAAATTAGTCAAGGACATGAGTCGTCGTGAGCATAAGGCTGTAAAACAAATCTGGAGAGAGCATTGTACTACTTATCGCGAAAAGAAAAAAGCCATGAAAGAAGTCACAAACACTTTTATTAGGGAAAATACGCCTGATTCAGTGTGTGCTGCATCTGCCTCTCCGGCGCCTAGATTTTCAGAAAATCCATTAGTAGGAGCAAGAAAGAAACAAGCTAAAAGGAAGCGTGAAAAGATGATGAAAGAAAAAGATCTCAAAATTCAAGAATATAAACAAAAACTAGATAAGTATAGAAAGAGATTACACAGTGGTCACGGCAAGAGCGCTGCGGATGGCGTTGGTGCTACCTGTAAAAGAACTGCAGATGCTGTCGTTGCTGCTGGAGGTGACATTGATAATTTGGAATCTTTTATAGACGCTATACAACAAAGATGCCCTGGAATCACAATGTTTATGATTGAGGACGAGGCAATTCAGAATATGACAAACGATATTCAAAAAGACGCCGCTAATTTAAAAAGTTTCAGTGGCACCCTTAAAATACATCAAGTTAAAGGTCAAATATCACGATGTCATTTGAGATTACCGCAAGGTGCTCCCAAGCTTATAATGAAAAGCTTGAGCTGCTCTTGTGATGAAGAATGTCAGCATTTTAACCTAGGGGTCATAAAGTACAAAGACATGCCAAAACTTCGCGTCGAGGACGTTTACACAGACTCTGAATCTGAGGAAGAAACTCTACTAACATGTAATCCACCGGATAGTAACGCTATTACAAACACGAACATTTCACAATCGTGTGAAAAGTCCAATACTGATTTTGACAATATTGCCGGGCCTAGTTCAATCAGCCACTACAAGATTGGTGATTACATTTTAGTTAAGTTTCCCCTCAGAAAAAAGGAATATGGTTATGCGGCTGTTATTAATCAAGTAGACGAAGAGGAAGGTGAATTAACAGTCACTTTTATGAAAATTTGTGACGATAAAGGCTACAAGTTCAGGATTGACGAAAATGATATCTCTGATATTACTTTTGATCAAATATTGGACAAGTTACCAAACCCAGATCTAACCCTAACGGGGAGAAGGTGTTTTTATTATTTCCCATTAGCTGTACCGGTTTTTGAGAAATAAGATTATTTTAAATATTTCTCGGTGTGCAACTTTAAAAGAGATTTAGTTGAGTAAGGCGTTATGTCATTGATTAAAATTAGTCGTACTTTTTAAGTTAAATAATTCAAAGTATTATGTCAACTCAGAGTGTTGATTGTGAGATTAGATAGCACAAAGTAATGTTATTTTTGTTGTATTATTGATTTTGAATCACAATAAAGACTGACTTTAGTGTCATAGTATCAGTTACATAAAGACTGTTTAGCAAAGATATTAATTTTAATAAGTTTAATACTCAAGTGATCTATAGGATAAGAAAAGTCGTTACAATACGTTAAATTTGTTTTAAATTTGATTGATTTATTCGTCAGAAAGACTGATTGTAAAAGTTTAATTAAAAAATAAAGAATTTGATTGCTTTCTTTCAATAAAAAATGTGTTTTTCTTCCATATAAACAGTCCCCTGGGGATTATGACAGTCCCCTGTCACAGTTTTTCAAAAAATCGGCAATATCTCCCAAATAAAGAGGAAAATGTGTGAGCTTTTTGAAGATTTATATTTGATTTATAAATATCTTTCAATTTATTAAATCGTTTACTTAACATTTCCAAAAAATATGCCTGGGACAGTCTTGTATGGGCCAGTTTCCAATTAGTAGAGAAACACCCATACATCGGTGTTCAGTGGCCCCGCAATGTAGGTAATGAAACTCACAACCAAGCTCTGGCAACGTAATGAGGGCTGTCGCGTATGAATTCGCCGCTAGAGGCGCTAGTGTAGCGTGAGGCCTCCGAAATGTCAAATGTCACTCTTTGTGGTTGCGCTACGCGGGATAATATCCCATTGGAACAATATGGTGACTATTTTGCAATACCTGAGCTTGATCATGGCAAATACGAGTTACGGGCCAATGACTGTCATTGCCTTGAGACAGTTTTGTCTTTCGGATACTTATGTCCTCCTTTTTTCCCGAACGAACGAGACTGCGCTACAACGCGGGACGTTCGATATTTTACGGTACGGTTTTAAGATATTAAATATGAATGTAAACTTCGTTCTCATGCCCATACTAACCAATAACAATTATTGACAGCTGGACCTTAATCAACAGTGGCCCCAACTGGTGAGCACAAAAACGATAGGCCTCATTGAAAAAACAAGACAGTTTCAATATGGTGGAAAACCACGCTCCGTTTCACGAACGACTGACATTTGTTCTATTCTAAATTTAGATTTATTGGGAAAGCGGTAAAGTCCCATTCATTCTGCCTACGCCCATGCACGTTTAATATCTTTCCTATCTGGTTATTTATTGGATTGCACTGTCAATATTGCGAGATTATGTTCGATAGTCGTTCCGAGGAGAACCAAGTCGTAATAATGAAAATGCCGAGAAACCGCTACACTAGATTTTCAGGCAATGTAAATACAATTGTTGGTATACCTCGACACTAGGTTGTTATAGCTGTAAACGAATAATCATTTCAAAAAAGGGTCATTTTCGATAACTCGCCGAAAAGCCACTTTTAAACGTCAAGTAATATTTTGTACATAATTTGAAATAATATATATAACCAATAAACAAACAATGTACTATTAATACGAATGATGGGTGATGCGAGCTTCCGAGAGGGGAGTTAAACTCAGTGTTGCTGGTACTTCTTTTATTAATATCGGACCTAGCTATATACAGGTTGTAACAAAAGTAGTGAGAATCCGTTTAATGGCATATTCGGTATCGTGTTCTGATTAGGAAAAAGTAGAAAAAAATTTTTTTAGACGCGAAATATTTTTTTTTTCTACGGGGCAGGTCGTCCAAGTCAGCCAACTGTCCACAAAGGCCAAAAATTTATTGCGTCAAAAAATCAATCAGAATACGATACCGAATATGCCCTTAAAGGGATCTCACTATTTTTGTTACATCCTGTATACACTTTAGGTTGCGCTGATACAAGCAATTGGTTTACGTCGCAGTAAACTATTATCACTGCTAAACACTGAATGAAAGTGACCAATCGTCATACTACAAAAACAATGTTTTTGCGATTCATTATAGTTCAATATCTTTTTTAAATTTTAATTAATTTGTCTAATGGGTCATACACGGATTTAGGTTCGCGTCTTTTCTGTGGACATACCAAAAATTAAGGGCTACAAAGCTTAATTTTGGATTGGAGCAGTAACCCGCATAAACAGTGTCTCCGTTTCTATAAATCCCTGTCATAAAAACATAGCTAACATGCACATAAGCCGTTAACTATTGACCACAGGAGGGACTTTTGTTTTTTCAACTAAGTATGACCCTAATATACTATTTATTGTGATAAATTGATGGTTTTCCATCAATATAACCACACTATGTTATACATAACATGGATCATCATCCCTATAGGGATGTTGACTCAAAATTTATTAGTAAGTATCCCAATTATTATCCAAAAGAAAGAATACATAAGACTTTTAGGATGTAGAAGAGTGTAACTAGCCACTGTAATGTAATAGACCATGAGTGTTCTAAACTTGTATAACATCTAGTTTCGAGGGGTGAGTGGTCAAACCCGATAAATCGAGATAATTGATTTTTGAAATAAGAACTCAACATCCATTCCAGAGTTCTATTTTCAAAAAAACCATTTAGATGACTTATCGGGTTTGACCACTCGCCCCACGATTTGTAAACCATAAAAAAAAATTAAAGTATCTCAAAAAATAAGAATATTTTTGATTAGACAGAGAAAACGCTACAAATCAGTGACGTCACTGAGCTAAAGCGCCATAGTAAATGACGATCGTTCAATATAGAGGTGCGTTTTGCGAAAATGGGACAGATGCCCCCACATAATTTTTTTTCTTTTGAGTTACTTTTTTCGTCATTTGATTGAGAAATTGATACATTTTCGAGAAAATTTGAAGTTATTGATTTTTTTACATGGTGTAAACAAACATCCCTATTGTATGACGCATGTTACTTAATCTTCAAGATATCGATTGATTGATGCGAAAGTTATCGCTTTCCTCTTAAATCATCCTTTGTTTTGCGTTGATTTGTGGTTACGTATTCTTTGTTCTAGATATGTTTCGCAGAAATGAAGGATTTACAGATGAATTAGATTTATTTTGTTCTCTTATGATCTTTTAATCTAAATGGGAGTAGAAGTCGTTGAGTAGATAAACACCATTATTTTTGTTTTTAAAAATATTGGAAAACAAAGGAATGAGAAGCCATTTAAAATTAAATTTCCCCCTTTTAAATCTCATTAAATATTGATCTTAGCGAAAAAGTGTGTAGAATCCTTTTGTAGAGAATTTTATGTAGATTAGTTATGTCTAAGAACATTTTTTGCTACGGACCACCGCTTACGAGCTTTTGACAAAAAATTAAGAAAAGGTTTTTTTCTCAATCTAATATACTCTGAATTGGTAAATCTTATGATTTATTCCTATTTAAAAGACTAGGGTTCATATTTAAATACCACTTTTGTGCCGCTCAACGAACCTTTGTGCCTATTTGTACGCATATCGCCTAGATTACAACGTAGTACAACGTTATGCGATATCGATATGTTTTTATCGATATACACCGTCTATATTTAATTTTTTCTACTTCTGGCAACATCTTATCTATCATATCTGTTTACTTCGCCTAATCGTGGACTTAGTTTAAAGTGCCTTTTAAAATAATAGAATGGCCATACGAACGCCTAGGTTGCCTAAGGCCAACGGCTAATCACTACATAGTATAAAACAGTCGCTTCCTCTGTCCCTATATCCCTATGTATGCTTAAATCTTTAAAACTACGCAACGGATTTTGATGCGGTTTTTTTAATAGATAGAGTGATTGAAGAGGAAGGTTTATATGTATAATAACATCCATTAAATAGTGCATCCGTGCGAAGCCGGGGCGGGTCGCTAGTATAATCTACTTCAAAACCACTTCACTGTACTTCGTTAAACTTCACAAGGAATAGGGGGTATATCTGACACGACACATGTTGGTTTTAAACGACGGCGGCGGTGGCGTGTCTCCGCCAACAAAATGTTATACAGTTTGGGGGGTTCTAGGATAAGCTGCCATGTAACTTTTTTTGGAAATAAACGATTTTTTTTTAAATAAAAAATCTAATACACATGCCCGCTCTGTTCCACACGTGAATCTGTAGTGTTTAGTTACAAGTGCGCGCAACAAATGTAAATTTGATTTCAACCCGATACGTTTAGTTTGACGCAAAGTCAATTTGCACAAAGCTGACAAGGCCTACGGCGACTTGTATTCGCAATTTATTCAAAGTGTGCTATTTATAGACGGTCTTAATGGTCACCTCGCCCTTCCGGGGACCTGTCGGAAGGCAAAACGCTGACTTAGGTCGTGATCTTAGGGAAATAAGTGATTGTAGACCGTTACGTTGTCTGTGGAACATAACGGGAAAGCCGATATTAAGGATCAACTGGGCCAGTCTACTTTTTCATGTACATACTTTTAATACATTTTTTTTAATGCAGATTTCGAAATACTTGTCCGTCACTTAAATTTTTGGATTATTATTTACAAAGAGGTTTAATTGGCAGTATCACTTTCGATAGTTTTGGTAACTAACCACAGCTTTTTTTTTTATCTCCTTTTTATCTGCTATCAGTCTCCAGACTATGATGAGTCATCCCACTTCACAAAAAGGGACCAGTGGAGGATCCTAACAACTATAGACCTGTATGCATACTTCCAGCTGTGTCGAAAATAGTAGAGTCTATACTTAAAAATAAAATAACTAACTATTTTGAGCAAAATAACTTATTTAATGCAAACCAATTTGGTTTTCAGAAGGGTAAGTCGACAGGAATGGTATTACGTAAAGTTATCGATTTTGTAATTACAGCATTAGACAGATCACAGAAATGCTCAAGTATTTTTTGTGATCTGTCAAAGGCGTTTGACTGTATCCGTCATGATGTACTGATATCTAAATTGCAATATTATGGATTTAAAGGTCAAGAACTCAATATAATTAAGAGCTACCTCAATAACAGAAGCCAAATAGTACATGTAAATGGTAAGGCTTCGCAGGAAATTAACGTTAATGTTGGCGTACCCCAAGGGTCTATCTTGGGCCCGATTTTGTTCCTAATTTATGTTAATGATCTACCGCAGTGCATACCAAAATACGCTATGATTACACTATTTGCAGACGATACACATGTAGGCTTGAAAGATACAAATCCAACTTTTCTGGAAAAAAAAATAAGTAGTGTCATGTTGATGCTAGAAAAATGGTTTAACGCTAACGGAATTGTATTGAATACCAACAAAAGTACACTATTGACATACTATTATAAAAATAAAATTGACATTATGAACAATTGTGACATAGGATTAATTAAAGCAACTGACACAGTATTTTTAGGATATCACATTGACAATAAAATAATCCATTCATTGCACACTGACAAAATTTGCAACAAAATTGCTTCTGGAAACTACGCACTTTTAAAACTGAGACCCTTAATTGATAGGAAAACTCTTATTATGGCTTATTACGCATTTGTTCATGCTCATCTAAATTATGCACTGACTACTTGGGGCAATGCTGTTGGCATAAAAAGAGTACTTAGATCGCAAAAAGATGTTATTAGAACCATATACAGTCGACGTAAAGGCACTTCAGCAAGAGAATACTTTATTAAAGGTCAGATTATGACGGTTGTATCGTTATTCATATTTAACAGTTTATTAGAAATCCATACTAGTAAAAATAATTTTGAAGCAATAAAAGACATTCTTAATTACAATACACGCAATAAGGATAAACTATGCATCCCTGAAAGAAATCTTGTCAAAACATTTAAGCAGGGCATCTCCTTAAAAATTACATTGTACAACCTACTACCGTCCCACATCAGAAATTTAACATATTTAGAATTTAAAAGCAAACTAAAAAGATTCTTCCAATGTAGCCCATTTTACTCAATTGATGAATTTACAGAAAAAACGAAACAAAATAATTTCCTCTCATTAATCAAATAATTGTATACTATAGGACCTATTTACGTTCTTACTATGCTAAGGTAGTTTTATGTTATTAATGTTATGATATAATGGTATTCAATAGATATTGCATGTAATATGACTTGCTAAATGTAACGTACTTTGTTACTTGGCCAAATAAATGAACTTGAACTTGAACTATGATCAGATTGGTTGTACGAGAAATGGCGATTGTAGGTTTAGAGGCCAGTGCCTCGTTCATTACTTAAAGAATGTGGTTACGTTTCAGTCTCTTAACAACGCTGGCATTATCCAGTAATCCAGAGGCTAATGGATTACTGTGGTGGCTGAGGCGAGCTATGTGTTGTTCCTTGTAACGCTCCACTTCCGATGCTACGGCTGGCATTTTTAAATATTCGTCAATTTCGTTGATTCTCGTGAACCACGGAGCATTTGTGATGTTTCGCAGGATGTTGTTTTGAACCCTTTGTAGGGATGCTATGTTGGACTTACTGGCTACTCCCCATATTGCGATGCCATATGACCAAATGGGCAAAACTAACCACAGCTAATATCCATAAATCGAGTAACTCAGTTTACCTTAGATGTCTCACCATTTGTATGAAAGAATTATTATTACCGCTGTGTTACCTACCTTTTACAGCAACACGTTAATATTTAAGTATTTTTACCTATAAATTCCTTTTACTAGGTTCAGGTACTATTTGTAAATCCTATTTTTGTACACTAATTCAATACATATCATAGATTTTTTTTTGTAATAGAAAACTGGTCATTAAAAAGTAGAATGACCCAAATACACTGAAGCTTAATATGTGCCATTCTCAAGCCTTGGCAGAATTTCCGTAACGGCGCAATTAGAAATCGCGGTTATAGATATCAACAAAGATGAAACGCTGAGGCCGCAATTACGTGGCGAGATGTTGGGCGAAAATAACGCCTACACTGGGTATTAGATCGGGTTTTATCAACCACTCTTGAATGAATTATCATTCAAGTTCGTTTGTTTAACGATTACGTTAAACATAACTCACACCTCAGATTCGGTTGAAACCACTCAACCAATCTCACTGGAGCGCAAACTCTTAGAGTATTCCAGTGTTCCAAACCACACGCGTGGTCGTGCCGGAGGTTTTCCCCTGGATTTTCCCCAGGCTACTCTCCAACCTCGCACTCCTATCGCTTTATTGGGCCCGGCCTATAAAGCCACAGTCACGTTCAAAAAAAAAAAGTTAAACATAGTGATAGGATTTGAACGGACCTAACTTACGCTTGCCGACGATATAAACCCACCGGACCCCAAGTGGCGATGGTTCTGACATAAATTGCTAATGGATGAACGTTGTATAACTGGCCTAAAAAAGTCTTGGATAAATCGGAGTTATTTCGTTCAATCGGTTGTTAATAGCATGGGCGAGAAGTTAAGTTGTTGACCCTACACTCGTAGTTTAGTGGTAATGACCTTCTTTCCGTACAAATATCTAACACAATTTTTTTTTGAACCTGACTGTGGCTCTATAGGTCAGGCCCAATAAAGCGATAGGAGTGCGCGGTTGGAGAGTAGCCTGGGGAAAATCCAAGGGAAAACCTCCAACACGACCACACGTGTGGTTTGGAACACTGGAATACTCTAAGAGTTTGCGCTCCAGTGAGATTGGTTGATCGGTTTCAACCGAATCTGAGGTGTGAGTAAACCTAGCCTGGCTGAGAAGAGTCCAGCATGAAACTCAACTCTAATTCGTTAAGGTTCATTGATTCGGTCGAATTTTGGAATTTTGGTGGTACCTGGCACATGCCAATTTCTATAGGAAATTCCCACTTGTCTCACTAATGTGTTGGTACTGGTTTTAAAAACATTTCTACTTCCTATAAATTCCAACTGAATTTGATTTTTGATTCTGTCCTACGGCTACACTACATTAAACTGTTAGCCGCGTCATTCTACTTTTTCATGACCAGTTTTTTATTACAAAAAAATCTATGATATGTCTCTATGTATTGAATTAGTGTACAAAAATAGGATTTGGAAATAGTACCTGAACCTAATAAAAGGAATTTATAAGTAAAAATACTTAAATATTCCCACTCAATCCTTCAAAGGTTAGCTGGAAGAGATCCCTCATAGGGATAAGTTCGCCTTTGTACTCTAATCTTATGTGACATTTATATTGTTTTAACCTGTTATTGTGTACAATAAAGTGCTTACATACATACATAAATATTAACATATTGCTGTAAAAGGTGGGTAACACAGTGGTAAAAAATATTTTTTCATACAAATGGTGAGACATCCAAGGACCACCGAGTTAGTCGATTTGTGGATATTAGCTGTGGTTCGTTAATTACCAAAACTATTGCAGTGAATTCTCAAATTTTATAAAGGGTCGGCAACGCGCACGTGACTCCTTTGGAGTTGTGGGCGTCTATAGGCTGCGGTGTCCACTTACCATCAGGTGGACCGTACGCTTGTTTGCCACCGGCGTTGTATAAAAAAAAAACAAAAAAAGTGATAGTGCAATTAAACCTCTTTCTAAATAACAATACAAAAATATGAAGTGAAGGCCAAGTAGGTATTCCAAAATCTGCATTAAAAAAAAGTGTGAAAATTATGTACATGAAAAAGTAGAATGGCCCAGCTACAAACTAGTGAAACAGGGCCTAGCAAAGCTAACCTTATCTCATTGCAAAAAGGACAAATGTTCAGTGTGTCATCGACAGTACCTAAAACAAAAAAGGACATTCCCAACACCCGCAAGAAACGTCCTAGAGGCCATTACTGGCTAAGAGGCCGTAAAACAAGTTATTACCAACCTATTACGTGATTCTTGCGGCTAGCTTGATGTTCTGCTATGTTGAACGCAATGTATCTTAGGTTTTAACTCGATTGAATGTATGACTTTGTCTCAGTGGAAGTCTTATTCAGTATCTATCTTAAAAGAACTAAGGGTCGGTTGCACCAGCAATACGATCACAGGCCGGTCATCGTCAAATATGACGCCGGCAGCTGTCATCCCATAGAAACTAGTCAAACTTTCCACACAATCAGATTTTAACGAACACCGCTTACGATTACAAACGGTTTGGTGCAACTCACCCTAAGTGTCAGACAAAGATAGTCCATTTTTAGGGTTCCGTAGCCAAAATGGCAAAAACGGAACCCTTATAGTTTCGTCATGTCCGTCTGTCCGTCTGTCCGTCTGTCCGTCTGTCCGTCTGTCACAGCCGATTTACTCGGAAACTATAAGTACTACAGTGATGAAATTTGATGGGAATATGTGTTGTATGAACCGCTACAAAATTATGATACATGTAACTGAGGGATGAAAATTTTTTTTTCGATGTACATACCCGTGTGGGGTATCAATGGAAAGGTCTTTTAAAATGATATAAAGTTTTCTAAAAAACATTTTTCTTAAAGTGAACGGTTTTTGAGATATCAGCTCTCAAAGTCGTAAAAAGTATGTCCCCCCCCCTCTATTTTTATAACTACGGGGTATAAAATTCTAAAAAAAATAGAGGTGATGCATGCTAATTAACTCTTTCAACGATTTTTGGTTTGATCAAAGTATCTCTTATAGTTTTTGAGATAGGTTGATTTAACTGTAATTTTGGTTAAGTTATTTTTGCTGTTTTATAGATACTAGTACGGAACCCTTCGTGCGCGAGTCCAACTCGCCCTTGGCCGGTTTTTAAAGTAATTTTAATTAAAGCAGGTTTGACAGACATTTGGACCGATGGACTGCGCACTTTTCAAAGTAATTGGTAACGATTCCAGAATCCAGACCTATCATGCCATAGATTATCGACTTTCTATACAATCAATCGATAAATGTACAAAATCATAAAAGTGCCATATTTGAAATCTGTCAGCTGTCAAGTTGATGTTTATTTTTTTTGTTTCGCAGCAGACCAAGGCACGATCCTATTAATCCCTCTAAAAGTGTGGTATGTCAAGGAAGAGATCCCATAAAAAACATTCCATGTAGAAATAGGCCAAGTCTAGAAACTCTCATCGTAAAAAGTTGTGAGTTATTCCGTAGAGTCAAGCCAGGCATTGGTATTAATCTTTATATGCTTACTAAATAAAATTTTGAGACTTCAGAATCACTCAACTTTACTTCAGTCATTAATTTTTGCATACCTAAAACTATGTACTTTGTATGATTGCCAAGTAACAAAATTTTCAAAAATCTCTGTAATGTGACTGAAATTGCATTATTTTTAGGTTGTTTATGACTTGATAATCTAAAAAAATATGTTTAAAATTTGAAGCTTGTGGGTCTGCTAGAAGTACCTCAGAATTATGATGATCGGTCAGTGCGTCAGTGACAAAACTAAGTAACTTTGACGGGCAATAATCCTTAAACTACACCTTTAAATTGAATATTATTAAGAATACATCTACGCCATATTATGGCCTATATGCTACTGAAAATTCAGGGTTCTAGCTTTAGCCAGCATAACATTACAGGATGTTAAATGGCCTGAATCGCTTCGAGAAAAGGAGGGTACGGTCGCGCTTCTTTGTTTTGCACGACTTGTAGTGGCACTGCCGTGCCCCTAGATTAAAAAAAATCTTAAAAACGATACTTAACAGAAAAACCGGCAACAGTTTGGAACTCTATAATAAGTAATCAATAAAAAATATAATATCACTCCAAAAAACTTAAGGTTTCCAGTAGAGCTGTCTATTGTATACTTACGCTATACACTTACTTAGATCTGAGCCTGTACTCCGAACTTTGAAATTCGAACTTCGTGTCGTGCCGTCCCTTTCACTCTCGCGTTATTCACTATATGAGTGAAAGGGACGGCACCACGAAGTCCGTAGTTAGCCCCTCTGGGCATCAGAATGCACGGAATGCTATTTAGCTCCGCTGCCCGATTCAGTCACGGGCCATCGGTCGCATGATTCAAAACTGTTTCATTAGGTGTATTATGCATGTTTATTCTTTATGAGTAACTGGGAGACCGAGCCTTGTATGTATGTATGTAAATTCCTTAAAGAGTAGTAGAAAATATATACTTACAAACTATGCACAAACAACCGTAGTTAATAGCAGTGTTTATAAATAGGTACGTACCAACAGTGTAAAATATAGATTTAGATTACAAAGAAAGCGGAGTGACCGCGCACATAATCTCAAATATTAGAGATTTCGCAACAAAAAGAAGAAAATTTTATATGTACTTTTTTTACGAAATAAATAGTTCTAAAAAAAAAAATACAACACAAATTACAAGAACAGTTGACATACTCTCTCTCTTTGCTCGGCGTATTCCCGGGTATGAGACCTAGCTACATTAAGGCTATTTTACATTGAGTCAGTAACTGACGTCAGTGCTGGCGCCGAAAACTGACTCGTGCTATTTAGACGCAGTCAGTATTTAGTCAGTAGTCGAGGAGTCAATTTATACGATGGCAGTGCCAGGTCAGCACTGACTCGGCAGTCGACTGACGTCAGTTACTAACCCTATGTAAAATTGTCTTTATTCGCCCTCGCAAACTAGAACACAGCAAATTTCATTAGAACATTATTTATGTCATAAAGAACCTATATACTAATTCTGTAAAAAATCTGATATACATAATTTTAATAGTAGGAATGAAAAAAAAATTGCCACAAAAAAGTTTCGTGTCCGTAAAAGTATCCAAGTCTTTTGTAGGTCAAATTATGAATTTACCCTTTTCAGCTCTTAAATATTACTTAAAAGACATTGATTTCAAGGGTTGAGGACTATCTAATAGGCAAAAATGCATGGCCCAAACCAAATACCTATACAGGGTGTAACAAAAGTAGTGAGGATCCGTAGAAGAAATTTTTTTTTGATGCGAAAAAAACTTTTTTTTCGCATCAAAAAAAATGGGGCAGGTCGTCCAGGTCAGCCAACTGTCTATACAAAGGCCAAAAAATTATTGCGTCAAAAAAAATCCTCACTAGTTTTGTTACAGGCTGTGTAGTAAAGATTAATGTATAATATATTTTCATTGTACCTAGTTGACACAGTTCTTGCAGGAAAGCATATCAAACGATCTTTTATGTCTAAGGAAAGTATTTTGCATTATTATTATTATTTTCTTTATCTTGTACTTGGTAATTTCTTGTAGCTCGTTTCTTTTTCTTAATTCTTTTTTGCTGTTACTACTTAAATTTACTTAAGTAGGTTAAGTAGTATCATTGTAAGAAGCATATTTTTGGAGAAAATGACTGACTGCCGAGTTTCTTTCGGCGTTTCTTCTCGACAGTGTTATTTTGAGAAACGCTAGTAGTTTAGACATGTAAAAGTGCCATTGCGGCTTGCAGAATAAAGTTCATTTTCATTTAATTGTCAGAGCTGAAGGGAATGAGGATATGAGTTAAACGTTGGTTAAATGTAAGCGATATATTTACGATTTACTCAACACCATCTAAGGTTCGAGGCCAAATGAAACTGCGTTCAATGCGCCAATGACTCAACCAATCCTATTCACGAAACGTATACATTCAGTGAACTCGTCCAGAAGTTAAACCCCGAGATTAGTAACAACTGTACATAAACGGAGCTCATATATTACTGGCTTGTTACAACGATGTAAATGAGCCAGTTAACAACGTTTACCGACAATGTTGCCTCCGGCGTACCAGTCTAAGCCTGACCTCCAATTACACCACAAACTTAAGGGTTAAGTAACACTGGTTTCGGCTCACAGCAAAATGTTTAGTGAATTTGTAGGCCTTTCACCGTCTGCGGCCCGTCTGGTCTTTAACGTTACGTAAATAGCTTCCTTATTCGGTTTTACGTGAATGTTTCACTGTATTATCAGCATCACAGTTAACTGACTATATATACCTTATTTCGTTCCAATACGGTTCAATAGTACTATCACAGAAAACATATTCATATTTTGAACCTCATTGCATTGGATTAAAGTCGAAATTGAAGAAGCTCATTCCCCGACTACACTGTAGTCGACAAATTGAGACTGTACTGCGCTAATATTGGACTGCTTGCATGTGGATGGTTGAAGTCAGCTCCATAAAAGGTAGTGACCACGCCAATAGCCGGAATCTCAAGACGATGGTATAGCGCTAAAATGAGCACTTGATTTCCTTATTGGCCTTTAAGGGTCATTATTAGTTAAAAACGCTCATCTATTTACGCCATTTTCTATTTGAATTGACACGTATCTTGACATTTTCTCAATGTTACTATCTAGAACAGGACTATTGACAGGACTATTATGAAATATCGTTTCAAACATCACTCCATATCGACCATTTCCAAGCTAATAACTTGTTATTTCCGCTTAAATTTTACTATACAAAATAAAATAAAAAAATAGCTATGTCATTATCTAAAACTTTGATAAAATTATCGTAGCCTTTATTAATCAATACTTTTGTCATAATTTGAAATCAAAATATTTTGAAACTTATAAGGCCTATTAATGGTATGAATTTTACTGCTTAGCGTTCGAAGTAGCTAGGTACCTGCTGTTGAATACTGAATAGAATAGGTTATATATGCAAAGTTAAGGTCTTCACAGAAACACTTCCTTATTTGAGTTTTACGGCGTCGTTTGTTAACTGCGTTTGAGTTATTTATGTTAGGTGCATACCTACAAAACAAATGCATCACATTTTAGAATAGAAGCGTTTATTCGTGTCAATATCAATAAAACATGAACGAGTAGCCACTTAAGAAAATGTCCAACCGCCGCCTGTGACAACCGCCTTTAATAAAATACATGAAGTCAGATCTGAACCCAGTTATTATAATTTTATTTATTTAATTCCAGAAATAACAACAACTGGTTTGCTTTGTGCATGTTTTTGACAAGTGGCTAGTTAATGGGGGGTGGCCAACAACAGGCAGGCATTATAGTTTCGTCATATCTGTCCTTCCGTATGTCACAGCCGATTTACTCGGAGACTATGAGCACTATAATTATGAAATTTGGTAGGAAGGTGTATTCTATGAACCGCTACATAAAAGTAATGTAAAATTACAAAAAAATATTAAATTAGGGGGGGGGCACTCCATAAATGTAACCAGTGGATGAAAAAAAAAATTCAACGCGCATAGTTGTGTGGGGTATCGATGGATAGGCCTTTAAAAATGATATGGAGGTTTCTAAAAAAACTTTTCCATTGAAGTCAACCGTTGGTGAGATATTAGCTGTGTCCTCCCTCTCTAATTTCCAAAGTATGAAGTTTAAAATTCCGAAAAGAATTGAAGCGGTGTGCATTAATAAATACTTTCAACGGTTTTTGGTTTGAACAAGACAGGTTTTACGGTTTTTGAGTTTTCGCTTAAAAACTGTCTTGTTAAAACAAAAGGTCGTAAGTGCCTCGAGTTCTTTACGACTTTTTTAGATTCAATGTATTGGATAGTGGTTTTAAATGTGGACTCATCTTTATTCACCAACCTAACTACAGGACAGTCAAAGATACCTTACCTTATGCCTCAGAACTCACTTAATGCCTTTTCCATCAAACATTTTCACAGATCATTATAAAACTCCTTCCATAGCTAACTGCGAAAAATATTTAAATTCTTATGTCCCGAATTTCTCTCTTTAGAAAGAAACAGGCGAATTAACTAGCCAATGTAAAGTAAACTTTGCCACGCAAGCAACAGAGTGCATTTCAGCGTATTCTAGCTTTTTCAATAGCCTGAAAACCTAGTGTTAGAAGCAGACAGCCTGCCAAAGAAAATTTAACTTTATTGCGGAAGTAATACAGCCCATTTCAGTGTTCCATCGTGCTATAGGTGATACCGCCTACGTCAGACCAGACAATAGGCCTGACGTCATACAACAGATGGTCGTAAATGCCACCTAGGGCCGATGCTGACCCCGTTTGAACGGCGATTTTGTATGGATTACCTACATTACTGTTTAATTGAATAAACTGATTTACTTTTGTCACAGGTATACAAATGTATGGCTAATCTCGTACACCTATTTAACACGAAATGATTCAGATTCATTTATTTCATAGATGTAAATTACAATACAAATTTTCATTCATGTTAAAAGTACAACAATTCACATCATAATCGTCAATTAAGACATAAATAATAATAATAAGCTAAGCCCTTAAATAAATAAAGAGATAATATTAAAAATGAATGGGTAAAGCAATATAATGTATCCTGTAACAAACCTAGTGAGGATCCGTTTAAGGGCATATTTGGTATCGTGTTCTGATTAGGAAAAAGTAAAAGAAATTTTTTTTTTGATGGAATAAATTTTTGGCCTTTAACAGTTGAACAGTTGGCTGGCTTGGACGACCTGCCCTATAAAAAAAAAATCTTTTGAAGTCAAAAAATAAATTCTTCTACTTTTTCCTAACCAGAACTCGCTAGCGAATATGCCGTTAAATGGATCCTCACTAGTTTTGTTACACCCTGTATATTAGGGATGACCCGACTATGGATTTTGCCGACTAGCCGACTAATCGGTGCTGAGGCTATCGTCTAGTCGCCGACTAATCGGTGCTGAGGCGATCGTCTAGTCGCCGACTAATCGCCGACTGCCCGGCCACATTTATAGCCGGGCAGTCGGCTTTCCCGACTAGTCGGTACATCTCTAGTGAAAAAAAAATTAGTCTGGCTAATTAAAGCGGAGACTGAGATTTATTTAAAACTTTTTAAATGGCAACTATAATATCCACGTCAAATGTGTCAAACGTCACTCAATTGCCGTGTCAGTGGAGACAAATATTGCTTGATCCTTTACGGATCAGAAACAGGATACAGAGCAAATCGTATCATAGTACATTGTTCCCCTTAAATTGCTACTTCCATAACGGGCTCGTAATATTTAAATAGCATGAATCTTCTTTTTGGTAATGTTATCTTATTCGCATAGTATGTACTGAACTATGTAGTGCGAACATTTTATTATGTTGCCCAAGTTTCATTATTGTTTTGTCACATTATACACAGTGTTGCATCAAGTGGATTTTTAAAATGTACCGCTCTTTTCTAGTCTCAACTTTCATTAGCCAGACTCTAATCTATGAGCATAAAAAGTTCCTATTCTTAAGATGATTATTTGATGTATTTAAGAAAGACACTTAAAGATATGAAACTTGAAGTAAATATTGGTCGTTTTTATTATTATTTTGCAGTAAATCAATAACTGCCGAATAGTCGGTCTCTTTTGCCGACTAGTCGCCGAGTAATCGCCTACTATAAATCTAGCCGGATAGTCGGCTTCCCGGCTACTCGGTACATCTCTAATGAATATAAGACACTTACCACTCTTTTCAGGATGTCACCGTAATCTATGGACTCCAGGTAATCGCCTGCGCATTGCCGAAGCTTTAAGAATCTGTACAGTCAACAACGAAAATATCTATACGTGGTTTTTTGAGTAATCTCTGAAAAACTGTCACGCCCAAACAAAAGACGTAAGTGCCGTGAGTTCCCTATGGAGATACGACCTTTTTAGATTCAAGTTTCAAATGTGGTCTAGTTGGTGTTGGTACGGAACCCTTCATTGTGCGCGATCCGACACGCTGCTTAAAATGGATTACGATAGTCTGTAAAATATCGATGTTACGGCCCCTGTAATAAGATTTAAATTCTATTGACATCCTTTGCACGTTCGCGATTATTTCAAACAATTTCACAATACTAGGCAATACCATCTGCGCTATTGAATCATTTTATAAACATAAAGTATTAAAGTAAGACTGGTTTCAAGCATAATGAGAAACGCCTACGTGACAAAGCACTTTCAAGAAACTAAAGGTCTGTCCCTTTTACTCATTCCTTCAGTTATGGGGTGCGAACGAGATAAAGCTATAAGTTCCTAGTTTTCTTTTGGGTATAGAAATAAATGAAACGCGAGTCTACTTGATTACGCCACTCTAGGAAGTATAACTATAGCTGTTAGACGCATAATCGCCTGCATAATACAAATAACTCGTGTCATTATGAGTCTAAAGTGTTTGTTTAATATATATACTCAGACCACCAACTACGCAGTACATAATGGGTAACTCGTTAAGGCGTCGGTCTCCAGTTACCGGTTTACGTAAGGAGTGTCAAGTAATTTATAAGGTGTGTAGGATATCCATATAAACACATACACAATACGCAAAGGAGACCGACGCCTAAAGGCATGATCTAATGAAACTTGGTAATATTAATACAAGTATGAAGTGGATTATCAGGCACGTATACGTTTTTTTTTGTTTTTTATGTGCTATTTTGTTATGTGAGGTGTGCAATAAAGAGTATTTGTATTGTATTGTATCCAGAGGGGTTGTTGGGATTTATCCCCCCCCCCCCGAAAACGTTTTTAGGCGTCTGTTTATTATTCGCTTGCGTGTTCTTTCAATAAGTAGGTACACAGTTCACATGGTTGTTTCAATGTTTGTCCCCCCCGAACCAAAAGTCTGGATACGATAATATTCATATCCCTCGAATGAATGTCAAATACAAATACAATACAAACAGTTTATTTCACCAATAAGCATACAGTCTATAACTGACCCCACACTACTAGGCATTGCCTGTTCCGTGGGGGGTGTAATTTTTATAGCCTTTGTAATTATAGCCATAATTTGACGACCGGTTTAGCCTAGTGGGTAGTGCACCTGCCTGTGAAGCTGACGGTCCTGGGTTCGAATCCCGGTCAGGGCAAATATTTGTGAGATGAGCATGAATATTTGTTTCTGAGTCTTGGATGTTTTCTATGTATTTAAGTATTTATATCTATTAAATATATCGTCGTCTAGTACCCATAATACAAGCCTTCTTGAGCTTACTGTGGGGCTAGTTCGATTTGTGTAAGATTGTCCTCTAATATTTATTTATTTATTTATTAATATGTGCAGATCAATTTGACCATTTGGTGCTTCTGCTGCTGACTGTAAGTGTGACGCATCTTCGTGAATCGATCGATCTATATACGAATCTTGAGTTCAACAACACTCATTTATTTTATACAATGTGCGTAAAACTTTCTGATCGAGAATTAGATCATTGTGCCAAATATAACCTTCCGCCGTTGACACTAGGTCTAGATTTCAAGGTCTAGTTTAATTGTCGGGCAATGGGAGAGATAGCATCGATAAATCTTCGTCGGTAGTAATGAGTGTTCTATTTCAGAGTGACCTCTGGCAGAGGTCGAGAACAGAGGGCCTAAAACCAAGTATCAATACTCTCTGTCGTGGGAGAGAGGGGGACAGAGAGGCAGATGTTTCGTTTTCGGTTTCCGATAGGTTAGATTTCGTCGATCTAAGCTGACACGACGTTAAAAGAATTTATGACTGTGGTAATTTTCAATGCGTATGTTGTGCATGGAATTCGTCGATAGGGCTTATTTATAAATCAGGCGAGGTTTTTGGTCCACTTTTAGTGATCGTAGGCGAAGTTCTAGGAGACCCCCCCACGAAACATCACATGTATATTTTTCACTACATAGTATAAAGCAAAGTCGCTTTCTCTGTCCCTATATCCCTATGTATGCTTAAATCTTTAAAACTACGCAACGGATTTTGATGCGGTTTTTTTTAATAGATAGAATGATTGAAGAGGAAGGTTTATATGTATAATAACATCCATTAAATAGTGCACCCGTGCGAAGCCGGGGCGGGTCGCTAGTTTAAAATAAAAACTGAAGTGGTTTTGTGTTAGTTGATATTGTGTTTATTTTCTTATATGCGTTATGCAAATAGACTCGCTGTTTTTGACGTGCGAATGATTTATGCCACATGAGTAAATGTTATTTCTCGGTTTTGTAGGTACAGGAAAAACAATACGTGAGGTCAACTTTGTACCCCCCCCCCTACGTAAAGACGAGGAGACCGAAGTTGAAGCGAGCTCACCCAGAAGGTGCATATTGGCCATTCACGTATCATTTCGCATCCAATCTCCATGTCACACTAAATCCAACTTAAAGTGTATGCACTGTCAGCAATTAGCTCAAATCTAGGTAGCATTAGATAATTTCACCCATTATGCCATTAAAGTCATCGCGAAAGTAAAATTATTTCAGATTATATCGAAGATTCATAATTGTACATTGATTGGCGTATAGTTAAGCTTCGTACAGTCAGCATCAAAAAGGCTTTATCACAGAGAAATAAGAGCTTTTTACCACATGTGTACTGATGAAAGCCGATAAATTTGCATTGAAATTTACGACCGAATTCTGTAGAGTGAAAGTGTAAGATGGATGGCGTATGTTGCTTTGTTTATTATTAACTAGGGAATGCTAACCGGTTAACCGGTTATCCGGATATGAAAATACCTACAGAATAATAACTTGGCCAATTGGCGCTTAACTTGGAAACCTGGATGTAATCTGGTTTCTTACGGAACAGGCTTTGCTTAGTGTAGGAACCATGCATAACTCTGGAATTAGCGCAAACGAAATCTTTGCAGATTCTAAATGTATATTTCGGCTACTTAGAATGTAAACTAAATTAGAATATGTAAAGAAATTAAATAAATGTTTTATGTTTTTATGTTTTTTTTAAATATGACACCACACTCGACATATTAACTAGATTTTCAAATTTTGAACCACCTATCTGTCATTATTCACAGAAAATAAAAATAAATATTTAAAAAGTCATGTTCTATGTATGTAGGTAAGCCTTCTTTATAACTATTCCAAATTTCAAATCGATAGCACAGTTCTTGAGATATTTAGCGATGTGACAGATAGACAGACAAAGTGAAACCGTAAGGGTTCCTTTTTTAGCATTTTGGTACGGAACCCTAATAATTTATTATAAATAAATAAATAAATATTTGTGGACAATCTACACCAGGGATGGGCAAACTTTTTTCATGGCGGGCCAGTAAGCTTGAGAAATTTCGGAGGAGGGCCATAATTGCAGCAAAACTGCACTTTTGTATAAAACCGCTGCTCTGATTTTTGGCTGAACCGTCAAAATATAATCATCGCGGGCCATGTACTAATTAATTCGATGTATCGGCGGCGGGCCGGATAAAATGCTTTCGCGGGCCGCAGTTGGCCCGCGGGCCGTACTTTGCCCACCACTGATCTACACAAATCAACCTAGTCCCAAACTAACCAAAGCTTGTGCTATAGGTACCAAGTGACGATATAAATACTTATATAGATAAATAGATACTTAAATACATAGAAAACATCCAAGACTAAGGAACAAATTTCGTGTTCATCACACAAATAAATACCCTGACCGGGATTCGAACCCGGGACCTCCAGCTTCGAAGGCAGGGTCACTACCAACTAGGCTAAAGCGGTCGTCATTAGAAGTACGACAGATGGCGGATTCAATCTAAGTTTTATATTTTCCTATCTAAACTTGGACCAGATCATTTCCACTGCTTTTCAATTCGTTTCTGAAGCAATCGTTTATTGGAAATGGAGGATTCTCTTTGAAACTCTGATTATTGCCATTCGCGGCAAATCGGCAATTCCCAAGTTTGACAAGTTGCCCTTCAGTTGAATAAGCGAATAAAACTTGTACTTTTTTGAAAGAGAACAACGACGATTGCAAACACAGGCCTGCCTGCTGGTAATCAGACACCGCAGCCTATGAAATGAAATGAAATGAAAATAATTTATTCCAGAACAAGTCCATATAAAATTATAAAATAAAAATAAAAATTAAAGATGAACCCCTACTTACCCTGATGATTACCTATGAACGCCTGCGACACCTGAAGAATCGGAAGCGCGTTGCCGACCCTTTATTGGTTTGAGGATTCGTTGTGTTGACAGCTAGAGACTTGGTCCCTCGCTCTAAACACAACGCATCTTCGGAAGATCTAGCGACATTACCATCAGGAACACAACATCACATAGTAGATCGCCAGTAAATGGCCACTTAAAAAAATGCTTACCCCCTTATTCATAAACGTCTATCAAACCTATATTAGTTAACTAGCCGCTAAAGTTCGTTTGTCCTTATCTGTCACTTTGACACACGTGCTTGTGAGACAGTGACAACAGACATTTTAGTTAGCAGAGGTTTGTAAAGTTTTATGAATAAGGGGGTTAGGTCCCTCGCTCTAAACACAACGCGGAAGTTCTAGCGACATTACCATCAGGTAGGCTAGCACAACTTGCTGCAAAGTCGTATCTCGCGCGACTCGGCGATTCCTGTCTCGCTCAAACTGTGCGGAATAGAAAGAGGAGCGTAGATTTTTCTCTACTCGCGTCGCGTCGCAGCGGCAGTTGTGCTAGCCCCGCAGGAACACAACACCACATAGTAGATCGCCAGTAACTGGCCACTTAAATGCTTACCCCCTTATTCATAAACGTCCATCAAACCTATTTTAGTTAACTAGCCGCTAAAGTTCGTTTGTCCTTATCTGTCATTTTGGCATTTAAGTTTGTGAGAAAGTAACAAAGAACATTTAAGTTTGCAGAGGTTTGTTAAGTTTTATGAATAATGTCAGAGTATAAATATTTCTAAAGAGATCCTATACGCGGGCCACCAAGAGTGACGGTAAAGGTCTTATGCAGATAAATTGAGAATTGGTTTAAAATGGCTGCCGTTTCACCATAAATTACTTCCTTAACTTGGGCGGGTAATCGCTTGTGTGACGTATTTGGGCACAACTGTCATATAAAATAAGTTGTGCTCGACAAAAAAAAGTGAAACTGTGACAAGGACAACAAATTCAAAAGTGCTTGTTGCTAGGCCTATTTGAATAAAGAATATTTTGAGTTTGAGTTTGAGAATGATATGTAACTCTGTCGCTCTTATACAAAAATGTATATGACTGTCTCGCTCGGTTGGGGTATTATTATGTGTCGCGTCTGGTAAGTCTGTGAAAAAATGTAATTCAATTACTAGCCAAATTTGTTACGCGTTAATAAGTCTACGCACTCTCGAAACCGTTACGTAATCATTACCTCCGTGGTGTCCAGGGGGGCTACCGCGAAAACAGCGTGACCACTTTTAGTAGTTTCCTACTTTTTTGGTAGTTTTGAGGGAAAATTTTCAATCTTTTAGTAGGAGAAAATAAGTTAGTAGTTTTTAGTAGTTTATAGCAATCCACAATTGGCTACTACTATAGCAACAAAAAGCTGAAATATCAACTTATATCTAATTTTGCAAAGCAAATGTTGTGCTTGCCTGTTTCAAATGCCAAATGCGAACGGATTTTTTCTGCGGTGAATAAAATCAAAACTAAGGATCATAGCAGATTTCACAATGAAAATGTTTCGTTACTTTTACATGCAAAAGAAGGAATCCTTGAAGCAGGCAGCTGCACGAAATTGAAAATGACTGATCAGAATATGGTAAGGGTAATGAAATATGAGAAACTTTTATAGAAGAATATTAAAAAAAATTGATGATTATAACGACGATAGCGATAGCGCCGCCAGCGACTAAGTGTACCGTAAGGTAAGATTCGTAAGTAAATAAATAAAAATATATTCTTTAAATTTGTTTCTTGTTCATTTATTATTAAATGTATACTTCACGTACATCAGCCGTCACATAAAATGAAATGTATTTTTATTATTTATTCATGTGACTAATCTGACACACTTAAATGTAAGACATATAGCATTCATCCCTCTCGCACTTACATACTTTCTACTAAGGGCTTAATGCAACTTGTCCCAAATATACGCGATCACCCTAGCTAGGACGATAGGATACCTATAACGACACGTTTTATGGCCAAAATATATTAAATTTACTAGCTCTAGTCTACTAGGCTGGTCCCATACACTATTTTTAATTTTCTATACCGCAACAATTTTACCTGAAGGCGCATCTCTATGGGGTCGGTTACACAGCGATTATTATCACACGATACACTCATATCACAATACGTATTGATCGTGTATTCATGAATATTAAAGCAAAATACATGCATATTTCAATACCACTATAATATTGACACCCCAATATTGAGATAATAATAACCGTGTAACTGAGCCCTATGGGAGATCATAGCAATACTGCAAGTTATAAGATATGCAAGATAAGGATATGATGACCTTGGTTGTCTCGCTCTATCTCGAAGCTTGTGGATGCGCCTTCATAAAGCTGTCACTATCCACGATTGAGTGTTTTACTGACATTCTTTCCCTCTCGCACTCACTAACTCACTAGCAAAGGACGAATGCTTCTTCCGAACTACGATATACAGGATTTATACACAAATAATTGCGATTTAAACACAATCAAGCTTCATTTAGTTAGTCTAGTAGTTTCTAGTAGATTGTGAAATTCATTTGGTATTTTTTAGTAGTTTTCTGACGACTCTTTTAGTAGGAACGCCGATTATAAAGTGGTCACGCTGCGCGAAAAGCAAACGAAGTTTTCCCTCTCTGTCGCACTTGCAAGTTTGCATATAAGTGAGACAGAGAGGACAAACTTTGTTTGTGGTTCGCGGTAGCCCCTCAGAATCCAGATACCCTATCGCGCTAGAATGAAAGAGTACGTGTTATGCGGCGAGCGCGTGCGAGCAGGATACCATGATTAGCAGTCAAACACAGGTTTTGTTAGAAAGGAAACCTGTATGTAAGTATTATTAATTACTCTGTGCGTTAAGAAGGCAGGACGTTTACATCTCCAATTACGTGTTGTCTTGTTTAAACCTAACTGTGGCTTTATAGGCCGAGCCCAGTAAAGAGATAGGAGTGCGTTGTAGGAGTGACCTGGGGGAAATCCAGGGGAAACCTCCGACACGACCACGCGGGCGGTTTTACACTGGAATACTCTAAGAGTACTCTAAGAGTTTGCGCTCCAGTGAGATTGGTTGAGTGAGTGGGGTGAAGACCCCCAGTTCTGAACCCAGTTATTTTAATTTTGTTTATTTAATTGCTGAAATACCAACAATTGGTTTGTATGTGCATATTTTTGTGAAGTGGCCAACAATAGGCAATTTATCATACCTAAAGAGCAAGTAGTGGTGTGTAGAATTAAATAAGTCTGACCTCCTTACGTATCCAGTAGCGCTACCACGAACAGCAAACGAAGTTTTCCCTCTCTGTCGCACTTGCAAGTTTGCATTTAAGTGAGACAGAGAGAAAACTTCGTTTGAGGTTCGCGGTAGCCCCTCAGGGTGTACTCCGAACTTCGAAATACGAACTTCGTATCGTGCCATCCCTTTCACTCATATAGTGTATAACACGAGAGTGAAAGGGACGGCATGATACGAAGTTCGGAGTTCGCCCTCAGGTCTTCAACCGACCAACATTCTTAACCTCCGACTAAGCGCAGGACTTGACCGAGAATTGTAGTATGTGGCGATCACAATAGATCAGAAATGGTCGCAGTGATACGAGGGCTGAAAAGCCCGGGAATAGCCACAACACCTAAACAAAAAAAAAAAATCGCAGTTCTTACTTATCTCAGAGGGGCTACCGCGAACCGAAAACGAACGAAGTTCGAATATCTCCCTCTCTGTCGCACTTGCTAATTCGTGCGGCAGAGAGGGAGATATTAGAACTTCGTTCGTTTTCAGTTCGCGGTAGCCCCTCAGGGTCAAATACCGCTAGGGCCTCGTGTGACGGCCCGTGAATCGCAGCTAGAAAGCGACAGTGATTGCGCAGCCGCCGAACGCGGCCGTTGACCGGCGCCGGCGCGGCGAAAGTGACAGGATTTTAATTAGGCTCCGGACAGCGCTAGACTGTACCGAGCGCTCGTCTTAATTGAGGTCACAATAAGTCAGCAGGGGCGCTACCGCGAAGAGCAAACGAAGTTTTCCCTCTCTGTCACACTTGCAAGTTTGCACATAAGTGAGACAGGGAGGGAAAACTTCGTTTGTGGTTCGCGGTAGCCCCGGCTTGTCACTTGTCACCAATTTAGTATGTCACAAATTTCGCTGACATCCGATGTTTCATTCAACCCAGATGGGAGCAGGGACCGATACCGGTATTTTTAAAAAACCCTGAATTAGCCCAATATTTTGGACTGACGACTGGTTTAGCCTAGTGGGTAGTGCACCTGCATGTGAAGCTGACGGTCCTGGGTTCGAATCCCGGTCAGGGAAAATATTTGTGTGATGAGCATGAATATTTGTTTCTGAGCCTTGGATGTTTTCTATGTATTTAAGTATTTATATCTATTAAATATATCGTCGTCTAGTACCCATAACACAAGCCTTCTTGAGCTTACTGTGGGGCTAGTTCGATTTGTGTAAGATTGTCCACTAATATTTATTATTATTTATTTATTTTATTTGGATTATTTTTTGCTCTTTATACGTAGGGCTGAATCATGTATTTAGGTAACAACGTCGTATTATTAGATTGTCCCATTAAAAACGAAATAATGAACCGGTGACCGTAATAATACCGGTATTTTTCTATGGAGAAAATACCGGTATCCGATCCCTGGATGGGAGGCAAACCAGATGAAACATCAGTGGCAAGAAAACTTGTCTACCAGCAAAGAAAACCAAGAGTAATTTATGCATCTGTTTCTGAGAGAAACAAATACTGATCATTAGCAAATAAAACCGGTCAATTTGTAAGGAAATTTGATGCAAAACATACCCATTTTTCAGGCACGTATCCAGACTTTTGGTTCGGGGGGGGGGAGGGGGGACGACGACATAAACATTGAAACAACCATGTGAACTGTGTAAAAATCGCTGTAATCCCAACTATCCCACCCTCTGGATATTTGCCTGCCATTTTTTTTTTGGTATTGACTCTACCGCGATTATATTATACGCCAGCTCAGCTCAAAGTAAAGACTTGCCAACTTAAGTTAAAAGCATTATGTCACTAAAAGACAGGTAAGGAACTTTTTCGTTTAGCAAGCGAAATACTATCACTGTCAATGAAACAAACATTTATGACGTCATTGGACTCAATAAAACTACGTTTGAAAACATCAATCAAATACCAGTACAAAGTCCACGCAATCTGAGGGCGTACTACGAACTTCGTATCGTGTCGTCTCTTTCACTCTCGTGTTATATTCTATATGAGTGAAAGGGCCGGCACGTAAAGGCCCTCTGAAACACTTAGTACTTAGGGTTTATCCAGACATCACGCGACGCTCCGAAGGGGGAGGGGGAACTAACGAAAACCTCACGACTGGGGCGCTACCGCGAACAGCAAACGAAGTTATCCCTCTCTGTCGCACTTGCAAGTTTGCATATAAGTGAGACAGAGAGGGAAAACTTCGTTTGTGGTTCGCGGTAGCCCATCTGATCACGTTGGGGAAGGGGGGTACAAGGTTACCTCGCGTATATTTTTTACTGTTACTACAAAATCGTGGAATAATATAATATATGCTCATGTAGGAAATTTATAAATCTTCACTTGGCACGTCAAAAACAGCGAGTCTATTTTTTCATAACGCATATAGGACAATAAACACCAGATCAACTAATCAAAATCAAAAAATCAAAATCAAACATTTATTCTAAAAATAGACCACAAGGGCACTTTTACATGTCAAAATATTAATTTACAATTTAAGAAAGTCTGACTATAATAAGTACATTTTTCATGTCAAAATATTAATTTACAGTTCAAGAAGGAATAATAATTTCGAGTTGACAATTATAACAAAATTAATGTCATACAGTGAAGATAAACTTGCAAAGTTATCTATTAGGCAGAACACATGAAATGTAATTCCAGTGCCACATTTAGCAACTGTAGGTTTAAAGATGGAGATATGATATTGCAGTGATAGGTTGCTAGCCCATCGCTCACAACACACTACAACCCGGTTCCCATAGTCGGCTCGACACCCACGGGAAGAAAGGGGAACTGCTATTCTAACACGGGCTTTAACACCTATGCTAAATCTCGATTTAGCGTAGGAACTAGTTTAGCTAACCATATGCCATCTGACCATCCAAACCTGAGGGAATATTGGACAGTGTTATGTAATATTAAGTTCTATGAAAATTCTAGTGTATTCTAGAGTTGATTCTATATTACATAACACTGTCCAACTAAGACTATCAAGGAGATATTATTTATTTATTTAAACTTTTTTGCACAAAACACAAATTGTACAAATAGCGGGCTTAATCCCAAATGGCATTCTCTACCAGCTAACCATTGGGCTAAACAGATATAGTATTATCATGTTGCAATAAAAAATTATTTCCTTAAAAAAAGAGATATGTTTCATTTGTAGCTTTTTTTGCGGCATCAAATTTATACTAATATGTCAATCCATTATGTCAATCCGTAAAAGAAATTCAAGTCACTAATAATCATATAAACAATACTGCCATTATCAGTTATTAATTAAATTATTTATTTAATAATGTAATAGTTAATTATTACCTTACGGGTCATCGTAACAAGTTTATGCATTTATTATGAATGTGATAGTCTGACAGAAGTAATTCATATTTCATATCAAACTACTATGTGTGTGACATACATAAAAAATTGAATCCGATAGCCTTAAACTACCGGTAATAATAAGTTATGTCTGTTAAAATCTAATTGTACAGGGAGTTCATAGTTTTCTGTGAGCTGACGACTGACGGTGCATTCCATTTATCATTAACCGTTTAGTTGATAAATATACAACTATTTATGGACACACTTCCACAACTCGACCTAGTCCCAAACTAAGCAAAAGTTAGATGTAGAGGTTGTTAAAAAATATCTGACATCGTACTCTGACGTTTTGACAATAGAGCCCTGTTCAGAATATTTGAGCACCTAGTCCATTCTAATATATCTTATGGTGAACCCACAAAGTGTATCCCACTAAATATTTCACTTACAGCGAATGGAACTTGAGACACTAACTTCATAGTTAACCCCTCCTCGACCAACGAAAAAAGAAACAATAGCATTCATTTGTTATGTGCCCCGAGATCTGCAGTATGCGTAGACAACGGCTTAACTTAATCTAAGTAAACATTTCAAATAACCAATGAATACAGTAGTGATTCTGCGAGCTGTAGACCTAAATAAATACTCCTGTATTAGTGGTGCAATAAAGAATATTATTATTATTATTATTTGTATGTCTTTCCCGTTCACAGGACAATGGTATCCCGGACCTTTGGGAGGCGTGCGTGGAGCCGAAGTACCGAGGCACCGAAGTACCAAACGAGTACCACATAACCAACACGTAGAGGCCCTTTTGACACTTTAATGAAATGCAAGGGATACACCGATTATTATTATTATTATTATAAATTTTCAACTCCCATGGCTCCGTCATTAACCTGTGGAGGAGAACAGACATGGACATCTGGAAATCCAGACATATAATAAGCATTTTTGTCTAAGCTGAAATGGAGAGCCTCGATCGCTTCACTCACTTGTTCAATTATTCAATTACTTTGACTGTGGATAATAAGTGACTGGTTAACACATTAACTGAGTGTAATTACTATATTTTAGAACCTTATTATTATGACTAACACAGCTTCTGCAGTGTTGCAGTATTAATAATAGCTCAACTAATTCATAGAGTAGACACTAATGAGATTTTGTTTGCAAAAATTGCACTGTATTCTGACTTACATTGCCAACCAGTTTTGTGGTCCCCCTCTATGCTTGATGTCATTAATTTCTTGTATGAAAAAAAAAAACATTAAATGACACAATTTATTACAATTAAAATATAATAGTTACAATATGTATCATATTTTTTGCATTTGTATGTCACATAATTATTATGACAGACAAATAGATAGGCAGATGTTAGAGAAGTATTAATTGTTGTATATTATTGATAAAACTACATCTAATTGCGCGTTGAGACCGAAATAACGGACCGACCTTGCAGATCAGCTGATCCGTTAATTTTGTCCAATTGTTTAACTAAAATTTATCTAAAAAGATTGTTAGAAGCTTTAGCAAAGGCACTTACCTCTTCTCTTCGCTTCAACCACCTCCCACAAGGACTCTCCTCCAAGATTTCACTCTCATCCTCCGAATCTTCCCCGCTTTCGCGAGGAGACTTGCGCTCCTTTTCTAAGCTCCTTCCGCCCGACATAACACCGGTTTAACAACACCACAACGTTAACGAAACCACAACACAGTTAACTTATATCACAAAAGAGTTTTCAACACGAAAACACTAGATATATTTTCAAAATACACCTTTTCTTGTAACCATAATATCCAAGGTTGCGTATCGAGACGTCACGGATTCATTAGAAACCATTATTCGGAGCACGACACAAGAGAGAAACGTTCCGTCGCTTGGAAATTGAAGATAGAATATGTGTCTACGACTAGCGACAGCGCGGAGCGAGACCACTGAGCTTACTCATGATAATTGAAATAAATTCTTCACCGGCGTAGCTCCGGACGTATTTCTGTCCGACACAAATATAAAACCATCATGTCAAACTTGTTTTTTTTTCCACCACTTCCATAGACTAAATTAGAGTTGCTAGCTATCTGCTGCGGTAAAAAAATCGATACCATTTATTTAGAAAAATAATTATACTAACAAAAAATTACAGAAACTGTAATTTCTTGAAAGTAATAATAAATTCTTAACAGATTTGTTTGTGAAACATAAGGGGGCTTCATAAAATGTAATGTAAAACAGCGCCACCTGTGCAACACTACCATCAACTGCATGCTCACTTGACAGCAGTGTCTAACACATTACAATTTGTTGCAGTAATTGATGATAGATGGCGTTTAAAACAAATCTTTGGATTACGTACTTTTTTAGGGTTCCGTAGCCAAAATGGCAAAAACGGAACCCTTATAGTTTCGTCATGTCCGTCTGTCCGTCTGTCCGTCTGTCCGTCTGTCCGTCTGTCACAGCCGATTTACTCGGAAACTATAAGTACTACAGTGATGAAATTTGATGGGAATATGTGTTGTATGAACCGCTACAAAATTATGACACTAAATAGTAAAAAAAAGAATTGGGGGTGGGGCCCCCCATACATGTAACTGAGGGATGAAAATTTTTTTTTCGATGTACATACCCGTGTGGGGTATCAATGGAAAGGTCTTTTAAAATGATATAAAGTTTTCTAAAAAACATTTTTCTTAAAGTGAACGGTTTTTGAGATATCAGCTCTCAAAGTCGTAAAAAGTATGTCCCCCCCCCTCTATTTTTATAACTACGGGGTATAAAATTCTAAAAAAAATAGAGGTGATGCATGCTAATTAACTCTTTCAACGATTTTTGGTTTGATCAAAGTATCTCTTATAGTTTTTGAGATAGGTTGATTTAACTGTAATTTTGGTTAAGTTATTTTTGCTGTTTTATAGATACTAGTACGGAACCCTTCGTGCGCGAGTCCAACTCGCCCTTGGCCGGTTTTTGAAGTAAAATATGCAAGCACAAAACAGTCATAGATGTTTTGTTTTAAGACTAATTCAATTTGATTCTTATAATCCGCTTAACACGTCCTGAATTTCTTTCAATCTTTATGTCCAAGTTATTGGAAAAATTAGTAGGTAGGTAAGTAGCCTACTTTAGTGCTTAGTTTCAGAGTAAAATTTTGGCTACAGAATCATAAAAAGGATGGCAAAAGCTTATTTCTTATAATAGGTACTAACTCAAATAGTTTAGCGAGACAATGTTATAGTTATACCCAGCGACATTGTTCTACACATTCCCTATTTAACGACAGAAACGCTTCACGAACCCATAAAATTACATCCCTTTTCGTTTATCACCGAAATTCTGTGGGTCAATTAACCCTCGAGTTTCAAATTTCAAATTGACATTGTCAGTGTTTCGCAAACCATCGAAACCAAATTGTAACTTTGAATGCGAATTCGCAGATAAACCCCTGTATAATGAATGTCCGTCTGTTCATCATTAAAACAATTACTAGTAGTTATGTACTTGCAGAATTACAGCGAGCCTTAACAGTGTTCATTCGTGTATTTATGTCTCTGTCACACTTGCTGATTCGAGCGACAGGGACCGAGATAAGGTTCGCGCCTCGCGGTAGGCCCTCGGGCTTGTGTCAGGGTGCTATTTGGAGATAATGTGTGGGACTAGACGCGATAAAACACAGGTCTACGTAACAGTTATTCAGTTACTCTGGTTGGGAAGTTATTTTTTCGTAGGTCACAGTTTTTATAAGGAAAGATGTTTTAGTATTTTCTTTGTACTGGTCATAATTCTAAATTATGAAAAATAAAATTAGATAACTTTACCTACACCTCTATTCAGCCGCTTTTCAGTGTCTTCAAAGACAAATGTTGGACCAGGGGGCCGATTTTTGAATGTCGAACGCTCGACTTTTCACTCGACATCTGTCAAATCATCATAGTTTTCTGACAGATCTCGAGTGAAAAGTCGAGCTTTCGACACTCTAAAATCGCCCCCCAAGTCTACAAATTGTATAATTTACAGCTGCCAAAAAATCAACTATGATGTAGAAATTAAATGCTATATAAAACGAAGAGAGTAAAAACTATTGTCGAAAACAGAGGGACTCCGAACTTCGTATCGTGTCGTCCCTTTCACTGATACAGTGAATAACACGAGAGCTTAGTTAGAGTATAAATATTTCTAAAGAGATATACGCGGGCCACCAAGAGTGACGGAAAAGGTCTTATGCAGATAAATTGAGAATTGGTTTAAAATGGCTGCCGGTTTACCATAAATTACTTCCTTAACTTGGGCGGGTAATCGCTTGTGTGACGTATTTGGGCACAACTGTCATATAAAATAAGTTGTGCGCGACAAAAAAAAGTGAGACTGTGACATTGACAACAAATGATATGTACCTAATTGTCGGTCGCTCTTATACAAAAATGTATATGACTGTCTCGCTCGGTTGCGGTATTATATTTGCGTGTCGCGTCTGGTAAGTCTGTGCGCGAGAGTGAAAGGGGCGACACGATTCGAAGTTCGAAGTACATGGCCAGTATCTACCTCTTTGAAAAGCTACACAAAGAGAACATATTCGTATTTCGAAGCACCTGAAAGCGAAAAAATAATGATGGGGAGTCTCTTTGAGCGCTTTTTCCCTTCCTCTTAGTGTTCCATACCTAAATTGGTAACTTCACTTCTTTTTAATTGCCATTTATTTTTAGGGTTCCGTACCAAGAAGGTAAAAAAGGAACCTTCATGGTTTCACGTTGTCTGTCTGTCTGTCACATCGCTAAATATCTCAAGAATTACTTATGCTATCGATTTGAAATTTGGAATAGTTATAAAGAAGGCTTACCTACATACATTGAACATGACTCTTTTAAATATTTTTTTTATTTTCTGTGAATAATGACAGATAATAGGTGGTTCAAAATTTGAAAATCTAGTTAATATGTTGAGTGGGGTGTCATATGAAAGGGCTTGGGTTGCACATTCTGAAACAATTTTTTTTTACATTGAGTCATTTTTGTTTTATGAGGGAAATGTAAAAAAAATACGGTCCCCCCCTTATCTCCGAAACTAACCGAATGAATGGTCAGTTGCACCAACATACGATCGCAGGTCGGTCATCGTCAAATATGGCGCCGGCAGCTGTCATCCCATAAAAACTCGTCAAATTTTCCATTCAATCAGATTTTAACGAACATCGCTTACGATTACAGACGGTTTGGTGCAACCCACCCTTAAATATACGTTCCGGGTTATTCCTCATGCAAAGGTTGTCTATTGCAGTCCAACGCGGTAATGCATGCCAGGTGGACCGTAAGCTTGTTTGCCACCGGCATTGTATAAAAAGAAAAAAAAAATGCAGCCAGCGTGATGGGCACCTTTGCACCCGGAATGACACCGGGCGGTCTATTTGAGTAAATTATGAAGTGTTTTTTTTTATATAACGCCGATGGCAAACAAGCGTACGGTCCACCTGATGGTAAGCGGCCACCGCGGCTTATAGACGCCCGCAACTCCAAAGGAGTCACTTACGCGTTGCCGACCCTTTATGAAATTTGAGGACGCACTGAGTTGACAGCAGAAGGAACACATTTAGGTCCCTCGCTCTCAACACAGTGCATCCTCGGGAGCTCTGGCAACCTTGCTCACCTCCAGGAACACAACACTACATACTTATATAGTAGATAATGTTATTATGGCTGTGGTCTTCTGCAAGGCGTAGGTACTTCCCCAGTTGGGCTGCTCCAAATTCGAGCAAGATGATATTTTGCTGTGCCCTACCTGTCTTAAGTAGTTAGTGTAAACTTATTATGAAATAAAATATAAATCTTTCCTTAAAAAAAAACTTAAATATATATAGAAACCATCCAAGACTCAGTAAAAAATATTCGTGCTCATCACTCAGTCTTTTAAAGTTAAATTTAAGAGCTATCTCCTTAATAAGCAAAAATTAAATACGGGGTAGTGTTTGTATTCAAATTATCATATTATATATACATGTATAGTGTTATTTTACTTTCTATTGCCATGCTATTTTATTCTGTTATTATTAGTTTTACTTGCTTCATTCTGTTTCGTAACGTATCGTCACAATTTGTTAGCGTCAGTATTAAATACTACTAGCAGCTGCGCGCAACTGCGCTCCCTACAGGTGTCCACGGAAGACCAGCGTCGGGTACTCCAGTAGTACCTGGCATTATGCTGAGTGTTCACCTTTTTCAGTGTACAATTTAGATAATAAGCTTTTCCATTATTTTATTTCTTATATATTGTATTACTGTGTTTTTATACTGAAATAAATTATCTTCTATTCTATTCTATCTTCTATTCACTCGCAATAATTGCCCTGACCGGGATCCGAAACCGGGACCACCAGCTCCGTATGCAGGCTTACTGACTACACTAAAGTGGTCTTCATAAATGTAACATGTTCTGATATTGGACACTTGGCTTGGCTATATGTTGCTGGCTACCCCATTTATGGATTACGGGGAAGTTAATAGGATCATAAAAGTCGTTACACGCTCGGGTTGCCAAAATTAAGAAATACGAGGGACATGTACCGGTTAATATATGTATGCATAAATATACAATACTAGTGAGGATCCATTTAAGGACAGAAAAAGGAAGAAAAATTTTTTTGACGCAATAAATTTTTTGACGCAAAAAAAGATTTTCTTTCCTATGCGGCAGGTCTTCCAAGCCAGCCAACTGTCAATCAATCAATCAATCATTTATTTCTAAGAATATGGAGGTAAGACTTCAAGGGACTATCGAAGAGGCTTATTGATGCCACAGGTGACCGAAGAGCTGGCAGCTACCTCGGCCAACGAATAAGTTTGGCTATTCAAAGAGGAAATGGTGCCAGTATCTTCGGCACCATGCCGCGGGGGCCATTTTTAGATTTAATTTAGTTTTATATTTAGGTTTTAATTTAGTTGTAATTAGATTTATTTTTGTTGGTTAATATGTTTATATTTATGAAAGTAATATGTCATTGTATAAAGTCGTCATATTATAGGTTAGTAAATGGGTGAGTTCAGCATATTCTGCCAACATCGGCGTAGAAATATTGGAGAGAATGGTACCTATAGTTAGTAATTAATAATGGGTTATTATTAATTAAAATTTATGTGTACATGTCAAATGACAATAATAATAACAGTATAATCACAATTAATTTAATATCTAAGTTCTAGATATATAACTAAACAATCTTATATTGCTCTAGAAAACATCTAACACTATAAAAACATTTATCTAACAACCAGCCATTTAACTTAGATTTAAACAAATTACCATCCAACATCCTTAATTCCTCGGGTTGTGAATGGCAATACACATATCCATACAAAGGCTAAAAATTTATCGCGTCAAAAAAAAAATCATCTACTTTTTCCTAATCAGAACACGATACCGAATATGCCTTTAAACGGATCCTCACTAGTTTTATTACACCTGTATACATATACAGGATGAGGTATAAATATTAGCCACTGTAACCGAGCTGTATATAGCAACGGTATTTTCAATATGGGGGTCGTGGGTTCGAACCTGGCCTCCCTACTGGGTTTTTCAAGAAACTAATGTACATACAAAAAAGCCGACTTAATCATAAGATGTATGACTTAGTCATACTCATACTAATACTCATTTTTTTGCAATGGATCATATACATTACTCGTCAGAAACAATGATTGACAATGATAAAAATGTCAAGGTATGATTGAATTATAAATTGTCAAACTGTCACAGTAAAATTACATTTAAATTTGGAATTCCAGTATAAAATTAAAATAATAATAACAATAATAATATTTAAAAAAGAAACACATAAGTATATTATTTAATATTTAAATGTCACATATACGTAAGTAGTTCTGAAATGTTATAGTAGGCATTTTCAAGGAGCCATGATTTAAGTAAAAAAAAAGAAAAAAAATGAGATTTAAAAAAAATGTACATACAAAATATTATATTAGAGATATGTATCGACTAGTCGGGAAAACCGACTATCTGGCCACATTTATCAAAAGAGATAGACTATTGGGCACTTAGGGTGGGTTGCACCAAACCGTCTGTAATTGTTAGCGGTGTTCGTTAAAATCTGATTGTGTGGAAAGTTTGACAAGTTTCTATGGGATGACAGCTGCCGGCGCCATATTTGACGATGACCGGCCTGTGATCGTATGTTGGTGCAACCGACCCTAAGTACTTTAATTTTTGTCGAGTCAGATTTTGGAAATCTTTAAAAATGGCTATGGGGTTTAATAAAGCCGGCCAAGTGCGAGTCGGACTCGCGCACGAAGGGTTCCGTATCTATAAAAATGGAAAAAAATCACGTTTGTTGTATGGGAGCCCCCATAAATATTTATTTTACTCTGTTTTTTAGTATTTGTTGTTATACCGTTAAAAGAAATACATCATCTCTGAAAATGTCAACTGTCTAACTATCACGGTTCATGAGACCAGCAGGCGAATCACGGAACTTTATGTACTAACGGTAGATAGATTTTACTGTCAATTTTGAAGTATAAATGTATGAGGTGACAATTAAAATTTGACATTAAAATCTATCTAACGGTAGTACAAAAGTTACGTGATTACCCCGCTGGTGACAGACGGAAAGACGGACGGACATCAAAGTCTTAGTAATAGGGTCCCGTTTTACTCTTTGAGTACGGAACTCTAAAAACGTAAAAAGTACTCGCGAAGTCTATAGCTCACAAAGCCAGTAGTAAATGTTTACTAATTTATAGTAAATGTTCACTATTTATGTAATTATAAAGGAGTAAAAGTAAAAAGATGCTGATATAAATTCAGGTGATATCAATTCGATGGCTGAGACACGCGTCATACTCGTGATCGGGTGCTGTTTGTGGAATCCGGTCTGTTCATGCTTGCTAGGACATAGTGACTACGTTAATACTAGTGTCTTTACATAGGGGATTGACGAGAGACATCATCCTGTTGTGGATTCGTTTTTATTATCAGTGACTTAGAGACCATGTACATCTCTGGGATATTATATTAATTTCATTATACTCCTTGTTTAATCTTGAGACCTTACACATATCTAATTTTACTGATGTTGTAATATTTGTAATAGATAAAAGAAAGAAAGAAGAAAGAAAAAACATTTATTCGTGGCACAGACACAGTACAAATTAACATAACACCAAAATACAGATAATAGCCACGAAACTAACACAAGTTTATCTTCACTGTATGACATTAATTTTGTTATAATTGTAAACTCGAAATTATTATTCTTACTTGAACTGTAAATTAATATTATGACATGAAAAATGTATTACTTATTATAGTCAGACTTTCTTAAATTGTAAATTAATATCTTTACATGTAAAAGGGTCATACATAGTTGAAAAAACAAAAGACGTCCCTCCTGTGGTCAATAGTTAACGGCTTATGTGCATGTTAGCTATGTTTTTATTACGGGGATCTATAGAAACGGAGACACTGTTTATGCGGGTTACTGGTCCAATCCAAAATTAAGCTTTGTAGCCCTTAACTTTTGGTATGTCCACAGGAAAGACGCAAATCTTAACCCATGTATAACCCAAAAGTGCGCTAGTGGCCTATTTGCAGAATAAATGTTTAAATTTTAATTTGGTACCAGGTAAAACGCCCCAGTAAGGACAGATCGAACGCGCGCGCGATTTTGCGACAAGAACATTGTCTCGATAGTACCAACATGGTACCAACGCAACGTCAGTCGGCGTAGTGCTGATTTCACATGGGGGTAGAAACTACCGCGAACCGCAAACGAAGTTTTCCCTCTCTGTCGCACTTACGTACGAACGTGCTATTGCGACAGAGGGAAAACTTCGTTTGAGGTTCGCGGTAGGCCGCAAGAAACGTTGGTCTGGTATGGCAATAATTTCGAACCGTGATATCTTCGAAAAGACAGTACGGTTGCCAGTTTTTATTGCACTTTTAGCACCCAGGGGTCACGTGTAGAGTATCGATGGGTACCCCCTACGGACGTGGTGCAACTTCGACCCCCCTTTGTCAAGTGCGTGCTGGGCAACTTGACGGTTAGAAGTTCTCAAGCCGCCCGGAGGCCACTAACTCGGCTTAACGATTGGCTTAATAGACAGCAGCCGGGATCAACGGCTTAACGTGCCTTCCATAGCACGGGAGCTCTCAGATATTAAACTCAAAGCGGTCACCCATCAAGAACTGACCTGGCCCGATGATTCTTAACCTCGCAAACCGCATGCGGTACGCCGGCGCCTCTGGGCCACGAGCGCTCCTTACTTTTGACATCATTGCACACCCGGGCGCTCTGTCCAACTTACTGCTTGACCTGACAACAAACTCCAATACATAGTGATTGAAAAAGCCCGTGAAATCAATCGCGCGGGCAGTGCGGGCAGTAAATAACGGGAATTAGGGTCAGCCCGGCACTACGATGTTATTTGCGCTGTTTACCTCGGGGCAACAGCCATGTTTAACTAGGTTCCGCTGTTCCGTGCCTCGCATTCAATATGAAAAAACTATAAGTACTTATACAACATTTTTCAAATCTCCATTACCCACTGCTATCCCGGTAGGGACGTCAAAAAATAATCGGTTATTAAAAAATCGATTATTATGTTGAACCAAAAGGTTGTAATTATTATGGTAAAAGAACACTGCACTATTTAACTCCTCGAATTTTTAATAACATAAATTTTCTGTCTGAAAATGATGTTATAAGTAAAGCAGTCTTTAAAAAGAGATTAAAAAATACATTATTAGAATTATACAGTAGTCAAAATATTTAAAGTTCCCAACGTCTTGTAACTTGCATGCCCTCGTAAATACATTAGTAATATTTAAAATAAAATAAGATAACTCACATTTGTAAACAACAATTACCTTATGTTAAAAAGTAAACTGAGCGCGACGCGCCAACAAACTGTTCGCTATGTTAATTGTTTTTACATGAATAAACGATTTCTATCTATCTATCTATTAAAAAATCGATTATTATTTTAAAAATAATTGATTTTTAAATCGACTTAGATTTTGCAATAAATCGATTAATAAAAAATCGATTATTATTTTCACAGCCGATTAATCGTAACATAACCTTGGACTATGAGAATATTAGACTTCTACAAAGTCCTATTTAAGACCTTGGCATTATGAGGACGTTTCTAGCAATGAAGCTAATATTGAAGCCACGCCGCTTAGGTATCCCGGATTTCAAAATATCTGGATTTGCTCAGGTATTATCACGATACTGTAATACACGCCAACATTCTTGTGATACTGTTCACGATATGAGTGTATCGAATGATAAAAATCATCCCGAAGAAAAATAAATAAAAAATCGATTATTGAAAAAATTATTACTTCTTTAAAAATCGTTTTTTTTATCGATTTTAATTTGGATCAAAATAATCAATTATTTAATAATCGATTTTTCGAGACGAAAGTGACACGATTTGCTATGCCGATTCTTAGTTCTATTGCGTAACCGCCAGAGGCGCTGTACTTTTGCCCATACAATTTTTTACGCAGTCGCTAGCGAGTACGGTCACGTAAACACATGGTAAAGGCACTGAGCCTTGTTAAGAGAATTTATATAAAAATGTTATTGGAATTTGAACCAATAATGTTTGAACGGTAAAATATATCAATATATATAAGGCAACTCGGCTAACTGAATGATTTCAAGTTATACCTAAACAGTTGACAGTCAAACCCGTTTCTCTACTCAATTTTATTGAGACTTCTGTAAATGATCGGTTGGCGACATATCGATTAATCTGAAGGCGAAGGCAAACCAGGGGCGCTACCGCGAACAGCAAACGAAGTTTTCCCTCTCTGTCGCACTTACGACCGAACGTGCAAGTGCGACAGAGAGGGAAAACTTCGTTTGCTGTTCGCGGTAGCGCCCCAGGCGTGCTGTTAGGACTGCTCGGCGGGATGCGTCGGCGGCGTAGTGGTAGGCCCCAGCGACTCCGTATCAATGTTTTCTTATGGTGTTATCACGTAAAACTATCGTCCGTAAACCGACTTTATAGACAACCACTTTTTGTCTGACTCGATCGACGACGAAGCAACATCCTTGTGGTGCCGAAAGATAGTGATTTCACCCAAATATATTTCCAAGCAGTGTTGCCAGGGCCGTTGAGACGAAAGTTACAATTCTTTACTTGAAAAGTTACATTTTTAATGCAAAAGTTACATTTTATATATTTTTCATAATTACTCATTAAAACGTTCATAATTACTTATCAAAACGTTCGATTCTAAGAAACGAGTCGCCATATACAGCTACAATTCGGCGAGTTCGGCGACAGAATTACGCCGAGCTGATGTGCGGTGTCTCAAATGTTATACAAAGTTGCAAGAGACGGACAGACAGAGTTGTACTATGTAGGTTATTTTGTCACCTTTTCTGTATGGAAGCCTATAAATTGTGTCGCTTGATCCCGGTTAGATAAAATTACCATTTACCTTTCTTTTTAAATACAGTCTCATTATCCTCAAAAGTTACAAAAAACTCCTTTACAACAGAAGTTACTTACATGTTACGCGAGCCGGTCAAAAGTTACGAAAAATGTAAGAAATGTAACCATCTGGCAACACTGTTTCTAAGAGCTCACGCACTATGTTGTCGTGTATTAAATAGTGAGAGGAATGTTGTGTTTAGTGTGTTAGCTACACATCAACCTCACCGCTAATGGATGCTATGGCTGACAGCTGTCTGATTGACGAGGGTTCACGAGAACACGAATCTGCATTAATTTGATCTACCTCGTTCAATTCTGGGAACCTCAGGATTCCTGATGTTCTTGAAGCCAACATTGCTTTTGTTTCTAAGCACCTTTATGTTTGATGTGGAACTCGTGGAATTACAAAGGAAGGCAAAAGTGTGAAGTGTGTTCTCTGCCGGCGTTTGTGTTTCCGAGCTCATATAACCTAGACGTTTTTAAGGCACGAGTGAATAGGCACCTTCTGGGTGAGCTCGCTTCATCGTCGGCCTCATCTTTGCCTCCTGGCTAGATGCTGGCCAAGAGCGATCCCATTTTTAATAATAAAAAAAGGTGTACATATTAATGAACTTGTACCGATTTTATTTGCTCTGGAGTGTAACTACACTAAGGGGATAAAGCACTGTTTTATCTCACGGGCGCGCTTAAATCCCTCACTACACTCAGGACTCCTGATTTTACTTCCGAGGGTGTAATGAGTCCTGAGTGTAGTGAGGGATTTATGCGCGCCCAAGACTAAAACAGTTTTATTCCCAAGGAGTATCTCTACTTTTCTCACCTCTTTTGAGACAATAAAGAAAAAACCTAGGCTACTTAACTAGATACAGAATCAATCAGCCCACCAAAGCCAAATCACTTTCGTGACTCGCCATGTTATTAGAATTGTATCTTCTATTTTTGTATAATATGTAGTTTTACTCCATATAATGCAGCGTCTTGTAGCACTTGCGGCTTTTGTTTTAGGTAATTGATAGTAAGTATATTACAGCAAACATTATTGACATTTTATTAACATTATTTACATTTATTGTACATGTTTCTCGGTTTGCCTATTAATCTTAATCTCCACTCAATTGCTCAAAGGTTAGCTGGAAGAAATCCCTTACAGGGATAAGCTCGCCTTTGTACATATATGTCAACTGTTCTTGTAATTTATGTTATGTTTTACTCATGTACAATAAATAATTTTACATACATACATACAAAGGCCGCGAAGGAAGAAAGGTCATCCCTGTTCCGGCCGTGGTCATTTCTCAAAAAATGTAGTTTGAAAATTATTAGGAAGCTACATATTAAAGTCCAAGGATTTCGGTAATAATTAGAAACAAGAGCGGCAGCAGCCCGCGGCCGGCGCT
Source organism: Epiblema foenella (assembly GCA_963556455.1). NCBI lineage: Eukaryota > Metazoa > Arthropoda > Insecta > Lepidoptera > Tortricidae > Epiblema > Epiblema foenella. The sequence continues at coordinate 21,912,260 of OY747104.1, forward strand.
GGCTCCGTCATCGTGTTTTGTTTCGAACAACAAACCGCGGTTCGCGGAGCTGGCGCGTCCCGTGCGCGTTCCCGTCGCCGTGCGGACTTTAATAAATTAGACTTTAAAGATATAGCAATAAGAACTATAAAAAGTGAAATCACATTATTACCCGGCGGGTTATAATGAAATTCATTACAGTATTGCAACCCGGCTCAAGCCGAGGGCTATAATGATTTACTTTTAGTTAGGTTTGCATGATATATAATTAGCCATTGTCGAGCAGGTTGTGTGAAAAAATACTTACTGGCTACATCTTGGCCTAACTATTAAAAATGTATAACTTATTTTTAGTTTTAATACGAGTACATATTTTAATAAAGAACTTATTTTGATTTAATCAAGATTCCATAGCATTATTTTTAACATTTTTCCTCATAAAACAAAAGTAACTCAAATTAAAAAAAATAAAAAAATTTTTCAGAATGTGCAACTCAAGCCCTTTCATATCACACCCCACTTGACATAGTAACTAGACTTTCAAATTTTGAACCACCTGTTATCTGTCATTTTTCACAGAAAAAAAAAATATTTTAAAAAGTCATGTGCTATATATCTAGGTTAGCCTTCTTTGAAATTTGGAATAGTTATATCGATATCATAAAGTAGTTCTCGAGTGACAGACAGACAGACAAAGTGAAACCATAAGGGTTCCTTTTTACAATTTTGGTACGGAACCCTAATAAAATTTATTATATTGAATATTCCGAATCTGTTATAGAAGCAGCAATTCAAGCGGAATAATGTACTAACTATGATACGATTTGCTGTTGCCTGTTTCTAACTCGTAAAGGACCAAATAATGTTTTTCTCCATTGTCACCTCAATTTAGTGACGTTTGACACATTCAGATATAGTAGTTGCCAATTAAAAAAAAAATCAATCTAAGCTTTGATTAGCCAGACTAGAAATGTTCGAAGACGAGCCAACTTCTATATGAAAACAAATTCAGTACATATCATCATCATCCTAGCGTTATCCCGGTACAGTTGCATCCTGAAGGATGCCCGGGGTCCGCTATCTAATCCCAAGATTTGGCGTAGGCACTAGTTTTTACGGAAGCGACTGCCATCTGACCTTCCAACCCTACGGCAAACCAGACCTTATTGGAATTGGCCTTGTCAAGTGAGTGGGCAACTTGACTGTTAGAAGTTCTCAAGCCGCTCGAAGGCCTCTAACTTGGCTTAACGACTGCTATCATAGACAGCAGCCGGGATCAACGGTTTAACGTGCCTTCCAAAGCACGGGAGCGCTCAGTTAACAACCACTCAAAGCGGTCACCCATCCAATAACTGACCTGGGCCGACGTTGCTTAACGTCGTATACCGCACGCGGTACGCGTGCGCCGCTGGGCCACGAGCGCTGGTTAAAAAATAAATAGCCTTCTGTTAATCTAAATGACAAGGGTGTAATATATTATTATTCTGTCTTTAATTAATGTGTGTCTCAATCTCCACAACTCAACCTTATCCCACATTATACTGGCATGAAATTAACATTATCTAAGACATTAGGTAGATAGATATGAAGATCAAAGGTAAACGGAAAATCTCTTTGATACTATACAATTTCCCACCAAGATTTATTAATACCTACTTGGTCATTCAGACTTAGGATAGAATCTTCCTGAGGATATATCTAATGTTAAGGACTAGAAAGGTCAATACGTATTTAAAATAAGTAAAATAAAATACAAGAGTTTCAAACAGCGTCTCCATTTATATAAACCCATGTAACAAAAAATCGGCCAAGTGCATGTCGGGTTCCGAACCAACAAATTGAAATTTTGATGAAAAAATTGTTTATATCGATATATAAGTATTTTTTAGTAAAATATTCGTAATAATTAAAATTATCAGGAACTTTCAAGTTCATAAGAGAAATAATCCTTTGGAGATGCCCAATTCACTCGTGCCTTAAAAACTTCGTTAGGTTACGTCTATAATTTGACGGCAATTTGTGGTCCATGTGAATAAATATATTTATTTTCATATACATTATCCCCCCTATTTATTTTCATATTGTTGTGTGGCTGGTGATTGTGGTATGCTTATGGTACGTTTGCTTCACGATGCCTCACCATAAAAAAAATGATTCCGGCTAGCGACCCTTGCGGGACTCCGCCTCCTCGTGAAGGCTAATGCTGCATTTCACCCGGTCGTAGGCTTCGCTTATATCAAGCATTAGCCCACATGCATATGCTATCAATTATACCAATTACCTGTTGTAACCTGTTGTCTACCAGTCCCTGGGATCCCAGAGATCATAACAAAAGAATGCTATTGTTTATTTTTTTCACCGGGAGACGACACCAACCAGCACTTATCCCAGCTGTGTCGCCTTTTTTTATGTGTTTTTAATTAATTTAAATTGTTTTAAGCTGTTCCTTGTTTTTTTTTTTCTGTCTGATTCCCACCCACTGTTGAGTAAATTCCTCCTTATGTTCACACCAGCTTGCCCCGTTTTGCGGTAGTCTCATTCATATATATAACACCTATGATTTTATTCATTATATGTATACCATTCCTATATGTATAGTATGTTGTGTTGCGTTCCGTGGATCACGTACGGTGCTGTCTGAAAACCAGCGCTGCAGGTGTCTAACACCTCGGCATAATGCTGAGACAGCAACCGATTCACTGCCGCGAAGACGCACTTTTTAACTGTATGTTCATGTACTGAATATATTATATTTGTAACGGTGTGTCTTTTGGTGCAGTGAATAAATGCTTTCTTTATTTCTTTTTTTCACTGCAAATAGTAAGCATGTAATTCTACTATTTATGACACCGAATTGGCTATTAATCTAGTCACATTGATCACAACGGGCTGATAGACGCTTGGCCATGATATATTCAAAGATTTTCGAGGTTGGTATGGTATGATATTAGAATTACGATTTGAAACAGGATATTTACCATGTATACTTGTATTTTTGAGTTCCCGATATTTCGGCACTGTTGCAAGTGCCATTATCAAGGATTAACTGACGTGCTGCGAGTTTTAGTCGTGGTCTACCCACACACCATAGCGATCTATCCTCTTCCTGGTTCGCTTTTTTCCCACAGTGTCACCGTCACTACCACCGTCCGCCTTGTCACTTGAAACTCGATTACGGTCACGACATACTACACTCACAGTATCAATACGCGAGTTCTTTTCGGAAACAGTCTCTTTTCGATTTGAGAACTTTCGGATCACTGGACGCCAGACACTTGACAGTTGAAACCCATCTTCCCGGTTGAAATTCTTATGCCTTTGGATTTCAATGGCTTCCTTAACCAACCTAGGTATGTAAATATACATGGTAAATATCCCGTTTCAAATCGTAATTCTAATGTAAATGACCATGTAAGCTTGAAATCTTATATGGTATGATATTACAGTCCCGAGAAAGTTCCCCTAAAAATACGGGTCAGAGCGATTACCCCAGTGGCTCAAATGACACGAATAATTGGATCATAAAGGCGGCCGGCGCTTGCCAATGTTACCCCACACCTATACTTACGTACAAGTTTTTTAGAATCAGAATCAGAATCAGAATCAGAAAAATGTTTATTGTAGACATAGGTAGGCTAATGAATACAGAGTTGTTAAAAATACATTTAGTGATCTTCTATGTCTTGCCAATAGGCGTACAAAACATTCGATAAAAATACATAAAAAACAATTCGAAAATATAGGCCCCAATAGGCGTACAAAACATTGGATAAAAATACATAAAAAATAATTCGAAAATATAATCAATCTAAATTAAAAATTAAAATTAAAAAAATTGTACAAGTAATATAATAATTATTAAAGCAATGAAGTCATATTTTATAATAGTCATAAGTTAAATGTTGTTATGTTGTTATTCTGGCCTTGTTCTTATTAATGCTGAATCTCAAGCCAAAAGTACCTATAGTAGCCAAAGTCCTATACCTAATTCAGAGATGTAAAAATATCCTTGTAGTCACCTATATACCTCGTATATAAAATATTTATTCTACTCCCTATGGTCCGCAAACGAAATATAAAAGCATGTCTTATGCAATTTCAAAAAAGTTTATCTAGTCTATTCTTCATAAAGACCCTAGGGTTATTATGTGATATAATGCATATTTGTATTATAACAAACATACTGCTAAAAGCATACTGCTAACAGAGGTGCCCTGTGAACCCAACTAATAAAAAAAACAATACTAAATTTACAACGAAAATCAAAACTGCCAACTTAACAAACAACTGAATTCATATGGTTTGAAACAATAACAAATCTAAAATAATTACTGCCAACATAAGGAAAAACGCAAGTCAGTAAATGACAGTTGAAAAAAAAATACCGTGTCTATGATTATGTTCTGTGGACTGTCATTTGTCACTATCCAACTTACCGCTCTTTCTTATGCTGTATTGCTGTTTAATTTTGTGTTTCATTATTTAATCCCTAGTAGAAAAAGTAATGTTACATACATACGTTGTACAAATAGGTCAAAAAAGGCTCATGGCGTTTTTATTAACAATTTTCGGGTTCGCCTCAAATTGTTACACACGCCACTCACCTCTTTTGAGCCCTCTTATACAACTATTGCATAAAATACTATAAAGACCTAATTACAAATATGGCTACCTAAAATGTTTCAATCATTGGCGGCACTCAGTCGAATAATAACTTAGTTCAAAGGCATATTTGAAACCAAACGGGCGTAATTAGGTACTGGCCTCATTAATATTATGTTTGTTGCCGATAGCTTTGGGAATATTGTGTACATATAATGGAACTAGTCCCGGAACTATTTGTATATACATAAACTTCTGTATTCCATTCCAAATATTAGAACAAATGAATTTAAATTGCGACCACTTTTAGAAATTCTAGAATGGAAGCCGTCATTACCGTGTTCTTAACACAGTAGTATGTATTAAAATATCGAGGGGTGCGTGGTCAAACCCGATAAATAGACATAATTGCTTTTTGAAATAAGAACTCAATATCCATTACGCATAGTTCTATTTTCAAATAACCTTTTAGGCGACTTATCTGGTTTGATCACATAACCCTCGATATATACCCATCTGTTAATCGATAATGACATACATTTACATGTAAGATAATTATAGATTAATAAATCGCACGCGGGTTGCCTATTACGAGTAGTAGAGATGCGCCGAATATGGGTTTGACAGAATACGAACATTCGGCCGAATATTAGGTCCAGCTGTTGCCGAACCGAATATTCGGCCGAATTATTCGGTTCACCATAATTCCTTCATTTATTGTTGTAAAACAGACTAATTGAACGGTAACATTATTGTTCATTAAAAAAGCGAAATATTGTCAAAAAATAAGTTAAGTAACTCAAGGGTCAAGTATTAATTTCATGAAGCAGTAACTATATTACACTCTTGTAACTTGTAACAAAACCCTCTCAAAATTGTTCGGTAAATATTCGGCAACTGAACCGAATATTTCGGCCGAATACCGAACATTCAAATTATGCCGAATACCGAATAATAACCGAATATTCGGCGCATCCCTACCTGTTAGCCAGAACCTGGACAGAACCTGTTAAAAAAATGCTTAACTATTAACCCTCACGTAATTTCGTAAAAATCGACTATTCCGTTCTAAGAATATGCCAAAAGGAATTGGTAAAATGGAGTTCCTTGCAGTTTTCTTTAATTTTTTTCCTAAATTAAGTGGTATTCTATGAGTTGATACATTTTCCAAAACGTCACCACTCTATTGCGCGATTCGAGAATCAACTCATATTTACTCCAATATCAGTTCACGGTCCTTTTTGATACAAATCACGTACCATTTCTATTAGCAACGTAGGATATGTGTGTTCAGTATAATTTGAGCCTTAGACTCATAACAACTATGCGTCTTTGAAGGTCAGATTTTCACTGGTTCTGTAGCAGATGCTTTATGAAGCTGGGGCAGTTATTCACAACAGATCCTCATCTAAAGAGAACCATTTTAATGCTACTTCCGCATTTTGCGTATAACAGCCTGGTGAACATGATGACTCGTGTTAGAATTTATAACATAGTGTGGCTATGTGGATAGAAAACCACAATATCACAATAAATATTAAACTAGACAAATTAATTAAATACGTACATCGCCAATTACCTGTTGTCTTTTTTTTTACCTGACTGTGGCTTTATGGGCCGGACCCAATAAAGCGATAGGAGTGCGCGGTTGGAGAGTAGCCTGGGGAAAATCCAGGGGAACACCTCCGACACGACCACGCGTGTGCGGAATACTCTAAGAGTTTGCGCTCCAGTAAGATTGGTTGAGCGGTTTCAAGTTTCAACCGAATCTGAGGTGTGAGTGGAATCGAGCTACTGGGAGTTTTATCGCTGGTTCACTAAACCTAGCCTAGCTGAGTAGAGTCCAGCAATAAACTCAGCTAGGCCCGACTAAATCAGACTGACTCTAATACCCGGTATGGGGCGGTACCGGGAAGAATAGTCTGTACTGTCGCGATCGCGCGGTGGACGTCCCCGCCGGCTGGAATGCTAAAGCCGCCTACATATTTGGTTTCATACACTTAATATGGTTGCTTTCACACTTCTCTCACACACTGCATCAGAAAAATCTGAATGCACCCATATTCAATCTATGAAACCGATACCGTTCTGATGCGGCACAAAAGTGCCTTTGCCATGAGTTTACATGACCGTACTCGCTAGCGACTACGTAAAAATTTCTATGGGCATAAATACAACGCCTCTGGCGGTTACGCAATACAACTAAGAATCGGCATATTAAATCGTTTACGCAGTCGCTAGCGAGTACGGTCATGAAAACTCATGGTAAAGGCACAGAACACGACTGACCAATGTGAATGCTGCTTAAGTGTACGCGTCATCCGTGTTATCATCCTGACGTCAAAATAAAGAGTAAAGAGTAAATTTATTGATTCTAACACAAATGATACAACAGGTTACACGGGATTTCTGGTGCAGTCCAAACTAGGCGAGTCTGTATCTTGGAATGCATCATTTGTAGCAGTTACGAGTATAAAACATGAAAATTAATAAACTAAGTAAAAGTGTTTGTGTGTAATATGTGTGAAGATGTGTGAGTGTGTATGTGAGTAGTGGTGTGGTGTGTGCGTGTTTGACGTGAATGAGTGCGAGTAGCTTAGCTGATAAAGATTTAGCTGACCACAGACCAAGAGTAAGTGCGTATTATGTCTTCTGTATCATTGTAAGATAGAGTTGCAAACCATTTTTTTAATATTGATTTGACTTTTAATATAGATAAGAGAGATGATGCGAGGCTAATTGTGAATAGCTTGACCATTAGAACCATGCAGCCATCGTAACTCGGTATTAAAGCGATAATTGTCCCGTACTTCCCCTTGAGTAACTCCAAAATGTCATAAGTGGCGCAAACTTGTATGGATATAAGACATTTTCGTTTAAAATGACGCCGTTATGCTTCGTGTACTTACGCACTTTTGTGTACTTTATGAGGATCGTACAAAGGGTTTATTGGATGAAAAGAGGCGTTAATCTTTTTCATACATATGTACTTAGCTGTCGTCATTCGCCTGTCCCTTCTCATTTAGATATATGGGGCAGTGCAGCATGACTTTTTACTGACTGCAACAAAGGAGAGTTATGATTTTAGAAAAGTTACATACATACTTTCTTCTGTTTGGTATGGTATTATGAAGATACCAGTTTTTTCCCACAACTTGGTCCGCGTGGGAGTCGTTCATATAAACTTTAGGTAGTCCTATATATAATTTCCAATATAAAACAAGATTAAGACACAAAAGACTACATGAATGATAAAACACCGTGGGTATAATTGTGGTTGAAATACTAATTATATTTTAATAATTATGACATTACATCTTAATGACTATTTTCATAACTATGACATTAGTTGTTGACGTTAAATTTTCCTCTTGACATTCAGATTTTATTCTAGAAACTGTCTAGATTATACAATTTTTTATGTTTTTATTTTACATATTGACGATCTTTTTGTGAATTTATTATACTCTCTTTTGACATACATTACAGTAATTCATGTATTTTTTAAATTTCATATGCATCAATAAATTGCTCTGAATAATTAGATTCAATTTATGTAATATATAACTGACGATTCAAAAGTGCTTGTTGCTAGGCCTATTTGAATAAAGAATATTTTGAGTTTGAGTTTGATTGTCCACCATTTGTACTCAGGGAGCCCTCAAATACTTCGGGCACATGGTCAGGCGCGACGCGGATGCGCTAGAAAGGCGCATAATTAGTGGCGTGTCGATGGTAGGAGGTGCAGAGGACGTGCACCCAGGAGATGGACAGATGAGTGTTCCAAGAAGTTGCCAAGTCCACTTTACAGGCAACTGTACAAATGGCTCAAGAGCGAAAAGCCTGGAGAGCAGTAGTCAAGAGAGTCATAAATTTACACTAACGTGTGACATATTTACACGTAATAAGAGAACAATGGTTGAAACTCACTTGGAAAGTCACTATTTGCGACATGTTTCGGACTACAATTGGAATCCTTCATCAGGTTCAACTCTAACACAGTACTGCGTAAAGTCATGTTCGCATATTTTGTCACTGTTATGCGTATAACTTTCAATGTTGACTGTATAATACTTGTCCATATTGCGAATTCATTAAGGGTCCTTATGAGTTAAAAAACGCTCATTTATTTACGGCACATTCCATTTGAATTGACACGTATCTTGACATTTTCTCAATGTTACTATCTAGAACAGGACTGTTGCGACCTAGTGTCATAAACTTTAAAGGGATTTTTTGGATTTCTCATTAAGGAATATCGTTTCAAACATCACTCCAAATCGACTATTTTGAAGCTAAAAACTTGTTTTTCCGCTTAAACTCTACTACACACAATAAAATCAAAAAATGGCTATGTTACTATCTAAATCTTTAATAAAATCATCGTAGCCTTTAATAACTTTCATCATCATCATCTTCTCCTAGCCGTATTCGGCCACAGCGACTGATTTTTTTTTTTATTGCTGAGAGCGACGTTGATGGGCTCTCTGGTGACTGACAAAGCCAATCTTTGCAGCGAATGTGCGGTTACACTCGCTGCAAGTCAGCACCCCTCCGACATAGTTATAGGTTATGGCCGCAGGTGGTCTGGCCTTAAGCTCGTCGCGCTTAGCGTCAAGGTCTGCGCATCGCCTAGTTTCAAACTCTTTCACCCGGGTGAACACAGTTTGCCTCCACTCGGTTCGGCCATCAGCTAATGTCAATCAGTCATGCGGGAGACATGTCCGCACCAACGCAGCTGTCGCCTCATTAGATATGCCTCTATACCAGCAACATTAGTTCATCTGAGGACTTCGGTATTCCTGATGTTAAAAACTTTATTGGTATTATAAATACTTTTGTCATAATTTGAAATCAAAACATTTTAAAACTTAAGGCCTCTTAAGATATCGGCTCGTAGGGAGGCGACATTTTTAATAAACCTGCAAAATGAGTCGGCACGTGTCGCAGAGGTATTGTCGATGTGAAAATGATATACGTCACTTTGTTATATGTTATATATGTCGGCGGTATTCCGCTCGTCGCCTGATTATTCAACCCATCAGAGGGCAACTTATTGCTGGATTCCTCCATAACAGTTGATAGAGGGACAGGAAGAGTATGGTATTGAATTGTTGTAGTAGTAGTAAAATTCTTTATTGTACACAATAACAAAAATTACAAATACAAAAAGAAATGGTATGTACAAAGGCGAACTTATCCCTTTAAGGGATCTCTTCCAGTTAACCTTTGAGCAAATGAGAGAAGAAATGAACGGAGGTAGACAAATTCAGCAACCTGTACAACGAGGTATAAAAAAGACAAGAGATATAAAACATACATACACATATAATTTGTTAAGGACAAGTATAAATACACAAATAAACGATATTGAGAAGGAAATTATAGCCTGAGCAAAATAAAAGGTAAATATTTTATGAAATTAGCCAGAATCACAAAGCCACAGTTTATAAATTTACACTAACGTGAGACATATTTACACTTAATATGAGAACAACGGTTGGAACTCACTTGGAAAGTCACTATTTGCGATATGTTTCGGACTACAATTGGAGTCCTTCATCAGGTTGAGTGTTATCAAGGCAGCCGACCGCGCAACACTGCCCTCCGACTAAAAAATAGTAACTTTCCAAGTGAGTTCCAACCGTTGTTCTCATATTAAGCCACAGTTTCTTCAACTTCCCCTTGAGCGACGCAACAGACTGCGACTGCCTAAAGGAGGGAGGCAATTCATTCCACAATTTCACAGAGCGCACCGCGAACGATTTATCATATCATATGCACGCGACTTGTGAGGAGGAATAGACAGTGCCAGGTTGGCACTAGACCTCAAACGATGGCCATTACCGTCTGCCATAAAGTGAAATTTTTCAGAAAGGTACTGGGGATAAGAAGGGTTAAAAAGAGAATTAAAAAGAAGGGCAATGTTGTAATACTTTTATTGTAACTGACAGAGAGTTAGCTTACACAATCTAAGTTCAACAGATAAGAAAGAAAAATGAGCATGCAATGGCTTATATACCCTTTTCAACCATCCCAACTACGCTCGCTCACGCCACCTTGCACCTGCGTAGTGGCGTGTTACTGAGGGGAAACAATACAACTCCTTATTTAATGATTTACATGCCTAATTGCCTAAAATATCAATATTATTATTAATTTATTATTTACTCTAACAACTTGATACTTTATTATATTTATTATGGTATAAAAGTAAGAATGCAACATAAATAAACAGTGTATTAAACTATTATTATTACACGAGGGTAGTTGTTGCATTAAATTATAATAAAAGTAAGACGCACACACTGCTTTTCACACCTTCCAAAAGAGTCATTAATGCCCTCAAATGAGGGAAGAAAGGCAACAATGATTCTTTTCTGAGTAGCAGGTGTGAAATGGTAATTTGTTACCTACTTTCGATTCCGGATTATCACTTTATTCTCCATCTACAGTCCGTTCTCGGTACACAAAAAAAATACATCTGCCTGTATACATACACAGGGAGTGCCTTCCGTACAAACTCGCATTTTAAGAGTAGGAAGTAAACAATTTTGACCCTAATTTTGATGTAATGCAATATGTATTGATTAATCGAAACATAAATTCCTACAAAATAATTAGGCTTTTTTTTTGAACCTGACTGTGGCTTTATAGGCCGGGCCCAATAAAGCGATAGGAGTGCGCGGTTGGAGAGTAGCCTGGGGAAAATCCAGGGGAAAACCTCCGGCACGACCACGCGTGTGGTTTGGAACACAGGAATACTCTAAGAGTTTGCGCTCCAGTGAGATTGGTTGAGCGGTTTCAACCGAATCTGAGGTGTGAGTGGAATCGAGCTACTGGGAGTTTTGTCGCTGGTTCACTAAACCTAGCCTAGCTGAGAAGAGTCCAGCAAGAAACTCAGCTAGGCCCGACCTGGGTCGGACTGACTCTACCCGGTGTGCGGCGGTACCGGGACGAATAGGGACTTAAAATAATTAAGCATGTAAAACTTTGGGCATAAATTGAGTTCAAAACATTTTATATTAAAAGTAAGGCCTTTAACCGCCTGTACCCAATTCTCTCCTTATCCACATACTTTTAGCCAACTTGCAACCGCGAAGGAAAACATTTGATTCACGCTCAACCGGCGGTAAACAGTTAATCAATTTGGTACGGGAATTCCCGCCCTATCCTTTTCCGCATCCCGGGATTTCACGCCCTTTTGCGGCTCAGGGTAAACAAAGTCGGAAATGTATTGCGTGAAGGCGTCACGCTATTAGAAAAAGCTTTTTTTGCGATGTTACAGACAGCGAAAGAGGTGGTCGTTTGTGGTCGAGGCTGCACGAGGTTAAAAATCAAAATCAAAATCAAAACATTTATTCTGCAAATAGGCCTCAAGGGCACTTTTACAAGTCAAAATCTATCTAGGTACATCAAATAAAAATGATACAATAATCAAAGTATCATTAATTAAATGTAGTGTTACATGTCAAAAATAAGACTAAGAAACTAATAACAATCGAGATTTGTTAGAGATGTATAAGGTCTCTAAGCGTCAAGATAAAAGGTAATAAAGTAGGTACACTAATCATAATAAAATATTTTGAGCTATATCTATAACACGTCAACATGAAAATAATAGAATCTAATAAATAAATATCCTCAGAGATGTATAAGGTCTCTGAGCGTCAGTCTAAAAAATAAAATCAAATGAGAACAGTGAAGTCTCTCATCATGTTAAGCAACGTCATCCGTTGTCACACCTTAGATGGGTGACCGATTAGAGCGGTTAATTTTAAGCGTTACCGTTCCGCTTCCTTTGGAAGGCTCTTTAAGCCGTTGATCCCGACTCTTCATATTTAGAATAAAGAAAAAAATAAAAAAAAATGAAGCATGAGTCTTCTGGTAGATGCCGCTGTACGCCTCCCTTAAGGCGTTTGTATAAATGAAGGAACGGTTGATGAATTTGGGGCTGGGTAGCGATTGTACCTATAGCTCAGTTGGCTAGAGCGACAGGCCGTGAGTGCCGGGAGGTCGCAGGTTCGAATCCTGCTCGGTGCCAAATTTTCAAATTTTTTCTTTATTCTAAATGTGTAGTTTACGATAGCAGCGGTACTGCTTAATACAAGAATTGATCCCGACTCTTGTCTATGTCAGCCTTCGTTAAGTCAAGTTAGAGGCATTCGGGTGGCTCGAGGAATTCGAAGAGTCAAGTTGCCCACTGGGTTTGATGGGTTGGAAGGTCAGATGGCAGTCACTCCCACAAAATCTAGTGCATACACCAAATATCGAACCTTTCAAGATACTACTGTACTTGGTATAACGCTGATGATGACTAAGGGTCGGTTGCACCAACATACGATCAAAGGCCGGCCATCGTATTTTTTCTTGAACCTGACTGGGGCTTTATAGGCCGGGCCCAGGGGAAAACCTCCCGCACGACCACACGTGTGGTTTGGAACACTGAAATACTCTAAGCCCCTTATTCATAAAACTTAACAAACCTCTGCCGACTAAAATGTTCTTTGTCTCTTTCTCACAAATGTAAATGTCAAAGTCACAAAGAAGGACAAACGAACTTTAGCGGATAGTCAACTAATATAGGTTTGATAGACGTTTATGAATAAGGGGGTAAGAGTTTGCGCTCCAGTGAGATTGGATGAGCGGTTTCAACCGAATCTGAGGTGTGAGTGGAATCGAGCTACTAGGAGTTTTGTTGCTGGTTCACTAAACCTAGCCTAGCTGAGAAGAAATTTCCTCACACGGACGCTCCGGTTGTGGAATGAGCTCCCTGTCGAGGTTTTCCCGAAGGACTACAGTATAGATTTCTTCAAGAATAGAGTGTATACATTTTTAAAGGGTCAGCAACGCGCATGTGACACCCCCGGAGTTGCAAGCGTCCATAGGCTACGGTGATCGCTTACCATCAGGCGGGCCGTACGCTTGTTTGCCACCGAGGTAGTATTAAAAAAAAGAAGAAAAGTTCAGCAAGGAACTCAGCTAGGCCCGACCTGGGTCGGACTGGCCGGTCATCGTCAAATATGCCGCCGGCAGCTGTCTCATAGAAACTTATTAAACTTTACATACAATCAGATTTTAACGAACACCGCTTACGATTACAAACGGTTTGGTGCAACTCACCCTACCTCATGTCCAAAAAATATGCTGATTAATTGTGAACCCTTTCCTTTAAAAATAGGGTACGCGTCATCATTCGTTCCCATTTCGTTTCCTTTTGTTAAGTATTATAAGCAGCAAGGTATGATTGTCGAGTAGAGATATTTACTATACCCATCTAATCCAATGAAGTTAGACCTCTAGTTACGTACTCAGCCGTAGAAAAAACAGGGAACCTTAAAAAAAGATAGATGGAGCATTAGGATGAACGAATGATCTTACCACCAGAGCATTACGATGAACGATAATTATCATACTACCTCCCCAATGTGACTTGGGCCTTAGGGCGTAGACCAGAGGGCCCCCGGGCCTTTATCCTCCTCTGGAGCCACATTTAATCATTTCAGTTCAGTTTAAAGATATTTATTCTCAAAAAAGACAATGGAAGTCACTTATATGAGAACATGGATTTAGGAACATTTCAAGAAAAGTAGACATTTGTTAATTGTTTTGTGTGTTCTCGCTTAAGGTTTTCTTAAAGAGGGTATTGTTCATAAATATGAACCGCTAATTTACTTTTGAAAACCTTAAGTGAGCCTACAGCTTTTAAAACAGGCGGTAATTTATTATATAATTGTGCACCTTCATATGTAAACATTTTTTTTCCTAGTTGGGTCCTTATTTTCGGCAATACCAGAAAACTTGCACGGCGGGTGTTTCGTTTCCTTATTTGCTTAAACTTCATAAAAGATAAGTTTGTGTGGCATTTAATCATCATTTATTGCATTCATATCATTTACTTATAGGTTTAAAATAGATAGTTTTGGCTTCACATGGATCCTGATAGAGCGCAACAATAGTAGGTCTTAGAGCTAAATTAATTAACTAGTAGTACATACACGTTAGGCACGAGTTAGTAATCACTACATAGTATAAAACAAAGTCACTTTCTCTGTCCCTAATCCCTATATCCCTATGTATGCTTAAATCTTTAAAACTACGCAACGGATTTTGATGCGGTTTTTTTTAATAGATAGAGTGATTGGAGAGGAAGGTTTATATGTATAATAACATCCATTAAATAGTGCACCCGTGCGAAGCCGGGGCGGGTCGCTAGTTAAGAAATAAATAATAAATTGAAATGAGTTGTATGTTTTACAGTAAGAAATATAGTTTTAGGAAGTTAAAATAAATAAATAATTGGGTTTCGATCATTGTTTCGTGTCAGTAGCTATTTTAATTATTAGTTTGGATAGTTTACGTTTCGACATTAAAAAATCCTTAAGAATATATATAATAACACTTATTTACTAGGAAGTCCTTCAACCGTCCATTGAACTGCTTTGGTGTCTCTAGTCGTTTTATGTCGTCACTAATCACTACATAGTATAAAACAAAGTCGCTTTCTCTGTCCCTATGTCCCTATATTCCTATGTATGCTTAAATCTTTAAAAGTATGCAACGGATTTTGATGCGGTTTTTTTTAATAAATAAGAATAGATAGAGTGACTTACCGGATTCCCGCGACCTTCACCAGGCCATCACTCCACCTTGTCAGAGGCCTACCGACAGCTCGTCTTCCGGTGCGTGGACGCTACTCAAGCAGTTTCTGGCCCCATCGACCGTCAGTCCTGCGAGCAATGTGCCCTGCCCACTGCCACTTAAGTCTCGCAAGTCTTCGCGGGAATCCGGTGGAAACGAACGGCACAGGACCGGTCTAAATGGCGAGCCTTGGGGGAGGCCTATGTTCAGCAGTGGACGTCTTTCGGCTGAAATGATGATGATGAGAGTGACTCAAGGGGAAGGTTTATATGTATAATACATGCATCAGCATTGCACCCGTGCGTAGCAGGGGCGGGTCGCTAGTTCTATTATATATATTTACTGCCATCACGTTTGGACCTGTTCTATGCAGTTTGAGGTTTGACATTACGAACAGCCTAGTGAAGACGGTTTGTAAAACCGTGCACGTAAACTAAAGCCAAACCGTGCACATAATTATTTAGTACGTTATTGCGATGATGTTAATATCACGCGATTCGAATTCAGTTAATAATTTATTTTATCTACACCCATACAGTAAATCCTCTTTTATGTGCTCAAAAAATGTAGGTAAGGACCAACTTTACAATATCGCGCCGGTCCGGGGCGGAGATGGCCATAACAGCATCAAAAACGGTATCGTTATGGCCATCTCCGCCCATTACGATACAGGCTCGTGCTCAAAAAGACTTCAACGAGCTCACGAACTAGAACTCAAGTGCAGGAGCACTTTCGACGCAATGGTGCCTCAACACATGAAAGAGGATTTAATGTATGGATGTAGATAAAGTAGTGTATACAACTGTACATAATTAGGCCTTAAAACACTCGTGTGATCCTATTATGAAACTCGCTGACGCTCGTTTCATAAAACCACACTCGTGTTTTAAGACCTCTCATTATGTATCAGTTGCATAAACTACTATTGCATGTGTACGATTACTCATGGAGCATGGTTTTAACAAGCGTCACTAATAGGCTGTTTGTAATGCGGTTTCAGAGAAGGGGAAAGGCCTCCAGGGCCTCTGGTGTAAGCTCTAAGGGTCAAGTCACATTGACGGTGGTGATATCAGTGGAAACGGGTTATGAATAGGAACATAACAAATGGAACGAGGTGACTTGATATATGACGTGTGCTCACTACGGTGACAGGAAGGGTTGACTTTCATTATAATACTGAGTCAGCATTTACACGTAACAAACGAACGACGTAAAATTGCAAAATAGTAGCATTTGCCCGAGACTTTGTATGCGTCGAATACAGTTTCTCGGGGAATAGCGTTGAAAAAGGTGACAAATTATTAAAGTTCGATCAGAAATATAAAGTATTTTAAAATCATCATCATCATCATCATCATCATTTCAGCCGAAAGACGTCCACTGCTGAACATAGACCTCCCCCAAGGCTCGCCATTTAGACCGGTCCTGTGCCGTTCGTTTCCACCGGATTCCCGCGACCTTGACCAGGTCATCACTCCACCTTGTCGGGTTAAAATATTTTTAAAATAATAAGGAATATAAAAAAAATACTTTATAAGTACTACCGACGACCGGATTAGCCTAGTAGGTAGTGCACCTGCCTGTGAAGCTGACGGTCCTGGGTTCGAATCCCGGTCAGGGCAAATATTTGTGTGATGAGCATGAATATTTGTTTCTGAGTCTTGGATGTTTTCTATGTATTTAAGTATTTATATCTATTAAATATATCGTCGTCTAGTACCCATAACACAAGCCTTCTTTAGCTTACTGTGGGGGTAGTTCGATTTGTGTAAGATTGTCCTCTAATATTTATTTATTTATTTATTTAAGTACTTGTTTACTTGTATTGTTTGTTGCACATGTAAGCTCACGGGCGTAATAATTAAGGCATGATAATAATTGTATTCTCAGTAAGTGAAATGTATTCTTTGTAAATAAATAAATCTTTAACCGTAATATGTGAATGTGCGCCTTACGGAATACTTTGCCAATATTTGTTATAATAGGTTGTCAGACTTGTCAGTGTCACAGTTGCAGTTTGTTTTAATAATAGTAATGTTGAAAATTAAATGACAAGTAACAAAAAATGCCCAAAATGATTCCTAGTCAAAAGCGGAACATTATTAATTATGTAGGTATTTAGGTTTTTTTTTTATTTATTGCTCCCATATTAAAAAAAACTTAAAACAAGGCTTCGCCAAACTGCGGAGCAGTTTGTTGGCGAAATAAAATTAAAATACACTCGTTCTTTAACTCCTATATACTATTACCTATATCTGTTTTTTTTTTGAACCTGTGGCTTTTTAGGCCGGGCCCAATAAAGCGATAAAAGTGCGCGGTTGGAGAGTAGCCTGGGGAAAATCCAGGGGAAAACCTCCGGCACGACCACGCGTGTGGTTTGGAATACTGGAATACTCTAAGAGTTTGCACTCCAGTGAGATTGGTTGAGCGGTTTCAACCGAATCTGAGGTGTGAGTGGAATCGAGCTACTGGGAGTTTTGTCGCTGGTTCACTAAACGTAGCCTAGCTGAGAAGAGTCCAGCAAGACTCAGCTAGGCCCGACCTGGGTCGGACTGACTCTACCCGGTGTGCGGCTGTACCGGGACGAATAGGTACCTATATCTGTGCCAACCACTATTACCTACATCTGAGTCTTTTATAGATTTAATAAAAAACTGCTGAAAAAAAAACGCTTGGAAAATGAAATATCGCTGCAAAACATTTCATAATTAACATCAGAGCTGACAGGTAAACAAGTTAAAATGTCATTTACTCTGTTTGTTGCCATATAAATCAAAATAATAGCGCGCTCTTAATAATGGCCATATATTTCTTTTCGGGATTCACAAAAATATTGATAGTTCAAGTTAACCGATTAAAAAAATACGAAAATTTTAGTACGTCGTCTACCGGTCCCTGGGATCTCCCGGATCATAACAAAAGACTGCTATTGTTTTTTTTGCCAGCAGAGGACGTCTTAACGAAGTTTTGGATAGTAACACAGTTATTATTTACTTTAATTGTATGTAGCTTAATATATGAATAAACTAGTTTTTAGTGTGAATATTGTATGTCGATTTGAAGCAGTGTTGCCAGGGCCCTTTGGACGAAAATTACGTTTCGTTTCTTGAAAAGTTAAATTTTTGATGCAAAAGTTACATTTTTTATATTTTTCGTAATTAATTATCTAAATGTTTGATTTTAAGAAATGAGTAGCCATATACAGCTACAATTCGGCGAGTTCGGCTGCAGAATTACACCAGAATGATGAGCGGTATCTCAAATGTCATAGATACATAGTTGCAACAGGCGGGCAGACAGAGTCCTACCATGTAGGTTTCTTTGTCACCTTTTCTGTATGGAAGCCTATAAATTGTCTCGCTTGGTCCCGGTTAGATACAATTGACCTTTCTGTTTAAATCATCATCATCATCAGCCTCTCTCTCTGTTTAAATAGTTTCATTATTCTCAAAAGTTATGAAAATTTTCTTTACAACAGAAGTTACTTGTACATGTTACGCGAGCCGGTCAAAAGTTACGAAAAATTTAAGAAATGTAACCATCTGGCAACACTGATTTGGAGTAATCTTTGAAACGATATTTCTTAGCGAAAAATGCTGAAAATACGTATAAATCTTTGATATTACGGTCACAATAGTCCTGTCCTAGAAAGTAATGATGGCAGAATGTCAAAATTCGTATCAATTTAAACAGAAAATATGAAGTAGTCCTACGAAATTTGACATATGCTGTCGTAGAACAAAATTGACTTTTTTGTCCGGTTTGTCCTACGATGTGAACAAAATCGTAGAACAAAACGGACTACTTCATATATTTCTGGTCCTTATCCTTTTTTTCTCCTTCCATAACAGATTCGGAGTATTCAATATCATAAATCTTATTTTTATGTAATGTTATCACATGTATTCACTAAAATAAGTAGTGCGCACTTATTTTGTTGCCCCAAGTATCATTAATTCATTATTGTTGTCCATTTGTGGTAATCTTTGAAGCGATATTTCATAGTGAAATATGCTGAAAATACGTATAAATCTTAGATATTACGGTCACAATAGTCCTGTCCTAGAAATTAATGACGGCAAAATGTCAAGATTCGTATCGATTCAAACAGACAATAGCCTAAATAAATGAGCCGTTTAACTTATACACCCCCTTAATGGTATTATGCAGCAAGTTGTCGAGCGTCTTTGGGGTCTAAAACAAATGTATGGTGCCATCCTCTGCGATTTAGCAATGACAAACTTTCCGGACCCAAAAACTTTTTTGCAAATCTTAGGCCAAGATCACGCGGTATCCACAAATCACCCGAGTTGGCGGACACTCTATGAATAAATGACCGGGTTTGCCCGCTTTTCTTTTATTTTTACAGGACATTGGCCATGACTCAACTGTTTTCTAGGACAGATTTCCGATCTTTACGGTTGACATTTGAGTGGGAAGCTATTAAGTAAACCAAAATTGGGGTGGGCAGAAATGCCGATGTGTCGCTCTTTTGTTTCACGTGAAATAAATGTAATAAATGAACTTTATTCTGCAAGTAGGCCAAAGGCACTTTTACGAGTCAAAAACTACTAACGTTTCTCATGAGACCACTGCCGAGAAGAAACGCCGAAAGAAACTCGACAGTCAGTCATTTTCTCCAAAATATGCTTATTACAATGATACTACTTAACCTACTTAATTAAATGTAAGTGGTAAACAACAAAAGAGAATTGAAAGAAAAACGAGGAAAAAATAACAATAGGTATTTACAATGTGTAGTTACACAAGAAAACAAAACATGTCGAATCGTTTGATATGCTTCCCTGCAAGAACTGTGTCAACTAGATACAATGAAAATATTATACATGACTCTTTACGCTATTTAGGTATTTGGTTTGGGCCATGCATTTCTGTCTGTTAGATAGTCCTCAACCCTATAATTAATAAGCCTTTGACATTAATGTTTTTTTAAGTAATTTTTAAGAGCTGGAATCGGAGCTGGAGAGATGGAAGTGCGTGTGTATTTTATATCCGCTTTGACACCCAATCCCAAGATTTCACGTTGCCTACTAGTTATATTTAGGAGTTAGAAAAATGTGAAAAATAAGACATACATAAAAAAATCTCCAGATCTGTTTTTATATATATTTGTAACTTACCTTGTCTTTTTACGTATGAACAATAAATACATAATAAATAAAAAGGAAACTCTGTATTGAACTGAAGCAAGATACATAATCGCCTCATCAAACTACGGTTCACTTCACTTTCGCTTGTTAGCTGTCCCGGAAAAAATGCGGGCACGTAATCTGGAGACTCCTCACAGATTCAGATTCGAAAATGTATTCGTGATGTAACCTACAAGATATATATATAACTTGCCAGCTATAAACTAAAATTTAACAAACAAGTCCTATGTAAGGAGCTGATCAACAAAATACCAATTTTTTTTTATTAAAAATGGGATCGCTCTTGGCCAGCATCTAGCCAGGGGGCAAAGATGAGGCCGACGGTGAAGCGAGCTCACACAGAAGGTGCCTATTCACTCGTGCCTTAAAAAGGTCTACGTTATATGCGCTCGGAAACAAGCGCCGGCAGAGAATTCCAAACCTTAGAAGTGCGCATTATAAAATATGATGCAAAGCGCTTGGTTCGAATAAGAGGAATAAGAGGAGGATTTCGACCAAGTAAGGATGGTATCCAGCCGTACGTCTGGATGTGCGATGGAAGAAGGGGGAAGGCGGTATGAGCTCATGGAGCTCCTGAGCACACTCTCCGAAGTACAATTTGTAGAAGACGCACAGACATGCTACTTTGCGTCTATGTGCTGGGCTCTGTAGCTTGGTAATTATTGGAAATGTAAAACATTAGCTTATTCAACTTAACTTTGCAAGTTTATCTTCACTGTATGACATTAATTTTGTTATAATTGTAAACTCGAAATTATTATTCCTTCTTGAACTGTAAATCAAAATTTTGACATGAAAAATGTATTACTTATTATAATCAGACTTTCTTAAATTGTGAATTAATATTTTGACATGTAAAAGTGCCCTTGTGGCCTATTTGCAGAATAAATGTTTGATTTTGATTTAATGCAATTTCGATAATCGTTTACCTAATAGGTTAGGTTCGGTACATGGAGTTAAGGGACTCCTGCCTCCCAATAACCTCCGATCTGTAACTCTCCGTTTTCTCGTGTTGTTATAGCTTATCGTATTACTTCAAAACTCACTGTCTTCGAGATACATGGCATCAAACTGGCAATTATAGACCAAAAAATCAGTTTTTTCAACGTAACTTTTGTGAAGATGAGTTAAAAATAAAAATCTCTCTTGCGTTATTAGAGACGTCAATTAGGAACAGTTACATGTACATTTCATATATGTAAGTGCATAAAGAACATACTAGTTTCTCAAATAGCGCTTTTAGACAATGTTTCAATAAATAATAATAAAATAAGGAGTCAAGTTTTTTTTAAATTTAGCTCTTGTAAATGTAGATAAAGGATTGAAGAACCGATAATCGTCTGTGTAATAAATATATCTACAATGAAAAAAAAATAGCGAATCTTCAGTCGTATATATTTATATACATACATACATACATAAACTGACACCTCTATTTCCAAAATGAGTAGGCAGAGCATATGAAATTCAATTCCACTGCCACATTTGGCAATTTTATTTTATGACTGATTTATGTATGTATGTAAAATTCTTTATTGTACATGAGTAAAGCATAACATAAATTACAAGAACAGTTGACATATATGTACAAAGGCGAGCTTATCCCTGTAAGGGATTTCTTCCAGCTAACCTTTGAGCAATTGAGTGGAGATTAAGATTAATAGGCAAACCGAGAAACATGTACAATTCGAACACAAAATTATCTTAATAACATCACAATAATCATCATTTATTTGTCTAATTCACCATTTATTGTGATAATTCGATGGTTTTCTTTGTATATAACTAAACTATGGTATAAATTTGAACATGTTAAGTACCTACCCAATTAATTGACATCCACACGGACTGAATTGGACCGATCCACATAGGGGCGGATTACAAATTTACGCGGCCAAAATTATTTTGTCGCTCCAATGCCACAAAAATATGATATTATTTATTTTTATAGTTGACAGACATATAAAAAAAGTCATATTCGTAAAAAAAACCAAAAATTGATGTATAAAATTGTATATTTCAAACAAAAGTAAAATTAAGTAATAAAATAGTTGTGTATAACTGTACATATAAAATTATAAATAAATGTATACATTTCCTTATTCTTCACCTACATCTGAATATAATTCTTCAGTGGAACCATCATTTTGTGTCGGTCTAGAAGCAATAAGAAGTTCTAATGCTTCTTTACTATGTTGCGTGGATCGATTTTGATGTTTCGGCCTTGTACTGGATATATAGGGGTCCGAACTAAGTAATAATCTATTCAATATGTCCAAATTGCACTCCTCTCTGGAAAATTTTCGTGCAAAATGTTGACGGTATTCCCGAAAGTGCTTGTTACGGGCCTCTGCCGCCTCCTCGGATCCAATTGGTAAAAGGGCTTTCTCCATTACCGTTGCACCATGAATCAAAATCTTGTGCATTGTGGGAGTCATTGGATGCCAAGAGTACAATTCCACGTATAGTTTCGCTGTTTCATATCCGTAATCTGCAAATTTCTTCAAGTCGACATTATAACCACTGGTGATTACTTCCAAAATCACTTTCAAACGTTTTATTAAAGTTAGGTCTACACCAGTAATCTCAGCAGCTACTTCTGGATTAGAGAAGAACCTCCTACTAGTATTGCCATCGTTTGTATTGCCGAAACCCGCTTTTGGCACATCTACAATCAAGCCAGTTTGCTCCCTGAATTTGGCCTGAATCTCCTCTTTCTTCTTTTTATAAATCGCCTTATCTTCCTCTGTTCTCATCTGCCATTTTTTTAACGGAATTTTGTATGCCAAATGCAAGACGTCTTCAAAAAATCGGATTCTAGCGTGCAACACGGATAAACCGAACTCTAAAACATCCGTGTCGACAATATTTTTCATATTCAGGTCATTGAATTGCTTAGACGTAGCACCACAAATGTAGCATCTCATTGTTGAAGATGTTGAAGAAGCAGCATTGCAAACCTTTGCATCAATCATTGTCATCAGCATTGTGTGTTTTATTGAAAGAGTACTATCACCTTGTTCCAATACCGTGTTCGTTAAATGGTTTATAGCATCTTCTACATACGCAATTTCTGATTGCGTAATGGCTGTCGATTCTTTCACGAACCTTATTCTAATTGGTCGACAATATCTTGGTGACGAGGGAGTTGGATTCTGCCACACAACTCTATGGTTAATCCCGCATACCAACTGTAAAGGAACGAAACTGCTCTGGAAAATATTGCCATCACTTGTATTTTGATCTTGCAATCTTTGCTTAAATTGTGTTTGAGTGGATCCATCACAACCCCATTTTGATATCAACGTCAAAGATTCACGCTCATCTATAGATAATTGTTTTAAAACGTCTTCCAAATACGTAGCTAATCGTTTTGCTGTGTGGTTCATCAAATCTTGTAAGTTAATTTCAGCACTAGTTTCTGTTACCTGATATGCTTCTTTTTCTGGATAACATGTCCGTTTTGCTTCTTGTAACTTTTTATAACTTGGGAAAAACCTTTTGTTTGTATTCCTTATTATTTCATACTGCTTCCTTGTAAGGTCGGCTTCTACAAACATTTGAAGGGCGGCCGTTGGATCCAGTTGTGCTGGGCATGTATCTTTGTTTTCATTTTGGTTAGTCTCTTTGTATGCTTTGTAGTAGGCTTGAGCGGTCTGCTGGGAGTTTTAAATATCTTTAAGTATATTGGAGGCAAGTCTCAGCCCAGAACTTTGAAGAGATGATTGAGCAGCACACATCAACATATCTTTATCCAATGCAGTTCGAACTTCCTCTGTTTTTCTTCGTTTGCTTCTTTCGCTTAATTCTTCGAATGTCTTTGTTGGTCGACCCGTTGACCGCCGTTTAGCTCTTGGTATTTCAAAAGTTCCTTGTAGCCATATGTCATTATTTTTTAGGAATTGTTCACTCTTTTTATGGGCTTCCATCCATCTCTTCTTAAACTGCGACTTCAAATGAGAGATTTTGTGTTTAAGTTCTTTTATAGTATCTTCACAATAATCTTCTTGTGACAAAATATATGATTCCAGGAATGCCAACTTCTTCTCAAAATTATCAATTTCTTGCCCCTGCATTTTCTCAAATAAAAACTTTCGTGTTACTACTCGAGCTTCTGCAATTCCCTCTGATCCTAAAATGTAAAAATAAACGATTTAAAGTACTTAAAAAAAATATAAAAAAATCAAGATTTTTGAGTCATGTCTTTCATTAGTCTCTAAAAAGTAAGACCACGGGAAACCACACCTAAAACTAACGTATTCAGCTAGTATAAGGACCCTACTTTATAAAAATGCAAAAAAGTATGCTTGGACGCGATTGGAAGCATAACAAAAAGCTTTTGGAATATCCAACACGTGGTATTTTTAGCAAGATTTTTGTTACTATTTCAATCTTAAAAAGTAATAAGAATTATTCAAAATATCTACATGCAACTCAATGAAAAATATGCCCTCTTACCTGTAGTATTAAGATCCATCACGACCTTTTACAAAATATTAACACATAAACAAAAAAAAACAGTTTCAAATAACTTTGTTTTCACTGATGCCGAGAATGAATGATGCAACTGGGATGACAATCAAGTTTCGACTGATGTAGCGAGGTAAGTACTGAGATAAGGGCTAGGGTGGGAGTTGTTTACGATTCTAGGACTATTCAACCTTATCAGGAAGGTATTATTATTCAGGTAGGGTTAACTTTCGAAAATCGATTTATGGCCGCGTAAATTTGTAATCCGCCCCTATGTGCGATCTGAAGAAAATGGAAAAAAAGTTTCTGTTTTTGTGCGTTCGATCCTGAATACGCATGTCGGGATGTCCCGGAGCAGTAGATAATGTATGGTCACCCTACTAGTTTCGACGTTTTTGCCCTGAATATGTGAATACATTTGCATGAAACATTAATTTGATTTGTCTATGCGGTTTTAACAATTTTGTTGCGTTGTTATTCCACAGGCTCGATTAGGTTCCAGTGTTAAATGAAATAAATGAACTTTATTCTGCAAGTAGGCCGCAAACGCACTTTTACAAGTAAAAAACTAGCGTTTCTCATGAGACCACTGCCGGGAAGAAACGCCGAAAAAAACTTGACAGTCAGTCATTTTCTCCAAAATATGCTTATTACAATGATACTACTTAACCTACATAAGTAAATGTAAGTGGTAAAAAACAAAAGAGAATTGAAAGAAAAACGAGGAAAAATTAACCATAGGTATTTACAATGTGTAGTTACACACTGTTAAACACTGAGCCAATATTTAACTTCAGGCACGTTATGGTCGCAGTTAGTACCTGATAATCCATAATATTTTGCCGTTTGTCACCTAATAAATGTCAAAATAAAGCATCCCTCATTTCATATCATGTGGTTGGTTATGCACTCAGAACCAAAAATAATGGGTAAAATCAAAAAAATCAAAATCAAACATTTATTCTGCAAATAGGCCACATGAGGGCACTTTTACATGTCAAAATATTAATTTACAATTTAAGAAAGTCTGACTGTAATAAGTAATACATTTTTCATGTCAAAATATTAATTTACAGTTCAAGAAGGAATAATAATTTCGAGTTTACAATTATAACAATATTAATATCATACAGTGAAGATAAACTTGCAAAGTTATCTATTACAAATATTACAACATCAGTAAAGTTAGATATGTATAAGGTCTCAAGATTAGACAAGGGTAAACTTTATATTGAATTTCTATAGAAAGTGAAGGAAAATATCACAAGGAAACCGGTCTAATTTCAACAAAGTCTAGTTTCCTCTCTGGTTTGGAAGGCCAGATGGCAGATGCGTAAAACTAATGCCTACGTCAAATCTTAGGATTAGGTGTCAAAGCGCAACCGGACTCGTTCAAGTGTAGGCTTGATAACAAAAAAAAACATGCCATTCGAACCAGTTTTTAGAGACGATCAAATATTTGTATGGGACCAACTACAATTAGAGCAGCAAAAGACGAAAATGACAGGCAAAGTATGGTTTAAAAGAAAATCAGCGCTAAGTTAAGGGGATGTCTCGATTCTATCAGCCACGCGCCCCGTGACAGAGACACGATTATATCTTTCGCGCACGACAAAACAGGATGCAACACTCTTCGAGAATGACTTTTTTAGACAAATCTCGATAAATATCTGACTGTGTGTAGTTTTATCAAATTTGCTCTTGACAGAGTTTAGATGTGGTTAAATACCATCATTTTAACTTGTGTCGTTTCGTTTAATAATGTGTTGTTTTAGTAGGCTGAGTAAAAAAAGGAAAATAAAGATTCGACTTTGGATTTTTTTTCTATCGAGAAAATTTTAAGCAATTATGTTTCGGCTATTGTCAGAAATACAGTCATTTAGTCAAGAATCATATATCTGAAAAACAATCCTTATCGTTTCCTCGTCTGGGCAGAACAGCGTTTCAAAGACGGCGTTATTTCACGTTGCACAGCCTTAAATCAGCGCTGTAGGTGTCTGACACCTCAGCATAATGCTGAGCCAGTGTCCGTTTCACTGCTGCGGAAACACACCATGATGTGGTTTGTTTTTCTTCTCATGTTTTTTTTTGTAATATGTGTGTCTTCTGTCTGTGAATAAATGTTTCTTTCTTTCTTTTTCTTCCTTTTGTATAGCTAACGAGCACCGGAAATGATCCATACCGGTTCACGTCACGCCTGCGTGTCCTCGTTCTACCATTGTATGGAAAAAAGGGTTTGCCGTTTTTGACGTGAAATATTGCGGTTATGTAAATTTCTTTTTTATTGAAACATGAGAATTGTATTCGTAACTTTCATTTTCGTAAAGTGACAATTCACGCTCCGCGCGGGGAAAATCCCACTTCCTGGCCAGGGGGTGACATAAAATTTTGTACTTACCTTGGGCGGTAATTAAGAAAGCCTCAGATCGCATAATATCGCCCTTGCCTTCGGCTCGGGCGTTAAATACCTGCGATCTGAGACATTCTTTGTTTTACCGCCCTTGGTAAGTAATGTAAACGTGTATATTTTGCGAATCTTTATAGTCCAGCCGGCTCCCTGCCGAGGTTTTCCCGAGGGACTACAGTATGGGGTTCTTCGAGAAAGGAGTGTATAATTTATTAAAGGGACGGCAACCCGCATGTGACACCCCCACGAGTTGCTACGCGTCCATAGGCTACGGTGATAGCTAACCATCAGGCGGGCCGTACGGTTGTTTGCCACCGACTTGGTATAAAAAAAACCTAATATTTTTTTATGATTTTAATTCATTTGTCTGATATACTACTTTATTGTAATGATTTGATGGTTTTCTATGTACATATAGCCACATTATATTATAAATTGTAACATGAGTCTTTTTTTTATATACAACGCCGGTGGCAAACAAGCGTAGGTACGGTCCACCTGATGGTAAGCGGCCACCGCAGCCTATAGACGCCCGCAACTCCAAAGGAGTCACCGACCCCTGCCGACCCTTTATGAAATTTGAGAATTCATTGTGTGACAGAAGGGAGAAATTTAGGTGCCTCGCTCTCAACACAGTGCATCCTCGGGAGCTCTGGCAACCTTGCTCACCTCCAGGAACATAACACTACACACATAGTAGATAATGTTATTATGGCTGTGGTCTTCTGCAAGGTGGAGGTACTTCCCCAGTTGGGCTGCTCCAAATTCGAGCAAGATGACATTTTGCTGTGCCCTACCTCTCTAAAAACTCTCTGGTCTATCCCTTTGTATCAAACAACATATTAATTCGCTGCTTTTCAGTGTAGGCAAATTTTAATATAGATATTTGCAGGGCCCCGAAACCGGTTTCGCCTTCATACAATTAACCGGTTAAAAAATTCGGTTTATTGCGTTTTACGATATTATTTTGTACTTTAAATCATTTATTTCATAGATGAAGGTTAACAAAAGCAAACCTTAAAATAAAAATGGAGACATGACCAGAACTGGGGTCACCGACATAGCCTTCAAAATTGCGAGACTTAAGTGGCAGTGGGCAGGGCACATTGTTCGCAGGACTGACGGTCGATGGGGCCAGAAACTGCTTGAGTGGCGTCCACGCACCGGAAGACGAGCTGTCGGTAGGCTTCCGACAAGGTGGAGTGATGACCTGGTGAAGGTCGCGGGAATCCGGTGGAAACGAACGGCACAGGACCGGTCTAAATGGCGAGCCTTGGGGGAGGCCTATGTTCAGCAGTGGACGTCTTTCGGCTGAAATGATGATGATGATGATGATGATGACCAGAGAGAAGTAAATTATATATACTGCCAATATATATATACGTTGTGGCGTATCTTTAATATAATGAGCCTACTGTAGCTAGTGTCACTATAAAGAGGTCGCTGTATTAATCATTTCGTACGACACATAGACCTCTGCTTAAAACATTTGCGCCATCTATTAAGAGATTTCTTGTTGTATTCATAGATGGCTATTGTGTTAAGCAGAGGTCTAAGTATCAAATGAAATTAATGGTACAGGGACCTCTCCATAGTGAAACTAGTTACAGCAGGCTCATTATTTTAAAGGCACTGCACAACGTATAGATATTAGCAGTCTATGTAATTTACTTGTTTCTATCTAATATTTATTTATATATGACTATCGTATTAGGCTAAGAACCTGTAAAGATAGGTGTTAGTGTGGGATAATAAATAAATAAATTAAAAATATATATTGACGACCGGTTTAGCCTAGTGGGTAGTGTACCTGCCTGTGAAGCTGACGGTCCTGTGTTCGAATCCCGGTCAGGGCAAATATTTGTGTGATGAGCATGAATATTTGTTTCTGAGTCTTGGATGTTTTCTATGTATTTAAGTATTTATATCTATTAAATATATCGCCGTCTAGTACCCATTACACAAGCCATCTTGAGCTTACTGTGGGGCTAGTTCGATTTGTGTAAGATTGTCCTCTAATATTTATTTATTTATTTTATTTATATTTCAAAAATAGTTAAAACCGGTTTCGAGCCCTGGATATTTGAGCGAGCGTAGGCAACTGTTGAAAATGCCGACTAGTCATTTTATCGTGAATTTGAGTGGGACGTTTCCAAATGTTATATTATTGGAAATCCGAATGAAGCTACAACTTGTACAGATGTTCGTGACATTTTGAGTGGTACGCCTATGAGCGCTTACCGAAATATTTCCGAGTTGGCTGCGAAGTACGAATCGAAATCTACATAAATATGTTTAATTGTGGTTACAACTTTTTTATACAACGACAGTGGCAAACAAGCTAACGGCCTGCCTGGTGGCAAGCATAGCCCGTAGCCTAAGGATATTTGGGATTCGAGTAGACACGCGAGACACTCAGCTAGGCTAGGTGTGAACAAAGATTATGGAGTACAAGTATAGATTGCTCTCTCCATACATTGCTACATGTATCGCTTAAAACTTATTATCGTCGCTGGTACCTCGTAGGTCATCTTAGTATTACAGATGGCGTTGTTTTCAATATAAGCTCATACGACCTTGAGCTAACGATGAAACATGTAGTACTCTAAGAATAGATACAAAATTTCGGCGCGCCTGCCCGTTTTGTTTTGGTCGAGTGGTTCTGGTATTTGATTTAAAAGTTTGAGTTCTCGGGTTCAAGCCCTGTCTCTTGACTTGTTTTTTTTTATTTTTTACTATACATAGGCGTGCTTCTTTTTTTACTTTTAGGTACCTTTATCAATTATCAGTTAACATCTTTAAAAAAGGAAGTAGTTTTTATTTATTTCTCAGGTTGACTGCTTCAAAAAGTAACTTTGGCTCGAAAGTCTCATGTAATTATTTTCATACATTAATTAAATATTGATGACAGATTCTTTGACCTAATGCTTTTGTTTTAGGCTATACCTGTAATGAATCTACTTTCGTGCCTTATAACCGCATCCTGACGTCAGAGCGGAGCGAACGATATCTCGTTCTACACGGAGAGAAAAATTTACTAGAAACAAGTAAAAAATATTAATAATTAGTAAAATTTTAGTGAATCCCAGGACAAGGAGATTATACTAATGGTTATAAACCAGTTTTACTAATAGTATTTACTAATACCAAAAAAATTGTCCTATTTGGGAATACAATACTGTTTACTAAAAACAAGTAACTTTTATTTTAATCCAAATAATGTAACATACTTGCTTTTAAAAAAATCTTGTTGGAAAAACAATACTGTTTACTAAAAACAAGTAAACTTTTACTTGAATTCAAATATGTAACATACTTGCTTTTAAAACTGTCTTTTTGGAACAACAATACTGTTTACTAAAAACAAGTAAACTTTTATTTGAATCCAATAATGTAACATACTTGCTTTTAAAACTGTCTTTTTGGAACAACAATACTGTTTACTAAAAACAAGTAAACTTTTATTTAATTTCAAGTAACCATAATAGCAATGTACAGATGCGTCCGTACCTGGGGCGCTACCGCGAACAGCAAACGAAGTTTTCCCTCTCTGTCGCACTTGCAACTTTGCACATAAGTGAGACAGAGAGAGAAAACTGCGTTTGTGGTTCGTGGTAGCCCCTCTGAGCCTGATCCATACGCTATCGAAACACACTACACATATTTAGATCTTGTAAGAAACGATCACTTCTTAAGTGATCTAAATTTGCGTGGCACGCTCCAATCGCACTTGGACTGCTTGGATCAGGTACAGGTGCATCTGTAAATTGCAATGATGGTTACATACATGTCACTGTCCCAATTTTACAGGTTTCTGTTAACGTTATTTTTAACGTTAACGTTAAAATTAGACTTAGTGTGATACATTATGTCAAATTTAAATTTGTTAAAAGTGAAACCTAGAACTGTAATATTGAGCTAGTGAAGTGATACTTGCTTTCTTCAGTATGCACATTTGCGGGGTACAAGGAGTTAATTCTTTATATTTTTACAGTTACTCTTCAAATAATAGGAAATGATAAATTAAATCTAAGTAAGGACTGTACGAATGTAACAAGACGTTAATGAAAGAACTAGTAGCTGTAAAAACAAAACAGGTTTACACATTTTAAATAAAATATCAAGTATTTAGTAATTAAGTATCTTTATTTAAAGTTGAATGAAATCAAACATTGGCAAATTGAAACAAATACAAAACTTAGCAAAACATACAGAATCATCATTTATGAATGAATGAAATCGTTTATTCACAATGAACATATGGTAACATAAGATATTAGATTACAAAAATTGTTGAATTCCCATGATATATTCAGTCTAGGTAGACGTGTGAAAACAGTTGTCAGTGATTGGATCACTCAGTCATTATTATAATAATTCGATTTACAGGATTAAATTAATTTAACATCAATATTCTAAACTATTGTTACATTTACACAAAGTCACAGTCAAGAGGCCACCGTGTGGTCACATAAGTAGACACATCAGGCATGACATTAATATGATTTGGTACCACATAAGTAGACAAATCCTGACAGTCAGGATGGCGGGTGTACCTGGGAAAATTATGATCATCAACCAATGTTAATATCTCAATTTTTTGTACCTTTCAAAGCTTTCTAAGTATTGGGAGAAACCCCACGACTTTAACAAGTCCGACGTTAATAAGTCCATGCCCCACCACAGCACCATGCAAGTTTTTTTTATTTTGGCACAATCACAAAATTCACAAGTTGATATATTATCACAGACTATTTAGGATATTATTCAATTGTTTCGCCGCAGAGGTTACAAGCAAAATGGACGAGTCAACGATGGATACGGGGCACGCGAGCAGGGGAGGGGCGGCCGGTGCGATTACGAATCTTGTTATTAGTACACTTTACTAATATCTATAAAGCTATTTTATTATTTACGGAAATAAGTATAAAACTCATAAGAATAAGAAAGGGATTTGTTATTACAAGATTACCAATGATAGAAATCAGAATTGATTTTTAATTATTAGTATTCATTTGTAATCACCGACATTAGTATATCCCATTTGTATTATCTAGTAATCTTTACATACTGGTGTTAGTACACCATTTATAAACCCAAGGAGAGTTTTATAGAATTTAAAGAACTCTAGTTATTCCTAGTAAAGAATATTAATTTCAGGATGAAGTAAAACCGTTTTGTATTTCCTATACTATGAAATTAATAAAATTTCCTTGAAATTATATTATTTACTAATGCCTAGAAAAAAAATGTAAAAATTAATAGAATTTGATATTCCCTTCTTTTAGATATCAGGTTATTAATACGAACAAAAATTTTTCTCTCAGTGTATCTTATAGCGTCGTATCGCTCTGCGGTCCGTAGCGGACTGCTGGAACGGCAGGATGCTACTTATAAATTTGGTTAGCAATATAATCAAATAGATTTATGATGACGTTTGCATGCTTTATCAGAGCCTGTACTCCGAACTACGTATCGTGCCGTATGTCCTTCACTACTATAAGAGTGAAATGGACGGCACGATACGAAGTTCGGAGTAGCCCCTCAGGGGCGGCCCACTCCGTTATTGCGTCGCGCCGCTAGCAAGGACCGATACCGGTATTTTTATTAAACCCTGAATTAGCCCAATATTTTAGATTATTTTTTGCTCTATACGTAGGGCTGAATCATGTATTTAGGTAACAACGTTGTATTATTAGATTGTCCCATTAAAAACGAAATTATGAACCGGTGACCGTAATAATACCGGTATTTTCTATGGAGAAAATACCGGTATCCGATCCCTGGCCGCTAGGGGCCGTTCAAGTATTACGTAAGCACTGCAGGTGGATAGGGGGATACTTTGCTTATTTTTGATGACATGGGGGGTGGGGGTCCAGATAGTGATTACGTCAGCAAAAGCTATTTATTTTTTACTCAAATGGCAACCCACACATTGTCTATACTTGAGAACGAAACGCATTTTCGGGGATTCTCACAAATAATATATAATTGTTTAAATAAACTAATATAGTGTGCGGTAAAGTCTTCTGTCCTAAATCTTTTTTCTTATTTCTAGAATTAAAACTGCTGGTCATGTCTCAAAGAACAAATAGTAGGTACCAATGTTTACGTATAAGCATGGGAGGGGGGTAGAGCTTTCCTTACTTTTGCTGACAAGGGGGGTCGGAGAGAAAATCATTGTAAAATATCTGCTTACGTAATACTTGAACGGCCCCTACAAGTAGGTACATGATTGTGGCCATTGTGCCCGGCACCCGGTGGGTGCAATTGAAATGAAATTGATGTAGCGAGTAGAAGTGCGTGTACGATAGAAAGAGATGGCTATGTTTAGGCACGTTTGGCATACCTAAACGGGGGTTCTTCTGTACTTAGTACTAGTTGGTACTATTAATTATTCTGTGGCTTTATGCAAGACCTAATCGTCTTATTTTTTTTAAATTTCCGTAAGCTTAGGTACCTACTTTATTCTTAAAAATTAACACACCTCTGTTAACTAAAATCGCCTAGTCCCTTTCTCACAAACAAATACCTATGTCATAGTGATTGATAAAGAAAAACGATTATTCCGGGCCAGAAGTGCTACCGCGAACGGCATTCGAAATTTCCCCTCTCTGTCGCACTTGCAAGTTTGCACATAAGTAAGATAGAGAGGGAAAACTTCGTTTGCTGTTCGCGGTAGCGCCCCAGGTAAGGCGTTTAGGCATCGGAAATACGATATAATTTATAGATAGATACGCGTACGCATACGTACCTAAAGCCGTATCTCGATAGGTACCTACCTAGCGCGCGCGCCGAGCATTGTTCGACCGCTGCAAATCTCTAGGTATTTTGGCTCGCGAGCCATTTTTGTCACCACCTTTTCTATTTCGTCAGAGGTACTCGTAGGTACGTCCATGAATAGGTTTTAAAAACTCTTATATACCTAACGCTTACAATAAAGAAATTTTTGAGGTTCACATGGGTAGCGACTAGCTGCGCGGGGCAGTAGATGCGCGCGGAGACGTCACATAGCATGGTCGGCTTTTCATCAATATACATATACATACATACATAGCAAGTTAAATAAGGCATGTAAACGAAATCCAATCCAAAGGTCCGTTGTCAAGCGTAGTAGGTCGTCGGGTGTGGCAATCATCAAAAATCCAGGGGCGAGCATAAGCAGAC
Source organism: Epiblema foenella (assembly GCA_963556455.1). Classification (NCBI taxonomy): domain Eukaryota; kingdom Metazoa; phylum Arthropoda; class Insecta; order Lepidoptera; family Tortricidae; genus Epiblema; species Epiblema foenella. The sequence continues at coordinate 21,946,697 of OY747104.1, forward strand.
AGGTAAGCAGAAAATCGGAGTCCATTAAACGTATGCCAAATTCGAAAAAAATACCACTGATCAAATAACGTAACAAACAAAGGGAGCGTGCGCGCATGTACGAGTATAAAAACAAGACAAATTTGCGCCATCTAGCGGAATACAATACAGATACTTGGCCATGTAGGTCACAAAAACTCACGATCAGTTGAAGCATGTCGACTATTAAAATTGGCTATTTTACATTTTATTATTTTTATGTTATATTGTGACATAGTGTGTCATAATAATATTTTATTATTTATAATGTCTAAATATGTCGATTTAGGAAGTTAAAATCCAACTTTTTGACGATATCAATAAAACTTTATTCATTATGTGCCTAGTAGTGTCATCTGGTTGTGATTTTTGAACTGTCAGGAGACTTCCAAAGAGATAGCAATCTATACTTGTACTCCATAATCTTTGGTGTGAACCAGCGACAAAACTCCCAGTAGCTCGATTCCACTCACATCTTAAATTCGGTTGAAACCGCTCAGCCAATCTCACTGGAGCGCACATTCTCAGAGTATTCCAGTGTTCCGAGCCACGTGGTCGTGTCGGAGGTTTTTTGTCTGGATTTTCCCCAGGTTACTCTCCAATCGCGCACTCTTATCGATTTATTGGGCCCCGCCTATAAAGCCACAGTCAGGTTAAAAAAAAAGCGCGAGACACTGTACTATTGGACAATTAAATATTGTTTTTAGTAACCAATTGAGTTAATATAATCCCGTACAATTACGTTCATTCACTTTTTTTATTCTTTATTTAAAGAGTTTGGTCACAATGACGATGTCACTCTATAGTACAACTTACTAACTATTACAGATCAAGTTATTAACACTATGTACCCTAACAGCCGGCAGTCATTTCCTTCTGCGTATGCCCGTAAGAGCCAGGCCATACAGAGCCTTGGCTTCCCTCGAATGAGGGAAAGCCAAAACCCTGTTACAGACATCCAGCTGCTTAAGGTCGATGCCTTGAGACAAGAGTTTGTCTCCATTCACCTTTTTGAGGTTTCCAAACGGATCTGTCACTAGATCTTTGGTCTAGAGCACAGGTCTAGAGAGCAGTGTTGCCAGGGCCCTTTGGACGAAAATTACGTTTCGTTTCTTGAAAAGTTACATTTTTTATATTTTTCGTAATTTCTTATCAAAATGTTTGATTTTAAGAAATGAGTAGCCATATACAGCTACAATTCGACGAGTTCGGCTGCAGAATTACGCCAGGCTGATGGGCGGTATCTTAAATGTCATAGATAGTTGCAACAGACGGGCAGACAGAGTCTTACCATGTAGGTTTCTTTGTCACCTTTTCTGTATGGAAGCCTATAAATTGTCTCGCTTGGTCCCGGTTAGATACAATTGACCTTTCTTTTTAAATAGTTTCATTATACTCAAAAGTTACGAAAATTTTTTTACAACAGAAGTTACTTACATGTTACGCAAGCCGGTCAAAAGTTACGAAAAATGTAAGAAATGTAACCATCTGGCAACACTGCTAGAGAGCGGACTATCGCACCCCCTAAAATTCGCCAAGTGCAATTTTTTTTATCGTTTGTGGTCACTGTCAAAGTCGCCAAGTAATATAAAATGTATATTGAAACATACCTTTGATGTCGACCAAAATGTGTATTTAACGTGCTAGAACACACTAGGAGTAAATATGATTTTCCAATAAATTATTCAACTCCCATCAAGTAAGCTCGTTATTCCTGTTCCTCGTTTTAAGCGCTTATTTTATCGCTTTCAACATCAAACGCATTTCAATATATTTCGCTCACTTACACACGCATCAAGCTAACGTGTCAGAACGAGCACGCAATATTAAATGTAATTTGGCTATGAAAGATGATCCTAATGGAAGAGGTAGAAATTTTTGATACAAGTTAATCTGCGGCTTATTGCTGATCAAAACGCTTACCGACTCGCCTCATGACCAGTAAGTCTGACCTCCTATTACGTGGATTTGTAATGAAAGCCAGGGGTCTAGCAGTATTGGATGGAAGCTAACGTAGGGTGGGAGACTGGTTGTTAGTGCAGCAGATTACTCGTTGTATTATACCGGAATATGGGAGGTGGCTACGTGACACAGAGAATGTTTGAGACACGGGAGATTTAAAATTGAAAGGTTAATCCCTAATTAACCTTTACAAACACGCCTTTTACGCTTTCTGATTTTTAATGAATTTATGATTACGTTAGCTGGCAATGTCTATATTTCTACTTAGATAATACGGATGATGACTCAAAATATATTAGTATCAAGTATGTAGTGTTGTGTTCCTGGAGGTGAGCAAGGTTGCCAGAGCTCCCGAGGATGCACTGTGTTGAGAGCGAGGGACCTAAATGTGTTCCTCCTGCTATCAACACAGTGCATCCTCAAATCTTATAAAGGGCCGGCAACGCGTACGGGACATTAGGTGGTCCGTAAGCTTGTTTGCCACCGGCGTTGTATAAAAAAAAGTATCCAAATTATTATCCAAAAAATGAAGACATAACTATGCCAAATGGTGAAGATCCAATTAAAATATCTCAAGAAATAACGAACCTACAACCGTTAGAATGATTTCATAATTAGAGAGAGAAAGCACTACAAATCAGTGAAGTCACTGACCTAAAGCGCCATAGTAAATGACGACCGTTCAATACAGAGGTGCGTTTTGCGAAAAAGGGACAAAACATGCCCCCGCTTAAAACTTTGAAGAGTTATAGGTAATTATACAATTATTTATTCTTTTGAGTTACTTTTTTCGCCATTTGGTTGAGAATTTGATCCCTTTTCGAGAAAATTTGAAGTTATTGATATTTTTATCTACACCCATATCTCTTTTTATATCTTTTTTTATGTGCTCAAAAAGTGTAGGTAAGGACCAACTTTACAATATCGCGCCGGTCCGGGGCGGAGATGGCTATAACAGCATCAAAAACGGTATCGTTATGGCCATCTCCGCCCATTACAGATACAGGCTCGTGCTCAAAAAGACTTCAACGAGCTCACGAACTCGAACTCCTGCACTTTCAACGCAATGGTGCCTCAACACATGAAAGAGGATTTAATGTATGGATGTAGATAAAGTAGTGTATACAACTGTACATAATTAGACCTTAAAACAATCGTGTGATACTATTATGAAACTCGCTGACGCTCGTTTCATAAAACCACACTCGTGTTTTAAGACCTCTCATTATGTATCAGTTGCATAAACTACTATTATTTGGTGTCAATATTCCTTTTGTCTTTTCTGAATAATTGTTTGGTTGGTTGGTCGGTTGAAATCGAATGAAAGAAACGAAGACCCCCGCTTCTGGTTCGACAAAAATGCTGTACTTGTAAAATGTATGTACTTTTTTCTCCTCTACAGGTAGCATTTCTAAACTGATTCTCGTCGAATTTTGTAAGCAGGTTTGAAAATTATAAGACTTTTTGTCTAGGGGTCATTCTAATTTTTCATGACCAGTTTTCTATTACAAAAAAAAATTATGATATCGAAATAGTACCTAAACCTAATAAAAGGAATTTATAGATAAAAATACTTAAGTATTAACATATTGCTGTAAAAGGTGGGTAACACGTGGTAAAAACTATTTTTTCATAAAAATGGTGAGATATCCAAGGACCACTGAGTTGCTCTATTTATGGATATTAGCTGTGGTTCGTTAATAACTAAAACTATGGGAAGTGATACCGTAATTAAACCCCTTTCTAGATAATAATAAAAAAATATGAAGTGTGGGCCAACTATTCCAAAATCTGCATTAAAAAAAAAATGTCTGCAAAATATGTACAAAAGTAGAATGGCCCCTAGACACTTTTTGGTTTTTTTTTAAAAGGAAGGTAAAACGAATGGTAAAAGTAATAATTACCAAGAAGGGCTGGATCTTTATTCCACTTTCTATTACGCAGAAGGGCTGACGAATTGAATTTCCAGAGGAGCTACTTCAAACTTCCAAATCCGAACTTCGTATCGTGCCGTCCCTCTCACTCATATAGTGAATAACACGAGAGCGAAAGGAACGGGACGATACGAAATTCGGATTCCGAAGTTCCGAGTAGGCCCACAGTCCTTTGTTTTGATGTAACAAGAGACAAATGTGAAATAAAAACACATTTCGCAAATGTAATAACATCTTTACGGTTTTCTAATAAAATATATTTATACGTTAGAATTACGATTTGAAACGGGATATTTACCATGTATATTTGTATTTTTGAGTTCCCGATATTCCGGCACTGTTGCAAGCGCCATTATCAAGGATTAACTGACGTGCTGCGAGTTTTAGTTGTGGTCTACCCACACACCATAGCGATCTACCCTCTTCCTGGTTCGCTTTTTTCGCACAGTGACACCGTCACTACTACCGTCCGCCTTGTCACTTGAAACTCGATTACGGTCACGACACACCACACTCACAGTATCAATACGCGAGTTTTTTACAATATAAAATATACATGGTAAATATCCCGTTTCAAATCGTAATTCTAATGTAAATGACCATGTAAGCTTGAAATCTTATATTATATTTATACGACGGGAAATAATGTTTTAAAAGTGGAAAATTGTGCCAAGATGTCGCTGTCGACGGATATGTCTGTGATGATATCATAATCATCATTATTTGTATGGGATACACTGATTTTGGGGCGTGACGTCACGCCTGGCGTACGAGGGACGACGGTTGTATGGAGAAAAGGGCAATTTGCCGTTTTTGTCGTGAAATATTGTGTTTATGTACATAGTTGTCGTACAATTTCTTTTTTATTGACACATGAGAATTCGATTAGTAACTTTCAATTTACATTTGGCCATAAACATAAAAACAACGTTTTTACTTTCTACTGTCCCATATTTTTTATGATTTTGATTAAGGGGATGCCGCGATCAAAAGAGACACGCTTATGTCTTTCGCGCACGACAAAACGGGATGCAACACTCTTCGGGAATGGCATTTTTAGACAAATCTTGATAAATATCGTGTGCAGTTTTATTAAATTTCTTCTTGACAGAGTTTAAATGAGATAAAATACCATGGTTTTAATTTAATTACATGTGTCGTTTAATAATGCGTTGCTTTAGTAGGCTGAGTAAATAAAGGAAAATGACGACTCAACTTTGCATTTTTTTTCTGTCGAGAAATTTTTAAGTACTTAATCATGTTTCGGCTATAGTCAGCTATATGGTCAAGAATCATATATCTAAAAATCAATCCTTATTGTTTCCTCGTCTAGGCAGAACAGCGTTTCAAAAAACGCGATATTTCTCGTTGCACGGCCTTAATTTGTCTAATTTACTATTTATTGTGTTTTTTTTTTCTATCCATATAGCCACACTGTTATAAATTGTAACTTGAGTTATCAATTATCATCCATATTCTTCAGTATGTGTCGAATCAGGTTTCAAGTTCTGTACATGATTAAGTTTGTAGATGTGTGCGTAAACTGGCGTTTCCTTATAGGGCATTGTTAAAACCACCATTACTGGGCCATTCTACTTTTACATGTAAGTACATAATTTTCAGACACTTTTTTTAAATGCATATTTTGTAATAGTTCAAGTTCAAGTTCATTTATTTGGCCAAGTAACAAAGTACATTACATTTAGCAAGTCATATTACATGCAATATCTATTGAATACCATTATATCATAACATTAATAACATAAAACTACCTTAGCATAGTAAGAACGTAAATAGGTCCTATAGTATACAATTATTTGATTAATGAGAGGAAATCATTTTGTTTCGTTTTTTCTGTAAATTCATCAATTGAGTAAAATGGGTTACATTGGAAGAATCTTTTTAGTTTGCTTTTAAATTCTAAATATGTTAAATTTAAATAAATTTAATTTAATTTAATTTAATTTCATTTCATTTCATTTCATTTCTGATGTGGGACGGTAGTAGGTTGTACAATGTAATTTTTAAGGAGATGCCCTGCTTAAATGCTTTGACAAGATTTCTTTCAGGGATGCATAGTTTATCCTTATTGCGTGTATTGTAATTATGAATGTCTTTTATTGCTTTAAAATTATTTTTACTAGTATGGATTTCTAATAAACTGTTAAATATGAATAACGATACAACCGTCATAATCTGACCTTTAATAAAGTATTCTCTTGCTGAAGTGCCTTTACGTCGACTGTATATGGTTCTAATAACATCTTTTTGCGATCTAAGTACTCTTTTTATGCCAACAGCATTGCCCCAAGTAGTCAATGCATAATTTAGATGAGCATGAACAAATGCGTAATAAGCCATAATAAGAGTTTTCTTGGCACTCACCTCATATTTTTATGTTGTTATGTAGAAAGAGGTTTAATTGTAGTATCACTTCCGATAGTACTGGTAATTAACGAGCCACAGCTAATATCCATAAATCGAGTAACTCAGTGGTCCTTGGATCTCTCACCATATGTATGAAAAAATGGTTATTACCACTGTGTTACGCACCTTATACAGCAATATGTTAATATTTAAGTATTTTTACTTATAAATTCCCTTTATTAGGTTCAGGTACTATTTCGAAATTTTTGTACACTAATTCAACACATATCATAGATTTTTTTTTGTAAATGTAAAAATAGAAAACTGGTCATGAAAAGTAGAATGACTCTGCTAACATTTCCACTCCACTGCTATTCACCGACATTTTCTATCATTCACTTGTCCTTAATAAATTATATATGTATGTATGTTTTATATATCTTGTCTTTTTTATACCTCGTTGTACAGGTTGCTGAATTTGTCTACCTCCGTTCATTTCTTCTCTCATTTGCTCAAAGGTTAACTGGAAGAGATCCCTTAAAGGGATAAGTTCGCCTTTGTACATACCATTTCTTTTTGTATTTGTAATTTTTGTTATTGTGTACAATAAAGAGTTTACTACTACATTCACCATTCACATACCATTCCTGCCTGGCTGGATCATTTTATATAAAATTAAATATGAATTAATGACGTAATAAGCTAATAACATATTCAACGGAAAACCGAATGTAATTTCCTGTGAAACTAATGACTGGCAACCGACGAGTATTATTCAGGACCGCAAATTATACTTTCGTGTATTACGGATGACGGGTACAAAAGGTTGGTCCGGGTCACAGTATATAGCCTCATCAATGCATTATCATCATAAAAGCGATATCCCAGTACACACATTCTCAAGGATACCCGAGGTTGGCTACTAATCCTGTGTGCAATAGTCCTGTATGAGATCATTAGGGAGGTCATCCATAAAGTACGTCACACTACTAATTTAGTGATTTTTGACCCTTCCTTATCGGTTACAATAATATGATGTCACGAAACCTTGAGACACCTCCCACCTCTTGTCATTCAATGTGAAACTTCTTCGACCTCCTCCCCCCCCTTAACGTGTGATGAACTTTATGGATGGCCCCTTACGAAGAGAAAATGTCAAGAAGTTTGAACACAGACAAGACACAAAGCCTGTTCCAAACCACACGCGTGGTCGTGCCGGAGGTTTTCCCATGGATTTTCCCCAGGCTACTCTCCAACCGCGCACTCCTATCGCTTTATTGGACCCGGCCTATAAAGCCACAGTCAGGTTCAAAAAAAAAACAAAGCCTGAATAAATTCGTATACTTGCCTTATGTGTTATGTGCTTGAAATGGCATTTTTAGTGGCCAAATTGGGGCCGGCTCATAAAAGCGAGTAACTCTTTATGACAGTAAAGTATCGATTTACAGCTCTCATGTACGTAATATGTATTGGTATCGCATTGCATCTGCCTCGTTAACAGTTGCAGTAAACGAAGATCGTGTCTGAGCGGTGACCTGTGCCTTTACCATGAGTTTGCATGACCGTACTCGCTAGCGACTGCGTAAACGATTTAGTATGCCGATTCTTAGTTCTATTGCGTAATCGCCAGAGGCGCTGTACTTTTACCCATACGATTTTTTACGCAGTCGCTAGCGAGTACGGCTATGTAAACTCATGGTAAAGGCACTGTGCCTTTACCATGAGTTTGCATGACCGTACTCGCTAGCGACTGCGTAAACGATTTAGTATGCCGATTCTTAGTTCTATTGCGTAACCGCCAGAGGCGCTGTACGATCGACAAAATTGAATCATGACCCACCATAAGGTCATTTTGCTTATTCAACTAAATACGGTTGAAATTCGCCTGAACATAGAATGACATAGATTTCTATGGTAACGAACTTGTTATAATTTTATTAGACACTGACATTTAATAACTAATGTCTTTAAACTCTCAGCTATATTCGTTGATCACAAAAGAGAAATGCTATTACTGTCTCTGTTCTTCACAGTAATTCCATAGCCTTCTTCACTGAGCAATATAATCCGAACTCTTTGCAAATGGCAAATGTGAATGGTGGAAATGTCATTGACCACTTGACATCTGACAAGCAATTGATTTTTGAAATTGAAATATATATTTTTTGTGATGAAAAGATTTAGGTTTAACATTATAAATGACAGCAACAGATTCAAAACATAACTGTTTTATTTAAAATATATCTATTGCAGTGACAACAAAGGTTAAAATTGCATAGATCTTCGACCCGTATTGACGCAATTTGTTAATATCTAAAACGACCTAAGTGATACATAGTGCACGACATGAAAAACCTATGGTTTTTACAGTTCCAAGCCATTTGTAGGCCAAGTGGGTCATGAATCAGTTGGTTCGACTGTACTTTTGTCCATACAAATTTTTACGCACTCGCTAGCGAGTACGGTCATGTAAACTCATGGTAAAGGCGCTGTGTCAACCCAAGCCATGAGTCACTAATGCCATGAGGCCGCCAAATAGGGGATTATAGATTAGTTATAGATCTAAAGATACCAGGCCGACAATCCCTGTTCGCGGAAAGTTTTTGTACTTATAAAAGCAAATTTTCGTACTTAGAAAAGCAAGTTTTGTCGTGTGTTTTGTTGTGTTTATTTTGCTAGATAACTTACGCTAAGGATCGAACCTGTGATATTTAATATAAAACCGCATTATATCTGAATTATTTCTTATTATTTTCAAACAAACATATTTTTAATCTAACTGCGTAGCAGAACATTCTAGTCGAGTCAGTGAGTCACCAGTATTTCAACAGATAGTGTCGAATCAGCAAACCTATTAGTCTTTACAGTCCACTATAGAATCAGTATTGACTCGTGTTAAAAGCGAGATTAGCCCGAGTCAACCTTAGTGCTATCGAAGGGGATCCTCGAGCGTGGGCCGGGTCGCCTACAACATCTTTACATACATAGACTGCAGAACTTTGTTCGCTTCACTCGTTCGTTAATAAATCGACTGTTTTAGCACGTCCAATGGTATTTCTAAGTAGGTTACGGGCCGCGGGTAACCTTTAAAGGGTTCGATAGATACAGTTGGCAGCAATATATATACATTTTTTCACCTTAATCCATTGAAATAAGGTCCATAAATGTATACATATTTATGCCCTCGACTGTACACGGGCAGTGGCGCGTAGCCCGTAACCTACTTGGAAATAAACCCATTGTGATGGGTGCCCGACCATTGATAAGAGTAGTTTAACCTTTATGGCAACGGACATAATATCTACCTAGATGTGAGCAATAACGTACTAACATTATAAATGCCTGTTTACCTTATAATTGGGTGGATCAACTATTTTTTGTTGCTCGTTACCATGGTTACGTCTCCTGAGTCACTCTTTAAAACCGTGATTTTATATGGTTTAAATCTACGAAACATGAGTTTTAGCGATGAACATATAGTAGTTTATGCAACTGATACATAATGAGAGGTCTTTACAATAGGCAAACTGATACATAAGGCCTAATTATGTACAGTTGCATACACTACTTTATCTACATCCGTATATTAAATCCTCTTTGAGGAGCCATTGCGTTGCAAGTGTAGTGAGGTCGAGCGTGAGCCCGTTGAAGTCTTTTGAGCACGAGCCTGTATTGTTATGAGCGGAGAAGGCCATAACGATACCGTTTTTGATGCTGTTATGGCCATCTCCGCTCCGGACCGATATTGTAAAGTTGGTCCTTACCTACACTTTTTGAGCACATAAAAGAGGATTTACTAATATCCATTTGGACATGGGTCATCTCTTGAGCGTGCTTGATGTCCATAGTATAAACATTTTTCTAAGAAACTCGACTACTAATTATGTAGGCTGGGAGTCGGAGGATCGAGAGAAACCAAGAATTGCGAACTTAATTCCTTTAATGACGGAATTACAAGGAATAAAATAAATGAATTAAAATTAATTAAAACTAAGAGGTGTGCCTAATGGTCGATGTGAGTACCAAGAGTGACCAATCATTCCGTATTTCGGGCAACGGGGTGGCGATGTTGCAATATGCTGAGTCGGTGTCACCTGGGTGGCTGCTTGGGCGGTCGCTGGTTATGCAAGGATATAACATACTGTTGTCTCCTCGGTGACGGGACAGAATAACAACAAGAAAAAGTTGATTGACCCATTTCTTAACGCGAAAACGCTAGACTGGCGGGATATCAGTTTTCTTATGTTGTCAAAAGTAAATCCCCCTTATTCATAAACTAAACATTCATCAAACCTTTAGCTAAAACTCCGTTAATATTAGTTTGGCTTTATCTGTCACTTTGACATTTGTGTTTGTGGGAAGGGACAAAACACATTAGTTAGAGAGGTTTGTAAATTTTATTTTGTAATTTATATCAATCAAATAAATGAAGGATTGGTAGTTTTTGATGGCTGTGTATGGTGCTGGCTGCTTGGTGATGAATAAGGAACGTTCAAATGGAGTTTCAATGAGGGCTATCGCGTATGAATTCGCCGCTAGAGGCGCTAGTGTAGCGTGGGATCTCCGAAATGTCAAATGTCACTCTTTGTGGTTGCGCTAAGCGGGTTAATATCTAATTGGAACAATATAGTAACTATTTTGCAGAACCTGAGCTTGATTATGGCAAATATAAGTTAAGGGGTCAATGACTGTCAGGGCTTTGAGACAGTTTTGTCTTTCGGAAACTTATTTCCTCCTTTTTTCCGAACAAAACGGGACCGCGCTACAATGAGGCATGTTCGATATTTTTACGGTACGGTTTTAAGGTATTGAATATGATTTAAATATAAACTTCGTTCTCATGTCCATAATAATCAATAACAATTTTTGACAGCTGGACCTTACTCGACAGTGGCGCTAACTGGTGAGTACAAAAACGATAGCCCCCATTGTTTTGGAATGGTGAATAAGTTGACGTGTGATTCAGTATGAAAGTCGATCTGAAAGAAGTAAACACGTACTATGTAAATAAAAAAGAGTTTTCATTAGTGAATTCTATTATTTTCAACGTAGACCCTTTCCAGGGCCTACGTAAATGAAACTGAATTTGATTCTGTATATAGGCTGCTCATCTCTGGAGTTAGGGATGTCAAAAAATAATCGATTATTAAAAATCGATTGAAAACTTATCAAAGAATATTGTAAGCTACCACCTTGGACTATGTGAATATTAGACGTCTACAAAGTCCTAGTTAAGACCCTGGCATTATGAGGACATTTCTAGCAATGAAGCTAATTATTGAAGTCATGCCGCTTAGGTATCCCGGATTTCAAAATATCTGGATTTGCTCAGGTATTATCACGATACTGGAATACACGTCAATATTCTTGTGATACTGATCACGATATGAGTGTATCGAATGATAAAAATCATCCCGTAGGAAAAATAAATAAAAAATAGATGATTGAAAAAAAAACGATTATTATACTTCTATAAAAATCGACTTTTTTTTTAATCCGTTTTCATTTGGAGCAAAATAATCGATTATTTAATAATCGATTTTTCGAGATGGAAGTGACATCCCTATCTGGAGTCAAAATCGAATATTCTCGCTTGCAGTAACTTTTTAACTTTTAACTGGGTGTACTGAATTGTACTGCGGGAAGGCACGGTGTGACTGCGCGAAAAGTTATAATTGGTCGATAACTTTGAGTTGGTTTTAGGAAAGTTAGAATACCTAACTGAGGTAACACAACAAATGAGACGTTGAAAGATGATGAAAAACGAAAGAGACATATTACAGAGTTTCACTAAAGAAGACAATGATGGATTCGAGGATAATATTTCGGGTTTGTTTGAAATGAGAAATATACAGAATGTTCTTCACATGGATCGTCAATATTTTTGAGGTGTTCAGATTCAAATTCAGATTCAGATCATTTATTCATAAATGTACATATCATTTTTACATTATAATTACAATAATATAAGGCCATTAATGTGCCTAGCTATGTTCTATTTTCTATTTAGAGGTTCACATTATTTGTTATACTTGTTGTGTTAGGGTCAATGGGTTGTTGTTTTTTAAAAATTCTTTGACACTAAAACATGCCAAGTCAATGAGCAGCGCTTTAAGTTTTTTGGAAAACACAGCGTCACTTTTTGAATTTGTAATGTGTAATGGCACACAGTTGTATATGTTGGGTCCGACAACGCTGAGTGCCGCGCGAGCCTTCGCCAGCCGCCGGCGCTTACTTTTTGACTTACAAAATTAAGAAGCGCAAGATATTGAAATGTGTTGTTGTGTTTGTTGTTGTACGTGTAGGTTGTCTGGAATAGATCGCTTTTTAGCGATAAGACCGCCTGTTGTCTACCATCAACATGTTTAATTCTTAATCTTGTTTTCAATGTATTTTCTGGTGACCGTAGGGCTGGCTCGTTCCTCGCACAGCGAATCGGCATTGCCATTCAGCGAGGCAACGCGGCCAGCCTTATGGGAACTCTGCCCAGTGGCAGCGACTTGGGCGACCCATGCCTTACAGTTTAGGCCTTTAGTTTAGGTTAGGTTAAGGTAGTAAGTAAGATCTTGTTTTGTTTTTGTTCTATATTTTAATTATTGCTTAATAAAAAGTTCTGAAAGTCACTAGATTATGAGATTTTCTGGTGAACAATAAAGAATATTTGTATTTTATTGTATGTAAGGAAATACTACTGTATCGTCCTTAAAAAAACATGTATCTTCGGCATTAGGCTACCTTTCTGGCGCCTTTTAATAACGTGTCATATTCTTACTGGCGCAATTTAAAAACATCTTTTTTACCATCGGCAAATAGGTTCCTTCTGCTTGAAGGCAAAGTATTAATTTTACTCAAAAGTTAAAAACTGTCAAACAAGTGCCTTTACCATGAGTTTACATGACCGTACTCGCTAGCGACTGCGTAAAAAATTGTATAAGCAAAAGTACAGCGCCTCTGGCGGTTACGCAATAGAACTAAGAATCGGCATAGTCAATCGTTTACGCAATCGCTAGCGAGTACGGTCATGCAAACTCATGGTAAAGGCAAAGGACCCAATATCGGACCTTGTGGAAATCGTCAGGTTCATCATTCATTCTCCTTTTCTAGAACGGTATTGAAATTTTGTATCAACTAATTTAAGCAATAGAGTAAAATTTTGTTTGTTGCAAAAAGTGACAGACAAATCGTATGCTGATCATCATCAATATCATCATCCTAGCGTTATCCCGGTACAGTTGCATACTAAAGGATACCCAGGGTCCGCTACCTAATCCCAAGAGTTGGCGTAGGCACTAGTTTTTACGGAAGCGACTGCCAGCTGACCTTCCAACCTGATGGAAAACCAGGCCTTATTTTAATTAGGCTTGTCAAGTGAGTGGGCAACTTGACTGTTAGAAGTTCTCAAGCCGCCCGAAGGCTTCTAACTTGGCTTAACGACTGCTATGATAGACAGCAGGGATCAAAGGCTTTAACGTGCCTTCCAAAGCACGGGAGCGCTCAGTTAATAACTACTCAAAGCGGTCACCAATCCAATAACTGACCTGGGCCGACTTTGCTTAACCATAATGCTGATAGCAGAGACAAATCAAATACAACTCTAGTCCAATGGAAAATGATCTAAATTCGTTTGAGAAAGAAGGTCTTCCAGATATGGTAGTTCGAAAGGCTGATATTGAAAGGGGATGTTTTATTAAAGATTATTTTGCACTCTCAACGTTTCTACATTTTCCTGCACCATTCTTAAGCATCTCTGTTTAGCCAGCCATTTGTACACTGTATTTTTTATGCAAGTATAAATAAATAAATGGGATTATTGGTTTCAAAATGAAATAATAGAACAAATTATATCCAAGAAAGTATTGATTTTGCTTAGCAATTATCAGCGCCATCTAGATTTGATGGCGAGGTCGACATACGCCTCTATAAGACGCGTCTTGGTCTTCGGAGCTGTGAAGTTAACATAAACGCGCCCCTTCCGGAACGGAAACGTCTGTAATACTGGCAAATCCGGATACGAGACGTTCTCTAACCGATACACCGCCTGTAAAAAAAAAAAAATTAAATTGGTTGACGTAACTGGTGACCGAAGAGCTGGCGACTTCCTCGCACAACGTATCAGCATTGCGATACAGCGAGGAAATGCCGCCAGCATCCTCGGTAAAATGCCCCAAGGGCCTGTTTTAAATTTAAGTTAGTTAGAATTACGATTTGAAACGGGATATTTACCATGTATAGAATAGTATAGAAACGAATCTGACCTTTGGAAATGGGCACTTTCTGTATATTTCAGGCAAAGCCGCGGTGAAAGCACTGCCAAAGACCGTGTCTCCGAACATCAAGTCACACGTCTTGTAATGCATCTCGACGAAGCTGCGTCGGTATTCGTTGCTCAAATACTCGAACACGTAAATATCAATCTGTAACGTTAGACGTCAAATTTTTGTCTTCTGGTTCCTGTTCTCAACAAAATTTCTCAAAGGTTAACTGGAAGAGATCCTTTAAAGGGATAAGATCATCTTTGTGCCAATGTAACCGAATTTGTCTGTATTTACCTGTGTCTTGTGTACAATAAAGTATTTAAATATATAGATTACTACAAGGAAACACGCCCGTTAATTCGTGTTTTCTGGACATGTCAAAGGCTTTTGACTTGGTTGTGTTGTATACGATATGCTGTGAAATAAACTAGCGAATACGGAAGTACCGAATCAGCACGTTGCATTACTTGAGCATTGGTATAACAGCCAGGTCAATCGGGTGAGATGGGGGCTGGACGAATATATGCTGCAGTATGGTGTGGGGGCTGGCATCGCCTCCCCTGTTTAACCTATACATAAACGAGTTGATCGAGCGGCCCGGCAGCACACATACAGCAAAAATTCGGCAGTTATAGTATTAGAACATATCTGAACGCTCTAAACCTCAAATGTAAAAGTCGCCGGGCAAATGTTAGCAATCCAATTATTGTCTCCTAGACGTAGTGTTACGACCAACCCTGTCGAAGGGACTCGTCTGAAAATCAGCGCAAGGCCTAAAGCCCTGCATATGCTGAGACGAGCACCCATTGCCCAACCTAATACAAATAAATATGTATTTTAAGTGTCTATTTTAATTTATGTTATAAGAGATCCGTTGTACTGTACACATTTTGTTTCTTTTTTGGCAATAAATTATTTTGAATTTGAATTTGAATTTGAAAAAAACTAACCGACGCCAAATCTTGGGACTAGGTAGCGGACTCCGGGCATTCTTCCAGATGCAACTGTACTGGGATAACGCTAGGAGGATGATAAAATAAATGATAATAATGACGATGGGGACACTGATTACACAAATCACTCACAGTCACGTTATTCCCCATAGGAACCAGCGTCTCATAATAGAAGTTGAGGTAGTGCATGAGATCGCGGCGTCCGTATCGGCGCGCGCTTCCATTCACGTATGCGTAGTATTTGGGGTTCCAGTATGTTAAGTTTGTCCGTTCAAAGTCTGCATAGTACACCTGGAAATATCACCATCAAATTAGAGATGAGTAAATCCGGACTTCTAGATTTAAATGATTCTTATCCAAGGCCGACTTTAACCAATTGGAAGCCCTGGGCACACTAGGGTAATGGGGCCCCTATGCCCTTGACAGATCACTAAATATTGGTTATCGTTTGGTGATCTGGCAGTAAGTGGGCCCCTATCGATCGCGGGGCCCTGGGAAAGTGCCCTTAGTGCCCTTTGTGCCCAGTGGGAAAGACGGCCCTGTTCTTATCCGTAAGAGGTGCCCTTTCCCTATTTTCAAGTCTTATAGAATCCGAGGAGTCATTAACTCCGACTTGATGCGGAGCCAAATGAATAACCGGTTTGCGGTAAAACTGGTCGACTGTCATATATTTCGATCAAATCCGGAGTTAAAAGAATCAAAAGATTCAAAGAACCATTAAGATCACTGGATTTGTATTGAAACAAGCGAGTCCAGAGTGAATTGGTTTGAGGGATTCAAAGGAGTCGAAAAGTCGATACGCGATGTCTAATAAAAATAATACAAGATGTCTAGAACTAGACTAGCCAGCTTAACTTAATCATGGAGAAGGAGATGGAGAGATCGCTGGTCAATGATTTCAAATTTAAGTGTTATGGAAATTAGCTACAAATTTGGTTAAACTAAAATATGTAGATGATACGACATTGTCATACTTACTGGTACTTAGTGTGGCCGCTTATACATTAGCAATTTGTAAGTTGATTAGATATGTTTTAATGTTGATTTTAAAGGATGCTACGGAAAACATTATATTCCTTTTTTTGGGCAGTCACGTAAAAAGTAAAACAACTCTTACCCGTTCTCTAGCAACCACAATAGTAACTGTCAAACACATTGACACAGTCAATAGCATGAGGCGTAGTGACATTGTGATCAGATGATGGGAGCTTCTCCCAATATGTTACAAACTCTTCTCAACTTGTATGCCTATATCTGAAAAAATACCACTACAGATGAAATTTAAAAAAATGCAATAGGCCAGTCTGGACACGTTCAAAGCCAAGGGCAACATTGCAAAAGGTGATGTAGAAGATTTTGGTTTCTTTTTTATATTGGTTGCAAGTGAGTAAATATCAAAAACGAGAAACGGGTCATACGCGGATCTAGGTTCGCGTCTTTTCTGTGGACATACCAAAAGTTAAGGGCTACAAAGCGTAATTTTGGATTGGACCAGTAATCCGTATAAACAGTGTCTCCGTTTCTATAACCCCTGTCCCTGTAATAAAAACATAGATAACTCTCACAGAAGCTGTTAACTATTGACCACAGGATGGACGAATTTTGTTTTTTCAACTAAGTATGACCCAACCCGAAACAATTCAGAAAATTTCGTAATATCTTCCGAGATATCTCTTGCTATCATTTTCGATATTTACTCAGTTGTATCCATATACATAATAAAAAAAAAACTTCTACGCCACCTTTTGCATCGTGGAAATATTCTGTACTGGCGTAGTAATCGCTCTACTGGAAGATCTTTCTAGTTGTAACACATACTACAAATACCATTGCCAGTCGTTTACTGCGTCTAGGTATATTCAGTAAACAAAGCTATTAAAATAAAATCAGTATTATTTACAATTACTTAATATTATACAGATATAAAGATACATAATTATACACATCATAGCGAAATTCCCTGTTTTAATGGATCATCATCATTACATCAGCCGAAAGACGTCCACTGCTGGATATCCCTCCCTCAAAGAGTGCCATAATGACCGGTCCTGCGCCACCCGCATCCAGCGGACTCCCGCGACCTTTACCAGGTTATCAGTCTACGCTACGCCTTCCGGTCCGAGGTCGCCACTCGAGAACCTTCCGGCCTCAACGGAATTAATGGATATTTAATTGAATTATAATTCTTGTAACCTATAAATCAAAAATTATTTATTCGCAGAGACACAGTATAGGGATGTGTAAAGCCTGACCGGAATAGTAGTTTATGCAACTGATACATAATGAGAGGTCTTAAAACACGAGTGTGGTTTTATGAAACGAGCGTCAGCGAGTTTCATAATAGGATCACACGAGTGTTTTAAAGCCTAATTATGTACAGTTGCATACACTACTTTATCTACGTTCATATCATAATTCTACTTTCGTATAAGCAAAAAACCAATAATGACAACAGTAATGGCGGCAATTCCAACCTCCGTCAACAAGATTCTTTTAAATCATAGACAAACGAATGAAGTCCCTATTCTCATGTCACTCGAGATCAAATGTCGTGCGGTTTATATTAAAAAACATACTGAATCGACGTTTCGTATCGATAACTGATTTAATATCTATGGGCACTAGAATAGATACCCACTTGAGTTTTGACAGCTGTTCCAAATTTAAACTCATAACCTTACAAAAATCTGTACTGTAATAACATTACAGTACAAATTTTACCGACTACCACAGATAAGAAAGTTCTCATAGTAAAATTGGTTGTCGTAATGCTGGTAATTTCGTACGGTTTCTGAACGCGTTTTAGAGCACTAATGATATGTGCGTAGATAAATATAATTATGTGTATTGTCAAGAGGGCGCTATAATTCTCATTTATATTGCAACAGGTCAGTAATGTCAGTATAATCGGAATAATGACATTTTGACTTGTTTACCTGTCAGTTCTGATTTTAATTTTGAAATATTTTGTAGCGAAATAGTTTTATTTCCCGAGCGTTCTTTTTTCCCATAATTTTATTATACATTTATAATGTTCCGCTCTTGACAATTAATCACTTTAGGGATTTATTGTAATTTATTAATCATTAACTGTACATAATTAGGCCTTAAAACACTTGTGTGATCCTATTATGAAACTCGCTGACGCTCGTTTCATAAAACCACACGTTATGTATCAGTTGCATAAACTACTATTCACATTTCCAATTATACTCGTATGTCGCTCTTTCAAAATTAACCTCTAAAGAAAACATGTTTGTATTGTCTAATGACAAAAAAAGCCGTGAAAGTATACATATAAGGACATTCCGTTACATATTTAATATCAGCATTGCACCTGTGCGAAGCCGGGGCGGGTCTCTAGTATAATATATAGTCTGGCTAATGTAAGCTGAGACTAGAAAAAAATATAAAATCCCTTGAGAGGCCTTGTAAGTTTTAAAATGTTTTGATTTCAAATTATAACAATACCAATAGTATTGTTATAATTTAATATAATACCAATAAAGTGATTTAAGGATACGATGATTTTATTAAAGTTTTAGATATTAATATGGCCATTTTTTGATTTTATAGTGTGTATTAGAAGTTAAGCGTAAAACAAAGTTTTAGCTTGAAAACGGTCGATTTGGAGTGATGTTTGAAACGATATTTCTTAATAAAATATCCAAAATATACGTTTATAATTTATGACATTTAGTCGGCGCAGTCCTGTTCTAGATAGTAACACTGAGAAAATGTGAAGATACGAAATAAAATGAAATGAAATTATTTATTCTTCAATTTAGGCATATTACATGCACCTATGAATATCAAAAAACTACTACCGGTTCATAAAATCAACCTCTGCCTCGAGAAGAACCGGCGTAAGAAACTCGGCGAGGTGTCATTTTTTCAAAACAATATACAATGTATATAAAATAATAGTATCATAATACCCCAGAATTACAATGCTACAATAGAAAACATATATATATATATATTTGCTTTGAAAATATTTAGGACTAAATATTTCTGTGTTAGATTACTTGTGCGGGATGATCATTGCCAAACATCCCTATCCATGATGTAATCGTTTATTTAGAGTCCGTAAGTTCAGTAATGTGTCTTGGAATTTTATTGCAGAATTTTATACAAATTCCCAAGAACGACTTTTTCGCCATACGTGTCATTCAATCAGATAATCATCTAAATAGATGAGCGTTTCTTAACTGATAAGGACTCTTAAATATGTGCCAAGAATTTGGTCCTCACCCAAATATGTATCGGCACGTATTTCGTTTTGAGAAGTATATATTTTTTGTTATTTATAGATATCCTCGAAAACGAATGAAATTACTAACTCGACATGAATGGGGTTCTGAGCACGTCAAGTGTAATCATTACTTGTATTTTCACAGTTCACTCATGCGAATACTTGTCAATGTAAACCAGACCTTAACTCTTTATATGTTAGTCTGAGAATAGTCTATACTGTTTGCTTTGTGATATTTGATGAAATTCTCGTTGTGTGACGTCATCGTGTACACGTGTTTACTTATTTGGAGTTTTGCTCGCGATTTTGTCAGCGTAGAATTCCTATTTGATTCGGTTAAATATATATTTTTTTCTACTCCGGTACTTTTATCTGTCAATTATGTGGTCCCGCAAACGAATACAAAAGCATGTCTTATGCAATTTCAAAAAAGTTTAAGTCTATTCTTCATAAAGACCCTAGAGTTATTATGTGATATAATGCAACTGCTAACAGAGGTGCCCTGTGAACCCAACAAATAAAAAAAACATCACTTTTACAACGCAAATCAAAACTGCCAACTTAACAAACAACTGAATTCATATGAAACAATAACAAAACTAAAATAATTACTGCCAACATAAGGAAAAACGCAAGTCAGTAAATGACAGTTGAAAAAAATTAGCGTGTCTATGATTACGTTCTGTGGACTGTCATCTGTCATTATCCAACTTACCGCTCTTTCTTAGGCTGTATTGCTGTTTAATCTTGTGTTTTATTATTTAATCCCTAGTCGTAGAAAAAAGTAACGTATGCAAGTAATGTATAAGTGGGTCAAAAAAGGCTCATGGCGTCTTTATAAATAAACTAGTTACGTCGTACTTATATAAATAAACTAGTTCCCACTTTTTAGAGGCATGACCATAAATAATGAAAGATTGGTTTAGAATATGCCTACGACAGAAACTAGAGACATAACCCCTAAAAAAATGCGGCTCTCAAGCACATAATTAACACATTAAAATTAGAATCCAAATAGAATTACAGAAAACCAACAATTTACATTGGCCCAATTATCAGACGCGTAGTTCTTCAGATAAATAGCGATGTGACGGACAGACAGACAAAGTGAAACCATAAGGGTTCCTTTTTAACATTCTGGTACGAAACCCTAATAAGTATTGGGTAGTAATAGATAAATCTTTTTTTTTTTAATCTGACTGTGGCTTTATAGGCCGGGCCCAATAAAGCGATAGGTGTGCGCGGTTAGAGAGTAGCCTGGGGAAAATCCAGGGGAAAACCTCCGGCACGACCACGCGTGTGGTTTGGAAGTCTCTAAGAGTTTGCGCTCCAGTGAGATTGGTTGAGCGGGAATCTGAGGTGTGAGTGGAATCGAACTACTAGAAGTTTTGTCGCTGATTCACTATACCTAGCTGAGAAGAGTCCAGCAGATAAATCCTAATCACTACATAGTATAAAACAAAGTCGCTTTCTCTGTCCCTATATCCCTATATCCCTATGTATGCTTAAATCTTTAAAACTACGCAACGGATTTTGATGCGGTTTTTTTTAATAGATAGAGTGATTGAAGAGGAAGGTTTATATGTATAATAACATCCATTAAATAGTGCACCCGTGCGAAGCCGGGGCGGGTCGATAGTAATATTATAAATGTGAAAGTATGTACCGATGGATGGAAAGATGTAGGCTCCTCTTAAGGGTCCTTATCAGTTAAGAAACGCTCATCTATTTACGACATTTTCTGTTTGAATTGACACTTATCTTGACATTTTCTCAATGTTTCTATTTAGAACAGGGCTGTTGCGACCATACTTTACTTTAAATGTATTTTTTGGATTTTCATCAAGAAATATCGTTTCAAACATCACACCAAATCGACCATTTTCAAGCTAAAAATTTGTTTTTTCAGCTTAAATTCTACTACACAATAAAACCAAAAAATGGCTATGTTACTAGCTAAAACATTCATAATATTACCGTCTACCGGTCCCGAGCATCCTCGGGATCATAATAAAAGAATTATATTGTTTTATTTTTTCACCGGGAGAGGACGGCTTAATAACTTTATTGAAAGAAAGAAAGAAAAAACGTTTATTCGTGGCACAGACACAGAACAAATTAACATAACACCAAAATACAGAAAATAGCCACGAAATGGCCCCAAATCAGCATAAGCTAGCCATTGGCTAGCGCTGGTCTTCCTTCGGGACCACGAGAAGCCACGAAAGACAAAAAACACTAAAGTCACAAACAACACACATAATTTGAAATCAAAACATTTTAAAACTTATAAGGCCTCTGGACGAATTTGGCTGAAATTTGGAATGGAGGTATACCCTGGTTATCTTTTACCGGCGGGTAACACGGCAAGGTGCTGCTTGTAAAAATAATCATGCACACAAACTGATCGAAATGTAATTAAGATGGGAAGCACCGGAAAAAATAGCCTCGTTATTAAATATAGGGTGCATGAAGAACGCTAAAAGAGTGGGGGCTCCGTCAACAACCGAAGGGCGCGCTCGTAAACCCCCAAATAACCCATAACGCGATCCACTAAATAAGATTCTTTTTAGTGTTCCGCATGTTATATTTATAATAAAAGGACATTTTTTTTCTACAACGGCCGTGGCATTTAATGAAATAAATGAATTTTATTCCGCAAACACACTCTTACAAATCAAAATCTAGAAGTAATCTAGGCGTAGAACAAAACGGATTTTTCTATCCGGATTGTCCTACGATGTGAACAAAATGGATTTTTTTGTCCGGTTTGTCCTACGATGTGAACAAACTCGTAGGACAAAACGGACTACTTCAAAATCTACTAGCGTTTCTCAAAGGCTACTGCCGAGAAGTAACGCAGAAAGAAAGTCGACAGTCAGTTATTTCTCCCAAAAATATGCTTATTACAATGATAGTACTTAATCTACCTACTTAAGATAAGTCAAGCTGTGTGTAACCAACAAAAAACAAGGATATTATAACTTTTAGGGTGGGTTGCACCAAACCGTCTGTAATCGTCAGCGGTGTTCGTTAAAATCGGTATTTCCGGACCGATATGACCTTCAAACCTTCAAGAAAATAGCGTATTCCCTTCTGAAAGGCCGGCAACGCATTTACGACTCCTCTGGTGTTGCAGGTGTCTACGGGCGACGGTAATTGCTTACCATCGCCCATCCATAGAACAACCATTAAAAAAAATCTCATTGTATGGAAAGTTTGACAAGTTTCTATGGGATGACAGCTGCCGGCGCCATATTTGACGATGACCGGCCTGTGATCGTATGTTGGTGCAACCGACTCTTAGATGTCAACATATTGGTCTAGTGAGAGGTATAGAGCTCGGCGAAATATCATCTCATCTCGCTCGAATCTGGTCAACCCAACTGGGAAAGCAACTCTACCTCATAGAAAAGCGCAGCCAGAATTATACCACTCCTCTTTAGGTATGTGGTGTTGTGTTCCTGGTGATCAGCACGGTCGTGACAGCTCTGCTTTCGAGGATGCAGTGACCACTAGTAGATCGTACGCTGTTGCAATAAGGTTTACAAATGGTCAGTTAGTTGAGTTGTACATGGTACGTGCTACATCTACGCATTACTTATGTTGTGATGTTTTGAGTGTCCACTCTTTTCAGAATTTGAAACTTCATAGTTTGGAAATTAGAGCGGGGGACACATTTTCTACGACTTTGACAGCTAATATCCCACCAACAGTTCACTGAAACGGTTTTTTTTTAATCTTCATAAAATTTTTAACCCACACATTTAAATATAAACTGAGTATACGTTTTTTTTTTAATATAATCATCAAACCTTGTGTTACCTTCTGGGAAATCACTTAATGGTTCTGTCGGAAGATCAGCGCTGGTAATCGCGCCAGCATTACGCTGAGACAGAACCATTTCGTGCAATACCTGCTTCTTCTGTTTTTATTTATTTTCTTGTTCTTCTTGTGCACGAATAAATATTTCTGATTTCTGATTTAAAAATGTTGCAGATCCTTTACACGCGAGTCGGATTCACCCTTGACTATTATTTTATTTTTATTAACGCACTTAAACCTTTGTAGAAATTTCACGGCTATGAGAAACGATATTTCGGACGCGTCGTTTGGTGCGCAAAAAAAGGTGACGATGTCCTTTTCCGTACCGACATGTGGGAATATCTAGATGATGTCAGTAAGCTTTAGGTAAAATTACAAATGTTGCGTACAGATTCCTTCCCAAATACAAAGGATCAATAAAAACATTTACAATCTATATTCTATTATTCCGACGACCGCTTTAGCCTAGTTGGTAGTGACCCTGCCTTCGAAGCTGGAGGTCCCGGATTCGAATCCCGGTCAGGGCATGTATTTGTATGATGAACACGAATATTTGTTCCTGAGTCTTGGATGTTCTCTATGTATTTAAGTATCTATTTATCTATATAAGTATGTATATCGTCACTTGATACCCATAGTACAAGCTTTGCTTAGTTTGGGACTAGGTTTATTTGTGTAAGATTGTCCAAAAAAAAATATTTATTTATATTTCTTTGTTTCGCTAAACTTAAGTGGCAGTGGGCGGGGCACATTGCACGTAGAACCGATGGCCGTTGGGGCCGGAAGATTCTCGAGTGGCGACCACGGACCGGAAGGCGCAGCGTGGGCAGGCCCCTCACAAGGTGGGCTGATGACCTGGTAAAGGTCGCGGGAGTCCGCTGGATGCGGGTAGCGCAGGACCGGTCATTATGGCACTCTTTGGGGGAGGCCTATGTCCAGCAGTGGACGTCTTTCGGCTGATATTATGATGATGATGATTATTTCTTTCAAATGCAACCCATTATGCTTTTGAATAAATTTCAATTCATCTTTTATTTATTTATTTAATCTTTATTGCACAAAAAGAAATCTTAACGTACAAAAGGCGGACTTAATACCATGAGGCATTCTCTACCAGTCGCCTGGTGGTTGGAACAAGAAAGATTGTAGTTGGTGCAACTGATACCAATAAAACTACTTTGGTTTTAATATATTTACAAACTAAATAAATAACCGTTAGTTAGACATACATATGTACATACATATAAATAAATAATTATGAGGCTTGCTAAACAGATACTCTAAAGCCGGGTTTTATAAAGATCCGTTAGACCAAATGTCAGGTCAAATTTCAGTAACTCAGTACATTTTTTGACATAACAAACCGACATAAGGTCTAACGGATCTTTATAAAACCAAGCCTAAGAGTTTTTTAAACTAACCAGCAATAAAGTCTCGTACAGATTGTAATATTTGAAGGCCTAAGGACAAATGTACCCAAGAAGAACGAAGTAGTCTATTCGTTCTACGATTTTGATCACATCGTAGAACAAACCGGACAAAAAAATCCGTTTTGTTCTACTCGTTGAACAAAACCGTAGGACACCAAACTTGAAAATCCAGTATGTTCAACGCGTAGAACAAAACGGATTTTCATGTCCGGTTTGTTCTACGCGTAAAAAAAAACGGATTTTTTTGTCCGGTTCGTAGTACGATATGAACAAAACGGATATTTTTGTCCGATGTGAACAAAATCGTAGGACAAAACGGACTACTTCAGAGGAAATTGTTGGGTACATATTTAATTTTAAGAGGAAGTTTAATCCAAAGGTGAGCCACCTGAATGGAGAAGGAATTTGACATAAAACTAGTACGATGAAGTGGTATGGATAGAAAGAGATTGCTAGAAGAGCGAAGATGGCGTTCATGGGTTGCATCAAGAAATTTAAAGAGGGACTGGATGTAATCAGGGTAGTGAGGATCTTTGAGTATTGATAAGGGAGTGCAGAGAATAACCCCCGTATTCATAAACGTCTATCAAACCTATATTAGTTAATTAGCCGCTAAAGTTCGTTTGTCCTTATCTGTCACTTTGACACACGTGCTTGTGAGACAGTGACAACAGACGTTTTAATTAGCAGAGGTTTGTTAAGTTTTATGAATAAGGGGGTAAGAATATTACCTGTTTTACTAACCTTTTCCTGTTTACAGACTTAAAATAGTAACATATCAAAACCAGTATATTGCCCAACGGGCTCTTGGTAAACACTACAATAAACTTCCTTGGAACCATATCCTGTAAACTCAACGGACCGATACCGTAACTTAGCTCCGTTAAGCCACATCTGCTACGGACTAGCTTACGGGTAGGACAATACTAAGTAATCCAGTATTATGACTTCATATATATATTTTTTAAATCTTTATTTATTTCGAAGCTTTCGTCAAGATGACGATGTCAGCTCCAGCAAGCCTCTAACTACATTACAACTTCTTAGATGTAATTAAAAAAAAGTAATAAAAACAAATCCATATTTGTATACTTATTTCCATAAAAACCGTATAAAAACCTTGCAGCCTTTGACAAATTATCAGCTAAAAAGGACTGAAAAACCCCAACATGCAAAAGGGAGGAGCCCCAAATTCTGTTCAACTTCTTCATAGAAAGTGTCCCCCCCCTCTAATTTCCAAACTATAAAGTTTAAAATTTAGAAAAAAATTGAGGTAGTGTGCATTAGTAGTAACATCAACGATTTTTGGTTTGAACAATATAGGTTTTACGGTTTTTGAGTTTTCGCTTAAAACTGTCTTGCCCAAACAAAAGGTCGTAACTGCCGTGAGTTCCCTATAAAGATACGACTTGTTTAGATTCAATGTATTAGATAGTGATTTTAAATGTGGACTAGTAGGTAGTACTAAGTTTATTTTTAAGCTATATTTTCGTGATGAACGAGTTATATCAGTTCTGCGCAAAGAAGTCGCGTGCTAAAGCTAAGTTAATATACTGGAAAACATATTGCTACCGTGCTACAACCGGGTGTAAAGTATAAACTAGCCAATACTCCTAGCTGAGTGTACTTCGAAACGACGAGAACCGGTATTATCCAGTTATTTCCCGCACCGGTGTCTTTGTAAAGACGTTTGGGAGATTTGTTGACTGTTAGTTATCTGGAATCTCAGTTCGTAGTTAGAACTTATTATTATTATTATTTTATACAACGCCGGTGGCAAACAAGCTTACGGTCCACTCACGTACGCCTTGCCGACCCTTTATAAAATTTGAGGATGCACTGTGTTAACAACAGAAGGGACAAATTTAGGTCCTTCGCTCTCAACACAGTGCATCCTCGGGAGCTCTGGCAACCTTGCTCACCTCCAGGAACACAACACTACATACTTGTATAGTAGATAATGTTATTATGGCTGTGGTCTTCTGCAAGGAGGAGGTACTTCCCCAGTTGGGCCGCAGTTGACAAAAGAAGGAACACATTTAGGTCCACGAAGGAACACGTTTAGGTATTTTGTAATTTAAGTTACTTTTTGGGCTGGATATGAGTGTGTTCGATTTGTAGAGTTTCTCACTATCCTCCTAGCGTTACCCAGTACAGTTGCATCCTAAAGGATCCTCGGGGTCCGCTACCTAATCCCAAGATTTGTCGTAGCCACCATTTTTTTACGGAAGCGACTGCCATCTGATCTTCCAATTTAAAATATACACAAATTATTTATTTAATTATTTTTTAATAGAGGGCTGGCAGCTATTATGGGCAGAGGATTAGCCTTGCAATCCAAAGAAAAAACGCTCCCAGCCTTCTGGGAACTACATATAGCTAGTGATGGGAACTTGGTGGACATCTACTTTTTTTTAAAATTTATTTACCAAAAAAAAGTTAGATACAGTTTTACATTAACATCCGCTCGCCAAACACAACGTTTATTGGCGAGTAATGCACTGTATAGATTATAGTTTAGTTAGTTTAATTAACATTGGCGGCAGAAAGTTATTGCAACAAAATGTTGGAATAACTTGCCGCCGCCAATTCGAAATTGTAAGTCTATTGCCTCCTTCAAACACAATCTCAAAAGATATTTAACAGAAGCAAATTGCCAATACCTAAGCAGATGTTTAGTGTTATGTTTTATAGTGTTTAGTTAGCTTCATGTAAGTTCAGCATTATAATCAACTATTTAGCTTGTATGTGCATGTACAAAATATTACTCTGCATGGCTATATATTTCCCAAATTGTCAATGTCATGTTATATGTTAGGGACAGCTCTCTGTCATGTATAATTTCATGTTGTTTCCTGGTTGCCCTGAAAATCAGCGTCATGATTTTCATGACACTATGCTGAGCGGCACCCATTTTGGTACTAAATAGGTACCTATTTACAAATTCCTAGAATGTGTAAACAATGTGTACCAAATAAATATTTCTTTCTTTCTTTCTTTTCTTTCTTAATTAGGTTTGTAGTATATTATTTAACTTTATATTTTAAGTGTTTTTTTATGTTTATTTCATTACTCAAATTATTGAAATAAACAAAAAAATATACATATTTAATTCAATTCAAAAACGGTATATTTAAAATTTCGCGCGTAAACGCTCACTGACTTGACGTGACGTCACTGCATAAGACGTCAAACATTTCATGATGCATGAATACTATTTGCATCACAGAAATAATATATTTTCAGTGTCATTTAATATACATAATGGTATTTAAGGTACATAATTTTCCATTTTCTAGATTTTCAATGTTTTCAACTGAAGTTAATGAAGTGACTGACGGAGTGAAGTCACTACGCGTTTGAAATTACGTTTCAATTCACGTAACTTGTAATTAAAATATTTCACAAACAGTAATTTCAGAATAAATCTTCCAGTAATTACACTTGTAGTGGCTGTAATTATTGGAGTACTAACATAATTTCGAGATGTCACGATTTCAAAATCCAAATTTGCGTGGTGGAGATTTATTTCTCATTAAGCCGTCAGTCTCGAAAACAGCCTTGTATAGAAGGAATTGTTATATAATGTCAATAAAAGTCTATAATCATATACCATGAGCTCATACCGCCTTCCCCCTTCTTCCATCGGACATCCAGATGTACGGCTGGATACCATCCTTACTTGGTCGAAATTCCTCTTATTCGAACCGAGCGCTTTGCATCATCTTTTATAATGCGCACTTCTAAGGTTTGGAATTCTCTGCCGGCGTCTGTGTTTCCGAGTTCATATAACCTAGAGCTTTTTAAGGCACGAGTGAATAGGCACCTTCTGGGTGAGCTCGCTTCATGATCGGCCTCATCTTTGCCCCCTGGCTAGATGCTGGCCAAGAGCGATCCCATTTTTAATAAAAAAAAAAACCTCTAGAATTTAGGACTTTACCGTACAAATTGTTCATAGTCAAACTTCGCTCATGGCTTCAGGATAAATGTTTTTATAGAATTAAGGAATTTTTTGACATGACCACAAATTTAATATAACTAGAAATAATTTACATTTTTTTTTCTTATGTAGAATTACATTATTATTTAAATAAATTAATTTTCTTTAAAATTATAATCATAAATTTGCATGCATTTGTAATGGTGAATTGTGCAGTTCTATATTTAATGAATGTATATTTTGTCATCTGTTATGTATCATAATTCTCGCAAATAAAATTTTGACTTTGACTTTGGCTTTGATGTAATCTTAACCCAAGTTTCCCATCATCTTATCCTCCTAGAGTTTTCCTGTTTGTGTCCTTAGTCAGAGGTCTTTGAGACCTCCCAAGATCTAACGTAGGCAAGTTTTGCGAAAGAAACTGCCATCTGACTTAAATTAAATAAATGAACTTTATTCTGCAAGTAGGCCGCAAAGGCACTTTTACAAGTCAAAAACTACTAGCGTTTCTCATGAGACCACTGCCGAGAAGAAACGCCGATAGAAACTCGACAGTCAGTCATTTTCTCCAAAATATGCTTATTACAATGATACTACTTAACCTACTTAAGTAAATGTAAGTGGTAAAAAACAAAAGAAAATTGAAAGAAAATAAGGAAAAAATAACAATAGGTATTTACAATGTGTAGTTACACAAGAAAACAAAACATGTCGAATCATTTGATATGCCTTCCTGGAACAACTGTGTCAACTAGATACAATGAAAATATTAGACTCTTTACGGTATTTAGGTATTTGGTTTGGGCCATGCCTTTCTGTCTGTTAGATAGTCCTCAACCCTATAATAAGCCTTTGACATCAATGTTTTTTTTATATAATGTCAATAAAAGTCTATAATCATATACCATGAGCTCATACCGCCTTCCCCCTTCTTCCATCGGACATCCAGATGTACGGCTGGATACCATCCTTACTTGGTCGAAATTCCTCTTATTCGAACCGAGCGCTTTGCATCATCTTTTATAATGCGCACTTCTAAGGTTTGGAATTCTCTGCCGGCGTCTGTGTTTCCGAGCTCATATAACCTAGAGCTTTTTAAGGCACGAGTGAATAGGCACCTTCTGGGTGAGCTCGCTTCATGATCGGCCTCATCTTTGCCCCCTGGCTAGATGCTGGCCAAGAGCGATCCCATTTTTAATAAAAAAAAAAAACCTCTAGAATTTAGGACTTTACCGTACAAATTGTTCATAGTCAAACTTCGCTCATGGCTTCAGGATAAATGTTTTTATAGAATTAAGGAATTTTTTGACATGACCACAAATTTAATATAACTAGAAATAATTTACACTTTTTTTTTCTTATGTAGAATTACATTATTATTTAAATAAATTAATTTTCTTTAAAATTATAATCATAAATTTGCATGCATTTGTAATGGTGAATTGTGCAGTTCTATATTCAATGAATGTATATTTTGTCATCTGTTATGTACCATAATTCTCGCAAATAAAATTTTGACTTTGACTTTGGCTTTGATGTAATCTTAACCCAAGTTTCCCATCATCTTATCCTCCTAGAGTTTTCCTGTTTGTGTCCTTAGTCAGAGGTCTTTGAGACCTCCCAAGATCTAACGTAGGCAAGTTTTGCGAAAGAAACTGCCATCTGACTTAAATGAAATAAATGAACTTTATTCTGCAAGTAGGCCGCAAAGGCACTTTTACAAGTCAAAAACTACTAGCGTTTCTCATGAGACCACTGCCGAGAAGAAACGCCGATAGAAACTCGACAGTCAGTCATTTTCTCCAAAATATGCTTATTACAATGATACTACTTAACCTACTTAAGTAACGTAAGTGGTAAAAAACAAAAGAAAATTGAAAGAAAATAAGGAAAAAATAACAATAGGTATTTACAATGTGTAGTTACACAAGAAAACAAAACATGTCGAATCATTTGATATGCCTTCCTGGAACAACTGTGTCAACTAGATACAATGAAAATATTAGACTCTTTACGGTATTTAGGTATTTGGTTTGGGCCATGCCTTTCTGTCTGTTAGATAGTCCTCAACCCTATATTCATATTCATATTCATATTCATATTATTTATTGCATATACATGTGTTTACATTGGTGTTAAAATACAATTTGTTTCAACATGTACCCTTGCGGGCATAGCAATTCACTACAACTAAGAAAAAGTCTACAACTAACTATAATTACATTATAGTAATGTTGTGAGCATATAAATACCATACTAAACATTCAAAGATAGAAATACATTATTTTGTTTATTTTCTTATATTACTTATACATTATTTCATTACTATTCTTCAGCGCATATTGATCTGTAATTTATATTTTTTACGTATGGATAAATTAATAATAATAATAATAATAATAAATATTTGGATTAAAATTATTTAATTTCTTTAAGATTGTCAGTCCAAAACTCATTCAAGCAATAATAGCATTTATGCAGTAAAAATAGCTTTAGTTTCTTATAATAAATATTATATTTGTCAAGTGCTTTAAAACTGTTAGGTAGTTTATTATATATCTTGACTGCAGTATATTGTGGGCTATTGGATAACATTTTTATTTTAGCGGGTGGGAGAATAAGCTGATATTTGTTTCTGACACTTTGGGGTTCTTTAAATAAGTGCTTGTTTTTCCATGCGTATAGGGCCAACGTCAAGATATACTGGCACGGTAGTGGTAAAATTCCTAGGTTTTTGAAGTGAGGTTTGCAACTTTCGGGGCATTGAATACGAACCATGATCCTTATACACTTTTTTTGCATCACAAACAGGTCGTGGGCATTTGTGCTGTTTCCCCAAAGCATGATGCCGTAGCTGAGCCGTGAATGTGCAAACGCGTGATAGGCTGATAGTGTAGTTTTTAGGTCTGTTGTTTTGCGCAGGTTGTAAAGTGCGTATAGAAAACTAGAAATTTTTGTTTTAGTAATTTCTATGTGTTTCTTCCAATTTATATTGTTGTCTACAGTTATTCCTAGCAGGTTAAAATTATCTACCTCTTCTATTTCGGTATTATTCATTATGATGTCTAAATTTAATGGGTTATTCTGTTTATGGTAAAATTGTATTAATTTAGTTTTTGTAAGATTAATTTGTAGATTTTGCATGTTTAGCCAGTTATTAATTTTACAGAGTACTTTTTATGATTTCATTTTGGTTTTCACCTTTACTAATTTCAAATAATAATGAAATATCGTCTGCAAATAAGATGTTGTATGTGTCGACCGTTTTTGGAAGGTCGTTGATATAAATCAAAAACAACACGCACCCTAGAACACTGCCTTGAGGTATCGAGCCTTTTAAATCTCTTCTGTCTGAACATTTTTGCACTATCTCATTTGTGGTCGGGTTGTGGTAGGTGATCTGAACATATTGGGTACGGTTTTGTAGGTAAGACTTAAACCAGTCATGCACGATACCCCTAACCCCTGAGTAGTACATCTTGTTAAGTAGGATTTTGTGACATACCCTATCGTACGCTTTTGATAAATCTAGTAGGAGCCCAACTGCACGCTTTTTCTTATCTAAAATGGTCAAGACTGTCTGCATATAATTTGTTACAGCAAGGGATGTAGAGCGGTCTTTTCTAAAGCCGTACTGGTTTGTATGTAGCACTTTATTTTTTTCGAGGAATCGATAGAGCCGGTCACACATCGCTTTTTCGTAAATTTTTGATATGGAAGGTAGCAAAGCAATCGGTCGGTAACTACAAGGGTCCATATCATCACCCTTTTTGAACACTGGTTTTATTAAGGAAATCTTTAAGTCATCTGGAAATAGTCCCTGAGCAAACGATTGATTTATAAGTCTAGTGATTGGCGGGGTTAGTTCCGTTACGCATGTTTTTAATAAAATAGACGGGATTTCGTCGATTCCCGAACTGGGTTTACTTTTTGATTTGTTAATTATTTTGGAAATTTCTCTCTCGCTGACAGGATGTAGAAACATTGATCTATCTACTACATCGTAGGTTTTTGGAAAATGCTTTTGTGTAATAGTTGTGTCAGGGGTAGTACTCATAATTTTACTATTTGATGCTTCCTCAAAGACATTAGCAAAATAGTTATTGAGGACATTTGCGACTTCTTCTGGCGAATCTAAGGCTATATTTTGTTGTGGGCTTTTAATTTTTATATTTCTTGTTATTAGTTTATTAGATGTCTTCCCATTTGCCTCATTGATGACTCGCCACATAGTTTTAATTTTATTTGTGGACTTTTCCATCTGCATTATATAATTAGTTTTTTTACAATAATTTATGCATTTTTTTAAAGTTCTGTTATAAGATTTGTAGTATGTCTTAAGTACATAATTTCCTTCTATTGTAATGTTATTAATGTGTATCCGGAGAAACCTTTTGTTTTTACACGAAGTTCGCAAGCCCTTAGTCAGCCATGTTTTATTCTTTGATGTTTTGATTTTTATGCGTTTTAGAGGAATTGTTTTATTTAGTATAATTTTTAAAATGTTTTGGAATGCTTTGTAATTATTATTTACATCATCATGCACTAAAACGTTGTTCCAATTTAGGCCTTGTACAGCCCTTTTAAATGCTAATTGGTTTGATTGGTTTAGGACCCTCTTTCTGGTAATCCAAATCGTATTTTTGAATAATCTAATTTTTGGCTGAATTTCAAAATTATAAACGATACCTTTATGATCTGAGAGACCGAACTCCGACACTTCAAGTTCGAATAATTTATTGTTTGTAAATAATAAATCTATGCATGTTTGCGACTGTGTGGCTATTCGAGTGGGCTCTTTTACAATTTGGACTAAGTTTAGTGCAAGCATGTTGTCTATGAGACGTCTGCTAAACTTATTTTTAAGCAGCATATCTATATTAAAATCTCCTCCCACTATAATATGTCGCTTTTGTGCCTTAGTTCTAATCTTATCTAAAACTTTATAATAAGCCTTTGACATCAATGTTTTTTTTAGGTAATTTTTAAGAGCTGGAAAGGGTAAATTCAAAATTTCATCGGCTAACTTATTATAAAAACGGACTCATTGACCTACAAAAGACTTGTAAACTTTACGGACACGAAACTTGTTAGTGGTTTTCCTAGGTACTAGACCTTAAAGTTCGATATGGACTAAGTTGAGTCGGTGCTACATTTGGTCGCAATACTATTAGGGTAAGAGCACTATGATGGATCATGTGTCCGGTATGACAACAAGTGGATATCAAAATGTTATTATGTAAATATTGATGGGTTGAATTTCGGAAAGTGCTACTTGCGTATTATGATAATATTGTGATTTTATGCGCTAAATATGGAACGATATAAATTCATGCTTATTTTTGTTTATTTACATTAATAAAGTCGTTCTCTAAAGAGTCGAAAAGGTTAAACCCACTCGGTGTTTTAGATACCACTCTGCTGCCTTTCATTCACTGGTCGCATCTGGCCATGTAGGTCCATGTTCCAGTGCAATATTTCACTTAGTAATGGAACATTAATCATAAAATCAGCTAAAAGCATCGAGACGCGAGCCCGGGTCATTAGTTTTCATTTCATGTTCGCTGGCGAAAAAACTGTCACGTCTTCACAAGTTTCGTGTGAAACCTAATTTAAACTTCATCTGACTTGCTAAGGTTAATGTTATGATATTTATGTGTTGTATTCCGTGTTATCTACTGCCTGAAGCCACTGTATCCGAGGGGTGAGGCACGCGACTCTGACTCTGGAGAAAAAAACTATTGTACGATTTATTTGACGACCGGTTTAGCCTAGTGGGTAGTGCACCTGCCTGTGAAGCTGACGGTCCTGGGTTCTAATCCCGGTCAGGGCAAATATTTGTGTGATGAGCATGAATATTTGTTTCTGAGTCTTGGATGTTTTCTATGTATTTAAGTATTTATATCTATTAAATATATCGTCGTCTAGTACCCATAACACAAGCCTTCTTGTGCTTACTGTGGGGCTAGTTCGATTTGTGTAAGATTGTCCTCTAATATTTATTTATTTATTTATTCAATAGCTTATGCAACATGTAATAAAAATAGTGGAGATCCATTTAAGGGCATATTCGGTATCGTGTTCTGATTAGGAAAAAGTAGAAACATTTTTTTTGCCACAACCTGCCCATGGAAAGAAATTATTTTATTGTGACAAATAAATATTTATTGTAATAACTAGCGACCCGCCCCGGCTTCGCACGGGTGCACTATTTAATGGATGTTATTATACATATAAACCTTCCTCTTCAATCACTCTATCTATTAAAAAAAACCGCATCAAAATCCGTTGCGTGGTTTTAAAGATTTAAGCATACAAAGGGATATAGGGACATAGGGATATAGGGACAGAGAAAGCGTCTTTGTTTTATACTATGTAGTGATAATAAGAACACGATACCGGATATGCCCTTAAAAGGATCGCGACTATTTTTGTTACACCCTGTATAGTGTCCTACTGCTGGACAAAGGCCTCCCTACTTTGTCGCCACTCGTCTCGATCGTGTGCCAGCTCCCGCCAATCCATACAAAATCAAAATCAAACATTTATTCTGCAAATTGGCCGCAAGGGCACTTTCACATGTCAATATATTAATTTACAATTTAAGAAAGTCTGACTGTAATAAGTAATATAATTTTCATGTCAAAATATTAATTTACAGTTCAAGAAAGAATAATAATTTCGAGTTTACAATTATAACAAAATTAATGTCATACAGTGAAGATAAACTTGCAAAGTTATCTGTTACAAATATTACAACATCAGTAAAGTTAGAGATGTATAAGGTCTCAAGATTAAACAAGGAGTATAACGAAATTAATATACCCCAGAGATGTACATGGTCTCTGAGCGTCAAAATTAATATTAATTTAATATTGTTAGAGATGTATATGGTCACTGATAATAAAAACGAATCCACAACAGGATGATGTCTCTCGTCAATCCCTTATAAAAAGACACTAGTATTAACGTAGTCACTATGTCCTAGCAAGCATGAACAGACCGGACTCCACAAACAGCACCCGATCACGAGTATGACGCGTATCTCAGCCATACAAAATGTACAAAGGTCGTTCCGCCATCTCCTTTTCTGTCTGCCTCTGCCTTGGTAGCGATCCTGTGGAATCCATTCAGTGGCTACTATGACCCATCGCTCCGGGTGCTTTTCTTTTGAACCTGTGGCTTTATAGGCCATGCCCAATAAAGCGATAGGTGTGCGCGGTTGGAGACTAGCCTGGAGAAAATCCAGGGAAAAACCTCCGACATTACCAAGCGTGTGGTTTGGAACACTGGAATACTCTAAGAGTTTGCGCTCCAGTGACATTGGTTGAGCGATTACAACCGTAAGGTATTTCTGATCGGCTCGACTCCTTGGCATTGCGTAGAGATATAGCCTCACTCTGCATTTTCTATCGCTTGTATCACGGGGAGTGCTCGGAGGAATTGTTCGGAATGATCCCTGCCGCATCTTTTCTCGTCATCGTCCTACGCGTCAGCATTTCCATCCTCACCATTTAGATGGTTGACAGTCCAAAACTGTGCGTTTCTTCAGAAATTTCCTGCGTTGCACAACCAAACTTTGGAATGAACTGTCGCCTGCGGTATTTCCGGACCGATATGACATTCAAAACTTCAAGAAAAGAGCGTATTCCCTTCTGAAAGGCCGGCAACGCATTTACGACTACTCTGGTGTTGCAGATGTTTATGGGCGACGGTAATTACATACCATCAGGCGATCCGTCTGCTCGTTTGCCCCCTATAACAAAAAAAAGGTCGCCATAACTACCCAGAATGCATTGAGTTGACTAGTTGAGAGTGACTTGATTTGTCTCTGTCTGCCACCTGTCTCTGTGTATTCATTAGATTTGACGAATTAGATTTGATTCTTAACTTTCACAAAATTTTATTTAGTAAGAAAATAAAGATTAATAACAATGCCTGACTTGGCCTACATAATATCTCACAACTTTTTACGGTGAAAGAGTTTCGGGACTTGACCTATTTTTACATGGAATGTTCTTTATGGGATCTCACTTCTATTTGTAGGTAAATGTGTCAATACAAATTTATGAATGCATCTAGAACTAAAAACTTTTTCACCTCACCCGCTCTGAAAGGCTTACTTTATCGTTTCAAATCTGCGTGCAAAAGTCCATTTTATCCGCTAGAGGATAAATTGATTTTGAAATTCGAACATGACGTAGTACCGCGCTACCCAATTTTTTTATGGATGCGTTCAGAATCATGGTTCGGCCATGCGGTCTTAAGGCGGTTTTTACACTGATGCGGTTTCCGCACGACGGTGCGGTGTGCGAGTGAGACATCGCTATACATGTATATAGCGACGGCCCGCTCGCACAAGGAATGTGTCATCCGATGAAACATTTTAATTTAGGTACTTACATTAAATTGAAAATCATTCAATTATAGTTTTATATCATTATTTTACCTACTTTTTTAATTTATGGAAATACAATAATAAGGAATATATTCAAACATAATACTTTAATTGTTTTCTTGTACCTACGTTTCCTCGCTAGGGTGAGGTGAAAAGTTGTGTGTTTCGCTCGGCAGCAAAGTTATTTAGCTTCTCGTGTCTTGAAACCCTCGCTACGCTCAGGACTCTATTCTTGAACCACGAGCGTAGCGAGAGCGATTCTAGAATCCTTCGCTAGCTCGGCTTTCAATTCCAGCACTCGCGCCAAACAACAACTTTGCAGCCTTGCATAACCACGTAAAACGTCACGTAAAAGCATACATTATATAACGATTGCATAAACTACTATTGATAAATTATGTTACGATTAATCGGCTGTGAAAATCATAATCGATTTACTGCAAAGTCTAAATTGATTTAAAAATCGATTATTTTTAAAGTAATAATCGATTTTTTTATAATCGATTATTTTTTGACATCCCTAGGCGGACCCCGGGCATCCTTCAAGATGCAACCGTACTGGGATAACGCTAGGAGGATCATGATTTACCGACATAAGGGCTAACTAACGGGCCTTTATAAAATTCAACCTAAGCTTAATACTGTCAGGTAACTAGCCCAAGTTTAAAGCGATAGCTCGTGTGAACACGGCTTTACATGGTAATACGTATGTGCATATTCAGCTTAATGCTTACCCGAAGAGCTTGTGAAAGTGAAAACGTGCACAGGTTAAAGATCGAAAATATAGCTAGATGCGGACCGTCTACCCGAGGAATTAAGGATGTTGGATGGTAATTAGTTTAAATCTAAGTTAAATGGCTGGTTGTTAGATAAATGTTTTTATAGTGTTACATGTTTTCTAGAGCAATATAAGATTATTTAGTTATATACTTAGAACTTAGACATTGAATTAATTGTGAATATACTGTTATTATTATTTTCATTTGACATGTACACATAAATTTTAATTAATAATAACCCATTACTAATTACTAACTATAGGTACCATTCTCTCCAATATTTCTACGCCGATGTTGGCAGAATATGCTGAACTAACCCATTTACTAACCTATAATATTGTACCATATTCTTAGAAATAAATGATTGATTGATTGACACAGATTTTTTTTATACCACGTCGGTGGCAAACAAGCGTACGACCCGCCTGATGGTAAGCGGTCACCGAGCCTATGGACGCTTGCAGCTCCTGGGGTGTCACATGCGCGTTGCCGACCCTTAAAAAATTATACACTCCTTTCTTGAAGAATCCTATACTGTAGTCCCTCGGGAAAACCTCGGCAGGGAGCTCATTCCACAACCGGAGCGTCCGTGGGAGGAAAGATATAAAAACGCCC
This sequence comes from Epiblema foenella, assembly GCA_963556455.1. Taxonomy (NCBI): domain Eukaryota; kingdom Metazoa; phylum Arthropoda; class Insecta; order Lepidoptera; family Tortricidae; genus Epiblema; species Epiblema foenella. Next base: position 21,985,428 of record OY747104.1, read on the forward strand.
TGTGTGTGCTGACAAGAGGCAGAGACTTAGTTTTGGTTCGCGGTATCGGTAGAAATCGTTAATAGGCTACGGGGTTGCTTCCCATCAGGCAAGCTGTATAATTTTTGCTACCGTGGTAGTATAAACCATAAGTAGGGTGAGGTGCAGAGGGGCAATCTAGACTGCAAATTAAAATTAATCAAAAATATCTTCCGTTTTTTTGGAACCTGACTGTGGCTTTATAGGCCGGGCCCAATAAAGCGATAGGAGTGCGCGGTTGGAGAGTAGCCTTGGGAAAATCGAGGGGAAAACCTCCGGCACGACCACGCGTGTGGTTTGGAACACTGGAATAAATATCTACCGTCTTGTAAATCATTCACTAGAGTGCTATCTATGCCCGAATAGCGCTTTCACAATTTCATCAAGATAGCACTCTAGTAAATGATGTAAAACAAGGAAAATATTTCGATTCGTTTCAATTTCCCGCAGTTTGCCCCTCTGCACCTTACATTCAAATAATTCCGGGTCCTCCCCCTAGAGTCTACGCGGTTCTTGAAGATGCCCGGGATTAGGCACTAGATTTACTAAAGCGCTTGACATTTGCCTTCCAACCGAAAAAGAAACTAGACCTTGTTGGGATTACACTTCATCACTATGTTTTCCTTCACCAACAGCTAAGTATCAAATGGTATTTTGTACTTACAAAAGTTTTTTTCCAGTGGTACAGTCGACGGTAAAAATATGTTTACACTTTTGCACCTTATTCCATTGTAATAAGGCGAAAAATGTAAACATATTTTTGCTGTCTACTGTACAAGCCGGGGTTCGTACCCTCCAGATTGAAAGCCGGGAGCTTGCAATGGGCAGCGCGCGAATCTTTAGATACGTAAAGCTCGCGCGCCCCGGGGTCGCCTGTCAGTCCAGGGCCGTCGCTGCGCGAGCGAGCACATGAACCTAATCTTTTGAGCTATTTATTTTATTAATTTAAACTTTATTCCACAAAAATACAGTATAATGGCGGACTTAATACCAAAGGCAAAAACTACATATGCTATTCAAAACAATTTTTTATGAAAGTAGCTACGGAACCCTAAAAAGAGTATCCTAATAAATACTCATGCCTTATGAACTATTCTTGATTACGAATTAAAAATTCAAGAGAATTGTGGCGGTGTTGTTTTATTTGCGGCGTTATTCATAATGACACTGACATACATAGGTACATTCATGTGAAGTAACACGTAGGGACTTAATGAATATGGGCTCACTGTACTCGACCGACCTCTGGTGAGCTAGAACATTTGTTGTCTTCATCGGTGTATTTTTCGTGTGACAACCCTAGCGCTACACGTGCCGCGTATGAATGAATACAAGTTATACGATAGACAGATATGCACAGAATAGGCACGTTTTTTATGCCTAAACGCCGTTTTTGTTAGGAAGTGAAGCTTCTGTACTTGTACTATTAAGTACCGTAAACTGGGGTGACTTTAAGAAAAAACGGGGCTACTTTGATAAATATAAAACACTTATTCATCACTAAGTATTTCTAGTTTGATTCAGGTTAGTAAATAGTTAGGAAATTAACGAAGGTATAACTCGACAAAAGGTTAACAAAATAAAAAAGTAAAACAGGGCATAAAAACTGATTTCTAAAGTCGCCCCTCAATTTGAAAGTAACCCCGGTTTACGGTACTTATTCTATGTTGAAAGTCACATTACCACTCGTCTACAATGACTTCAGAACCCTTATAAGTTAAAAAAACGCTCCTCTAATTAGGCCATTTTCTTTGAATTAACACGTATCATGACATTTTCTCAATGTTACTATCTAGAACAGGATTATTGCCACCTTATGTTATAAATTTATAACGTATTTTTAAATTTTTCGTTAAGAAATATTGTTTAAAACATCAATCCAAAACGACTATTTTCAAACTAAAAACGGATTTTTCCGTTTAAATTCTATACTACACATAATAAAACCAAAGAAATGCTATGTCACTATCTAAAACTTTTATAAAGTCATCGTATCCTTTAATCACTTTATAGGTATTATCAATATTTTTGTCATAATTTTGAAATCAAAACATTTTAAAACTTACACATGGCCTCTTCAACCAACTAACCTATCTACACTTATGTAAATCACCAGCCAGCGAGTATATTTCAGCGCCAAGGCTTTAAATCCCGCTTTCGCATAATCCCGGTGCTTATCCTGTCCCGTTTATCCTCGCGCTATTTATCCCGGACACTGTTTATCCCGTATCACGGGGCAATGGTATTTCATATTAAACTTCACTTTCTGAGTGGTGAATAAAAACTTGTATTATGGATGCGTTAAAGAGATCAAATGTAACTTTAATATTGTAATGTTATTATTTATGTAGTGTTGTGTTCCTGGAGGTGAGCAAGGTTGCCAGAGCTCCCGAGGATGCACTGTGTTGAGGGCGAGGGACCTAAAGTCCCTTCTGCCGTCAACACAGTGAATTCTCAAATTTCATATAGGGTCGGCAACGCGTACGTGACTCCTTTGGAGTTGCGGGCGTCTACAGGCTGCGGTGGCCGGTTACCATCAGGTGGACCGTACGCTTGTTTGCCACCGGTGTTGTATAAAAAAAACTTGTCATTTGAACTTGTTGAATTGACTATTGAACAAGCCATCGAAGCGAGTCAAGTCTCTATCTTCTAGACCAATCCGGTGGTCGTTTGTAACCTACGTATGTATTCAGCCTCGCCAACAGTAAATAAAAAAAAACCTACAGTCCATTTAGAGCCTAATTAGAGTATATAATAACATATAGTTGGTAGTGACCCTGCCTTCGAAACTGGAGGTCCCGGGTTCGAATCCCGGTCAGGGCATGTATTTGTGTGATGAACACGAATATTTGTTCCTGAGTCTTGGAACATTCTATGTATTTAAGTATCTATTTATCTATATAAGTATGTATATCATCACTTGGTACCCATAGTACAAGCTTTGCTTAGTTTGGGACTAGGTTGATTTGTGTAAGATTGTCCAAAAATATTTTATATTTATTTAAAACCCATAATTTAAGAGAGCATTTTTTATTTGTAAGTAGGTTTTTATCCTTAGTTTAGTATGTTCTTGTTTTTTATTAGGGTTCCGTAGCCAAAATGGCAAAAACGGAACCCTTATAGTTTCGTCATGTCCGTCTGTCCGTCTGTCCGTCTGTCCGTCTGTCCGTCTGTCACAGCCGATTTACTCGGAAACTATAAGTACTACAGTGATGAAATTTGATGGGAATATGTGTTGTATGAACCGCTACAAAATTATGACACTAAATAGTAAAAAAAAGAATTGGGGGTGGGGCCCCCCATACATGTAACTGAGGGATGAAAATTTTTTTTTCGATGTACATACCCGTGTGGGGTATCAATGGAAAGGTCTTTTAAAATGATATAAAGTTTTCTAAAAAACATTTTTCTTAAAGTGAACGGTTTTTGAGATATCAGCTCTCAAAGTCGTAAAAAGTATGTCCCCCCCCCTCTATTTTTATAACTACGGGGTATAAAATTCTAAAAAAAATAGAGGTGATGCATGCTAATTAACTCTTTCAACGATTTTTGGTTTGATCAAAGTATCTCTTATAGTTTTTGAGATAGGTTGATTTAACTGTAATTTTGGTTAAGTTATTTGATTCAATGTATTGGATAGTGATTTTAAATGTGGACTAGTAGGTGTTGGTACGGAACCCTTCATTGTGCGTGGTCCGACACGCACTTGGCCGGTTTATTCATTGTTCCTTAAATAAAAATTTAAGAGATATTAATTTATTCAAAACTAATCACAAGTTTAAAAAAAATCTCAATTCTAACACACCCTAAAGTCGTGACGTAGCCCCTTACTACTTTTACACGCAGACGCACTAACTGCATGGTTTTTAGCCAGTTTCACTTAATTAAGTTTCGTGTCTATCTTACAAAAAGGTTTCACCGAAAATCTTTCGTGGTAAAGATATACAGGGCGTCCCACGGCTATGCCACTTGGAGGGAAAGTACCTTGAATATTGTAGATGGAGCATTTTACTGAAGGAAGACATTATTTTAATTTTAAAAACAATTTAAACTGCATTCACAGATATTTAAATAATAATTAAATCGTGAACCGGGAATCGAACCCGTTACACAAGAAAAATAATTACTCTGTAGCTTTATCATACCAATCGAAAGGCTTCATCATAATGGATTATTTTTTGCTAAATAACATAGTATCAGAAATAAAAGCACACACACACATCACATCAGTCGTGGCACATGCTGAGCGACAACCTTTTTGGTGTATACCCATTTCTAATTTGTATTCTTCTTTTTATCTGTATGTACACCAAATAAACGTTTTTTCTTTCTTTTATTTCTTTCTTTCAAAAGGAAGACCATGAATTTTAACATTTTTAATACAAAATTAATCAATTGATCACGTGTAAAGGGTTCGATTCCCGGTTCAACCACAAAATTATTTAAATGTCTGAGAATTCAGTTTAAATTGTTTTTTAAATTCAAATAATGTCATCTTGCAGTAAAATGTTCCATCTACAATATTCAAGGTACTTTCCCTCCATGTGGCATAGCCGTGGGACACCCTGTATAGGTATATACCTTCACTGATAACTGGCTGATAATTTGAAATTGATGTCACTAAAATGACAGTGCTCGCTCTTTGTTTCTCAACTTAAGTACTTAAACTCGCACACCCTTTAAAGTAAAGGTTTGTTCACAAAGAAACGGTCAATTAATATGATTTAATTTATACTGAAGTTTATAGTAATTTAATTAAGACACGTAATTGGATCCATGTTGATCAAAATTACAGTTAGATCTACTTAGCGTAAGTTTGACATGTTATATCTTTAACCGTTAGATTATAATCTAACTAGCGAGATTGTAAACTGTCACCACTTCATGTATATTGTGATGATTATAGTAAAAAAAAGGGTACAGCACAACTATGTTGAATCTCCTTTATTTTGCTTAATTTACAATTGATAGGCAGTCGGGCATAGATTATCCTATACAAGTGTTCGTATGGAAAAATCAACTTGAAATGAGCTCCCGGCGCTTTTATATAGTCGCCCCACAAAATGGCTGACTGGTCTGGTGGGGCAGGCTGGCATGACGTGGCACGTCATTATTGGCTGGCTTGACTGGCTGGCTGGCATTGACTAAGGCTCTAGCTGAAGCTTAGCGTAACAATATATAACCGTCAGATTGTAAAAACCGTTAGATTATAATCTAACTAGCGAGATTGTAAACTGTCGAAAGATTGTAAAATGCCGAAAAATAAAGCGTTAAATTGTAAGCATTTTATGGTTTCAACTCTTCTGACATGAAACTTGCAATTTAGGTTCGGTTGGTTCGTTGTCTATGTTTTTCAGAGCGGAAATAGAAGCGCTGAGCAGCAGAGCTTTGTCGACTTGCTGAAGGAAAGTACAGAACAATAATAATAATAAGACGTTTATTCAATGATTGTATACATCGCAATTTACGGGTAACTAACGCCACAACAAAACAACGTACAAAACATTTTTTTTTTTATTTATTTATCAAAAAAGTACATAACAGTTGCAACCTTTTAATTGCTGGCCAAACTGCCATAACAGTTTGTTGGCGAGATCGCGCTCATTTAACTAATATTAGGTACGTACTATGCTATTATGAACTAAACTTAAACGCTAACCCCAGTATTCATAAACGTCTATCAAACCTATATTAGTTAACTAGCCGCTAAAATTCGTTTGTCCTTATCTGTCACTTTGACACACATGCTTGTGAGACAGTGACAACAGACATTTTAGTTAGCAGAGGTTTGTTAAGTTTTATGAATAAGGGGGTAAATATGACAATGCTTAAACATTTAACTGTAATATTTTTTTAAGTTTTTATAATAATAAACATTAAATTAAAATGTTACCTATAACAATTTAACCATTTTTGGTTTTTTGGTAAGCATTAGTGTACTTTGGCCAAAACGTCTTTTTTAATCTACTTTTTAATTCAATTACGCTGCACTTTGTGTCCTCTCTTAACAAATCAGTTTCGTTACATATTTTTGGTATCATAAATATATTAGTTCTATGAAAAAAAAATTGAAAAGGTCTCAGCTTGTGTCTGTACCAAGAGACCACTAAGGTCTACAGACGCTGTTATTCTGCCACCCTCGTGGCTCCCACGTGAAATATTCGATTCCCAATCTTTCGACAGTTTACAGTCTCGCTAGTTAGATTATAATGTAACAGTTTTTACAATTTCTGAAAGTCACTAAGTAACAAATACCTACTTTAAATAAAGCTCGTATATCAGCATCGTTTCATTACTGAGATACGAGGTTTCGAAGAGTAGTGACAGATTTGATAATGAGTTCTGCTTCTCATCCGACGATATACAACTAAGTAGGAGATGCTTTGGCCCTTAATCCCGAGATTAGGCTTAGAATTGTAGGTCCCAATAGTAGACTAGCCCGACCTAATCCAAAAATGCAAATGATACACCCGCGGAGTAATCACGTAACTTTTTACTACCGTTAGGTAGATTTTAATGTCAAATTTTAATCGTCAGCTCATACATTTATACTTCAAAATTGACAGTAAAATCTATCTAACGTTAGTACATAAAGTTACGTGATTCGCCTGCTGGTCCATTTGCTATGTCAGTTAACATATTTAATAAAATCCCGAAGACATTACAGGACGAAGCTAACAAACATAGATTTACACAATTAAAACGGCACTTGGTCAATAAAGCATACTATTCCGTCAAAGAGTTCTTAAATGAATAAGTAAGACTCAGATAAACATATATATAAATATTTTATTTTGTATAAAAAAATATGCCTAAGTTTTTAGCATGTACCAACCTAGTCTTTGTTGCGTTGCTATACCCTCACAGGGTTCATGTTGATACTATATATGTTTTTCTCATGCTCGAAAAGTGTGTCATATTAGACTTGTCAAGCGGGGCTAAAGTAGTACATTTAACCCCTAGGGAAAATATGAATACATATTTATGATTTACAAAACATTTGAATTTGATCAATCAAAATACTTCACCTATTAAATCCACCAATCACAGGACACTAATTTAACTCTTAAAAAATATTTGGTATTGGGACCAACCAGAATACAGCTTGACTAAAATCGACCAAAAATGGAAACATAATTAATTTTTCTAAAGAGTCTAAAGATTAAGTTTGTAGTAGTCCCTATTTCACAATAATAAAAAAAGTGGTTAAATCGTTCGAGCAACACTTTGAAGTGCTCAATGGATGGTCAGTTAGCTTTTTTCGCGCATATTCAACATTCGTTGCGCGCGAACCGCAGTGTCTATGTTTTGTGTGTCAAAGGAGTATAGAAAAAAAAATCATGCTGCAAAAATATATATCTTCACCGTGGAATTTATTGTTAATTTTGGGTGGGTTAACCTTTGTTTATTTATTTTCTCGCAATCGAAGTGAAAAGTAGAGTGTATACCTCTGGTCTAAAAGTCAAGGCTTATTTTAGACCCTTGTCATACAATCTACTATTTATTACGATCAGAATGTACACATGAAAAGCAATAAACCATTTGAATTTGAATTAGTGTTCACTTTACTGCCAACGGAATATCAAAACCCATGAATTGAAATCAATTTGGGAAACGAAAAGTAACTTCTGAATGTTACCATTTCCGTTGACAAACAAAAGTTAATAAAAGCCAATATGAAGGTCTATTTGTTATTGATCTTAGTCTATTTCTGCTGATTAAATGTTATTTATTGATATTATTTTAACGTTCTATTTGTTTGTTGTTACAAGAAATCATTAGAAATTATGTTTCCTTTAAGGAAGTCGGTGTTAATTAACACTCAATGTCTTATTGAAAAGTTTATTAGGTAATTAGTCTAGATTTGCTACTGAATAAAAAGTATTGAAGGGAAATGAATCGTTAATGGGAAATTCGCCAATAAGATTCGCCCTCTCATTGAAAACAAAGGGCAGGATAAGGGAAGGGCAAATGCCCTTTTATGGTAATGGGCAGGTTTATTTTTATAGTTACTTACATCTATTACTACTATTGTGCCAAGTTTTGTTGAAAAATTCCCAATAGTTCAGCCGGGATAAAATAAAATCCGTATTCATAAATTAAGGTTTTTCTCTAAAACTATAAAACTTTATTATACCATTATTTGATCATTTTGTTAAGCTTAATAAAATATATGTTTTAAGAGAAAATTTACTCTATCTTCAACACTTATGTAAAAAACAGGTAAGTCAAATAATCATGACGACCGCTTTAGCCTAGTTGGTAGTGACCCTGCCTTCGAAGCTGGAAGTCCCGGGATCGAATCCCAGTCAGGGCATGTATTTGTGTGATGAACACGAATATTTGTTCTTGAGTCTTGAATGTTTTCTATGTATTTAAGTATCTATTTATCTATATAAGTATGTATATCGTCACTTGGTACCCATAGTACAAGCTTTGCTTAGTTTGGGGCTAGGTTGATTTGTGTAAGATTGTCCAAAGATATAAATAATAAATAAATAAATAAATATTAGAGGACAATCTTACACAAATCGAACTAGCCCCACAGTAAGCTCAAGAAGGCTTGTGTTATGGGTACTAGACGACGATATATTTAATACCTAGATATAAATACATAGAAAACATCCAAGACTCAGAAACAAATATTCATGCTCATCACACAGACATTTGCCCTGACCGGGATTCGAACCCAGGACCGTCAGCTTCACAGGCAGATGCACTACCCACTAGGCTAAACCGGTCGTCATGATTGTTTGACTTACCTGTTTTTTACATATATATATATATGACAGGGCATTTTTTCTTCCCTTATCCTGCTACGGCCTTTGTATTAACCTGTAATTTCCCGGGATAAAAAATAAGCAATGGCATATCTCGGTCACCGGAAGATTAACAGCTTAATGTCCAACATTCGATGTAATTAGGGCATCTGTGTTAGTATTAATATTGGAAAATGAAACTTAATCGCGTATAGTAATTTAGTTACCTTTAAGAGTCCTTATTAGTTAAAAAGGCTCATCTATTTAGACGATTTTCTAATTGAATTGACACGTATCTTGACATTTTCTCAGTGTTACTATCTAGAACAGGACTATTGCGACCTAATATCATAAATGTTAAATGGATTTTTGGTATTTTTCATTAAGGAATATCGTTTCGAACATCACTCCATATCGACCATTTTCAAGCTAAAATCTGTGTTTTTCCGCTTAAATTCTAATACACACAATAAAATCAAAAAATAGCTATGTTACCATCTAAAACTTTAATAAAATCATCGTATCATTTAATCACTTTATGGATATTATCAATACTTTTGTCATAATTTGAAATCAAAACATTTTAAAACTTATAAGGGCTCTTAATATGTGAAAATCGTGTAAGTTTAGATCAATATGGTGTGTCAGTGTTGTTAATTGATTGTTAGGCCACCAAATCCTCGATCTCAGAATTCTTCCTGATCCTCTCTTTCTGGATAGTTCCCAGGATCTCCCGAGAAACCTTTCTCTCTTTTACCAGGAGTTGATTTTCTTCTTTTTGGGTCATTGCTAGATTTAGGTTCGCATCTTTTCGGTGGACATATCAAAAGTTAAGGGCCACAAAACTTATTTTTGGATTGGTCTAGTAACCCGCATAAACGGTTTTTCCATAACTATAAATCCATGTTTTTTTTATACAACGTCGGTGGCAAACAAGCTTACGGTTCACCTGATGGTAAGCGGCCACCGTAGCCTATAGACGCCCGCAACTCCAAAGGAGTCACGTACGCGTTGCCGACCGTTTATTAAATTTGATGATGCACTGTGTTGACAACAGAAGCGACAAATTTAGGTCCCTCGCTCTCAACACAGTGCATCCTCGGGAGCTCTGGCAACCTTGCTCACCTCCAGGAACACAACACTACATACTTGTATAGTAGATAATGTTATTATGGCTGTGGTCTTCTGCAAGGCGGAGATACTTCCCCAGTTGGGTCGCTCCAAAATTCGAGCAAGATGACACTTTGCTGTGCCCTACTTCTCTATCTCCCATGTATTAAAAAATACCTCTCTCTATCTCCCATGTAATAAAAGCATAATTTATATGTACTTGTATAAGCCATTAACAATTGACCACCGGGTGGACAACTTTTGTTTTTACATCTGATAATGATCCTATTGTGTTATTGTCCAGGCTTCGCAGCCATACATGAGGATAGGCCTTATGACGGTTTTATATAAGCTGCTCCCGGCTCCATCTAATCTCACTGGAGAGCAAACTCTTAGCGTATTCCAGTGTTTAAACCACCCACGTGGTCGTGTCGGAAGTTTTCCCTGGATTTTCCCCAGGCCACTCTCCAACCGTGCACTCCTATCGCTTTATTGGGCCCGGCATACAAAGCTACAGTCAGTTAAAAAAAAAATCGCCCGCGTGATCGTGTCAGAGATTTTCCCTGAATTTTCCCCAGGCCACTCCATTCCCCCAATCCACATAGCACAAGCTTTGCTTAGTTTGGGACTAGATCGATTTGTGTAAGATTGACCACTACTTACACTTTATTGATAGATAGTAGAAAATGACGACCGGTTTAGCCTAGTGGCTAGTACACCTGCCTGTGAAGCTGACGGTTCTGGGTTCGAATCCTGGTCAGGGCAAATATTTGTGTGATGAGCATGAATATTTGTTTCTGAGTCTTGGATGTTTTCTATGTATTTAAGTATTTATATCTATTAAATATATCGTCGTCTAGTACCCTTAATACAAGCCTTCTTGAGCTTACTGTAGGGCTAGTTCGATTTGTGTAAGATTGTCCTCTAATATTTTATTTATTTATATTTTATAAACGTACTTATTGAAAGAGGGACATTTTGCTTGGAAATCAAACAGCTTGTAAAAAAAAAAAACCCATCACTTGTCAGTACTTTCTTAACATACTATCACGTCTCCAATATCAAGCAATACAAATCTTCCAAGAATAAAACCCTAGAACCAATATACGACACTCAAACGTCGTGAACGAAATGCATTTATTCTATTCCCTTCCGATCGCAAAGCGCGGTAACCCAGCAATCCGAATCTTGCGTGAAATTTATGTGTCTGACTGGGTTAACCACACGCTCCGATTTTAGCGGACGGTTCCCATCCGGAAGACGGATAACCTGTCAGCGTGATACGTCGCCTAAATTGCATTCGTCTGTTTCGCTGTAAAGTAGTTTGGAATGCGATCGGTCACTGTCCACCCGATTTTCTAGTGAAATGTGCCGTCGATTAATTTGAATACGAACGACAGAATTGATGGATTCTCGGCCTTATTTTATGTACTAGCTTTTGCCCGCGACTACGTCCGCGTGGAAGTCGTTTATATCGTTAGGGGATAACATACGGGATAATTTTTTATTTATTTATCTTATTTGAAGTTTCTAAAAATATAATCTTTATTTACATAAGGACATGTGAGTAATTTTTGATTTTTGATAACATAGAACTAATAAAAATAAATAAAATTAAATTAAAACGTATCTAGCCTAACCTAGGTAAGGCTACGTTAGGTCCCCAAAGTCTGATCCCTGCGGAAGTTTTGAAGTTTCTTAATTTCGAGTGCTGTTTAAAAAGGCTAAATTTGGCACTGGAATTAAATCTCATGTGCTCTGCCTACTCTTTTTGGGAATAAAGGCATGAGGTTATGTATGTGTATGTTATTAAATGGCTACCTCTACCTGGCAGATATGTAGCTACATCCTCCGAAATAAATCTAGTGGCTCTGTGAGCCGTAGACCTCGTGCGTGAGTTTTTTTTATCATTTCCAAAATCTGTCATTATAAAAAAGATCAATTATGAATACCGAACCTCCTAACAAAATTTCATGAGAAGCGGTTGAAAAATGCGACCTGTAGACGAGAACAAACGGGAATCCGGAATCTGGACATACGAAAGCATTTTTGTCGAAGCTGAAGCAGAGACCTTCGTTTCACTCGGTCAGTAAAGCCGTTCAAGCTTGATGTTTTTCGATTTCGAGTGCTGTTTAAAAAGGCTAAATGTGGCACTGGAATTAAATCTCATGTGCTCTGTCTACCCTTTTTGGGAATACACGCATGACTTTATGTATGTGTTATTAATGGCTACCTGGCAGATATGTAGCTACATCCTCTAAAGCGTTCGATCATGGTCACCCTACCGTCTGCGCCCTGAGTCAGGTGTTTGCTCGTCCCCCTGTACGTTTAAAATGCAAAATGAAACTTATGCCAGTTTGCCTTCCGCAGTTTACACCTTGCTGACTGTGCTTTCTGATTTTTTATTTTGTCTGAGTTGTATTTGCGTCTCAGATAGATATAGAACATAGGTTTATGCTTGTTATGTTCTGTCTAGGGTGAAACATGGATCCATTTATGTAGTCATCAGATCATTTATTATTATAAGCTCAAAAAGGGTGCCCCACGTTTGCTTAAGAGTATTGTTGTCTTTATCCTTCTAGTATTTTCCTGGTTATATTATAAACGAGCCTCTCTAATCCCAAGACTTTTCGTAAGCACTAGTTTCTCGAATGCGACCTTATAGGCCTGGCCCAATAAAGCGATAGAAGTGCGCGGTTGGAGAGCGGCCTGGGGAAAATCCAGGGAAAACCTCCGACACGACCACGCGGGCGGTTTAAACACTGGAATACTCTAAGAGTTTGCGCTCCAGTGAGATTGCTTATATAAATCCGTCATAAGGGCTATCCTCATGTATGGCTGCGAAGCCTGGAAGAACAAAAAGAAGAAAATTGACTGGCAAAAGAGAGAAAGGTTTCTCGGGAGATCCTGGGATCTGTCCAGAAAGAGAGGATCAGGAAGAATTTCGCGGTTGGAGAGCGGTCTAGGGAAAATCCAGGGGAAAGCTGAGACACGACCACGTGGGAACACTAAGAGTTTGCACTCCAGTGAGATTGGTTCAACCAAATCTGAGTTACTGGAATCGAGCTATTGGGAGTTTTGTCGCTGAACCTAGCCTAGCTGAGAAAAGTCCAGCAAGAACCTCAGCTAGGTCCGATCTACTGGGTCGGAGTGACTACCCGGTATGCGGCGGTACCGGCACGAATAGGGACTATTATGTTCTGTTTTCCTTCACAGAAAAGACGTAATAACCGAGTCGTATAACCTAAGTCGCTTGGCTCACCGCTCGTGTACATAGACTTACGATTGGTATAAAAAACAATAATAATATAAGATTTCAAACTTACATGGTCATTTACATTAGAATTACGATTTGAAACGGGATATTTACCATGTATATTTGTATTTTTGAGTTCCCGATATTCCGGCACTGTTGCAAGCGCCATTATCAAGGATAAACTGACGTGCTGCGAGTTTTAGTTGTGGTCTACCCACACACCATAGCGATCTACCCTCTTCCTGGTTCGCTTTTTTCGCACAGTGTCACCGTCACTACCACCTTGACAATGGCGCTTGCAACAGTGCCGAAATATCGGGAACTCAAAAATACAAATATACAATACAATATAATAATACAAATATCCCGTTTCAAATCGTAATTATAAAAAATAAAAATAAATAAATATTAGAGGACAATCTTACACAAATCGAACTAGCCCCACAGTAAGCTCAAGAAGGCTTGTGTTATGGGTACTAGACGACGATATATTTAATAGATATAAATACTTAAATACATAGAAAACATCCAAGACTCAGAAACAAATATTCATGCTCATCACACAAATATTTGCCCTGACCGAGATTCGAACCCACTAGGCTAAACCGGTCGTCAAAATAATAATAATAATATAAGAGAAATCAAGCATTTTCGCGAATATTTTGAAAGCACGAGGCCGACAATGCTGCCTTAATTGGCCGACGACGACATCCGCCGAACTGAGACGCGACAAATTGAATCAATTAAAACTTCGCCACCGATTATGAGACAAAGCTAGGGTTGCCACACCTAAAGATGGATTCTTTCACTTTGTCAGACTTAATTTACAGGTAAGGGCACCAATACACTTTGATAGTTTTTTATTAGAAAGAATGTAATTTCAGTATAAGCAAGTAGGAATTTCTAAAACAAAAAACATGCAAAGGTGATTCAATTATAGACTACTTATACGTAAATGTTTTTTGATGTGCAAATGACCCCCTCTAATACGCGTGAGTTTGCAATTAACCATCCCGCTCTCTACGGAAACTCTGCGCGTAATTTCGTAAATATTTAGTTAATTTTTCTTGATTGTTGGAACACTGAATCACTTATGAAAAATCTATCCTGTAATTTCCTTAGAACAATAAAAAAAATTGTAAAAAAAAACGTATCACTGTAGTTGACAATTACGAGATCTGCAGCATTAAAGTTTATTTTTACTATGATATTTAGGATTTTTTGACAGTTATCAAGGAATTTTTCAATATTTTGGTCGGTTATTTCTTTTGTTTGTTTCTTTTACAGTCTACTGTAATTTTTGTGTAGTGTAATTCTACATTACTTCTTCACAATTGAAGCTCAAACTTCAGTATTTTCGTAAGATCTGTGAATGGGCCTTGCCTTAATTGAAAAACCTTTGCCTTCATTTGGTCGCAAAGTCATAGCTCGGAAACCGGTTTCATCTCCTTACAATTAACCGGTTAAAAAATTCGGTTAATTGCGTTTTATGGTATGTATTCGTACTTTAAAATGATATTGTGATAAAATGAATCTGTGGTATTTCAAACAGTTGCAAAATAAAGTATTTGGATTGTAAAAATTCGGTGAACCGTTTTCGGACAAGTGAAATTCGGTAAATAAATTTTCGAAACATCGATAGGTTACCATTTATTTCATAGATAAAGGCTAGCAAAAGCAAATCTTAAAATAAAAATGGTAATATGAGAAGCACTTTACGACATATTTCAAAAATAGCAAATTTCATATAGGTAAGATATCTGCATAAAATTCTTGACAACCCTTAACTAACCTAGATTACATCGGTTCAAAACTTAGTTATCTAATACAATAGATTAATTGATAGAGAGTGAAACGAGAAAGATTTAAGACATCTTTTATTATAAGTTTGTTACTCGTGGTCGCCTTTTGGCTGTTCAGTACAATTTAACACGTTGAATAGGCGTCCAGGCGACCATGCGTACTTAGTGGAGAAATCATAACGAATCTTAACAAAAGAAAGAAAGAAAGAAAGAAAGAAAGAAACATTTATTCGCGACAAACACAAGACATTTACAAAGATGACAGAACAGAATAACATATTGCCACGAAATGGTCACAACTCAGCGTTATGCTGGCAGGGCCAGCGCTGATCTTTCGTTGTGACCATTTGGTGATTTCACGGCACAATGACGAAAACGCAAACACACAGAATTAACAACTTGCTAAAAAAATAAGAATAATAATAAAACAAGCAATAACAACAAATCACTAATACACTTAACAATATAACAAACGCTTGGCTTAAAAAACCTGATTCCAGGCCGCACAAGATATTCCTTTTTATCTGTGGCATCAGAATTTAAAACTATTAAACTAAAGCTAACATGACAAGAGCATGACGAAAGAACGTCCTTGTTTTCAAAATTATGTATAGTTTGCCATTAAATCGTTAAAGTTAACCAAATACCTAAATAGCGTAAAGAGTCATGTATAATATTTTCATTGTATCTAGTCGACACGGTTCTTTCAGGAAAGCATATCAAACGATTCGACATGATTTGTTTTCTTGTGGAACTACACATTGTAAATACCTACTGTTATTTTTTCCTCATTTTTCATTTAATTCTCTTTTTTTGTTTACCACTTACATTTACTTAAGTAGGTTAAGTAGTATCATTGTAATAAGCATATTTTGGAGAAAATGACTGACTGTCGAGTTTCTTTCGGCGTTTCTTCTCGGCAGTGGTCTCATGAGAAACGCTAGTAGTTTTTGACTTGTAAAAGTGTGCCATTGCGGGCATTGCGGCCTACTTGCAGAATAAAGTTCATTTATTTCATTATTGATGTCCTTACCGGTCCGAACGTTAAGTGAAAGTTAAGGAAATCAGAGTACAATTGAAACTTATTGTTGACTCCAGTTTACTCTATACCTGGATCCCTAATTGTTAAAATAGTTAACGTTAGAAACAATCACTCACAAGTCGTTAACAATCTGGGCCCGGTAAGGTCAAATTAAGAAAATGTTTTTTCGAATGAGAATCACCAGCCGTCATCGAAATCGACTTTCTGTGATGTCAATAATTAACGTTCAGTTAGGTTAGATTTAACTAGTAGTAATTAAGTTACCCCGTATAATCGGTAGAGTAAGGGTGGGTTGCACCAAACCGTCTGTAATCGTAAGCGGTGTTCGTTAAAATCTGATTGTATAGAAAGTTTGACAAGTTTCTATGGGATGA
Organism: Epiblema foenella; assembly: GCA_963556455.1. Taxonomy (NCBI): domain Eukaryota; kingdom Metazoa; phylum Arthropoda; class Insecta; order Lepidoptera; family Tortricidae; genus Epiblema; species Epiblema foenella. The sequence goes on from OY747104.1 coordinate 22,001,789, forward strand.
CACAGCTGCCGGCGCCATATTTGACGATGACCGGTCTGTGATCGTATGTTGGTGCAACCGACCCTTAATCTTTAACTGTATTTACATTTTATTAACCGACTTCAAGATTTCAAAAGAGGAGGTTCTCAATTCGGTTGTATGTTTTTTTTTTTGTTTTTTTTTATGTTTGTTACTCCATAACTCCGTCATGTCTGAACCGATTTTGGAAATTCTTTTTTTGATTGTAAGTATATATATCCAAGTTGGTCCCGTTTTGGTCAAAACGCAGTTCTGATGATGGAATCTATGAGGAATCGAGGGAACTCCTCAAATCTTAAAGGCAAACATATAATGATTTTTATGTTTTTATCAACAAATCAAGCATTTTCATACAAAAATGTGATATTTGATGAAGTGGAACTGCTGATGATGATCAGAACAGAACTCTTCAACGATGAAAAGTTCACGTTTGGCGATTTTTCCTTCTAACTGTATTAGTTAAGCAAGTTCTATTTTCACAACGAATTTTTGTCATGGTCGAGTTCCGATGATGGGATCCATGAGAAATCGAGGGAACTCCTCAAATGTGAAAGGCACACATATAGTGATTTTAGTATTTTCATCAACTAATCAAGCATTTACATTTAAATAAGTGACATTTGATGAAGTGGAACTGCTGATGATGATCAGAACGGAACTCTTCAACGACGCATAGTTCACGTTTGGCGAATTGTCCTGTTTGCTGTGTTTGATAAGCAAGTTAGATTTTCAAAATAATCATTTGTCAAGCTCCAGTTCTGATGATGGCATCCATGAGGTATCCAGGGAACTCCTCAAATGTTAAAGGCATACATATAGTGATTGTAGTATTTTCATAAACAAATCAAGCACTTACATTGAAATACGTGACATTTGATGAAGTGGAACTGCTGATGATGATCAGGATGATTTATTTGGAACTTTAAGTAAAAAAAAAAAATGTTTTGCGGATATCGTCATTATACTCAATTTCAACTAATTCGGGGCCAAGGATTTCAAATTTTACATTTATTTTGAATTTGATGTAATTTTTTTTTTTTCAAATTTAAAACTGTTATACTCTATTTTAAATAATTCAGGGATAAGGTTTTCTGATTATAAAGCATCTATAAAAATATGTAATCGGTAGCACTGCTAGCAATGCAGGTCGGCTTCTGAACCCCATCTAAGAGTACTTATAATATGTGTGTAGATAAAGTAATGTATGCAACTTTACGTAATAAGGCAATTCCGCTCATTGTATACCAGTTGCATAAACTACTATTCTATCATTGTATGGAAGAGTTCACCATCTAAGTGTAATAATCTTTCACCGGCCTCCCCAATTGAAGTCGGTTTTTTTTTCTTAAAAATTATTATTTTTATCGTGTGGCAATTTTTGTTGCACCGTTTACCACCACGTCACGTGTAGGGTAACAGTGGGTACTTATTACGGACGTGGTGCAACTTCGACCCCCCTAGTCAAGTGTTCTCAAGCCGCCCGAAGCGTTGCTCAGCGTGCGATGGAGAGAGCTTTGCTTGGAGTTTCTCCGCGGGACATGATTCGAAACTCGGAGATCCGCAGAAGAACGAGGGTTACCGACATAGCTCAGAGAATCTGCAAGTTGAAGTGGCAGTGGGCGGGCCACATTGCTCGTAGAACCGATAACCGTTGGGGAAGAAAGGTTCTCAAAGGCACGGGAAGACGAAGCGTTGGACGGCCTCCCACTAGGTGGACTGATGACTTGGTCAAGGCAGCGGGGAGTCGCTGGATGCGGGTGGCTCGCGACCGTGTGCTGTGGCGCTCCTTGGCGGTGGCCTATATCCAGCAGTGGATGTCTTCCGGCTGAATGATGATGAAGCCGCCCGAAGGTCTCCAACTCGGCTCAACGACTGCTACATAGAAAACAGCCGGGATCAACAGCTTAACGTTCGTAAAAGACAACTGACGTTGCGGGCTGCCGCTAGCGGATAAATATTATCCAAAAACGTATACGAGTACGAGTCAAAAACAATTGCCAGTTACAATAATATTTACTTTAATATTAGTAACATCGTGTCTTTCAAGAAGCAATCTTAAAAAGCACTACATAAAGTAAATATTGGAATGGAACGATGGTCTGGCAAGCAATACAAGTTGACGGGTACTGACAGAATCAGCAGAGCAGAACAGAAAATGTATTGTTATTTTTAGCTAAAAATGCTTTTTCTTTTCGTGTATTTACTGGAGGTTTATTTTACTCAATGTACGGGTATGATATTAATAACATTCACTATGGGAATAACTTGTGAAAACTGAAAAAATTTACCTTATGCAATTTATCAGTTTTTGACAAAAAATATCATAACACAAAAAAAGATTATTTCACTCGAAATTAAAGTCGATTAAAAAACAATCGATTTTTGAAGAAATAAAAATATTTTTTTTTATTTGTTTTTCCTTTGGGGTCAGCTACACGGTGATTATTATCACGCGATACATTCATATCGTGATCAGTATCACGTGAATGTTGACGTGTATTGCAGTATCGTGATAATATTTGAATAAACCCGGAAATTTTAAAATTCGCTATACCTAAGGGGCGCTTTCTTGTTTTTAGCTTAATTGCTAGAAATGTCCTCATAATTCCAGGGTCTTTACTAGGACTTAGTAGCCATTTAATATTTTCATATCCGAAGCAGTAGCTTACAACAATCTTTGATAAATTATGTTACTATTAATCGGCTTTGAAAATCATAATCGATTTTTAATCGATTTACTGCAAATTCTGAATTGATTAAAAAATCGATTATTTCAATAATACAAATCGATTGTTAATTGATTATTTTAATAATCGATTATTTTTTCCGATCCCCAATTCTAAAGCAATTTTACATTTATAAATTAAATACTTAAAAAGTTATTGCGATTGCAAAAATATGTTTCTTTGTTTGGTACGAAAAAAACTCCCTTTCTTTGTTTCAGAAATACATACAGCTCTCTCATTAATTAATAAAAGTAACCTATGATAACCGCAGTTACTGGAATACTAAAGATAATTAAAATAAATGGTCACACTGCATGGAAAACCGATACAAAGTATACCTACTCGTTGTTTTTGCTCTTGGGGTATATTATTACTTGAGTCATTCTACATTTTCATGACCAGTGGCTTTACCATGAGTTTGCATGACCGTACTCGCTAGCGACTGCGTAAACGATTCAGTATGCCGATTCTTAGTCCTATTGCGTAACCGCCGGAGGCGCTGTTTTTTGCCCATACATTTTTTTACGCAGTCGCTAGCGAGTGCGGTCATGTAAACTCATGTTAAATTCACAGTTTTCTATTATAATAAAAAATCTTGATATGTATTGAATTAGTATACAGAAAAAGGATTTCAAACAGTACCTGCACCTAATAAAAGGAATGTATAGGTTAAAATACTTAAATATTAACATATTGCTGTAAAAGGTGGGTAACAATGGTAAAAACCATTTTTTCATGCAAATGGTGAGACATCCAAGGACCACTGAGTTACTCGATTTATGGATATTAGCTGTGGTTCGTTAATTACCAAAACTATCGGAAGTGATACTGCAATTAAGCCGCTTTCTAAATAACAATACAAAAATATGAAGTGACGGTCAAGTATTACAAAATCTGCATTAAAAAAAGTGTGAAAATTATGTACCTACATGTAAAAGTAAAATGGCCCACTTACTCCATTTTGTTTTCTTTTTTCATTTCATTTAATTTCCTGTGTCGAATGCTGAGCGCGATCCTGCGACTTTCTTCAAAGACAAGACGAAGCCTTGTTGTGAAGTCGTGTGACGTCGTGCGCCATTAATGTCTCGCCCGGGTCATTGTCAGATTTAGGTTCACGTCTTTTCGGTGGACATATCAAAAGTTAAGGGCTACAAAGCTTAATTTTGGATTGGTCTAGTAACCCGCATACACAGCGTCTCCGTTACTATAAATCCATTTAATAAAACTATAACATACATGCACGTATACATACATACAAGCCGTTAACTATTGATCATAGGAGGGACAACTTGTTTTTGCAACTGACAATGACCCGCTCGCATTGTGGATCCTGCCATTTTGTCAAAGTTATTTTGACGAAATTTCATTATCCAAACTGACAACCGTTGTGTTCGGTAATGCAACCTTAGGAATCATTTTTGTAGGCACATTTTTATTTCGTCAAATTTTCACGCAGCAATATTACCACGGAAAATAACGTTCAGAAGTGCTACCACAAACAGCAAACGAAGTTTTCCCTCTCTGTCTCACTTATATGCAAACTTGCAAGTGCGACAGAGAGGGAAATTTCGTTTGCTGTTCGCGGTAGCGCCACAGGCATTTGGTCTTTCACCAAATGCTTTATTAAATCAAAAATCTTTAGACAATAAACATTTAATTAGGTACTCAAATGAAAAAAGTATAAAGACAAAAATACGAAATTAATGCTTTAATAATAATTATAAAAAATATTTATTCAGACAACAAGATACATGATTAAATTTCATATCCTTTGTGTACTTTTTTGAAAGTTTGCATTTATCTAGTAAAATATCTACATACAAATTTGTCTACCTGGCGAGCGAGCGAAACCTTCCAGAGCATAACTGACTTTATGTTGTTAGGTTTTTTTATGCGCCTTGAAAAATCATGCTTGCTTGCTTGCTTGCATGAATATATGCGTACGTGTTTGGTTGCTTGCATTGCATGCATGCGTGCATGCTTACTTGCAGTTTTAAGGAACTGACATGATGAGAGACTTCGCTCTGTTCTCATTTTATTTTTAGACTAACGCTCAGAGACCTTATACATCTATGAGGATATTTTATTATTTTCATGTTGACGTGTTATAGATATAGCTCAAAATATTTTATTATGATTAGTGTGTTACCTTTTATCTTGACGCTTAGAGACCTCATACATCTCTAACAAATCTTGATTGTTATTAGTTTCTTAGTCTTATTTTTGACATGTAACACTGCATTTAATTAATGATACTTTGATTATTGTATTATTTTTATTTGATGTACCTAGATAGATTTTGACTTGTAAAAGTGCCCTTGAGGCCTATTTGCAGAATAAATGCTTTGATTTATGATTTTGAACATCATAGTTTTATCTAAACCTAAACACATTATTTATCTGTTTAATATTTGTCCCAAGTGAAAAAAAAAACACATTTGTATAATATAAAACGTTCAAAGTTAGATATCATAGAACAGAACACATTGCAATTAATTTTGTATTTTCTGCTTACCTGAAATAAAGATGCAGATGACTTGTCATCGACTAAGCTGTCGACTAAAAAGAAATGGTGAATTGTAAACTGACATTTTCCTTATTACATTTTGCGTACAAGATGTTTTTCCAACTGAAGTATGAAATTGGATAAAATACAGATTGGTTAAGCATTCACTTGCCATGACACATGCATGATTACATGCTTGCATTTGGTTTTTTAATAATTATTTGTGAAGTTTATTTGCCATATAATAAACGATAATTTGTCTTTTTATTTTAATGAAACCATAGTAACACTTTATGGGCAATGCCTGAAATAAATGAATATTATTATTATTATTATTTGTATCTCTCCTTTGGGATATCACGGCACAATGTCCGGTCCTTTTGGAAGGCGTTCATGGGGATACAGATCCAACACGAAGAGGCCCCTTTGAGATACGATAATGTATTGTGATGTGTACACCTAGCGGGTACTATCTCTACCATGCACTATTGAGGAGATACAGCCAGAGACAGCACCCGCTACGTGCAAGGGCTATTGCGAAAAGAAGGGAAACTACACCGGTTTTATGGGAAGGAACTTGAGGGACTGGTTGCTGGGATATTGATGAGACAATATTATTATTATTATTATAGTACCTAACCCACCTCATTGCCCAGTCTTGTGCCTCAAGCAGATGGGTTCACCCTATTATTCGCTTTAGATGTCTAAGGTTCCGTACTAATACCTACTAGTCCACATTTAAAATCACTATCCAATACATTGAATCTGAAAAAGTCGTATCTTCATAGGGAACTCAAGGCACTTACAACCTTTTGTTTGGGCAAGACAGTTTTTAAGCGAAAACTCAAAAACCGTAAAATCTATATTCTTCAAATCAAAAATCGTTGAAAGTATTTACTAATGCACGCCACCTCAATTTTATTCAGAATTTTAAACTTTATAGTTTGGAAATTAGAGGAGGGGGGGGGGGGGGGGCACTTTCTATGACTTTTGACAGCTAATATCTCACCAATGGTTGACTTAAATGGACAAGTTTTTTAGAAACCTCCATATCATTTTTAAAGGCCTATCTATTAGATCAATCATGGAGAGGGTATTATTTGGTTCAACGAGTTCAATTTTTTGTGAATTGAAAGATCAGTATTTTGTTTAAGTAAGCGTTTCTAGGTCACGAGAGAAACACGAATACTTCTCATGTTTTCCTTTGTGATTTATTCACACAACCTCTTTTAGCGAAAGAGCTCTGTTATCTAATCAGAAACCGAGTAAATTTTGCATGGGGATAAGTGGTAAAAAATATTTCTCATTTTCTCATTGGCGTTTTATTTGAAAAGGTAGGATGAACCAAGGATGTTATAAAGTTCTTGACACATTTTTAAATAAGATATTACGAGATTTCGATGCAAACAGGAAAAGGCGCTTGTGAGCTTGAACATTGAAAGCTGAGGAAATATAAAATTACAAAAACCTACTTAAACGATGAATAATTTTATGTTTCTTGAAATTTACATAACAAACAAACTCTAGGTAGGGATGTCACTTCCGTCTCGAAAAATCGATTATTAAATAATCGATTATTTAGCTCTAAATTAAAATCGATTAAAAAAAAAACGATTATTAAAGAAGTAATAATCGATTTTTTATTTATTTTTCCTACGGGATAATTTTTATCATTCGATACACTCATATCGTGATCAGTATCACAAGAATGTTGACGTGTATTTCAGTATCGTGATAATACCTGAGCAAATCCAGATATTTTGAAATCCGGGATAACTAAGCGGCGTGGCTTCAATATTAACTTCATTGCTAGAAATGTCCTCATAATCTCTTAATTAGGACTTTGGAGACGTCTAATATTCTCATAGTCCCAGGTGGTAGCTTACAATATGCTTCTATAAATTATGTTACGATTAATCAGCTGTGACAATCATAATCGATTTTATATTAATCGATTTATTGCAAAATCTAAATCGATTTAAACATCGATTATTTTTAAAATAATAATCGATTATTTTTTGACATCCCTAACTCTAGGTATAACACCTTCTTAGGGTGACAAGTTGTTTGTTTATGTCCCCCCCCCCCCCACAGTTCACATGGGTATAATGTTTGTCCCCCCCCCCCCCCCCGAACCAAGTCTGGATACGTGCCTGTGTCACACTCCAAAACGGCAGGATCGATTTTATAACTAATCCAGTATCTTGTCGTCTGAAAGTACGGGGTGGTTGGCGTCAAATCCTGTATTTCTGATTATTTGCAGACTTTATGATGTTGGCTCAATGAATAATCCAAGTCTGTAATCGAACGCCGAATGCAACTCTGTCAAAAATCGGTTTTTCGATTACAACCCTAGAGTATTCTTTAATCTGTGCTCTAATACTTAAATAAAATTAATTTGTGCAATTACACCTATGTAACATTGTCAATTAACTACCGTTCTCGACTTTGTGTCTATACTATGGAAGTAGGTACATATAAAGGGATTACTGGGTGATTCTCATCGTTAAAGTTAATTAATGTCCTTACCGGTCCGAACGTTAAGTGAAAGTTAAGCAAATCAGAGTGCAATTTAAACTTATTGTTAACTCCAGTTTACTCTATACCTGGATCCCTAACTGTTAAAATGGTTAAAGTCAGAAATAATCACTCACGAGTCGTTAACAATCCGGGCCCGGTAAGGACAAATTCAGAAAATGTTAAATTTTGGAATGAGAAAGAGGAGGGTTCCTCTGAAACATATTTGCCTATTTGCTCGCACATGATTAATGTGTGTGCGAGATGCGATTTTGTTTCTTTTTGCCACGTTAACATATTTACAATCCGTTCAAGCATCTTTAGTTTTGCAATTGGAGCTTTATTTTGTACAACCAAAGATTACTTTTTAAAAACATAAAACCAAATACGACATTGTTAAAGTTAGGATGATATCAGTCTTTCAGAATGTTTAACGATTTTGATGCGTTCATATTAGAACTCTCTTCCGAATGCCGTAAGGTATATTTTGAATTGGCTGTGATCCAAATGCCTGGTAAAGTTATTATTGTACATATATCTGGCTCTGATTGGGATTAATTGGAAGATTGTTCCAGAGCGAGTGATTAATGAAGGCAAGTTGGTTATGAATAATAAATCGATTCGACGATTGATTGGGATTAATTTGTTTATGCGGAAGTCTATAGCTATTTGGTTACCTTATCCCATGAAACTCAAGTAATAAATTAAGAACTTCATGAGTGAAGAAGGCAGTCATTTATTAGGGTTCCGTAGCCAAAATGGCGAGAACAGAACCCTTATAGTTTCGCTCTTTGTCCGTCCGTACGTCACAGCCGATTTAGGCCTTCTAATCGTTTTTGAATAAGTGATCGGAGAAATAAAAATTGTTTTTGAAAATTTCCAAAAAGTGACTACTAAAAAATTTTATGTCATTACCAAACTTGCTCCCATAATTTCACGAGAATTGGTTGACAAATGCCAGGGGGGGGGAGGGGGGTTGGTTGTTCTCTCTACAGGAGGAGAACAAACGGAAATCTGGAAATCCGGAAATCGAACTTACGAAAGCCTTTTTGTCGAAGATGAAGCAGAGACATTCGTTTCCCCCAGTCAATTGATATTATTATTTTCATTAATTGTAGCTATATGTTTTGTATATGTGCTGCAAATTGTAATCTATTGCCCATTGTTAATTATTATTCTGTTAAACGATCACTTGTGTTGTATTATATGAAACTTGTATGGTGAGATAAAATAAACTAAACTAAACTAATAAAAGATATAACCTCTGCGACCTGTCTGATTCAAATGTCCCCATAATGCTCGCGGCATTTCCACGCTGGAGAGCAATGGAGACATATTAAATGTTGGACCAGCTATCCAGAGCGATAATCATTACCCACCCCATATTTACCGCTATATTGTATTCACCATGTTTTTAATGTCGATTTTATTATTAACTCCTTCTGTGTTTTCTGATACTTACGTACCGTGAGGGATTGTAGTAGGCGACGCCAATCTGGATGCACTTTTGACATTTTTGTTAGAACGGCTCGATGTGACAAGACAGCGCAGCGCAAAGAATATAATACTCACTAAAGGAGGCGAAATCCGTCACAGATGAGCTTCTCCGAAATTCTAACTTCGTATCTTGCCGCCCCTTTCATTCATATAGTCACACGAGAGTGAAAGGGGGCACGAGACGAAGTTTGATGTTTTAGGTCGAGTTCAATTTTCGGGGGAAAGTGTAACACACCGTCACTTCACTAGGCACCTCGGTCTCACCAGAAGACCAGGGCTGTCATTTACAATCGGACTCATCCTCACCTGTCACCTCACCCCTCACCCATGTTTATATGGAAACTGTCAAAAAGTGACAAATAACATTTGAGTTTCGATATAGAAACGGGTGAGATGTGAGGTGACTGTTGAGAACGGTGCTTAGTGAATCGCATAGCAGCGTTGGCTCTCTGAGGCGGCATTATGCTGAGGCTAGACATTCTCGTCACTATATATGTAGTGTGTTATTTTTATTTTGTGTTTACCCTGGTGCAAATGGGTCGTGCACAGTTCGTCTTTGCTGGTTCCATATAAAGTTGGCCAATGGCTCTCCATAACCTGATCACCCTTAGCCACCAAGCCATCAAATAGCTGACCGGCCTCAAGATCATATCTAGCTTTTGCCCGCTGCTTCATCGGCATGGAAAATGTTTATCTCGAACTTCCACCCTCCATTTCATACAAACTTTCCAATGTCCTTTCCAGGGTCTTAAACTATCTCCGTAGGTACCAAATTTAATCTGAATCGGTTCAGCAGTTTTAAGTGTGAAGAGGTAACAGAGTAACTTTCGCATTTATTGGTGTCGATTCTGTGGGTCTGATAACTGTTTTAGAACATTTATGCCCTACCCTTAACCCTTTGAACGCCGAAAATGCCTAGGTGTCGTATGTTGTCGTGCCTATGGCGCCAATAACGCTTACACGTGTTATGACGTACGTTGTCAAAGTCACCTTCGCGCTTTACACTAAGGTTCATTATTCAGTATCTAATGGACGACGAGATGGCGTGTAAGTGTCACTGCCGTGCTTAAAGTATGGCATTTAAATACATAAATGAATCAAAGATTAATTTTGGATTGGACTAGCAACCCGCATAAATAGCGTTTCATTTTCTTTAAGTCCATGTCATAAAAACGTATCTTACATACACATAAGCCGTTAACTATTGACTACTTGAGTTAGGACTTTATGGCTATTCAACTGTGTGACTGCACAATTTCGCACGGCCTGCTCCGGTCATTGCCCTGATAGTACGAGAGCCAACAACAGATTTTCGTCACAAAGTTAATCTCGGGCTATTTATTTGTAAAATTTTTTAGAGCATTGTCATCATACAATTACCTGCCCCCGCCGTGAATGTCAGCTGTGGTCTTGTGGGTGGGCTGAGCAGCGGTAGCCTCGAACGTAGAAAAATAAGTGATGATGTTGAAAATGATGTTCAACTTGCGTGAGAGGCTACAGCTCAAAATTAAGGTGCAGCGGCACAGATCGAAAATATCTTCCGTTTTACGGCATTTAATATAGAGTGTTATCTATTCCCGGATAGCGGAAAAACGCTTTCACGATTTCACCAAGATGACACTCCAATAAATGGAAAACGCGGAAAATATTTCGATTAGTTTTAATTTCGCGCAGTCTAGATTGCGCCACTGCACCTTGCTTATATTATTGGGGTGTCACATAAATAATGTCGATTCGACAACTTTTATGGATCGTATCTAACGGTTTTAATTGGCGATGTATAGTTTCTTTAAAAGGTCCAAGTGAGACTGATAATCGATGAGTGCTGGTACTGGGTTGGTTTTCAACCTTTGTAGCCTCAATATCGATCGAGAGGGCGGTCGATCTTCAAGGGTCAAATCTCCACTATTAAAACGATTAAACTAACGCTGTGCCATCCGTTCATTTAACACGTCTCCCCCTTCAACTTCACATGATGTTCTTGCTGCCGCGGCTGCTCTTTTTTTCAATGTTTCAACAATACACCAATTTCGTATTTGTCGCCTTCCATACTTTTTATTATCAAAACGTGTTTCGCCATCAATTAACAAAGACGGTATGACTAAAATAAAGTACAACAATTGCATTCTTTATAGAAGTAGAGAATCGTCTTAACAGGTTACGACATGCATAAATAGTGGTGTAGTAAATTTTTAGTTACAAAACCCAACATTACTTATGAGATACCTTCAGTATTTTGGTGTCAAAGCGGACCTTGGTGTCTTGAATAGTCCTGATTAGGCCTCAATCGATTTCGACTAATAAAATACTCCTGACTTGGCGTGGCGGAATAATATACCGTATTATCTACTTCACCGAGATCTTACTGATGTTTTCAATACATTATCTGTCATTTTACTCTCAGTTTGGCTCAGAAGCAGGTCTCAGAACCGGTTTTAACTATTTTTGAAATATCTCCTAAAGTGCTTCTCGTATCTCCATTTTTATTCTCAGATTTGTTTTTGGGTCATTCTACTTTTTCCTGACCAGTTTTCTGTTACAAAAAAAAATCTGTGATATGTATTGAATTAGTGTACAAAAATAGGATTTCGGAATAGTACCTGAACCTAATAAAAGAGATATAGGTAAAAATACTTAAATATTAACATATTGCTGTAGATGGTGAGTAACACAGTGGTAAAAACCATTTTTTCATACCAATGTTGAGACATCCAAGGACCACTGAGTTACTCGATTTATGGATATTAGCTGTGGTTCGTTAATTACCAAAACTATCGGAAGTTATACTGCAATCAGACCTCTTTCTAAATAACAATACAGAAATATGAAGTGAGGGCCAAGTATTCCAAAATCTGCATTTAAATAAAAAGTGTCTAGAAATTATGTACCTGAAAAAGTATAATGGCCCTATTGTTAGCTTTGACGACCGGTTTAGCCAAGTGGGTACTGCACCTGCCTGTGAAGCTGACGGTCCTGGGTTCGAATCCCGGTCAGGGCAAATATTTGTGTGATGAGCATGAATATTTGTTTCCGAGTCTTGGATGTTTTCTATGTATTTAAGTATTTATATCTATTAAATATATCGTCGTCTAGTACCCATAACACAAGCCTTCTTGAGCTTACTGTGGGCCTAGTTCGATTTGTGTAAGATTGTCCTCTAATATTTATTTATTTAATAGATTAACACCAATATTTGGTCTGTAAGTACGTTATATTCCTGGTGGTGAATAAGACCTCACTCTTAATTCGGCGATCCTGAGAGTACGCTAGCTGTCCAAAATGAGTTGAAGAGGACAAAGGGGGGGGGGGGGTTTAGTAGGTGAAAGTCTAACATAATCCCCCACGGTTTATCTATGAAATAAATGATTAAAAGTACGAAAAATATCTTAAGTAAGTTCAGTATAGATTTTTTTACCTGGCTCATGGGCTATGAATGACTGATCAAAAGACGTGACTACACGGATGGAGTTCGTTTTGCACACTCATCCTATAATCATGTGTCGCCGTCTGCAGTGATTGATGTCTCGTCGCGCCGCGTCGATGTCGACGTAAATTTTCGCATTCCTGTGCCTTTACCATGAGTTTGCATGACCGTACTCGCTAGCGACTGCGTAAACGATTTAGTATGTGGGTCATTGTCAGTTGAAAAAACAAAAGTTGTCCCCCCGGTGGTCAATAGTTAACGGCTTATGTGCATGTAGGCTATGTTTTTATTACATGAATTTATAGTAACGGAGATACTGTTTATGCGGGCTACTAGACCAATCCAAAATTAAGCTTTGTACCCCTTAACTTTCGATATGTCCACCGAAAAGACGCAAAACTAAATCTGACAATGACCCATGCCGATTATTAGTTCTGTTGAGTAACCAGAGGCGCTGTACTTTTGCCCACACAATTTTTTACGCTGTAGCTAGCGAGTACGGTCATGTAAATATCCATATTTCCATGTTGACGTGTTATAGATATAGCTCAAAATATTTTATTATGATTAGTGTACCTACTTTATTACCTTTTATCTTGACGCTTAGAGACCTCATACATCTCTAACAAATCTCGATTGTTATTAGTTTCTTAGTCTTATTTTTGACATGTAACACTACATTTAATTAATGATACTTTGATTATTGTATTATTTTTATTTGATGTACTTAGATAGATTTTGACTTGTAAAAGTGCGCTTGAGGCCTATTTGCAGAATAAATGTTTTGATTTTGATTTAAACTCATGGTAAAGCACTGACCATGAAGGTTTTCGTACAGCTTCGGCTGAGATTGAGCTTATTTAAAAATGCCTTTTTTATACAGATTTATTTCTAAATTGTGATACAAAATGGGATTCTAACCATGATTCTGAACCAATTTTGTAATGAGACCACCCTTGTACAAGACAAGCTGCTACTGTCCCTTAAGGGTCCTTATCACGACGACCGCTTTAGCCTAGTTGGTAGTGACGCTGCCTTCGAAGCTGGAGGTCCCGGGTTCGAATCCCGGTCAGGGCAGATATTTGTGTGATGAACACAAATATTTGTTCCTGAGTCATGGACGTTTTCTATGTATTTAAGTATCTATTTATCTATATAAGTATGTATATGGTCACTTAGCACCCATAGTACAAGCTTTGCTTAGTTTGGGACTAGGTTGATTTGTGTAAGATTGTCCAAAAATTATTTATTTATTTATTTTACATATGTTCCCAGTTAAGGTAAGGACTAGTTTTATGGGGAAATTGTACAAATTTTAATAGGGCTTTCATAGCCCAAAAAAATGTTTGAGGGCGATATGTGGTGTACCTCAATTTATATCATGCCGGCCTATAGGTATTTAAGAACTTGAAATTACTACCATTACCATGTTTATATGTTGGAAGAGGAAGACCTAGACTGACTTACTTTAACCAAGCGAGGGAGGAAGTTGCCGAGTCGTATGGGGAAGTCAAGAAACTGGCAATGAATATAAAAGAGTGGTGGTTACTCCATCGACAAGAGCGAAGCTCTTAAGTTTTGATGATGACGATGTTTATACATTCTAGAAGTCTGTATTTTTGTTAAGAACAGCAAGAGACGTGTTTACACGCAATACTAGAAATCCAGGGCGGCTTGCACACGACTGCGTCCCACGAACATCATTTTACTTTAAACAATGTTATGGCATGTGCATTAAGCTATTTAATAAGTTGCCGCTGAACATCCAACAATTGCCTTTCAATAGATTTCGAAAGAGTTTAATAAAATTGCTGCAAGAGAAACAGTATTACGAGTTAAAGATGTTCCTTTTACATAAGTTTTAATTAAATTGCATGCTAGTATTATTTTTGTAATACCTATAGCAGAATATGTTCTTGAATTGTATTTTATCAACCATGTAATTAATTATTCTATGCGAATAAAGAAGTTTGAAGTAACATGAGAGTGAAAGGGACGTCACGATGCGAAGTTCGAAGTACCGGCGTGCTACCGCGAACGGTATTCGAAATTTTCCCTCTCTGTCGCACTTGCAAGTTTGCACATAAGTGAGACAGAGAGGGAAAACTTCGTTTGTGGTTCGCGGTAGCCCCTCAGGCTCTGGTGCCCTCTTCGTCCCCTCGCTCACTGCGCATCTGTCGCAGGAAACAACGGAGTTTAAAGGTATGCCTATAATACTGGCGTTACTAAACTAAGATTTCATGGACCGTGTTTTTCTCATTAAAAAAAATTATGACATCATAGCTGTAAAGTGTACCAGGTGACAGCTGTCCACTCGAGTCTAACAAACTCTTACTCACAATTCCGAAAGCAATTTCTCCATATGTGAACTTCCCTATGGGCCTCATAAGAAAGCTCAAGCTATCCGTAGCAGAACTGGGGTCACCGACATAGCCTTCAAAATTGCGAGACTTAAGTGGCAGTGGGCAGGGCACATTGCTCGCAGGACTGATGGTCGATGGGGCCAAAAACTGCTTGAGTGGCGTCCACGCACCGGAAGACGAGCTGTCGGTAGGCCTCCGACAAGTTGGAATGATGACCTGGTGAAGGTCGCGGGAATCCGGTGGAAACGAACGGCACAGGACCGGTCTAAATGGCGAGCCTTGGGGGAGGCCTATGTTCAGCAGTGGACGTCTTTCGGCTGAAATGATGATGATGATGATGATGATGAACTTCCCTATAGGATAGTACAGGCAGATCCCGGACTAATATTACCATATTTATTACATTTAATTAAAAGTAAGACATGCTCAGCTATTAATAGTTAATAATACTATTATATATTAAAGGTGTGTAATACAGCCATCCTCGGCGACATGTGAATTTGATTCTGTTCTAGGAAATTTAACATCATAGCTAATTGGAATATGAATTTCACATAATACAATACAATTATGTAGGCAATTAACGTTTAATATTCAAAGGCCCATGAATATTATTCAGCAATCATTAAATATCAATAACTTCCAAACATTAATTAGGATCAATCAAACAGGAAATAGACGGTAAACATTCATCAATGTAATTTTATTACTCAGACATATGACAAATATGAATATTTACACGATATGTACATTTTTACACTGCCGTCCTTACGATGACATACAAAATTACACTTTAATAAATTCATCGTTACAACCCTATGCCGAAACACCGTTCGATAATACACGGAACATAACTAACACTAGTCGCCAGGAACCATTCGTATACGGCGGCGGGGCGGGACGGGGCTCGCGTCCCGCCCCGTCGCTTAGAGTCCAGCTCTCTACTCTCCTCTACTCTAGTCTAAGGACACGATAAGCGTCTCCTCCTCGACGCACACGCTCGAGAGCTCGCGGTCGCGCCGCGACCGGACTCACATGCGCGAATGCGACACCCCGTTTGGAGCTAGCAGGGGTGCCATTTGGCCTGGAGGTGGCTCCAAAGCAAAAGCTTCACTCGGCACTGCAGAACGCGAGGTAAGCGCCGTCGATGCGTCTGACCGCGACGGCCCGCCGACAGGGACAGACAGACTCGCTCGCGTCTCTGTCAGCGCTCTCGCTTGCGCGCGCGCCTGTGCTCCACCACGCTTCCTCGGAAACACGCTATTTTCTACGTGAAGCGTTGCGTTAACATCCTTCCCTGCTGCACACGTGCACGCCTTTAGGAAACTCTTCTTGAAGTTATCTGACAGGAACGCGTATAGTATCGGATTCATGGCCGAATTGCTGTAGCTGAAGCAGGCTGCGACTAAAAACACGGTGACTGTGATACGGCTGGCGCATTCGGTCGGTGGTGAGTAGATCAGCGCCACTTGGAATGCCCAATACGGCAGCCAGCAAAGCACGTATACTGCTATCACCGTCAACACCAACTTAGTCACCTTTCTGTGGGATCGCTTTTTCTCTTTAGATTTGTTCTTCGGTCCCACTGTCTTCAATTTCCTAATAACCAGGCAGTAGAAGACGAAGATGAGAGTCAGAGGCGCTGCGAACCCAAGTGCGAAGGAATACAAGGTGAAGGACGTCTGTCCTTTGTTAAACTCTCGCTCTGGCCAGACGATGTTGCAAGACAGACCATTGTCCGTCGGTATAAGAGTTGTGTACATGAATATTGGTGTCATGACGAGAGCAGATGCTGTCCAGGCGGCGGCGGAGACAACTCGAGAGACAAACGGCGTCCGCAGGCGAGGCGCTGCTATGGGATGACAGACAGCGATGTATCTATCTGCACTCATGATACAGAGAAAGATGCTGCTAGTGAACTGATTAATTCCAGTAGAGATCATATAAGCTTTGCACATGAACCGTCCGAAGGGCCAAGCCCGGAGCGACATCGTAGTGATTAAGAACGGTATGCCGATGAGAAAGCATTCGTCGGCGATAGCCAGATTTACGATGTACATATTGGTGACTGTCTGCATTTTGGAGTAACGGAGAACGACGTAGATGACTAGGGTGTTTCCAAGTAGGCCGACAATGCAGACGAGGGCGTACAGCACTTGAGTGACCACGTAAACGACAGGGATATTGATGTTAGGGCAGTTTTCGAAGGTGCCGTTGTAGGTGCCATTTTCGTCATAAGTGTAGTTGCCAGTGCCGTAGTTTTCAACGTCTTCGAGCTCCATTTTTCTTGATGGAAGATTGTATTGAAGAGGAACGAGGCAGACCTTACCTGAAAATAAAAAAAATAATAACTGTTAGCTGATCGAATGCAGATAAAACGGCAAAGAGAGACAACGATGATAATAACTAATAATTATTAAAGAATAATTTTTTTTTTTAACCTGGCTGTGGCTTTATAGTCCGGACCCAATAAAACGATAGGAGTGCGCGATTGGAGAGTAGCCTGGGGAAAATCCAGGGGAAAACATCCGACACGACCACGCGTGTGGTTTGGAATACTGGAATACTCTAAGAGTTTGCACTCCAGTGAGATTGGTTGAGTGGTTTCAACCGAATCTTGGGTGTGAGTGGAATCGAGCTACTGGGCGTTTTGTCGCTGGTTCACTAAACCTAGCTTAGCTGAGAAGAGTCCAGCTGAATAAAATATTGATACGTTTCCATACTTAAGAAAATCAATAAATCTGTTAAAGTATTTTCTAATACTTAATTAAGAGATACAGAAACCAATGCGGGAAAATGGGACGTTCTACTTTTTCATGTACATAATTTTCTGACACTTTTTTTTTAATGCAGATTTTGGATACTTGGCCCTCACTTCATATTTTTGTATAATTATTTAGAAAGAGGTTTCATTGCAATATCACTTTCCATAGTTTTGGTAATTAACGAACCACAGCTAATATCCATAAATCGAGTAACTCAGTGGTCCTTGGATGTCTCACCATTTGTATGAAAAAAATTACAGCAATATGTTAATATTTAAGTATTTTTACCCATAAATTGCTTTTATTAGGTTCAGGTACTATTTCGAAATCCTATTTTTGTACACTAATTCAATGCATATCATAGTTTTTTTTTGTAAAAGAAAACTGGTCATGAAAAAGTAGAATGACCCAAATATTACTATTCGTGTGCATACTAGTCTGACTACAAGTAGTTACGCTTGGCACGCATCGCATGAGAGTAAGCGCGGGCGAGAAAAACAAAACCGAGTCCAATTCATTCCTGTAGAATCCAGGAAAGTAACCTAAAATATTTTCAAACACAAGAATCCGTTGAATATACACTGAAGTGCAATTCTATTCATGTAAAAGTTAACGACTCCATAGGTTTACGTCTCTATTACGAGTTTGGCACGCGTTTGTATACCAAACACTGGCATGCGCAAACACACACACAATAAAAACTTTTGAGGTCATGTTGACTACAATGTTGGTCTTTACGTTCAGTGAGCTACTCTCGGGGCCAGTTGCATGAAGCTACGAATTATACTTTATTACTTAGGTCATTAGATACTATAACTTGGTACAAAAAAATGAAAGTGAGTGTAATAGTTCGCCGATAAACTTAACGTTTGGCGAAACGGAAACAAATGTAAACTGTACCATACTTTTTTGGGAAAAAAAAATAATTTACAAGTCTAACGGTTCGTCAAACTCTGAGAGAGGTAGGGCACAGCAAAATGTCATCTTGCTCGAATTTGGAGCAGCCCAACTGGGGAAGTACCTTCTTGCAGAAGACCACAGCCATAATAACATTATCTACAAGTAATACAAGTATGTAGTGTTGTGTTCCTGGAGGTGAGCAAGGTTGCCAGAGCTCCCGAGGATACACTGTGTTGAGAGCGAGGGATCTAAATTTGTTTCTGCTGTCAACACAGTGAATTCTCAAATTTCATAAAGGGTCGGCAACGCGTACATGACCTTTGGAGTTGCGGGCGTCTTAGCATCAGGTGGACCGTAAGCTTGTTTGCCACCGGCGTTGTATAAAAAAAAGGCTAATCGTAAGCGGTGTTCGTCAAAGGCTATGTTTCGATTCACGCTCACAGAGGGCAGAGCACGAACACTATCCAATCGAGGACTCCTATCGCTTTATCGGGCCCAGCCTCTAAGCCACAGTCAGGTTAATCCTTTACCACATGACGTAAAAAATATTCGTTTAAATTTGAACCTTGATACGATGCTATAAGGTCTACAACGATATCTGCCATATATGGCTTCGTATGCGGTACCGGGTTAAAAAAGCTCACTATCGGACCGGTAATACCCAAAAGGTACGGACTTATATATATACTTACTAAAATGAGATGTATCAGAAGACTGATACATCCATTAGCATAATAGGGTATTTTTGTAGTATAGGAAGTCGAATTGAGTTGATATAAACTCATGTACATGTAATAGTTATTTGTTATACAAGGGTGCAAAGTTGTATTTTAACCGCGAGTGTGGAATTGAAACACGAGCTAGCGAATGCATTCTAGGATTGAACCACGAGCTAGCGAACGGATTCCATGGTTGAACCGCGAGCGAAGCGAGTGGTACGAAAATAGAATCCTGAGCGAAGCGAGTGGTTTAAAAATAGAATCCTGAGCGTAGCGAGTGTTGCAACACACGAGACGTAAAATAACTTTGCAGCCATGTATAACACAAATCTTTTCACCTCACTAGAGCGAGGATTTTTTTTTTCCTCCTCCTCGTCCTAACGTTAACAGTTGCGTCCTAAATATAGTTGTCCACTACCTAATCCCGAGATTTGGCGTAGGTACTAGTTTTTTAACACAACAGCACAATATAAAATTATTGTTGCTGGACTGTCTGTACTAGCCTTTACATGTTATTATGTTTAAAAAAGTTACAAATAGCGCGTTCGAATTTCAAACATTCTTTGCACTCTTGTGGATAAAATGCAGTTTTGCTATCTGTTTTTAAAGAATAAAAAAGGGCTTTCCGAGCTAGTGAGGTGAAAAATATTTGTTTAATTACTTTTTAAACTCTTGCCTATTTTATCTGTGCTAAAATCTTGCAAAACATTACGAATGTCAAGTGTGACGTCATACGACACTAAAATGCCGGATAACACAATCAACGATGAGGGCACAGCGTACATGAAAATATGTCTTTCTCCCTTTAACGCATAACTGCGTCCTGTGCTTTGGGTATAATTCTCTTCCTACGTAGCCAATTGTGTGCATCCGACGTAACAGCTCTGTATTTGACACTTAGGACAGACACCATTCGTGATGCGGCCAATCAAAATCGCATACCGGTTTTTCGATAATCGATATGGTTTACGAAATAAAGATCATAGAATCGATCGACGTAAGAAAAAACAATAATAACATAGCTACAATCTAAAATATTTGAGTTAACAATAATAGAACTAGATAGGCAGATGCAATATTACTCGATAACTTTTTATTTTTTTTTATTTTCCATTAAGCCATAAACTTGGAATTTGATGGTAGCGTTTACTATTACGTATATTTTACCAACAAATACTAAAATGTTGATAAATAAGTTTAATTGGAATTCCCTTGTATCGCACTAAAACCAACTTAATCTCGCGGTTGGTTCGGAACCCTAAGGCCGGGTTTTATAAAGATCCGTTAGACTAAATGTCAGATCAAATTTCAGTAACTCAGTACATTTTTTGACATAACAAACCGACATAAGGTCCAACGGATCTTTATAAAACTGAGCTTAAATGTGCTGAGTCCGACTCGCGTGGCTTTTTTTTTAATATTTATGAAGGACAAAGTCTAGGTATTTATAAAACCGAAGCTAATGGTTATAACTGTTATAATTATTATATAATAACAATGGGTTGACAAATGGTATCTATGTAGCGTCATTAGTACGAGAACTTGGCTTCATAGTTGAGCATAGTTTCAGCATGACAAATGGTACGCTGTCCCTAATAACTAATTGTAGGGATGGCACTTACATTGTGTAACCAATGGCGATCCTCGTTAGTTGACAATCCTGGAACAAAAGAAACAGTTCGTTAGTCTTTTGTTAAAACCTCGGTCGGAAATAGTGTTGGATGATGGAATGCGTACAGCCTAATTATGATGGAATGATGTCATCGCAGTCTGTTTTGTTCGACTTTACAGAGAATAGATAAGGGTTTTTAAACTGATAAGCACCCTAACAAGAAGAAGTTTTAAACTTAGTTAAAGAGAAGAGGACTTTATTGAAAATAATAGAAAACAGAAGAGGAAAAATGATAGGACATCTCATTCGCCATGACGAATGGATCAGAACAATAATAGAAGGAAAGATAGAGGGAAAAAGGAAAAGGGGAAGACCTAGAATGACGTACATGGAGCAAATAAAACATAAAATAAATGCTACGTCAAACAAAGAAGTGAAGGACAAAGCTGAATGTAGAATAAGCTGGCAATTACTCCACCGACAAGAGCCAAGCTCTTAAATATTATGATGATGAAGCACCCTTAAAAGTTTCGAGTTTCACACTATTGAAATAAAACAAATCTCTATTGAATAGTCTTATATGAATACAGTTCGTCCCACGGCTATGTCACATGGAGGGAAAAAGTACCTTGAATATTGTAGATGGAACATTGTACTGAAAGAAGATACAATACAATACAATACAAATACTCTTTATTGCACACCTCACATAATAAAATAGCACAAAAAACAAAAAACATAGATACAGGGAGACAGAGGCAGAACAACAGGAAGATATCATTTGAATAAAAAAAAAACAATTTAAAATGCATTCACAGATGTTTAAATAATTTTATGGTTGAACCGGGAATCGAACCCGTTACACGATAATAATAACTACCTTGTATCATAGCGATCGAAAGGCTTCATCATAATTTTTATTGTTAATAATTTTAAATCATCCCAAGTAGAAAAATAATACAAAACTTAATAGCTAATAATAAAGTGATAATAATAATTATTAAATGAATTAAAAACTTGAAATAAAAACAACTATACCTAACTAAAAACTAAACATTAAAAATTAATATCAAAATTAGGTCCCCTCGGGATGGTGCCCATTACGCAGGCAGCATTCCCGCGCTGGATTGCGATGGCAATTCTTTGCGCGAGAAAGCTGCCTGCGCGTGGTTCACCTGTCGCCTCCATAAGCCGCTTAATCATAAGGATTATTTTTTGCTAAATAACATAGTGTCAAAAATAAAAGGAAGACCATGAATTTTAACATTTTTAATACAAAATTAATCAATTTAGACGTGTAAACGGGTTCGATTCCCGGTTCAACCATAAAATTATTTAAATATCTGTGAATACAGTTTAAATTGTTTTTTTTTAATTCAAATAATATCTTCTTCCAGTAAAATGTTCCATCTACAATATTCAAGGTACTTTTCCTCCACGTGGCATAGCCGTGGGACGCCCTGTATAACTCAAATTGTGAAACTCGCAATGTACTTCATAATCCAGTGACTTCATACATTCAGAGCTTGCGTCAAATCCGGTAGTTCTGATTTTTTGCAGACTTATTTATGATATTGGCCAAATGAATCCAAGTTTGTGACCTCCAGCGCCGAACGCAACTTTCCTAAAAATCGAAAAACCGATTACAACCGTACGAGTAAAAGACTAATAAACAAAATTTATAAATAAATAAATATTTGTGGACAATCTTACACAAATCGACCTAGTCCCAAACTAAGCAAAGCTTGTACTATGGGTACTAGGCGACGATATATATACTTATATAGATAAATATATACTTAAATACATAGAAAACATCCAAGACTCAGAAACAAATATTCGTGTTCATCACACAAATAAATGCCCTGACCGGGATTCGAACCCGGGACCTCCAGCTTCGTAGGCAGGGTCACTACCAACTAGGCTAAAGCGGTCGAGACTAGTTGCTGATAGTACCTTCTCAAGACGTTTTTAGAGAAGACAAAATATTCTACAATATGAGACTAGAGAATTATCTCTGCAGTCCCAATAAAGTCTTTTTAAAATTTACGAAGTTCGAAAAAAATTATAAACTTTGAAAGGCGTTATCTCGGAAACTACTGAAAAACTGATTAAACCCTAAATGACTAGTTGGGCCATTCTACTTTTTCATGTACATAATTATCAGACCCTTTTTTTTTTAATGCAGATTTTGGAATACTTGACCCTCACTTCAGATTCAGATTCATTTATTTAAAGATAAAAATTACAATATAGAGTGTATGTCAAAATTACAAGAATTTCTATCATGATCGTCAATACTAAATAATATGTAGGTATAAATGAATAAGCAATGATTCAAAATATAAAATAATAATAATTATTATTAGGTATCAGAGTAATTCTGTATCTCTTAGAAATAATCGTCATTAATTACTCGAAAGAATATTATTTAAACCATGTCTACATTATCTAATAAAATATGAAACCTCAAACATATCTCCCAATTAGGATTGTCACTAATACTTAAAACAGAGAATATAATAATAGAAATGTCAGGTAATTAAAAAGTCATTTCCATGTACTCGTCAACGGAGTACAGTGGGTTTTCCAACAAAAGGTTTCTCAGTTTGCGCCTAAAAGTTTCGTCAGATGGTTCGTAACTTAGATAGGCGGGTAGACGTTCGTAATAAGTAGGACCGATGACGCGAGGGTTCTTTGTTGAAAGCGCCATGCGACGATGAACCGTTCTGAGGCGGCCTGTAGGACAAAGCTGTTTCCCCGGGAAGACTACGCGTACAAATTGAGAAAAATTATCTCTTACAAATAATACTAAATCAAATGTCCTTGGATGTCTCACCATTTATATGAAGAAAGGTTTATACCACTGTGTAACACACCTTTTACAGCAATAATGTTAATATTTAAGTATTTTTACCTACAAATTCCTTTTATTAGGTTCAGGTACTATTCAACGAAACTAACGAAGAAGTTTTAAACTTAGTTGAAGAGAAGAGGACTTTATTGAAAATGATAGAAAACAGAAGCGGAAAAATGATAGGACATCTCATACGCCATGACGAATGGATCAGAACAATAATAGAAGGAAAGATAGAGGGAAAAATTTTTTTTTTAATAGAAAACTGGTCATGAAAAGTAGAATGATCCAGTGACTAGTTGCGTAGGTGCAAAGCAATTCCCGCCAAAGAGGCTTAAAAAGGCTCGAGTTTCACATAACGTAATCTCGACCACCCTCACAACGAGAAGTGGTAAATCCTATACCTATAGTCTAATCAAATAAATACTTTGTATCGGATTACCTTACAAATTGACTCGTTATGTCGTCGAATAGCTTGTGAGTATAGATGGGCATTTGAGTTTGAATAAGCTTAAAGGTTAAGGCTGACGGTCGATGGGGCCAAAAACTGCTTGAGTGGCGTCCACGCACCGGAAGACGAGCTGTCGGTAGGCCTCCGACAAGGTGGAGTGATGACCTGGTGAAGGTCGCGGGAATCCGGTGGAAACGAACGGCACAGGACCGGTCTAAATGGCGAGCCTTGGGGGAGGCCTATGTTCAGCAGTGGACGTCTTTCGGCTGAAATGATGATGATGATGATGATGAACCTTAAAGGTTTAAAGCAAGCAAGGCCATGCTAACACGCGTGAGTTTGCAACCATCCCGCTCTCTACGGAAGCCTTGCGCGTAATTTCTGGAACTCTGGAATTTAAAGTAACCGAATTCAAAAAAAAAATCTCTTTTTGTTTCTCGTTCATTACATGCTCAGATTTACTTATCTTAAGTAGGTTGAGTATTATCACTGCAATAAGCATATTTTAGGGAGAAGATGACTGGCTGTCCAGTTTCTTCTCTGCAATGGTTATTCTGGCTTCTTATGTATGTTTTTGAAATAGCCAAGTTTGTAAAACAACAGCCTGAATTATTTATTACAGCTAGGGACACATACTCTAGAAATACCATAAAAGGTGAAAGACTCGTAGTTGAAACGCAAAAAAGAACTGCTATTTTTAACAAAAATTGTACTGCAATGTGTGTGGAAATATTTAATAAGCTGCCATCTAACATTAAATGCTTACCATTTAATAAATTTAAGAAAGCCCTACATGAATGGCTGTTAGATAAAATGTATTATTCACTCCACGATTATTTTCAATAAGTCAATAATATAATGTCGTACAAATTGCATATATTGTAATAATAAATACTTAGGTTAAGAACTACATCTAATATTTGCATGCTGTTTGTGGACGGTTGAATAAGGAGAACGTTTATGTATATGTAACAACTTTACTGTAATCTGACCCTATTCACGCAAATAAATGATTTATGATTTATGATTCTTTTGAGAAACGCTAGTATATTATGACTTGTACAAGTGCCATTACGACCTACTTGCATCCAGTTTGCTCCTTTGTATCCAATAATACCAGTCTTAGCAGTCTTTGAGGACTACTTTATATTTGTATTGAACTTGGCCGTATTTACAAAAGATCTCTGATAGAATCGCATTTTTCGCAGGCTTTTAGATGTCTTAGCGATATTGACATTGCTCCAATTATGGAACTTCTTTTATTTGATTTTCTTCGTAGACTTTAGGAAAGGTTCGAATCTATACGTATATTACGCGAGGCCGATTTTTGTACACCCCATCAGATCTGCAGTTATGGTCTGAATTTAATAAATGATATGTCATAAGATTCGTCTTATGCTGGAGAGTTGCATAAAACTCTTATTTTTCTATATTTTTTTTAAAGAAAAAGGACTAAAAAATTGATTTTAAAGAACTACTGTGCGCTGACCACGTGTCTTTGGCCGCGTGAAGTCACGCGATGTGGCTCCTGTATTGAATTGACATAAGACAGTATAAAAATAAACAATAACTGAACTCAAACCTGTAGTAAGTTCTTCAGTATGAGAAAATATACGGTTTGAGTCGGCAACATATATCCACAACGATATATGATGACATAAAGTATGGTAATCCGTTTGGTACTATTTGACACCCAGCGGCTTTAGTTGAATACCTGAGAATG
Source organism: Epiblema foenella (assembly GCA_963556455.1). Taxonomy (NCBI): domain Eukaryota; kingdom Metazoa; phylum Arthropoda; class Insecta; order Lepidoptera; family Tortricidae; genus Epiblema; species Epiblema foenella. The sequence continues at coordinate 22,027,867 of OY747104.1, forward strand.
GTACGAATAGCAGGCATTTTTCTATTGGTGGTCTCGTTATCTTTTGAACATTCAATGGCGGTTGTTAGGACTTTTTGCAACGTGGTCATTAAGTATTTTTTGCGGTTATTCCAACAATAGCATTGTTTTCTTTAAGTGCATCGGCCAAATTTAAAAAACAAACCAGGAGGGCGAAATGTGACTAGTGCCTTTACCATGAGTTTGCATGACCGTACTCGCTAGCGAGTGCGTAAACGATTTAATATACCGATTCTTAGTTCTGTTGCGTAACCGCTAGAGGCGCTGTACATTTTCCCATACAATTTTTTACGCAGTCGCTAGCTAGTACGGTCATATAAACTCATGGTAAAGGCACTGTAGAGAATAGCTGGATACCGGCGAACATACCTACGTCAAAGCTGAAACGGAGATGCTAGGTAATCATGTATAGTCAGCATCGAAATCAACTACGCACAAAGCTCTTATTCCCTCGTAATAAAGCTTATGAAATGAAATGAAATGAAATGAAATGAAATGAATTTGAAATGAATTTTTATTTGCGGAACATGGGTCGCATCAAGTTGGTACAGAGCATCAAATTTCAGTACGCCATATTCTACTTAAATAAGCATGCAAATATTCCAGTTACAGTCCAGATTTTGCTGTCGTTTAGATCAGACAAAAGAGAACATTTCTTATTTTTAAATTACTTATTACTAGTTTTAATATTCAGGAACTCATTGACAGAATACACGCAAAGTTCGCATAGCCATTCATATAGTTTTTTCTTGAATTGTTTTAGGGGTAAGTCTTTCATGTCTCTAGGAAGCTTATTGAATATTTTGATACACATAAAGTAAGGGGTACGAGTAGTTTGCTTTAAACTGTTTTTGGGTACGTGTAGTAGATTATGTTGCCGTGACATTCGGTAATCATATTTTATGACATCACAATTTTTCCTAAAATATGTATTATCGGTTCGAACGAAAACAGCTATCTCGTAAATATACATAGAAGGCAACGACAAGAGCTTGTGACGTTTGAATATGGGTTTGCATGAGTCAAGGGGCTTCAAACCAAATATGGCCCTAATACATTTTTTTTGTTTCACAAAGGCTTTTAAAATATCTGTAGAGTTTCCCAATATAATCAATCCATAACGCAGAGTAGACTTGACAAAACCGTGATACGCTACAAGGGCAGCTTCTTGCGATTGACCTCTTCATGTGCGTAGTTACTTTTGATGCTTTCTGTACGATTAGAATTTGAATGAATCATTATTAAAGTAGATAACAATGACGTACAATGATTCTATTTTAGAACGGTTCATGTCAAACAATAGCTCATGTTTACAGTGTGTCCATTGTTAAATATCTTCGTATTAGAGTCGTTCGTGTGTAATAATCAGATTTAGTCTAGATACCTTACAAGTTTTGAAATGTTTTGATTAAATAAAATAAATTATGACAAAAGTGTTGATAATAAATTGAAAATAATAAATCACTACATAGTATAAAACAAAGTCACTTTCTCTGTCCCTATATCCCTATATCCCTATGTATGCTTAAATCTTTAAAACTACGCAACGGATTTTGATGCGGTTTTTTTTAATAGATAGAGTGACTCAAGGGGAAGGTTTATATGTATAATACATGCATCAGCATTGCACCCGTGCGAAGCCGGGGCGGGTCGCTAGTAAACAATAAAGTGATTAAAATAATACTATGGTTTCATCAAAGTTTTAGATAGTAACAGCCATTTTTTGATTTTATTGTGTGTAGTAGAATTTTGACGACCGCTTTAACATAGTCACTGGCAGACCCTGCCTTCGAATCGTGGTCAGGGCATTTATTTGTGTGATGAATACGAATATTGATTCCTGAGTATTGGATGTTTTCTATGTATTTACGTATTACTCGTAAGTATTTATATCGTCACTAAATACGCATAACTTTGATTAGTTTGGGACTATATATGTTTCCCTTGAATTTTGGAGGATTACTCTTAATTCCTCATGGTTAAAAAAAATTGCTCTTTAGCGATAAGACCGCCTGTTGTTTGCCTCTACTCATTGTGAGTTCATACTCTACTTTTAATTAAGGTGTGCAAACAGTATTTGTATTGTATTGTTCACATCATCAGAATAACTTTGATAACAACGGGAGTAATTTAAAAGCATATGCTTTCAAACAAAGAAATAATTTTCCTAATCTGTTTATAAATTGCAGAGTAATCGCGTAACAAACATAAAAAAATTAAAATATACATGCATCAGCTGAATTGAGAAACTCCTTTTTTGAAGTCAGCTAAAAATAGGTAACTTTTAGCACAAAAAATTCCGATGTCTGTTTTTGTTTACATTTCATTCTGCTTCGTATCTATCTATTACGATGTCTGTATGTCTGTGGTCGCGTACCACCGTGTTTGTTTATGTGTGTTAATGGTGTTTTCATCTGCATTATAACACAGCTGGTGTCATATTACACGCATGAAACAAATGACATTCGTATTAACAGCAACATTAAGTGTATACAGACGGCCGCTTGGGCAAATTAGTTTGACTGGGCACCATGTATGTGAGCAGGAAAACCTTTATTTTCGTCTACATAACTGAAGTGAAAAAATATGAGCGTTTGTGGCTTAGTAGCTGCTGTAACCGAACGAACACCAACAACTGCCAAATGGCGGAAATAAATCGTGTAATCGTAATAGTGAATTTTGGCAAATGTACAAAAATACATCAAACGTAAACGCAAATAATAAAAGGGCTAAAAACTGATCTTAAAATATAATCTTAAAAATAAATAAGTACTTAATCTAAACTGCAGCATAAAACCTACCTACAGCATTGTAGTCTTATGCTCGACCGTTGAGTGTAGTTTGTCATAAGTAACTCGTAAGTTAGTAAGTAAACGGTTGGTCCATAGCAAAAAAATATCGTATATCACTACATAGTATAAAACAAAGTCGCTTTCTCCGTCCCTATGTCCCTTTATCCCTATGTCCCTATGTATGCTTAAATCTTTAAAACTACGCAACGGATTTTGATGCGGTTTTTTTAATAGATAGAGTGACTCAAGGGGAAGGTTTATATCTATAATACATGCATCAGCATTGCAACCGTGCGAAGCCGGGCCGGGTCGCTAGTATAAATATAAATCATCTACATAACAAATTCTCTACAAACAAGGCAATATATGAAGGGCTTCGGACGACTTGAGACAATAATATACTGCGTCAGGTATGGCAATCCGGGACATCGGTTAGTAGTGTGGGTGACACAAGTTACGTCATCAGCCTATCGACGGTATGCGTAAGTGTGAGTGTGTCGTTAACAGTGACATAGGTCGTGTCACGATCCGGATTCACACCTTATTTTCTTAGACCATGGCTTGAGAACTTCCAACAGTCAAGTTGCACACTCACTCGACAAGCCTAATACCCAATAAGGTCTGGTTTCCCTTCAGGCTGGATGGTCAGATGGCAGTCGCTTCCTTAAAAACTAGTACCTACGTCAAATATGCGTTTAGGGTGAGAGGTTGTTTGTTTGTTTGTTTGTTTGTGTGTGCACATCAATATCTTCAAAACGGCTTGACGGATTCAGAAACGGTTTTCTGCAATAGGTTTGTAGTTTAGTCGGGACGAATTTTAGCTAGGTGTTACGATGATAACTCGCCAGGGGGCGCTGCAGTAAACATTTTTCACTGTACATCCATCGTGGGTTTTTCAAAAATTTTAATTTTGATTCTTATGAGTCAACAAAGGAGAGGAAGACCTAGACTGACTTACTTTAACCAAGTGAGGGAGGAAGTTGCCGAGTCGTATGGGGAGTCAAGAAACTGGCAATAAATAGAGAAGAGTGGCGGTTACTCCACCGACAAGAGCGAAGCTCTTAAGTTATGATGATGATGAGTCAACAACCATAGGGCTCATCATCATCAAAACAGAGAATAGTCTTTGCCCAAAAACTCCATTAACTTCTAGTTGACGACTCATAGGTATTATTAAATTTCATATCTATGCGTTACGATATCTGCGCTCGCGCACCCATTGTATTTGTTTATGTGAGTTAATGGTGTTTTCCATGTTTAAAACATTAATGTTTCATGTTTTAGCTCATCACGGAATATGGCGGGGCCATCTTGAGAGTTTCGGTAAAGAGTAGTTTTTTATACCACGCCGGTGGCGAACAAGCGGTCGGTCACCGCAGCCTATGGACGCTGGCAACTGAAGGGTGTCACATGCGCCTCGCCGTTTAGTTACATAGAGACTAGATTTTGTCAGCAACTTCGTCTGTTTAAAACTTGTTCATCGCGATATAACTTAATACATAATTCAACCCCCAAGTGCTTTTCAAAGATAAACGATTACATCATGGATAGGGATGTTTGGCAGTGATAGCGTCCCGCACAAGTAATCTAACACGGAAATATTTTGTTCTAAATATTAAAAAAAATATATGTTTTATATTGTAGCATTTTAATTTTGTAGTATTACAATATTGTTATTTTATATACATTATATATTGTTATATAAAAACTATACAAAACTATATAAAAACCTTTCAAAGTTTATATTTTTTTCGAATTTCGCAATCTTTGAAAGGCTTTATCGTGGAAACTATTGGGTCTACAGAGACAGTTCTAGTCTCATACTGTAGCTAATTTAGTCTACTTTAAAAAAGTTTCAGAAGTTACTATCAGCAACTAGTTCTTTAGGATTATAATCGGTGTTTCGATTTTTGACAAAGTTGCGTTCGGCGCTCGAGGTCACAAACTTGATAAGATAAGATAAGATATTTATTTGTAAAGTCATGTACATGAGATGTTACAATTATACAAAAGCTTCCATGACACCCTGACAGGGCACACAAATGATCTTATAAATAGCTTAAATCTACCTAAATTTGTAGATGCTGTTTAAATGACCGTGTAGTGAATAGATTCGTATAGTCCCTATTCGTCCCGGTACCGCCGCACACCGGGTAGAGTCAGTCCGACCCAGGTCGGGCCTAGCTGAGTTTCTTGCTGGACTCTTCTCAACTAGGCTAGGTTTAGTGAACCAGCGACAAAACTCCCAGTAGCTCGATTCCACTCACACCTCAGATTCGGTTGAGACCGTTCAACCAATCTCACTGGAGCGCAAACTCTTAGAGTATTCCAGTGTTCCAAACTACACGCGTGGTCGTGCCGGAGGTTTTCCCCTGGATTTTCCCCAGGCTACTCTCCAACCGCGCACTCCTATCGCTTTATTGCCACAGCCAGGTTAAAAAAAAAAGAATAGATTCGGTTTGGTATTAGGTTTCAGTTTATTAGTTTTTATGTCAAAGTTATATCTATAATATATAAATAAGTCAATTATAATTTATTACTTATTCTAATAGTTATCTACTTTTGTGTGTGTGTTATGTGTAAAAGTTTCATCATTTAAGAACTCCTCCACTGAGTAGAGAGATTTATTAATGGGCAAAGGTTTCAGTTTTTTGTGAAATAGCTTGTCATTTATTTGCAATTGGATGTTCCTTGGATTATTCATTGGGCCGACATCATAAACAAGTCTTCAAAAAATCAGAACTACCGGATTTAACGCAAGCTTTGAAGGTATAAAGTTACTGAATTAAAGAGTCATACACGGATTTAGGTTCGCGTCTTTTCTGTGGACATACCAAAAGCCCGCATAAACAGTGTCTCCGTTTCTATAAATCTCTGTAATAAAAATATAGCTAACATGCACATAAGCCGTTAACTATTGACCACAGGAGGGACGACTTTTGTTTTTTCAACTAAGTATGACTCTAAAACTTCTTATGAAACGTCAAGAACTCCGATGATATGAAGTTTGTACGGAAATGACTGATGACATGATGACTTGATAATTATTTCATAGTTATATATATTATACATAAAAAATGAAAACAACGTAAAATAATTGAAATTTGATTATTGCTATATATTTTTACAACTACTGTTTATTGGTAATGTAAAAATAATATTTATAAAATTATTTTTAATACCGTTAATTATTGTTATTTACTCCTCATAATATTCGCGTTTACGCCTCGCTGCCATACCAAAAGCAGCTTTAGCACCAAATACCGAGTGATATCAAATATCTAATTACTAGTCGTAATTTATTGGAAACTGAATCCATACATTTTTAATTTTAATTATATTTCGGTAACCACGAGGCGTTTGGTATCGTTATCAACGTGAAACCCAAAATCACAGTAGATATATTAGCTTAAAACAGTAAAATAAATGTGTATTAACGTCCAAAATGCATTCATACAGACACACTATCGCTACAATACACATCCAGTGGCTATTCCAATTTTTTGTCTTGCTTGCTCGCTAGCGGTAGCTGGTAGCTCGATATAACATGCTCTTCGCTCGCGCACCGACCAACTTGCGTTTTAATAAAAGTTCCAATTTTATTAAAAAAAACGCATTATTTTATCGGAATTTCAAATGATCAGATTTTAGTCTAATTAAATAAATTTTATTTCATGTCAGCAATAGTAATTACAATTATAATGATTACTTTAAGTAAATAAATTAAAACAAACACAAACTGAGCTAAAGATTACATTTTTTTTTTAATTAAAAATGGGATCGCTCTTGGCCAGCATCTAGCCAGGGGGCAAAGATGAGGCCGACGATGAAGCGAGCTCACCCAGAAGGTGCCTATTCACTCGTGCTCTTAAAAAGGTCTAGGTTATATGAGCTCGGAAACACAAACGCCGGCAGAGAATTCCAAACCTTAGAAGTGCGCATTATAAAAGATGATGCAAAGCGCTTGGTTCGAATAAGAGGAATTTCGACCAACATACAAAAACAAACATACACACAAATAAACATAAATTACAAATAAAATAAAAAGTAAACTAATCAAAGACCGCCCCTCGCCATTTCAGGTGCATAATTTCCCATAACACGGGCGATGTTTCCTCGCTGAATAGCTATGGACAGCCTTTGCATCGAAAACGACGCGGCGCGGAGTCCTCCCCCTTTTCCAGAAGTCGACGGCCTATATTACGGACAAGCTTCTTAGCATTGCCCCCCGGCACCCCGCAGTCTCGAATGTCAATGGGACAAATATGTAGGCAGACCCCAGCGGAGAGTACTTTTCTTTTACTTTTTATAATCGACCTATATAGCCTAGTGGGTAGTGCACCTGCCTGTGAAGCTTACGGTCCTGGGTTCGAATCCCGGTCAGGGCAAATATTTGTGTGATGAGCAATGAATATTTATTTCTGAGTCTTGGATGTTTTCTATGTATTTAAGTATTTATATCTATTAAATATATCGTCGTCTAGTACCCATAACACAAGCCTTCTTGAGCTTACTGTAGGGCTAGTTCGATTTGTGTAAGATTGTCCTCTAATATTTTTTTTATTTTATAGTCTTATGTTTCTTAGAAAGAGCCTTTTAAGTATCTCTTTTTGTTAAGAAGTACCTGGTAAGTAATTTATTTTTCTACATTTTTTGCTACCTGTTTACTTAATGTTGTACAAAAGAAATAGGTTCAAAGTAATTACTGAATGATTTTAGGTTACATATTTTTTCCGATTCAATCAACAGTTCATTATAGAGCCTTAGCGTTTCAAAATCCTTGCGTGCCTTTTTTTTGAACCTGACTGTGGTGTTATAGGCCGGGCCCAATAAAGCGATAGGAGTGCACGGTTGGAGAGTAGCCTGAGTGAGATTGGTTGAGCGGTTACAACCGAATCTGAGGGTGTGGGTGGAATCAAGCTACTGGGATTTTAGTAGCTGGTTCATTAAACCTAGCCCAGCTGAGAAGAGGCCTACAAGAAACTCAGCTAGGCCCGACTTGGGTCTCTACAAGGTGTGCGGCGATACCGGGACAAACAGGGACTATATGCGTCAGTGTTGTCGCAATCGCGCGGTGGACGTCCCCGCCCTGGCGTGCCGTAAAGCTTGCTGCTAGGACCTAAATGACCAAGACCGGGGCCTGTCAAGAGTGAAACAACAAAAAAAAAACTCACTTAGGTTTTGCGCATTGTTGTATAGTGAGCATCAAGAGTAACTACGTGTTTGAAGAGTTAAAAAGTCCTAATTGTAATGGAATAAGAGCTATTGACCTCTTCATTTACATAGTTATTCTTGATGCTGATTGCATTGAGCTGGATTGACTATATTATAAGGATGGTGTGAGCGCGTCAAATAGGACGTACTCGTACCATCGCCAACATAGTTAACTGACCATCTGTGCACTTTACGGGCATTGTAATAAGGGTCAGGAATGGTCCGTTAACTATGTTGGCGTTTGTATATGTATGGATTTGTTTTACTGTTTTAAGTAATCGACTGTGACTAAGTGATCTCTCGTTACACTTCAAAGGTAGCGACTTCAGGTACGCTTGTTCTGAATTTAAATAAGCGTTATGTTGGGAATATTGATCCGATCTAAAGGTATTTGGTTTGGTATTGCATTGACGATAATTTTAATAATATTCCTTTAATTATACGCCACTTACAAGAATGGAATTTATATTAAATTGCTACTAAGCTACTTATTAAGTCTGAAATCATACTTATTAAGTTCGGATACTTAGTCATCCTCACTCTCAATTTAATCCCAAGATTTGGGACTAGTTTTAAAGCGACTGCCATTTGAACTATTATAGATATTGTGTTTATCTAGTTACCTACTTGTTATTGTAGTTATTATGTAGTTTCATCAGCTAATGTTGAATAATGTTTATTAATTTTGTAACCAATCTCACTTTAGCGCAAACTTTGTGAGTATTCCATTGTTTAAACAGCCCGCGTGGTCGTGTCGGAGGTTTCCCCTGGATGTTCCTCAGACTACTCTCCAACCGCACACGCCTATCGCTTTATTGAACAGACACTTATTTCAAAAGCATATTATAAGATAAACGATTACATCATGGATAGGGATGTTTGGCAGTGATAGCGTCCCGCACAAGTAATCGAACACAGAAATATTTTATCCTTAATATTAAAAAATATGTATGTATGTTTATACTGTAGCATTTGAATTTTGTACTATTTTTACTGTTATTTTATATACTTGTATATTGTTTTGAAAAAATGACACCTCGCCGAGTTTCTTACGCCGGTTCTTCTCGAGGCAGAGGTTTATTTTATGAACTGGTGGTAGTTTTTTTTTTGACATTCATAAGTGAATGTAACATGCCTAAATTGAAGAATAAATGATTTCATTTCATTTCATTTCATTTCATTTCATTTCATTTCATTTGGGCCTGGCTATAAAGCCACAGTTATATTCAATAAACAACACTGTTCTAGTTTGTGCTGTATTAATTTACAGAAATGCTTTAGACCGATATCTTGTAAAAGTAACATAGAATTTTTCACGCCAGAATTAATCCACTATGTTTGCGTGCTGCCATTAGCCTACTGGCTTTTAACAAACCATCCCTTAAGTCACCCTAGTTCAAAGTGATTAATTACCATATGAAAATACCAAGTATGATGTTTCAAGGGGGTACCATTGTGACTTGTATGAATATAATTACAAACATTAACAATATTATAGTTTAATCGGGTCATTCGCAATTGGCACAAACAATTTGACGACCGGTTTAGCCTAGTGGGTAATGCACCTGCCTGTGAAGCTGGCGGTCCTGGGTTCGAATCCCGGTCAGGGCAAATATTTGTGTGATGAGCATGAATATTTGTTTCTGAGTCTTGGATGTTTTCTATGTATTTAAGTATTCATATCTATTAAATATATCGTCGTCTAGTACCCATAACACAAGCCTTCTTGAGCTTACTGTGGGGCTAGTTCGATTTGTGTAAGATTGTCCTCTAATATTTATTTATTTATTTGTTACCACTGGCAAATGGGAGACCGCTTTAGACTTATAAATAGAAGACTCCCGTAAGTGTCAGTCATTGAATTATGATAAACGGGGCTAAGGTCGAATTCTGATACTGTAATTTTATATGGTGTCCTCGGGTAATTCCGAACGTTGCTTAATTCCGAAAACAACAAATTCCAGTCTAACTGAGTGATTTTTTTGCAATATACCAAACATGTACAAAGTTTTAACATTTGTTTTTGATGATGATGATGATGTGATGCAATAAAATCGCTTAGTTAGAATGGAATTTGTTAATTTCGGAATTATCCGACATTCGGAATTTACCCGACATTCAGAATTACCCGAAATTCGGAATTTACCCGACATTCGGAATTAACCGATGACACCTTAATTGTTTTGATTTGACACCTCGTCGAGTTTCTTACGCCGTTTCTTCTCGAGGCAGAGGTTATTACAAACCGGTTGGTAGTTTAGTAATATTCATAAGTGCATGTAATATGCCTAAATTGAAAAACAAAAAATAGTTTTGACTATGACTATCGCTCGCCATGTTTCGGACCATTACGTGGTCCCTAGTCATATAGACTAGTTGGTAGTGAATGCAGGAGGGGGGAAATCATTAAGTATTAAATTGGAATAAAACCACATTGTAGCGAAGGGCACCTAACGAGCATCATCAGTTGATAATTATGTTCAAACGCTCGTTCGATAAGGATTCGAATCCCGGTCAGGGTATTTATTTGTGACTAAGGCTCGGTTTTATAAAATCCGTTAGACCTTATGTCGGTTTGATATGTCAAAAAATGTACTCGGTTACTGAAATTTGATGTGACATTTGGTCTAACGGATCTTTATAAAACCCGGCCTAATAGTTGTTCCTGAGTCTTGGGTGTTATCTATGTATTTAAAAAGCATGTATCTATTTATATAAGTATTATATCGTCGCCTAGTATCCATAGTACTAGCTTCGCTTAGTTTAGACTAGGTAGATTTTTGTATGATTGTCTACAAATTTTTTATGTAAGTACTTCATTTTAATTTTAAAATTACCTAATTTTCCGATTTTTCTTTGGACTCATAGTCTCATTAATGTCTGTATGTATGTAAGAACTTTATTGTACACAATAACAGGTTAAAACAATATACATGTCACATAAAATTAGAGTACAAAGGCGAACTTATCCCTATGAGGGACCTCTTTCAGCTAACCGTTGAGGGATTGAGTGGAAAGTGGGAGAATGAGATAGACAAACTTATACAGTGTACTAAAACGTTTCAAAAAGGTAACTTATAGCTGAAACCAAAACTAAATATATATAACAACTTTACATATACTCATTACATATTATAAATATATACTTATTTATTTTATAAATAAGTGTTTTTAATATGTATTGATTGAAAAAGTTATATATTTATAAATAAGTGAAATAAAATCATTTATTCTCCAATTTAGACACATTTCATGCACTTATGAATGTCAAAAAATCCACCAGTTCATAAATAAACCTCTGCATCGAGAAGAACCGGCGTAAGAAACTCGGCGAGGTGTCATTTTTTCAATACAATGTGCATAATAACAGAATTACAATGCTACAATATAAAACATATGAAATGAAATCATTTATTCTTCAATTTAGGCATATTACATGCACTTATGAAAGTAAAAAAAAAAACTACCACCGGTTCATAAAATAAACCTCTGCCTCGAGAAGAACCGGCGTAAGAAACTTGTCGACATAGATATACATATATATATTATTAATATTTAGGACAAAATATTTAACTGTGTTAGATTACTTGTGAGGGACGCTGTCACTGCCAAACATCCCTATCCATGATGTAATCGTTTATCTCATAATATGCTTTTGAGATAACTGTTTGTTTCACCACAGATTTAAATTTAGAATCCGTTCAGTAATGTGTCTTGGAATCTTATTATATATTAAATACTTAATCACGCAATAGGCACGCTGGATGTCGACTTGCGGAAAATGCCCAGTAAAACTAACTAACTATTAGATACTTAATCAGGACAAACGACGGCGTCCTCGTTTCTATTATCTATGCACAGTCGACGTTAAAAATATGTTTACACTTTTGCACCTTATTCCATTGTAATAAGGCGAAAAATGTAAACATATCTTTGCCGTCGCCGTACCTAATAGGAACTTAACTTACATGCACATTTTAAGCGCGCTTTTTTTTCAGCTGTGCCCCTGTTAATATTCATAAATGCTAGAATTATTCATTCTCTTGTCACATTAAATCACCCCTGTAAGTGGTTACTCCTGACCGAAAATCCCGGGCACAACGGGACTTAATACAAGCCAGTCCCGGAACTGCAACCCACACACGACACATGTTCTAGAGGGATATACGTAGTTAGTCATGACCGAAAATTCCGGGAACAACGGGACTTCATACAAGCCAGTCCCGGAATTGCAACCCCTACTCACGACACAAGTTTTAGAGGGAAGAACGGATACATTTAACTGCCGGGGGCACGGAAGTGCAGCGCCAAGTAGCGGAGCCAGGAAACTGCTGTAGAGCACTTTACGTATTTTCAAACGACTTTGAAGTACCTAACGGAAGTTGTCAATATGAGCGTATTCATTTCATTTCATTTCATTTATTTATTTTGCTCACAGAAAGTTCCATGCAAAAGATGTCTATGTGTGACAGTTAGTTACAATAAGAAACACAATATACAAGCAAAATGGTAATAGCTACACACTAGGAATAATAAGTATATTCGGTATTCAAACAACTCTCAAACATCAATTAAAATTTAAATTACAACTTCTTGGTATAACCATAAATACTGGCTGACATTGTCCTAATTTTAAATAATTAAATCTTAATTAAAAAGTAATTCATACATTATTTTATTTTATTCTTATGTGGGAGTATTTGAAATAGATATTTCTAAAATTAAAATAGTTCCCTTGTGAGGTGCAGACTTCGCGATAAAATTGACGTGTAGATGTTTTGTATCGGAAAATAGATATTGGTTATTTAAGTTTTCAAACACCATGGCTCCGCCATGTTGAACAATTTTCAAACCATAATCTAAAAAACCGGCCAAGGGCGTGTCGGGCTACGCGCAATGTACGATTCCGTAGTTGTCCACCCGTTACTTACATTATTGTAGTGTAGGTGTATATACCTGCGGGGTAATCACGTAACTTATTTACTACCGTTAGGCAGATTTTAATGTCAAATTTTAATTGTCAGCGGGGTAATCACGTAACTTTTGTACTACCGTTAGATAGATTTTAATGTCAAATTTTAATTGTCACCTCATACAAAGAAAGAAAGAAAAGAAAGAAAGAAAGAAACATTTATTCACAGACACAGAAGACACACATATTACAAAAAAAAAAAAACAACAACAGAAGAAAACAAACCACAACATGTGTGTCCCCGCGGCAGTGAAACGGACACTGGCTCAGCATTATGCTGAGGTGTCAGACACCTACAGCGCTGATTACACACACACAACATCATCATACATTTATACTTCAAAATTGACAGTAAAATCCATCTACCGTTAGTACATAAGGTTACGTGATTCGCCTGCAGCTCATACATTTATACTTCAAAATTGACATTAAAATCTATCTAACGGTAGTACATAAAGTTACGTGATTCGCCTGCTGAAGTAATAATTATAACAAATTTATTTGCAGAAAAAAGGGTATGTTAAATACAGGCCTTAGGTTAATAAATAAGTTCAGCCTTCTTCAGCCGTTTCTTAACAGCATGCAAATATGTTAAACAGAGATGAACCTTGGTTATTAGCTATTCGGCACAAGATAATAAGTAATACAAGAAATACAAACACTGTACTATCATAACTAACATCTCAAATCGTTATGTTTAAGTATTTACAAATTATTACAAAAGCACTCTCTGTTTCAATTCTCAGTCGAATAAAATTTGCAAGTAGAAATAATTAACTAATTTAAATCATGATCGTGTAGTTCATGAAGTTATTCACAGTAGTTTCTTAGTAGTTTACTGTCAGCTGTCATTTTCTTGAGCCTAATACAATCCTGAATCGTAATCGTTCAAGTGAAATGATAATTCACCTTTTCGTAAATTTGACCCCGAAACACCAGAAAACAGCACATAAAGGTATTTTGACGGAGCTATTCACACGTCGGCAACGATTTCGAGACTTATGATCAATTATCGATTAATGGAGTAGTGTTTAACAACGTGGCAGATTTCTCTCCTATACGGTAAGTATATCAATGGCGTTTCCAGTCTTAAGGATGATTCACAGTATACCGTTCCGTGTGTGGGCCGTTTCGTCTCCGGGCCGGCCCGTCTCCGAGCTTTTTTGTGTGTCAATGTGCTAACCGTTCCGCGTCCGGGCTGGGCCGGGAACGTGCTGTTTCCGAGCCTCGGCCGTAGGTAGATCGGCCGTCAAATGTTTGCATTGATAATAGAGCGACCGTTCCGTGTCCGGGCCGGCCCGTTTCCGAGCGTCACCGGGCCTGTCCGTGGCCGGGCGGCCGTTGATTTTCTGTCATAGAAAACGGGCCGGCCCGGACACGGAACGGTCTAGTGTGAATCCTTTATGCTGTAAGGTTGTTTTAGACGACCCACACATTGACATATAATGGCACTTGATTATTGAATTGTCAAAGACCGCGTTGAACCCTCGTCACTCTCATTATGCCCCGTCCGACTCGATAACCGATAATTGTATCGCGAACTTGACACGTCACACGTTCATTGCGACTTTGGTCATCAAAAAACCATTATCGAAATATACATTAAGCACGTGTCTAGATGAGAACCCATTCAATCATTCATTCTCGCTGTCGGTGTCACCATGTTTTCCTGCACCGAAAAGTCACTGTCAAATGATCAAGTGATCTAGATCTAGTTGGACGCCGTAAGCGCAGCGTTGTACTTTCGATGGACGTTGTGATTACGTCGTCCGGGTCAGTGAGTGTGTGCCTAGGACGCCGGACCGTGCGGCCCCCAGTGATCCCTGTATTACGACAGAGGGAACGTAAGTACTATTGATTCTTCTGGTCTTATGCCGTCCAGATTTTCTCAGTAGTGAATATGACATATGCCATTAGAGCTCCCGAGGATGAGCAGCGTTGATAGTATAAGGGATCGTGTAACGATTTTTCTATCGCCAGACAAAATTATTCGTCAGTTCAAATTATCGCTATCACTTTCTAATGTCATATGAAAAAAGGGCAGAACTGACATTTATCTGACATATACATTTATATGGGGATTGAAAAATCTTCCCTAGGTATTGTACATGTTAGTAGCTGTCAACATAGCGAAACCTTAAATCAACAGTCACAAGCGTCCATAGGCTGCGATGTGTTTCCGTCAGACCGTATGTTGGTTTGCTACCATCGTAGAGTAAAGAAGCGACGAGCGTTGAAAGACTTTCTTAGTAGACGATTTTATCACTTGATGCAGACTGATAAGGAGACAAAGAATATTAACTTCATATAACATAGACGTTCAAACATACATAATCATGAACTTGAATTCTATTGACATATAACGTAGGATTATTATTCTCTCTATTTATTTTCCGTCTTATGCTAGGTTTTTACAATATCTTTATAACAGGTAAAATATAAAAATATGATAAAATCCTAACCTAGGGTGCCGCCGGCAGCGAGGCAGGGCCTAAGCTACCGGTGGTGTAGGACGACAGAGAGAGGAACCTCCTGACTATTCGCGCCTTGTGCAGGAGTACCGCCTTCTGTATTTGACCCTTGACCCAGCCATCTAGCGAGAGTCTCTAGAGGTGTTGGTCGAGACTCTTCGCTATAAAACTGTTCGCAGAAACGACTATCGGGACAATGATCGTTGAATCAACATTCCACATGGCAGTCACCTCGTGTGCCAAGTCTAGGTACTAGCTGACTTTGTCCTTCTCGGCCTTCACGAGGTTCTCGTCATGCGGGATAGTGACGTCAACGAGCACTGGCTGGCGTTTTCATCGATCTGTCAGCACGATATCAGGTTTATTGGCTACAATAGTCCTGTCCGTGATGACAGATCGATCCCAATAGAGCTTGGAACGTTTTACTTAATGCCAGTTCTTTGACTTTTCCATACGATTGGCGTCTAACTTGGCTCAACGACTGCTATCATAGACAGCAGCCGGGATTAACGGCTTAGCGTGCCTTCCAAAGTACGGGAGCGCTCAGTTAATAACCACTCTTAGCGGTCACCCATCCAATAACTGACCTGGGCCGACTTTGCTTAACCTCGCATACCGCACGCGGTACGCGGGCGCCGCTGGGCCACGAGCGCTCCCGCTCTGATTAATTCTAAATATTTAATCAGAATCAGAAATCAGAAATATGTTTATTGTAGACATAAGTAGGCTGATAAATACAGAGTTGTTAAAAATACATTTAGTGATCTTCTATGTCTTGCCAATAGACGTACAAAACATTGGATAAAAATACATAAATAAGAATTCGAAAAATATAATCAATCTAAATAAAAATAAAAATTAAAAAAATTGTGCAAGTCATATAATAATTATTAAAGCAATGAAGTCATATTTTATAATAGTCAAAAGTTAAATATTACATAAAATTATCATTTAAATAATCCGAAATGGTATAATAGCATTTATTAATAAGTAATGTCAGCAATTCCCGTTTAAAACACGGCATAGGCAACAGTTTCAAATTTGACGGAAGCTTATTATATATCTTGCACCCTAGATAATAAATATTTTTGCGCATCAGTGCCGTATTTGTTGACGGTACACAAATATCTCGATTACTCCTTTATATAATTACCTGGATGGCAGGCATCGCGTGCAACTGAAACAAATAAACAATAATTAAATATGTGTTCTAGGAAAAACCACTGAAGGGAGTTCAGTACTTTCGCTATCTATGTAATTTCAATTCTATATGGTCTATGAAAAACTACTGTAGCATTTTCACTGTGCATGTTAAAAAAATTCTAGAAATTGATTGGTTCGATTTTGCTTGAAAATGGGGCACTTTTCAAGTGTTAAATTATTTTTTTTATTCAATGCCGGTGGCAAACAAGCTTACGGTCCACCTGATGTTAAGCGGCCACCGCAGCCTATAGACGCACGCAACTCCAAAGGAGTCACGCAAGCGTTGCCGACCCTTTATAAAATTTGAGGATGCACTGTGTTGACAACAGATGGGACAAATTTAGGTCCCTCGCTCTCAAGTAACATTGGATTATCGTCAAACCACCTTATTCATAATCGTCATCAAACCTATTTTAGTTAATTAGCCGCTAAAATTAGTTTGTCCTTATCTGTCACTTTGACATATATGTTTGTGAGAAAGGGACTAAACATTTTAGTTAGCAGAGGTTTGTTAGGTTTTATGAATAAGAGGGAAATAGTAGATTCAAATGGACCAATAGAAGTCTTATATGATTTATGCTATACTCCGAACTTCGAAATCCAAATTTCGTATCGTGCCGTCCCTTTCACTCATATAGTGAATAACACGAGAGTGAAAGGGACGGCACGACGCTGCGCCGGCGCTGCCTTGACGCTGGTAAGACGCCGACGTGCGAAAGACGTTAGGGACGTCGCGCCGTCGCTGCGTGGGCGCTGTGAGATGCTGACGCTCAATAAGCGTCGCTGGCGTCGCGCCGACGTTGCGTCAACGCTGCGCAGACGTTGCGTCATCATTGCGCGGGCGCTGGCACGATGTCTTCGCTCAAAAGACGCTAGTGCGGGGTCTCTCTAAAGTGCACGAATAGTCAGTTTTAACTGTATTGGTGATTGTACATTAGCAATGCCTAGGTACCTACAGATAAATTACTTCAAATATGACACCTACATAATGCTAAGAGGAGGAGTTTATATAACATACAAACTGTCTTTTTTAATACAACGCCGGTGGCAAACAAGCGTACGGTCCACCTGATGGTAAGCGGCCACCGCAAGCAACTACTTGTCACGTACGCGTTGCCGACCCTTTATGAAATTTGAGAATTCACTGTGTTGACAGCAGAAGGGACAAACTTAGATCCCTCGCTCTCAACACAGTGCATCCTCGGGAGCTCTGGCAACCTTGCTCACCTCCAGGAACACAACACTACATACGTGTATAGTAGATAATGTTAATATGGCTGTGGTCTTCTGCAAGGTGTTGTGATGCCCTAATTAGCACGTAAAAATATTAGGTGGGTTACCTATTAATGAAAGATGCTTTTCACCGTAAAACTATGTATTTTAGAAAATAAAAAAATATATAAAATAACTGATTAGCAAAAAAAAAGAAAAGCGGAAATAAACACAAAATATAAAAGTGTACACAATAATAAAAACAAAGGGTAAAATTAACATAAAACAAACAACAAAAAAAATACAAAAAGAAATTTTGTTCGAACGGTAAGTCCAGACTTGAACTCCCGCACTCAGTCTCTAGAAGCCGACGTCTTCCAACTGCGCTACGACCGAGTTAAGAAGAGGCTTGAAATTGGGCTACTATTAATGTGTTCGTTAGATGCCCGTAAAGCAAACACCATCAATTTCGTACAGTGACCACGCCGCAGTCATGACTACAGGGAAGATACGAAGATATTTCTAAAGGGCGTCACCACAGGCTGTGAACAAAATGCCCCGTCAATGCCATGACACAAACATCACTCGTATACCGTATAATGCTATGCCTTAAATAGTAAACTCACCCCGTGTCCTTTGCTTTCGCACACACAATTCAGTACGACCGATAACATTCATGGTCCACACTACTCATTTGTGTAAAAACCTACGATACGGGGCACATGATTATTTTCTCGTCAGCTATCGTGACCGTTGCCCAATGTCCATCGTTTTTTTCTTTTTTCCGCCACTATATTTCCGCCTACCCTTACTTGTCATAATGAGGTACCCTCATTTCTTTTATAGACAGTGACCGTTCGAAATCGAGTAGCATTACAGTGTCTAAAAATAGTATGTAATATAAACTCCATTACTTTAGCGTTAAAGTAGAATATGCAATGGAGTAAGAGCATAATGTCAGTGCCAAACAAAAAGTAATCTTATTGTACCTACATTAGCAATGTCGGTTCTGAATAGAGATGTTAGACCCTTAATCCCTCAATACTTCTAATGGCACTCAACGTGTTAACGCATTTGGCTTGACAGCCTCAGTTTCCCATCAGCATTAGATTTATTATACTTCTTTGACAGGCTTTTAACAGACCGAACCCTCCGGCCGGTCAATCGATTATACCAAAAATAACTTCGCAAACACGAGTTATTTCCATACTAAAAAACTGCGTACATCAGTCTCTGAAATGTATTAGAGAAAAATATTAATAAGGAAAAGTTGAAAAACTGTATACTACTTCTGAATGTCTCGGAGACCGGTCTCGTCTTCATACAATTGGGTGGATCAACTATTATTTGTTGCTCGTTACCATGGTTACGTCTCCTGAGTCACTCTTTAAAACCGTGATTTTATAGGGTTTAAATCTACCAAAACTGAGTTTTAACGATAAGCATAAATTCATTTGGACATGGGTCATCTCTTGAACGTGCTTGAAGTCCATACTGTAAACATTTTTCTAAGAAATTCGGTTACTGTTGTCCCCTCGCTGACGGGACAGAATAACAGCAAGAAAAAGTTGATTGACCCCATTAACCGGTTAAAAAAATCGGTTAATTGCGTTTTAAGATATTTTTCGTACTTTTAATCATTTATTTCATAGATAAAGGCTAACAAAAGCAAATCTGGAATAAAAATGGAGATACGAGAAGTACTTTAGGAGATATTTCAGAAATAGTTAAAATCGGTTTCGAGCCCTGCTTCTGAGCCAAACTGAGAGTAAAATAAATAAATAATAAAAAATATTAGAGGACAATCTTAAACAAATCGAACTAGCCCCACAGTAAGCTCAAGAAGGCTTGTGTTATGGGTACTAGACGACGATATATTTAATAGATATAAATACTTAAAACATCCAAGACTCAGAAACAAATATTCATGCTCATCACACAAATATTTGCCCTGACCGGGATTCGAACCCAGGACCGTCAGCTTCACAGGCAGGTGCACTACCCACTAGGCTAAACCGGTCGTCAAACAAAAATGACATATAATGTCCTGAAAACATCTGGAAAATATCAGTAAAGTAGAAAATACCGTATATTATTCAGCCACGCCAAGTCAGGAGTTTTTTATTAGTCGAAGTCGATTGCGGCCTAATAAGAACATTGAGGTCCGCTTTGACGCCAAATTACTGAAGGTGTCTCATAAGTATGTATGTATGTATGTAAGCACTTTATTGTACACAATAACAGGTTAAAACAATATACATGTCACATAAGATTAGAGTACAAAGGCGAACTTATCCCTATGAGGGATCTCTTCCAGCTAACCTTTGAGGGATTGACTGTAGAGTGGGAGAATGAGATAGACAAACTTACACAGTGTACTAAAACTTTTCAATAAGGAAACTTATAGCTAAAACCAGAACCAAATAAATATATAACAACTATAACATATAATAAATACATATTATAAATATATGCGTATTTAAATTAATATACATAAATAAATATATATAGTATTCAACCAATTCACAAGTCGTTGGAGAGCCACAATTTCTTTTTCAAATAATGTCGGGTTTCGTAACTAGAAATTTACTACACCACATTTATGCATGTCGTAACCTGTTAAGACGATTCTCTACGTGTATAAAGAATGTAATTGTTGTACTTTATTTTAGTCATACTGTCTTTGTTAACTGACGGCGTAACACGTTTTGATAATAAAAAGTATGGAAGGCGACAATACGAAATTCGTGTATTATTGAGACATTATTGGAAACAAAAATTTAAAGCAGACGCGGCAGCAAGAAAATCATGTGAAGTTGAAGGGGGAGACGTGTCAAATGAATGGCACAGCGTTGGTTTAATCGCTTTAATAGTAGAGATTTGACCCTTGAAGATCGTCCGCCGTCTCAATCGATATTGAGGCCACAAAGGAAGCCGTTGAAAACCAACCCAGTACCAGCACTCGTTGATTATCGGTTTCACTTGGACCTTTTAAAGACACTATACATCGCCGCTTAAAATCATTAGATACGACCTATAAAAGTTGTCGAACCGACATTATTTATGACACACTCCAATAATACTCCCAATAGCTGTGGAACATACCCTTTTATACTAACTCTTTACATAAAAATATCAATGACGCAAAGGATTCTTCATAAAAGATATTAGCTAGGAGACAGCGAGTATCGGGTATCAACCTCGCCCTGCAAACAGCCGGAAAGACACTTAAACAAACCGTCCGTTACTAATACAATATGTGTACTCAGCTGAGAACCAATCGGTATCTAGTGAAGTGATGTGTCCGTGCAGAAACCTAAAACTGGTACCTTAGGTTTCAAAGAGCTACCGTTGTTTTTTTGAACCTGACTGTGTTATAGGCCGGGCCCAATAAAGCATTAGGAGTGCGCGGTTGGAGAGTGGTCTGGGGAAGATCCTGGGGAAACCTCTGACACGACCACGCGGGTGGTTTTGAACACGGGAATACTCTAATCCCCTTATTCATAAAACTTAACAAACCTCTGCTAACTAAAATGTCTGTTGTCACTGTCTCACAAGCACATATATTATGTCAAAGTAACATAAGGACATACGAACTTTAGCGGCTAGTTAACTAATATAGGTTTGACAGACGTTTATGAATAAGGGGGTAAAAGTTTGCGCTCCAGTGAGATTGGTTGAGCGGTTTCAACTGAATTTGAGGTGTGAGCGGAATCTAACTACTGCGAGTTTTGTTGCTGGTTCACAAAACCTAGCTTAGCTCAGAAAAGTCCAGCAAGAAACTCAGCTAGGCCCGACCTGGGTCGGACTGACTCTACCCGCTAAGCGGGGGAATCGGGACGAATACGGACTATATGTATTTGTGTTGTCTCGATCACGTGGTGAAGTTTCCGCCGCGACCGCTCTTGGAATTTCAATCCGGAGGTCGCGGGTTCGAATTCCGGCTCGTACTGCTGGATTTTGCTTTAATCTCAACAAGGTCTAGTTCTCCATCTGGGTTGGAAATTCAGATGGCAGTCGGCGCTTTCGAAAGACTAGTTCCCAAGCCAAATCTTGGGATGACATGTCAAAGCGAACCCCGGGTTCCTTAGAGTACAACCGGGAAAACGATAGGAGGATGACTGCTGAGAGCCAATCGGTATCATAGTAACGTGACGTTTCAGTACCGAAACCAAAAACTGGTACCGATGATTCATCAAAGCTCTTTCTCATCGTCACATTAGACGAAGGAAGGCCGGCAGGGAAGTCCACCGCGCGATCACGACAACACAGACACATATAGTCCCTATTCGTCCCGGTAGGCCTTTTACCGAATGAACTGATTACAAATCAGTTATTAGATTAGATCAGTTATTAGGTTTAGTTAGATTTCTGAATATTCTATTAATTCCAACCATATTTCGTAACGTTTGAGTTCAATTTCATTCGCTTTATCCAACAAAGATGTTACCAGTCGGAAAAATTCAATAAACATTTTCAGATATCAAGCTTTTCAGTGGATATTCAGAATATTTTCCTCTAGAAATACCTAGCGAGTTGCAAGCGACGCCTTATCTAGATAAAAGATAGTAGAATATTTATAAACTGGAAATATTTCTCTAGTTCTGTAAAAGGATATGAAAACAACTGAACTGAGATCGGGATTGAAAAGCAATTGAATCTATGACTAACTATATAATTGAATATATGACTAAAATATGTTGTTATTTTTGTATTATGACTAGATTCCTCGTAGTTTTTAAGGAAGTATATCTAATATTTCAAGGAGTTAAATTGTTAAAATATAAATGACTGAAAAACTAAAATATGTATATTTTTTTATTGTCCATTAGTGTTTCTATTAAAGTAAGCCTTATTATAAAAAATCAACTTAATTGAAAACTAAATATAAGTCCATTAGATGCATCTTCTATTAAATCTCGTTTAAGATATTTTTGCGCGCTGTTACTTAGATAATAAGAAAAACATGGCTCAAATGGACATAAATATCTCGGGTAAAATGGAGTTTTTTTAACCTGACTGTGGCTTTATATGTCGGGCCCAATAAAGCAATAGGAGTGCGCGGTTGGAGAGTAGCCTGGGGAAAATCCAGGGGAAACCTCCGCCACGACCACGTGGGCGGTTTTGAACATTGGAATACTCTAAGAGTTTGCGCTCCAGTGAGATTGATTGAGCGGTTTCAATCGAATCTAATCTGTGTTTAAGCCCTCATTGTACAATATTACTATATGTATTCGCCATAGGTATCAGAGCTAGAAATGATAAAGAAATAATGACGCTTGGTTTCTCTACAGACTTTGTAAAGGTTCCCTGATTATTAAAAAATCTTATCCCATTGAGACAGCAACATCATATAGTGAGATTGATTGAGCGGTTTCAACCTAATCTAAAATGGCGTGTTTATACCCTCGTTGTACAATATTACTACATGTATTCGCCATATTTGTACTAGAAATGATAAAGAAATAATGACGCTTGGTTTCTCTACAGACTTTGTAAAGGTTCCCCGATTATTAAAAAATCTTATCACATTGAGACAGCAACACCATATAACCAGCACAATACCTCGTTCCATCTGTACCTGGTTATGCCGATCATTTATTAATGGAATATAAACCTTACGTCATCAGTTTCAAGGTTCATAGTGAAGACCAGGTGGTTATTCTAATCTCTTTGATCAAACGACTGTTGTTTTAAAAGAACTGGTTTATTTATGAGGTTTGACGTCATAGATATTGAATGCGTATTGCTTGAAAGTCGATTTTGACTGATTGATTATTTATGATCTGAAAATAACATTTTCACCTCACTAGCTCGGAAAGCCCTTTTTTATTCTTTAAAAACAGATAACAAAACTGCATTTTATCCACAAGAGTGCAAAGAATATTTGAAATCCGAACACGGTATTTGTAACTTTTTTAAACATAATAACATGTAAAGGCCAGTCCAGACAGTCCAGTAACAATAATTTTATATTGTGCTGTTGTGTTAAAAAACTAGTACCTACGCCAAATCTCGGGATTAGGTAGCGGACAACTATATTTAGGACGCAACTGTCAATGCTAGCACGAGGAGGAGGAAAAAAAATATCCTCGCTCTAGTGAGGTGAAAAGATTCGTGTTATACACGGCTGCAAAGTTATTTTACGTCTCGTGTGTTGCAACGCTCAGGGTTCTATTTTTGAACCACTGGCTTCGCTCAGGATTCTATGGTTGAACCGCGAGCGAATCCATTCGCTAGCTCTTGTTTCAATTCCACACTCGCGGTTAAAATACACTCTTGTATAACAAATAACTATTGTTTGCGATCATAGCAGATAATAGAAGAAAAAAATAATAGATTTAAGGTAAAGGAAACATAAAAAAATGATTGAAACAAAGGCATTACGCGTTTTGCTGTTTGTTCTAGATATTTCACTTACGAGCAAGTGGGCCATTCTACTTTTTCATGTACATAATTTTCAGACACTTGTTTTTTAATGCAGATTTTGGAATACTTGGTCCTCACTTCATATTTTTGTGTTGTTATTTAGAAAGAGGTTTAATTGCAGTATCACTTCTGATAGTTTTCGTAATTAACGAACCACAGCCAATATCCATAAATCGAGTAACTCAGTGGTCCTTGGATGTCTCACCATTTGTATGAAAAAATAGTTTTTACCACGGTGTTACCCACCTTTTACAGCAATATGTTAATATTTAAGTATTATTATCCACAAAGTCCTTTTATTAGGTTCAGGTACTATTTCGAATTCCTCTTTTTGTACACTAATTCAATACATTTCATAGATTTTTTTTGTAACAGAAAACCGGTCATGAAAAAGTAGAATGGACCCAAGTACCAAACGTGCGGGGCGGCGGCGGACGCCCGGGAACGCCTCATTGTCTCAAAATACAGCTGTCTCGGCGCCCAATATAAATTCTTTGCTTTCGGCGTCGAGACACTAGGTCCTTGGGGTAAAGGTGCGCTGGAGCTCCACAGGGAGTTTTTGTTTTTACCTGACTGTGGCTTTATAGGCCGGGCCCAATAAAGCGATAGGAGTGCGCGGTTGGAGAGTAGCCTGGAGAAAATCCAGGGGAACCTCCGGCACGACCACGCGTGTGGTTTGGAACACTGGAATACTCTAAGAGCTTGCGCTCCAGTGAGATTGGTTGAGTGGTTTCAACCGAATCTGAGGTATGAGTCAGAATCTGAGGTGTGAGACCACAGGGAGTTCAGCAAAAGAATAAGAGAGGCGACAGGCGACTCTCGCGCAGGCAGCTTTCTCGCGCAGAGAATCGGAATCGCAGTTGCGCGGGAATGCTGCCTGCGTGATGGGCACTGCCAAGGCCCCTCTTATTTTTTTTTATACAACGCCGGTGGCAAACAAGCTTACGGTCCACCTGATGGTAAGCGGCCATAGCAGCCTATAGACGCCCGCAACTCCAAAGGAGTCACGTGCGCGTTTCCGACCCTTTATAAGATTTAATTAATTATTTTATTTATTTGTTTTTCTAAGTTTAAGGTTTGCTTTTAGTTATTTTAATTTAATACTAGTTTTAGTCTTGTATTTAGTCTTTTAAATACCTATCTGTTTTTTAAGTTTTCTCATAATAAACATCTTATTAAATTTAACTATTGAATTTTATGAGTCATTTATGAGTCGCAGTCACAAAATATAAACAATTTTTTTTTATTAATACAAGTCTCGTGTACAAAAAACAGACAAATATTTATTGTTTTTTTTTATGAAAAGTTAACATATTTAGAATTTTAGAAGGGGAAGTGGACGAGATCTGGACATGGAGTGTGTATGCGCAGTACTTTTTCTGATATTCAAGTGTTTACTATCCTTATTCCTATTCGTAAGTCGTTTTAAGTAGACAGCTAACTTTTATTGATTTACAGGCGGTAATAATAGTAAAATAACAATAACTTAAATAATATTACAACTAACTTAAATCTAAAACAGGCCCTTGGGACATTGTACCGAGGATGCTGGCGGCATTTCCTCGCTGTACCGCAATGATGATACGTTGTGCGAGGAAGTCGCCAGCTCTTCCCTCACCAGTTACGTCAACCAAACGCTTCGCGATTTCAGTAAACAACTCGCGCACGCTGGGACCCCATGTTGTGAGTAAGAGTTTCGACACCAAAAGGTACAAAATTGTACTCTCTGCCGAGTCCCCTATATTTATTCATCATCATCAGCCTCTGTCAGTCCACTGTTGGACTTAGGCCTCTCCGATGGCACGCCACTGAGCTCGGTCTTCAGCTCTTCTCCTCTAATCCCTGCCCACTGCCTTTCGAATATCATCGCCCCACCTAGTTACAGGGCGTCCTACACTACGTTTGCCGACACGCGGTCTCCACTCAAGAACCAGTCTGCCCCAACGGCCATCGGTTCTGCGACATATGTGACCTGCCCACTGTCACTTCAGCTTACTAATTCGCTGAGCTATGTCGGTAACCTTTGTTCTCTGACGAATAACTTCGTTCCGATCGTTCGATACGATCCCTAAGAGAGACTCCAAGCATAGCTCGCTGAGCGATCTTAAATTGGTGGACAAGACGTACAGTGAGTGGCCACGTTTCGGCTCCGTATGTCATTACAGGCAGGACGCACTGATTATTATTATTATTATTTTTAATCAGTGCGTCCTATATTTATTACGCTTTAATATTTCGGCATTTTCCGCCGCTGCACTCGCTTTTACTGTAGTTCGTTGGAGGTGGGACGGTGTCAGTGTGTCTACACAGGTAACATCCCACACCAACATCCGTCCCAAACTCTAATATGTTTTTATTTATTTTATTTTTGCCTGTTTTTGCTCTAATCCCGACAAGGTCTAGTTGTCCTTTTGGGTTGAAAGTTAAGCGGTCCTAGGTTTGTAGCAGTGTTGCCACTGTTGCCAAAGCACTGGTATAGGTACTATAGGTTATCTTTTTACAATACCTAAGGTTAATTTCGTTTCGTACTTATTTAAAAACAGAAGATTAAGTTTCCCTGCAGGCGCATAAATATATATTTACGTCCTTCTCCATTATTTATAAGTTATAATGTACAAGTAGACCTGATACAGACAAGAAATAACTAAGTTATTTCGGTCTCCCATGAATTTATTCATTGACTCCAAGCTACTGAAATACCAATCCTAAGCGAAAAGGGCCTAATTTGAATGAAACACTCTTTGAGTTAGAACCTTTTCAAAAAAGAGCAGATTAAGTAACTCAATATAACTAACATCGAACTTTTCGGCGACCGCTCCAGACAGGTCAATGACCGTCATATCAATTCTATTTGCAAACCGTTTCATAACTACATAATCGGTTTCTCCCAATATTGGACGGATCTTCATTTCAACTCACGCTAGCGAAAAAGCACTCAATATAAAAGTAGATAGAACTGAATTTCATTCGAGGCAGCGGATAAAATTCATCAAACGAGGTTCTAAATTGAAGTTACCCGATTATGAAACTTAGGTAATGGGCGTTAGAGTTTAGTATTCTTTCAAGTTTGAATTAGCGTTTTCAGTAGTCAGGCTACATTTCAATAAAAGTAGTGCATCTTCAGAACGTAGCGGATCGCTGAGAACGTCACTTGTGCCTTATTGAATATAGACAATGTTAGGGTTGTCACTCTTATCACGTTTGATACCCCCAAAGAACTTAGAATAATATCGCTTTGTAGTGTATGCAGTGCCACACACATATACACACACACACACACCAGCCATAGTATATAAACTCATGTAACACCATATTTAGATAGAATATATCGTAATCTCAACACGAACAGTTGCATCACTACGTCCATCCCTATATCTTTATTGTCCGACTTGGTTTTTACTTAAATTTTAGATAAGTATATACTCCATTTTTTGGACATATATGTGATTTAATTTACCAAAAAGGGGAAAAAATGTTAAATTAAAATTTAATAGTTTAAGGGAATGTGTCCTATTAATGAATATAATAAACAACATCAAACTGAACTACAGAAAAAAACCTACTTACAACTAATAAGTGGGCTCTAGCTAGCTCTAGACTGAGCTAGGGTGCCCAGAAGGCTGGCGGTATTGCCGCGCTGCACAGTAAGACCGATGCACTGAGCGAGGTACGCGCCAGCCTTCTGGTCACCCATCGCGTCGACAAGGCGCTTCGCCAGCTCCTTATAGGTAAAGAAAATTCGTTTTTATTTCAGCGGATTTCCGGGAATTTTTCTAAATAAAGTAACTGTAGAAAATAAAAATAGCTTATTATTTTGAAGGTATTTCTCAATTCCTTATCTTGCAGTTTTTCTAGAATATTATTTTTTGCTAGAGAACGGTGCTGGTCACTTAGTAAAAATGAAATGCATGCAATTACCACAAATCTCCACTGATAATGAAATAACCTCGACACGCGTTTCTCGTAAAAAAAATTGTCATACTTAAATATTTGTTTAAACGGGTCTAACGTGATATTTATGTATTTACCTTTGTTACCGACGTTTCGACACGGGCACCGGTCTTGGTCGCGGTTAAACTGTCGTCTCAGCAAGTTGTCAACGGAGATATGGGTACACAACATTTGAATACCCTACGAAAGTCTATAAAAATGTGAAGGGCAGACCCGAAAAAAGTTTTCTACCCGTCCACTATGTATTTAATTGTCTAGGGCACGGCACACAACACTCACAGTATCCACACACAAATCCGATGACTTATCCCGAGATTTTAGACCCGTTTAAACAAATCTTTAAGTATGTTTACAAAGCGCGAGAGTTTAAAATGTTAAAATTTGTCATTAAAAAAAAAATTAGAACTATTTATTTCATAAAAAAAGTACATATAAAATTTTCTTCTTTTTGTTGCGAAATCTCTAATATTTGAGATTATGTGCCAACCCTACTTACTTACTGTGTGTTACTGTGTGTGTGTGTGTGTGTGTGTTACTTTAACTGCGTTAAAATTTAAAGTAGCCTTAACTTGTGACAACCCTATTCCTAGTTTTACGAGTACTATCCTTTTTATGCTGATTGCGTTATGGAAAACACACTCGTTTGTGTAAAACTCGCTAGGGGAGATACAATACGGATCCGAGTTCACTGACAGAGCCTGTACTCCGAACTTTGTATGGTGCCGTCCGTTTCACTCTCGTGCTATTCACTATATGAGTGAGGGGGACGGTATGATACGAAGTTCGGAGAAGCCCCTCAGATTATAAGATTTTGGGATCTATTTCGCTATAAGTATTCACTTGCTACCGATGCTACCTATGAAGTAAGGATAAGACTGGAGCCGGCAAGATACACATACAAAGATGTGCGAAAGAGATGCGAGAACACACATGGGAACGCGATACTATATGTCATCTGCTGTCCCTCATCGCATATTATTTGTCACCGAAACGTCATCAATGTATTCAAGTCTATTGGCTTAATTTTGGCACCAATGTATATACGTCACGACTAATTATGAGATGTCAGAATTGTGCAACATCTATATCAGTCCTCTGATACGTCTTACTTTAGTAAGCCTATTATAAGTCCGTCCCTCTTGGTGGCTCGCTAATGCTAATGGGCTGTCAGCTTGTTTGCCACCGACGTGGTATAAAAAAAAAGTTAAGGAGGTTACTTATGGTAAGCCGTCCTTATGAGTTGAAAAGCGCTCATCTATTTAGGCCATTTTCTGTTTGAATTTATCCGAATTTTGATATTTTCTCAGTGTTATATCTAGAACACGACTATTGCGACCTAATTTCATAAATTTTAAACGTATTTTTTGGATTTTTCATTAAGATATATCGTTTCAAACATCACTCCAAAACGACCATTTTCAAGCTAAAAATGGCTGTTTTCCGCTCAAATTTTACCACACACATTAAAATCAAGAAATGGCTATGTCACTATAGAAAAGTTTTATAAAATCATCGTGTCCTTTAATCACTTTATTGGTATTATCAATACTTTTGTCATAATTTGAAATGAACACATTTCAAAACTTATAAGGCCTCTTAAACAAGTACATTATCAATTTATCTGGTATAGGATCTATATAAATGCTAGAACCTTGCCTGGAACCTCGATCTTTTCCCTCGACCACAAACCTCATAACACTTGACCTCATGTAGATTATAATCCGCGAAGAAAAACTGCGAGTATACAAATGCGCAAGGGATTCAAAGCTTCACGGTCGAACAATATTAAACTGAAACTTCGCTTGCTAAAAGGCTTATTTTAATAGTTAATATGCTCCAACTTACGACTGTTTGGAAGTGGATAACTTCTCTTTAACTAATATTAAACTAGTGCAACAGAGCTCATATCAAAAAGCTTATTTTAGTATTAAACTATGTGGTGTGCTGTTTATGCCAAGGCTTGGCGAAGACTTTGAATTTCGAATTTAATTCTGGACATGAAAAGCAAGATGGCTTTTCTATATAAATAGTTTATTGGCGAAATTTAGAATGAAGGAAAAATTGAAAAATTTAGGCACCGAGCAGGATTCGAACCTGCGACCTCCCGGCACTCGCGGCCAGTCGCTCTAGCCAACTGAGCTATAGGTGCAATCGCTACCCAGTCCAAATTCATCAACCGTTCCTTCGTATTACGCAGTACCGCTGCTACCGTAAACTATATGTTAGTGCCGTTAATGAAGCATGAGTCTTCTGGTAGATGTCGCTGTACGCCTCCCTTAAGGCGTTTGTATAAAAAATAGTTTATTGGCGAATTCTACTTTTTCATGTACATAATTTACAGACACTTTTTTTAATGCAGATTTTAGAATACTTGGCATCTCACTTCATATTTTTGTATTGTTATTTAGAAAGAGGTTTAATTGCAGTATCACTTCCGATAGTTATGGTAATTAACGAACCACAGATAATATTTATAAATCGAGTTACTAAGTGGTCCTTGGATGTCTCACCGTTTGTATGAAAAAATGGTTTTTACCATTGTACCACCTTTTATAGCAATATGTTAATATTTAAGTATTTTTACCAACAAATTCCTTTTATTTGGTTCAGGTACTATTTCGAAATCGTATTTTTGTACACTAATTCAATACATATCATAGATTTATTTTTGTAATAGAAAACTGGTCATGAAAAAGTAGAAGTAGTTTGAGTAACAAACGTCAAAAAATCTAAACTTTCGCATTTGTCATATTAATAGAATAATATAGATATTTTTTCCGTTCTCAACACCCGTTTCTCCGTCATTTTAAACAAGTGTAAGAAACTGAATTATTGGATTTCATAAAATTTTACAGGAATCGTTTGAGAAAGGCGACCTAGAATCTCGGAATAATACAGGGTGTTACAAAAATGATTTGTAGGTACCTAAATAAGTGCTACGTTT
Organism: Epiblema foenella; assembly: GCA_963556455.1. Taxonomy (NCBI): domain Eukaryota; kingdom Metazoa; phylum Arthropoda; class Insecta; order Lepidoptera; family Tortricidae; genus Epiblema; species Epiblema foenella. The sequence goes on from OY747104.1 coordinate 22,059,073, forward strand.
TGAAATGACCCCTTATCATTCCAAAATTGGTGAATCGAAAAAATCGGAATTCTAAAAACGAGCCAAGTTTCCGAAAGTTTAATGAGGAGTTCACTCTTGCGATACTTATTCAATAACTTTGACATTCGCAAGTTTCTTTGATGGCAGGAAATTTATATTTTTAACTTGATATCGGTTGATTCAAGCGGAATGTATTTTGGTAAAATGGAATTTTCAATTTTTCGTTTCTCAAATTGACTTCGTAACTGGAAAACTTTTCCTACATTTATAGGCTTTTTTTGTTTGAAAAGACAGACTTTTCAAACAAAAAAAGTGAATAAAAAAACTCATTGCACAATCTCACCAAAAAGTGGTAATTAGAAGAAGATTTGGTTACCTTTAATTGGATAAGCATCAACTTAAAATATTACTTCAGTTATTCACTGTTCGTGTATTATGAGTTTTTTGACATTGTAAGTATTTAGATAAATAGGTAGGTAATTTCGTATTTTAACCATAATTATATTGTTATGTTGCATGCCTACATTAGTAATAGTATGACGATTCTCTTGGGTGAAACTTGACATGCTTTTTAGGGTTCCGTAGCCAAAATGGCAAAAACGGAACCCTTATAGTTTCGTCATGTCCGTCTGTCCGTCTGTCCGTCTGTCCGTCTGTCCGTCTGTCACAGCCGATTTACTCGGAAACTATAAGTACTACAGTGATGAAATTTGATGGGAATATGTGTTGTATGAACCGCTACAAAATTATGACACTAAATAGTAAAAAAAAGAATTGGGGGTGGGGCCCCCCATACATGTAACTGAGGGATGAAAATTTTTTTTTCGATGTACATACCCGTGTGGGGTATCAATGGAAAGGTCTTTTAAAATGATATAAAGTTTTCTAAAAAACATTTTTCTTAAAGTGAACGGTTTTTGAGATATCAGCTCTCAAAGTCGTAAAAAGTATGTCCCCCCCCCTCTATTTTTATAACTACGGGGTATAAAATTCTAAAAAAAATAGAGGTGATGCATGCTAATTAACTCTTTCAACGATTTTTGGTTTGATCAAAGTATCTCTTATAGTTTTTGAGATAGGTTGATTTAACTGTAATTTTGGTTAAGTTATTTTTGCTGTTTTATAGATACTAGTACGGAACCCTTCGTGCGCGAGTCCAACTCGCCCTTGGCCGGTTTTTTTATTTAATTTATGGTTGTTTTTCTTTTGTTTCAATTGTTTTATTCTGTGTTATTATTCTATTCAATGTATTGACGACCACGATAGGGATTCTTTTAAATTGACTTAAATGTAATTTATAATGAAGTCTTGTATTGTGTAATAAATGAAATCTAAATCTAAATCTATCTGTTAGTGATCCTTAATAAATAAAAATATTAAAAATGTAACAAAGTAAAGTAAACGTCCTTAGTTTGAAACTGACCCAATACATGGCACTTTAAATCTCATGTCATGATGTCAGAGGTGATTAATAGGTGTCATTTATTGGGCACTAAGGCGTCGCGCACTGGGACGTTTATTTTATCTACATACATAATCACTATGACTACTGGCAAACAACATGCGGTCTTATCGCTAAAAACCGATATCTACCAAACCTTTTTTCATAAATTCTCGAGTCGTAGGCGTCCATGAGCTAACATGTTTGCGTACTATTAGACAGGACGTATATCTATTATTCCAACACTGTTGCAGTATAAAAAAGTATTACCTGTTATTGATTTCCTAGTGGAAGGTTCGTTATAACTGTAATCTGTAACAAGTCAGAAAAATAACCATTTTGATTCAAATTTGCAATGTCATAAATCAATAACAAGATCAAAGTATCGATTCTGAAGTCGAACCTATCGAAAATCTAGACACCCTAGGTAGACTAAAGCGCAGCTATTTGTCCAGACGTTGTCTTAAGATAAACTTATGTAGCGTGGTCACTCTACTGGAACATATCTCGGAAATGTGAAAGCCTGGACACCCGAGCGTGATCGTTTATCGGTGTCCGACTGTCTCAGGAAACAAATGAGAATGTGGTCACCCTACAGAGAGAAATGGTGTAAATACGTATTTGTGAAGGGTGACCATGCGTCGTTTATCGGTGTCTCGAAAGTCTTGAGGGTTAATGATGTGGACGTATTTTTGGAGCAGTGAAAGGCTCTGTGAAATGAAACAGAATGTGTGATAAGGAGGGAAGGGTCTCTAACGCGAAGTCAAGAGTAAAAGCTAGATTATAATAAAAAGTTTAAACATATCAATTAAAATTTCTCATTTATTGAGCTTATTGTATTAACACGTTCAGCCTTCACACCTTGATATTTTCTCTTCATTGCGTATTTATAATTTATAATTAACTTTCCCCCTTTCATATCTCATTTAATATTGATCCCAATGATAAAAGTGTATAAGCTACATTTTTTGTTTAATCTTATTTTAACTTATTTATTTGTAGGTAATACAGTTATATGTTACATGTGGTTTTGTACATTAATAGGTAGGAGTAATCATTAACAACAGGCTGTTGAAAGTTCATACATATAAAAAATGACATGTTTTAAATTATATGGATTGGTATGAACTGAGAGGCAAAAGTAAGCTACCCTCCGTACTAGTCTATATTATACTATGGCAAGTTCTCCCCTTCCCCCTCTCCCTGCGCTTGATCGCTAGCTCACTATGGACGGTATATTGAGTAATAATTTAGAGCTTCTACTATACGATGCAAATATATAAATTAATTAATAACCAGGTACTTAGTTAATACATACTGGCTTGGGATTTCCACATACTGGGTGGAAAAAATCTATGAGCCCTGGAGGGAAACTGCTTTGAATCCTGCAAAAAGATCCAAAATTCGCTTGTCTCATCCGGGAATCGAACCAGCTAAAAATGAAAAAAAGAAAACCAAATAAATAGCAAGGGTTTTTTTTCCTGAATTTGAAAATTCGTATAATAAAATATCGAGGATATATTTTTAAATTTTTTAGTTCGTAAGTGAATTTTACAAGTTTATAAATGCATTTTTTTTCTTTTCAAAAATAAAGGAACGTTTCCATTTAGTAAAATTAGCTAACCAAAGGATTTAAAGTAGTTCCCCTCCAGGGCACTTAGGTGATTTTTTTGCACCCTGTATATCTACATTACATCGATCAAATATCTTAGTTTACATTTATTTTATTAATTTTTCAAACATCACTTTTAATCGACAAACTAATAAAAAATTGATTTTTTTCCTTACTTCACACAATAAATGCAAAAATGTCTCCATTACTATATAAAACTTTAATAAGAACATAGCATTCTGAACATTTATCGATTTACAGGCGGTAATAATAGTTAAATAACAATAACTTAAATAATATTACAACTAACCTAAATCTAAAACAGGCCCTTGGGGCATTGTACCGAGGATGCTGGCGGCATTTCCTCGCTGTATCGCAATGCTGATACGTTGTGCGAGGAAGTCGCCAGATCTTCGGTCACCAGTGCCTTTACCATGAGTTTGCATGACCGTACTCGCTAGCGACTGCGTAAACGATTTAGTATGACGATTCTTAGTTCCATTGCGTAACCGCCAGAGGCGCTGCAATAGTATAAATTTTTACGCAGTCTCTAGCTAGTACGGTCATGTAAACTCATGGTAAAGGCACAGTTACGTCAACCAAACGCTTCGCGATTTCAGTAAATAACTTGTATACGCTGGGACCCCATGGATCAAGAACTTTTGTATTCTTTAATCAGTTTATTGGAATTATCAATAATTTTGTTATTATTCGATCTCAAAACATTTTAGTGTATAAGGCGTCTTAAGGTGGGTTGCATCATTCTCTCTGTAGTTACAAACGAATATGAATGGTAGGTATAATAGAAGGTATATTCCGTTTAATCGCACGAAGCGGTTAAAATTAAAATTAAATTAAATTAACGTTTATTTCAAGCCCGTGGCTCATAAAGTGTTAGTTACAATTAAACTTTAAAACTATGTAAGTAACAATTTTACTAGATTAGCTTCCTCTTTTCTAATGCGAACAGCAAGGAATGGAACTTGTTCCCGTTTTCTGTATTTCCGGCTAATTATAAGGGTGGGTTGCACCAAAGTTTTTTGAGGCTTCCAAATTTACCAGATTACATCCTGATCTACTTACTAAATTAAGCAGTGTTTGTAAATTTAATGTCAGAGACCCTGAAAAACTTGTATTGCCAGTCACTTATAAAACCAAGCTCTGTAGCAAAAATAGGTATGCCATGGCAATCAAACTGTATAATAATTTACCAATTGACATAAGACGGCTTGCCCTAAAACCATTCACATCTGCATTACACAAATGGCTAGTAGACAAATGTTTTTACTCGATACAAGACTTTTTTACGTATAATAATAGAACAAATTAATACAATAATAAATTGTAATGAAAAAAGTAATACTATTAGCCATAAGTTCGTAAATTTTGCATGTCCAAATGTTGGCGAGATGTGCTGATCCTTAACAAAGTTGTTCCACCTTATTGTTAACCATGTCTCAAGCAAATAAATTTCATTTCATTTCATTTCACACCGTCTGTAATCGTAAGCGGTGTTCGTCAAAATCTGATTGTATGGTAAGTTTGACAAGTTTCTATGGGATGACAGCTGCCGGCGCCATATTTGACGACCGGCCTGTGATCGTATGTTGCTGCAACCGACCCTTAGCTTATATTGCGAATGTAATAAGCCGGGTTTAAAGCGTCAACTTAGAGCAATAGTGCTAAGTGCCCGCCGTTTGCAGTCCCAGCACGTGACGCGAAGAATACCTCTCCAAGCGGAAACGTCGTATCTCAATACACGTTACATACTCACTTACGACCTTTTAGCGTTAAGCGGTGGTAATGGACTCGCGCGGGTTGGACTCGCCCGTTAAAGAGTTAACGACTTGATTCCGTTATGACGGTTTATGTTTTTGACTTCATTTTTAATGCGGATAAGTGGGTTAATTGAGTTCTGGCAACTGACATACTTACAATTAATAAAACCGACAAAGTACGTGTCGGACTCGCATATTTAGGGTGCCGAACTAACCGCAAAATTAAGTTGGTTTTAATAGGAAAATTAAGGAAAATTAAAGATTTGCATTACACAACGCAAAATGCGAACATTGCCTAGTTGCTCAAAGATGTCTGTTCATGATGGTATGTACCTAAGTAGCTATTATTAGGTACAGTCACCATCAAATATATCTGTACTCTTCAGGGTGCTCAAAAATATCTGAACATGCACTTTAACGCCTTGACAATAGAGTCGTGTTCAGATATTTGTGAGCACCTTGTTCGCTACGATGTATCTGATGGCGACTGTATTATCACGTAGTATTCCAAATTTAAAGTCAATAGCATAATTTTGCGAACGGTCTAATAGCGAAGAGTCTCGACCAACGTCTTAAGAGACTCTCGCTAGATGGCTGGGTCAAGGGTCAGATACAAAAGGCGGTACTCCTGGACATGGTGCGGATAGTCAGGAGGTCCCTCTCTCTGTCGCCCTTACCACCGGCAGCTTAGGCCCCGCCTCGCTGCCGGCGGCACACTAGGTTAGGTTTTTATAATGATTTTTTATTTTGTAAATATTGTTTTATATTTTACTTTTTATATCACTACATAGTATAAAACAAAGTCGCTTTCTCTGTCCCTATATCCCTATGTCCATATGCCCCTATGTATGCTTAAATCTTTAAAACTACGCAACGGATTTTGATGCGGTTTTTTTTAATAGATAGAGTGATTGAAGAGGAAGGTTTATATGTATAATAACATCCATTAAATAGTACACCCGGGTGAAGCCGGGCCGGGTCGCTAGTAATTATTATAAAACCTAAATTTAGTGAAAAAATAAATAAAGAGATAATAATATTTAAGTTATTGTAATTTAACTATTATTACCGCCTCTAAATCAATAAATGTTAATTTGAATCTAAGAAACATAGCATAAAGTAAGTTCTTGAGATACAACGGTTGAGACAGAGCTTTTTAGGTGCGGCCTAACGTATATTTACTCATAGCAGTGTTCGTTTTACGCCTGATATTGATGATGATGATGATTATTTTCACGGAACCCTAACTGGTCAAAGTTGCCCGGGATCCTATAGAAGACGTATTAGCGAATGATCAAAACGGACTGAATTATGGTAACCTGACTAAATTGAGAAGCAGTAGACTGATAAATATATATCCTGGTAACACGATTGTGACATCTTATCCTAAGTCGTGTTATACGTGGTGACAGCAATGGCATTCATCGATTACGTTTCGTTGTTCGTGACAAATATTATACTTGAGGGATATAATGGGTTTAGTTCAGAAGTAAAACTCCAGCAGGTTAATTCTAACGATGTAAATTTATTCAATAATTATTCAGCAAGATTGGTAGGTTATAGGTTCGTCTAGACATCTGCACCTTTCGGTGGCTACTCCGATAATGACTCTGTGAAACGATTCCTTCTACCAGCTCACCACCACTCCATCAATCGGCAATCGGTGTTAGGTGGGGAGCGCCCTGCTGCAAAATAGTCAAAACAACGACTGTACTCATGACTTTCGTTTGCCGAGAGATAGGTGGCTAATATAATAATATTATATTACTAGACCTAATTAATCAAGCTAACAGCTATGTCAGTGTATTTCTATTTTTTTTTGTTAGTGCCGTTAATGAAGCATAAGTCTTCTGGTAGATGTCGCTGTACGCCTCCCTTAAGGCGTTTGTATAAAATATAGTTTACGTTAGCAGCGGTACTGCTTAATACGAAGGAACGGTTGATGAATTTGGAACTGGGTAGCGATTGCACCTATAGCTCAGTTGGCTAGAGCGACTGGCCGCGAGTGCCGGGAGGTCGCAGGTTCGAATCCTGCTCGGTGTCTATAATTTTTTTCAATTTTTCCTTCATTCTAAATCAGTGTATCTCGCTCCCGCGTATGTTATTGTCTATGCTTATATCTCTGTCACACATCATCGTATTTGTAGACTACGGCTAATGAAAGCTGAGACTGAGATTTATTTAAAACTTTTTAAACGGCAACTATAATATATACGTCAAATATGTCAAACGTCACTTAATTTTCGTGTTTCGCGTGTATTAGTCTATGCTTACATCATTGTATGCGTATTAAATGAAATAAATGAACTTTATTCTGCAAGTAGGCCGCAAAGGCACTTTTACAAGTCAAAATCTACTAGCGTTTCTCATGAGACCACTGCCGAGAAGAAACGCCGAAAGAAACTCGACAGTCAGTCAATTTCTCCAAAATATGCTTATTACAATGATACTACTTAACCTACTTAAGTAAATGTAAGTGGTAAAAAACAAAAGAGAATTGAAAGAAAAACGAGGAAAAATTAACAATAGGGATTTACAATGTTTTGTTACACAAGAAAACAAAACATGTCGAATCGTTTGATATGCTTTTCTGCAAAAGGTGTCAACTAGATACAATGAAAATATTAGACACTTTACGCTATTTAGGTATTTGGTTTGGGCCATGCATTTCTGTCTGTTAGATTGCCGTATTGCCGGCTCTAGTCTTACCTCATGGTAAAACTGCCTAGTTATAAACGAATATGAATGGTAGGTAAGTACCTATAAAGGGTAAGTTTAGACATTAGATGTGGTCACTTAATTTCAAAACTTTAGGGTAAGTCTGTTAGCAGACTTATAACTTTTTGCCGCTGTTTGCTACGTGTTTCAGAAGGATTGAAACTTTGAACATTTATTATAAAGTTATAACGATTTATTGTATTTAATCCAACTAATTTGAACTGGCGAATACGTGCACTAGAATTTAAACGATAATTATTGTTGTGATGCGTAGATAAGCTTAGAAAGTACAACTTTGGAAGGGCCGAAGAAGTTATTTGCACGCGTGCGGGAATATAATTTATGTCACACCTGGCCATAAAGTGGCAATTACCGCACGCTCCGCGCGCGGAAAATCCCACTTCCTGGCCAGGGGATGACATAAAATTTTGTACTTACCTCGGGCGGTAATTAAGAAAGCCTCAGATCGCATAATTATCGCCCTTGCCTTCGGCTCGGGCGTCAAATAACTGCGGTCTGAGACATTCTTCGTTTTACCGCCCTTGGTAAGTAATGTACTATTACCGTACGCGTGTTAGAATTCCCAACTCTTGTCGATCACCTCCATTGGTTGAAAAGTTACTTTACGAACATGTGTCTAACATAATAAATACAAATAAAAATGTATCATATCATTGGAGAATTATGTGTGATCTTGCTTTAAAATCAAAAATTCATATTGAAAGCAAAAATCGATGAAACACCATAAACGTTAGAATGTATCGCTATTTATTGATAACCTGTATACGCTAGTCTACTCTCGGCCAAGGTTGTTGTGACACATTCGAAACGTCGAGAAAGCTCAGAGGTACAGTCGAGTTCATAAAAATATGTACATTCCCTAAACTTCAAAAATATCAGGGCAACTTTACGCCCTTAACAATAAAACAGTGTTCACATATTTTTGACCACCATGTTTAAATCTCGACACGTATTAATATCCTTGCAATCGTTACTCAAGGAGTACGCACATATGAATGTCTGTCAAATTAGACCAGCTTGACAGGACTGGCTTCCCATGAGGCGGCTTGACCCTGCTTGAAAGTCCACGCACATATTTTTTTTCAAACTCGTCTGTGTCTAAATTTAATTAAGGTGCAATCTAGACTGCGTGAAATTAAAAACTAATAGAAAATATCTTCCGTTTGTTTTTTGAACCAGACTGTGGCTTTATAGGCCGATGGGGTAATCACGTAAATTTTGTAATAATAATAATAATAATAATAATAATAACCCCCAGGGCGGCTTGTGGCGAGCTGAATGGGAAGTGGCGTCCCTTGGGTCCCTTGCCTCCGAGAGTCGGTCAGGCCCCTCTCTCCGCTTGCCTTTATTGGCCGGCGGAGTGGACCCCATCAGGGGCCGCAGGACTCTCACCTCTGGCTTGCCTTAACCGGCCGGTCAGAGTGGGGTGCCAGAGCTATATGCTCGCAGGGTGGAAGTGTATTGCACGTAATGGCGTAATAGCGAGGAAACCCGCTCACGGGGGTAAACCCCGCGATGGTGAAATCGGAGCCGCACCTCTCTACACCCTGAGCTGCTTACACCAGTGTTGCTACCCTCGCTGCCATCTGGTAGCTTTTAATAGGGCGGCCCACCTAGTGAGCGGCGAGTCACCGTCTGCCTCAAGTACAGTGATGAGACATTTTATATGGCAGGCGTCCCGTTGTCTCATCAATATCCCAGCAACCAGTCCCTCAAGTTCCTTCCCATAAAACCGGTGTAGTTTCCCTTCTTTTTGCAATAGCCCTTGCACGTAGCGGTTGCTGTCTCTGGCTGTATCTCCTCAATAGTGCAGGCAGAGATAGTATCCGCTAGGTGTACACATCCCAATACATTATCGTATCTCAAAGGGGCCTCTTCATGTTGGATCTGTATCCCCATGAACGCCTTCCAAAAGGACCGGACATTGTGCCGTGATATCCTAAAGGAGAGATACAAATAATAATAATAATAATAGCAACGTAAGGCGGCTTGTGGCAACGTAAGGCGGCTTGTGGCGAGCTGTTAGGGAGTAGCGACCCTACGTACCTGAGTCCTCCTGGGAGTGGCCTGTGTGGTTGGTGGGATAGGCCCCCCCGCCTCTGGCTTGCCTTAACCGGCCGTCCAGAGTGGAGTCGCAAGAGCTGATGCTCGAGGGTGGATGTGGTCACCTAAGTGGCGAGTTGGCTATATGTTTAAAGTCCAGTGCCACCTCTCCACCCCCAGCTCTCTGACCGGTGTTGCCCTTAGGCCATTTTATAATATCGCTATTTTATGGGGGCCCATCTAGCAGAGAGCGAGTCACCGCCTGCCGGAAATAAATATTTGAGACAGTTTTATTAGGCAGGCGTCCGGTGTCTCACGCAATAGCCCAGCCATTAATCCAACATTTTCACCCAATAACCCAGTTCATTTAGACTCCATCAACCAGAAATAGTCCCTGTACATCCTGGCGGGTGCTGTTTCTGTGTGCGTCCCATGACACGGGCAGGGACAGCATCCGCTCGGTGTATCCCTTGCATTTCATTAAAGTGTCAAAAGGGCCTCTACGTGTTGGCTATGTGGTACTCGTTTGGTACTTCGGTGCCTCGGTACTTCGGCTCCACGCACGCCTCCCAAAGGTCCGGGATACCATTGTCCCGTGAACGGGAAAGACATACAAATAATAATAATAATACTCTCTGTCGCCCTAACCACCGGTAGCTTAGGCCCCGCCTCGCTGCCGGCGGCACACTAGGTTAGGTTTTTATAATGATTTTATGTTTTGTAAATATTGTTTTATATTTTACTTTTTATATCATTATTATAAAACCTAGCTTAAGCAAAAAAATAAATAAAGAGAAAATAATACTACCGTTAGGTAGATTTTAAAGTCTTTTAACTGTCCTCATACATTTATACTTCAAAATTGTCAGTGAAATCTAAAATCTAATGGCGAATCACGTAACTTTATGTACTAAGGGCAGACCGTTAGTACATAAAGTTACGTGATTCGCCTGCTGAACCAATAAAGCGACAGGAGAGTAGCCTGGGGAAAATCCAAGGAAAACCGACACGACCACGATGGTTTTGAACACTGGAATACTCTAAGAGTTTGCGCTCAAGTGAGATTGGTTGAGCGATTTCAACCGAATCTGAGGTGTGAGTGGAATCGAGCTACTGGGAGTTTTGACTGTTTCACTAAATTTAGCCTAGCTGAGAAGAGTCCAGCAAGAAACTCAGCTAGGCCCGACCCGGGTTGGACTGACTCTTCCCGGTGTGCGGCGATACCGGGACGAATAGGGACTATATGTGTTAGTGTTGTCGCGATCGCACGGTGGGCGTCCCCGCTGGAGGGAATGCCTAAGTGTACGCGTCGTGTCTGAGTTGGACGCCGTAAGCGCAGCGTTCATTCTTGCGATGGACGCTGTGATTACGTCGTCCGGGTCCAGCTAGGCCTTGTATCTCATGTATTTTACATCATTTACTAGAGTGCTATCTTTGTTTGGATAGTGGAAAAGCGCTCTCCCAATTTCACCAATATGAGTTTATATACGACTAGCGACCCGCCCCGGTTTTGCAAGGGTGCATATGTATTGTACATATAAACCTTCCCCTTCGCATCAAATCCGTTGCGTAGTTTTAAAGATTTAAGCATACATAGGGATATAGGGACAGAGAAGGCGACTTTGTTTTATACTATGTAGTGATAACCTTCCCCTTGAGTCACTCTATCTATTAAAAAAAACCGCATCAAAGTCCGTTGCGTAGTTTTAAAGATTTAAGCATACATAGGGATATAGGGACAGAGAAAGCGACTTTGATTTATACTATGTAGTGATTAGAGCCCGTTCAGTAATCAACATAATTAATTTTCCATCTAGGCTTTTGATAAACACAGAGCCTGTTACCCTGTTTATGTTTATTCCTTCGTTGCATCAGAATATGTTAAGTGCACCTCACTCCATTATGTAAAGTGCGCCGCATCTTGGTTGAAGCTCCGAGCAATAACGTTATAAATACATGCTACTTTACATAATATACGACATTAGATCTAATACCAGTTAGGGTTGCGTCATAGCCGTCTAGTTTCAGTGTCTGTTTAGCTAACTACGCTCAGCAAGGCACATAAAATCGTTACACTTTGTATCGAATTTTCTTTAAAAAGGACCTGTTTTAAACCAAATTTGTAGCATATCTATGTACTTCTGTATGTTTGTCTCTAATAGAATAGTAAAGGCATGGAACAAATTACCTTCAGAAGTAGTGAACGCTAACAGTGTTAATCAGTTTAAAAACAAACTTGACAAACTAAGATCTAAGCAGTGTTAACCAGTGCCAAGTGAACTATGATTTAGACGTATCAGCGTCAGCTGCCTGTCAAAAAAAATAATATATAATAATAATAATATTCTTTGAAATATAAACTAAACTATTTCTTTGAAATAATAAGACGACTAAAAATACTCTAAGTTGGGGGAGGCCTATGTCCAGCAGTGGACGTCTTTTGGCTGATATGATGATGACGATGAAAAAATACTCTGGCAGCGGAAGTGTTGATGTCAATTTCCATATTAAATATGACAAATAAGTAATCATTAAGCTGATGACGTGGAACAGCAAACCCATATCCCAAGTTTAGGATATTTGGGTGGATCAACTAACTATCCTTTGTTACTCGTTCTCATGGTTACGTCTCCTGAGTCATTCATTAAAACTGTGATTTTATAGGGTTTCAATCTATCAAACATGAGTTTTAGAAATGGGCATAAATCCATTTGGACATGGGTCATCCCTTGAGCATGGTTGTAGTAAATATTATAAGCATTTTTCTAAGAAACGCGGTTGCTGTTGTCTCCTCGCTGATGGGACAGAATAACAACAAGAAGTTAATTGAACCATTTAACCATAAAGATTGGAGGTGTCTTTAAAGCTGGCTATAGGGATATGTATTATACATATAAACCTTCCCCTTGAGTCACTCTATCTATTAAAAAACCGCATTAAAATCCGTTGCGTAGTTTTAAAGATTTAAGCATACATAGGGATATAGGGACATGGGGACAGAGAAAGCGACTTTGTTTTATACTATGTAGTGATATGGCTATATGGATAGAACACCACCAAATTATAACACTAAATAGTAAATTAGACAAATTAATTAAAATCATAAATGACGACCGCTTTAGCCTAGTTGGTAGTGACCCTGCCTTCGAAGCTGGAGGTCCCGGGTTCGAATCCCGGTCAGGGCATGTATTTGTGTGATGAACACGAATATTTGTTCTTGAGTCTTGGATATTTTCTATGTATTTAAGTATCTATTTATCTATATAAGTATGTATATCGTCACTTGGTACCCATAGTACAAGCTTTGCTTAGTTTAGGACTAGGTTGATTTGTGTAAGATTGTGCAAAAATTATTATTATTTATTTTAAAAAGATATGGGACTAATATGAAGATTCGCAATAACTTTGTTTTTTGTTTATTGGCCAAATGTAAATTACTAATCGATTTATCATGTTTCAATAAAAAATAATTGTATGGCAATTGTGTACATAGACGCGATATTTCACGACAAAAACGGAAAATGTTCTTTTTTTACATACTACGGCAATACGAGTACGAGGCGACGCAGGCGTGACGTCACGACTGCGTGCAATCAGTATGGAGCGTTTTCATTGCTCGTTAGCGATTGTACTATGCCTCTCATTTTCATGTTTTGTGTTGCTCTAATTGTAATTGGTCCTATACAAATATTTGATCGTCTCTAAAAACTGGTTCGAATGGCATTTTTTTAGCACGAATGGTTTGCCTTCGCCATCAGATTGATGGATATATCGCCAACCGATCAAGACTTACAGAACTCTCAATAAAATTGAGGAGAGAAACCGGTTTGACCGTCAACTGTTTAGGTATAACTTGAAATCATTCAGTTGGCCGAGTTGCATCAAAGTAATTCGTTTAAAAAGCTATTTTACAGTTCAAAAAATAAGGTTCAAAATCCAATAATACTTTTTTATAGAAATTCGCTTAACAAGGCTCAGGTTAGTCATACATTAGGTTACACTTTTTCGTGTTGAATGAATGAATGAATGAATGAATATTTTATTTGTCAATAATGGATTTACAAACAGGTCTAGCGTACAAATGTCAAATTTAATAGTACATTACTTACCAAGGGTGGTAAAACAAAGAATGTCTCAGATCGCAGGTCCGAGCCGAAGGCAAGGGCGATAATTATGTGATCTGAGGCTTTCTTAATCACCACCCAAGGTAAGTACAAAATTTTATGTCACACCCTGGCCAGGAAGTGGGATTTTCCGCGCGCGGAGCGTGCGGTAATTGCCACTTTATGGCCAGGTGTGACATAAATTAATTTTAATTGGATTGTTCAGGAACTCCCTGACGCTTTTTTTGTGTTGGCATTCGTTCATCGATTAAGTCAAAAAACGGTATGAAGATGTTGGTTGCCTGGTTGGATAATTCAAAACGTTCATTGAAATACGAGCACTGAAATAAGATAAATGATATTCGTATCCGTATCTAGTTTTTTAAGATGAATGGACGAATAATATCGCAATGCGGGAATCATGAGAACCGCCTGCTACAGATTAACATAAAAATGGTTTATCTGCTTTTTATATCCCTTTATAGAATTTAGGATGATACAGTATTGATATAAAGCATATTCAAACTATACTGGTGGGTGGGTCGAAACGAGTTTTTTATGTAAGTTATGCTTAAATATGCTACACGATTTGGCGAAGCGGTATCGGTATGGAGTATTTTCTACTTTCTCTATTGAAATGAAATCATTTATTCTTCAATTTAGGCATGTTACATGCACTTACGAATGTCAAAAAACTACCACCGGTTCATAAAATAAACCTCTGCCTCGAGAAGAACCGGCGTAAGAAACTCGGCGAGGTGTCATTTTTCAAAACAATATACATTGTATATAAAATAACAGTATCATAATACTACAGGATTCAAATGCTACAATATAAACATACATACATATTTTTTAATATTAAGGACAATATATTTGTGTTACATTACTTGTGCGGGACGCTATCACTGCCAAACATGCTGATATTGCCTTGATTGACGCAACTTGATGTTAATTAAGATAGCGCTGCAGCTGACCAGGCCCAAATCCTCAAGCCATGCAAATACTCGTCATGGTCTTGCGGCGCTTGCGGTTGACACCTTGGGAACCTGGTCAGCGGACATGAAGGTTCATGAGGGCCCTGACGTCACAGCTGATCAGTTCGGGGTCCCTATAGTTGGTGCATCACACAACACGTTGCCCTTGCAATACAGATAGGTAATGCCATCAGCATAATGGGAACCATGCCGCAAGCAGCTGGAGGGATATTGTCTTTATAATTGTCAGTAACTGTTTCATCACTAAATAAGTAATAAAGTGTTTTTCCTCCTGTACTTTTTTTCGAGACTTACGCAATCGTGAACTGTAACATAAATACATACTTTATTTTCCTGTGAAAAGTCTATCTAGTCTATTACCCAAAAACACACTCTTACCCTACTTTAATGAAAAATAAAAGCAGAGTTGGGTGCCACAGACTACTACAAATACTATGTTTAGTAGTCATTCTTCGGTGCGTTCAAGTGAAACTTTTATGATTAAAATCAGTGCTGCTAACTTAACGCAACTTTGCTATAATTTTAAAGAATTAATTAATGCATAATATATTATTTACTAGTATGAATACATACATTTATCATCTTTTTTGTGTTGTTTAACAAGTTTTATCTATTTTCGGATATATTTATGAAAACGAAACAGTTAAGATTCGATCCGGATTTGAATTCAGTTTAGGTCGGATACCAAGTCTAGCAAATTAAAAAAACAAAAACAAAGCATAAACAAAGTGTCATATTTTTGATTTCGCACCAAATTCTTTATTGAAAACGAAAACATTCAAGCTGATAAATGATTATATTACTTAAATAAAACGATTTTTTTGTGTTCATGAAGAAAATGTGAAGGTACGTTGATTCTTTTAAAAATCCATGAAGAAGTTATATAGCATTACTGAAGAAATTGCGTAGGTAAGTTGCACAATTACTTAGGGGAAATATGGCGCATGAAAACTCTGAAAAATACTTACTTTTTATTTGAAATGAGTCGTAGGAAAAGTATTGTATGCAACGGTGTATAACTAGTATAAAAAGGCTCGTGGTGTCTTTACTTGCGATGTTCGCCAAGGCTCACATCGCAACCCACACCACTCGCCTTTTTATACCCGTCTTATACACCAGTTGCATAATATACTATAAAAGTAAGTTTTGCAACGTTTTTTTTTGTTGTTGATATCATATGATGCGTTTATTTTGATTTTATGCAGAAACGAAACGCCATACCATCACGTATGTCACGACAAACCATTATTATTTGTGGGAAGATTAAAGGCTCTCGTGTTTGCATAACGCGCTTTTGATGTGAAAACAGGGGATGCTGAATAAGGGAATGTTGAGAAAAACACCGTCAAGCGCAGGGCTTGCGGTAATTTGAGGGTTCCTTATACTGAAAATATATTGGGAATTTGATACAGTAGGACACAGCGGAACATCCTCATATTTGGAGCAGCCCAACTGGGGAAATATCCACCTTACAGAGTGCAGCCATAATAGCAGTCGCAGTCGTAGAAGGCGACTGAAAGGGGGTCCTCGGGTCGTTGTGGGGGCTACGAGCGTCCATAGACTCAAGTGGATTATTGGGGACTCTAATTCCGTAGGAGATCCCAGAGCCGTTCGAAATGGGTTGAGGAGGATAATCGGGAAGTTTATAGTCGGGACAAGTCCGAAAACCACCGCGCCGCCCCCGCGTTGCGGAAGTATCCATGCAAAAAGGGGTGTCGCATTCCTAGTAGTGAGTAAGGGCACCAGACCTTCCGAGAATGTGCTGTGTTGAGAGTGAGGTACATGTTTAAGTGTCTAGCTATCAACACAATGAATCCACTTAGCGTTTTCCCGGTTGTAAGTCCAAGCTTTGGCGTCATCATCATCATCTTCTCCTAGCCGTATTCGGCCACAGCGACTTTTTTTTTTATACTGCTGAGAGCGACGCTGATGGGCTCTCTGGTGACTGACAAAGCCAATCTTTGCAGCGAATGTGCGGTTACACTCGCTGCAAGTCAGCACCCCTCCGACATAGTTATAGGTTATGGCCGCAGGTGGTCTGGCCTTAAGCTCGTCGCGCTTAGCGTTAAGCTTTGGCGTAGGCCCTAGTCAAATATGGAATATAGATAAGTAAAAAACATGACAAGAAAGAATGTCGTATTGTATTTCCCAATAAGAATCGTCTTTCATAGTACAATTAAACAAAATGGGAATATCAAAAGAGAAAGAGATGTCACTTTATGAAATAAATTTGTCAACACTAACATTATATAATAAAAATGTAAAGAAGGATCGTCATAAAATCCATAATATGTAATTGAAAAAAACGTCTAATACTTCGCTCATAAGTTAATTTGTTACATAAGTCCCATGTCTTGAGATTCCTGAAAGTGTGCTCTGCTGACATGTCCCTGCGTGACACAGAGAGAGGGGCTACTCGAACTTCGAAATTCGAACTACATATCGTGCCGTCCCTTTCACTCATATAGTGTATAACACAAGAGTGAAAGGGACTGCATGATAGGAAGTTTAGATTTTGAAATCCGTAGTATATGCCCAGACTCGTTTTTAGAAATATAATGTACGTGATCTTTAAGGTATTTATAATATGGGCCATACATGCTTAAAATAAATGGTTTATGATCAGAGATCGGAAAAATTTGCGTCATTGCTTGCAATAAAGTGGACATGACTCCAAAATTAATCAAAATGTTAATCAATTCATTAATTTCTTACTTGACATATAATTTGATTCCCAGTCAATAAATACAAAACTTTTTAAAGTAAGTATATAATTATTAAAGAAAATGACCAGTACTTTTTCCAAATTTTCTGCAGTCAGTGTATTTCTTTTTACTTCAAATATATACTTAAGTGCTGAAAAACTCCGCTAGCAATCCACTAGAAAACTTCTTCGTCAGAAATAATAATCATAGCAGGATATTTACCATGTAGTAGTTGTTGGGTATTATTTCTAGTGTAAATAATTGTGTCAGTTTAATATCGAAACCTCTTTATTATATAAAATAAATATCTTTGAACAATCTTACACAAATTAACCTAGCCCCAAACTAAACAAAGCTTGTACTGTGGGTACCAAGTGACGATATACATACTTATATAGATAAATAGATACTTAAATACATAGAAAACATCCAAGACTCAAGAGCAAATATTCGTGTTCATCACACAAACACATGCCCTGACCAGGATTCGAACCCGGGACCTCCAGCTTCGAAGGCAGGGTCACTACCAACTAGGCTAAAGCGGTCGTCAAAAACATTTACGAAAACGATAACCTAATTATAAGTACGTATAAACTAATATCAAATTTTATTTCAGAAATTAATTAATTAAAAAAAAAAATGATTAATTTTGGAGTCATGTCCATATTATTGCGAGCAATGACGCAAGTTTATCCGATCTCTGTTTATCATTCATAAACCCTCCAAGGATCCCTACTCGCCCAAACAATTCTAACACACTTTGATGGGGCGAAGAGCATTGCAAACTCGTTGTTATGCCATCCATCGTTAATCATCCTCCAATCCAACCTACTCACATCAGAGCCGTGAACCTTACCATGGTATCATAAGAGCGAGAATCCACTGGCAATTTATACGAAAGAATACTCACGTCGGATAGTTTTGACTGAAGTAGTTTTTCGCTTTCAGAGTTTTCTGAATAAGATTATTCGGGGTCGTTTAACGTTTTTAGGGGAAAAAATGAACCATTTTATGCCTAGAAATATTTGAAGCGTTTCTTATTACCTTTTAAGAATTTTGTAAAAGTCTACCAAAAAAGATTTTCTTGCTTTAGTGGATTGGTAAAAAAAAACATGAAAAATTTGCTAGTGATAAAATAACTTCAGGAAAAAAATAATAATTATGAATTTTTCGAATGGAATTGCGTTGAATCCAGACATCTGAGAAAGGATTGAAATATAAGAATTAAGAAGAAATTTGGTTCAAAATTATGCTCTATTCAGTATATGATAAAATTGATAAATCCCTTTGACATCGAATGTTTAAAAGTGTGGTGAAATCATAGACTCTTTTTTTGTTTTGCGAAGTAAAAGCCATTTATAAAGCCACCTTAATGAATATGGTTAATTTAAATATTAATTCATAGGATATCTTGAAGTTCACCATTTGTCTCAACCAAAAGTCCATCTTCACCTAACAACCCGATTCATTTGGATTCAATCAACCAACAATAGTCTCTGTACACCCTGGCTGATGCTGTCTCTATGTGCATCTGTGCACGGGCAGAGACAGCATCCGTTTGGTGTACCCCTTGAATTTCATTAAATTGACAAAAGGACCTCTACGTGTTAGCTATGTGCTATGCGCATGCCTTCCGAAGAATCGGGACATGACTGTCCAGTGAGCGGGAAAAACATACAAGTGATGTAGTTATCATCATCATCCTAGCGTTATCCCGGTACAGTTGCATCCTAAAGGATGCCCGGGGTCCGCTACCTAAGCCCAAGAGCTGGCATAGGCATTAGTTTTTACGGAAGTGACTGTCATCTGACCTTCCAACCCGAGGGAAAACCAGTGCCTTTACCATGAGTTTACATGACCGTACTCGCAAGCGACTGCGTAAAAAAATGTATGGGTAAAAGTACAGCGCCTCTGGCGGTTACGCTCTAAGAATCGGCATACTAAATCGTTTATGCAGTCGCTAGCGAGTACGGTCATGCAAACTCATGGTAAAGGCACAGGCCTTATTGGAATTAGGTTTGTCAAGTGCGTGGGCAACTTGACTGTTAGAAGTTCTCAAGCCGCCCGAAGGCCTCTAACTTGGCTTAACGACTGTTATCATAGACAGCAGCCGGGATCAATGGTTTAATGTGCCTTCCAAAGCACGGGAGTACTCAATTTATAACCACTCAAAGTGGTCACCCATTCAATAACTGACCAGGGCCGACCTAGCTTAACCTCGCATACTGCACGCGGTACGCGGGCGCCGCTGGGCCACGAGCGCTCCGTTATGATGATGTAGTCTTAATATTTTAAAAGAATTTTATCTTAATTCATCACAAAATAATTATATATAAAATAATTATATAAAATATTAATTTTGAGTTTCGTTAGTTGTTAGTTGCACCGCCAACAAATCTTTCTGCTTCGCCTTAAGGTTGACTGGTAGAGAATGCCATACGGCACTAAGTCCGCCTTTTGTACGATAAGGTTTCTTTTATGCAATAAAGATTAAATAAATAAATAAAACTGACATTTCATTTCCTTGTGAGTTTAATTATGGCAATCGATTAATTATCCATTCAAGTTAAATGACAGCTCATCAGTAAAAATCATGTCATCGCAGTCATCAATAACGGTTTTCCGGCATAATTCGCTCCAGTTCTCCCTCCTCATTAATGTTCATTACGAAACTGATAGTCATGTTATAAGAGGGATGATTTGCTAATGATTGGCTTATGTTAGGTTAATTTTATGTATTTTCACGAGGATAACTCATAAAGACAGACATAACTGTGGATAAGTAGGATGTGTTCCTGTATAAAGGATAATATACAAGGTTGGATATATACTTACAAGAAAGGGTATCTTCAAATGATATACATATGTACAATAGATAGGAAACACAGGAAGAATCGACAATAGAGAGATCTCTCAGGGACCGAAGTCCAATGAGAGTTAGTTGAAATTTGACTTAAGAAACTTCGATAGCGCGATGCAGAACATGTCAGATTTGACAGTTGACAGGAGTGACGTCACATAACCAATAGCAAACATGAATCTATTCATATTGTGCCCAGTGCCTCGAAGACTGGTAAAAATGGCTAAAACTATACGCGTAATGGGACCATTAGTGTACAATAAATTGCCAATAAGCATAATAAACGCCCCTAGTCTCATCAACTTCAAATACAAACTTAAAGCTTGGCTTGTTGAGCAGTCGTTCTATACTATAGAAGAATTATTAAATTTGAAATAATGTAATTTCTCGCTCATGACATGAATGTGTACAATTGATTTTAATGTTAAGTGTTCAAATACCTGTGTAATACGTTGACTTGTAATCTATATTACCAATAAAGTATGAGTATGAGTATGAGTATTAACTCAGTAAATTTACAGTACGTAACCGAGTATATATATCTTGGACAAAATATTATCCTGCAGGACCGATTCCCCTTTACCGAAGTAGAGCGATGTATAAAAAAGGCATGGAGCGCGTATTGATCATACAAACATATTTTCAAAGTCGAAGATGGGTATTAAATTAAAAAAATGGTTATGGACTCGGTAATTACTCCCACTAACTTACGGATGTTAAACTTGGCCTAGTAATGAAACTATTAATAAACAAAATGCAGGTGTTCCGAAGAAAGGCGGAAAGAAGCATGTTAGGGCTAAAACTAAATACCAAAATAGCTGACGCGGCAGAAATGGCGTGCCGACTAAAGTGGAGATGGGCAGGATGCGTGGCCAGAACCATAGATGGACAGTGGAGCGAAAAGGTACTCCATTTTTGCCCAAGGGACAGCGGCCGGACGAGGGGCCGACCGAGCCGTCGCTGCCGGGATGATATCCAGGCCGTGGCTGATGTCACCCGCACCGCGACAAACAGAGACCAGTAGCATAAGATGGAGGAGGCCTATGTCCAGAAATGGACAAACCGAAAGATGAAAGATAGTATACCTAATAATAGTAAAAAAATTAAGATAACATAATGAAATATATAAATAAAAATAGATTAATTTTGAATAATAGTAGGTATTACTTTAATAATCATTACTCATTTATGAATTTCAGATTCAGATTCTTTATTGCATTCATGTTGTAACAATTAGCAATTAACAATTTAAATGTATAATTCGATTTGTAATCTATTGGAAATAACAGTCTATTATTCACTTCATCTATTTGTCTTCTTAGATTAGGTTTGTATAATATTTCTATAAAAAGTAAAATATAAACTAATATTTACAAAACAAAAATGTTATGAAAACCTAAGGTGCCGCCGGCAGTGAGGCGGGGCCTAAGCTACCTTTGATTAGGGCGACAGAGAGGAACCTCCTGACTATCCGCGCGTGTCCAGGAGTACCGCCTTCTGTATCTGACACGTGATCGATCGATCCTAATAGAGTGCGGCACGACCATTCTCGAGAACTACCGTAAGTGTATACTTATAATACGGCACTTCGAAATCCACAAGACCGTATAAAAGAGCAAGTTGCTGGCTACTAAGTTATGTCTGTGCAAGTACTCGCCGTTAGAAAGATGACCACAACAGAATAATATGCCTGAGTGAGTCTCAGAGACGGCGGCATACCCGACAAATATCGATCGTGCCGTCCTTTGGGATATATTTCCGGTAGTTGTTCGTCATGATAACTTCGTCCGCAATTGTACAGACAAAACCAACGGTTTCCCCAAAGAGATCCCGGAAAAGTAGTCAGTTCACCGAAGCGGGCAGGTCTTCGGGCCTTGTAGAACCGAAAGACTATTATTATTATTAACTCATAAAGATAATCTTTAGGAAGTCTTCTAAGTCGTGCGCTCTTGTTAAAGTGGTCGTGGTTATTTATTTATTTATTTATTTATTTAGGCAAGGTAACAAAATTTAAATTATTTCAGACATATACAATAGCTTAATAAGACAAGTGTTAACATTTCAGTAATAACCAAGCACAACTTTCTAATGACTTTCTAATTATAGGTTGCCTTCTTTCGTCTTGCTGTGCTGTGTGGTGTGTGTATGTGTGTGTTGTGTGTGTGCTTGTGTGTCGTCAGTGGCAGCTTTTGCGAGCTTTCCCCACCTCTCTCTATTTATCCTTAGTAAGTATTAAGGCGAAAATAAACTGTGTAATACCTACACAGATTGAACTCATTTAGTATTTCTGTGTTTAAAAAAAAAATCTGTGTTCGTTCATAGTATTTGTTTTCGAGGATGGTTGACAACTGAATTTTACTGCTAAAGGATGTATATATACATAATCACTCTTAAAAAGTTAGTCATCGTCCTGTGTTTTCCCAGTTATATCCAAAAGGTTCCCTTAGTCCTTTTTGGCACCTAGTCTCAAGATTTGGCGTACGCACCAGTTTTATGAAACTGACGGCAATCTGTCCTTGAATCCTAGAGGGAAAACTAGGAGTAGACCTCCTTTATTAGATCTTAAGGAAATTATTGAGTTAATTTTGTATTAAGCAGTGACGCTGCTAATATTTTAATTTTAAAAAAGAAGAAAAATAATTTATTAGCTTCTCTCAGGCTCGGTTTTATAAAGATCCGTTAGACCTCAAAAAATGTACTGACTTACTGAAATTTGATCTGACATTTGGTCTAATGGATCTTTATAAAACGCGGCCTCAATAGTCTCACTGGAATACATAGTTTAATTATTAAACGCCCATAATACTCAATATTGGTCTAATTGAAGTCCTGAAACTTGGCAAGCCCGAATCTAGTGGTAATCCCCGGACGATGAAACTAGCCTTATGCCTCTTGAGTTTAATAAGTACAGTCGGCTTCATAAGCAGCTGGCCACTTTGATACTTTGTCGCTTTAACCCGTTGGTTTAGTACGTGACGTTGAGGCCGACCGTAGCTTGTGATGACGCCATATTATTGCGCGTTAGGAAACGTACCTACACTACGTGACCGGTTTAGGGGGGGTGGTTCTACTTGTATCTACTTGTTCCATATACATATAAACAGTATATTTGTTCCTCTCTAAAAACTGTGACTTGTTACTGGGGCCATTCTACTTTTTCATGTACATCATTTTCAGACACGTTTATGTAAGTAAATGCAGATTTTGGAATACTTGGCCCTTAGGTACTTCATATTTTTGCATTGTTATTTAGAAAGAGGTTTAAGTGCAGTACCACTTCAGATAGTTTTGGTAATTACCGAACCACAGCTAATATCCATAAATCGAGTAACTCCGATAACTCCGATAATAGTAATCGAGGAACTAAGTGTCCGTTTCACTGCCGCGGGGACACACATGTTATGTATGTAGTTTGTTTGTCTTCTGTTGTTTTTTTTGTAATATGTGGGTCTTCTGTGTCTGTGAATAAATGTTTCTTTCTTTTTCTTTTCTTTCTTTCTTTCTTTCTTTCTTTCTAATATAGTGACGCCTTACGATTGACTTTTATACCTGTAATTACTTCAATCCCACCTAATCCTATTTGTTATTTCTTATTCAATTATCTACATTGGTTCAATTTTTTTTTTGCCTCAAAAATGTTTTTCAACTCGCAAATTCGTTACTCATTATAATCCAATGAGAGCCATCAATATTCTGTCAAGTGAGGCGAGATGTAGAAAAATCCCCTAAATCCCGGGATTTACCCTTGTCCCGTTAGGTACTGGAAAATACTTAACCTATATGTATTTTCGTCCATTAATTCGCATATTGTATAATAAAATCTAACAAAAATCGACCTAATCCCAAACTAAACAAAGCTGCTTCTACGTATACTACGAAGACTATTTATACACTTACAGGCAGGGACCGTTTTCGGTACGGTATAAACGGTATGGTAGCGGTATTGGATATCAGTACCGCTTCGTTATTTATTTTATTTTTATTTTTATTTATTCGGGGCATCAACAGCATTACAGAAAAATAATACAAAACTTAATAGCTAATAACAAAGCCAATTATAGATGTCCACACAAATACAGTTAGTTAAAAAAGAACGTAAAACATAAAACATACAACTGGTAAAACAGAGGCTAAGATGGCAATTCATTTAAGAAAAAATGTAAAGGTAAGTATAAAGGTTTTATAAAGGTAGAACTACACTGGTTGAAATATAAAGGTACGCTACCGGTATAAAATAACGATATCGTTATTTTTTATAGGTGTGCTTAAACTTTTAATATAACGGTAGGCAACTGGAACGTAACCGAAACGAAACGGTATGACGTCATACCCTTTTAAAACGCTAACTTTATTTTCCGGTTATGCAGTCCCGTACAGGTACGAATGTAGGTAACTAACATATACACTTAAACACATTGAAAACATTAGGCACGTCCTAGGCACGCACTCACGGACCCGGACGACGTAATCACAGCGTCCATCGAAAGATGGAACGCTGCGCTAACGGCGTCCAACTCAGACACGACGTGTATTAATACTAAAAAGTTTATTGACCCCTATATATAAATCGTTATGATAAAAAGTCAGAGTACACAAAACCGTTAAAAAAACTGTTTTTTTATACAAACGCCTTAAGGGAGGCGTAGCTTAGTTGGCTAGAGCGACTGGCCGCGAGTACCGGGAGGTCGCAGGTTCGAATCCTGCTCGGTGCCTAAATTTTTCAATTTCTCCTTCATTCTAAAAAAACTGTTGTTCAAAAAACTGGTAAAAATGAAAATATTTCACTTATCCCGGGTAAAAACATGTGTTTGCACATGTACATCTGTCACTGTCCAAGTGCATCGTCATTTATCATTCCACCTGAAGCTTTGGAAAAAGCTCAGCGAGATGAGAAATCGCTGGATTTCTGTATAGGGTTTTTAAAGGGAAAAAACGTACTGTAAACTGGGGTGAGTAGGAAAAATACGGGGCCACTTTGATATATATAGAACACTTATATAATCATCAATAAGTATTTCTAGTCTGATTCAGTTTAGTAAATAGTTAGGAAATATACTAAGATATTTCACTGACCTCATGCTAACCAAATTAAAATAACATACGGTATAGAAACTGGATTTTTAAAGTCGCCCCTCAATTTGAAAGTAACCCCGGTTGACTGTAGCGAGAGTACAGTTTCTCTTACTACATACTAATTACTATGAACTAAATTTTACATATACTAAAAATTGGACTCAATAAACTAAATATTTATAATACAACCTCTTGCATGTGACAAATAACTTCAATCAGCAACTTTTTTTTATCGCCCTAGTTGAATAAGTGGGTTATTCTACTTTTTCATGACCAGTTTTCTATTACAAAAAAAATCTATGATATATATTGAATTAGTGTACAAAAATAGTACTTTGAAACAGTACCTAAAATTATAAAAGGAATTTATAGGTAAGAATACTTAAATATTAACATATTGCTGTAAAAGATGGGTAACACAGTGGTAAAAACCATGTTTTCATACAAATGGTGAGACACCCAAGAACTATTGAGTTTCTTGATTTATGGATATTAGCTGTGGTTCAGTAATTACCAAAACTATCGGAAGTGATACTCTAATTAAACCTCTTTCTAAATAACAAAACAAAAATATGAAGTGAGGGCCAAGTATTCCAAAATCTGCATTTAAAAAAAGTAAGTATCTGAAATTTATGTACATGAAAAAGTAGAATGGCCAAAGTACACTATTTATCACATATGGAAACTGGGTACCTGATGCTTTAATGTACTTTCCTAATGCTTCTCAACGCACATTATAACATTTGAATCTCGACTGCAAGCAGTAAACAAACCATCTCTAGGGCCCTAAAGTTTTATTTGCAATCAAGAACTGCACTACGTCTCAGATTGCAATGGAGATGAATACATAACGCCAGCCACTTTGAATGCGCCTGGCATTCTCCGTGCAAATCAAAAGCGACCTAAATTGCATCCCTTGGAGACTGAAGTTTGTCTGATAACCTAATTGGGGTGGTTCTAACTTCACAATTCTCTTTGAAATCCAGAATTGTGTTTGAGAACTAATGCTTTGTATCCATTTCGTTCAGGTGATGGATGCATTTGTAAAGGGAGACTGTTCTAATTTATATAACTGTGGTTATATTCTCATCGAACAGCAGGCGAATCACGTAACTTTATGTACTGTTGTATATTACGTGGTATAAATATTAATACTGGGGTATGCTGCTCGAGAGGTACGGGTTTAGAGGTACTGGGAGGAGATCGTAGCTAAAATATAACACTGGAAGCACATATGAAACTAGTATATTTCTTACTGTACCGAAATATACATACAATATGCTCTTAAAATAATTTACAGAACATGTGATTCCGATGGTGTCCTGAAGACAAGTCCCTGGAAAACCAATTGTTTCCAGAAGAATGCCAGTTTGACGCATTCTCGAATCATAGTTTAAATTCAATTTGTATACGTTATGATTCTGGACCTACACGGCCAGCCTCATACCGTAACAACCTCTATAGTACTAACGGTAGATAGATTTTACTGACAATTTTGAAGTATAAATGTATGAGGTGACAATTAAAATTTGACATTAAAATCTACCTAACGGTAGTACAAAACTTACGTGATTACCACACAGGTAGGTAATGGTACAAGTTTTCGAACTAGTGTAACAGCCGTAGAAAGAGGATTAGATAAAAGGAGGATTAGCGAATCACCAAGGGGAACGGATTTATGATAGGCTGACTAAATTGATATGTGGGCCATTCTACTTTTTCATGTACATAATCAAAAATCAAAATCAAACATTTATCTTGCAAATAGGCCAAAAGGGCACTTTTACATGTCATAATATTAATTTACAATTTAAGAAAGTCTGACTATAATAAGTAATACATTTTTCATGTCCAAATATTAATTTACAGTTCAAGAAGGAATAATAATTTCAAGTTTACAATTATAACAAAATTAATGTCATACAGTGAAGATAAACTTGCAAAGTTATCTATTACAAATATTACAACATCAGTAAAGTTAGAGATGTATAAGGTCTCAAGATTAAACAAGGAGTATAATGAAATTAATATAATATCCCAGAGATGTACATGGTCTCTGAGCGTCAAAATTAAGATTAATTTAATATTGTTAGAGATGTATATGGTCTCTAAGTCACTGATAATAAAAACGAATCCACAACAGGATGATGTCTCTCGTCAATCCCCTATAAAAATATACTAGTATTAACGTAGTCACTATGTTCTAGCAAGCATGAACAGACCAGACTCCACAAACAGCACCCGATCACGAGTATGACGCGTATCTCAGCCATAATTTTCAGACAATTTTTTAAAATACTGATTTTGAAATAGTTGGCTCTCATTTTTTTGTATTGTTATTTAGAAAGAGGACTAATTGCATATCACTTCCGATAGTTTCGGTAATTAACAAACCACAGCTAACATCTATAAATCGAGTAACTCATTGGTCCATAGATGTCTCACCATTTGTATGAAAAAAAATTTTTTTTGTTACTCACCTTTTAGAGCAATATGTTAATATTTAAGTATTTTTACCTATGAATTCCTTTTATTAGGTTCAGGTGCTATTTCGAAATCCTATTTTTGTACACAAATTCAATATGTATCATAGATTTTTTTTTGTAATAGAAAACTGGTCATGAAAAAGTAGAATGACTCATGTATCAGAAGACGGATATGGATGTAGCACAATTCTGACATCTCATAATTAGTAGTGCTGTTTATACATTGGCGCTAAATTTAAATTAAGCCCATAGGCTTGAATATATTGATGACGTTTCTTTGTATTTGTGTGTATTGCCGGCTCCAGTTTTGTTACGTAGTATTAAGAAATCATAAAAAAATATTTGTACGTATAAATGCTATATGGGATCGAGTCGACGGCGTTCTCCGGGCTGGAATGAAATGTGTATTTAACGTCTGACTTTCTTGGCCAGTACCTATTATCAACATACACATATATATTATACATATAAGTATTGATAAATCATATTAGCCATTTTGTTTCATTATCCGCCTATTACATCCTACTTCAAGATACATGCTTCCTTTCATGAACAAGGGGGCCCATTTCACTTACTTAATATATTTATATAAATAAACTTTGTAATTTATATAAGTAAGAAAGGTTGTAACTTTGAGACGTAAAAACGTTTCAGTACATTTTTAGTGAATCACTCAAAATTAAGTAGTTTATAACCTAATCTGCAAAATATATCTACCAAGGGGAGGGAATATTAGTCAGCAGAAGTTCACGCTAACGAATTCGCGGGCAAAAAGCTAGTAATACCAATAAAATTATTAAAGGCTACGATGATTTTATTAAAGTTTTAGATAGTAATATAGCCATTTTTTGATTTTATTACGTGTAGTAGAATTTAAGGGAAAAAACGAGTTTTTAGTTTGAAAATGGTCAATTTGGAGGGATGTTTGAAACGATATTTTTTAATGAAAAATACATTTAAAGTTTATGACATAAGATCTCAATTGTCTTGTTCTAGATAGTGACGTGAGAAAATGTCAAGATACGTGTCAACTGAAACAGAAAATGGCGTAAATAGGTGAGCTTTTTTTAACTGATAAGGGCCCTTAAAGAATTTAACACTCGAATAATTATAAGCTTGTTTAGCTATTTCAGTTCGGCTTTTGGAGCGGAAACTTTTAACAAGCGAGTTATACTTGTTATGACCGTTATTTATCCGACCGGGGAATCCAAAGTTTAACTTTGTAGTACTTTAGGTACTAAGAGTGTACTTGTGGCTCTGTCGGCTGTAGACCTCGAAAGTTATTATTTTTAATTTTTTAAGAACTGACTCGACATAAAAATTCTATATAATTATCGAACCTGCTTACAAAATTTCACGAGAATCGGTTGAGAGGAGAACAAACCGAAATTCGCCCGCAAAAGCTTAGTCATTGAAAAAAAAATTTTTATTTATATTTCCATAAACCGTTTGGACGAAAAAATTATATATAATTAACGAACCTGCTCAAAAAAATTCACGAGAATCGGTTGAGAAATAGAACCTGTATATAGGAGAACAACCGGAAATTTGAAAATCCGGAAATCCGGGTTTCGGACATACTTCGTTTCACTCGGTCATTTTTCATTTGTAAGTAGGTTTTTAGCTTATTAAGGAATTCATTTATTGAATCTTTAGTTTAGTTTATTCTTGTTTTTATATTCATTGTTTTATTAAGTACAAATTGATTCTTGTTTCATTTGATTATGAATTCTGTTGTGGATTCTGTCAATGCATGGCGGATCTTCCTTATGTTATGGCTATGGCATCTGTGGTATCGCACTGTATGTCATAAAGGTGATAGTTGGTTGCGTAACAAATAGCTTTTCAGTATCGGAAATGCCATTAGATCAAACTTACGCACGTTTGATAACGCGATTATAATCCAATCCTTAGGCAATGAAGGCAACAAAACGATTCAAATAAATAAATATGTAATCAGCATCTAAAGAGATTCCAATCAGATAAAATCGCCAAATACAAATTGTATTAGGCCTTATTTGCAAAAGAAATAAACTAAATTGCTTGCTAGGTTTTTGACGGAACTTTGGGAAACAAATTTCTTCGAATAAAATTTTGCCGTCTTGAAAGGAAGAGCACTTTGAAATTTTAGCTAAGCACTTGAGTAGAAAGACAGCGAAGGTTTATTTTTATATTCTTAGTAATTGCAATACTTGAGTCGTTTGAAATAAACAGAAATCTTTCTCTGTCGAGCACTTCGAAAGCATCATGACAAAATTGTGTTATCAGAAAGCTGTGGTACGAACAAGGATAAATTAGAGCTTCGAACGTTTGTCTTACAAATTTTAAACTATTGAAACCACCATATACTTAAAATCCAATGACGATGTCATAAGTATGACCTGTCTAATGTTAAGCGGACATCATAGCCTACTACATAGACGCTAGCGACTTCAGAGGAGTCACAAATGCGTACCCGATTCATTGTGTCGAACTAAAAAAGAGGCCCCACAATATCAACTCGAAACAGCTCCTGGAGAGCTTTGGCGAAATTCTGGGGAAAAAAAATCTATTTTTGATCGGATGTATCTCCATTAATATTAGGCCTAAAATATGGTCCAGCAACCAACCGTTATGGAATTTAATGTTTTTTAACTTTGTAATACAATGTGGAACATACATGATCTTAGTTAAAGAGATAAGCGAACAAATGAAAAAAGTCAGCCACTTTGCTCCTCCCCAAGTCAGCACAGAGTTCTCGAGGTAGAAAACTTAGGATAGTCTTCCTAGAGTACTCCCAAGCACCCAGTTCGAGTTACATTAAGTTCGGAATATTTTCCAACTACCGCCATTTTTTTCGACATATCAACTGCATTACGACTTTACCTTTGGGAATACATCATGTTAATATCATATCCCTCTCTAGTTTATATTCTCTAGCTTTGGGCTACCTTGACCGTGTTAATTCCGAGTCTGAACATTTACTGTTTATGCCACACTGAACAAATATTGACCAAATAGCATCAAACTATTCCCGTCGGCCTACTAGCCTTTCATATTTGCTGCTGTACGTCTCTAGGGCCAGATAATATCAAGGTTCGAATAAACAAAATGTTTGATATAGTCATGATACCAGTGTAGTTATTACTTGACCAGAAGGAGGGTTGGGGGTAGCAATAATTACGTTTCATTTTATACTACGTCGGTGGCAAGCAAGCGTGCAGCCCGTCTGATGGTAAGCGGCCACCTCAGCCTATGGACGCTTGCAACTCCAGGGGTGTCGCATGCGCATTTCCGACCCTTTAAAAATTTTAACACTTGAAGTACTTCATACCGCAGTTCTCGGGGAAACCTCGGCAGGGAGCTCATTCCACAACCGGCGTCCGAGGGAGAAAATTCCTCTGAAACCGTACCGTACGCGACCATTTCGGTTCTAACTTTTCGAACAAAAACCCCATGCGTTCTTTAATGTGTGTGTCAAAGGGACACAGCGCAGGTTTCTTCCGGGCGCCCCCCTTAATTCTTTAACACACCTCCTCTTACGCAGCGTATCGCCCCCCATCCCCAGATCACTCTCCAACCGCGCACCCCTATCACTTTTTTTGGGCCCGGCCTATAAAGCCACAGTCAGGTTCAAAAACACCAGGTACTGCGCAAGCTTCGTCTGATCTAACCGCTAATCCTATTCAATTATTTCGAGACTTTGCTCTTTAATGCTTGGTGTTTCTATTAAACTTGAAGCCGAAAATAACTTTTACAAAATACTGGCTCAAAGGACAGGCGGATCAAATTAATTATCCTTTGGCTAACTCGATTATACTCCAGCGCTGTACTTGATTACTTAATTACCGAATTTCCACCCACATCTAAGCATAGGCACAATCCGTGGAAAGTCACATATTGACATAATGTCTACCAATGAGAGTCTGCTAAAGATAGGTACATTATTTTTAATTTTATTCTTGACAGGATCACGAAATGAACTTTTGATATAGAATTTTCTTTGAATCTTTCTTTTTGACCAAAAAATATAAAAAAGAAACATGCTTTTTCCTCCATATTCTTTGTTTTTCTAGGCCCATTTCTTTATAAGGCTTAATGCAAGGTTCGATATATACCCTCTCAATTAAGCTGATTGCAAGAAAACTCCAGGACGAACTACAAAATATGTCATACGTGGATATAGAGGAGTTTTTGACTGTTGTAAAATAAACATAACTGTGTTTATTATGTTAGTA
Source organism: Epiblema foenella (assembly GCA_963556455.1). Taxonomy (NCBI): domain Eukaryota; kingdom Metazoa; phylum Arthropoda; class Insecta; order Lepidoptera; family Tortricidae; genus Epiblema; species Epiblema foenella. Next base: position 22,091,128 of record OY747104.1, read on the forward strand.
CTTTCCTGGTTTAAGTCTTAAGTAATTGTACTCAGATAATAAGAAAATTGTTGTTCTTTTTGCCGGAAACACGGAAATTTTGCTTGTATAATTAGTTGTACTAGATAATAATAATTAAGATAACAACCCTTTGTAAATGAATGGCAATTAATTTATTTGCCCATTTGCCTGAAACAGGAAATCTCCTAGTCCAGGCAATCATTAATAGAAAAAAAAGTATATATAACACGTGCCTGAACTAGGAGAATTCCTGCTTCAGGCACGTGTTATATATTTCTCTATTGATAAGTTTTAGTTTATAATAACACAATTGTAAAATGAATATTTACTAAAATTATTCTATTCTATTCTTGATAGTTCAGGCACGTGTTATATATTTCTCTATTGATAAGTTTTAGGCTATAATAACACAATTGTAAAATGAGTATTTAATAAAATTATTCTATTCTATTCTGTTCTTGAGAGAACCGGCGAGAAGCAGAATGCGTTACGTCACCCTCGTAAGTTTAATATTCTAAGCCCTCTAAATGGTTAAAAAAAAAAATAGAATCCTTATTATTTTATAATTAATATATGATGTCATGTATGTCACTTAACCCAAGTAAGATACAGCTTAGAACAACCTACAAATCTAAAACGGGAAATATGCCAATTGGAAATTCTGTAGAAATAAAGGAATTCATATCCATATATATAAAAGAAGAAGTCCTGACTGACTGACTCATCAACGCACAGCTGAAACTGCTAATGCTAGTGAATTAATTTTTGCACAGTCAATTACATTAATAAAGTAGGGAAGGGATATAAGAATGGATTCTTCGAAATTCATCCATTAAGGGATAAAACTAGGGATGAAAGTTTGTATAAGAACATGTATTTATTGAAGTGAGTGATTTGAAACTTTGTATGCAGACTATGTTTAATACATTAATGGCATATTGCAGCGTTTTTCAAAATTCCTCACCTGAAGGGGTAAAAGGTTAGTTCGAAAAGCCTCTTGAAACGCTGAGATAAAGATCATCGCGAACACTTCATTTTGGCCAGTGTCGGGAACTCCTCGTCTCTTCATCTAGTAGGCATTAAAAGTGCCAGTTTTGCCTCCTTATAGAATAATATTCAATACCCCTATTTTCTAACTTAAAATCCATTGGTCTTTGCTAATCTTCTGAGTATTTTTTCACAAGATTAACAGCATTAGAAAACTGACAGAAAATAATTACCTCATTTATATCTTTATTTTTATACAACGCCGGTGGCAAACAATCTTACGGTCCACCTGATGGTAAGCCGCCACCGCAGCCTATTGACGCCCGCAACTCCAAAGGAGTCACGTAGCAGACCCTTTATAAAATTTGAGGATGCACTGTGTTGACAACAGAAGAGACAAATTTAGGTCCCTCGCTCTCAACACAGTGCATCCTCGGGAGCTCTGGCAACCTTGCTCACCTCCAGGAACACAACACTACATACTTGTATAGTAAATTAATAAGTAATACTCATGTGCCAAAAATAACTGCACATTTTCCCCCTTATTCATAAAACTTAACAAAGCTCTGCTAACTGAAACGTTTTTGTCAGTTATAACCATGATAAACACGAATTCAACCTTCTAAAACACAATACCGTAGACTTTTGCCGGTTGAGCCTATAAAGCTTAAATTACATTGATTGAAAACACTTTTTTTGGTATAACTTGTATACTTAAGTGCAACTATAACAGATACGAAACTGGATCCTGCAACACAGGGTTTCCTAGCTCAGGACGCAGGGTCGTGATACATCTAATGTAATACTACAAGTGAACAATAAACTTTCTTCTTTTTTTTCGTTAATCAGCTTCGGGCCCAGCTACGTAATAAGATTTTAGAAGCAGCAGGATTAAAGCTAGCTTTCGTAGTTAACTGTATGTGACACTAACCGAGACTAAACACTAACATGGGATGACGTGTGATCAGGTTAAGTTCCGAGACTATAGTGAATGCATGTTTGGGTCATGTAATCACTACATAGTATAAAACAAAGTCGCTTTCTCTGTCCCTATATCCCTATTCCATATGTATGCTTAAATCTTTAAAACTACGCAACGGATTTTGATGCGGTTTTTTTTATTAGATAGACTGATTGAAGAGGAAGGTTTATATGTATAATAACATCCATTAAATAGTGCACCCGTGCCTTTTAATCCATCTATCCGCATCTCCCATACCTACCCAACGCCGCGCCTACCGAACTCACTCGTCCGTCCAAGAATTACTCTTTTCCAGGCATCTGCAATAATGTACTTATATCTCCAATTCCCTAGTGCAAATATTTTCCTTATCTTTTTTACGTTCGGAAAACTGTGGCGGTAATATTGTGTGCCAGTACTCTTTTACTCCCACGTGAACGCTTTAGGGGAATAAAAAAATACTACTTGCCGTCATTTTGGAACAATATCGTTCACAAAGGATGGAGCATTTTGAAACTTATATCTGGGAAATAAGGTTTAAAATTGTATACATTTTGTGCAGTGAAGATCGCTGGAAAATCGGTCGCATAGTCAAATATAAAATTATGGGATAATGCGATAAGTATACAATAACATAAGTATTTATGTATTCGATAAGTATTTATGTATTGTATATGTATTATGGGTATAGTTATTTGTGTAGTGCAAATAAAATTATGGGATAATTCGATAAGTATACAATAACGTTAAAGAAGTATTTATGTATTCGATAAGTATTTATTTTTCATTATGCTGAGATGGTACCGTTTCGAGATAACACAACTTTTTTGTTTATTTTTTTATATTCTATTTTTTGCTGTATTAATTGTTGTCTTTGTCTCGAATAAATATTTCTTTCTTTCTTTTCTTTCTTTATTTATGTATTGTATATGTATTATGGGTACGTCTTTATATAATTATTTGTGTAATGTAATAAAACGAGTAAATGTAATTAATTTTGAGTTTCGTTAGTTGTTAGTTTGCACCGTTGCAAAACTTTCTGCTTCGCCTTAAGCTTTACTGGTAGAGAATGCCATACGGCATTAAGTCCGCCTTTTGTACGATAAGGTTTCTTTTGTGCAATAAAGATTAAATAAACAAATAAATAAATGACATTAAAAATCGGTCAATAGGCGATATTACATAGCTGTTTTTGCAAGTAAATGTTATTGTCTATAACCTAATCCCCAACCGAAACCACCCCATGAAGTGGAAAAGCGAAAGTATTTGGAATGTACATTAAATACTTTATTAGGTGTGTAAGTAAATGTAAATCATCCACGATCCGATGACAATGCAATAATAAAATACCAGAGTAAGTCTCCTAAAAAAAGTTAAAACCGTTCCTACCTACATAAACTAGTATTTAAAGTAAAATTTAGCTTTCTTGTCTACTGTACAGCAGTGTCATAAAAGATCTGAAAATAATAATTTAGCATTCGGGCTAGTCAGGCTAACTACCTTATCTGATCTAACGTAACTTGGGTAATTTTAAGACTTGATTTATGACACGGGGGTTACAGATGCTAACTAACTTGATCTCGCGTGAGGTAGGTAATTTTCAGACAAGATTAATCAAACGTATATAATGAACTCCTAAACCACTAAATAAATACTACAATTAAGCATTTGGTTCAACACAATAAATTCATTTTAAAAGTAGGTACAAACAAAAACACAAAAAACATCGAAATATTATATTTCGATGACAAAAAAATGTTTTTAGTTTTCTAAGGTGGACCTGGTTTATAGTATAAATTGGCCTTAGAATAATAAAATTAATCATAGCTTGAAGATTATCTGTTAGAATATTATATCTCCGAATATGTAACATGTGTGGATGGGGGAGAGAGTTATAAATATCATTTGTCGACGTCAAACAAACTGCGAAGGAGTCACAGTAGTTACATTACTAAACTTTGGGCAGTAACTCAAATAAGGACGCAATAAGACGCGTAAGTATGCCTATGAATTGTAAGAGTCTAGTGCAGTGTTGCCAGGGCCCTTAGGACGAAACTTACGTTTCTTTTCTTGAAAAGTTACATTTTTGATGCAAAAGTTATATTTTTTATATTTTTCATAATTACTTTCGTAACGTTCGATTTTAAGAAATGAGTAGCCACATACATCTATAATTCGGCGAGTTCGGTGACAGAATTACGCCAGTCCGATGGGGTATCTCGAATGTCATAGTTGCAACAGACGAACAGACTGAGGCGTACCATGTAGGTTATTTTATCACCTTTTCTGTATGAAAGCCTATAAATTGTCTTGCTTGGTCCCGGTTAAATACAATTGACCTTACATTTTAAATAGAGTTTCATTATTTTCAAAAGTTACACAAAAATCCTTTAGAACAGAAGTTACTTACATGTTACGCCAGCCGCAGGCGAATCACGTAACTTTATGTACTAATGGTAGATAGATTTTACTGTCAATTTTGAAGTATAAATGTATGAACTGACAATTAAAATTTGACATTAAAATCTATCTAACGGTAGTACAAAAGTTACGTGATTACCCCGCCGGTCAAAAGTTACGAAAAATGTAAGAAATGTAACCATCTGGCAACACTGGTCTAGTGTCAGTGGGGCTACCGCGAACCACAAACGAAGTTTTCCCTCTCTGTCTCACTTATGTGCAAACTTGCAAGTGCGACAGAGAGAGAAAACTTCGTTTGATGTTCGCGGTAGCCCCTCAGAGGTGTATGAATATCTGCGGGGATATGATGGCTTTTTGCTGTAGGTAGATAATCTTCTGTCTCTTCTCTCATAGCACATCTTTAGGAGCTCTGGCGTTCTAAACTAAACTATAATATATATAGTAGATTGTGCTTCAAGGGGAAAAAAATATATATCTACGGTGAGGGAGGTATATTGAATCCTGAGTGAACGATTAATTAGGAGGTAGCGAGAGATTTTAAAGTTAAAACCCCTCGCTACGCTCAAGATTCTACTTTAAAGTCCCTCGCTACGCTCAAGATTCTAATTTAAAATCCCTCGCTACGCTCAAGATTCTACTTTAAAATCGAGGGATTCAAGTGTTTACATAGCGAAGGTATTTTCGGGAGCTCTAGTGATCTAAACTAAACGATAACAGTAGATTGTGTTTCAAGGGACAAAAATGACTAATTTACGGTGTAGGCGGTATATTGAATACTTCGCGATTATTTAGGTAGCGAAGGATTCTAAAGTAGAATCTTGAGCGTAGCGAGGGATTCAAGTGTTTACGCCCAAGACGTAAATTATTTTGCTACCGTGTGACACATAATGCTTTTCACACCGCCTATGAGGCACGCTGCAAAAAACCTACATGTCTTACAAGTAATTTAATAATTTTGCTACAACTGCTTTTCACACCTTATATGAGGAAAAGTCATTGTTTGATCCCTCAGTCGAGGGAAAAATGTCTCTTTTATGAAAAGCAAGTATGAAATAGTAGATTGTGTCTCAAGGGAACAAAATGATATATTTACGGCGAGGGCGGTATATTGAATCCTGAGTGAAGCGAAAGATTCTACAATAGAATCCTAAGTGTAGCGAGGGATTCTAAAGTAGAATCTTGAGCGTAGCGAGGGATTCCAGTGTTTACGCCCAAGACGGAAATAATTTTGCTACCGTGTGACACATATTGCTTTTCACACCGTCTATCAGGCTCGCTGCTAAAAACATGAAATATCTTACAAATGATTTTGCTACAGAGTGTCACATACTGCTTTTCACACCTTCTATGAGGAAAAGAGTCATTGTTGCCCTCAAATGAGGGAAGAAAAGTACATCTTTGATCCCTCATTCGAGGGCAACAATGACTCTTTTCTGAATAGCAGGTGTGAAAATACAATTATTGACCTTACCTCAAAACTTAACTTGGCTTTCAATCTGGAGGTGGGTTTGAACCCCAGTTGGTACCACTGGGTTTAGAAAAAGCTTATGTACGAAATATCATTTTATATCTAACACCAGCTTTTCGGTGAAGGAGAACATCGTTAGAAAACGTATCTAATTCCAACATGGTCCTGTTTTCCCCTTAGGTTGGAAGATCAGTTGGAAATCGCTTCCGTAAAACTAGTGACTACGCCAAATTTAGGGATTAACTCGCAAAGCGGACCCCGGATTCCTCAGAGCACCAAGAAAACGCTAGGGGGATGATGATCATAAGATCATACTGAAAGGTTGCTGACCCCTGTTATAAGGTCTATACCTTAGAGCAGGGGTCGGCAACCTTTTCGTAGCCGAGGGCTACATAGTAGCTAACAAAATTGTCGCTTGCCTAGGGTTGCCATAAGCATGAGGACGAGCACCGGGACAATTAAAGAAAAAGTAGTATAGGTAGAGCTCATGAAGATAAATTGGAAGGACATCAGCGCAATGCTTCATCCCCAAAGTCAAAGCAGCTGTGGGAGCGGGTTCGGTCTTTGCCGTGGGATAGTATACTTCAGGCGCGCGCGCCACGCAGGCACTATAAGTACTAGTTAGGCTTATGGCCGTCCGTACTACGTACATGCATAAGTACTTATTTACCTAGCTACTGGTCCCTACTAATTAACTATGCTTTTCAAACCGGGGCAATTTGCTTAATGGGCGGGACACTGGGACAACACGCTTCAAACCGGGATATGTCCCGGCATACCGGGACGTATGGCAACCCTACCGCTAGCCGCAAGTGATAATTTGTGACTCTGTCAGACAAAAGGCGCCGCACTGCCGGTTGTAAATAAGGACACACGGGCCGCCTGTTGCTGAACGCTGCCTTAGAACATTAACGACAAGAGACGACTTTAGCGATTTTTTTCGAAAAAATTCTGGGGAGGACGTAACACACCTTTGGCAGACGGGTAAATAAAACAATGGCGTCTCCTCTTAAATGCTCCAATCCTTATACTTGGCTTGGTTTACTGTAAGGCTATGTGTACATTGACGCGACCTCGTCTGGGTTCAAATATATACTTAAATACATAGAAAACATCCAAGACTCAGGAACAAATATTCGAGTTCATCACACAAATAAATGCCCTGACCGGGATTCGAACCCGGGACCTCCAGCTTCGTAGGCAGGGTCACTACCAACTAGGCTAAAGCGGTCGTCAAAAAGACTTAAATCAATTAAGTTAAAGTCTCCAATCTTAAATGCTCCAAGCCTTATACTTGGCTTGGTTTACTGTTAGGCTATGTGTACATTGACGCGACGTCGTCGGGGTTCATTTGTCATGGCATTAACACAGGCACAAGATTAGTACAAATACAATACAATACAATGATTAGTACAAACACAATTGATATAGATAGATTTTGACTTGTTTTTAAATGCTCCAAGCCTTATACTTGGCTTGGTTTACTGCTAGGCTATGTGTACATTGACGCGACCTCGTCGGGGTTTATTTGTCATGGCATTAACACAGGCACAAGATTAGTACAAATACAATACAATACAATGATTAGTACAAACACAATTGATATAGATAGATTTTGACTTGTTTTTAAATGCTCCAAGCCTTATACTTGGCTTGGTTTACTGCTAGGCTATGTGTACATTGACGCGACCTCGTCGGGGTTTATTTGTCATGGCATTAACACAGGCACAAGATTAGTACAAATACAATACAATACAATGATTAGTACAAACACAATTGATATAGATAGATTTTGACTTGTAAAAGTCCCCTTGAGACCTAGCAGAATATACGTTTTGATTTTGATTTGATTTTAAATTTGGGTGATTCCTGTACGAACATGTTTTAAATGACAACGGTGGCAAACAACCATACGGCCTCTTTGGTCAGACACTGTAGCCTATAAAGGTTTGACTGCGGAACAATCATAAGCGGGCTTCCGGTAACTCGTTACCTAGACCTTTTTAAGGCACGAGTGAATAGGCACCTTCTGGGTGAGCTCGCTTCATCGTCGGCCTCATCTTTGCCCCCTGGCTAGATGCTGGCCAAGAGCGATCCCATTTTTAATAAAAAAAAAAAAGTTATATTTTTTTCGGCAACACGTTATTATATCCGTCGGAAACTTTGTGAGTTAATATAAGCTACTTAAATTAATTAAGTTAAAGTCTCCAATCTTAAATGCTCCAAGCCTTATAATTGGCTTAGTTTACTGTTAGGCTATGTGTACATTGACGCGACCTCGTCGGGGTTCATTTGTCATGGCATTTGTTCAAGTGACGCGCTTACAATCGTCCCCATTTCAGCTGTCAATGGACATAATGGAACGAAAACATATGGGGATCATGCGTTCACGATTGGTGGCTGAAATCTTAAGCGTCAAAAGCAGGCTTAGTTTAGACGAGCGTTGGAGAGCCTTAGATAAGATATTTCCACTAAACGTGAGGAGCGCTTTGGGTTTCTGGCGTCTCGATTTTTTTTTTTTGGAGGCACGAGAATTCTTAACCAGGATTTCTCGAGTTTCTCGAGAATCTATTTTTTTAAATAAAACACGATGTAATTGTCATTTTTTTACAAATTACTTAAAACATTTTTAGACGGGTTAGATCGCACAGCCCTCGATATGTAAACAATATTAAGCTAGGCAGGCCGTGCAAGGAATTATATGTAGATCTTGTGTTATCTTTATGTTTTAAAGTGAAGATAATGTTTCGTTTACTAATGACAATAAAATTGAGTATTTTCAGTTATTGAAGGTGGTTGTAACATCTCTATATTATACAATAACATTTTTCACTTTGACATTTGACACTAATCAATAAAGTTCCATAATAATGGATATGAAAACGTCACTCATTTAATACAATCATTGATTGACAGTTCGGGTGCCATCGTATTCCGATTGAGATCCGAGTTTTTCCGAAGGAAAATCATTTTGCAATAGATTACTACATAGTATAAAACAAAGTCGCTTTCTCTGTCCCTATGTCCCTATATCCCTATGTATGCTGAAATCTTTAAAACTACGCAACGGATTTTGATGCGGTTTTTTTTCTAGATAGAGTGACTCAAGGGGAAGGTTTGTATGTATAATACATGCATCAGCATTGCACCCGTGCGAAGCCGGGGCGGGTCGCTAGTCTGTATATATATGTATGTAGTTTATTCTTATTCAATACTCTGAAATACAAATGTCAAATGCTAAATCAATAGATCTGCTAGACTCCGGCAATGATGAAAAAGAACAGGGTATACGAAATATTAGAAACGGAAATATTGGATCATCTAATTTGGCTTCGGAAGACCTTTTCACTCCGAGTGCACTTATTTCGCTTCCAAATTAAGATTTAATTTTCAATTTCATATTTTGCATTGAATTCCATTGCCTTGATTGGTTGAGAGTGCCCTGACTATTGTTGAAAAATGTCTCTGATGGAATGAATTGAGCGATTTATTTAAGTAAAATATTGGGGGATTAAATAGTAGTTTAGGTATATGGGACACTCAATTTTTATCGATTTCTTTGTATTTTATATAGAAAACTACTTCCTGGAACCAAGACCTACCTAGAAATAATTTTTACTCAATTTACACCGCATACCGCACGTGGTACGCAGGCGCCACTGGGCCACGAGCGCTCCTAGAGAATTATAGAACATATATAAGGTGTTAATATATTAGCTGCACATATTTTTACAGCTGATAGTACTCGGTCCCTGGAGCATATATAAGTATGAAACACTAGCTTTTTCCCCCGGCTTCGCTCGTGTAGTAAGCGTAATTTTTAACCGTTTACAAAAATGGAGATTCTCAGTTGCACCTACGTATGTAGGTATGTACGGATGTCATTTTCGTAATCGGCACCGCTGAAACATGTTTTGTTGAATTCAAACAGAGAGTATATGTACAAAGTTTTAAATCTCTCACTTCAAAAAATATTTGCTTCCCGTACGAACTTGGAACCCCCTTTTCACGCCTTTAGGGTAGCAATTTCGGAAAACATTGAAATACGTTTTGTTGTATTCAAATAAAGAGTCTATATACAAAGTTTTAAATCTCTCGCTTCATCAAAGACTTTTTCTCATTTACAAACTTGGAACCCCCTTTTCACCCCTTTAGGGGAGCAACTTCGAAAAACGCTGGAATAAGTTTTTGTTTTATTTAAACAGAGAGTCCATATACGAAGTTTTAAGTCTCTAACTCTAAATCAGAAATTTTTCCCATACTTTGCACCCCTATTTTACCCTCTTAGGGTTAGAATTTTAAAAAACACTGAAAACAATTTCTTTGGATTTAAGTTCGTAACCTTTTTCCGATTTTTTAAGTCTTCAGCTCAAAATAATAATATATAAAGGGTCAGTCAAGGGACCGGTGATATTACGTCGCACTAACAGAACGTCGCACAAAACGGACTGATTTACTTTGAAAATGTTTGGTATGAAATCCAATGTGCGGTGATTTCGAAGTCGTTAAAAGCGGTAAAATGTTATATGCGGAGTCGTTATAAGCGGATTGTACTGTATTCTATTTATTAAATTTAACAGTTATTACACCAAAATCAAAAATCAAAACATTTATTCTGCAAATAGGCCTCAAGGGCACTTTTACAAGTCAAAATCTATCTAGGTACATCAAATAAAAATAATACAATAATCAAAGTATCATTAATTAAATTTAGTGTTACATGTCAAAAATAAGACTAAGAAACTAATAACAATCGAGATTTGTTAGAGATGTATAAGGTCTCTAAGCGTCAAGTTAAAAGGTAATGAAGTAGGTACACTAATCATAATAAAATATTTTGAGCTATATCTATAACACGTCAACATGAAAATAATAAAATCTATTAAATAAATATCCTCAGAGATGTATAAGGTCTCTGAGCGTCAGTCTAAAAATAAAATCAAATGAGAACAGAGCGAAGTCTCTCATCATCTCAATTCCACTGAACACTAGTACGAAGTTACTAGTCCTTGCAAACATGAATAGACCGGACCCCACAAACAGCACCCGTTCACGAGTATGACGCGTATTGACGCGCAAAAATTACAATTTAGTCATATAACTCGCCCCTCATCGTCCCGGTGCAAAAGTGCCCATAATGCTAGCAGCATTTCCGCGCTGGACATTTCCCGAACAAACTCCTCGTCCTTCCCCCAGCAACCAGCCGTTTCCACCGCCAAGGGGACGAAAATGTAGCTCGATCCCAGGGGAGCATACTTCCGCCTCTTCATCTCCGCCTGAGATTCGGCCGCCGCGTCCGCCGCGCGTGTAATGCGGCCGATATGGGTGGCAGCGAATGTGCTTACACTAATAAATTAAGAGGCCTTATAAGGCGCAGGTCGCAGGTTCGAATCCTGCTCGGTGCCTAAATTTTTCAATTTTTCCTTCATTCTAAATTTTTTTTTTTAATTTATTTAGGCAACAAACAGTCAAATACAAAAATGATATTTTTACATATTGTGGTAAAAGACCTTGAGTGCCATATCTTAAGATTACATAAACATTTTAACATTTTATTTTAGGCCTTATAAGTTTTTAAATGTTTTGATTTAAAATTATGACAAAAGTATTGATAATACAAATAAAGTTATTAACGAATACGATAATTTTATTAAAGTTTTAGATAGTAACATACCAATTTTTCGATTTTATTGCTTGTATTAGAATTTTAGCGAAATAACACAATTTTTAGCTTGAAGATGGTTGATTTGGAGTGTGTGTGTGTTTGAAACGGTATTTCTTAATGGAAAATCCAAAAAACGACATTTAAAATTTATGGCATTATTTCGCAATAGTCCAGATGCAGATAGCGACATTGAGAAAATGTCAAGATACGTGTTAATTTAAACTAAAAATCGTCAAATAGATGAGTGTTTTTTAACTGATAAGGACTTTCATTTGAGTTTAGTAATATGAATATGCATGAGATAAGTAGATAATAGATGCCATTGAATATCGAAAATTAGTTTTGAGTCACTGAACTGAAGTAAATTGTAGAGAATAGACTATTGTCTGTATTGCCTTTCGATATAATTGAAGCCTAAGCAAAGCAATAATGAATAGCCTCAGGCCTAATGTATAATGCCAACTTTAGTCTTAAACTACATGCTTCATTTTAGTATAATTTTGTACAATTGAAGTACAGGGGGGCGATTTTTGAGTGTTCAACGCTCGACTCTGTCAAATCATGATAGTTTTTTGAGTGTAAAGTGGAGCGTTCGACACTCAAAAATCGGGCTCCACTTTTAGTGCTTTAATTTTGTCACTTGTACTTATTCATGTTGAAATAATGTGTTCTAGAAATTAATACAATATTTACTTATATTTATTTATCTATCCATCCATTGCAATTAGGTTAACCTTACCTCAAAAATGGCATTTTTTCCTCAAAAATGCCCCGTAAAGCAGGGACCGATACCAGTATTTTTAAACAACCCTGAATTACCGTCTTCTCGAAGATTTCACGGTTCGAAATAATTGCCATACGACAAATAAAGTGATTTTTTTTTAATACAACGCCGGTGGCAAACAAGCGTATGGTCCACCTGATGGTAAGCGGCCACCGCAGCCTATAGACGCCCGCAATTCCAAAGAAGTCACGTACGCATTGCCGACCCTTTATGAAATTTGAGAATTCACTGTGTTGATAGCAGAAGGGACTTTCGGTCCCTCGCTCTCAACACAACGCATCCTCGGGAGCTCTGGCAACCTCCTCACCTCCAGGAACACAACACTACATACTTGTATAGTAGATAATGTTGTTATGTCTTTTTCCTTTTAGACATTATTTCAATGTCTGCGGCATGTGTATTGCGCTTATATATATGTCGAGGGGTGAGTGGTCAAACCCGATAAGTCATCTAAATGGTTTTTTAGAAGACATAGACATAGACATAGAAATATTTTATTTAACATCACATGGCATGACTTAACAGTAGCAGTTACATGTACAAATATCTTAAAATTAAACTTAATATATTAACATAGAATAATCATACGGACATAATTATGTGATTCTAAAAAGGGGCTTGCCTCAGCATAATGTTGCAGCAAGTTCACTACAACGCTGGTTTTCAGGCAGACCCTGGTAACTACAATAAAAATTATTAGCGAGCAATGGATAGCGAAATCGGAAAAGTGAAATTAGATTAGATTAGATTTGAAAATAGAACTCTGCGTAATGGATGTTGAGTTCTTATTTCAAAAATCAATTATCTCGATTTATCGGGTTTGACCACTCACCCCTCGATGTATACTTCACATGTGAGCAACACTAACTCTAATAGATGCACATGTTTTGCCAAAACATACCAATATAAGGTTACTGTAGTTGACTGGTATAAGAATTCCATTTGGCATTAAGTCCGATATTTGTGCAATAAGGTTTAAGAGGCCTTATAAGTATTAAAAATGTTTTGATTTCAAATTATGACAGAAGTATTGATAATACCAATAACGTGATTAAAGGATACGATAACTTTATAAAAGTTTTAGATAGTGACATAGCCATTTCTTGATTTTATTGTGCGTAGTAGTATTTAATTGGTAAAAAGCCGTTTTTAGTTTAAAAACGATCGATTTGGAGTGATGTTTGAAACGATATTACTTAATGGAAAATCCAAAAAATACATTAAAATTTATGTCATAAGGTCGCAATAGTCCTGTTATAGATAGTAACATTGAGAAAATGTCAAGATACGTGTCAATTCAAACAGAAAATGGCCTAAATAAATGAGCGTTTTTTAACTGATAAGCACTCTTAAATTAGTAAATACGCTGTAACGGATGGCTATAAGACCCTGGCTAAATTATTAAGCAAACAACAACATAAGATGCATGATAGAAGTCTCTATATGATTATTTCAGCCATTTGCCAATATTTCAGTAAAGTGCCCGCGCTATAAGGTAATTGTGCCTAATCGAGGCTGCACGCTACAATGGCTCTTATTGTCAGGCAAATCACGTTCGAGCACCGAACATTAGTGACGCTCAAAGAGTATGTTAATAGGACCTATTTTCGCTTAACGTTGAGGGAGAAACGTGATGACTATGTAATCGAGTTGAGGTTTTTCATTTATTTTATGCTTTTCTTTTGGTTTAGGGCTATTTTTATGGCTAATTTACACTAATAGGTAATAACTGGGCCATAAAGTTCAAATTAGTTATTCATCCCCTATAAAATAAAGTACCATCAAATTTAAGAAGAACAAGTTAGAGGGCAACAATAATAGATTGTGTCACAAGGGAGCAACGACTATTTACGGCGAGGGCGGTATATTGAATCTTGAGCTTAGAGAGGGATTTAACTGGACACGCCCAAGACGGAAATAATTTTGCTACCGTGTGACACATGGTGCTTTTCACACCTTCTATTAGAAAAAGAGTCATTGTTGAGTTTGCGCTCTAGTGAGATTGGGTGAAAGGCTTCAACCCGACCCGGATTTCCTTTGAGTTTCTTCCTGCATATTTCTACCTACGGTAGGTATATTTTAATGTCATGTTTGAAGGATAAAGGTATGAGCAATTGTCGAAATATCATGTTGTATAAAAAGAACCAAAACAGCGAAATTATTATTATTTATCAGAAATCAGAAATTTTATTTGTAGTATTTAATTATCATATTAATAGCGTATATTTGGTGTAGAAGGTAAATGGCAATTCTACTTTTTCATGTACATAATTTTCAGGCACTTTTTTTAAATGCAGATTTTGGAATACTTGGCCCTCACCTCATCTTTTTGTATAGTTATTTAGAAAGAGGTTTAATTAGATCACTTCCGATAGTTTTGGTAATTAACGAACCACAGCTAATATCCATAAATAGAGTAACTCAGTGGTTCTTGGATGTCTCACCATTTGTTAAAATAGGTTTTACCCACCTTTTACAGCAATAATAATAATAATATTCTTTATTGCACCACTAATACAAGAGCACATTTATAGATTCAGTAATAGAATAATGGTAACAACAGGCGGTCTTATCGCTTTAAAGCGATCTCTTCCAGACAACCTTTGGGTAGCAGGCAATATGTTAATATTTAAGTATTTTTACCTGTAAATTCCTTTTATTCAGGGACCGATGCCGGTATTTTAAAAAAAACCCTGAATTAGCCCAATATTTTGGATTTTTTTTGCTCTTTACGTAGGGCTGAATCATGTATTTAGGTAACAACGTCGTATTATTAGATTGTCCCATTAAAAACGAAATAATGAACCGGTGACCATAATAATACCGGTATTTTTCTATGGAGAAAATACCGGTATCCGATCCCTGCTTTTATTAGGTTCAGGTACTATTTTGAAGTACTACTTTTGTACACTAATTAAATAAATAAATAATAAATAAATAGTTGTGGACAACCTTACACAAATCAACCTGGTCCCAAACTAAGCAAAGCTTGTACTATGGGTACTAGGCGACGATATACATACTTATATGGATAAATATATACTTAAATGCATAGAAAACATCCAAGACTCAAGAACAAATATTCGCCATCACACAAATAAATGCCCTGACCGGGATTCGAACCCGGGCCCTCCAGCTTCGAAGGCAGGGTCACTACCAACTAGGCTAAAGCGGTCGTCAATTCAATTCATATCATAGATTTTTCTTTGTAATAGAAAACTGGTCATGAAAAAGTAGAATGACCAATAACCAATCTAAAGATGTATACGTTGAGGTTGATATTCCAATTTCTGAATACATTAAACAAATGTTTGCCCTCGGATCGATCTGAAACGCCTTATTTATCTGCAAACATTTGCTTGCCTCCATTTATTGAAAACGTTTTCGTTATAAATGAAGCAGTAATATTGAATCACGTTTGTAATTTAATAGCAGGAAATAATGAAAAATCGATGGCAATATTACAACCGACGGTAGATATCGGTTCACATTTCAATCAAATATTTTAGATTTTTAGTTAATTAATATTAAAAATAAAAATTATTTGATTATTACACCTATTAAGGCAAGGTCATCATCATCATCATCATTTATGTATGTATGTAAATACTTTATTGTACACAAGACAAGTAAAATAAATTATACAGAAAAAAAACAGATCAATCATGCACAAAGGCGAACTTATCCCTGCAAGGGATCTCTTCCAGTTAACCTTTGAGCATTTGAGTGAAGAATAGGAACTAAGCGATAGACAAACCAACACGTGTACAAAGATGTATTTATATAAATATTCTAGATATACAACTACACATTAATAAACATATATAACTACTAATATATAAATATATAAATATATATATACATATATCTACATATATCTGAATAAAATATAAAATAATACATATAAATATAGTATCCAAGCAATTCACAAGTCATTGGATAGCCATAATTTCTTCAACTTGCTCCTGAATGATGCTACAGACTGGGACTGTGTTAAGGACAACGGTAACTTGTTCCACAATTTTACGGCGCGCACTGTGAAAGATTTGGAGAAGGCACGGTGCTTATGCGACGGTATAGCCAGAGTGAGGTTCGCACTCGACCGCAAACGGTGACCACTACCATCAGCCATATAATTAAATCTTTCTAATAGGTAAGGAGGGGAAGCTGGGTTAAAGAGTACGTTAAAAAGCATCATCATATATTTAAGAGCCTAGCTCTTGTCGGTGGAGTAATCGCCATTCTGTTCGGTTCTCCGCCAAGGCTTTGAGCTCCTGATACGACATTACATTGACCTTCTCTTTTGCTTGATCTATAAACGCACGTCTCGGTCTCCCCCTGCCTCTCCTCCCCTCTCTTTCCTTCGATTATGGTTTTTATCTAATTGTCATGTCGTGTTCTCGATCGTCCTCAAAAGTAGTCTCTTCTCTCCTATCAAATCCATTCCAGTGCAAATGACCCCCTCTAACACGCGTGAGTTTGCAATTAACCATCTCGCTCTCTACGGAAGCTCTGTGCGTAATTTCGTAAATATTTAGTACATTTTTATTGATTGTTGGAACACTGAATCACTTATGAAAAATCTGTCCGATTATTTTCTTAGAACAACAAAAAAGCTATCGTTTTTGTAAAAAAAAACGTATCACTGTCGTTGATAATTACGAGATCTGCAGCATTAAAGTTTTGACGACCGGTTTAGCCTAGTGGGTAGTGCACCTGCCTGTGAAGCTGACGGTCCTGGGTTCGAATCCCGGTCAGGGCAAATATTTGTGTGATGAGCATGAATATTTGTTTCTGAGTCTTGGATGTTTTCTATGTATTGAAGTATTTATATCTATTAAATATATCGTCGTCTAGTACCCATAACACAAGCCTTCTTGAGCTTACAGTGGGGCTAGTTCGATTTGTGTAAGATTGTCCTCTAATATTTATTTATTTTTACTATGATATTTAGGATTTTTTGACAGAGTTACCAAGACATTTGTTACTCAACTCAAAACTCAAAATATTCTTTATTCAAATAGGCCCAGCAACAAGCACTTTTGAATAGTCAGTTATAGTGTTAATATTTTGTTCGGTTATTTCAGTTCAGGATAACTGCAGTCGAATCACGTAACTTTATGTACTACCGTTAGATAAATTTTAATGTCAATTTTGAAGTATAAATGTATGAGCTGCGGGGTAATCATGTAACTTATTTACTACCGTTAGGCAGATTTTAATGTCAAATTTTAATTGTCAGCTCATACATTTATACTTCAAAATTGACATTAAAATCTATCTAACGGTAGTACATAAAGTTACTTGACTCCCTTGCGGACAATTAAAATTTGACATTAAAATCTGCCTAACGGTAGTAAGTAAGTTACGTGATTACCCCGCTGGTCTAAAATTTAGTTGTAAGATTTGCCCCAAACACACAAACATTGCAAGTATAAACTTGTAAAAAGCGGTAGGTACGAGTACCTACTCATTGACCGACGGTTGACATCTAACAGCTGACAATTTTCTCATGTCATACCGGTTCCGCACCTACAAATCAGGGAATCGCCAGGATCAAGAGGTTCGGACGTGATTTTACTAAATTGCGGTCGGCGCAATTACTGGCCAGAAAAAAATAAAATAAATTGTATTGACTTAACTATTGTACATTACTGCAGAGGGCACGAAATCGGGGATTCACTTTTTCTTCTTCTATACTTTAAATGCTATCCTTCGGTTCTACTTCATCTTCTTGGCCTCATCTCGGCCCAAAGCCCGAAACAAGCGTCTCCGAAAGAAGAAACTGTGCCTTTACCATGAGTTTGCATGACCTAGCGATTGCGTAAACGATTTAGTATGCCGATTCTTAATTCTATTGCATAACCGCCAGAGCCGCTGTATTTTTGCCAGTACATTTTTTTAAGCAGTCGCTAGCGAGTACGGTCATCGTACAGTACGGACATCGCATACGGATGCCCCATTGGAGGCCAATCTTGAAGACTCTTAATTTAAAAAAATTGGCCGAGTGTTAACGACGCCATCTAGAGATACGAGGCCGACAATCCCTGTTCGCGCTGAGGCTTTGACAGTGATTTTCTCAAAAAACGCAATGAAATTTGAAAAAAACAAGAGGACTCTAAATTAAATTCTAAGAACTCAGTAATAAAAACACGCGCTGCTGCAGTGCGCGGTGCGACGCGCCCTCGAAACAAAAGTCGATCACTATGCCGGCCTAGGTCTTCAATGTCGTATGAAATTCCATTACGGGCCGCTCGTTGCGCTCCACCCGAAACGTGATACTTCGCAGCCTATTATAATGAACTTCACGTTAATATTTCATTGCATGTTTGAGAAAAAATATTTACCTATCTACTCTCAACAATTATTTTTGTGTTGAGAATAGAAAAACTCGGTGTCACCGTTTCATACATTTCATATTCAACGAATGTGGGCTAAGTCCCCTATAAATATAATTTAAAAGTCAATGTCGGAAGTATAAGCAGTTCGTACGAAACTCAAAGGCTAAATTCTGTCAAACGAATGCAAGCAAAAAAACGACTAAGAGCTCTAACTATAAGGCAGATTCTTGCTTGAGTTTACTTGACAGAATTTGGCTTTATGGTTTCGAACGTACTATACATAACCTCCTAAATGGCGTAATGTTATCACAAACATCTCTGAGGTGAATATGTCGGCTCGATGCATATTCTGATTACTATGAATAGTATTTACATGTAATTATTCATAAGGCTTGGATCATGTAGTATTGATCGTATGAGTAGGGTCATTGCGCCGGTTACGCGATCGGTGTCAGTTTGCGACCACCTGCAGGAATGTTTTCCTTTAGTCAAAGTTTATTATTTGCGAGAATTATGATACGTAAGAGATGACAAAATATGTTAAGTGTCGGTTGCACCAACATACGATCACAGGCCGTTCATCGACAAATATGGCGCCGGCAGCTGTCATCCCATAGAAACTTGTCAAACTTTCCATACTATCAGATTTTAACGAAGACCGCTTACGATTACAGATGGTTTGATGCAACCCACCCTAAATATAGAACTGCACAATTCACCATTACAATGGCATGCAAATTTATAATCAAAATTTTAAAAAAAATTTTTGGTCATGCAAAAAATTACTTAATTCTATAAAATCATTTATCCTGAAGCCATGAGCGAAGTTTGATCTTGGTCATATTGTACTATTAATTCCTAAATTTTAGAGGTATTTATATAATCAATATCTTGATATTTTGACAGATCCTTAAAAAACTATGAAACATGCATTTTATTTGGCAGTATGGGATTCAACCCATTAAAAATAGGATAATAAGTGACGTAGTGAGTAAAAGATAAATGAAATCTGTGTTACGTTAACTTAACAAAGCCCCTCCATGGGTATATAAACAATTGTGTAACACAGTGTGAACATTATTCTGGGATTAACAAGTTTACACAGGAATCTGTTTTAAATCCTTTGTGAGCTGAGCCCCTAAACTAGACGGAAAGTTAAATTAACAGGCAATTTGTTGATCCCTAAAATGTTTAATAATAATAATGTGTAAAAATAGACCGTCTCTAAACTCTTTCACCTTAAGTTGTGAGGTATTACGTAGAGCCAAGTCAGGCATTGTTATTAATCTTTATTATATAATAAAATTTTGTGACTTGGCAATCACACATATAATGATATAGTTTTAGCTATGCAAAAATTAATGAATGAGGTAAAGTTGTGTGATTCTCAAATCTTAAAATATTATTTAGTAAGCAAATAAAGATTAATAACAATGCCTGACTTGGCTCAACGTAATATCTCACAACTTTTTACGATGAAAAGTTTCGAGACTTGGCTTATTTTTACATGGAATGTTTTTTATGGGATCAAACTTACTTTGGAAAATGAAATTTAAATCAACCTTACCTTATTATAGCTTTTGTAATTCACGAAAGCGAGTGGAGTTGGATCGTATTACTATGACGTTACAGTCTAATTTCGTCAATTCCTCAACGTGGAGACATTTGTCACTCTCGCTACTTATCCCTATGGAGATATCTGTCTCATTCGCACTTATGTATTTGTCAAAACGTGATGAATATCTTACCTATACACAGTAATAAGACTGATAAGTAATATAATGCTAACTGGACATACACGGGATCTCGTCTTAGCTGTGGCCATATCTAAAGTTAAGGGCTTGGAACCCTAATTTTTATTTGAACTCACAATCCGTAGCCGTTTTTTTTAACCTGAGTGTAGTTTTATAGGCCGGACCCAGTAAAGCGATAGGAGTGCGCGGCTGGAGAGTAGCCTGGGGAAAATCTAGGGGAAAACCTCCGACACGACCACGGGTGTGGTTTAGAACACTGAACTACTCTAAGAGTTTACGCTCCAGTGAGATTGGTTGAGCGGTTTCAACCGAATCTGAGGTGTGAGTGGAATCGAGCTACTGGGAGTTTTGTCGCTGGTTCACTAAACCTAGCCTAGCTGAGAAGAGTCTAGCAAGAAACTCAGCTAGGTCCGACCTGCGTCCCGTGACCCTGACCGTAAACGTTTCTATAAATCTATATTAATAAAAACATTCTACTGACTGCCCTCCGGGTAGAGGGAAATGGAGAGGGCTACGAGTATGCTGGGGTTATCTTTGTGTGATCGCATCAAAAATGAGGACATCCGCAGCAGAACCAAAGTAACCGATATAGCCTTTCGAATAGCTAAACTTAAGTGGCAGTGGACGGGGCACATTGCACGTAGAACCGATGGCCGTCGGAGGCAGGCTGAAGGGGCAACGTGGTTAGACCCCCCCCCCACAAGGTGGACTGATGTCCTGATAGAGGTCGCAGGAGTCCGCTGGATGCGGGTGGCGTAGGACCGGTCATTGTGGCACTCTTTGGTTGAAGCCTATATCGGCAGTGGATGTCTTTAGTCTGATATGATGATTCAACCATCTAACTCGTGTCGTTTTTTCCGTTCCGTTCCATTTACCATTCATTCCGTTCAGAATGCCATTGAACTAAAATATTCAGTCCACATTTTTCGTTTAATATTCTTTAGATATTTAAAACGGCTCTCAATCGCTATTATATTCTTCATAGTCAGCAATAACAAGGCATTCAATGGCTCTGATACTTCTTTCTTATCGACGCAAATAACTTCACAAACATCTAACTTATAACAACCTAAGGCTAATTCCTGACCCCGCGGGTGGGAAACTGTGTACGGAATTTCTAATCTACCGGGATCTTACTGATGTTTTTTAAATTTCCACTCGTCAGTTTACTGCCAGTATTACATATGCAGGTCATATACAAATGCACGACGTAAATCATAGCATCTATAGAAGGTGGAACGCTGCGCTTAAGGCGTCCAACTTCACAGACACATATAGTCCTTATTCGTCCCGGTACAGCCGCATACCGGGTAGAGTCAGTCCAATCTAGGTCAAGCCGAGTTTCTTGCTGGACTTTTCCAAGCCACATATTTTGACTAAGGTGTAGAGTTTATGAAGTTAGGGTAGTTAGAAGCTTGGCTCTGATAACTTTGACAGTGCAGGTTTCGTCTTGGTAACATTTTACATGAAAATGTTTTTCGTAGGATGTGGTTTTCCTCCAAGAGAACATGTTTTCTCATCAAAACTTTAATGTCGGCCTAGACCATTATTTTCATACCGAAAATTCGAACTTACGAATTGTGTACATATTTTAAAATGGCGACCGTTCTAGACGCTGGGCCTGATGCGGGGACTTCTATTAGTTGATAACCGCGTGGTTGTAAAGTAATAACCTGGGGATAATCCAGAGGAAACCTCAGACACGACCACGTGGGTGGTTGAAACACTGGAATACTCTAACAGTTTTCGCTCCAATGAGTTTGGTTGAGCGGCTTCAATCGAAGGTGTGGATTCGCAGCATCATCTCCATGATACAAAGACGGGATACTTTCTGGTTAATTCAGATGTGTTAAGACAACGCGACTCAGTTTACTTAACGGCTCTTTTACGAGACTCGATTAAATGGTATGAGATTTAATTCCAAATCTCATCAATCTTACGTTTTATGAATACATTATAGCTTGTCCTCGACTGATCTTTAGCATTTTGATGAATGGTGTCAGTTTTAGGAGCACATTTGTTTTATACAAGTCAGTTAGGAGTTTAATGGTCACTTAATTCACATTACAATCTTGTGTACCTAAGCTTTTTTACATTATAGGTACTAATAGATGATTATATAAATTGTCTAAGCTTAGGTATATTATTTATTTATTTATTTATTTAATCTTTATTGCACAAAAGAAACCTTATCGTACAAAAGCCGCACTTAATGCCGTATGGCATTCTCTACCAGTCAACCTTAAGGCGAAGCAGAAAGATTTGTTGGCGGTGCAACTAACAACTAACGAAACTCAAAATTAATATTTTATATAATTATTTGTGTAATGTAACAAAACGAGTAAATGTATCGTTTTATTACATTACACAGACAATCTAATTCTAATTATCTGTTATTTTTAGTATGGACGGAATAGTAGTTTATGCAACTGATACATAATGAGAGGCCTTAAAACACGAGTGTGGTTTTATGGAACGAGCGTCAGCGAGTTTCATAATAGGATCACATGAGTGTCAAATAAAATCAAAAATGGTAGCACGAGGTTTCGGCAGCTACAAAACATCGAAATTTTCTAACCCTTTTCGGTTTCTCGCTCATACAAAATACAAAATACAAACATTTATTCTGCAAATAGGCCACAAGGGCACTTTTACATGTCAAAATATTAATTTTCATTTTAAGAAAGTCTGACTACAGTAAGTAATACATTTTTCATGTCAAAATATTAATTTACAGTTCAAGAAAGAATAATAATTTCGAGTTTACAATTATAACAAAATTAATGTCATACAGTGAAGATAAACTTGCAAAGTTATCTATTACAAATATTATAACATCAGGAAAGTTAGAGATGTATAAGGTCTCAAGTCAAATTAAAAGAGTATAATGAAATTAATATAATATCCCAGAGATATACATGGTCTCTGAGCGTCAAAATTAAAATTAATTTAATATTGTTAGAGATGTATATGCTCTCTAAATCACTGATAATAAAAACGAATCCACAACAGGATGATGTCTCTCGTCATATTAGTTTTAAGCTAGGATGCATCGTATAGTATATATGAGCGAACTTATTATCAAATTAAAGAACATGAATTTTTTCTTTAATCAGTAACAAACATAATAATTCGATTAAGCTATATAGTATCTACGAGTAAGTTTTTAAGTATCTGATACCGGTTGGCAGTGTCAATAAGGCGCCATTTCCTTACCGACGCAATCCGAAATCACTCTTATTGACATCAACAAAGAGGAACCTTATGCGTGATAGGTATGACTTCTAGAACCAGCGGACTTACTAAAGCAGATACTGGTATGGTATACCGACTTTTTTCTTGAACCTGACTTTGGCTTTTGTAAGCCAGGCCCAATAAATCGATAGGAGTGCGCGGTTGGAGAGTAGCCTGAGGAAAATCCAGGGAATACCTCCGACACGACCACGCGTGTGGTTTGGAACACTGGAATACTCTAAGAGTTTGCGCTCCAGTGAGATTGGTTGAGCGGTTCCAACCGAATCTGGTATACCGATCTTTATCAAATTCAAATTCAAATTCAAATTCAAATTCAAAATGATTTATTGCCAAAAAAGAAACAAAATGTGTACAGTACAACGGATCTCTTATAACATAACTTAAAATAGACACTTAAAATACATATTTATTTGTATTAGGTTGGGCAATGGGTGCTCGTCTCAGCATATGCAGGGCTTTAGGCCTGGCGCTGATTTTCAGACGAGTCCCTTCGACAGGGTTGGTCGTAACACTACGTCTAGGAGACAATAATTGGATTGCTAACATTTGCCCGGCAACTTTTACATTTGAGGTTTAGAGCGTTCAGATGTGTTCTAATACTATAACTGCCTATCTATCTATAGTGTTTATACCTTAAAACAAACAATGTGTATTACGAGAAAACTAAAATAATTCTTTACTTACGTAAGTCCATATTCCCCCAACGTAATCCAATTTGTTTTGAACTCAACAGATTATGAAATTGAATATCTCCATAAGCCAGTCGACGCTCCTCCAAATTAATCTCATTTCAATTCGAGACCTTTGTAGTATGCAGCGTAAACAACTTGGCCCACTTTTGTATGAGACACGGATGATCTGATTGCAGCCTTTTTTATACAATATGTAATTTTCAGATGAAAATAGTGGTAGTAAACGACTAATAGATTCAGATTCATTTATTTTTATTTTTTTGTTGTGTATTAAAATAAATAATTTTATTTCATAGATGTAAATTACAATATAAATTATACATTCATGTCTAAAGTACAAGAATTCATATCATGATCGTCAATTAAAATATAAATAATAATAATGGAATAGGATTTGAACATATTCACCGAATAAGGATCGTCATAACATAATTGAATAAAATACAAATGGAATTTAAGACAACAATGTGGTGGCAATTAAATAAATAGTTAATTTGAATGTAATTGGGTGGATCAACTATTCTTTGTTGCTTGTTACCATGGTTACGTCTCCTGAGTCACTCTTTAAAACTGTAATTTTATTGGGTTTAAATCGACCAAACATTAGTTTTAGCGATAAGTATAAATCCATTTGGACATGGGTCATCTCCTGAGCATGCTTGAATTCCATATTATAAACATTTTTCTAAGTAACATGGTTACTGTTGTCTGCTCGCTGACGGGACAGAATAACAACAAGAAAAAGTTGATTGACCCAATTACACAATTTAAAACAAATGTCAAACAATAATTAATTACAATTTTTTTTCTAAAAACAGCAATTTATAAGGTAGTGCCACGAGAGTTGAGGTAAACACGTACACAGCTACATGAAGTATGATATTGATTGCGAAAAAAGTGAATGAATAAAATGTATGAGTGAATGAAAATAAAAACTCTTAAATACATATTTTAATATGTATAAAAACATAAAAGCCACGCCTGTATTCCCACAAGGGATAGGCAGAGCACATGAAAATTAATTCTAGTGCTACATTGAGCAATTATAGGCTTAAAGATGGAGAAAATGTGATATTGCAGTTATAGGTTGCTAGCCAATTGCCCACAACACACTACAACCCGGTACCTATAGTCGGTCTTTTGTTAGACAGTCAGGCTGACCGTGTGTCCCTGCAGCCTGATTCTTGACAACGATGACGGTAATCCCGCACGGAAGTTTGTGCCGATTATGTCAGAAGAGGGTGATGGATTGGTTAGTCACCTGATTGCTTTGATTTGCCCGTTGACTTAACTTGGCACTTTTAACAGGAAATAATATAACTTTTTAGGGTTCCGTAGCCAAAATGGCAAAAACGGAACCCTTATAGATTCGTCATGTCTCTCCGTCCGTATGTCACAGCCGATTTACTCGGAGACTATAAGCACTACAATTATGAAATTTGGTAGGAAGGTATATTCTATGAACCGCTATATAAAAATGATGTGAAATTACAAAAAAATATTAAATTAGGGGGGGGGGGGGGCACTCCATACATGTAACTGATGGATGAAAAAAAAATTTCAACGCACATAGTCTTGTGGGGTATCGATGGATAGGCCTTTAAAAATGATACTTTCAACGATTTCTAGTTTAAACAATATAGGTTTTAC
Organism: Epiblema foenella; assembly: GCA_963556455.1. NCBI lineage: Eukaryota > Metazoa > Arthropoda > Insecta > Lepidoptera > Tortricidae > Epiblema > Epiblema foenella. Next base: position 22,117,106 of record OY747104.1, read on the forward strand.
GGTTATTGAGTTTTCGCTTAAAAACTGTCTTGCCCAAACAAAAGTGCCTTGAGTTTCTTATGAAGATACGACTTTTTAGATTCAGTGTATTGGATAGTGATTTTAAATGTGGACTAGTAGGTGTTGGCACGGAACCCGTCATTGTGCGTGGTCCGACACGCACTTGGCCGGTTTTAGCTTCTCATTTCGCTGGAGTCTGTTAACAGATTTCGAAAACCTATTAACTAAATATTTTGGGTTCTGTGATATAAAAAAAGGGCTCCCGGAGTCTGAAATCGAGAGAACGCAGAATCTTTTTAGGTACCTGCTTTAAAATTAATAATGTAATAGTGATAATCTATATTGAAAGGAACCTTATGGCGGCCGGCACTTACGCCTTTATTGCCACTGTTCCAATACAATAGTGAATAGGTGTAAAGTAAGCGCCTGCCGCCATAAGGTCCCTTTCGATGTGGATTATCACATATAAATTACGTTATTTAAAATGCATGAGACTTTCAAAATCTTTACGTTTTTATGTACTTGGAAAGTATTTTCGTGAGGAGCTCGTCGCGTAATAATAAAATATTCATTGTTCTTATTAACCAACTTAAGTAGGTAAGTTAATAAGCACTGAAATTTCACATAAATTTAGATTTATTTATTTCAAGATATAAAAATACAATTAAAATTATCCTAAGCCAATTTATACGACTTTATATTATGATCGTCAAAAAATTATGAAATATCAAAAATGATAATAATAATTATTAAATTATATTATGCAATAATTATCAAAGATATTTAAATAATGATCATACTACTAAAATCAAATCATTTATAAAAATAAAAATAAGAGTCAATAATGTAATGTCGAAAACCAATATACATATTCGCCATATCGAAGAATTTTGAAGACCATTAACAGCGCAAATTCTACGGAGTCACTGTTTTGTCAATTGCTGTCGTACACTGTATAATTTAATGGTCAATTTATATTTAGCTCCATTATTGCTGACACAGGCGGAAATGGCGTTAATTTTCATAATTACCGACCTATTTGACAAAGTTAAGTTGAACAACACTAGTGGCTCTGTGAGCTGTAGACCTCGTAAGTGAGTTTTTTGTATCATTTCCAAAATCTGACATTATAAAAAACATCAATTATGAATGTCGAGCCTGCTAACAAAATTTCACGAGAAGCGGTAGAGATATACGATCTGTAGAGGACAACAAACCGAAATTCGCACGCAGAAACTTACAAAATCTTTGAATTAAAAATTGTTTTTGATTTCCAAAAACTGACTCGACAATAAAATTCTATATAATTACCGGACCTGCTCACAAAATTTCACGAGTATCGTTTGCGAAATGCGACCTGTAGACGAGAACAAACCGTTGAACTATTTTATTTTTATTTTCCAGAAACTCGGAAATCCGGACATACGAAAGCATTTTTGTCGAAACTGAAGCAGACACCTTCGTTTCACTCGGTCAATTAATTAATTACCTACGTACTGATCAGTGCATGTGTATAAAATAATTATGTACACTCAGCATCATAATATATATATACATTCTAACACTTTATTGTAACGAAATAAGGTCGAAATGTGTATACATGTGGGTTCTTACCTGGTAGGTAATAAATATCCTAATATTTAACACTTTCAGATCTCTTCTCATAGACCCGTAGCCGATAACATGCGTTATCCCGGTACAGTTGCATCCTGAAGGATGCCCAGGGTTCGCTACCTAATCCCAAGATTTGGCGTAGGCACTAGTTTTTACGGAAGCGACTGCCATCTGACATTGCAATCCGAGGGGAAACCAGACCTTATTGGAATTAGGCTTGTCAAGTGACTGTTAGAAGAACATGCGTTTCCCCGTATCTAGAGAAAATTCAGCAGCGCTACGAAATGCTTGACAGCGAGAGTGTTAAACCGGCCGAAAATACTTAAGAACCTAAGCAAATACATGTTCTCCAAATTGTATGTACACTGTCACCATCAGAATACATAGAAGCAAAAAGGTGCTCACAAACATCTGAACGCCTTTCTATTGTCAATATTTGTAGATATCGGTCCTTGTTAAGATTTTAACATAATATTATATCAAAGTGACCGGAGTGTGATGTATTTATTTATTTATTTAAATATATTTACACAGCATTACAGATTGAGTCTAATACACTGTGAAACGAAACATAAACTTAAAGGAACAAAACAATGATACTAATTATCTACGTAGGTACACTAGAAAGCCTATCATCCTTCATTTCACAGAACTTCAGACACTCCCTACACACAGCCGTCCATCGCCACGCAAGCAGATCACACTCGGGTGCTGACACCAACAGGGCATTCAGCAGCGTCAGGGCGCGGAGGTGCGGTGAGTTCCTGTGAGACACAGTGCGAGCCGGAGGCACTGCTAAAAGCGGGCGCGTACGAGGTCTAAGATCCATTCGTGGGACTCCTGGAACGTGCAACCTCACAAATTGCCTCACTAGTTCTAGGCAATCTGACTCTCCCCGTAGTACACGGCAAACAAAGGAGAGTAGGCTGAAGTTGCGCCTCACTTCCAAAGAGTGGAAAGTCAGAGTTCCAAGTAGAAACTTTGTGGGATAAAGGAATGGATAATATCCATACATTTTTTTATATAGAAATCTTAGAAATGATATTTTTGTGAGCAACTATATGGTTATATGTCACAAGTTCAGGGTTTATCCAGAAATCACGCAAGGTTACTAATAAGAGCGCGAGATAAGACCGCCTGTTGTTTGCCTCTACTCATTGTGTTTTTGTACTGTACTATATCCTTTAATTGAGGTGTGCAATAAAGAGTATGTGTATTGTATTGTATTTTGGAAGCCATGCCTAGTAAACTTTTTCTTACGTCCACCGCGCGATCGCGACAACAGTGACATATATAGTCCCTATTCGTCCCGGTACCGCCGCACACCGGGTAGAGTCAGTCTGACCCAGGTCGCGCCTAGCTGAGTTTCTTGCTGGACTCTTCTCAGCTAGGCTAGGTTTAGTGAACCAGCGACAAAACTCCCAGTAGCTCGATTCCACTCACATCTCAGATTCGGTTGAAACCGCTCAACCAATCTCACTGGAGCGCAAACTCTTAGAGTATTCCAGTCTTCCAAACCACACGCGTGGTCGTGCCGGAGGTTTTCCCCTGGATTTTCCCCAGGCTACTCTCCAACCGCGCACTCCTATCGCTTTGTTGGGCCCGGCCTATAAAGCCACAGTCAGGTTCAAAAAAAAAAACTCTTTCTTAACAAAGCAGTCTTGCTAGTTACACTCTTTATTATATCTTTGTATTGAACGCTTTCGAACTCGTTGTAACGTGTATAGATGTATATCATTTTAAGAGCTCACGGACTGTAGGTATATTTATGTATACCACTATTGACGATGGTGCACCAAACACAATTTCCGAACAGCACTTTCATCTCGTTCATATTGACGTCTCAATTTCAACGGTTCCCGATTCGCTCCAATTTTAAATCGTTCCATTTTTAAACCCGCTTATTTATATTTATCCGCTTTTATGTATTATCTCCGTATATACGCGAACAGCCATTCATAACTAACAATCTCCGCACCGGTTAGGACCAGTGTAGCTTGGCACCGACTCACCGAGTTACCTATTTATAGTATTTGTGTTTTTCTCGTGTCCAATTCATTGTTCTATTGTGCGGTTTGCTACCTCATTATCGTCCGTCATAAAAAATAATCATACTTCGTAAATAAAGACTGCATGTGCATTAACACTTTACTGGATTATCAACTCTAGGGCATTTGATAAAGATTTCAATTGCTTTAATATAAATGTGATGCATGATGGCCCGACACACCCGGCGGCGTTTACCTGAGGAAAGTACGAGTAGAAAGCATCTGGACCGCCATTTTTCTATTAGTGCACTCGTAATCTTTCGTTTATCATCGAGATAGAGTCGATAATCAATTGAACATGCAAGGCGGTTGTTACGAATTTTTGCAACGTGGTCATTAGTGTTTTTTGCAATTACCCCAATAAAAGCATTGTTTTCTTTAAGTGGATCGGCTAAAATTGAAAAACAAAGACTATACCATATCTATCAACTGTGTGTCATCAAACGTCAGACAAAGTGGTAGCTGTCAATATTTGTCTCACTCGCTAGCTCGATTTGATATCCGATCGTTGCCCGAGTATAAAACGAATCATGTTAAAAATAATTATCAATGTATTTTAAGATTAATGCATTTTCATTAGTCGTCTGAAGTCGAGTCAAAATATCATTAATAATTAAGAAGCAGTGAATTTAAAGTAGAAAACTGCGAGGGTAAGATTTAATTTTTTGTCATTTATTTGACCAAAAAATAAGTTTTAAATATATTTTATCAGATTTTTTGGTCAAATCGTTTCAGAGCCTTACGACCTCAAAAAATGCCTTACCCGGCCGAATCCTGGGATCGCCAGCTTCCATAAGTTGCGGGGTTTGCCTACCATCAAGCTGCATTCTCATTTTTCTGTCGTGTTGTGTTGTGACGCATCAGAACGGTATCGGTTACATACATTTATTATGGTTGCGTTCACATTTCTCTGGTGCTGTGTGCGTCACAACATAACACGACAGACAAATGTGAATGCGGCCTCCGTATGCTTGTTTTCCATTGCCATAATTTAAAATATAATGCTGTGTTATCTGAAGATAAATTTAAACTAACGACCGGTTTAGCCTAGTGGGTAGTGCACCTGCCTGTGAAGCTGACGGTCCTGAGTTCGAATCCCAGTCAGGGCAAATATGTGTGTGATGAGCATGAATATTTGTTTCTGAGTCTTGGATGTTTTCTATGTATTTAAGTATTTATATCTATTAAATATATCGTCGTCTAGTACCCATAACACAAGCCTTCTTGAGCTTACTGTGGGGCTAGTTCGATTTGTGTAAGATTGTCCTATAATATTTTTTTTTATTTTTTTTATTTTTAACTGGATAGCCAGAAGTGCATTGTGAATGGTCATGTTATCTGACATTACAGATGCAATAATTCGAGCTCTCGGTAAACAAGCTGCATTTTTGTTGATGCAAGCAATTTTTTAACTTAAAAATGAGGACAGATTTTTAGGAAGTGATTTCCAGCTGGCCTATGTACTACTACTTGCTCTGTAGGTATGTGGTATTGAGTGGAGATATAAATTATGCAGTGTGGTGGTGGGGAGAAATAATTTTATTTGAGATAAACGGCACAGCGGGATATCATCTCACTTTTAGCACAAAGGCAAAGGGTAAGGCAAAGGTTGTCTGGAAGAGATCGCTCTTTAGCGATAAGACCGCCTGTTGTTTACCTCTACCCGTATACTGTTGTTTTTTTTTTATACAACGCCAGTGGCAAACAAGCTTACGGTGGGAAGCGGCCACCGCAGCCTATAGACGTCCGCAACTCCAAAGGAGACACGTACGCGATGCCGACCCTCTATAAAATTTGTGGATGCACTGATCCTTTGGTTGTTTTGATTCTGTGTGTAGTTGATTCATTTGTGTGAGGTGTGCAATAAAGAGTATTTGATTTGTATTGTATTGTAAGGTAGTGCCTCCACATTACAGAATACCGCAGCCACAATAACACCATTACTTGCTCTTTAGGTATTGTGTTGGTGGTGAGTATTGTCTCCAGATCTCCCGAGGATGCGCTGTATTGAGACTGACAGCCCTGCATTTGGTTCCATACCTTGTTATTTTAGGGTTCCGTACCCGAAGGGTCCAAACGGAACCCTATTGTTCTCACGCGTCCATCCGTTTGTCCGTCGTGTGTCACATGGGTTTACAGCCAAACGGTCGGAGATACAGGGTCGGTTGCATCAACATACGATTACAGGCCGGTCATCGCCAAATATGGCGCCGGCAGATGTCATCCCATAGAAACTTGTCAAACTTTCCATACAATCGGATTTTAACGAACACCGTTTACGATTACAGACGGTTTGGTGCAACCCAGCCACAGTCTTCAAATTACAGTCCGTAGAAGAATAAGATAAATCCACTTTTTTCTAGGAAAATCTATTGCGACACGAGCTCACTTTTCAAACAGGAAGATGAAAATAATACACTCATTTAAATACGCCATTGCACTATTTTCCTAACCTACTCGTCAGTCATCTCGGTTGGAAGTTCTTAAAATAAATGAGTTTTCCGTGATTAGTTACAGTTTGGCGCAGTTCAATTCAGAACCAGTGAGGCCGAATACATGGAGCCTTCCACTATATCTTGATCCCTGGATTGCTGAGAACTATTAGGGGTCTGGGGTTAAATTTATGCTAGATATGCCCATGGTAAGCGTTCACCGCGGTTTAATACCTCTATATCGTGTTCCCTTGATATATCTTGATCTTACAATTGGTAAGCAGTATACGGGATCGTAGTTCAACTTCTGCTGGTTTGTGGTAAGCGTTCACCAGCGTTTTCATTTTGCAGTCGGGACAGTTTTAATCGAAAAAGTTTCAAACAGTTTTATTGATTTATTGAATGATGTGGCAGTACGCAAATAGTTTGGTGACCTTTATTTTTTGACCATGTTCAAAAAAGGAGTATTCATTTAATGTTTTTTTTTAAACCACATTCATTTCTTAAGATTGGTGGTACACGAGACTGTTTTTAATAGGCCGGGCTTAATAAAGCGATAGCATGGCGCGGTTGGAGAGAATCCTGGGGAAAATCCAGGGGAAACCTCCGACACAACCACGCGGGCGGTTTAAGCACTGGAATGGAAAACTCTAAGAGTTAAGGCTTCGGTGAGATTGATTGAGCAGCTTCAACGGAATCTGAGGTGTGAGTGGATTGGATCTACGGGGAATTTTGACGCTGGTTCCCTAAACCTAGCCTACCTGTGAAGATTCTAGTAAGAAACTCAGCCAGGTCCGATCTGGGTCTGACTGACCCTGCCTGGTATGCGGCGGTACCGGGGAAAGAACATTAAATTAAGTGTACAAGTAAGTAGTGTTCCCCCCAAAATGTGGTATTTTCGGAAACCTAACAAGAGGGAAAAGGCGCCTTAAACTCACCATTATATCGTATAGGATCAAAGAACTGAAAAGTTATTGATCCTTTTACCTCGAAAAACGTCGAGAAAATGTTACTGGTGATTCTCTATGCGTTTCTAAAGTCATTGTCAACTACACAATGTTAGGGCAGCCGGCGATTGCATTGCTCAAATAAGACTCAGAACTTATATTGCTTTAGGTACGCTTTTTACACACACACACCTACCACGCTTTTAACACTATGCTCGCGGCGGAAAGAGAGTGGGACTCCAGCCCGCTACACGAGCGTTGGAGGGAGTACCATAGACCTGTCGTCGGGGCTCGGAGTAACCCGCGATTTGGAGAGGTTCATGTTAATTTATTGTAATTTTAATTTTATCTATTCAATTTAATTTAATTCAATTCAATGTCTTTTTTAATTTTAATTTTAATTTTATAATGCTATCTATCTATGGACTTGTCCTGGAATAAATAAATTATTTTCATTTCATTTTTAGATCCTGATCATCGTCTCAAGAAAGAAGTATTCACTTAACCGTCTGCTTATGACTTTAATGACACGACAATGACGAAAAGACCGCCTTTAAACCACAGAATAATTAATAGTACTTACGCACAGAATGTTTTCTCTCTAACAAAACTAATGTTTGAAAGCTAATTATGGCATCCCGCTCACACGCGCTCGCTGCATAGCACGTGCTCGTTCTTTCTAGTGCGATAGGGTATCTGGACACCACGTCATCATCATCATCATCATTTCAGCCGAAAGACGTCCACTGCTGAACATAGGCCTCCCCCAAGGCTCGCCATTTAGACCGGTCCTGTGCAGTTCGTTTCCACCGGATTCCCGCGACCTTCACCAGGTCGTCACTCCACCTTGTCGGAGGCCTACCGACAGCTCGTCTTCCGGTGCGTGGACGCCACTCAAGCAGTTTCTGGCCCCATCGACCGTCAGTCCTGCGAGCAAAGTGCCCTGCCCACTGCCACTTAAGTCTCGCAATTTTGAAGGCTATGTCGGTGACCCCAGTTCTGCTACGGATAGCTTCATTCCTAATTCTATCACGCAGAGAAACCCCGAGCATAGCTCTTTCCATTGCTCTTGACACCACGTAGATGTGCCAGAGCCGAGTTTAGCCGAAGCGGCGAAAGGCACAAGGTCTGGTTAACCGCTGAATATTCACCCACCTCCACAAAATGTCAAAAATTTTGCACTTCGCTATTATTCTAAGTCGGTGTGAAAACATTTAATCGATCATTCGGCACTGATGTGTGCTGACTGACGTTAACAAATGTATTGAACGTGCGTTTTCAGCGCCTTACAAAACAAACAATTATTTACATAGCATGGAATCTAAAGATAATTTGGAAATTTCTGGCGGTGCGGAGATTTCTAGGGAGAAAGTATTCAGAGTTTGATTTTTGTCTAATCCCAACAAAGTAGGGCTTCCAATTCAGGTATATCGAGATGTCGGTATTCCGAGATGCCGCGAGATTGCAAAAGTGTAGTCCCGCAGATACCGAAATTGAAGATAGGTTGCGGGATTGGAAGCCCTAATACAAAGTCTAGCTTTCCCTCTAGGTTGGAATGTCAGATGGCTTTCGTAAAACTAGTCCCTACGCCAAATCTTGGGACTATTGTCAGAGCGGACCATTAGCGGGCAACCGGGAAAACACTAGCATGATGACTGTTTTGAATTTTGTACTTATTGTTGACGGTTTCGATACTAGTTAAAAACAAGAATATCAAAATAAGCGAAACAGAAAACGATTGCCCTTATATATCCAACTTGGAAATGGGTCAATCAACTTTTTCTTGTTGTTATTCTGTCCCGTCAGCGAGGAGACAACAGTAACTGAGTTTCTTAGAAAAATGTTTATAGTATGGGCTTCAAGCATGCTCAAGAGATGACCCATGTCCAAATGGATTTATACTTATCGCTAAAACTCATGTTTGCTAGATTTAAACCCTATAAAATCACAGTTTTAAAGAGTGACTCAGGAGACGTAACCATGGTAATGAGCAACAAAGATTAGTTGATCCACCCAAATGCCATTTGCGTTATGGGCACTTATGGACAGGAAACCCCTAGTAGCTTGATTCCACTCCCAGTAGCTCGATTCCACCAACCTCAGATTTGGTTGAAGCCGCTCAACCAATCTCACTGGAGGCGCTACTCTTAGAGTATTTCAGTGTTCCAAACTGCCCACGTGGTCGCGTCGGAGGTTTCCCCCGTATTTTCCCCAGGCTACTCTCCAACTGCGCAGTCCTATCGCTTTATTGGGCCCGCGGGGTAATCACGTAACTTTTGTTCTACTGTTAGATAGATTTTAATGTCAAATTTTAATTGTCAGCCAGCAGGCGAATCACGTAACTTTATGTACTAACGGTAGATAGATTTTACTATCAATTTTGAAGTATAAATGTATGAGCTGCGGGATAATCACGTAACATTTGTATTACCGTTAGGTAGATTTTAATGTCAAATTTTAACTGTCAGCTCGTACATTCATACTTCAAAATTGACAGTAAAATTTATCTACCGTTAGTACATAAAGTTACGTGATTCGCCTGCTGACAGTTAAAATTTGACATTAAAATCTACCTAACGGTAGTACAAAAGTTACGTGATTACCCCGCTGGTCTACAAAGCCACAGAGGTTCAAAAAAGCACCGGTAACGGCAACGGGCGGATTATTTGGGTTATTAGTTTACATTTTTTTATAGAATAATTTCTATGAGTAATGTTCATTATAAGTAACTAATTATAATTATAATAATTATTAACGTGAGGATTGTACTAAGATTTTATTTTAAACAGAAATACCTAGTGTGCGCTCTGATCGTAGACGCGTGCCTAGCTAATACCACGCGTTTCCCCGTATGTAGAGGAAATCGCGTAACATTACGACAAGCTTAGCAGCGAAAGTGTTAATCTTAGCTTTAAAAACAGGGATAAAACGATCGAAAACGCTTTATAAAAAATTACCATAATAAATAAATAAATATTTGTGGACAATCTTACACAAATCGACCCAGTCCCAAACTAAGCAAAGCTTGTATTATGGGTACTAGCCCACGATATACATACTTATATAGATTAATATATACTTAAATACATAGATGACATCCAAGACAGGAACAAATATTCGTGTTCGTCACACAAATAAATGCCCTGACCGGGATTCGAACCCGGGGCTTCCAGCTTCGTAGGCAGGGCAGCTAAAGCGGTCGTCGATAATGTTAGGTAAGTACATGGTTTTTAAATGGGATTGCGATATTATATTATACTGAGCCGTGATGTAATGCAGTGTATTATCCACGACGAATATAAACTGTTATTTAACTAACCGCCGTTTGCTTCTAATTATGACTAACGCGTTTCCCAATAGATCTATTTATATCAAGAACAATCGCGCATCTGCTACGCTATTCGCCACCAGTCGACACTCGCCTCGCCACTCTTGTCCAATATAACTAGAGCTCGGGTTTTACTACGTGGAGTGTCGGTAGTCTCAAGGCTTTTACTGGTTTCCTTAAAATAAGTGGTAAGTGTTGTGAATATCCGTGTTAGTTTGCGCACGAGTAGTGAATGCGCGAGAGTACATTCTAAATTCAAATTTGAAATCAGAACTGCGATTGCGACTCCATAGCCGTCTGTTCTCCGGAGGAATAAAGTAGCTACATAATATATGTATGTATGTATACAGTGATTATTTCTTAATTGTATTATGTTAGATACAATGATAGACAAAACGGCGTTTATTTTTTCATTGGTTTGTGAATTAATAGACATATATATTGATGGTTGTATATCGTTGGAAATACAATACTTTAATTGCTATTGTTTAACTTCTTATCGAATATATTAACAGAGCACAAATGTTTTGAAATTGTCTTAAAATGATACAAAAGGCATCAGAAATGTGTAAAATCGAGGGTATAAACGTTTATACATTTTTGTACTGTAGAGGTTGTTACGGTATGAGGCTGGCCGTGTAGGTCCAGAATCATAACGTATACAAATTGAATTTAATCTATGATTCGAGAATGCGTCAAACTGGCATTCTTCTGGAAACAATTGGTTTTCCAGGGACTTGTCTTCAGGACACCATCGGAATCACATGTTCTGTAAATTATTTTAAGAGCATATTGTATGTATATTTCGGTACAGTAAGAAATATACTAGTTTCATATGTGCTTCCAGTGTTATATTTTAGCTACGATCTCCTCCCAGTACCTCTAAACCCGTACCTCTCGAGCAGCATACCCCAGTATTAATATATATACCACGTAATATACCACATTACCTTATTTCAATGGAATAAAGCGAAAAAATGTGCTCTTGACTTTACATAGACGTAATTAACCCAAGTAATAAACAGTACATACCTTAGTAGTGCGGTGATCACTCCAAGTTATTTATACCTGAAAATAATAATTAGCATAAGCAGTTGTTCACTATTAGTATTGTCTAGAATAAAAAATACAATTAGGTTATGAAATAGCTACCCTTTAAAAATTTGAGAAATATATTTTCCAGCCACTTTTAATCATCATCATCATCAGCATCATCCCAGCGTTATCCTGAAGGATGCCTGGGGTCCGCTACCAACCCGAGGGGAAACCAGACCTTATTGGAATTGGGCTTGTCAAGTGAGTGGGCAACTAAATAAATAAATAAATAAAATATCTTTGGACAATCTTACATAAATCAACCTAGTCCCAAACTAAGCAAAGCTTGTACTGTGGGTACCAAGTGACGATATACATACTTATATAGATAAATAGATACTTAAATACATAGAAAACATCCAAGACTCACTGACTGTTATAAGTTCTCAAGCCACCCGAATCTAACTCGGCTTAACGACTGCTATCATAAACAGCAGCCGGGATCAACGGCTTAACGTGCCTTCCAAAGCACGGGAGCGCTCAGTTAATAACCACTCAAAGCGGTCACCCATCCAATAACTGACATAGGCGGACGTTGCTTAACCTCGCATACCGCACGCCGCTGGGCCATGAGCGAGCGATTTCCCAGCCTCTTATTGACATATTTTTAGAAAATTACACTTCTTATTTTGGTGCAATTTACTGGTCTGCAAAATTGGTAGGTAGGTAGTTATTACCAGCGAGTGAGTGGTTAGGAGCTGTAAATGGCCGCCCCGTGCATACAAAGAACGGCAAAATTGAGATCGTTTCGAAAACTATTCAACTTATATTAAAGGTATAAACTACTTTTCGTACACAGAATTGAACGGTGTGGTCTATTTTGCCTTTAATGATTCAAGTTTTTAGTTTGAGAGTTGAAATTCACTTATGAAATGGAAAAACTAATTTTATACTTTTTTGTGTTTCTCTGTCACAGCTCATGTTACGTTGCGAAACTCTAACAAACCGGGCGTGTTCCAAACAAAACTGTCAAACAAATGCAAAATGTCATTATAATTAGCTGAAACACTCCGAATACCACACAGCATTAGACAAATAGACATCTTGTAACATTGGTTTATATTATTTATTTATTTTAGCTGTATTAAAAATTGAAGTTCCGTTTTTGAGAGGTAGGGTACAGCAAAATGTCATCTTGCTCGAATTTGGAACAGCCCAACTGGGGAAGTACCTCCGCCTTGCAGAAGACCACAGCCATAATAACATTATTTACTATGCAAGTATCTAGTGTTGTGTTCCTGGAGATGAGCAAGGTTGCCAGAGCTCTCGAGGATGCACTGTGTTGAGATTGAGAGCGAGGGACGTAAATTTGTCCCTTCTGGTGTCAGCACAGTGCATCCTAAAATTTTATAGAGGGTCGGCAACGCGTACGTGATTCCGTTAGAGTTGCGGGCGTCTATAGGCTGCGGTGGCCGCTTACCATCAGGGGAACCGTAAGCTTATTTGCCACCTTGAGGTGAAAAGTTGTGTGTTCCGCTAGGCAGCAAAGTTATTTGGCTTCTCGTGTCTTGAAACCCTCGCTACGCTCAGGATTCTATTCTTGAATCACTCGCTACGCTCGTGGTTCAATTCTAGAAGCCTTCGCTAGCTCGGATTTCAATTCGAGCACTCGCGCCAAACAACAACTTTGCAGCCTTGCATAACAGATAACTATTGTAAAACTCTGACTTGTAAAAGCTCGTGAGGCCGCCTTATTTTATAAATAATTGATTTTTTGTCTAAAAATCTGCGCTTATCCTTTGCATGCATACGAAAAATTCAATTCTCCGAATAGAAGAAATATCCCTTACGAATATTCCTTACGATTTACAAAGCCAATTCATATTAAGATAATCAGGCGTAGCCAAATTACAAAATACCTGAGCTTAACTGTTTTAGTATAGTATGATTCATTGAGAACATAGGAATGTTTATTTAATGTAGATTAAACATTTATTGATTTACAGGTGATGATAATAGTTAAATAACAATAACTTAAATAATATTACAACTAACTTAAATCTAAAACAGGCACTTGGAGTATTGTACCGAGGATGCTGGCGTTATTTCCTCGCTGTATCGTAATGCTCATACGTTGATTATTTACTTATATAGTATTGAGGTTAGAATAAATGAAATTAGTAATTCTGTAATTCTTGCGTTCTTTCAAGTTTCTTTCTTTATTCTGCAATTAGTCCGCAGTGGCACTTTTACATGTCAAAATCTACTAGCGTGTCTCCAAAAAAGGATCACTGCCGAGAAGAAATGCAGAAAGAAACTCGTCAGTCAGTCATTTTCTATCTATTATCTATTTATGGGTGGATCAACTATTCATTGTTGCTAGTTACCATGGTTACGTCTCCTGAGTCACTCTTAAAAACCGTGATTTTATAGGGTTTAAGTCTATCAAACATGAGTTTTAGCGATGAGCATAAATCCATTTGGACATGGGTCATCTCTTGAGCATGCTTAAAGTCCATATTATAAACATTTTTCTAAGAAACTTGGTTACTGTTGTCTCCTCTCTGACGGGACAGAATAAAAACAAGAAAAAGTTGATTAACCCTTATAAGTACAAAGTAATTTGGTCATTACTTTATTCTCATCATTACAGTGTCAATTGTCATGTCATTATACTCTCTAATTGACCAGAGACTCCAAGTTCCCGCCAAAATAGTAATAACTTAACCGGAAAAGTTTAAAACCTACTTTTATTTATTATATTCTTTATTTATTTAGTTTTGTGTTAGCGTACACACTTCTATTTTTGTACATGAAGATCGTGTTGCTGATTAGATACATTTTAATTAGAATAACGATAAGTGCTTTCTAGATAACAGCCGATTTGCGCCGTATCTCGCGCAGCAAATTATGCTCGCCCGTATTAGCCTAGCGATTTGATATGGAATTGTTTGCGAGCGGCCCAAAATGGACATTTTACAAAATAAAACTAGTTTGAATGTGAAAGTGCACCAAGCTTCATTTTAAGAAAAGAAGTTTTTTTTATCACCACACTAAACTAGTAGACTGGTTTATGTCATTCAAAATCATAATCAAAACATTTATTCTGCAAATAAGGGCACTTTTACAAGTCAAAATCTATCTAGGTACATCAAATAAAAATAATACAATAATCAAAGTATCATTAATTAAATGTAGTGTTACATGTCAAAAATAACACTAAGAAACTAATAACAATCGAGTTTTGTTAGAGATGTATAAGGTCTCTAAGCGTCAAGATAAAATGTAATAAAGTAGGTACACTACACTAATCATAATAAAATATGTTGAGCTATATCTATAACATGTCAACATGAAAATAATAAAAACTATTAAATAAATATCCTCAGAGATGTATAAGGTCTCTGAGCGTCAGTCTAAAAATAAAATCAAATGAGAACAGAGCGAAGTCTCTCATCATGTCAATTCCACTGAACACTAGTACGAAGTTACTAGTCCTTGCAAACATGAACAGACCGGACCCCACAAATTATTTCAAATTGAACGACAATTTGTGAGCCGTTTTGGAAACATGACTTTTATGAAGTAAACAAGCCTGTTGAATCCAATTCTGAATGCTACCAAGCCAATTTTTCAATTTTGGCTCCTTTCCTCAAAATTCTAAATGACGGCCAAAGTGAGGAAAAACCTTAAAAAAATCATATTGTAACTAAAATTTTAATTCAGAAAACAATAAGGTAAATATTTAAAACTAATTACGTTCTAAATTAACATTAATTACAAAGAAAAAACAAATGAAATATAAAAACCCTAGACACCGTCCCCAAGGTCGCTCATTGGCGGAAATGATCCCAAGATGCTGGCGGCGTTTCCCCGCTGCACAGCAATGCTGAGCCTTTGCCCGAGAAACGCGCCAGCTCTGGGATCACAGCAAGTTCTTATTAGTTTCTTTTTCAGTACATTGAATAGTTCGTGAGCTTCTTGCCCCCAAGGACCTAGAGTTTCTACGGCAAAAGGTACGAAAATGTAGTTATTCCCTAGACAATTATATTTTCGGCGCTTAGCTGCCTCTGCATTTGTGGCCGCTCCACCTGGTTTTTGACACGTATATGCTAAATGAGATAATGCTAAAGTATCTACACAGGTGGAGTCCCACACTAAGGGCCGCCCCAATCGCCACGGCACTAACGTCATACCGTCGGGTCTCTTGCCATCGTCCCGTGCGAGGCCATTTGGTTCGAGTACCGCAGGCACGTGAACGCTGACAAGAGCCCGACGTATGATGTCGTTAAGACAAGCGTGGCGGGAGAGTCTTCCGGCGCTTTTGGGGCAGCTAAGGCCGTGGTGTCCTAAGCGGTCTACTTGCGATCCGCAGCGACATTGGTGTGGTACGACGATGTCTAGGCCTAGTCGAAGGCCAACAGCCACCCTGAAAGAATTATCATCTAATAAAGTACCGAAATTAATGGACGGAATTGCGTGAAGCCAGTATCCGGACTCAGGCGCAGAAACTGCTAAGAGCCTGGCTTTGTCTGTCGGCGTGGAACATGTGTCTATAAGGTGGGTGTGTACTCTTGAGCTTATCGGCAAGTCCCACAGTTTTTGAATATCTTTATTTGTGGGAAAGTCTGTACCAGGCCTGCTTCCAAGCGTCCTTGGCGTTCGACAAATAGGCCACCTCAAAATCGGAGAGAAAAGGATTTAAAATTTTACCGACAAGAGGTAGCGAGCTATGTGTCGAGGACAAGAACGCTGGGAGAGCGACACTTGATATTTGCCTTACGCCTAGACCACCGAACCTTACAGGCAACGTAGCCTGTAAAAATTGACGAGGGTCAAATTTTATATTGATGATTTTTTCTAAATGACTATGAATGATGTTGTCAATGTTCTCGCATAGGAATTTAAATTTCCAAAACGGGCAGCATCGCATGGCATACGTGAATTTAGGTACAAAAAGGCAGGAACGAAGTATAAAAATAGCCATGTGAGCATGAATTTCTAAAAGGCGGTCTGCGGATTCTTCAAACTTGCTTATCTTACTCTCTACAAAACTAGGAATACCTTCCTCAAAGATGGGGACACCAAGAAGGTGAAGTGATTCTTTGGTTAGAAACTTGAATCCTGCTTAACTTAGAATGGGCTTTTAGGGTCGTTGAACTCGTCAAAAAAATTTGTTAACAGATGTTATTCCGGGTACCGGAAGTGGATGCTAACAAGATGGCCGGCGAAATCGGGCCTTAACTTAAAAACCGTATTATAACTGAAATCTGGTCAAGTGGGGTGTCCTGGAATGAGTTTTGGGGGTCGCTGAACTCGATTCTGTTAAGCAGAAGTCGGTACAAGTGTTTTTAAGGGGGGTGGCGGGGTCACAAACAGCACAAGGGAGGCGTGAAAAATATTTTTAAACGAGTGGGGTATCTTTGTTTAGAGCTCGGTGAGTAGTAAAATACTGTAATTTTTATTTTAAAAAGGAGTGGAAAACAAAAGAATGAGAAGTCACCTCGGCCTTTTTACAGGCTTTTGTTCCGAAGAATTTTTTTAACTTCCCATTGACCTATGACCATAAAATTTGGTGATAATGTTTATTATACGGCTGGTTGCTGGGGGAAGGACGCAAAGGAGTTTGTTCGAGAGATAGGCCGTCGACTTAGGCAAAGAGGAGAGGACTCCCGCTCCGAATCGTTTCTGGTGCAAAGACTCTTCGTCGCTATTCAGCGCGGAAATGCTGCTAGCGTTATGGGCACTTTTGCACCGGGACGATGAGCGGCGGGTTATATGACTAAATTGTTATTTAGATGTAATAACTGTAATTTTGGCACTTAATTTTCATTTATAATTTGTAATCTATTGGAAATAAGAGGCTGTAATATTATTAAGCATAGAAAAAAATATTATTAATACAATTATAAATATAATAAGAAATTATTCACCATATGTTTATTATTACATATAAGTTACAAAAAATACTAATATATTGAAAAATTCAATATTCCTTATTTTCCTATTAAAACCAGCCTAATTTTTCGGTTGATTACGTCCACTTCCGGTACCTGCCACGACCTCTGGTTTTCAAAACTGAGCTAAGCGAATACCTTCCGACCCAGGTCGGGCCTAGCTCCGACCCAGGTCGGGCCTAGCTGAGTTTCTTGCTGGACTCTTCTCAGCTAGGCTAGGTTTAGTGAACCAGCGACAAAACTCCCAGTAGCTCGATTCCACTCACACCTCAGATTCGGTTGAAACCGCTCAACCAATCTCACTGGAGCGCAAACTCTTAGAGTATTCCAGTGTTCCAAACTACACGCGTGGTCGTGCCGGAGGTTTTCCCCTGGATTTTCCCCAGGCTACTCTCCAACCGCGCACTCCTATCGCTTTATTGGGCCCGGCCTATAAAGCCACAGTCAGGTTCAAAAAAAAAAAAAAAAAAAATAAGCGAATACCGAAACTCATTCCAGGACATCGCACTCGACTCGATTCGAGTTATATTTACCAATTTCTTAGTTGATTTCAGCCATTCATTTTCGATTTTTTTTATTATATATTTTTTTCTAAATTTCAATTCTGTCATCTTGAATTTTGAGCAAGGAGCTAAAATTCCGCTTGGCAATGTTTGGAATCGGATTCAGCAGGCTTTTTAACTTTAGAAAATACCAAAATCGCTCACAAAATGCCGTTCACATCGAAAAGGAGAGCGATTTTTAGAAATAACTACCGATCTATAGTAGCTTTGTGCACTGTAGACCTCGCCAATTAATATTGTTCAACCACCATTCTGAAATACACCATTTTGTACGTATATTTTTTTGTGGCAGACCAAGACGGAAATGGCTGGTCGACGTGGATACATCGCGAATATTGGCTAGAGATTGCCCAGAACCGCGACCAGTGGAAATCAAGAGGGTAGGCCTTTGCCCAGCGGTGGGACAGTCTATAAATAAATAAATAAAATAAATACATATTAGAGGACTATCTTACACAAATCGAACTAGCCCCACAGTAAGCTCAAGAAGGCTTGTGTTATAGGTACTAGACGACAATATATTTAATAGATACAAATACTTAAATACATAGAAAACATCCAAGACTCAGAAACAAATATTCATGCTCATCACACAAATATTTGCCCTGGCCGGGATTCGAACCCAGGACCGTCAGCTTCACAGGCAGGTGCACTACCCACTAGGCTAAACCGGTCGTCCGGTCCGGTCGGTCGTATAGGCTTCTAATAATAATAATTTATTTCGTATCATTTTATGTGTGTGGTTTCTGTTTGTAAATAATGTTTCTTTCTTCCCAATGATATGTGCTGGAAATGGTGCGATTACATTACGTTTAACATTCATGCCATATTTGAAGTTGGTTCGTAGACTGATTAACATTCATTTGTATTCATAGCGTAAGTGTAATTGCATTGGTTCATTAAGTTAATGATGTTTGACTTCAAGTTGAATTTGCAGAAAGCGGCGTTATATTTAACATGTTCAATTCAATATACATTATATACATATTCAATCCCGTGTGGTGTCGGGTTAGAATTGCACCACCCCATATCATCCGGTGGGTGTCGTAAGAGGCGACTAACGGAGAATATCCAGGGAACGGGCAGCAGCGTTCCCTGAAGGTCACACCTATTATTACTGCGATCCCCAACCCGCCTGCCAAGCGTGGGGATTATGGCAAAACCCCCAATGACCGCGTGCTGTGGCGCTCCTTGGGGGAGGCCTATATCCAGCAGTGGATGTCTTCTGGCTGAATGATGATGATGATGACATATTCAATTGAGTTGATGTAGGTAATTTAAAATAGTGTTAGTGAACTCAACTCTTTGGAGTTTTGATATGAGGTCATTCTACTTTTTCATGACCTGTTTTCTATTACAAAAAAAAACTATGATATGTATTGAATTAGTGTACAAAAATAGGATTTTGAAATAATACCTGAATCTAATAAAAGGCATTTATAAGTAAAAATACTTAAATATTGACATATTGCTGTAAAAGGTGGGTAACACAATGGTAAAACCATTTTTTCATACAAATGGTGAGACATCCAAGGACCACTGAGTTACTCGATTTATTGATACTAGCTGTAGTTCGTTAACTAACAAAACTATCGGAAGTGATATTGCAATTAAACCTTTATAAATAACAATGCAAAAATATGAAGTGAGGGCCAAGTATTCCAAAATCTGGTATTTAATTTTGTGTGTTATATCAGGTTTTTTCTTTTCCTTAACTTATTACCATTCACAAAATCGTCTATTTCAAGAATTTGTGACATATTTATGGAAATTCAAGCTCGAGTTGTGACTACAGGACTTGAAAAAAGGGCTGGACTCAAGCTAATATGGAGCTGAGTCGAGTTCTCCAAAAACAAGAGTCTTTACCAACACTGATTTGAACTGCTCCGTTATTTGAAAATATTGTTTATTTTTGTTTATATCGTAATAATTTCCATCAAAAAATGGTATAGAAATGGAATCTAGGAGAGTAATTACGTTACTTCTACAACGATATTTTGTCACATATCATTTTCAGATACAAAAAAATTAGGAAGTTACTACACAAGTGAATTTATTTACATATATAGGTCTTAATACATCGAATATATTATGAAATAAACACAAGATACATACTTACAACTACAACAAATAAAACAAAGAAACAAATAAAACCAATTACAAAAAAAACACTCCATCTAAAAGTTCTGCCTGCGGCATGGACCCCAAAACGCTGGCGGCGTTACCCCTCTGAACCGCAAGAGCAATCCGTTGGGAGAGGTATGCGCCAGCTCTGGGGTTCCCTGAGGCGTGGACCAGCCGTGACGATAAGGCCTTCATGAAGGTTTTCATGTCGGCTGACCAGGGTCCCATGGTTTCCACTGCAAGCGCCGCAAACTCGTAGCTCTCTACTAGAGAGGAGTATTTGCGGCGCTTGAGTATTTGGGCCTGATCAGTCACTTGTTTTTAATGAGATTTTAATTTCAAGATGTTCAGTTATTAGTCCTGTTGATAGTTTGAAATTTACGCAATTACTAAGCTGTTCCTATTTTTTTAATTACATTTGCAAAGCGTGTAAGCGATTAGTGGTCAAACGCGGAATGTCAACATTGCCCACTACACCGAACCTATCGTGGGCAAACAGATAACGCCTTATGAGATCTAATCTCGACCGCGCTAACTATGATAATACTTTATTATATTACACTAGCTTTTTTCCGGGACTTAGTCGATTAGTTTCCTACAAAACGTGTATGGGTTCTAAGCATAAAATACACAACATAATTCCTCCCGCCCCTTTCTACCATCGGACGAGGAATACGGTAAGGCGCCATCGTTTTACGGTGGCTGTTCCGAAAACTCGCACGAAGCGTTTTGCTTCCACCTTTATTGTGAGAACCGCCAAGCTGTGGAACTCCTTGCCGGAATCCTTGTTTCCCGTAAACTACAACCTTTTGGTCTTCAAAGCGAGAGCGAATCGGTTTTTACTAGGTAAGCGCGTTCCATCCTAGACCACAATATGGCTTACCATCAAGTGATTTGTGGTCAAGCGCAAACCTATTTAGAATAATACATATATAAGTATATATAAATCCCTTATAAGTACACGAGACCAAAAGATAAAGAGCAATTTAAATCAATGGTGCTATGTGGGCGCTATTGTAGCCTTAAATTGCTCTTTCTGCGGCAAGACACACGACTTTCAATTTTCAGGGTTTCAGAAAAATCTTATGTACTAATAAACATAGTTTGATATGTAACAATGGATTTTTAGTGAACAAAAACAGCGAGGAAACCAGTCTAATCCCAATATACTCTAGGATTGGAAAGCCAGATGGCAATCGAATTCGTAAAACTAGTTCCTAAGCAAATTATAGGGATTAGTTGACAAAGCGGACCCCGGGCTCCTTAAGGCAAACCGGGAAAATGTTAGGAGGAGGAGTAATATCCCAGTGCTCGACAAAGCTGGAATATTCGTGCTCATCACACAAATAAATGCCCCGACCGGGATTATTATATATATTATATATATATTCCCTTCTGAAAGGCCGGCAACGCACTTGCGACTCTGGCGTTGCAGGTGTTTATGGGCGACGGTAATTGCTTACCATCAGGCGATCCGTCTGCTCGTTTGCCCCCTATAACATAAAAAGAAGGTATGGAATTAGACAATAACAATATCTACTTATTACATTAGTAGGTTTTTTGTAAAGTTTTATAAACAGAAATGCGTAAGCAGTCATCATTTTATCATACAGTTACAATGGAGTAGGTATACGATTTATCAATATTTGTGGTGAGTTTGTCTTGTTTATAACCTCAATCTTTAGATGTGTAACAGATCGACATCCGTCATTCGTGTGAAAAGTTCATGAAAGCTTCTAAGCTCCGGTATAGCTTCTTAACTTCAGAGGAAGGCTTCTGGGAAGCTTCTCAGCTTCGGAAAAGCTAAGCTTTCAGGAACGCTTCTTGGCTTCGTAAAAGCTGATTTATATATTCTAAATGTTCATCATCAATGAAGCCTCTCATTGTAAACAGATGGCGTTTAAATTAAGTCTAAAGAAGTTCGATTATTTATAATGAATATCACCAATCCTTTGAATTTCAAGTTATTTTCATTTTCCTAAGAGTAGTGCTACTTTTGTAATTTGAATAAGCTTGGACAACGGTTTCCTGCTTTATATTATTAGCATTTCTCAAGTTGCAAAGGTCAAGTATGGACACCTGGTGTCGAGGATTTGAACTGTTAGTAAATAATCCGTCCGCGTAGAAAGGTTGTCGTTATGTCTATATAGTAGCGAAATAAGTAGCCATCTGAAATTGCACGGTTAGTGTGGAGTCAGGGCTGTCATTCACAATGCTGAAACTAACTTGAACACCAATTTACCTTAGACGAACCAGTGTAGGGCGGATATCTAGTTGTGCATTTCTAATACGGGTCTCGACGTCAAGATATACTAGACGTGAGCGTTGAGTCTAGTTGACGCAAGTGGCTACTTGCAATGCAGTAGCTGCATCGCTGCCTTTGGCGGGTATTTGAAAATACGTTATGCGCGTGGCTACCCTACTAAAATGAGGAATATTTAAGGACGAAACAATCTTGTTTGTGTAGGTGTCTATTTATTTTAGTCAGATTTTAAGGGGATAGACATGGAAGAGACATCTGGTGTTGAGTAGGAGATCGGAAAGTTATTCTAGACCAATGAGAAGCCAGATTTAGCTAGTTGACCAATCGATGGTTCCCTCGAGAATTATGGAACATTAGTTGATCGCGTGATGTTAGGGGTTCTCATGAACGAGAGGAGGGAATATAAGGAGATGCATAACGTTTTCGAGACTTTTTTCCCCTTCGATTTCTCCTGCGGGGGACTTCACGAGAGCGACGTGCAACGAGGTGAACCTTCAGGAGTGCCCATGTGAGTCGTTTAAGATTTATTTGCTGTGATAGATAGGATTCATGTAGGATTTCGTTGTGTTAGGATGAATTAGGGTGTTGGGTATTTAATCCTTTCTGTTCACAGGATTTATGTGCGTGTGTTTAGATTCCATATAGCAAACGATAGCGGTTTAGTTTTTCATAGACTATTATGCAAGCGCGTTACGCTGCTTATATAGGTACAATTACCTTTGTTGTTACCTATAGTGCTCAGCACCAAGTTAAAGTTAGATTGATAATACCTTTGCTTATGTTGAATAACCTACTTAAGGTAAAATCTACGTTAACAATATCGATGTGGAGTGGCGTATCTCCTTTTAAATGGTTATGGCTTTAAAATGCAATTAATTACGTTAATTGATTAATTCTTGTTACGGCTATAGTTTTACCATTAGTACAACAAATTTTAATTGATAATGTTTGCTAAATGGAGTATATTATACGACCATCTGCAGCGTTGGAGTGCTACTACCTGATTTAATAAATACATTGTGTTTTATTATACCCATACTTATTGTGCATGTTAGATATTAAGATTTATGGTGGTGTTTTGTGCATGCTATGTGAATTCGTATCTATTTTTGATACTATTCAGTATTATTGAGATTTTCATGAATAATGGGGGTAGGCGCTGTTCATACAAGCTGGATTTAATATTTGAGTCTTACTATATTTGACTATTGATTTCAATTACTTTTAAATGACAATTTGACTTTAAGGACATTATTTATTAGTAGACAAATCGTTAAAGGATTGTAATTTTACTATTAAGCAGTAATTGAATTAATCTTTTGCTAATGTAGGTAGTCATTATATTCTTACACTTATTATTTAATGCATTAATTATTTCATTTTCATTAGGTTTGTTATGTTTCGTTGGTATTTTAGGTGTGTTCTTATTGATTTAGTACAGTGTTGTAGGTGATAATAGTTACTTTAGGTTATTAAATGAGTATGTTTTATTTATGAATATATCTAAAGATTACAATGCCATAGTTTGGGTATTTGGAGGGCTTTGCGAAATCAAACCTTTATAAGAGAAGGATACATGACATCGAATGACGTATCATCGCACTGGTGTCAAGAAGATGACCTTGTCAACGTCTCCACGCAATCACACTGTCAACGACGATATGCCTTCCACCTATCGTTTGGACCCTGGACATTTATATGGGACGTGTACCTGCCAGCACTTTCGTACATGTGGGCAATCGACGACCAGAGCCAGGCCATCCTCAATCCAACGCTGTGCCATGACAATATGAGACCCCTCACTGGCTGATCCTGCCAAGCTGATCACAGTTCCGGCGTTTGGACAACGAGGCTATTCCTGCATGATGACCTCATAGCCTACCACTGTACACACGCAGATGAAGAGATCCTTAAATGGTTTTCTAAGTTTCGCAAAACTTTCTGACTGCGTTAACTATGGTACTTATTCACGTTTCCGTTCTATGTAAATGTCATACATAATGTTACCTTTTAATAGGCCGAAATGCTATCGTTGTGTTGTGTGACCTGACATGGTTATTGCACTCTTTATTTGAAGTGATCTTGGCTTATTTACCCCTTTATGGAACTTTGGTTCCTATTACAATACCTAATAGTCTGTTGACTACGTAATTAATATTACGTCAAAACCTTCATATCTTCGCCTGCGCGATAATTATATTTATTTTATTGGACGAGTAAATACTATTCCAGTATTTCACATGAATGTACCAACTCATACATTTACTAATCTATTGTAGTTGTTGGGACTGGCCGCAGTGGATTTTTATTATTCGTGACTGTTCCAGCAATGAGGTAATGTCACAGGTTGGACTGCCAAACGTTTTATTACGATTTTGTATGGTATGTTCCAGCCTATGACGAAAGGTTTTGGTAGTACAATGTAGTACCCAAATATACCAAATATGCGTAATAACTATTACTGTTGCTATGCAATGGTTTTACTCCAGATCGATGAAATACGTTCATAAATGGGGTTTAGGGCCAGTCTCACAGATTCTTAACGACAGGCTTTCGTCTTTAGTCTCGATCCCAAGACGAGCTTTGAAAAGGGCTGCGGTCTTGTTTAGGCACGCGGTGCGCCTTTAGCTGCTTGTCGGAATCTTTGATTCATACAAGACACTATAGACCCGCAGAGACGAGAAATCTGTATTGCCGTTTGCTGAAATTGAACATTAAAGACCCCAAACTATATATGGGCGAGATGGAATGTGAAAGTTCAATGGCGATATAGGTTGATTGACGACTCGAGCAAAACTCCTTGCTGTCGTGAGAACGCTGGTCAATGCTGAGGTTTTGCGGTTGCATGGCTCAGTAGTGATATTCGCTAATGGGATGACCATATGACTCGGTTTGGACATTAAGCCTGAATAGCAACAACTTGTTTTGTTTGCACAATATTTGGGTACGAGGTAACTAACTCGTATTTAAGTCTACTTCAAAGTAGATACATCACACGTGTATTATAATATACATATATATATATATATATATAACAAGATCCTATTCCAACTGGCTTTTAAATAAGTTCAGTATGATTTACTTTTGCTGTATGCAATAAAATGGCTGGTCTCATAATATTATGGGCTACGCTCTTATTATTACCATGTATATGTTCATTCGTCAGGCGCTATTGTCACATATCACTTATAGTCTCGGCCCTGTGCCACCTGCGAGGATACTCTGTTTGCTCGTGTTAGGTGTTAGGTAGGGATATACCCAATGGGTTAGCATCAGGTATTCCTTCGCGAGACTGCGGCCTCGACATAGTCGCCTCATCATGTCCAGAAATGGCTTGGTGTTTTATATGACTTATGCATGGTACTTTTATGAGGTACTGTGGCTTTATGGTTGCTTGCAATCAGCTATTTTATTCTCACATCTTTTAGATTGAGAATTATATTATATTTTGTAATACGCCAGACCTGTCCTATCCTACCTTGTAGGAAATATAATACGACATATCGATACCTCGACATACCAAACACTAGTTTTAAGGTTTTATAAATATATATTTTATTCAAGGTTTGTCCATGACTATACGCCTCTTTAACCGATAACTGTAACCATTTCTAAGCACTTACATTCTTCTGAATCAAATTATGGAGTAATTATCTACTCCGTATCATATTACGTCATTATACGCTTACTCCTTTTAAACTATAAACAACTTATTTATGCTATGACTTATCACACAGCCAACGACGGTATTTTACAAGTAGGTTAGGCTCTAAACTTTTAGTTACTTTAGTATTGGTGTTCATGATTAGTTTTCTATTAAACTTGTGTTTTAAGTTTTCTATATTTCTAGTAAATTAGGATCTAGGTGTCTTAGTATTGTGTTCACGATTAGTTACCCTTTATAAATAAGATGCTGTAGGAAATTGCTGTTTATTTCTTTAGGTAGACTTAAACTAAGTATAAGTTGTATTTGTCTAAACATTGTCCAATTCTCAATAGTTCATATGTTTCTCACACCTCAGAGAACTTAAGTTGCTACATTTCATAACTAGGTCTTTAAATTGCCACTATTCGATCACGCCATTGATATTTTAATTATTTAGTCTTGGTTTATGTTTAATATTCTCCAATTGTGTAATTAACCTTTTCATTTGAATTAATTTCATTTCATTATAAATTGTAATAGGTTAAGTTGGCAGCAAGGGTTTTTGTTGAGTCCGCCTTGTTTTCCCTTGCTTAGGTCTTGGCCTAGGAATCAACGCGGATGTCTAATAAAGTTCTCACCGGGCTTTATTAGATAAAATAGTCAAAGTTTCGAGTAAAATCTCTTTTATGAAATAAATGTATTGTTTCGTTTATTTTCTTTCTCAAAACCTTTTGTTTGATTTATTTTCTTTCCCTGTAGTTATTCCCATATCTTTTAGATCTGCTGAACTTGAAAGCTTTAGTAATGCTTTAGGAAAGCTTTAGAAACTTTTAGAGTTTAGGAACTTTACGAAAGTCCTGGTTTACAGACTTTCAGATGGTGTAAGTATTTGCAGGTAAAGCTTAGGTAGGCTTTAGGTTTTCCATTTTCTGCTTTCCATTTAGACTAGGGAGGATGTTACAGATGGCAACCATAATGTAAGCCTGTTTTTGTGTGGATATATTAAATTACTTCTAATTTCATATATTCTTGAAATATATCAAATAATTAAAAATTTTAAAATGTGTATACCAACTTTTACAAAATGTTGTTTTTGCTTTCCTTTACGGAAGGGGGTTCTATGTTATGGATATATTCATTTGGTAAGTGAAATAATTATACTAAAATTTATTATTTTTTTATTACACTATACAGGGTGTAACAGAACTAGTGAGGATCCGTTTTAGGGCATATTCGGTATCGTGTTCTGATTAGGAAAAAGTAGATTTTTTTTTGTCGTGGTCTCCCGGCGAAAAAAAATAAACATTCATTTGTAACGATCCCGGGGATCCCCGAGACCGGTAAACGACAGGTTACTAATCCAATTTTATTTATTAGCTATATACAACGTGTAAATGGGTCAATCAACTTTTTCTTGTTGTTATTTTGTCCCGTCAGCGAGGAGACATCAGTATCCGAGTTTCTTAGAAAAAAAATATAATATGGACTTCAAGCATGCTCAAGAGATGATCCATGTCCAAATGGATTGCTGCTCATCGCTAAAACTCATGTTTGATAGATTTAAACCCTATAAAATCACAGTTTTAAAGAGTGACTCAGAAGACGTAACCATGGCAACGAGCAACAAAGAATAGTTGATCTACCCAAATACGAGCTAAAACTTTAGTAACTGTAGCATGTCAACAGGGGAAAATTAGAAAAAAAAAGTAGCGTAGCGTTTTGCTTCCACTTTTATTGTGAGAACAGCCAAGCTGTGGAACTCCTGGAATCCTTACCCTCGAACAACCTTATGGCCTTCACGGTGAGAGTGGATCGGTTTTTACTAGTTTTTTTTTTTTTTGAACCTGATGGCTTTATAGGCCGAGCCCAATAAAGCGATAGGAGTGCGCGGTTGGAGAGTAGCCTGGGGAAAATCCAGGGGAAAACCTCCGGCACGACCACGCGTGTGGTTTGGATAATTGGAATACTCTAAGAGTTTGCGCTCCAGTGAGATTGGTTGAGCGGTTTGAACCGAATCTGAGGTGTGAGTGGAATCGAGCTACTGGGAGTTTTGTCGCTGGTTCACTAAACCTCTCCTAGCTGAGAAGAGTCCAGCAAGAAACTCAGCTAGGCCCGATCTGGGTCGGACTGAATCTACCCGGTGTGCGGTGGTACCGGCGGGGTAATCACGAAACTTATTTACTACCGTTAGGTAGATTTTAATGTCAAATTTTAGTTGTCACCTCTTACATTTATACTTCAAAATTGACAGTAAAATCTATCTACCGTTAGTACATAAAGTTACGTGATTCGCCTGCTGGACGCGTTTTTACTAGATACGCGCGTTCCATCCTAGATCACAATATCGCGTATGATCATGTGATCTCGCCAAGCGAAAACCTATCTTGAATGAAATAAAAAAAAGTTGTTTTACAGGTGTTGTGCACCCTTTGTACCGCTACCGCTTATATGATCTCTGGACTACAGACATCTCCAGCTATACAAATTGTAGCAACAATATGCGTTGTTTTACTTATCATTGAGGCACTCATTCTAATAACTCTCATCGTAGCTTGTCATAAGGTAAATATTAGTTTTTTATGATGTTTGCTTGTTTGATGTCTGCCTACCCCATGGGATACGGGAGTGAGTATATCGAGGGGTGAGTGGTCAAACCCGATAAAAAATAAAATAATAATAATAATATTAGAAGACAATCTTACACAAATCGAACTAGCCCCACAGTAAGCTCAAGAAGGCTTGTGTTATGGGTACTAGACGACGACATATTTAATAGATATAAATACTTAAATACATAGAAAACATCCAAGACTCAGTAACAAATATTCATGCTCATCACACAAATATTTGCCCTGACCGGGATTCGAACCCAGGACCGTCAGCTTCACAGGCAGGTGCACTACCCATTAGGCTAAACCGGTCGTCAATAAATCGAGATAATTGTTTTTTGAAATAAGAACTCAACATCCATTACGCAGAATTCTATTTTCAATAAACCTTTTAGATGACTTATCGGGTTTGACCACTCACCCCTCGATATGTATGTGTGTATTGCTATGATAATTATTATACTGATAGAAAAAAAATCTAATAATAATTTAACATACATATTGACTAAGCTACTGCTGCACTTTAGGTTGCTGGAAGAGATCCCTCATAGGGATAAGTTCGCCTTTTTACTCTAATCTTGTGACATGTATATTATTTTAACCTGTTATTGTGTACAATAAAGTGCTTACATACATACACATACTAAGGTCTCTTTTGACTTAAACAGTCGAAGGAGCGTCTCAGAAACAGTAGGTATATTGTAAAGCAAAAATGTATCAAAATTAAACATTTATTCTGCAAATAGGCCACAAGGGCACTTTTTTGTATGGGAAAACTTCATCACTAAAATTACTCCAATAAGTTCGATATTCACAATGTTTGTTATTTTATCGGTAGGACAAAGGCAGTAGGACCACGAGGCCAGAGGGAATTTTGTTTACTTACAATTTTACTTCTAAACCGGGACATTACATAAAAAGTGAACCTTACCAAAATTTTATAAAAACCGAAAACTATTAGGATTTACTGTCACAAAGATGTTTTTCATGCAAGTTCACATTTTTCAGAGAAACATCGGATTACTGAAAACACCGCTTGTCTACAATAAAGTATGGTGGGTTTTCTATGTGGTGCTAGGAGTTATCATAACAATTAGGATGGTCTTTATGTACAATGAAGCAATAGCTACAAACAACGCCCTACTATTGGCCATTTTGTTCGATATTGGATTATGTAATATTTGTAAGTAATTTTTATTTGTATTAACTGAGCTGTAAGCAACTCTCGAACAATCAGCACATATATAGAGTGTCGGAGAGACTGCGTTGAGTCTGTTCTGTTATTTAAAATAATAAATTGTCGTATTGACGCCCCCAGCTTTTTAAAAGAGATCTGTATAAGAGTTCCAGGTAATAAAGAACGCCGATGTCGTCTCGGATACAAACATTTATTCTCCATCCCACGTAGTGGAACAAACTATTCCAAAAATATGTTTATTAAGCGTGCATGTGCACTCTATAATGATAATGACAAAGTAAAAAATGTAGACATATTTAACTGTACCATATGCTCGTTAAAAATGTATTCAAAACTTGGAATGAGTAAAATCTTGGCGCTTAAAGATGTATTACTATGTTTCACGTTTGTAAGTCATCAGTATTGTTAAAATTTAGATCAAACCTTGCCTTTTACAGTAGGTATTTTTCGTAAACTTGATTTCGCAAATTATGTGTAGTCACTAAATTCTGTATTTAGCTTAACCTAGATAGGTACTTTCTTCGTGCTATATTGTTTGAGATATATGTTTAATAAAAATGGAAACTATAGGTCTACATTAAGATAAAAATCTGTAACAATATTTTTTGTATGACCGTTTGTATCATATTTAAATAAATAAATAAATATATAGTCACCGAAGCCTTTTGACGCTTGTCCAGAAGAATTACCTACCGCTTTATTGATCTCAGGATTGATAGTGTCCGTAGTTCCCTTGGGACATTTGGTGAACTTAAAAGTCACTCAAAACACAACACCACATATATACAATGAGTGTTATATTATGGATACGATCTTCTGTAGGTCGAAGGTATATCCCCAGTCCATCCATTGGGGTCCTTCATTACTTACATGATTGCTATTTTTTTTATTCTTTCAGTTGATATTTAGTTTTAAGGGTATCTTTCCAATGACGGAGGGAATCAAACGGATTACCATTTTTCAGGTCTTCGATCATACGTTATATTATGGATTAAAGGCTTGATGGTAGAACTCAAAGAACGAAGTCCGTCCTCTGACAAGTTTCATATACTTGAAGTGGCAGTAGAAGAAAATGAAGAAATAGTTGAAATTGAAACTGATGAAGACATAGATCATAAAGAAGATAAAGATAAAGAGACAAAAGAAGATAAAAATAATACAAAGAATGGAGTTGAATTACAAATCAATGAAGATGAAGTTGAAATAATAGGCGACGATACATCAAATGCCAACCCAATTGAAGTAGTTCATACACTTCCAAAGGAAAACGAACAAGATATCGAACTACAAGTCTTCAATTAAAATTTTGAAAAAGTTCATGTTAGTTATTCGCTTTAAACGCAAGTGAAATAAAAAGATGTCTGGGCCCCAAACTAGACGGGTCATTGTCAGATTTAGGTTCACGTCTTTTCGGTGGACATATCAAAAGATAAGGGCTACAAAGCTTAATTTTGGATTGGTCTAGTAACCCGCATAAAAGGTGTCTCCGTAACTATAAATCCATGTAATAAAAATATAACTTATATGTTCATGAGCCGTTGACTATTGACCACCGAGTGGACAACTTTTGTTTTTACAACTGACAATGACCCAGGCGGAGCCTGTTTCTTCGTGGCATGACTGATAAGCTAAACTCGAACTTTGACTAAATATAACAAGAGATTTTTATGACAGACAATTATTAAAAGCCATTTAGGTGGACTAAAGTTGTAAGTAGATTCTTGTTTGAAACCGACATAGCCGATGAAAATATGCTTCCCTCGTTCTCATTGCGTACATTAAAATCATGCTTATTCTAATCATTATCGATGTCTTCCTTAATAGTGCCCTATCTTTTCAAAATCGTCATATTCTACAATAGAATTTATTATGTTATCCCTGTTGTTGGTGTGGGATGCTACCTATGTAGACACACTGGCACCGTCCCATCTCCAACAAACTACAGTAAAAGCGGGTGCAGCGGCGAAAATTTCCGAAATATTAAAGCGTAATAAATATAGGGGCCTCAGCAGAGAGTCCAATTTTGTACCCATTGGCGTCGAAAATCTTGGTTCATGGGGTCCCAGCGCGCACAAATTATTTACTGAAATCGAGAAGCGTTTGGTTGACGTAACTGGTGAGGGAAGAGCTGGCGACTTCCTCGCACAACGTATCAGCATTGCGAAACAGCGAGGAAATGCCGGCAGCATCCTCGGTTCAATGCCCCAAGGGCCTGTTTTAGATTTAGGTTAGTTGTAATATTATTTAAGTTATTGTTATTTAACCATTATTACCGCCCATAATTTAATAAATGTTTATTATAATATATATGTGATAAAATACAACGAACAACGTTTGTATAAACAGTCCAACGTGCAAAACGTAACGTTGATTATTAAGTTGTTAAGGTTTGAAAAATAACATAAAATAAAATTAAACACTTTATTATAGATAACAGCTTTATTTTTACAACTTTTAATATTAGGGTCCAATATTTTAAGAAATAAAAATTGTAAGCTAACTGGGTTGGCACGACGACCCAAAAAGTCTTAGCATCCGGCACAAGAGCACGCAACTTTCCGCGGTCCTACGCAATTTCTCTCACAAAATTATAACAAACTTAAAGTAATCATAAAGAAAAACACCCCGTCGACGAATTTGAAGGTGCTTTTAATAACGTTCAGAGTACCTAAACCTTTCGTGTTACAATATATCTCTCAAGACTCGATCTATCAAATAGGTTTGAAGATAGGTAACAGTTCATATATCAAAGACTTTGTACGGTCGTCAACCTTTTATCGGCAATTGGCATTTCTTTATGATACTGGATGAGATTGTATGGAGTGTTGTTAAAACGAATGGGTACTAAAGAATATTACAAATATCTTGGATGTTGAAGGTTATGACGTCGATATCCGGTTATATTGCCTTTCACAGACGATATCGACGGTTGACAAGGAATTGATAAGATCAAAGAGATACCTATATGATAAGATTAGTGCTGTTTGGAGGCTATTGTTTTGTTCATTCATTTATTCATTTATTTCAGTAACAATATTAAAGTTAAGAGCAAAATTAAACTGAAGCACACAATAGTATTAAATAAAAAGAATATTATTAATAACAGTATCGGCGTAAGGTGGTCGGTCCGCCCCGATACCAAGCACCAAGGGGTGACAAACGACGGTAAAAATCTGGTATGGGAAGCGGAGAGCGGGAGAGAGACAGAGTCAGGCGTTTTTTGCACTCATATCGTTTTGCTTGTGAAAGAGGGAGGGGGGATGAGTAAGTGTCCTCCGACTATGACTATAGAGATCCTGCTCTGATGGGATACTTTGGGCGTTTGGCTCTCAGGGTTGCTTGCGCGACACTCGGGTATAGTGAGTGTGCGTGCAGAGAGCGCGTGATGGGATGTTACGGGCCTTGCGCTTTAGGTTCGCTTGTTTGTGCCCTGTAGCCCGGGCATAGAATATGGCTACGGTATCCTCTGCCTGTCGTAGAAGGCGACTAAAAGGGGGTCCTCGGGGTCGTAGACGGTCGTAGTTGGGGGCTACGATCGTCATAGAAACATAGCGGTACCCACATAAGTGGACTCTAGGGCGGCACTGGTGCGTTCCATAGGAGATCCCAGAGCCGCCCGAAATGGGTTGAGGAGGACAAGCGGGGGTTTTTAGTCGGTGCAAGTCCGACATAACCACCGCGCCGCCCCCACGGTGCGGAGGTATCCATAACGGATTTTCCCCCGTCGAAAAGAAAAAAAAAAAGGTTCGTTTGTTTGACACTCGGGGATAGCAGCCGCGTGCACTTGGCCCGAAGGGCTCGCGTAGGGAGCGCGTTCGAGCCTTCAGCCCTCAGGTTCGCTTGTATGATACTCGTAGACAATGAGAGTCCACTTGGGCTCGCCTTTCGGGCCTTTGGCTGACAGGCTCGCGTAGGAAGCGCGCTCTGATGGGACCTTGGGCTCTCGTGTAGCCTTGCTGCTCAGCTTTGGGCCTTCGACCCTCAGGTTCGCTTATAAGACATTCAAGGATAACGAGTTTCCGCATGGGCTCGCTCTTTGAGCCTTCGCTCGGCTCGTGTGGAGTTTAATATTTGGTGTCTATTTTAAGTAGGGGTACTCAATACAAAACCGCTTGGGTGCCAATTCAGTGTTAAACAGCAAAGATCTCATCAATGCTAAAGAAGCACTCTTTCAGTCAAAACATTTCCAATGTTTAGTTAATCACCTCACAACCCGTATTGTGACCAAATATATCCTGATGGCAAACGCTCTCGTGATCACAAGTCTAGGATGGAACACCTAACTACTAAGTAAAAACCGGTTCACTCTCGCCAAGTTACCAAATTCTATATTAATAACCGACATGATATTTGTTTGTTTATAATATTTTATTTGTCTGTAAATTGGATACTCATAGTACAGTCGCCATCAAATATATCAGTACTCTTCAGGGTGCTCAAAAATATCTGAACATTCACTTTAACGCCTTGACAATAGAGTCGTGTTCAGATGTTTGTGAGCACCTTGTTCGCTCCGATATATCTGATGGCGACTGTACAAGCTTTGCTTAGTCTGGGACTAGGTTGAATTGTGTAAGATTGTCCAAAAAATATTTATTATTATTAAAGCTTAAGCGATGTTACTATCTAGATTAAGAAACTAACTATCAAATACTTTAAGAATTTCTTCAAAATTATGGTTATTAACGCCATAATCTTTGATGAAAAACTATGCATTTTGCGAAATACGCTTATAGGGACTCTTAAAGTGTAAATATTAATACAGTAATTACAGTACCTATGAAACGTCAAAAATGAAGTTTGTAGGGAAATATGACGTCACAATTTTCTAAGATCAAACTTAAATAAAAATCTTTTGTACAACATTAAATTGATTGAAGTTAAATAGACGTTTACCAAGGATTTTCTGGAGTGATAAAAAATATTTTGACTGCTCTTTACCAGTTCTGCTAGGATGAGTTCGTTTGATCTATAACTGATTTCCGTCCGTTTCTGACAAAGGCAATTTCCTTCACATTAGAAAGAAAACCTAAAAATGTCTGAGACATACATTTTAATTTTACGTTCTAGCGACTTAATAGGATTATGGTTCTGAAGATTCACCATTTTTTTTTGTTTGAACCTGACTGTGGCTTTAGAGGCCGGGCCCAATAAAGCGATAGGAGTGCGCGGTTGGAGAGTAGCCTGGGGAAAATCCAGGGGAAAACGGGAAAACCAAGATTCACTCCATTTTTTTAAGTAAGTCTTAATAAGTAATTTCTGGACTTTTTAAATTAAGTCTTAATAAGTCATTTGTGTCCGAGCTCAAAATCGTAGTTTAGCATAATACGTACCTTTTTTTTCGTAAAGAATACATGTTTCCTTGTCGAGGTCCAATCAAATTCACTGATTAATTTGTTTTCAAAATACACAAAAAAAATTGCCAAATGCGCAAATTAAGACCCTGTGCCCTGTCCGGAATCGAATTTTGGGTCAACTGAAAATAACCATTATTCTAAATACAAACAATAAAATTTTCGTGCCATATTATAAATTCCGTGCCACCAAAAACCAATTCCCACGGACAAATAAATTCCCGTGCCAGGGTCAGATTTTCAAATTGCAGTAACTTCCGTAGTTTCATGAATATAAGTACCCCGTAAGAAAATTTGTGTGTTATATTTTTTATCATTGCCAGTTTCTTGACTTCCCCATACGACTCGGCAACTTCCTCCCTCACTTGGTTAAAGTAAGTCAGTCTAGGTCTTCCTCTTCCTCTCCTGCCTTCAATTTTGCTCTCTAAGATGTTTAAGAAGAAGCTGTCGTGCCGTATCAGATGTCCCATCATCCTGCCTCTTCTATTTCTAATTGTTTCCAGTAAACTTCTTTTTTCTCCTACCCTACTCAAAACCCTCCAGCTGATCCTTTCCATCCTACGCCAACACCACATTTCGAAGGCTTCTAATCTTTCTGTCTCTTTGTGTCAGAGTCCACGTCTCACTCCCATACAGCGTAATGCTCCAGATGTAGATTTTGATGAGGAGTTTTTTGGCTGTTTTTGATATACGAGATTTAAGGAGGTGCTTTTTATTAGTCTATTGTGGGATGCTACTTGTGTGAGCACTTTTGCCGCGTCACATCTTGCACGGACAACGCGGTCGGCTGGCGGGGCAGCAGAGACTGCTGCTAGACTTAAACATACCAAGTATTCAAACTTGGAACCGGTGTATGACTTCGTACCTCTTGCTGTTGAAACGGCGGGACCTTGGTGTTCAGAGGCAAAGCAATTTATACGAGCCTTGGGAAGACGTTTGCAAGATAGGGGTTGCGATCCTAGATCCGGTGCGTACCTGGTTCAACGTATCTCCTTAGCAATCCAGCGCGGGAACGCGGCGAGTATATTTGGGACGTTTGAGCCGGGTACTTATCGGACAAGTCATTGTTAATGGAGTATGTAGCATAGGTGACGAAACGTGTTGTGGATGATTCTTTGTAGCATAAATTGACGAAACCTGTGGTGGATACTTTTTTTTTTTTAATTATTTATTATTGAATGCTGTTTTAGCCATAGCAATCCTTTGTATAATGTCAGCAGTGCATTTGGAGTCATTGGTAATGATACTTCCCAAGTATTTAAATTTATTGACCTGATCTATTGCCGTGCCTCGAATTATGATTGGGTTATTGTATATTGTAGTGTGTTTAGAGATAATGATGGCAATGAATAGAGAAGAGTGGCGGTTACTCCACCGACAGTAAAGTCTTAAGTTTTGATGATGATTTTTTATCAGTTAATTTGTGTTTATTATATTGGTATTTCAAAATTCCATGGGAATTAGACAAAAATGCCCATTTTGTAAAATTCACCCTAATGGTTCTTAAAAGGGCGGGGTTTTTATGGTGGTGGAATGATTTTGAATTTTGCAATATTAAACTGTTGATAAGCTACTAATCGCGGATTAACGGTAGCTAGAGTCTGGCTAGTGAAAGCTGAGACTAGAAATGAGCGGAAATTTTAAAAAATCCAAGTGGTGCAACACTGTGTATAATGTGACAAAACAATTATGATACTTGGGCAACACAATAAAATGTTCGCACTGTATAGTTCAATACATACTCTGCTATAACATTATTACCAAAATGAAGATTTATGCTCTTCTCTGTCGTTACTCGGCGATCACTGATTAGGGGCCTCACGGTCCGGCGTCCTAGGCAATCACTTACGGACCCGGACGACGTAATCACAGCGTCTATCGAAAGATGGAATGCTGCGCTTACGGCGTCCAACTCTGACACGACGCGTACACTTAGGCATTCCCTCCGGCGGGGACGTCCACCGCGCGATCGCGACATCAGTGACACATATAGTCCCTATTCGTCCCGGTACCGCCGCACACCGGGTAGAGTCAGTCCGACTCAGGTCGGGCCTAGCTGAGTTTCTTGCTGGACTCTTCTGAGCTAGGCTAGGTTTAGTGAACCAGCGACAAAACTCCCAGTAGCTCGATTCCACTCACACCTCAGATTCGGTTGAAACCGCTCAACCAATTTCACTGGGGCGCAAACTCTTAGAGTATTCCAGTGTTCCAAACCACACGCGTGGTCGTGCCGGAGGTTTTCCCCTGGGTTTTTCCCAGGCTACTTTCCAACCGCGCACTCCTATCGCTTTATTGGGCCCGGCCTATAAAGCCACAGTCAGGTTCAAAAAAAAGATGCTACGCGCTAGGGCGTAGCATATTTAACGTAGCTTGGCCTCAAATGTGTTGGCAGTGGGTTATTTATAGAAGTAATCTTTATTTAACATCCTATACAAACAGCGAGACATTGCTAATGTCCGTAATAAGCCGAAACGGACGTAATTAGGGCCCGATTAAAACCTTAAGGGTCATACGTGGATTTAGGTTCGCGTTTTTTCTGTGGACATACCAAAAGTTAAGGGCTACAAAGCTTAATTTTGGATTGGACCAGTAACCCGCATAAACAGTGTCTCCGTTTCTATAAATCCCTGTAATAGAAACATAGCTAATATGCACATAAGCCGTTAATTATTGACCACAGGAGGGACGACTTTTGTTTTTTCAACTAAGTATAAATAAATAAATATTAGAGGACAATCTTACACAAATCGAACTAGCCCCAGTAAGCTCAAGAAGGCTTGTGTTATGGGTACTAGACGACGATATATTTAATAGATATAAATACTTAAATACATAGAAAACATCCAAGACAGAAACAAATATTCATGCTCATCACACAAATATTTGCCCTGACCGGGATTCGAACCCAGGACCGTCAGCTTCACAGGCAGGTGCACTACCCACTAGGCTAAACCGGTCGTCAAGTATGACCCTTAAAGTACAAGAAAGGCATGTATCCAGTGTACCCTATTGCTTGTAAAACGAAAGGTAACTTTGGAAGATGAAAACATACCTAACATTGGTAATTTCCAAAATGATTTAATCTCACGAACGTTTCCAGTAACGGAATGTTTTTGTGTCCTTTTCAAAACGGTTTAATTTGCTGTTGTAAAACATTTGATGGTTTGAAAAATATTACAGCGCTTCTTCACTTACATATTATTTTTTATATAACGCCGGTGGCAAACAAGCGTACGGTCCACCTGATGGTAAGCGGCCACCGCAGCCTATAGACGCCCGCAACTCCAAAGGAGTCACGTGTGTGTATACTTTAAGCCTTTTAAAGCATTTTGTTGATAAACTGTTTTTATTATAAATTGTGTGATTAATTATTGTTTGACATTTGTTTAAAATTGTGTAATTACATTCGAATTAACTATTTATTTAATCGCCACCATATTGTTGTCTTAAACATTTGTATTTTGTTTATATTTTTTGTGTGTTCAATTATGTTATGACGATCCTTATTCGGTGAATATGTTCAAATCCTATTCCATTATTATTCTCTTTATTTATTATTTCACTTATGTTAGGTTTTATAATAATTATATAAAAAGTAAAATATAAAACAATATTTACAAAATACAAAATCATTATAAAAACCTAACCTAGAGTGCCACCGGCAGCGAGGCGGGGCCTAAGCTGCCGGTGGTTAGGGCGACATAGAGAGGAACCTCCTCACTCTCCGCGCCGTGTCCAGGAGTACCGCTTTCGGTATCTGACCCTTGACCCAGCCATCTAGCGAGAGTCTCTTGAGATGTTGGTCGAGACTCTTCACTATTATAAACATTTTTCTAAGAAACTCGATTACTGTTGTCTCCTCGCTGACGGGACAGAATAACAACAAGAAAAGGTTGATTGATTATACATTCATGAATAAAGGTAGTCAACTTCAGGAATATAGTAGAGTCAATCAAAAATAACTACGCAAAAGAAAAGGTCAAAGCTCTTTTTTCATTACCGTAAACTGGGGTGACTTTAGGAAAAAACGGGGCCACTTTGATAGATTAATAACATTAATGTAATTATCACTAAGTATTTCTAATTTGATTCAGTTCAGTAAATAGTTAGGAAATATACCAAGGTATAACATCATCATCATCATCATCATCATTTCAGCCGAAAGACGTCCACTGCTGAACATAGGCCTCCCCCAAGGCTCGCCATTTAGACCGGTCCTGTCCCGTTCGTTTCCACCGGATTCCCGCGACCTTCACCAGGTCATCACTCCACCTTGTCGGAGGCCTACCGACAGCTCGTCTTCCGGTGCGTGGACGCCACTCAAGCAGTTTCTGGCCCCATCGACCGTCAGTCCTGCGAGCAATGTGCCCTGCCCACTGTCACTTAAGTCTCACATAAAAACTAGAAATACGGCTTAAAGACTTGATTTTAAAAGTCACCCCCGAATTTGAAAGTAACTCCGGTTTACGGTACAATAATAGTACATTACTTACCAAGGGCGGTAAAACAAAGAATGTCTCAGATCGCAGGTATTTGACGCCCGGGCCGAAGGTAAGGGCGATAATTATGCGATCAAAGGCTTTCTTAATTACCGCCCGAGGTAAGTACAAAATTTTATGTCACCCCCTGGCCAGGAAGTGGGATTTTCCGCGCGCCGAGCGGTAATTGCCACTTTATGGCCGGGTGTGACATAAAGGTCTTTGAAGTCTTCATTATGCCTAATGCAAAAGTGACCTTAATCATTACTGAACAGTGAACATGTTACTTTAATCTCTATAATTCAAATATGGATTCACATGTACACGCTGCCACTGTTCCCAACACGACCATGTAAACATTTATGGACCTTTACGGGGGCCATTAAAAGAAATTACGAAGCAAAACATCAATCCCAGAAAGGATAATGCCTTCGCCATTACGTTGATGGTTTTAATTAAAGCAATGGACGAGTATTTATGATTACAATTCGCTGTTTATATAGACAATTATGTTTTGATTTGACAACGTGAAGTTATTGGGAGTCGATGACACTATATTAAATAAAAGACGGTTAAACTAAGATATTTCCAATGTCTGCTAAATCCTAGGCATCTGTAGGTCTCAATTTTTAGGATTCTGTACCAAAAGTTTTAAATTTTGATGCCACAGATAAAAAGGTATATCTTGTGCGGCCTGGAATCAGGTTTTTTAAGCCAAGCGTTTGTTATGTTGTTAAGTGTATTAGTGATTTGTTATTATTGCTTGTTTATTATTCTTCTTATTTTTTTTAGCTAGTTGGTGTTAATTCTGTGTGTTTGCGTTTTCGTCGTTGTGCTGTGAAATCACCGAAAGGTCACAACGGAAGACCAGCGCTGGCCCTGCCAGCATAACGCTGAGTTGTGACCATTTCGTGGCACTATGTTATTCTGTTCTGTCATCTTTGTAAATGTCTTGTGTTTGTTGCGAATAAATATTTCTTTCTTCTTATTTCTTTCTTCTTTAAAATGGTAAAAAAGGAACCCTTATGGTTTCACTTTGTCTGTCTGTCTGTCTGTCACATCGTTAAATATCTCAAGAACTACTTATGCTATCGATTTGAAATTTGGTATAGTTATAAATAAGGCTTACCTACATACATAGAACATGACTTTATTATTATTTTTTTTCTGTAAAAAATGAAAGGTGGTTCAAAATTTGAAACTCTAGTTACTTAATATGTCGAGTGGGGTGTCATATGAAAGGGCTTCGGTTGCACATATAAAATTATTACATAACATTGATATCAATGTATGTTTTACAGGAGAAATATAACTGTAGCTCTATCTAGTTTTCCTTTTTTTATCGTCAAAACACATTTCTATACTAAGTTTGTAATTTAATCACCTTTGCATGTATTTTTGTTTTATAAATTCCTACGAGATTATGAAAAGTACCTTCTTTCAAATAAAAAAAAAATGGTATCGGTTTACGTGATAAAGAATTATCCTTGAAAAACTACCATACATACAAAGTTAGTCAGTCGCTAAAATTTGTAACAAAAGTTGCCGCTGGATGGCGCTGTACCCATGGCGTCCAATTTCAACACCATGTTGTTGAGATTTTCCCGATTTAATAGGGTTGGAACCGGTACACATCTGTATAATGAACCCTCGGTGCGCGAGTCCGACTCGCACTTGACCGGTTTTTTTTTATTTCAACATTCGCTAGTAGTACCTAGTTCGATATACCATGATTTTTGCGCGCGCATGGACTTGCGTTTGGACAAAAAATCAAAATATCAAAATGAGTTATTATTTATTTGCACGTATACTATGGTTTTAAATAGATATTAATATTGAGTATATACAGAAGCGCCGGGTTAAGGATAGATAGATAGATAGAAATCGTTTATTTATGTAAAAACAATTACATAATACAGTTCACAAAATGCGCCAAACTGTAGCGAACAGTTTGTTGGCGCGTCGCGCTCAGTTTACTTTTTAACTGTGTTGTGTGGCAGCTACCTCGTATAAAGGAATTAGCTTAGCTATTCACCGAGGCAATGCTGCCAGAATCTTTGGCACAATGCTTCCTTACTATACAACTAATAGTACCAACCGGGGTTACTTTCAAATTCAGGGGCGACTTTAAAAATCCAGTTTTTATGCCGTGTTTTACTTTTTATTTGCTTAATGAGGTCAGTAAAATACCTTTATAAATTTCCCAACCATTTACTGAACTGAATCAAACTAGAAATACTTGGCGATGATTACATAAGTGTTCTAAATCTGTCAAAGTGCCCCCTTTTTTTTCTAGTCACCCCAGTTTACCCGTAATCATCAATAAGTACCCGTAATAATCATGATTCAGTTTAGTAAATGGTTAGGACAACCAAGATATTTCACTGACCTCATGCTAACCAAATTAAAACTAACATACGGTATAGAAACTGGATTTTTAAAGTCGCCCCTCAATTTGAAAGTAGCCCCGGGTGACTACAAAAACGGTCTTAAACTTAATAAACCCTTGCACAGTTAGTATTTAAACGTGGTTTTGATGAGCAATTAGTATTTTTTACGTGCAGTCAGTTTTTTTCATAAGCGATTAAATTATATTTCATAAACGATCATCCTGGGTATAAATAAAAAATACAGTTGGAGATTTATTACGGTTCGACAATTTATTAAAAAAACCTTGGAACAAAAGCTCAAGCATCACTGAGATCATTTATATCATAGCAAACAGTAAGTATTAAAGTAACAATATTTTCTGAAGGAGGGAAATGAATGTATGTTGTATAATCTCTAACAACCGCCCTGATCAAAACAACATTTCCTCGTCAAGTAAAATATTCCATGATTGCTCTAAAAATATAGACGTAAATATTACAGTAATATAAATATTAGCGGCAGTATAAACTGTCTTAGTCGCAACACAGTAGCAGTATAAATTCTGCTTAAGGCAAGGACCACTCAGAGGAAGGAAATACTGAACTTTGAGCTACCAGTGTGAAGAAGTAATGTAGAATTACACTACACAAAAATTACCGTGGACTGAAACAAAATAACCGAACAAGATATTGAAAAATGCCTTGTTAACTCTGTCAAAAAATACTAACTTTAATGCTGCGGATTTAGTAATTATGTGAAGTGACTTCGTGGGCACGCGCAAGCGTTTGACATGTTTATTTTCTTCAACACACAGAGTCGATAAATCTGTGCTGTTAATGTACGGCTACGGTAGTGCCCGGCCCGACACTCCGCGCTCATCGGCTGGACGGGTTGCTGGATCGGGCATTATTGAGTCTGTGGAATTAGTCTAGTTCTTTTAATTTGTTTATGTTCTTTTTTTCTGTTATTTTTTACGCTTGTTTTTCTTGTTTGTTTTTCTCTGTTCTTTTAATTGTAGTTATAGCTTCTTGTGTATACTTTATCTTTGTTTAATTATGTTATTCATTATTTCGTTTTTAGTTTATTTTTTAATGTGTTACCTTCTGGGAAATCACTTAATGGTTCTGTCGGAAGGTCAGCGCTGGCAATCGCGCCAGCACTACGCTGAAACAGAACATTTCGTGCAATACCTTGTTCTTTTGTTTTTATTTATTTTCTTGTTCTTTTTGTGTTTTGCACGAATAAATATTTCTGATTTCAAAAATGACCTAATGTTCGACTGTTCTCCTCTGCAGGTCGCATTTCTAAACCGACTATAGTGAAATTTTCTGGGCAAGTGTTTGTGAATTCTGTTTTTCAAGATGGCGGAGTTATGGGGGTTGAGCCTAAAAAAATATCACTCGCGAGGTCACAGAGCCACTAGTTAACGATATGAAACCACTTATGGCAAATGTTTAAAATTAGACACAATCGTGTTTTGTTTATTTATTAAATAAAACATCTCAAATTATTTTTTTTTTATACAACGCCGGTGGCAAACAAGATTACGGTCCACCTGATACGCGGCCACCGCAGCCTATAGACACCCGCAACTCCAGAGGAGTCACGTTCGCGTTGCCGACCCTTTGTAAAATTTGAGGATGCAATGTGTTGACAGCAGAAGGAATACATTTAGGTCCCTCGCTCTCAACGTGTGGGTTATCGATGGATAGGCCTTTAAAAATGATATGCAGATTTCTAAAAAAACTTGTCCATTTAAGTCAACCGTTGGTGAGATATTAGCTGTCAAAGTCATAGAAAGTGTCCCCCCCCTCTAATTTCCAAACTATAAAATTTAAAATTCTGAAAAAAAACTGAGGTGATGTGCATTAGTAAATACATTCAACGATTTTTGGTTTGAACAATATAG
The DNA here is from genome assembly GCA_963556455.1 of Epiblema foenella. NCBI lineage: Eukaryota > Metazoa > Arthropoda > Insecta > Lepidoptera > Tortricidae > Epiblema > Epiblema foenella. Next base: position 22,160,981 of record OY747104.1, read on the forward strand.
GTTTTACGTTTTTTGAGTTTTCGCTTAAAAACTGTCTTGTCCCTATGAAGATACGAATTTTTAGTATCAATATGTATTGGATAGTGATTTTAAATGTGGACTAGTAGGTGTTGGTACGGAACTCTTCATTGTGCGTGGTCCGACACGCACTTGGCCGGTTTTAGAAATTTTGTTCATTACTAACCTAAAAAATTTTAACTTCACTTTTGTTTAATAAATAAATAAATAAATATTAGAGGACAATCTTACACAAATCGAACTAGCCCCACAGTAAGCTCAAGAAGGCTTGTGTTATGGGTACTAGACGACGATATATTTAATAGATACTTAAATACATAGAAAACATCCAAGACTCAGAAACAAATATTCATGCTCATCACACAAATATTTCCCTGACCGGGATTCGAACCCAGGACCGTCAGCTTCACAGGCAGGTGCACTACCCACTAAGCTAAACCGGTCGTCAAACCGGTCGTCGGTGGTTTAATACCGTAATTATTTTATTAAATTACCTACTTCACCGTACTGTATATTTAGACTGTTATCAGGAAGAATCGGCGAACGAAAAGAAAGCATTCTTTTTATCAGCGACCAGTTTCCGGTTGACGTGATTCAGTAACTTTGTTTCCGCTGTTTTGTTTTCTTTTTCTTACAATTAATGTCATTGGAACTACATAGATATTACAAATGGGAACTTTATTTATGATTGATCGCTTTTGATTATGAACCTTATTTCCTTGTTTGTTTATGAACTAGTATTGAGGATATAAGATTTCAAGCTTACATGGTCATTTACATTAGAATTACGATTTGAAACGGGATATTTACCATGTATATTTGTATTTTTGAGTTCCCGATATTTCGGCACTGTTGCAAGTGCCATTATCAAGGATTAACTGACGTGCTGCGAGTTTTAGTTGTGGACTGGACGCCAGACACTTGACAGTTGAAACCCATCTTCCCGCGACGCGAAGGCGGACGGTGGTAGTGGCGGTGACACTGTGCGAAAAAAGCGAACCAGGAAGAGGGTAGATCGCTATGGTGTGTGGTTAGACCACAACTGAAACTCGCGTCACGTCAGTTAATCCTTGATAATGGCGCTTGCAACACTGCCGAAATATCGGGAACTCAAAAATATAAATATACATAGTAAATATCCCGTTTCAAATCATAATTCTAGTATTGAGGATGATTCTGATGTCATAATTAAAGTTACAGTATTTTACTAGTGGCTCTGTGAGACCTTAGAATAGTTTAAGAATAAGTAGGATGTGCTTCTATAAAGAATAATGTAGAGGGGGTTGGCTATGTACAGAAAAGAGAGTATCTACAAATTATATACATGTACAGGGCGTCCCACGCCTATGCCACATGGAGGGAAAGTGCCTCGAATGTTGTAGATGGAACATTTTACTGAAGGAAGACATTATTTGAATTTAAAAAACAATTTAAACTGCATTCACAGATACTTAAATTTTATGGTTGACCCGGGAATCGAACCAGTTACTTACTATTAGTTACAATTAGTTACTTACTATTAATTTACAGTTCAAGAAGGAATAATAATTTCGAGTTTACAATTATAACATATAATGTCATACAGTGAAGATAAACTTCCAAAGTTATCTATTACAAATATTACAACATCAATAAAGTTAGTTATTAAACAAGGAGTATAATGAAATTAACCTTGGGGAATGTGTGTGTGTGTGGGGGAATGTGTGTAGTTAAGTTTATATTGTTCTATTAATAAATTATTTATTATTGAATGTTTATTTCATAGTTTAAAGATACGAAAGGCAAATGCAAGTAGATTACTATCACTTTATTTCTTGATTTCTTGTTTGACTAGTTTACCTGATACGGCAAAAAGCTACCTTACTATCTTTCCATTTTAATAAATCACTATGATAACGATCTAAGTACTAACAACTCTGGCGCCATCTTTTACTTTGATCTGATTTCCCAGTTGTATTGTAACTGCTAGCGATAGCAAAACTTGCGCGGTTGGAGAATAGTCTGGAGAAAATCCAAGGAAAACCTCCGACACGACCACGCGTGTGGTTTGGAACACTGGAATACTCGAAGAGTTTGCGCTCCAGTGAGATTGGTTGAGCGGTTTCAACCGAATCTGAGGTGTGAATAGAATCGAGCTAAACCTAGCCGCTGAGAAGAGCTTAGCAGGAAACTCAGCTAGGCCCGACCTGGGTCGGACTGACTCCACCTTTTTTTGTGATTTAAGGCAAGGCCCATTCAAAGATACTGAATACTGAAGTTTCATGAGCTTCCAGTGTGAAGAAATAATGTAGAAATACACTACACAAAAAATAATGTGGACTAAAAAAGAAATAAAGAATTAAATAACAGAACAAAATAATTTTTCAATATTTAACTTTAATTTGGTAACTTTGTCAAAAAATCCTAAGTATCATCGTAAAAATAAACTTTCATACTGCATATTTCTTAATTATCAACGACAGTGATAGGTCTTTTTTTTTAAAGATAGCTTTCTTTTACTGTTCTGATGGAATAACTGGATAGATTTTTCATAAGTGATACAGTGTTATAAAAATCAATAAAAATGTACTACATGTTTAAGAGTTTCCGTAGAGAGCGGGATGTTTAATTGCAAACTCACGAGTGTTAGAGGGGGTCATTTGCACTGGAATAGCCTTGCCTTAATATCATATTTGAAAGTTAACTGTCGAGTCAAATTGACTTTCTTTATGTTACCACCGACTCCTCTTTATTATTATGTTTGCCCCGAGTTTAGATTTGCGATAAGAAAATAGAACAATAAACAGGATTACTCTGTTATAAGTTTAAGAATGGGGGCGTGTAGAGGTTATAGAACTGTTATCTCCTTGCAATCAGTTGTTGTTGTTGAAAACTAATATATTTCACCTACGCTCATACAGTAAATCCTGTTTAATGTGCTCAAAAAGTGTACGTAAGGACCGGCTTTACAATATAGCGGCCTGAGGTGGAAATGGCCATAATAGTATCGAAAACGGTATCGTTATGGCCTTCTCCGCTCATAACGATACAGGCTCGTACTCACAAAAGACTTAACAGGCTCACGCTCGAGCTCACTACATTTGCAACGCAATGGTTCCTGAATACATGAGAATTTAATACTTGGATGTAGATAAAATAGTTTATGTAACTGTATATAACTAGTCATTAAAACACTCGTGTTTTAATGACTCTCATTTTTTAATTTAATTTAATTCACAAGAACGGTTATACCAATTACACTTGTGTCTTAAGTATATTTACATTTCATCTTATACTAAAAAATTAGTCACATTATGTAGCAGTTGCATAAACTATTTAAGTTATGAGTACATTATGAATTTAGATTGCTAGTTTTTCCCATAATTTTGTTCCAATACTGTTTGCATCTGTAAAACTAGCGCCTGAGTAAATATCCACGATTACGCACTTTATTTAAGTACATATACTAGCGTTCACGTTTCTGTCATTGTGTATATAGAACAATACAATACAATACAATACAATACAATACAATACAATACAATACAATACAATACAATACAATACAATACAATACAATACAATACAATACCAATACCAATACTCTTTATTGCACACCTCAATCAAAAGATACAGAACAATATAAGATTTCAAGCTTACATGGTCATTTACATTAGAATTACGATTAGAAACGGGACAGAACAGGCCTATTACGGCCTTAATATCGTAAATTTTAGAAGAGAAGATTGAGGAAAAGTAGTAAAGAGGAAGGCCAAGAATAAACGCTTTGTACAGATAAAAGAGAATGTTAAGGTCGTCATATTTGAGAGTGAAAGAGATAGCAGAGGAGAGAAAGGGCTGGTTATTGCTCCAACGCTAGGAGTAGCCAACTGCTAGTCTTCTTTCAAACTTCTTTCATTAAAAGACGAAGAATTAGTAAAAGTAAACGTCATACCACCACTATTGGATCGTAATTCAAGTTTTTCTTCCATTACAACTTATAATAAATAAATAAATAAATATTAGAGGACAATCTTACACAAATCGAACTAGCCCCACAGTAAGCTCAAGAAGGCTTGTGTTATGGGTACTAGACGACGATATATTTAATAGATATAAATACTTAAATACCTACATAGAAAACATCCAAGACTCAGAAACAAATATTCATGCTCATCACACAAATATTTGCCCTGACCGGGACTTGAACCCAGGACCGTCAGTTTCACAGGCAGGTGCACTATCCACTAGGCTAAACCGGTCGTAACTTATATGTTTGGATGATAATTTCTTTCCGAATTGAAATACTTTTTTCCCATTTCACCAACAAAAGCATAACGTTTTTACCAATTCTATTTACCAACAAAAACACCCACAAAAACTAATGGTACCATAAAAATACATTTACACTAACCCCTCGGCTTAATTTCACCGGAAAAATACTATAAACAAACAATAAACAAACATTATTTGCATATCAATTGTGTTACGGTAACGCTTAACATTATTTAACGTTATAAGACATCGTTCCAGTAGCTTAACGTTACAAAACGTCGTAAAAATGTATTTTAACACGGGGCATCAGCCTAAAGATCAATTTGGTTCGACACATCGCATGCCGACGGTAATGTTCGCTTTCACTCTAACACGTGGGAGTAAGCGCGCGCAAAATGTTGAATTGGTTTTTGCGTTTAGAGACCTCATAATTACATATTTTGTAATTATTTAGACCTTATAATTACGTATTATGTAATTATAAGCTCTCTAAACGCTAAGACGTTTTGGTAATGTTTTATAAGGTCTCTAAACGAAAAAAAAAAGATTAAAGTATGTATTAGATAAGTACTCAATGTATTAGATAGGTCTTGATGACTATTTAATATTTATTTATTTTGATTTGGAACATGGAGATTCCATTACATTCCTTTAATATGGGATAAGTTCATTGTAAGGTAATGGACCGAGTGAATCTATACATCTCTAGGCAAATGTGTCCCAAAGTATTTCTGTTGGCTCGTCGGTGTTTATGTATTCTTCTTATTTAATGATATCATTGTATTTAATTTTTTAAGCTCTGGAAATGAGTTCAATCTTACAGAATAAAGATTTAACTTGATTGTCATTTTGTGTGCGAAGTGTTCAATCAAAATGACCTGTGGATCAACTTAATATGAGTAGAGCATATCACCGGTAAATTAATTTTATGTAAATGACTAATTTCTACGTAACACGAGTAAACTACATATAAAACAGCAGTACAACCATCGTTTGCTTACAAAGTAGCTTGTTTAAAGGCTCTAATTTAATAGGGCAAACCTTCCAACCAGCCAAGTGCTTGTCGGACCACGCACAATGAAGGGTTCCGTAGCGACTACAACCACTCCCACTATCCAATACATTGAATAAGAAAAGGTCCTATCTTCATAAGGAACTTACGGCACTAACGTTTGCGCAAGAAAGTTTTTCAGCGAATACTCAAAAACTTTTTAGAAACCTCCATATTATTTTTAAAGGCCTATCCATGGACACCTCACTCAACTATGCGCCTTGGAATATTTTATTTCATCACAGTTACATGTATGGAGCCCCTTCTAATTTTATTTTTTGTAATTTTACATCACTTATGTAGCGGTTCATAGAATACACCTTCGTACCAAGGTTCATAATTATAGTACTTGTTGTCTTCGAGTAAATCGCCTGTGACATACGGATGGACAGATATGACGAAACTATAAGGTTTCCAAAAAAAAACAGTAATGTTAAAGGGATAATATAATAATATATATCTTTGGACAATCTTACACAAATCAACCTAGTCCCAAACTAAGCAAAGCTTGTACTATGGGTACCAAGTGACGATATACATACTTATATAGATAAATAGATACTTAAATACATAGAAAACATCCAAGACTCAAGAACAAATATTCGTGTTCATCATACAAATACATGCCCTGACCGAGATTCGAACCCGGGACCTCCAGCTTCGAAGGCAGGGTCACTACCAACTAGGCTAAAGCGGTCGTCTAATACCCCTATGATATTTATATCCAAGGGATGTTACATTTTGTATATCGAATCGGGCCGGTATTTGGTCCTATATATTTGACATACCACGTTATTGCTCCGAAACATATATTCGACCTACTATTATATTTCAATATATTCGAATAGTCCTTATTAGAAGGCAGTTGAAAATACAAATGAATCTTCGCAACAAAGAATATACGAAAAAATAAAGAAACAAAATCCTTTCTCATCTCGTAACGACGTGGATTGGCTTTCAGCGCCCATTCAGGTGATTTAGAGCGACGATCATTATCCAGGGGCAATACTTGGTACAGTCGAACTTAAAAGCAGTATTTGTTAAGCCTTTGTTGAGAGTTGGCAAGCTGACACAAATCCTGGAATTGAAAATGCTATAACTACGCCCCTTATGCTAGTTGTGGCCTGTTCCTTGTACCTCAGTGTTTTGCTGATCGATTGTTTTCAAATCTTGGTATTGAAAATGCTATAACTACGCCCCTTATGCTAGTTGTGGGCAGTTCCTTGTACCTCAATGTTTTGCTGATCGATTGTTTTTTAATGGAAATAAGAAGAAAAACATTTTATTCATGACATACACGCATAATAACAGATAGAAACAGTTTCTGTAATGGCAAATCGACCCGTTTACCTTCTTAAGTAAAGTAAAAAGCCGGCCAAGTGCGAGTCGGACTACGCACATTTAGGGTTCCGAACCAACCAAAAAATTAGGAAAACTTTCAATGAAAAAATCTAATTTATAAATATATTGGTATTTTTTGGTAAAATATATGTAATCATAAACATTAAAACCAAATTTCAAGTTTATGGGTTAATGGGAAATAAAGAAAATCGAACAGAATTGTGTAAAAAAATCTAACTTTGTTTGCTTCTCAGTCCTTTTTTTTTGAAATATTTTAATAAAAATATTGTATTTATCTACTCAATAAGCTCTAAACAGCGATACCCTCGATGGGGTAGGTCAAAAACGTTTTTTCGCGCCCCCCCTTTAGCTGTATGTGAGCCTCCCTTAAAAACAAAGAAAAATAAATTTTGGACTATTTGTATGGCTTTGGGTCAACAAGATGCTTATACTGCGAAAATTTGAAGACTGTAGCTCCAACCGTACCTTAAAAAAACTTGCGTACTTGCTGTAAAAGGGCTAGCCAACTTGGTACAAATATTATCTACTAAAAGGAGTTAGATGACGTTTGAGAATTACGTCACACGACGTCACCACCGCCTTCTCGCGACATCAGCCTTTATAAGCAAACGCGATCATCGCTCTCTTTTTCACATCATGTCTTCGTTGAGTAAGGCACATTTTGCCCATTCTTTTGTTGATAATGGGATTCATAGTGTTGTATATATTAAATTATAAGTTACGTTGATTAGGTTAAATTAATTAAGTGCTTGATTATTGTGGAACACGAAATAAATAATATATCGATCAGTGTTTTATCATTCTATTTTAGTAAAAATCCTGGCCATCGCTAAAACTATATTTTCTCAAACATGCAATGAAATATTGAGGTTATGTTCCTTATAATAGGCTGCAAAGTGTCACGTTTCGGGTGGGGCTAGACGCCTGTAAGATGCTCTTTTTTAATTCCCATTCCACATTAATTTGTGACACAGCATCCCGGTGTTCAGCCATAAGCAATTATTTGCTTTTTGGTTCGTCATGACATTCTGCCACTACGATTATTAAATAAAAATAAAAGATGTTTGCTATGTTTTGCTGTTTTATTTATATAAAAACGACATGAACATAATAAATAACACGTTATTAATACAGTCCAATAATTTTAATTGCTTTAACTACTTACAAAAATACGTATGTAAAATATTTCATCTAAATAGTAGCGGTAAAAAATGTCTACTCAAACCGTGAAGGTATTTTTTAAATAATTTTGGAGGCGAAATTGTTTTTTTTTTCATTCTGTAATTGGATTTATGCGTTGTTGAACTTATTACCTATTTAAATATGAGTTGTGACAACAGCGATGAAGAAATAATAATATAATGTGTTAGTTATATTTTTTGTCTTATTTATTTTTACTTTCTTTAGAAATTAAAGTTTTTTTAATACAACACCGGTGGCAAACAAGCGTACGGTCCACCTGATGGTAAGCGGCCACCGCAGCCTATAGACGCCCGCAACTCCAAAGGAGTCACGTGCTCGTTGCCGACCCTTTATAAGATTTGAGGATGCACTGTGTTGACAGAAGAAGGAACACATTTAGGTCCCTCGCTCTCAACACAGTGCATCCCCGGGAGCTCTGGCAACCTTGCTCACCTCCAGGAACACAACACTACATACTTAATGTATAGTAAATAATGTTATTATGGATGTGGTTTTCTGCAAGGCGGAGTTATTCCGCGGCGAGGTTATTTCTTGGAGTTTTTTAATTATTTCATTGAGATAAGTACTATACATACCTCGGCGTGAAAAGGGGTTGCCAACCTCGTAACTATCCGAGGTCTATATGTACTCGGCCGGCAACCCCTTACTTCCAGGCCTCTGTAGTAATGTACTGTTTCAATGTTCATCTTTTTGTGCCAAACGTACAACAACTGTCGTTTCACATATGAATATTCAAAATCAAAATCAAAATCAAAACATTTATTCTGCAAATAGGCCTCAAGGGCACTTTTACAAGTCAAAATCTATCTAGATCTAGGTACATCAAATAAAAATAATACAATAATCAAAGTATCATTAATTAAATGTAGTGTTACATGTCAAAAATAAGACTAAGAAACGAATAACAATCGAGATTTGTTAGAGATGTATAAGGTCTCTAAGCGTCAAGATAAAAGGTAATAAAGTAGGTACACTAATCATAATAAAATGTTTTGAGCTATATCTATAACACGTCAACATGAAAATAATAAAATCTAATAAATAAATATTCTCAGAGATGTATAAGGTCTCTGAGCGTCAGTCTAAAAAAAAAACCAAATGAGAACAGTGAAGTATTTACTTGGTATAATCATGTTTATCGCTTCTGTGTGCGACTGTACATGAGCAGTAACAATAGTTCCCTTAAGTGTACTTTCGCCTTCATATTCACTATTCAGGGTCAGGTCAATGTCAAGGGTCTCGTAAGGCATTTGCTATTTGTCTCGTTGTGCGACAGTTTTAATAAAAGAGACAGAAGATTGAATGGGACTACGCCTTTTTGCGTAGTATTCTCAAATAAAGAATGGTTTAAAGATTATATACAACGTGACAGATTTCAGCAACAAAAGTTTAGATCAGAGTAGATTAGTAACTTAGTATTTAGTTTATATAGTAGGTATAACAGAAAATGTTGTTAAAGTGAGCGCACTATTCGCCAACAAACTGACCTCAGTTTGGCGAAACTATTTGTATACCTACCACATAAGTTTATTTTGAAAAAAATAAAATAAATAATAATAATAATAAATAACAATTTATTAAGTCATAGTGTAAATAATAAATATGTTTTATACAATATTAAATTATACGTAAAATGACTAAATTTGGTAATTGTCGCTATGCCGCAAGAAAAAAAAATTGAAAACTTTCAGCTCAAATATTTTCAATTTTTTCACATTATAAATACGCCATATTTTTTTCAAAAAATGAGTTTAATTATATATACTATATATCCAAATTACAAATAAATCGGATAAGTAGTTTGGCTAAAAATAAATAAAAAAGATTTTCCTTTTTTGCTAGGTTCTCAAAAACCACAAGCATTTGAGGGTTAAAATTTGGTGAAAGTACATACATATATTAAGGTAAATAATCAGGTAAAAGGAAAATCATTTATTCGCTTAGGGCAGTTTGACCATGCTTACCCGGCTATACCCTTTGGGTCCAATAAAGAAAAAAAAAATTAAACGAAGCACAGCAGAAACATGTTTAGAAATTTATTTTAAAATTTACACAACTATAAGTAGATAGCCTGTTTTTCAATTTTTTCTTTATTCTAAATTTGGGTATGGGATAGCGCTGACGGATCGGATCGCAACTGACGATTCTCAATATGATTTGAGACGTTAGTGCCGTTAATGAAGCATGAGTCTTCTGGTAGATGTCGCTGTACGCCTCCCTTAAGGCGTTTGTATAAAAAAAAAAAAAAAAAACCATTTATGCGGGTTACTAGACCAATCCAAAATTAAGCTTTGTGGCCGTTAACTTTTGATATGTCCACAGAAAAGACGCGAACCTAAATCTGACAATGACTCACGTATATTCTTACTGTTCCAGCAGCCTAATTTTTAAACAAATAGGGTTTGGTTACTTTAAAATGGTTCAAAATAATGTGCTCTGGTGACTTATAATTATTATTTTAACAGAAACATCGCTTCAAACTCTGCATAGCGTAACCGATAAATGTTCAGCTAAGTGAGGACTGTTAACTGAGAACTTCGGAACAATGAAGAGGAAATTAAAATCATACTGAGCATTCTATTCTATTACATTAAGTTACATTCCTTGAATCTCGTCTAACTTTTTACTGTCAGCCAAGAAAAATGTGTATCACTTTTCACCTCTATTATTTTTTATAAAACAAGCTTACGGTCCACCTGATGGTAAGCGGCTACCGCAGCCTATAGATGTCCGCAATTCCAAAGGAGTCACGTACGCGTTGCCTACCCTCTATAAAATTTGAGGATGCACTGTGTTGACAACAGAAGGGACAAATTTAGATCCCTCGCTCTCAACACAGTGCATCCTCGGGAGCTCTGGCAACCTTGCTAACCTCCAGGAACACAACACTACATACTTACTTCGGTGGATCACTTTTTTGTGTTGTTATCTTGACCCGTTGTCCAAGGGACACTAGTGACGCAGCGTGTTCAAAAAATTGTTGTATTAAGTTCTACTAACAGCTTAGTAGATGGACCATTATGGAAATGTCTGATAAACTAAAATAGCATAAAACCACTTTTGTATTCGAATTTTGTCCCCTGGACAACTAGAAGTGATCACGGTAAAAAGTGGCACTAAAAAGTTGATTCACCCATTTGTATGTCAATGTTCAAAAGTGATATACCAGTTTCTAGCTGCCTGTACAGTTATTATCTGAACGCGCGAGGGGTTAAAAACATGTTACTAGACTAAAATGTATACCTACGGTCAAAAATTGTGTCCTTTACACAAAAAAATAACGAAGCTAGAACCGTTTTATAGTTGCTGGTTAAAGAGAGACACTGACCTCGAAGCCCATAGGAAATGACGACCGTTCCAATACAATGGTGCATTTTGCGCAAAAGGTAAAGAATATGCCCCGTTATAAAACTTTGAAGACTTATAATTATGTAGTTATTTATTCTTTTGAGTTACTTTTTTCGCCATTTGATTAAGGATTTGTTCTTAATTTGAACTTATTGATTTTCTTATTAAAATAAATAAAATAAATAAATAAATAATTTTGGACAATCTTACACAAAACAACCTAGTCCCAAACTAAGCAAAGCTTGTACTATGGGCACCAAGTGACGATATACATACTTATATAGATAAATAGATACTTAAATACATAGAAAACATCCAAGACTCACGAACAAATATTCGTGTTCATCACACAAATACACGCCCTGACCGGGATTCGAACCCGGGACCTCCAGCTTCGAAGGCAGGGTCACTACCAACTAGGCTAAAGCGGTCGTCATTATTTTTGGTGTTAACATCCCTTTTCTGGGCCACTTCGTACCTTATCACAGTGACTTTAATGCTTTCATTGCCAAAAACTTCCCTACGGAGTTCGGACGCATAGCCGATAACATGCCGAGGATGAGTAACTGCGTTGTTAAACCCGATAAGTCGGGTAAGAGATTTTTTGAAAATAGAACCATGCGTAACGGATGTGTTGAGTTCTTATTCCAAAAAAAAATATTATTTAGATTTATCAGGTTTGACCACGCACCCGTCGTGCGTTTCCTCGTATCTAGAGCGCTACGAAACTTTGGTTTGACAGTGGAAGTGTTCATAATTATGAGATTTTCATATAAGAAATAAGAAATATTTATTCGAGACAAAAACAACAATTAACACAGCAAAATAAAATATAAAAATAAACAGAAAAGTTGTGTTATCTCGAAACGGTACCATCTCAGCATAATGCGGGCAATCGCCAGCGCTGGTCTTCCGATGGGACCGTCGAGTGATTTCACGGTGTGTAACGGTACGAACATAAAATAATAATAATAATAAATAAAGAACGATATCATATCGATTTTCACTGTGAAAAGGTACGAAGTGGCACAGAAATCGGATTGGTTGACTGCATCCAATCTCATAAATTTACACTAACGTGAGACATATTTACACTTAATAAGAGAACAACGATTGAAAGTCACTTGGAAAGTCACTATTTGCGATATGTTTCGGCCTACAATTGGAGTCCTTCATCAGGTTGAGTGTTATCAAGGCAATCGATCGCGCAACACATCCAAACACACACACCATCCTTTCCGAGTAAGAAAGAAAGAAAGAAAAAGCGTTTATTCGTGGCACAGGAGTAATACACATACCAAGGATTAAAGTTGAAATACGAGTAAAAACAGTAAAAAAAGGTGTAAAACAAAAAGAAAACAATCATTAATGCCACGAAATGGTCCCGACTCAGCATGGTGCCAACCTAACTGGTCGACGCTGGTCTTCCGTCGGAGCCAATCGGTGAAATTCACGGCGGGTAACACATAAACAAAAACGAACTATAGAGACATATTACAAATAAATAAAAAGAAAAATTCGCACATGAATTTTAACACGGCTATATTTAATAAAAAATAAAATAAAACTAAATATCTCGTATCCGTGAACGCGACTTAACAATAAACGTCATACATTATCGCCTTCAAAGACAACTAGCGCCAGCGGCCACTACGTAAACTACAGCAGATGACAATCAAAACAAAATAAAAAACTGGGTCATGGTCACATCCTCTCTTCGCAATGAGATTTATAGACATTATAAAACAAGACAAAAATTTAAATAAATACGGCATGCAAAACAAATGGAATATAAAACAGTGGTACGTATTAACAAGGCAGGCAAGTGAGTTTCAACCGTTGTTCTCTTATTATGCATCCAATCTCGTTCTGCAAATATTAGTGATGTAGTAATCAAGGTTCTCAATACCGTCAAAGACTGCAATCTAGTTCGTCACACGAGTACAGTAGCGAACGAAATTAGCCACTTGCCAATGTTCGCAACTTGGACATGTAATTCAAATCTGAACTGACACTACATCGGGTACACATCGATCATTCTCGGTTCCCGACTGTACATGCGTATCGAGAAATATGAATTGGCTTAGAGAATTTATGATTGGAAAAGCCATTGATATATTACCCCTCTGCCAAAGGTATAGAAGAAAAATCCGCCACGTTATTAAAAACTACTTCATTAATCTATTATCGTCTCGAAATCTTTCCCGGCGTGTGAAGAGCTCCGACAATAGTTATCACTACATAGTATAAAACAAAGTCGCTTTCTCTGTCCCTATATCCCTATGTATGCTTAGATCTTTAAAACTACGCAACGGATTTTGATGCGGTTTTTTTTTAATAGATAAAGTGATTGAAGAGGAAGGTTTATATGTATAATAACATCCATTAAATAGTGCACCCGTGCGAAGCCGGGGCGGGTCGCTAGTTTGTTATATAAGGGTGCAAAGTTGTATTTAACCACGAGTGTGGAATTGAAACACGAGATAGCGAATAGATTCTAGGGTTAAACTACGAGCTAGCGAATGGATCCTATGGTTGAACCGCGAGCGAAGCAAGTGGTTCGAAAATAGAATCCTGAGCGAAGCGAGTCGTTCAAAAATAGAATCCTGAGCGTAGCGAGTGTTGCAACACACGAGCCGTAAAATACCTTTGCAGCCGTGTATAACACAAATCTTTTCACCTCACTAGCACTCACAGCAAAGTTTGCTCCTCCTCGTCCTAGCGTTATTCCAGTATCGTAAATATATAGTTGGATGTCTGGGATCCACTACCTAATCCCGAGATTTGGCGTAGGTACTAGTTTCTTTAATACAACAGCACAATAAAATAAAATTGTTGCTGGACTGTTTAGACTGGCTTTACATGTTATTATGTTTAAAAAAGTTACAAACAGCACGTTCGGATTTCAAATATTCTTTGCACTCTCGTGGATAAAATGCAGTTTGGCTATCTGTTTTTAAAGAATAAAAAGGTCTTTCCGAGCTAGTGATGTGAAAAATAGCTTTATGTGCTGTTTTCTGTTGCAAAAAACATTTTACACGTCCGTAGAGTGGTGCTAAAAATGCAACAGAACTGTCAACCGTACTGTCTTCTAGAAGATCTGACGACCACCTTAGCCTAGTTAGTAGTGACCCTGCCTACGAAGCTGGAGGTCCCGGGTTCGAATCCCGATTTGTGTGATGAACACGAATATTTGTTCCTGAGTCTTGGCGGCGGTCACCTCGTGTGCCAAGTCTAGGTACTTGGTGACTTTGTCCTTCTCGGCCTTCACGAGGTTCTCGTCATTTATTATCATTATTAGTATTATTATCTCATGGTTCGAAATAATTGCCATACGATAAATAGTAATTTTATTTTGATGTAAAATAAGAATGTTATTTTCTACAGGAAATAAATCAAATCTATAATATCAAATCATATTTTTTTTTCGTACACTTGATCTCCGGATCGAAAGGCACACATTCGATTAACCCATCTATCGATCCCTGGGATTCCCGGGATCAAAACAAAAAAATGCTATTGTTAATTTTTTCGCAGGGAGTCGACAAATGAGTTATGTACATTGTTTGCTGTATATATAGAATCACAGACGGGTAATCCGTTCGGAAACGTGGGAAGCACGTCTAACTATATAAACATTTAAGTTTTTTGACAGAGGGGCTGACGCAAGCTATAGGCAGCAGAGCAAATAAGCTAGACAATGCCTAGTGAATCATGACACTAGAGTTTTACCAATTTACTTTATTTATTAAAAACCGGTCAAGTACGAGTAGGACACGCGCACGAAGGGTTCCGTATCATTGTCTATAAAAACGGCAAAAATCACATCTGTTGTATTCAACACAACATCTCAAAAAAGTACATCATTAGTACTAAGATTAGTAAAAACCCTTCTACGGGTCCGTAATTCCGCATAAGACCGGTGACGTGATGGACGGGCATCTACGGAATCCTACACTGTGCGTGGCCCGACACGCACTTGGTCGGTTTTTTTTATTCTTATTTACTAGTTAAAATAGATCCCTTGTCGGGTATAAGCCTCCCCCAGCTTTTTCCATCCTTGTCTATCCTTTCCTTTTTCCATCTACTGTTTCATCATTTCAGCCGAAAGACGTCCACTGCTGAACATAGGCCTCCCCCAAGGCTCGCCATTTAGACCGGTCCTGTGCCGTTCGTTTCCACCGGATTCCCGCGACCTTCACCAGGTCATCACTCCACCTTGTCGGAGGCCTACCGACAGCTCGTCCTCCGGTGCGTGGACGCCACTCAAGCAGTTTCTGGCCCCATCGATCGTCAGTCCTGCGAGCAATGTGCCCTGTTTGCCTGTTATTTTTTGTATATCATCTGCTCACCTCTTGCTTGGTCTAAGCTTGGCTAAGTGAATACCTGGCCTAAATCTAAAATAGAGATAATCCAACAATGTGGATGTTCATGCCATCATCCGGAGCTAATCGCATAAATTCATTAAGGAATGTTTGAGGAGCTAAGAGGATTAAAGTTCGGCGTTTAATGCGGCCTATTAAATCACACAAATCACTCAGGTTTCTGTTTCATGTCTTTATTTTTGACCGAGCTAGCGAAGTGAGCGAAGCATCCCTGTTTCAGCTTTGGCTAAATTGTAAATTATGACATTTATTTAATTGTTATGTTGTTTGTGACTTTAGTGTTTTTTGTCTTTCGTGGCTTCTCGTGGTCCCAAAGGAAGACCAGCGCGAGCCAATGGCTAGCACTATGCTGATTTGGGGCCATTTCGTGGTTATTTTCTGTATTTTGGTGTTATGTTAATTTGTACTGTCTGTGCCACGAATAAACGTTTTTTGTTTTCTTTCTTTCTAAAATGCTTTCGTATGTCCGGCGGATATCAGGTTGTTATCTTCTACAGCTATGCCGTTCACCAAGAATCTTTCTCACCAGTCATCTAACAGCTCACCCGTTTTTATATCGCTGAAAAATAGCCTTTCCCAAACAAATGGACGTAAGTTCTGTGAGTTTCCTACGGAAATACGGAAATACGATTTTTTTATTTTAACCTACTAGTAACAAATGCAGAGAGCTGACATTTAGATTTACCTGACGTAATTTTGATACGTTATCATGGCGATAAAGCATCCATTTTGGACGGGGGAAATCCGTTGTGGATTCCTTCCGTGGGGGCGGCGCGGTAGTTATGTCAGACTTTCACCTACTAACCCCCCCCCCTTTGTCCTCTTCAACTCATTTTTGGCAGCTAGCGTACTCTCAGGATCGCCGAATTAACAGTGAGGTATCATCCACCACCAGGAATATAACGTACTTACAGAGCAAATATTGGTGTTAATCTATTAAGTTAGAATTACGATTTGAAACGGGATATTTACCATGTATATTAGTATTTTTGAGTTCCCGATATTTCGGCACTGTTGCAAGCGCCATTATCAAGGATTAACTGACGTGCTGCGAGTTTTAGTTGTGGTCTAGTGGCGGCGCGTCAAAATTTTTTTTTGTTAGGGAAGCCTGAAATAATTTGCGTTTTTTATTTTCATGAGCCGTTGTAACAGAACTGGACTGGCTGAAAATTAGGCAAGCCGGTGGGAATCGAGTTGTATGGGCGCTCCGCCACTGCTACCCACATACCATAGCGATCTACCCTCTTCCTGGTTCGCTTTTTTAGCACAGTGTCCCCGTCACAGTGCCGAAATATCGGGAACTCAAAAATACAAATATACATGGTAAACATCCCGTTTCGTACATGTAAGCTTGAAATCTATTAAGTGAAGGTATATAAGTATTTATGTTTTTCTCGTCTCCAATTCACTGTCCTTTTGTGCGGTTTACCTCCTTATCATCCGTCATAAAAGATAAGCGTAATTCTTAAATAAAGAATGCATGTGCATTAATACTTTACCGGCTTATCAACTCTAGGGCCTTTGCAAAAAGTTAAAATTTCTTTAATAGAAATGTGACGTTACACATGGCTAAAACATCCGACAGCGTTTACCTGAATATCTGAGAATAGTAGGAATAGAAGGAATCTGGACCGCCATTTTATTTAGTTGGGCTCCTCCAAATATGAGCAAGCTCTGTCTTTAAAACGATAGTACCATGTCAAAGCTTTTATGAAATTACATAAGATCAAGGAAAAATCGAGAAAAATTGTTTTTATTATATTAGTCCGGAAAAATCTTGTACAAGATAATAATTAAGAGAAAATGACAAAGATACCTGTCAATTCACGTAGAAACGAGCCAAAAAAAAGAGCGGTTTTTATGCCGTGTTTTTAAGTTTAATTATGCCTTCAGGAGGCAATTTGCCAGCGACATTTTCACTTTGATTAAATATTATTAAATGCCCGTTCTTTCATCTCGGTTATTTAGAACTGAAGCCATAAAGATGCGCATCCAATTAAAAGCGAAACTAAAGGAATATACGACCGGCTTCACACAAGTCGGAATTCCCACTGAATTGCAATTCCCAATCTGCTTCTTCACAAATGAGCGCGTCTTAATGTCCCTGGATTGGGCGTCGTGGATCAAGTCATAAGCGGAAAATGGTTACTTATACTCGTTCATTACAAATACTCTTTATGTCACACCTGGCCATAAAGTGGCAATTACCGCACGCTCCGCGTGAGGAAAATCCCACTTCCTGGCCAGAGGGTGACATAAAATTTAGTACTTACCTCGGGCGGTAACTAAGAAAGCCTCAGATCGCATAATTATCGCCCTTGCCTTCGGCTCGGGCGTCAAATACCTGCGATCTGAGACATTCTTTATTCTACCGCCCTTGGTAAGTAATGTACTATTATTACACGGGCCACTCTACTTTTTCATGTACATAATTTTCAGACATTTTTCTTTAATATGTTAGTATTCTAAAAAAATCCTTTTATTAGGTTCAAGTGGCATTTCGAAAACTTTCTTTTGCACACTAATTCAATACATATCATAGAATTTTTATTCTAATAGAAAACTGGTCATGAAAAACCGGCTAAGTGCGTGTCGGACCACGCATAACGAAGGTTTCCGTACCAACACCTACTAGTCCACATTTAAAATCACTATCCAATACATTGAATCTAAAAAAGACGTATCTTCATAGGGAACTCACGGTACTTACGACCTATTGTTTGGGCAAGACAGTTTTTAAGCTTGTTTTAAAACCTCCATATCATTTTTAAAGGCCTATCCATCGATACTCCACACGACTATGTGCGTTGAATTTTTTTTTTTCATCCACCGGTTACATGTATGGAGTGCCCCCCCTAATTTATATTTTTTTGTAATTTCACATCATTTTTATGTAGTGGTCATTACACCTTCCTACCAAATTTCATAATTGTTAAACTAATTTTTTTTGTGTGTTGTGCTTATAGTCTCCGCGTAAATCGGCTGTGACATACGGACGGACGGACGGACGGACGGACAGGCATGACCCTAAAAAATTGAATGACCCACATATCTCAATAAAAAGTACATAACAGTTCAGAAGATACCATAATGAGATATTAAATACAGGTAAAGGACAGGCTGAAAACTAAATGCTGCGGGTAAAAAGAAAAAAAAGTGACTAAGATCTTATCTTCCAAACACTAGTTTTTTTTATCTGAGAAACCTTACCTTTATTTTTAAAGACCTATCGATTGATATGCCACAAGTAGCATACCTGACCCCCTTAAAATATTTTTATATTAATTTGACTACATGTCTTTGTATACCTACACCTAGGTTTCAAATTTTATTACACACCTATAGTTTTTGAGTAAAATGCCTTAGATATACGGACAGACCTACAAATAGACATGACGTAACTATAAGGGTTCCGTTTTTGCATTTTTTTCTACAGAAACCTAAAGAAAGACTTTATTAACATATTGTGAAACATATTACTGGAAACTGCGCTAATATTACTCTAATTGTACTTAAGTCTTTGTTATTATTATTATTTTTTATCTTCCATGTTCTACTCTTTCTAAATTCGAATAATTACTTACTAATGGGTTAAATAAATTTGCTTTTGCTGCATGTTGCTTTTACTCAGAACAAAAATGCATTAACTCTTGGTGGAAACTGTTTTGGCATATGTACAAACTACATTCTTACCTTATATGTATGTGTGTAACGCTGTGTGTTACCCATTACAATAAATTAAAAAAAAATTGAGGTTAAAAATCGCTCCCGCTGCCGCGTGTATTTCAAACCACGTCTAAATTAAAGTAAGTGTGGGCGCGAGTCATAAACTGACGGTGTTTGATGTCGTTTCCGCTCGATCTAATTGAAACTCTGAATGCAGTGTGCAGCCACTCGGGCAGATTGGCTAATGCCTTTATTTACGACTAGTTTATGAATCCAAGGCTTTTATTGCGAGTGTTGTAGTCCGGCTTATGAGAACCGAGACTTGAAAGTAGCGACTTTAAATAAATCCTCTTGATATTTATTTATTGCAAACAAAACATATACAGCATTACAGTCGAAACCAAGGCACTGTATAATTTAGGTTATAAAACACATAATTCACAATAGGAAAATTCAAATATCAATCAACTCTCATCCATCATCTCACAGTACTGGTGTCTGCACACCAGCGGGGTAATCACGTAACTATTTTACTACCGTTAGGTAGATTTTAATGTCAAATTTTAATTGTCATCTCATACATTTATCCTTCAAATTTGACAGTAAAATCTATCTACCGTTAGTACATAAAGTTACGTGATTCGCCTGCTGACCTTATTGGAATTAGGCTTGTCAAGTGAGTGGGCAACTTGACTCGTAAAAGTTCTCAAGCCGCCCGAAGGCCTTTAACTTGGCTTAACGACTGTTATTATAGACAGCAGCCGGGATCAACGGTTTAACGTGCCTTCCAAAGCACGGGAGCGCTCAGTTTATAACCACTCAAAGCGGTCACCCATCCAATAACCGACCTATTTCCACGTTGCTTAACCTCGCATACCGCGCGTGGTACGCGGGCGCCGCTGGGCCACGAGCGCTCCAGTAGATTCTATACATATGGTTTGAAATAAGCCATATTACTATAGGTACCAGTTATCGGATTAGGTTTCTATTCCATAGCCCGTATCCTGTTGAACCTATTTGTATTCATACGATATGCTAATGTGTTTTATGGCGGTCGAATGAGTTGAATATAAACATTGTTGTATATGGAGCAGTTTGTTAAGTTTGCTATACTATCTCTAAACTTGTACATATATTCATTATACATAGATTTAAATCTTAAATAGAAAACTGCCGTGAATCTCAGTCATATCACTACATAGTATAAAACAAAGTCGCTTTCTCTGTCCCTATATCCCTATGTCCCTATGTCCCTATGTATGCTTAAATCTTTAAAACTACGCAACGGATTTTGATGCGGTTTTTTTAATAGATAGAGTGATTGAAGAGGGAGGTTTATATGTATAATATTTCTGTAGTGTATTTAGTATCAGCATTGCACCCGTGCGAAGCCGGGGCGGGTCGCTAGTTGCAATATAATCGGGGATCGTTCAAATTTGCGTCACTGCTAGCAATAATGTGGATATGACTCCAAAATTAATCAAAATTTTAATCAATTAACTAATTTCTTACTTGGCATAATTTCAGTCCTAGTCAATAAATACAAAAGTTTGTCAAAGTACATATTTATTAAAGAAAATAATCAGTATTTTTTACACATTTTCTGCAGTCAGTCTATTATTTTTATATCAAAAATATACTTAAGTGCTTGCCCAGTTGGGCTGCTCCAAATTTGAGCAAGATGACATTTTGCTGTGCCCTACCTCTCTAAAAACTCTACTTGTATTATTTTACACAATCACGAATTTATGACGCCTCATTATAAATAAAAAAATATATATATTAGAGGACAATCTTACACAAATCGAACTAGTCCCACAGTAAGCTCAAGAAGGCTTGTGTTACGGGTACTTGACGACGATATATTTAATAGATACAAATACTTAAATACATAGAAAACATCCAAGACTCAGAAACAAATATTCATTCTCATCACACAAATATTTGCCCTGACCGGGATTCGAACCCAGGACCGTCAGCTTCACAGGCAGGTGCATTACCCACTAGGCTAAACCGGTCTCATTTCCTTTACTCAATCGATTTCATTAATATCTCTTTCATAAGCGGCCTCACTGCTAGTCAGTTAAGGCCGGCCATGCAAAACGCCGCGATTGTCCCTCAATTATCACCTTAAGTGAAAGATTGGCATTTGACACGCCACGGCAATTTACAAATCACGGTGTTTCCTTCAGTTTGCCCTTATCGAATCGGTATACCTACAGTGGCGTAGCTAGGTGACCAAGGGCCCTGGGGCAGAAAAGACTGGGGCCCCTAAACGTATTTTTGTAATGAGTTGCCTTGATTAAAGTAGTACAATTAGCATTGGTAGTAGTAATAAATAATAAAAATATATATATATATATATTTATTCAGTATCTTAGGTTTAGTTACAATTACTGTGCTGGGTGTCTCTTTTTAAGTATACTGGATACTTGTGCTAAGAGAACACCGCTCTTCCACTTGATATTATTTAAGTACTAGTTATTTAAGTAGTTTACTTTAGTGTGTGTGTGTGTGTCTGTGTGTGTGTGTGTGTGTGTCTGTGTGTGTGTGTGTGTGTGGGTGTGTGTTTGTGTGTGTGTGTGTGTGTGTGTGTGTGTGTGCGTGCATGTGTGCGTGTAGCAATAGCAGCACTTTTACTTACATTCCGAACGTGGGGGAATTTTGCGCTAGTACAATAACTGCTACGCCACTGTATACCTATTTATTATTGAAATACATGTAGCCCGTGGTTTAATCCGTGTCTAAACGTCCGTAACAAAGGTAACATAAATAAATACCGCTTTAGACCGTAACTAAATATTTTAAGTATGTGTACAAATCGTGAGAATTTCATATGTATACATATGTTTATCATTTTTATTTTATTTTCTTTATTGAGGGAAAATACAGATACAGGCCGATGTAATAAATAAGACAAATCAGTATAAATGAAGTATGTACAGTCTGTATCCTAAGACAATTCCCACTAGGCAATTGCAAGGTAAGTAATCCTTAATTAAACCTTGACAATATAAGATATACACTATTAACACACAGTACAGGAAATTACGTGTTACAGGTGGAGAAATAAAAACCACTACCAAAGATAATTATAAATTATATGAGCTGATTTTTGTTTTTCTTCATCATCATCATCATTATATCAGCCGAAAGACGTCCAGTGCTGGACATAGGCCTCCCCCAAATAGTGCCATAATGACCGGTCGTGCGCCACCCGCATCCAGCGGACTCCCGCGACCTTTACCAGGTCATCAATTTACCTTGTGGGGGGCCTACCCACGGCCTTCTGGTCCGTGGTTGTCACTCGAGAACCTTCCGGCCCCAACAGCCATCGGTTCTACGTGCAATGTACCCCACCCACTGCCACTTAAGTTTAGCGATTCGAAAGGTTATATCGGTTACTTTGGTTCTGCTACGGATGGCCTCATTTCTGATGCGATCACGCAGAGAAACTCCCAGCATAGCCCTCTCCATTGCCCTCTGAGTGAATTTGAGCCTTCTTATGAGGCCCATGGTGAGCGACCTCGTTTCCGTACCATGTCATAATTTCCTTAAAATACGACAATTGGAAAATAATTACGTCACTCACGTTTTTTAGCTAGAATATATATCGCTCGACTTGTTTCGATGCTAAACGCGCCAGCTATAATGATTAAGAATGGGGTATTACTTGAAACATGTCGAACGATATTCGACAATAAAGACGACTGACCCATTCCATTATATTTTAGGTGACGACCACTTTAACCTAGTTGGTAGGCAACGAAGCTGGATTTCTCGAATTCGAATCCCGGTCAGGGTTTGACTTTGTGTGAATCACGAATACTTTTCTGAGTCTTGAATATTTTCTATGTATCTATATAGGCACGTATATCGTAGCCTAGTACCCATAGTACAATCTTTGCTTAGTTTGGGTCTAGATCGATTTGTGTAAAATTGTCCACAAAAATATTTATTTATATCTCTGAAATTCACGAGTCTTCTATATGATATCAAATAGATATAGCGAATTTCATTGAAATCAAACTTGAGTACTTATTCTTTTATATTTCATCGTGTCCTTTGTCTCAGGCTTATAACAGCTTTTATTACAATACCTGGCAAAATCATGTTTGTGTGTGCTGTTATAAATATAACCGCGAACAATTTGTTCTCAAAATACTTACATGTTTTGCCTAAAGATTTATAAAATCCTCTTTAATTTGAGCACGACCAGATGTATCTCTATTTAATTTATGTTGACATACGTTGTTACCAAAAAAGTTACACATTTTTTTGAATACATTCGTGTTTATTTCAGTTTTCTTTGATTTTATTTTTCCTATTCCGTTCTCGTATTTCGTTTCACAAGAAAAAGATTTCTTATAATACAGTAATATCAACAGTAAAGTTACCTGAACTTCCAAGATCTTGTGCTGATAATGAGGGTAGGCATTATAATACACAAACAAGCTTGCGGGTCCTCTGAAGTTGAAACATCCATAAGAATAATCTAACACAGAAATATTTTGTCCCTAATATTAAAAAATATGTATGTATGTTTATATTGTAGCATTTGAATTATGTAGTATTATGATACTGTTATTTTATATACATTGTATATTGTTTTGAAAAAATGACACCTCGCCGAGTTTCTTACGCCGGTTCTCGAGGCAGAGGTTTATTTTATGAACCGGTGGTAGTTTTTTGACATTCATAAGTGCATGTAACATGCCTAAATTGAAGAACAAATGATTTCATTTCATGTCAATAGAATAGAAGTTTACTGACTCAACATAATATACATATAGGAGTAAATACACATAAATACTTAACAAAACTGTTTTTTTTTAAACCTGACTGTGGCTTTATAAAAATACATAAATATTAACATATTGCTGTAAAAGGTGGGTAACACAGTGGTAAAAACCATTTTTTCATACAAATGATGAGTCATCCAAGAAACTTTACTCGCTTTATAGATATTAACTGTGGTTCGTTAATTACCAAAACCATCGGAAGTGATACTGCAGTTAAACCTTTTTCTAAATAACAATATAAAAGAATGAAGTGAGGTCCAAGTATTCCAAAATCTGCATTTAAAAGAAAATTGTCTGAAAATTATGTACATGAAAAAGTAGAATGGGCCAACAATAAATCTAACTATAGAATATAAGATTTCAAGCATTTACATTAGAATTACGATTTGAAACGGGATATTTACCATGTATATTTGTATTTTTGAGTTCCCGATATTTCGGCACTGTAATATGCATGGTAAATATCCCGTTTCAAATCGTAATTCTAACTATAGAATGTCTAGAATCGCAAGGACAACCTTAATAATAATAATATCCCGGCGACATTATTTTCGCAGAAAGTAATTAGTCGCGCTGCGCAACCAGTAATTATACGGATTTATGGCAAGATGGCCGGGGGTTCGATCAAACACCAACATTTTGCATAGAGAATTTGACTCAAAACAAAATCAAAAAATCAAAATCAAACATTTATTCTGCAAATAGGCAACAAGGACGCTTTTACATTTCAAAATATTAATTTACAATTCAAGAAAGAATAATAATTTCGAGTTTACAATTATAACAAAATTAATGTCATACTCGAAAAGAAATAAGACCAAAAAATAAGCCAAATGGTGAAAATTCTATTAAAATATCTCAATAAGTAATGAAGCTACAACCGTTTTAATATTGCTGGATAGAGAGAGAAAGCGCTACTGATCAGTGACGTCATTGACCACGACCGCCACAGTAAATGACGATCGTCCCAATATATATAACAAAGACGACGCTTTAGCCTAGTTGGTAGTGACCCTGCCGTAGAAGCTGGAGGTCCCGGGTTCGAATCCCGGTCAGGGCATGTATTTGTGTGATGAACACGAATATTTGTTCTTGAGTCTTGGATGTTTTCTATGTATTTAAGTATCTATTTATCTATGTAAGTATGTATATCGTCACTTGGTACCCATAGTACAAGCATTGCTTAGTTTGGGACTAGGTTGATTTGTGTAAGATTGTCCAAAAAATATTTATTTATTTATTTAAAGATGCGTTTTACGGGAAAGGGACAGAGTATGCCCCCTATTAAAACTTTGAAGACGTATAACTTTGTAATAATTTATCCTTTTGAGTACGAAAACTTAGCTATTTAATTAAAAATTTGATCTTTCTATTAAAAAATTCAAACTTACTGATTTTCTTACTTTGTGTCAATTAATATGCTCTTGCCTTTAATCAAAAAGTAGCGGGAAACCCCGGCTCATACCCCTGGATTTTCGAAAAACTTACATAGTCTGATATATAACAATGGCTTTTCTGTGAACAAAAACATCGTTAGAAATCGGTCTAATCCCAACAAGGTTCAGTTTCCCCTGGGTTGGATGATAATTAGAAATATGTATAGACATATTTCTAATTATCATCCAACAAAAGGAAGCGTTCAGTAAGATGAACACCTTCCTTATTGAACGCTAAAAAAATTAAAGAAAGTCAGCCGTCGTCTCCCGGTAAAAAAATAAACAATAGCATTCTCTTGTTATGATCCCTGGGATCCCAGGGATCGGTATCTAAGTTCAAGTGTCAATTATTATGATCCATCTCTGTAGCTGCTGGTCCTGCTACCGTTATCCTATCAATCAATCAATCAATTTATTTATTTCTATGAATGTGGTACAATTTAGGGTCATATAATTATTTTAGTTCAGCACATCCTGCCTGTGTTGGCGTAGAAATAGTTAATACACATGAAAGTGCTTACATATCACTACATAGTATAAAACAAAGTCGCTTTCTCTGTCCCTATATCCCTATATCCTTATGTATGCTTAAATCTTTAAAACTACGCAATGGATTTTGATGCGGTTTTTTAATAGATAGAGTGATTGAAGAGGAAGGTTTATATGTACTTACTTATAGATTGAACAATGTAAAATTTTGAGAAATAAACCTTTTTGTATTTGTATTTTTTGTATTTGTATTTTTGTATTTGTATGTATAATAACATCCATTAAATAGTGCACCCGTGCGAAGCCGGGGCGGGTAGCTAGTCAATAATAAAACATTTACAACAATATATTAATAAGAGCTTTAACATCTTGAAGGTGGCTCTAAAAACTCTTTTATTGAATAGTAACATTTTTCAACCAAAAATGCAACTAAATGTTTTTTTTTAAATTGGTGTGTATCTAGACTTTTAATAGTGTTCGGTATTTTATTAAATATTTTTGTTGCCATTCCAAAAAAGTTGTTCCGAATTAATGCTGTTATTATAATAGGCTAATTATGCAGCTGTATTTAATATTGCGAGCGAGTGGGAAGCTTTCGTTTTTCTGATACAAATCTGAACATATCAATATAGCGTTTTACAAATAGAGCTGCCTCTAAGATATACAATGAAGGCAATGTCAAGAGTTTCAGTGATTTAAATATAGAAACACAGCTGTCTCTTACGTTTATGCTGCAGATAGCTCTAACGCATCTCTTTTAGGAAATAAAGATTTGATTATATGTACTTTTTGCTTTTTCATGTGATTTCATAGTTGTTGGTCTTCATAGACATTTGAATGCGATACGTATGTGTCGCATTGACTCCCAGAATAGAGGAAATCATCTCGAAATAGTAATTATAGAACCGATGAGATTATTCGGAATTCCGTTTCATCTTCATCCATTAACTTGTGATTGGTATAGAAGTACTTCTAAGGCTCGGTTTTATAAAGATCCGTTAGACCTTATGTCGGTTTGTTATGTCAAAAAATAAATAAATATTAGAGGACAATCTTACACAAATCGAACTAGCCCCACAGTAAGCTCAAGAAGGCTTGTGTTATGGATACTAGACGACGATATATTTAATAGATATAAATACTTAAATACATAGAAAACATCCAAGACTCAGAAACAAATATTCATGCTCATCACACAAATATTTGCCCTAACCGGGATTCGAACCCAGGACCGTCAGCTTCACAGGCAGGTTACCCACTAGGCTAAACCGGTCGTCAATAAATGTAATAAATGTATGTCAAAAAATGTACTGAGTTACTGAAATTTGTTCTGACATTTGGTCTAACGGATCTTTATAAAACCCGGCCTAAAGGTCGGAAATCGAACTGTTAAGTTTATCAATCTATTAAATATTTTTATTGTCTGTACCACTAGAATTGATTTTTCTAAAGAAAACACAATCGAACGCGTTTGCGTTTAGACTCTATTTAGCCTTAGGTGGTAACTATTTTTTGCCATACAAATTGTGACTTAAGGGACCTTATCAGTTAAAAAACGCTCATCTATTTAGACGATTTTCTGATTGAATTAACACGTATCTTGACATTTTCTCGGTATTACTATCTAGAAAAGGACTATTGCGACTTAATGCCATATATTATAAATGTATATTTTGGATTTTTCTTTAAGATATATCGTTTCAAACATCACTCCAAATAGACCATTTTCAAGCTAAAAACCGTGTTTTTTCCGTTTAAATTCTAATACACACAATGAAATCAAAAAGTGGCCATGTTACTATCTAAAACTTTAACAAAATTATCGTCTCCTTTAATCACTTTAATGGTATTATCAATACTTTTATCATAATTTGAAATCATAACATTTTAAAACTTATAAGGCCTCTTTTAACACAAACGCGTTCGATTGTGTTTTGTTTCAAAATACTAGAGGTACTGATGAATACGAGTTATACTATTCTGCCTCGCAAAGGAGTACAATAGTTTTTTTTTAACATTTATTGATTTACAAGCAGTAACAATAGTTAAATAACAATAGCTTAAATAATATTACAACTAACTTAAATCTAAAACAGGCCCTTGGGGAATTGTACCGAGGATGCTGGCGGCATTTCCTCGCTGTATCGCAATGCTGATACGTTGTGCGAAGTCGCCAGGTCTTCGGTCACCAGTTACGTCAACCAAACGCTTCGCGATTTCAGTAAATAGCTTGTGAGCGCCGAGATCCAATAGTTTTAGAATCCAATCTCATGTCGTATAGTAAAACTAAATAATATCACATTTCTTTTTTATACAACGCCGGTGGCAAACTAGCGTACGGTCCACCTCATGGTAAGCGGCCACCGCAGCCTATAGACGCCCGCAACTCCAAAGGAGTCACGTGCGCGTTGCCGACCCTTTATAAGATTTGAGGATGCACTGTGTTGACAGCAGAAGGAATACATTTAGGTCCCACGCTCTCAACACAGTGCATCTTCGGGAGCTCTGGCAACCTTGCTCACCTCCAGGAACACAACAATAAATATATAATATAGTAAATAATGTTATTATGGCTGTGGTCTTCTGCAAGGCGGAGGTACTTCCCCAGTTGGGCTGCTCCAAATTCGAGCAAGATGACATTTTGCTGTGCCCTACCTCTCTTCAAATTTGTATTATGCATAATTAAAATAAAAATGGCTCGTATATGATATAAAACTTGAATAAAATAATCGCAGTGTATTTTTATGAGTTCATTGGAAAAGTTGAGATCAAAACATTTTATAAGGCCTCTTTATAATCAATCTACTTGAAATTTAAATATCGCATTCCATTTGAAACCTATTATACAAAAGGAGGTAAATATTTCTCAGAAAATACCCGTTAATATAAAACGGTTGTTAAATGATTTATGCAGGGTCTGTCTATTGGAATCCGATTTCTTATCTCGCATTACAATTAATGTGAAATTCTTTATTGAATGTATAATTTGTTGAACTCAAATACTAGGTATGATTCAGATGGAGCACAGTGGAACGTCGCTCATATTTGGAGCAGCTGAGGAAGTACCTCCGCCTTATAGATATAGTAATTCAAGGACACTGAACCTAATTCGATAAGACTTCCAGGTAATATATGTATAATAAGGCACGTCATTCATGGGGGACACAAGATGGCGATTGCTCTGGTGTTGCAGGTGTCTATGGGCGTCGGTAATTGCTTAACATCATGCGATCCGTTTGCTGGTTTGCACCCTATAACTTAAAAAAACTGGTGGCTCTAGTAAAAAAACCGGTTTCTTGTACGATAAGTCTCCCAAGTTTCGTTTGTTCCTCGATACAGAGGAGGGGTAGGACTATACGATAATGCAGTGCTGCAAGCCCCCCTAACTGGCCTTATCAGTGGCAGCAGCATGATGAGCGACGCCCGTACTTAGGTATCTAGTATGTGTTGATTTTATTATATTTTAATATACAAAAATTAACATATCCTGTAAATAAAAGGTAAATGATTTGACTACTTTGTTAAAGGAATGAACGACCGATTGATTGAGTGAATGTTTAGTTCAATTCATTCTCTGTTCAGATCTGTTAGTCACTCCTTCGCCTTGCCTCTCTTTGATCAAGACTTTACTCGTAGATAGACGTGTTCTAGCTTCCAAGTATAAAAATAAAATTAAAATAAATGAAATTAATTTAACCGTTATTCAGTATTTAATTGACAATAAATCCTTGTATACCCTAACCTTTTCAATAGGTTATGGGGCCCAGGCCACGCGTTAAAACTTTGAAACTCTAATGATGAATTTTTCGAAACACGTGCATGAATGGATAACCTAAAATCAAAACGAAATATCAAAACTTACGACGGCGTAATCACTGCAATTGAGATGTTATCTGAAAATAGTTTAACTTTGGCATTTGTGAAAATAAGGTTATTAGACCACGAGGTTAAGCTGAGAAACGACAGTGCAGATACGAGCTCAAAAGTACTGCATGTCGAGCATAAGCCCCATAATTCAAAGAAGAGAATAATCGATACAGCTAAACCGCCAAACCACCATAATAATAACCGTAGACATTACAAGAACAAAACTTGAAAAAATACCCACATTTTAAAATGTCATCATTGCGGACGAAAAGGTTACGCGAAAAAGGATTGTTATTACTTTAAACAAATGATGCAAGAAAAACAGACTGAAACAAATAGGACGCGAACAGTTCAACAAGTCGAATTGAATCAAGAAACTGCTAACGATTTCTCGGGTTTCGCCTTTATGACGGGAGACTGTCAAGATGATGTTCAAGAAGATAAAGTGAGATTTATTTTGGACTCGGGAGCATCGGATCACGTCACAAACAGGTCGGATCTTTTCATTAATTTTACAATTCTTAATCCACCTTTGAAAATATCGATTGCTAAGCACAGGGAATTTTTTTTTAGCTACACAAAAAGGGACAATGAGGGTGACGAGCGACTTGGGCGTGCAAGGACTTCTGGAGGATGTGCTGTTCTGCCCAGATGCCCCTTACAACCTGCTGTCGGTGCCCAAGATGCAGCGAGCTGGCTACACGATCATCTTCGACCAACATGGCTCCCAAGTTTGTAAAAGTGACACAACTGTCATGAAGGGTAAGTCTCTGAACAATTAAATTGCAGTAAAAACAGCAAGCAGCAGCAGTTGCAGTTTTAAGCAAAATAAAGATATTTGTATTTTGTATTTGTATTTGTAGACTTTGCTGTATCAGTTTCCTGCCTATACCAAGCTAATAATAATGACTAAAATTTATGGCATCAGCGTTTGGGTCATATAAGTAAAAATAAATTCATACAATTAAAACATGATTGAAGATGTTAATCAAATTCAGTTTGTTGAGCCAAATGATAAAATGTGCGAAGCTTGTGGGTCAATTTCAACAAACCAATATTTTTTTTCACATCGGTGATTTTCTTCAAATTGAAGTCTTTCATCGATTTTTTAACATCAACCGAAAGATATAGCTACTGTAGTTAATATATGTTAACGGCCCTGTCATACGATAAATAGTTACGGAGATATTAGACAATCTTTTTTTAATTCATCGAAATGAATAACTGTCACCGAAATAAATACATGCAGTCACCGATGTGATAATAACGTCACCGAGATGAAATAAATAGTCACCGTGATGATATTAAGATAACCGAAATGATATAAAGTCTCACCGATGTGATATAACAGTCATCGAAATGAAACTAAGATTAACATAAAAAGGTTTTATAGATAAATATAATGGTTTTATTGCTCCTTTGAAATCAAAAAATAATTATACGTTTCACAATAGTCAGAAAATAGAAGACCAAAATAAAAAATGGTTCAAATGGCATCTACGGAACCCTAATACAAGCGAATGACGCATGGCTGTATGTGTCAGCTGTTTGCTGATTTTACTTGATATCTAATGAATGTTGCCTATCCTTTACTTTCTTAATATATATAAAAAATACAGCAAATAAAATTTTGTAAAATTATTTATATAAATCGACCATTTACAAACTTTTTTAAGCATTTTGAAAAATTAAGAAAAGGGTCAGTCGCCATAATAAATTATACATAGGTATATTTAAGTCCGTTATATTTATTCAAATCATAAGAGAACAACAACTTTAAAGGAACCTATTATTTAGAATTAATATTATACAATCTTTATTAAAAACATGTATTTAAATATGCATATATCGTCCGACTCTTGTTTGGATGGTTTGCGGCCACAACATCTCAAAGAGCTAACCTCGCCCTCGGCTGGCAACAATGGTCCTCGGTTAGTCGATTGTATAGAGAAACTCTGTAATTTCCTTTAAAAAGGTTCTCTCAATCCCGTGGTTTGCCCCTACTTGTACGGAGGTTCACTCTGTGCCCTCTCAATAAAGGGCGGGGGGATTTGGCCGATCGCCATAGGCTACACTCTGCGTCGCCTGTCGGCTAAACTGGGCTACCGGGTAGTTAGAGAGGCAATGGCGGATTACCTACAACCTCTTCAGATAGGTTTCGGAATTGTGCAAGGTTGTAACGCGGCCATACACGCCTCAAGAGCTTTTGCTCTTGGGAATGGAGATACGGGTCCCGTTATTCTCAAGATTGAAATTAAAAATGCCTTCAATAGCGTTGAGAAGGAGACAATTCTCGAGGAAGTTTTGGATCGAGTGCCATCTCTTTATCCGTTTCTCCGTCAATGTTGGCACACGAACACGTCTAGCAATTTATTTTATAACGTCATATCAATAACTTCGCAAGTCGGAGCTCAGCAGGGTGATACTTTAGAGCCCTTAATATTTTTTTGGACATACAAAAGGTTATTTTTTCGCTGAATTATAGGCTAAATGTGTGCTATTTAGACGATGGAACGTTAGCTGGTAGGCCTGTAGTATTGCAGGATCTGAGACAGCTTTTGCGAAGTCTAAAGGCAATCGGTCTGGAGGTTAACTCATGCAAATGTGAGCTGTTTTATTGTGATCCCATGGATGATAATGGTTACGGTTGGCATTTAGGTTGTTGTTGCCAGGGTTCGACTTCTGAATGAGTCGTCCTTATGCTTGCTGGGTGCTTCCATATTTCCGGAGGGGGTTACTTTTGCTCTTGAGGAAAAAAGGGTGGTGTTAGTTGGGGCTCAAGAACATTTGAGAAATTTGTCAGCACATGCATCGCTTGCCCTGCTAAGGACCTGTTTAGCGATGCTTCGCATGTTGTATATTTTAAGGACTTTCCCCACCTGGTTTTTTTGGGAAGACGTGTTAAGGTTGGACGATACGCTTCGAGTGTCTTTGAGACCATTTTGAATGTTCATCTAAACAAGGCACAGTGGTACCAGGCTTCTTTTCCGGTTCGCCATGGGAGACTGGGTATACGTCGTTGTCGGAAAGTCGGTGTAGTGGCGTTTCTTGCCACAGCTCACGGGACATTGGGATTCGTCGCTCGCATCGTGTGTTATAATGGCGATGATACCGAAATACCGTTCGTGGTTTGTGTTTGGATTGTAAGGTTTGTCAGCCGCATCGGTGAATTTGTGGGGTCATGGTTGAGGAGGACGGCCAGCCTTAGCTGTCATAGGTGCGCGTAGCTGTTTTCAAGACATCACGCAATCAATGATGCAGTTTGTCAGGCTTTCGTGTCAGCCAACATCCCCTATGGCTTGGGCTCCAAGTCAAGGGGCTGGAGGCTTTCAGGATTGTATCGCACGGATAGCAAAAAGCCAGATAGCCTCACACTGATTCCGTGGCAAAAGGGTCGGTGTCTCTTGTGGGACACTACGTGCGTCAGTACGATTGCCCCGTCCCACCTTCACCTTACGGTCAGGTCTGCGGGGTCGGCCGCTGAGTATGCAGCCATATTTAAACACTCCAAGTACACTGCCCTGGAACCGTTGTACGATTTCGTGCCGATTGCAGTGGAGACTGCGGGATCTTGGGGCGGTGGAGGTGGAGGCTAAAACAGTTATTAAGGAATTTGGTCGCCGGCCTAGGGATAGGGAAGTGATCTGCGCTGCGAATCGTATCTGGTTCAACAGATTTCGTTGGCTACACAGCGCAGTAATGCTGCAAATGTAATGGAAACATTTGCCAGCGTGGTGCAGTTCGGGGCTATCCTATTTAGTTGATATTAATTGACGAAGCCTGTTGCGAATTGTTTTATTGTTGTGTGGATATCTATATGTGACGACGTCTATTGATGATTCATAGTTGTACCCACCTGACGAAGCCTGCATAGCATGTTAGAATTTCTCAGTAATGTCAAGATGATGATAATAGAAATAAACATATTTTATTTTATATATTTCATAACAAAAAAGTTGTAAAAAAATAATTCACAACTTTTAATCAGTTAAGACTTTTATTATGTACGGAACCCTTCAACCAGATAAAAAATATTTCATCTTCGGTGATATTTTTGAATTCGGTGAGGTGATAGGAGCAAATTGTTCACCGAATTAACCGAAATGAGATCACTGAAATGAAGAACATTGAGGTTTAACTCGAATTATCGAAAATGTCGCGTAGGAACATAAAAATGAAACCTAGAATATGTAATAAAATGTTGACTTACATATAATATCCGAATAACAAACAAAACATATGCACTGTTACCAAAATATAGCAGTAACCGAAATGAAAACTTTTTTGTCCCCACATCACCGAATTGATGTGTATAACTCGAATACGCAGCTGGTCTCAACACGTGCGCTTGCGCCGGACGTTAGCACGGGACTGGCCGAATAACCTTTGATTGAAGCAGTGCATCCACAAGGCGTTTCTTAGCAACTACACGCATCGAAACTTTGTTCACCGATATGATGTCGTCGTGCAGGACAGATACATATACTCTGACCAAAACATATACAGGGTATTTTAGTAATCCCAAATATCTCATATCGATAATGCAACTATCCTAGATTATAATAAATGTCTCAGTTAACGTAAATACCTATCCATATTTGTGTCATGAAGGAATTTTCCATAAAAAAAGTACGGGGGACAGGTCACTGTGATGATAAATCGGCACTTAATTATTTTTT
The DNA here is from genome assembly GCA_963556455.1 of Epiblema foenella. NCBI lineage: Eukaryota > Metazoa > Arthropoda > Insecta > Lepidoptera > Tortricidae > Epiblema > Epiblema foenella. The sequence continues at coordinate 22,195,541 of OY747104.1, forward strand.
TAAAGTGATTAATATTAATTTTAATACAATCGCATTATTTGCCCCAGATAGAAGAACAACCCTGCTATTTAAAAAAAAATATCATGAATATGTATGACCAAAGAGCACCCCCGTTATCAGCCGTGCCATTTCAAATTCATGCCTGGGATATTGACCCTTGTATAAACGGCAAACAGGCCAGATTACCATTTAATCTGACTAAGAATAAAGATCACATTACACGACTTTTATTTGTTGTACATTCTGATGTTTGTGGCCAAATCACTCCTCCCACGATAGACAATAAAAATTATTTTGTATTTTTTTATTGACCAGTATACCCATTACTGTGTTGTGTATTTGATAACGTACAAGTCAGAGGTATTTACTGCTTTTAAAGTGTACGGACGTAGTGACGTTAAATGTGAGGCAAAATTGAATTTTGAAAATGGTAAATTTATACTGCGATAACGGCGGCAAATATTTATCTACCGAGATGAAAAATTATTCTATTGAAAAGGGCAAAACTTACCATTTGACAGTTCCAAAAACACCGCAACAAAACAGTGTATCGGAACGTAAGGTAAGGACTATTACAGAAAAAGCGCGATCTATGCTTAGTGGTTCCAAATTAAATAAAGTATTTTGGGGTAAAGCTGTATTAACTGCTGTTCGATTAATAAATGTAACGCCTTCAAGAGCCCTTATGCAATCGAAAACCCCATATGAATTGTGGCATGATAAAAAAAAAAACTACAACTTAAATACTTGAAGTTTTTTTGGTGCCACGGTTTATGTACATAATAAAACCAGTAAATCTAAATTTGACGATAAATCTTGGAAGGGAATACTGGTAGGTTATGAACCAAACGGATATAAAGTTTGGAAGGTTTTTTGTGCCACGGTTTATGTACATAATAAAACCAGTAAATCTAAATTTGACGATAAATCTTGGAAGGGAATACTGGTAGGTTATGAACCAAACGGATATAAAGTTTGGAAGGTTTTTTGGTGCCACGGTTTATGTACATAATAAAACCAGTAAATCAAAATCAGATGCATTTAAATCTGATGATCTCGGCCGTCCTGTTGATAAATCAAAATCAGATGCATTTAAATCTGATGATCTCGGCCGTCCTGTTGACAATTCAAAATCAGATGCATTTAAATCTGATGATCTTGGCCGTCCTGTTGACAATTCAAAATCAGATGCATTTAAATCTGATGATCTTGGCCGTCCTGTTGACAATTCAAAATCAGATGCATTTAAATCTGATGATCTCGGCCGTCCTGTTGACAATTCAAAATCAGATGCATTTAAATCTGATGATCTCGGCCGTCCTGTTGACAATTCAAAATCAGATGCATTTAAATCTGATGATCTCGGCCGTCCTATGAAAAATCGCAGATTAAATGAAACCATTATTGAACCCACATCTAGTAATGCCCCTGATAATTGTACGAAGGTAAATCAAAATGAAAATAAAAACACAGATGACGTAAGGAGGAGTGATAGACTTAAAAATCGGCCGCCTGTTCATTATTATCAAACTGATTATGATGAGTGCATATTGAGTGCGCAGTCTATATTAGTGTTAAGTGGCAAGTTGCCATAGAAGAAGAGTTAAAATCTCTTTCTGAAAACAACACGTGGTCTTTAGTGCCGAGACCACAGAATAAAAATGTTGTTAATAATAAATAGGTTTTCTCTATCAAGTATGATGAATTTGGTAGACCGCAAAGATATAAAGCCCGTCTCGTTGCCAAAGGGTTTAGTCAGGAATACCTTGTCGATTTTTAATGAAACCTTTGCACCTCTAGCCAGAATTGCTAGTTTTCGGTTCATTATTAGTCTTGCAAATCAATTTAACTTACTCGTCCACCATATGGATGTTAACCCGTCAAGCGATCCCCCCCCACAGGCTCAGAAGCGCAAAGTGACCCGGGAATTTCGAAAAAAAATAGATATGTCGACCTGCGTTAGAAAAGATGAAATCGTGCTAATATGTTATAATTATATTGTAAACATTATATACCGTTCGGAAGCAGATAAAATTGTCTATCCATTTATTAGGTGGACTACTTGACTGACCTGTTTCATTACCGCGAAAACATATCAGTTTGCCCGATTTTCATTTGTTTTCTGACACTCGTTGAAACATTTTGCTTGTTTACACTAAACTTTATCACATATTCCACACTGTTTTAGCACTATTGTGAACTTTATTAAACTATGCATCGATTAAAATAATCACTTCTCTATGATATGCATTATTCACAATAACACAATTATTTATTTGCATAACCAAAAAGACTCGCTTACGCGCGCCATCTTGCCGGTCGGTCACTGACCAAAAGTAGCGTTGACAAAACAAGGACCGGTTGGCGAGTCCAAACAAAAATATTTTAAATTGCATTAATAAATTTATTCCTATAGTGTCAATCAATTGCAGTAAAATAAGGATAGTTATATTTTTAGTATTGTAGTTTTACGTAGGTAATAGTTTTCTTGAAAAGTTGAATTACAAAATTAGACATGTTATTTGACTCTATTACTAATAAGAATCTTAATAGTTTTGTCTCTATGTAGTATTCGTTATTTCTTAGAATTTTTGTGTTTTGTAATTGAGATTATTATAAAATAAAATTTCCTTATTTCTTTAAGTTTAGAATCAATACTTTTTACCCTTTCACTGCGTAATGTAATAAGCAGGTACTAGATCAGATATAGAGGACTACGATCATTTTCTATTTGATTATCGTTATTGAAATAGCTAAATGGGGAAAAAAAGTGTATGTCTCTTTAGAGTTTCAGACATTGTATCATCATCATCCGCCTATCTATACATATGTATACGTCTAATGGGCACAGGCCTTATAGCTGAGAGGGAACGGGCAGACATTGCATTATGTTAAAAATGTATTAATTGTATAATGTATTAGAATAATCCAATAATTTAATATATATGTAATTGACGGTCCTGGGTTCGAATCCCGGTCAGGCCTAATATTTGGGAGATGAGCATGAATATTTGTTTCTGAGTCTTGGATGTTTTATTTGTATTTTAGTATTTGTATCTATAAAATATATCGTCGGCTAGTACCCAAACACAAGCCTTATTGAGCTTACTTTGGAGCTGGTTCGATTGTCCCCTAATATTTATTGATTTATTTATATGTGATAGGTAAAATTATTTTTAATTTATTCAATAAATTGATTATTAATTGTAATGTTAAAGTAAATATTTTGCTATACCCTATCAGGGTCCATGATATGCCTAAATAAATGTAACACCTGTGCTATACCATGGTTGCAATAAATGAAAAAAAATATGAATTTGTTACGTTATGCAAAATAGGTACGCCGATTCGAAGTCGTTTGAATGCGTATGAAAATACATGTAACAGGGTACTGGACTAGACTAAAAAGCAATTTTTTTTTGGTAATGTAGTTAACATAGTTAACTACACTCGATGGGGCAAAAACAAATGTCCAGTAGTTTTAGAATTTAATGAATAGCTTTGAAAATGAAATACTTGCTCTATGTATGTATATGGCTATGTATTTGATTGAAGTTGAATTACAGGTCTAATATTTGTCATGTTGAAGTCGATAAATGGACGACTTAATTTTCAAATCTTTTTTACCGTCTGAATTTGTGCCAGTTACTTTTAGGTCAGTTAGGGTAAGTGCACCAGCGGGATAATAGTGCGCCAATAATAAGAGACATTCTATAGTAGTTGCGGTTACGCTGGTTGTGCACTTGCCCCCGACTGAATACTTAATGGAAAATCGTAAAAAAACGCGATTTCGTATATTGGACGTGGTTAATACATACATAGGTCGTGATAATGATCGTATTAGGGATGTTAGTAGGGCTTGGAAGTGTTTTCTCACGATTTTAATGTTTATTCTCTATGATAAATATTAGGGTAAGATATTGAAAGTAAACGTAAATTTTATTATTTTATATTTGTAAAATAAAACATGGGCTACAAATTAAACAATTTTATATTGACCACCAAAATCGACAAAGTAAAAAATTCGAATCATTACAGAATTTGCTGATTGATTGCAGCAGATGGAGCACGCCTGAGCACATGGAGCCTCTGTGAAATAATATAAAAGTTTATTACATTTAAAACCAACATCTGTTATATATCAAAGATCGGATGTAAAATAATCATATATTTACATTAGTCATCCTGGACATGAAAAGGATAGGTAACTGAAATAGCGTAATACTCACGTGGGAGGCTTCCAAAGTTTTGGGTCTGGCTCTACAAACACATCGCGCTCCTGTGCTTTGGCCATATTAATCATGAGCTGCCGCCTTGCAGCAGATTCTGGCCGCTGCTTCGTGTGGTCCTCTGGCCCCGGCGTGATCGACCGCTCCCTGGCGCACGATAGTCTTCTAAAAAAATCATATACGTTATTAATTTATTTAATCTTTCATCATCCTCCTAGCGTTATTATTATTTATTTAATCTTTATTCAACAAACATCAAATTGCGGGCTTAATGCGACATGACATTCCCTACCAGTCAACTATATAACCAGAGAGTTTATTATATGAAGGAATCTGGAAAATATTAGTTAGTGATTAATTAGAAGGTTGATTATATTGCAACCTTAATAATATATACCTACCAGCCGACTATCGTTCTTATTTAGTAATTAATTATATAAATCAAATTTCAGTCTTGCAAATTCATTTAGTAATTAAATGTGATTTCACAATATCAAATGAAATTGTATTTACTGTTCTTCATTGATACAATATAAAATGAAATGGAAAAATAAGTTTTTATGCTGACAGTACTTCTTTACGCGCCATTTTAGTCATATGAAAGTACTTATGTGTTTAGAAATTCGACTACAATATACTTCCACAATAATTGAATGATCTGATTATTAGATCAAATAACTGGATAAATTTACTACAAACTTATCTATATTTCACAACATTTGGAGTTAATTACACATAATTTAATACCTGAAATACTTTACCACTCAAACTTATAATTTACGTCTTTGTACTTTGAAACTTTTATCAACCCAGATATTTTTCGAAATCATTAAAACGAAAGCATAAAACACATTAATTATTTTATTATTCAGCATTTTAATCAATAATATAAATATAAAACACTCACCGTTTCATTTAAAACACTTATAAACACAAGCCACTCCGACCTTGGACCACTAAGTTTCTGACAAATGGCGCCCTAAGAAGGTTTATTTGGTACCATTGGGATAAAACCCGATTTGTTTTGCCGCGACTGCTAGTAATTTAGCCAGAATCGTTATTTTATGTTGGTATACTACATACGCAACCCTGGTTTATTTCATTTAGGATGGCAACTTAACAATATCGACGAAATAATCCAGCCAATGAGAGCGAAGTCGTTAGTATCACACGTGTGATACTAGGGCGCTAGGGTTCTAATTGCGTTAGTAACACACGTGTGATACTAGGGCGCTCCACGGGTTAAAACTGCCTTTTTAAATGGTAAATTAGAAGAGATTTTTATGGAAGTGCCGAAAGAAGTAGATTGCGATAAAAATTATGTATGTAAATTAAATAAGGCATTGTATGGACTGAAACAGGCTGCTAGATGCTGGTTTCAGGTTTTTAAGCAAGCACTGTGTAACATCCTCCCTAGTCTAAATGGAAAGCAGAAAATGGAAAACCTAAAGCCTACCTAAGCTTTACCTACAAATACTTACACCATCTGAAAGTCTGAAAACCAGGACTTTCGTAAAGTTCCTAAAACTCTAAAGTTTCTAAAGCTTTCCTAAAGTATTACTAAAGCTTTCAAGTTTAGCAGATCTAAAAGATATGGGAATAACTACAGGGAAAGAAAATAAATCAAACAAAAGGTTTTGAGAAAGAAAATAAACAAAACAATACATTTATTTCATAGAAGTGATTTTACTCGAAACTTTGACTATTTTATCTAATAAAGTCCGGTGAGAACTTTATTAGACATCCGCGTTGATTCCTAGGCCAAGACCTAAGCAAGGGAAAACAAAGCGGACTCAACAAAAACCCCTGCTGCCAACTTAACCTATTACAATATATTATGAAATGAAATTAATTTAAATGAGAAGATTAATTCACAATCGGAGAATATTAAACATAAACCAAGACTAAATAATTAAAATATTAATGGCGTGATCGAGTAGTGGCAATTTAAAGACCTAGTTATGAAATGTAGCAACTTAAGTTCTCTGAGGTGTGAGAAACATATAAACTATTGAGAATTGGACAATGTTTAGACAAATACAACTTAAACTAAGTTATTACAACTTAAAATAAGTCTACCTAAAGAAATAAACATAGCAATTTCCTACAGCATCTTATTTATAATGGATAACTAAACGTGAACACAATATTAAGCACCTAGAACCTAATTTACTAGAAATATAGAAACTTAAAACACAAGTTTAATAGAAAAACTAATCATGAACACAATACTAAAGTAACTAAGAGTTTAGAGCCTAACCTAATTGTAAAATACCATCGTTGGCTGTGTGATAAGTCATAGCATAAAGAAGTTGTTTATAGTTTAAAAGGAGTAAACGTATAATGACGTAATATGATACGGAGTAGATAATTACTCCATAATTTGATTCAGAAGAATGGTTATAGTTATCGGTTAATGAGGCGTATAGTCATGGACAAATCGTGAATTAAATTAAATATATGTTTATAAAATCTTAAAACTAGTGTTTGGTATATCGAGGTATCGATATGTCGTATTTTATTTCCTACAAGGTAGGATAGGACAGGTCTGGCTTATTACGAAATATAATATAATTCTCAATCTAAAAGATGTGAGAATAAAATAGCTGATTGCAAGCAACCATAAAGCCACAGTACCTCATAAAAGTACCATGCATAAGTTATATAAACCACCAAGCCATTTCTGGACATGATGAGGCGACTATGTCGAGGCAGCAGTCTCGCGAAGGAATACCTGATGCTAACCCATTGGGTATATCCCTACCTAACACCTAACACGAGCAAACAGAGTATCCTCGCAAGTGGCACAGGGCCGAGACTATAAGTGATATGTGACAATAGCGCCTGACGAATGAACATATACATGGTAATAATAAGAGCGTAGCCCATAATATTATGAGACCAGCCATTTTATTGCATACAGCAAAAGTAAATAATACTGAACTTATTTAAAAGCCAGTTGGAATAGGATCTTGTTATATTTATATATATATGTATATTATAATACACGTGTGATGTATCTACGTTGAAGTAGACTTAAATACGAGTTAGTTACCTCGTACCCAAATATTATGCAAACAAACAAGTTGCTGCTATTCAGGTTTAATGTCCAAATCGAGTCATATGGTCATCCCATTAGCGAATATCACTACTGAGCCATGCAACCGCAAAACCTCAGCATTGACCAGCGTTCTCACGACAGCAAGGAGTTTTGCTCGAGTCGTCAATCAATCTATATCGCCATTGAACTTTCACATCCCATCTCGCCCATATAATAGAATATATAAGGGTACATAGATATTGGGGTCTTTAATGTTCAGCTTCAGCAAACGGCAATACAGATTTCTCGTCTCAGCGGGACTATAGTGTCTTGTTTGAATCAAAGATTCCCACAAGCAGCTAAAGGCGCACCGCGTGCCTAAACAAGACCGCAGCCCTTTTCAAAGCTCGTCTTGGGATCGAGACTAAAGACGAAAGCCTGTCGTTAAGAATCTGTGAGACTAGCCCTAAACCCCATTTATGAACGTATTTCATCGAGCTGGAGTAAAACCATTGCATAGCAACAGTAATAGTTATTAGGCATATTTGGTATATTTGGGTACTACATTGTACTACCAAAACCTTTCGTCATAGGCTGGAACATACCATACAAAATCGTAATAAAACATTTGGCAGTCCAACTTGTGACATTACCTCATTGCTGGAACAGTCACATCCACTGCGACCAGTCTCAACAACTACAATAGATTAGTAAATGTATGTATGTTGGTACATACATGTGAAATATTGGAACAGTATCTACTTGTCCAATAAATAAATATAATTATCGCACAGGCGAAGATAAGGTATTGACGTAATATTAATTACGTAGTCAACAGACTATTAGGTACTGTAATAGGAACCAAAGTTCCATAAAAAGGTAAATAAGCCAAGATTACTTCAAATAAAGAGTGCAATAACCATGTCAGGTCACACAACACAACGATAGCATTTCGGCCTATTAAAAGGTAACATTATGTATGACATTTACATAGAACGGGAACGTGAATAAGTACCATAGTTAACGCAGTCAGAAAGTTTTGCGAAACTTAGAAAACCATTTAAGGATCTCTTCATCTGCGTGTGTACAGTGGTAGGCCATGAGGTTATCATGCAGGAATAGCCTCGTTGTCCAAACGCCGGAACTGTGATCAGCTTGGCAGGATCAGCCAGTGAGGGGTCTCATATTGTCATGGCACAGCGTTGGATTGAGGATGGCCTGGCTCTGGTCGTCGATTGCCCACATGTACGAAAGTGCTGGCAGGTACACGTCCCGTATAAATGTCCAGGGTCCAAACGATAGGTGGAAGGCATATCGTCGTTGACAGTGTGATTGCGCGGAGGCGCTGACATGGTCATCTTCTTGACACCAGTGCGATGATACGTCATTCGATGTCGTCTATCCTTCTCATATAAAGGTTTGATTTCGCAAAACCCTCCAAATACCCAAACTATGGCATTGTAATCTTTAGATATATTCATAAATAAAACGTACTCATTTAATAACCTAAAGTTACTATTATCACCTACAACACTGTACTAAATCAATAAGAACATACTTAAAATACCAACGAAACATAAGAAACCTAATGTAAATGAAATAATTAATGCGTTAAATAATAAGTGTAAGAATATAATGACTACCTCATTAGCAAAAGATTAATTCAATTACTGTTTAATAGTAAAATTACAATCCTTTAACGATTTGTCTACTAATAAATAATGTCCTTAAAGTCAAATAGTCATTTAAAACTAATTGAAATCAATAGTCAAATATAGTAATACTCAAATATTAAAACCAGCTTGTATGAACAGCGCCTACCTCCATTATTCATGAAAATCTCAATAATACTGAATAGTATCAAAAATAGACACGAATTCACATAGCATGCACAAAACACCAACATAAATCTTAATAACTAACATGCACAATAAGTATGGGTATAATAAAACACAATGTATTTATTAAATCAGGTAGTAACACTCCAACAACGCAGATGTGCCTAGAATATATTCCATTTAGCAAACATTATCAATTAAATATCCGTTGCACTAATGGTAAAACTATATCCGTAACAATGAATTAAACGATTAACGTACTTAAATGCATTTTAAAGCCATAATTATTTAAAAGGAGATACGCCACCCCACATCGATATTGTTAACGTAGATTTTACCTTAAGCAGGTTATTCAAATTAAGCAAAGGTATTGTCAATCTAACTTGAACTTTATACTGAACACTATAGGTAACGACAAGGTAATTGTACCTATATAAGCAGCGTAACGCACGCGCATAATACATTATGAAAAAGAAATCACTATCGTTTGCTATATGGAATTTAAACACTCCGTCTTCATAAATCCTGTGAACAGAAAGGATTAAACACACAACACCCTATTTTATCCTAACATAATGAATCCCTACGTAATTCCTATCTATCACGACAAATAAACTTTAAAAACTCACATAAGCGTTCCTGAAGGTGCACGCCGCTCTCGTGAGGTCTACCCGCAGGAGCCGTCGAAGGGGAAAAAGTCTCGAAACCATTGTGTATCTCCTTATATTACCTCACCTCGTTATCATGAGAACCCCTAACATCACGCGACAAACTGATGTAGCTGTAAATCTGGCTTCTCATTGGTCTAGAATAACTTTCCGATCTCCTACTCAACACCAGATGTCTCTCCGATGTCTATCCCATTAAAACCTGACTAAAATAAATAGACACCTACACAAACAAGATTATTTCGTTCTTAAATATTTCTCATTTTAGTAGGGTAGCCACGCGCATAACGTATTTTCAAATACCCGCCAAAGGCAGCGATGCAGCTACTGCATTGCAATTAGCCACTTGCGTCAACTAGACTCAACGCTCACGTCTAGTATATCTTGACGTCGAGACCCGTATTAGAAATGCACAACTAGAGATCCGCCCTACACTGGTTCGTCTAAGGTGGATTGGTGTTCACGTTAGTTTCAACGTTGTGAATGACAGCCCTGTTTCACATTGACCGTGTAATTTCAGATGGCAACGTATTTCGCTACTATATGGACATAATGACAACCTTTCTACGCGGTCGAATTATTTACTAATAGTTTAAATACTCGACACCAGATGTCCATACTTGAGCTTTGCAACTTGAGAAATGCTAATAATATAAAGCAGGAAACCATTGTCCAAGCTTATTCAAATTACAAAAGTAGCACTACTCTTAGAAAAATGAAAATAACTTGAAATTCAAAAGATTGGTGATATTCATTATAAATAATCGAACTTTTTTAGACTTAATTTAAACGCCATCTGTTTACAATGAGAGGCTTCCTTGATGATGAACATTTAGAATATATACATCAGCTTTTACGAAGCCAAGAAGCGTTCCTGAAAGCTTAGAAGCTTTCTCGAAGCTGAGAAGCTTCCCAGAAGCCTTCCTCTGAAGTTAAAAAGCTATACTGAAGCTTAGAAGCACATTTAAAGCTTTTCCGAAGCTTAGAAGTTTTCATGAACTTTTTACACGAATGACGGATGTCGATCTGTTACAATCGCCCTACGTTATTTTAGCGCAGTTTACCGGAGTAAAATAACTAACCCTAAAACAGAAGACATCTTGGGAAGTGAAAGCACAGAAGAAAAAAAGAACTAAACCAACAAGTGAATCTAAACCTTTTATAGTATTATTTAATATAGAGGCTCGATAATTAGATTAATAAGTTGTTGTAATATTATCAATTGAGAATTAAATCATAAATTAACTCAGTTAGCCCTAGTACCAAAATAAATATTAAAATGAAATATTGAATGACAAATATAAATGTTAAATTCCAAGTAAACTGAAATAATGTCCTAACCACTAGACGATCATGGCACATTAGTAATATTTTCAGTATTGTATGTGCCAAACCTACGGAAACATTATCAACTATTTCAAAAGAGTTTGAATAGCCCTCGCAATAAAACTCTCAATTTTAAGTGGGTTTTGATCAAGTGATAGACGAATCAATTATTTATATTATTATAATTAAAACAAATCTAACTTAAATAAAAAAAAAAAACCGCGCTAGGAAATATGTGAATTCTACATTTTGTTTACGCCCAAACTAATGAGAACAAAATTTAACTGCCTTCAATAAAGCCACCAACAACATCTCATCAATATTAATAAAATGTACTAAAGTAAAAGAAAAAATGCTAGTTTTACGCCCACTAGATAAATTAATTTCTTAATAATGAAGATGTATAGTAGAAATTTAATATTACAGTTACTTTTTTTTTCTATCTGATTTTAGCTCTAATATTAACTATTGAATTAATACCATTAATAAGAAAGGTTAAAGAAATACTTTAACGCGCAACATAAAATATGCCGCCCTATATTACTCAAAAGATATGCAAATCAGAATTAATATAGAACTCGCATAAAATAAATACTGAAATCTATGATAAATTACTAATACCTATTGTGTACCTGTAAATTAATTGAATTTTCAATATATTATAAACCGCAAGTTATTAACATCTTACAAAAGTAAATATAATGAAATAAAATACAATCAACCTATACCGAATATAGAAAATTGGATCATGTTTTTACTACAAATTAACTAAAGTGCTGGAAGTAGATTAGAAACAAGGGAACTATTTGTAATTCTTCATACTTTAATCGCAAAAATAAGTGTGTTAAATCTAAATTATACAGTGATTCTGTAATGATAGGAAAAGATAATAATAACTTATTAATTTGCTGTAAAACTTAATCACATTAAGCACTGAAAGTTACCTAGTTTTGCGTTTGAATGTAAGTTAATGGTATAATAAGTCAACATTCAAATTAATAATTTGTGCAAAGCCCTACTATATCCTAGAAACAAACATGCTATAAAAAGTACCTTCATCAAAATGTCCCTAAATGAAAGTATACTAACAAGAAAGTTACCCTATTCGAAGCATAACCTGCGAGTAATTAACCCACTCTAAAATTCTAGAAAAGGAGAAAGCAAAACCTAACCTAAATATAACCGAGAAACGAGAGCACTAAAGATACAGTAACCATATGCATAACCTAGAAGGAAAATTAGTAACGAGAAGTAACCCTATAAAGAATACATGTAGAAGCAAGTATTTTAATGAGACAGTAAACTTATCCGAAATTATCTGGAAAAATCCTGTACTAAATCACAGTATTTACAACAAAAATATAAAATTAATGAAATCATCAAGTCGCACACATGCACATGCAGACACGACAAGACACGACAAATCCTGAAATAATAAATTAAATAATAATTCAAAGAATGACTACCTGACACCGATTTCTGAGAGTTATCAATACCAATATTATATCATTTTAATTTAATCGAAAATTCTTTAAAATATACCGGAATAAATTATGCAACCTTGTCAGTTAACATGAATTATTTGAGCCTAATAATCAATTACATTTAAATGAAGTTAAATTAAATCTTTTATTCCGGATTTCGGGAATCCATACACACAAAATTATATAAGTAATAAAGAAACGCCCACAAAATAATTGAAATAAAACTATGCAAAGCAAATAAACGAATTTCAAACCTAAATATTTCAAGATTTTAATGTCAGTTTTCTAAGGTCCAAATACAGTAATTCACGAGTAAATTTTACTTTACAACTTAATTGAAACAATAATACAATAAAACCCACGTTATGTTATGATGATCATGATAATGACGTAATTATGTAATCAAATTAACTTTTTGTAAACTATTAAAACATGAATCAGAAGAAATTTTAGAGGAACAAAATAAAAAATATAAATATAAAGCAACCTGTAAAAGGATTATAAATGCAACATTTACTTAACATGCAATAAATACATTACTATTTTCTAGTGTTAGGTATATACCTATTCTGCTAGCTATATTCTCCTATCTTTTAATAGTTATGCTATTCACACAAGCTGGAAATTGGTTTATAAGCGCTATTTATTCAAGCCGAAAACAATCAAGAGTAAAATAAAATGAAGAAATACTTAAAGTTAAAGAGTAATACAAATTTCAAAAAGCTGAATAAGTACATCTTAATTAACAATAAATACCTGTAAAATTTGTCCAAACAAAGTCCAACACGACAATTCAACATTCCTCACTTCAAAAACCCCAGACCTTTGCACGAACATCAAATTGTGCCTATCAAAGGCCACAAAAGTACATATATATGTTTTATTATATATGTATATATTTATATATACATACATATATGCACACATATATGTCCTGGTCACGGTAACACATATTGTAACATCCTCCCTAGTCTAAATGGAAAGCAGAAAATGGAAAACCTAAAGCCTACCTAAGCTTTACCTACAAATACTTACACCATCTGAAAGTCTGAAAACCAGGACTTTCGTAAAGTTCCTAAAACTCTAAAGTTTCTAAAGCTTTCCTAAAGTATTACTAAAGCTTTCAAGTTTAGCAGATCTAAAAGATATGGGAATAACTACAGGGAAAGAAAATAAATCAAACAAAAGGTTTTGAGAAAGAAAATAAACAAAACAATACATTTATTTCATAGAAGTGATTTTACTCGAAACTTTGACTATTTTATCTAATAAAGTCCGGTGAGAACTTTATTAGACATCCGCGTTGATTCCTAGGCCAAGACCTAAGCAAGGGAAAACAAAGCGGACTCAACAAAAACCCCTGCTGCCAACTTAACCTATTACAATATATTATGAAATGAAATTAATTTAAATGAGAAGATTAATTCACAATCGGAGAATATTAAACATAAACCAAGACTAAATAATTAAAATATTAATGGCGTGATCGAGTAGTGGCAATTTAAAGACCTAGTTATGAAATGTAGCAACTTAAGTTCTCTGAGGTGTGAGAAACATATAAACTATTGAGAATTGGACAATGTTTAGACAAATACAACTTAAACTAAGTTATTACAACTTAAAATAAGTCTACCTAAAGAAATAAACATAGCAATTTCCTACAGCATCTTATTTATAATGGATAACTAAACGTGAACACAATATTAAGCACCTAGAACCTAATTTACTAGAAATATAGAAACTTAAAACACAAGTTTAATAGAAAAACTAATCATGAACACAATACTAAAGTAACTAAGAGTTTAGAGCCTAACCTAATTGTAAAATACCATCGTTGGCTGTGTGATAAGTCATAGCATAAAGAAGTTGTTTATAGTTTAAAAGGAGTAAACGTATAATGACGTAATATGATACGGAGTAGATAATTACTCCATAATTTGATTCAGAAGAATGGTTATAGTTATCGGTTAATGAGGCGTATAGTCATGGACAAATCGTGAATTAAATTAAATATATGTTTATAAAATCTTAAAACTAGTGTTTGGTATATCGAGGTATCGATATGTCGTATTTTATTTCCTACAAGGTAGGATAGGACAGGTCTGGCTTATTACGAAATATAATATAATTCTCAATCTAAAAGATGTGAGAATAAAATAGCTGATTGCAAGCAACCATAAAGCCACAGTACCTCATAAAAGTACCATGCATAAGTTATATAAACCACCAAGCCATTTCTGGACATGATGAGGCGACTATGTCGAGGCAGCAGTCTCGCGAAGGAATACCTGATGCTAACCCATTGGGTATATCCCTACCTAACACCTAACACGAGCAAACAGAGTATCCTCGCAAGTGGCACAGGGCCGAGACTATAAGTGATATGTGACAATAGCGCCTGACGAATGAACATATACATGGTAATAATAAGAGCGTAGCCCATAATATTATGAGACCAGCCATTTTATTGCATACAGCAAAAGTAAATAATACTGAACTTATTTAAAAGCCAGTTGGAATAGGATCTTGTTATATTTATATATATATGTATATTATAATACACGTGTGATGTATCTACGTTGAAGTAGACTTAAATACGAGTTAGTTACCTCGTACCCAAATATTATGCAAACAAACAAGTTGCTGCTATTCAGGTTTAATGTCCAAATCGAGTCATATGGTCATCCCATTAGCGAATATCACTACTGAGCCATGCAACCGCAAAACCTCAGCATTGACCAGCGTTCTCACGACAGCAAGGAGTTTTGCTCGAGTCGTCAATCAATCTATATCGCCATTGAACTTTCACATCCCATCTCGCCCATATAATAGAATATATAAGGGTACATAGATATTGGGGTCTTTAATGTTCAGCTTCAGCAAACGGCAATACAGATTTCTCGTCTCAGCGGGACTATAGTGTCTTGTTTGAATCAAAGATTCCCACAAGCAGCTAAAGGCGCACCGCGTGCCTAAACAAGACCGCAGCCCTTTTCAAAGCTCGTCTTGGGATCGAGACTAAAGACGAAAGCCTGTCGTTAAGAATCTGTGAGACTAGCCCTAAACCCCATTTATGAACGTATTTCATCGAGCTGGAGTAAAACCATTGCATAGCAACAGTAATAGTTATTAGGCATATTTGGTATATTTGGGTACTACATTGTACTACCAAAACCTTTCGTCATAGGCTGGAACATACCATACAAAATCGTAATAAAACATTTGGCAGTCCAACTTGTGACATTACCTCATTGCTGGAACAGTCACATCCACTGCGACCAGTCTCAACAACTACAATAGATTAGTAAATGTATGTATGTTGGTACATACATGTGAAATATTGGAACAGTATCTACTTGTCCAATAAATAAATATAATTATCGCACAGGCGAAGATAAGGTATTGACGTAATATTAATTACGTAGTCAACAGACTATTAGGTACTGTAATAGGAACCAAAGTTCCATAAAAAGGTAAATAAGCCAAGATTACTTCAAATAAAGAGTGCAATAACCATGTCAGGTCACACAACACAACGATAGCATTTCGGCCTATTAAAAGGTAACATTATGTATGACATTTACATAGAACGGGAACGTGAATAAGTACCATAGTTAACGCAGTCAGAAAGTTTTGCGAAACTTAGAAAACCATTTAAGGATCTCTTCATCTGCGTGTGTACAGTGGTAGGCCATGAGGTTATCATGCAGGAATAGCCTCGTTGTCCAAACGCCGGAACTGTGATCAGCTTGGCAGGATCAGCCAGTGAGGGGTCTCATATTGTCATGGCACAGCGTTGGATTGAGGATGGCCTGGCTCTGGTCGTCGATTGCCCACATGTACGAAAGTGCTGGCAGGTACACGTCCCGTATAAATGTCCAGGGTCCAAACGATAGGTGGAAGGCATATCGTCGTTGACAGTGTGATTGCGCGGAGGCGCTGACATGGTCATCTTCTTGACACCAGTGCGATGATACGTCATTCGATGTCGTCTATCCTTCTCATATAAAGGTTTGATTTCGCAAAACCCTCCAAATACCCAAACTATGGCATTGTAATCTTTAGATATATTCATAAATAAAACGTACTCATTTAATAACCTAAAGTTACTATTATCACCTACAACACTGTACTAAATCAATAAGAACATACTTAAAATACCAACGAAACATAAGAAACCTAATGTAAATGAAATAATTAATGCGTTAAATAATAAGTGTAAGAATATAATGACTACCTCATTAGCAAAAGATTAATTCAATTACTGTTTAATAGTAAAATTACAATCCTTTAACGATTTGTCTACTAATAAATAATGTCCTTAAAGTCAAATAGTCATTTAAAACTAATTGAAATCAATAGTCAAATATAGTAATACTCAAATATTAAAACCAGCTTGTATGAACAGCGCCTACCTCCATTATTCATGAAAATCTCAATAATACTGAATAGTATCAAAAATAGACACGAATTCACATAGCATGCACAAAACACCAACATAAATCTTAATAACTAACATGCACAATAAGTATGGGTATAATAAAACACAATGTATTTATTAAATCAGGTAGTAACACTCCAACAACGCAGATGTGCCTAGAATATATTCCATTTAGCAAACATTATCAATTAAATATCCGTTGCACTAATGGTAAAACTATATCCGTAACAATGAATTAAACGATTAACGTACTTAAATGCATTTTAAAGCCATAATTATTTAAAAGGAGATACGCCACCCCACATCGATATTGTTAACGTAGATTTTACCTTAAGCAGGTTATTCAAATTAAGCAAAGGTATTGTCAATCTAACTTGAACTTTATACTGAACACTATAGGTAACGACAAGGTAATTGTACCTATATAAGCAGCGTAACGCACGCGCATAATACATTATGAAAAAGAAATCACTATCGTTTGCTATATGGAATTTAAACACTCCGTCTTCATAAATCCTGTGAACAGAAAGGATTAAACACACAACACCCTATTTTATCCTAACATAATGAATCCCTACGTAATTCCTATCTATCACGACAAATAAACTTTAAAAACTCACATAAGCGTTCCTGAAGGTGCACGCCGCTCTCGTGAGGTCTACCCGCAGGAGCCGTCGAAGGGGAAAAAGTCTCGAAACCATTGTGTATCTCCTTATATTACCTCACCTCGTTATCATGAGAACCCCTAACATCACGCGACAAACTGATGTAGCTGTAAATCTGGCTTCTCATTGGTCTAGAATAACTTTCCGATCTCCTACTCAACACCAGATGTCTCTCCGATGTCTATCCCATTAAAACCTGACTAAAATAAATAGACACCTACACAAACAAGATTATTTCGTTCTTAAATATTTCTCATTTTAGTAGGGTAGCCACGCGCATAACGTATTTTCAAATACCCGCCAAAGGCAGCGATGCAGCTACTGCATTGCAATTAGCCACTTGCGTCAACTAGACTCAACGCTCACGTCTAGTATATCTTGACGTCGAGACCCGTATTAGAAATGCACAACTAGAGATCCGCCCTACACTGGTTCGTCTAAGGTGGATTGGTGTTCACGTTAGTTTCAACGTTGTGAATGACAGCCCTGTTTCACATTGACCGTGTAATTTCAGATGGCAACGTATTTCGCTACTATATGGACATAATGACAACCTTTCTACGCGGTCGAATTATTTACTAATAGTTTAAATACTCGACACCAGATGTCCATACTTGAGCTTTGCAACTTGAGAAATGCTAATAATATAAAGCAGGAAACCATTGTCCAAGCTTATTCAAATTACAAAAGTAGCACTACTCTTAGAAAAATGAAAATAACTTGAAATTCAAAAGATTGGTGATATTCATTATAAATAATCGAACTTTTTTAGACTTAATTTAAACGCCATCTGTTTACAATGAGAGGCTTCCTTGATGATGAACATTTAGAATATATACATCAGCTTTTACGAAGCCAAGAAGCGTTCCTGAAAGCTTAGAAGCTTTCTCGAAGCTGAGAAGCTTCCCAGAAGCCTTCCTCTGAAGTTAAGAAGCTATACTGAAGCTTAGAAGCACATTTAAAGCTTTTCCGAAGCTTAGAAGTTTTCATGAACTTTTTACACGAATGACGGATGTCGATCTGTTACAACTGGTTGAAAAAAAAAAGGATTTATAAGTTCATCGGTTGACAGATGTATATACATACTTGATAGAGGAAGCGTCCAACAAAACATTTACGTAGTTTTGTATGTGGATGATTTAGTTATTTCATGTGGTGAAATATAAATAATGAATAATTTCAAAATGTATTTAATGAGTCAATTTCAAATGAAAGACTTACAAGATATAAAATTTTTTCTTTGTATAAAAATTGATAGGTCTGGACAATGAAATCACATTAAATCAAAGTGCATATATTGAAAAGTTTTTCGTAAGTTTAAAATGCATGATTGTAACCCCATTAGCACACCACTAGAAGTAAAACTAAATTATGAAGCATTAAACTTTGAAGAGAAGTATGATGCCCCTTGCAGAAGTGTAATAGGTTGTTTATGTATGTATGTGTGTAAGCACTTTATTGTACACAATAACAGGTTAAAATAATATACATGTCACATAAGATTAGAGTACAAAGGCGAACTTATCCCTATGAGGGATCTCTTCCAGCTAACCTGTTTAATGTATATAATGCTATGTAATCGTCCTGATTTAAGTACAAGCAATAACATTTTAAGCAGGTATACAAATAAAAACAACAAAGAATTATGGCAATGTTTTAAAAAGGGTGCTGAGATATTTGTAAAGCACAATAGATTTAAAATTAACTTACAAACGATGTGATTTTAATAACATTCTATGTGGTTATGTCGATTCAGACTGGGGTGGCCATGATTCAAGTGATAGAAAGAGTACCACAGGTTATTTATTTAAGTTATTCAATAATTGTACAATCACATGGAGTACAAAGAGGCAAATGTCAGTTGCCGCTTCATAAACTGGAGCCCAGTACATGGCTTTATGGTTAAAGTTATGGTTAAAGCATTAATGTAAATATCACACAGCCGATTGTTATTTATGAGGATAACAACGGATGTATTAGTATTGCCAACAATCCCACTAACCACAAGAGGTCAAACCACATCGACATTAAGTATCATTTCTCTAGGGAGCAAATTGAGAAAAATGTTATTAAATTATGTTATCTTCCCACAGGTAAACAAATAGCAGACGCTTTAACAAAGCAGTTGCCTACAGCTGCCTTTAAAGCAATGCAGTCTGAAATGTGTTTGCAATAATGCGATTGAAATGTACATACTAAATAATGTATTGTTGAGATAATTATTGTACATTTTTGATGATTATTTTTATGGCGTAATAATTATCTTGATGACCTGATTGGGTTTTTCTGGGTTTTCCCAATCCTTGCAACAAATGTTGGGTCATAAAATTGTATTTTCCCCAGACAATACTTGGAAGTTAAATACGATCTGATGCTTATTTATTGTAAATAATTGTTAATTTTTGAGGGGGCGTGTTGATTTTATTATATTTTAATATACAAAAATTAACATATCCTGTAAATAAAAGGTAAATGATTTGACTACTTTGTTAAAGGAATGAACGACCGATTGATTGAGTGAATGTTTAGTTCAATTCATTCTCTGTTCAGATCTGTTAGTCACTCCTTCGCCTTGCCTCTCTTTGATCAAGACTTTACTCGTAGATAGACGTGTTCTAGCTTCCAAGTATAAAAATAAAATTAAAATAAATGAAATTAATTTAACCGTTATTCAGTATTTAATTGACAATAAATCCTTGTATACCCTAACCTTTTCAATAGTATGATCATCATCATCATCATCATCATTTCAGCCGAAAGACGTCCACTGCTGAACATAGGCCTCCCCCAAGGCTCGCCATTTAGACCGGTCCTGTGCCGCTCGTTTCCACCGGATTCCCGCGACCTTCACCAGGTCATCACTCCACCTTGTCGGAGGCCTACCGACAGCTCGTCTTCCGGTGCGTGGACGCCATTCAAGCAGTTTCTGGCCCCATCGACCGTCCTGCGAGCAAAGTGCCCTGCCCACTGCCACTTAAGTCTCGCAATTTTGAAGGCTATGTCGGTGACCCCAGTTCTGCTACGGATAGCTTCATTCCTAATTCTATCACGCAGAGAAACCCCGAGCATATCATCGAGCATCTAGTATGATCGGTCTCCGCAAAAAACCAACGGTGAACTCAAAGATCATGAATTTCTGTGTAAGAAAAACCGCTGCTGCCTTTTCCTAACCGTGGAGAAAGTGATTGCTGCCGACATAATTTCGAACTGGACTGTACCACAGAATAATGACTGTACTAACCGTAGTCCTAAGGGTCTTACTCCAATGGGGGCTATCGTTTTTGTGCTCACCAGTTGACGCCACTGTCAAGTAAGGTCCAGCTGTCAATTTTTTTTATTGGTTATTATGGGCATGAAAACGAAGTTTACGTTTAAATCATATTTAATACCTTAAAACCTTGCTGTAAAAATATCCAACATCCCGCATTGTAGCGCAGTCCTGTTTTGTTAGGAAATAAAGGAGGAAATAAGTTTCCGAAAGACAAAACAGTCTCAAAGTACTGACAGTCACTGACCCGTAACTCATATTTGCCATAATGAAGCTCAGGTATTGAAAAACAGGCACCACATTTTTCCAATTAGATATTAATCCGCGTACCGCAACCACAAAGAGTGACATTTGACATTTCGGGGACCCCACGCTACACTAGCGCCACTAGCGGCGAATTCATACGCGATAGCCCCCATTGGGTATTTGACACATGTTAAAATTTATACCAAAGTATTATATAGATAGAAAACCATCAAATCATGACAATAATTAGTATTATTAGACAAATTAGTCAAAATCATAAAAATATATGGTATCTTTAATTCGCAAAAATGTATTTATTTATTGGTCCAAATGTAAAGTGAAAGTTACCAAAATACCTAATTCTCATGTTTCAATAAAAAAGAAATTGTACGGTAACTATATACATAAAAGCAGCATTCTGAATGTCATTGCAGACAGGTATGACTGCCCAATCCTGTCGCACTGGGACGGACAAATAAGGTCAGTGGCGCTATTTGCATCAAAATAGGTATCGGTACCTACGCGTACTTGTTTTGATGCAAATTAGGTTACCCCAAACAATAATAATAATGAAATTAATTGAACGTATCTTGATTATTGATGTTCTAATGTAATTAATTCAATATATGAGTAACAAGTAATTTATTTGTATGATATAAATGATGATGATTAGTGTAATTTATTGAAATAATTTAAACAAACAAATATTAGAGGACAATCTTACACAAATCGAACTAGCCCCACAGTAAGTTCAAGAAGGCTTATGTTATGGGTACTAGACGACGATATATTTAATAGATTTAAATACTTAAATACATAGAAAACATCCAAGACTCAGAAACAAATATTCATGCTCATCACACAAATATTTGCCCTGACCGGGATTCGAACCCAGGACCGTCAGCTTCACAGGCAGGTGCACTACCCACTAGGCTAAACCGGTCGTAAGGTAATTTAAATACCTACTAACATGCCTAGGATAAGAAATTACTAACAATATATGGATTGTAAGTCCGAAATAAAGATTAAATTAAATTAAATATTTCACGACAGAAAAAGCAAGTCTCCCTTTTTCCCGTACATCGGCTGTATGAGGCCACGTATATCAATCAGTGTGAAGCGTTTTCAGTCTTTTGTGTTGCTCAATTTTAGTTGGTCCAATAAAAACATTTGATCGGATCTAAAAACTGATAGATGCCTGCGGAAACGCATACCCTACATTTTAAACTGCGTGCCAACAGATATCACATTGGAAGCCAATAGATCAACATACAAAAGAAAATAATTCAATTATTTCTTAAATAGCATAGTAGACACTAGTAAATAGTGATAGTACATAGTAATAGTTTTGTGGGACAGACACTAATTGTAAAATTGTACCTCTTTATAATCACGAAGCGAGCTTATAATGCCCTACGCGTGCAATATAATAATGCGTTCAGGATGCTGTTGGGATTGCCTAAATGGTGTAGTGCCTCGAGCATGTTTGCTGAGGCACACACCAATGACTTTTACGCTATAATGCGCTACAAAATTGTGTCATTAATGGGACGGATTAGGAAAAGCCACAACAGCATCCGGAACATGGTAGCTAACAGGTGTGACTGCGCATTGTTTCAGTACTGTGTTGGGCAAGTAAAATCTGTAGCTAAGTATATTAAACAATACCCCTGTCTAGTATAAGTTTTTAACATAAATTAATATGGGTCGATAAAGACCTGAAATAAAAGATTTCATTTCATTTCATTATATAATAATAAATATATAAATAATAATAATATTGTCAAAATGCCTATTGACGTTTCACGAGCTTTGCACATTGATGGAAATGTATTAAAATATTCATTAAGAGACGACTCAGCAATGACCGAATCAGATTAAGTGTGGCGCCCCTAAGACGATTAGGATCAAGGGTCCAATCGGGGTCTATAATCCACGGAGATTACCGACAGGATTGCATAAATACTGAATACACACCTATTTACTAGACAATAAGACCCTGAATTTAGAGTTATAGGCAGTGTCTATTGGACACCTAGTCACCTACTTACTAGAGTAGATTAGGAGAATAGAGGAATCTGTAAATACAGAATAATGGCCAGAATCTGTAATGTTGGTTAAGGAACTTAATGGAACTTCTCATTTAAAAACGCTTATACAGGATGTAACAAAAATAGTGAGCATCCGTTTAAGGACATATTCGTTATCGTATTCTGATTAGGAAAAAGTAGAAAAATAATTTTTTTGATGCAATAAATTTTTGTCCTTGTATAGACAGTTGGCTGACTTGGACGACTTGATCCTTAGAAAAAAAAATCCTCTACTTTTTCCTAATGAGAACACGATACCGAATATGCCCTTAAAAGGACCGCGTCTATTTTTGCCACACCCTGTATCATTTATATAAATAAAAATAGAAAAACATTTATTCATGACACAATAAATCAATAATAATAAATAGAGAGAAAAAAAGGAATAAATAAAAAAAAATATGCCATGAAAAGATCCCAACTCAGTATATAGCTGGCATGGTAACCAGCGCTGGTCTTCCGTTGAAACCTTTCAATGAAATCACGGCGGGCGGCGCACACTTAAAAACAAACAACCAAAATTTAAAACGACGAGAATGAAAAATAGAGTGTGCACGCGGCTTTATCTTATTACTTCGAGCGTTTAAGACTGGAGACGCTATTGATATACTTACCCATCTTCCAAAGGTATATACTATACATAGCGTCCCACGGCTATGCCACATGGAAGGAAAGTACCTTGAATATTGTAGATGGAACATTTTACTGAAAGAAGACATTATTTGAATTTAAAAAACAATTTGGATTGCATTCACAGATATTTATAGTAGTTTATGCAATCGTTATGTAATGTATGCTTTTTTAGTCGAGAACTGCGTTTAGACCACGAGGCTTGCCGAGTGGTCTAATTAAGGTTCGAGACTTAAAAAGCTAATTATATAACTATTGCATACACTACTTTTTCTACGAGTCAACGGAAATTAATGAAACAAACCGAAACTATCAAACAAACTAGTCCTGCGGCAATGAACATTAGGCACATGGGTCGGGCGCTCGTTGGTCTTTTGTTCTATGTCCGCGGCGTCACGTGATTTGTCAATTTCATAAGAGTACTGTAATGGTGACACGTGATTGGCCAATTTCATAAGAGTACTGTAAAAGGCGACACGTGATTGGTCTATTTCATAAGAGTTCACTTGAAGGGAACCAATAGAGAAATGTATGTGATTTTAGTTTTGTCTACTATATCGTAATTCAAACATTGAAGTCGACGAGTAGAAAAAATAATTTTATAGTTAAAAATAATTAGCCTGTAGCTTTATTATACTGATCGAAAGGCTTCATCTAAGGATTATTTTTGCTAAATAACATAGTGTCAGAAATAAAAGGAAGACCATGAATTTTAACATTTTTAATACAAAATTAGCCAATTTATCAAGTGTAACGGGTTCGATTCCCGGTTCAACCATAAAATTATTTAAATATCTGTGAATGCCGTTTAAATTGTGTTTAAAATTCAAATAATGTCTTCCTTCAGTAAAATGTTCCATCTACAATATTCAAGATACTTTCCCTCCATGTGGCATAGCCGTGGGACTGTATATATAGCCCAGGCAACGAGAGAGTATAGAGGGAAATACGCGAAAAATGAATGCCTACCCCATCGATTGGGGTATAGTTGATTAGAGCTCGTTGAGTGCATAAATACTGTAGTTTTGGTTTTATAAAATATTGAATAACAAATGAATGAAAAGTCATTTATAATTTTCTTAGAATTAACTATCCCCCTTTAAAATCTCATTAAATATTCATCGCAGCAAAAAAGTCTGTAGAATCTTTTGTGTAGAGAATTTTATGTTAATTACTTCTGTCCTTATGTCTCATATTTTTTTGCTATGGGCCACTGTTTACGAGTTTTTTACGAAAAACCGAAAAATGGGACCTTCATTTTCAAGTTAAAACGGCCGTTTTATTTTTGAGCTCATAAAGAGACCAATATAGCAACGTAAAAATTAGTTTGATGGATTCAAAAAGTACTTAAATACAAATTACAGTACGTAGTGGCCCCCTTTTTCAGTTATATATCATTAAAATATAATTACAATTATTTACGAGTGACGCTAGTGGACCTGTTACATTTTATTAAAGCGCTCTTAATAAGTTTTTTTAAACCCTTGAAGCTACATCCGCCCATTACTTTTTAAAGGTGAGAAATTGCTTTACGCAACTAAAACAATGGCCGGTGTATTTCTGTACTTAGCGCAGTAGGAAGTTGGTTCAAGCATTACTCAAACAGTCTGCGGCAAACACAATGAGATAATTGCAGTAAACTGTTGTTAAGGCAATGCTCTGCATCTAAAGACTGTTTAAAATAACATGGTCGGTGGAAATTTTCTGTAAGGCAAGTAGTTCAATCCGGTGGTGTCAAAAAATCGTGCAAAGATTATCAGATACGATGTTTGTGCGGCGGATGTCCGTCGGTTTTTTCTACTGGTCACATTCCTCAACCGATTCCCAGACCGGATTATATGTTGAATCAATTTTTTTTTCGGAATGGTCAACACAAAACCAGTATTTGTAAGTTTCTACATATTTTCTAGAAAAAAAAAATCAAAATCAAAACATTTATTCTGAAAATAGGCCTCAAAGGCACTTTTACAAGTCAAAATCTATCTAAATATAATACAATAATCAAAGTATCATTAATTATATGTAGTGTTACATGTCAATAATAAGACTAAGAAACTAATAACAATCGAGATTTGTTAGATAGGTATAAGGTCTCTAAGCGTCAAGATAGGTAATAAGGTAGGTACACTAATCATAATAAAATATTGTGAGATATATCTCTAAGCGTCAACATGAAAATAATAAAATCGAATAAATAAATATCCTAAGAGATGTATAAGTTCTCTGAGCGTCAGTGTAAAAATAAAATCAAATGAGAACAGAGCGAAGTCTCTCATCATGTCTATTCCACTGAACACTAGTACGGAGTTACTAGTCCTTGCAAACATGAACAGACCGGACCCCACAAACAGCACCCGTTCACGAGTATGTTAAAAGCGCACTTATCCTGGTTTCGCACTTTACCCCCCTTTCTATAGAGGTAGAATAGTGTGCCGCACCAGAGCCTTAAACTGTGGCTGCATGTCAATATTGACAGAGCCTTTGATAAGCGGATTTATGGCTGTTATCAGGTTAGTGCGAACCGCCCGCTCGTGACCGTGCATATGCATGAACATAACAATAGTTATGCTATACCAACGATCATTCATAGATACACGTGCAAAGAATTTATGATGACCGACGAATATAGACATTGTAGCTGAGTGGTGAGACACTAGACTTTAGTCTAGAGGTCGCGGATTTGAACCCCGCCTCGTACCACTGGGTTCAATTAGTAGTTTATGCAACTGCTACTGAGGTGTGAGTGGAATTAACTACTGGGAGTTTTGTTGCTGGCTAAAACTAGCCTAGCTGAGAAGAGTCTAGCAAGAAACTCAGCTAGGCCCGAGGAAACCTGTATAATCCCAACAAGATATAGTTTCGGAGTTGGAAGGTGAAACGACAGACGCTTTCAGAAGGAGAAGTTTCGAGAAATCATCTATAAATAGGCCAGGTTAAATTGTTCCATCCCACACAAAAGTCGAATGTCTCTAGAGCAAACTTTTCTTTTGCCATAAAATTGTATAACAAAGTCCCCGATGAGTTTAAAACTTCAGACTAGTCAATTTGAAAGGAAACTGTTCAAATGGTTACTTGACAAGTGTTTTTATTCTACCCCTGATTTTGTAAATATGTCATTGTAAATTATAACTTTAATTTGATGTGTTTAACTAAATATTTTTACGCGGTAGCTGCCGGCAGAATTGTACCATATTCTTTGAAATAAACTTATATTATTATAGGTAGTGCCCACGGGCACATTCAGAGACGACCTCCTGAGCACGGTCAATGTAGCCTTAGCGATGCCTGCGAAGCAAAGAAGCGGGAGACCACCTGCCACTTGGTTGACGACGTTGGAGAAAAGCCTGAGGGAGCAAGGCATAAATGACGCACACCTGGCAAGAAAAGGACAGGGAAGACCGACCGCAAGTAAATGCGATAAGGTCTGGGAAGAAGAAGAAGGTAGTGCCTATGCCAAATCTTGGGATTAGGGATCAAAGCGACCACCGGCTAGGAGGACGGACTGATAACGAATATTATTTTTGACAGTTGTTTAGCCTTGGGGTAGTAACCCTGCTTTCGAAGCTGACTTTCCTGGGTTTGAATCCCAGGCCAGATATTGGACCGCCTCCGCGCTAGGGTTGTTGACTTAAAATTTGATTACTCCAAAAGAAACAAGACAAAAAATATGCCAAATGGTGAAAATCATATTCAAATATCTATAAAAATAACGAAGCTACAGCCTCTTTAATGCTGCTGGTTAGACAGAAAGCGCTACAGATCAGTGACATCATTGACCATGAGCGCTAGTAAAATGACGACCGTTCCAATACAAAGGTGCGTTTTGCGGAAAACGAAGGAGTATGCCCCCTCTTAACTTTGAAGACTAATAAGTCATTGTCAGATTTAGGTTCCCGTCTTTTCGGTGGACACATCAAAAGTTAAGGGCCACAAAGCTTAATTTTGGATTGGTCTATAAACCCGCATAAACGGTGTTTCCGTAACTACAAATCCATGTAATAAAAATATAACTTACATGTACATAAGCCGCAGTGGCGGCGCGTCAAAAATATTCTTAGGGAAGCCGGAAATAATTTGCTTTTCTTATTCTTCATGTGAGAGAAAAGAATGGAATGACGATTCCTCCACCGACAAGAGCACAGCTCTTAAATTTATGATGATGATTCTTCATTAGCCGTAGTAAAAGAACTGGAGAGGCTGAAAATTAGGCAAGCCGGTGGGAATCGAGTTGTGAGGACGCTCCGCCACTGATAAGCCGTTAACTATTAATCATCGGGTTGACAACTTTGTTTTTGCAACTGACAATGACCAAACTATGTGATCATTTGATTAAGAATTCGAGAGAATTATAACTTATTAATTTTCTTATTTGGTGTCAACGTCCCTTCACCTTTCACACAGTGAAACACTAAAGCGTACTTGCAACATCGTACGTAACAATTTATGTATCCATTAACTGAAAATGATTGTTTACGCTCCTAGCTACATTAACTTCGTAACTTGTAGCAAACCATTAGCAAATAGGTCACTGCTATTGGCGTTAGAGTTAATAGACTGAGCTAATATTTTAGTATCAACGTAACTCTGAACGTTAGACAGGAGCGGTCGTGGCTCAACGGCGCGTGGGCTTTCCATACGATATTAAGTGGTCAGTTCTTGGATTATATAAGATTTCAACCTTACATGGTCATTTACATTAGAATTACGATTTGAAACGGGATATTTACCATGTATATTTGTATTTTTGAGTTCCCGATATTTCGGCACTGTTGCAAGCGCCATTATCAAGGATTAACTGACGTGCTGCGAGTTTTAGTTGTGGTCTACCCACACACCATAGCGATCTACCCTCTTCCTGGTTCGCTTTTTTCGCAGTGTCACCGTCACTACCACCGTCCGCCTTGTCACTTGAAACTCGATTACGGTCACGACACACCACACTCACAGTATCAATACGCGAGTTCTTTCCGGAAACAGTTCTTGGATTGGTGACAGTTTCGAGTGGTTACTAACTGAACGCTCCCGTTAAGCCGTTGATCCCGGCTGCTGTCTATGGCCGCATTCGTTGAACCAAGTTGGAGGCCTTCGGGCGGCTTGAAAACCGAGCTGCCCACTCACTTGATTGACAAAGGGGGTCGAAGTTGCACCACCTTAGGACCCGCACCGCTACCCTACACGTGACCCCTGGGTGGTGCTAAAAGTGCAACAAAACCGGCAACCGTACTGTCTTCTCGAAGATGTGGCAGTTCGAAATAATTGCCATACGATAAATAAATAAGAGTGTTAAAAGTTCAATTCAATTCAATTATTTATTGCGTTTCATGTTAGTATAATAAGATCTTAAAGCTAGGTACAGTTCAACATGAGCTCCGTTGAGCATAGCAATTTGTAATATCTAAAATTTAAAATGTCAAAGAATTAATAATTATTACAATATATCAAGTCAGTTTTTTTTAGCATATATCTATTTAATTTATTTGTATAATTATTTTTAAATGCTGCCATTACCAGCTGACTTTTATAAGATTCAATCAGAAACAAATTTTATTCATATAACCAATTTACATGATAATTATGATAATAATAATTATTAAATGAATTAAAAACTTGAAATAAAAACAACTATACCTAACTAAAAACTAAACATTAAAAATTAATATCAAAATTAGGTCCCCTCGGGATGGTGCCCATTAGTCCCATTACGCAGGCAGCATTCCCGCGCTGGATTGCGATGGCAATTCTTTGCGCGAGAAAGCTGCCTGCGCGTGGTTCACCTGTCGCCTCCATAAGCTGCTTACTAAGCTCCCTGTGGAGTCCCCGCGCGCACCTGCCCCATGGGCCAAGTGTCTCGACCCCAAATGCGACAAAGTCGTATTGGGCGCCGATATTTCAAGTCAGTTAGTTATTTATATATATATGTATATACGTTTCAAAATAAATAACATAAGGATCTGTTTCGTTCGTAGCCGGGGGACCTAATATTTTGGTATTGTATGTAGCAGATCACCTGACTGCAGACAAAATATAATAAGATATATTATAAAAAGAATACTCCCTCCACAGCTCCGCTTGCGGCATGGCTCCCATTATGCTGGCGGCATTACCTCTCTGTATTGCAAGAGCAGCGCGTTGTGAGAGGTATGCGCCAGCTCTAGGGTCCCCCGAACTGCGGATCTTCCGTGACGACAGGACCCTCGTGAATACCTTCATGTCCTCTGACCAGGGTCCCAAGGTCTCTACCGCAAGTATCAAAAATTCGCAGTCTTTTACCATCGACGGGTATTTGCCGTACTTGAGGATTTGGCCCTGGTCAGCTGCAGCGCTTGTGAACGGGTCTCCTGTGCCTTTACCATGAGTTTACATGACCGTACTCGCTAGCGACTGCGTAAAAAACTGTATGGGCAAAAGTACAGCGCCTCTGGCGGTTACCCAATAGAACTATGGAATGAACTGTCGCCTGCGGTATTTCCGGACCGATATGACCTTCAAACCTTCAATAAAAGAGCGTATTCCCTTCTGAAAGGCCGGCAACGCACTTGCGTCTCCTCTGGTGTTGCAGGTGTTTATGGGCGACGGTAATTGCTTACCATCAGGCGATCCGTCTGCTCGTTTGCCCCCTATGACATAAAAAAAAACTAAGAATGGGCATACTAAATCGTTTACGCCGTCGCTAGCGAGTACGATCATGCAAACTCATGGTAAAGGCACTGGATGTGGGACGCGGCGAACGTAATAGCACGTCGCGTCCCACACCAAGGCCCTACCTAGTTTCCACGGCACCAATGTGGTACCATCTGGGTGCTTTCCATCGTCTCGTGCCATGCCCATTCGTCGCTTTTGAAATAAGAAATATTTATTCGAGACAAAGACAACAATTAACACAGCAAAATAGAATGTAAAAATAAACAAAGAAAGTTGTGTTATCTCGGCATAATGCGGGCAATCGCCAGCGCAGGTCTTCCGATGGGACCGTTGAGTGATTTTACGGTGTGTAACGGTACGAACATAAAATAATAACAATAATAAATGAAGAACGATTAACATGAAAAAAAAGACGGATTTTAAAAACAAAGTATGACATTAACAAAGAAAAAAAAACGTGATATATGAACGCAGCAGCCTGTGCTATCTGTTCCAGCTAAACTAGCGCCAATGACAGTTGGAATGGCAGGCAGCAACTAAAGGAACTAAATGAATATTTGGAACATGGCGTCATATATTGATTATGTCTAATAATTAAGAAACAAGTGAAACATTTATAATGCAGTTGAAATAAAAATATCATAATTATAATGTTCATATACATCCAGAAGAAATTACGGCCGGAATTACGGATTTAATAGTCCGGCTTTAATAGTATTATAAATTATACACAAAGACAATCCTAATAAATAGAGTATTCGTGAGCGCTGTCACGCGCAACTTACCTAAAACTGCAACAGCTGCGGGCGTTATCTGGAACAAAACAAACAAATAAACTGTTTGCTGAACTAACAAATTCGTGCCGTCGACGTCAAAGACATGTATATATTTTTTTGTCTTATTGCAAGGGAATAAGACTCAAAGGTGTAAACATTATCTACTAGATTTCGACGTGTCATTGTCCGCATGGAACACGCTGTCGCCTTAAATAAATGATGAAGTTACTATCTATTTATCTAACTTTATGGCGCATAAAACATAATTACAAAGGGCGGACTTAATGCCATGAGGAATTATCTACCAAGCAATCTCTATTATTTATTTATTGCCAAGCGCAAGCTTAAGCGGTTGTGAAGCGGTTATATTGAAAAACAATCGCTGAAAAAAATTCAAACTTTTTAAAATTACTTTTTAACCCTTTGGGCGCATGTCAATTCATTTTCAATCCTTTTTTAGGGTACTGGGTAGGGTAGGGGTTTTTTTTAGGGTTGGATACGGATATCCAAAGGGTAAAACGGAACCCTATTACTAAGACTCCGCTGCTGGTCCGTCTGTCACCAGGCTGTATCTTATGAACGGTGATAGTTAGACAGTTGGCATTATCACAGATGATGTCTTTCTGTTGCCTATAAACTACATTTTTAAGAGGGCTCTAATACAAAAATCGTGATTTCTTTGCCGTTTTTATAGATAACGGTACGGAACCCTTCGTACGTGAGTCCGACTCGCACTTGGCTGGTTTTTAAACTGACTGTGGCTTTATAGGCCGGGCCCAATAAAGCGACACTTTAATCCGCTTCTTAGATCAAATCTGACCTAGGTAATTTAAGGCCGGGTTTTATAAAGACCCGTTAGACCAAATGTCAGATCAAATGTCAGTAACTCGGTACATTTTTTGACATAACAAACCGGCGTAAGGTCTAACGGATCTTTATAAAACCGAGCCTAAGAGTACCTATGAGGAATTAAAATCATTTTTTACACCTGTTCGTGCAATAAGTAATCTGATAGAATAGAATAGAATAGAACCAAATTTATTGCACACCAAAATAACAACACATTACAATTTAAAACTTAATACATAGAAACTAGCTTAAAAATACCTACATACATCAGGTGAACTAAGTATAAAGAGCAGGGGTGCTGCTATAGTGGCCGCAATTGGACACCACTCAGCATAATGGTGTGACATTTTACAATGCCGCAGCGCTGGTCTTCCGTGGAGCCCATGGCTGAAAGATAGCTCAGAACAGCAGAAAGTGAAGGACATGGGAAACATTTTTTTTAACAAGAACTAGTGGAATCAAACAGTATAGGTTGGTATAGTGATAGGTTGTTTTGCAGATAAATTAAGGAAAATACACCCAACTTTAAAAACAGAAGCGTTCTAACGAAGACATAATTCTTAATTAAAAAGGAGATTGAGGAGCGTCCGGACCGACGCGGCGAAAAATGGCGTGGAAAATTGGCTGTAAGCGGTTGAATCCAGAAAAATACAGTTAAAAAGTGATTTGCGCATTGAAAGGCCTTATAAGTCTTAAAATGTTTTGATTTTAAATTATTAGAATCAGAATCAGAATCAGAAGAATGTTTATTGTAGACATAGGTAGGCTGATGAATACAGAGTTGTTAAAAATACATTTAGTGATCTTCTATGTCTTGCCAATAGGCGTACAAAACATTGGATAAAAATACATAAAAAAACAATTCGAAAAATATAATCAATCTAAATTAAAAATTAAAATTAAAAAAATTGTGCAAGTCATATAATAATTATTAAGGCAATGAAGTCATATTTTATAATAGTCAAAAGTTAAATATTACATAAAATTATCATTTAAATAATCCGAAATGGTATAATAGCATTTATTAATAAGTAATGTCAGCAATTCCCGTTTAAAACACGGCATAGGCAACATTTTCAAATTTGATGGAAGCTTATTACATTAATCACGCCGCATTCCTCGACACGCGGGCATCAATAGCATTAAATAAATGAAATAAATAAACTTTATTCTGCAAGTAGGCCGCAAAGGCACTTTTACAAGTCAAAAACTACTAGCGTTTCTCATAAGACCACTGCCGAGAAACGCCGAAAGAAACTCGACAGTCAGTCATTTTCTTCAAAATATGCTATGCTTATTACAATGATACTACTTAACCTAGTTAAGTAAATGTAAGTGGTATAAAACAAAAGAGAATTGAAAGGAAAACGAGGAAAAAATAACAATAGGTATTTACAATGTGTAGTTACACAAGAAAACAAAATGTCGAATCGTTTGATATGCTTTCCTGCAAGAACTCCTATTATCCGAAGAACCCTGGGAAGTATGGTGCCCGTTGTCTTAGAACTTGTTGGTTTGGCGAGAGATGTTGGCAAGAGGCTTGACGGTATGACGCTGGAAGATGGGTCGTCCCCTTGTATGAGATGCTACGTGTGTGGACACGCTTGCGCCAACCCATCTCCCGGGCACGAGTGTCAATGCCGGCTCTGCTGCATCTTCTGCCGAAGACCTCAAGCGCCGTAACTATGCGTCCCTATTAGGGAGCAGAAATTTATTTGAGGCGTTTGGGATCGAAACCTTGGGACCATGGGGACCAAGTGCGCGTCGACTATACAAAGATTTGTTCGCGCGCCTAACAGAGACCACTGGTGACCAGAGGGCTGGCCAATATTTCGGACAAGGAATAAGTATTGCCATACAGCGTGGCAATGCAGCCAGCCTTCTGGGCACCCTACTCGCTGACGGCGACTTGGGATTTTTTCTATCTTTAAGTTTTACTTTGTACTAGCCTAGGTTAAGTTTTTATTATGACAAAAGTATTGATTATTATGTATCGCTGTTTGTATCTTGAATCTTTAATCAAATAAATGCTCTGTCCGGCATTCGAACATGTTCGGATTCGTTTTTATTATCAGTGGCTTAAAGACCATATACATCTCTAACAATATTAAATTAATTTTGATTTTGACGCTCAGAGACCATGTACATCTCTGGGATATTATATTAATTTCATTATACTCCTTGTTTAATCTTGTACATCTAATTCTTCTGTCTAATTCTTATACATCTCTAACTTTACAGATGTTGTAATATTTGTAATAGATAACTTTGCAAGTTTATCTTCACTGTATGACATTAATTTTGTTGTAATAGTAAACTCGAAATTATTATTCCTTCTTGAACTGTAAATTAATATTTTGACATGAAAAATGTATTACTTATTATAGTCAGACTTTCTTAAGTTGTAAATTAATATTTTGACATGTAAAAGTGCCCTTGTGGCCTATTTGCAGAATAAATGTTTGATTTTGATTTGATTTGTTGAACACGGAAGAGTTTCGTAGACAGGGCCACTACCGGCTAGGGTAAAGTGATCGCCGAAGTTATACCTGATATATTCAGTATTGATATTCAACGGGGTAACGATATCGGCCCGGAAACTTTCAGTCGTTTGAGTTATTGATGGGGATTTGATTTAAAAAGTTGAACGTCAACAAGATTGCTCGACTTTCGCGTTTGAATAGAAGTTTCTAAAACAGTTTTATGTTGAGGAAATTGTGTGCCACATTTCAGTTTAAATGATTTTGATTCAAGTTAAACGTGTGGACGGAACACTTTTGGCCTGTATTCCGAACTTCGTATTGTGTCGTCCCTTTCACTCTCGTTTTATACACTATATGAGTGAAAGGGACGGACGAAAGTTCGGATTTCGAATTTCGGAGTAGCCCCTCAATGTTTACAGCGCGTCCACGTATTTGAGCCGCGGTGTGGCACTTCCTTTATTCAGAAATTATATTACACAAGTCCTTTTTTTGATGTTTCAGAGTTATTGGTGATTGGTGAAGAATGTGATAAATTCAAAGGGAACATTTAATAACAGCGACGAAGCCACTTATGAAATAGATTTGGCCGCAGAAGAGGGCAAAAATGTTGTCGGAAATCTGAAAGAATACTGTAGGAATGTTAGTATTGTGACTACATTTCTTATCATTTCTCAAACATGTTCGGAAAAATAAAACTCTCGTTCGGGTTATTGACCGTTAAACCCATCGTTGAGGGGTGTCGCGAATTTATAGGTCGTGTACTGTGCCTTTACCATGAGTTTACATGGCCGTACTCGCTAGCGACTGCGTAAAAACTTGTATGGGCCAAAGTACAGCGTCTCTGGCGGTTATACGCAATAGAACTAAGAATCGGCATACTAAATCGTTTGCGCACTCGCTAGCCAGTACGGTCATGCAAATTCATGGTAAAGGCACTGTATTCGACCCAACACATGGTCGCGGTTTTCCCGATACTATATTTCAACACAGTTCGAGATTTGACTATATAGACAGGATTATAATTGTGAGCAAGTCGTTTCAAAGACGTCACGGAAAGTACTTACAACTGCATTCAAGCAAAAATTTTTATATACACAGCGAGAGCGGAATATTGAATCTAGAGCGTAACGAGGGATTTAAGTGTTTACCCCTAGGACGGAAATAATTTTGCTACCGAGTGGCACAGAGAATCATTGTTCTCATTCTCATATGAGGGAAGAAAAGCACAACTTTTATCCCTAATGCGACGGCAAAATTTACTTTTTTTATATATACAATGCCGGTGGCAAACAAGCGTACGGTCTACCTGATGGTAAGCGGCTACCGCAGCCTATAGACGCCCGCAACTCCAAAGGAGTCACGTGCGCGTTGCCGATCCTTTATAAGATTTGAGGATGCACTGTGTTGACAGCAGAAGGAACACATTTAGGTCCCTCGCTCTCAATACAGAAAAAGAAAAAAAAAGAAAATGTGACAAATATTTTGCAGTTCACTCATATGACACGTATCCAATATTATAGTCTAGAAATGCATAGCGTAGAATGCTCTTTCCTTGATAGAAGCATTCGGTCATAAAATCTCCTGTTAGATATATATGTACCCTTCAGGATCAAAATATCTGAAGTTGCGCTCTAACACCTTGATAATAAAGTCGTGTTTCGTGTTGTAGATAGAGGCCACTCTAGCTGCCCCCGATCACGTAACCTTCTTGCCTCGTACTTTAAAGGAGATCAATTTGTCTAAATATATGGCATATTAACGTGGCAGTAATGTGTTGAGTGCAACGTAACGTATTGAGTATGATATTATTATTCGATTTGTTGTTTCAGATTGGCTTCTATTGAAGTCATCATCATCATCATCATCATCTTTTATAATGCGCACTTCTAAGGTTTGGAATTCTCTGCCGGCGTTTGTGTTTCCGAGCTCATATAACCTAGACGTTTTTAAGGCACGAGTGAATAGGCACCTTCTGGGTGAGCTCGCTTCATCGTCGGCCTCATCTTTGCCCCCTGGCTAGATGCTGGCCAAGAGCGATCCCATTTTTAATAAAAAAAAAAAAAAGTTAGGGGTGGCCCACTCCGTGATTGCGTCGCGCGGAGCGAACAAGGTTCTCACAAATATCTAAACACGACTCTATTGCCAAGGCGTTAAATTACATGTTCAGATATTTTGAGCACCCTGAAGAGTACAGATATATTTGATGGCGACTGTACATGTCGTCGGCACCCGTCGGGTGCCCGTTCATGCGATAGAAAGTGTTGTAGCGACTGCCGCGAGTAGAATTGCGTGCGATAGAAAGAGATGGCCAAATTTAGGCTCGTTTGAATTTCGTATAGACTGCTCAACTATTAAGGAAAGAAAGAAAGAAAGAAATAAATAAAGCAAGAAAGAAAGAAAGAAATACATTTATTCGTGACAAACGCATGACAATTACAAGCAAAAACACCACCGAAATTAGCCACGAAATGGTCACATCTATTAGAATTGCTCAAGGGTTAGCTGGAAGAAATCCCTTACTGGGATAAGCTCGCTTTTGTACATATATGTCAATTGTTCTTGTAATTTGTGTTGTATTTTTCCTCATGTACAATAAAGAATTTACATACATACATAAACTTTCAGCCTAGCTTTACCGGATATGCGTCGGAGCTTTTTTTTTATACAACGCCGGTGGCAAACAAGCTTACTGACCACCTGATGGTAAGCGGCTACCGCAGCTTATAGACGCCCGCAACTCCAAAGGAGCCACGGACGCGTTGGCGACCCTTTATTAAATTTGAGGATGCACTGTATTGACAACAGAAGGGATAAATTTAGGTCCCTCGCTCTCAACACAGTGCATCCTCGGAAGCTTTGGCAACCTTGCTCACCTCCAGGAACAACACTACATACTTGTATAGTAGTAGCTTACGTTGAGACGCAAACTTGTGCTAGATGATGTCTGCTCTATACATATAACTCTTTTCCTGGCCTTCTGCACAACAGGATGACATATATTTGCAATACAATAACGTGAATCATATGAATGCCTTATCCTATAGAGCGCCGGCTTATTTACTGGGGTACAATAAATAAGAACATCTATTCGTATTGATGAAAAATTAATCCATATTAAGCCTGGATTACCTAATGGATATGGTTGATGAATGTAAGTAGACTAGTGGCTCTGTGAGCTGTAGACCTCGTGAGCGAGTATTTTTTATCATTTCCAAAATCTGACATTATAAAAAAGATTAATTCAATATCGACGACCGGTTTAGCCCAGTGGGTAGTGCACCTGCCTGTGAAGCTGACGGTCCTGGGTTCGAATCCCGGTCAGGGCAAATATTTGTGTGATGAGCATGAATATTTGTTTCTGAGTCTTGGATGTTTTCTATGTATTTAAGTATTTATATCTATTAAATATATCGTCGTCTAGTACCCATAACACAAGCCTTCTTGAGCTTACTGTGGGGCTAGTTCGATTTGTGTAAGATTGTCCTCTAATATTTATTTATTTATTAATATCGAACATGCTAACAAAATTTCACGAGAAGCGGTTGAGAAATGCGACCTGTAGAGGAGAACAAACTGAAATTCGCCCGCAGAAACTTACAAAATCATTGATAAAAAAATTGTTTTAGGAAATTTCCAAAAACCGTCTCGACAAAAAAAATCTATATAACTATCGAACCTGCTCACGAATTTTCACGAGAATCGGTTGAGAATTAGAGATTAAAATTAGATTCACAAATTCACGTTCACAAATTTGAATCACAAAGTTCGATTTATGTTAAAAAGACGAAGACAGTTGCATTTCGTTTTCTCGCGCAAAAGATATATAAACTTGTCTCTTTCACGGCGTTTACAGAAATCAAAGCATCCTCATCTAACTGAAAGAAAGAAAGAAGAAAGAAAAAACATTTATTCGTGGCACAGACACAGTACAAATTAACATAACACCAAAATACAGAAAATAGCCACGAAATGGCCCCAAATTAGCATAGTTACCATTGGCATTGGCTAGCGCTGGTCTTCCTTTGGGACCACGAGAAGCCACGAAAGACAAAAAACACTAAAGTCACAAACAACATAATAATTAAATAAATGTCATAATTTACAATTTAAACAGACAAGAACAGAGAAACATGAACGCGACCTTAAACAATTTTCAAATATCTGTGGTCTGTCACAAGTCGCAAATAATTGACCGAGTGAAACGAAGGTCTCTGCTTCAGCTTCGACAAAAATGCTTTCGTATGTCCGGATTTCCGGATTTCCGTTTGTTCTCGTCTACAGGTCGCGCATTCTCAACAGATTCTCGTGAAATTTCGTGAGCAGGTTTGATAGTTATATATAATTTTTTTGTAGAGACGGTTTTTGGAAATTTCCAAAAACAATTTTTTTATCAATGATTTTGTAAGTTTCTGCGGGCGAATTTCGGTTTGTTCTCCTCTACAGATTGCATTTCTGAACCGATTCTGGTGAAATTTGGTGAGCAGGTTTGATAAATATACTTTTTTTTGTCTAATAAGTTTTGGAAATAAAAATAATTTGTTCAACGGTTTGTTCGCCTATACAGGTCGCATTTCGCAAACGATTCTCGTGAAATTTTGTGAGCAGGTCCGGTAATTATATAGAATTTTTTTGTCGAGTCTGTTTTTGGAAATTTTCAAAAACAATTTTTATTTCAAAGATTTTGTAAGTTTCTGCGTCCGAATTTCGGTTTGTTGTCCTCTACAGGTCGCATTTTTCAACCGCTTCTCGTGAAATTTTGTTAACAGGTTGGATATTCGTAATTGATCTTTTTTATAATGTCAAATTTTGGAAATGATAAAAATACTCACTCACGAGGTCTACAGCTCACAGAGCCACTAGTATTAGTATGATTACTTATATTACCTACGGGAAAAGTAATTAACGCAGAATTAGGAACATATTAATTCATCTTGTGTAATTATTAGAGTTTGGTGGAAAATTTCATAGAGGTAAATGGAGTCGCTTATCTTTTTTTTTTGATTAAACGAATAACGATTAAATGATTAACTTTACATAATACTCCTTATAAATTATCTTGCGAGCATTACCTACCAATACCACGGTAACACAGGTAAACATTGATTAATAAATTTATTTATTTTTACTTATTACATACGTACAAACATGTCACCAAAACAGTCGGGACAGTATAAAGTTTGTATCTGCCGCCAAATATACAATTCGGTATCACAAACATCATACTCCCATGTCCACATCTGGAGCAAACTTCGGTAAAAACTAACCTTTCTTCGTCTTTTGATGGTAAATATAATTGAATAAGGTTTTTGGCAAATTCAAATCATATACCCATCCGCAAAAATTCATCATCTAAAACAATAAAGAGAAAATAAATAGAAAAAGAGTCTTGTCAAAGACGGTAGGTATAACAAAGTCATATGAATAAAAACTTACTTTTTCAACAAAGTCAAATCATCCTTTTCATCTAGATAAATTTCTATGTTGAGATTTAATATTTTAGCAACACTCTTTAAGGTAATGTTTTTCAATGATTCTGAAGATGGATGATTTCCACCCATTTTTAAGATGTAATCGAGACTTCTGGATACGTCAACCAATCGTAATATATTTGGTTTCAATTTTATTTTTCACATTTGTGCACTTAATTGTCAGTTACACCACCTACTCAAAAGAGTGTGTATATATTATATTTAAAATCCCTTCAATTATTGGTGACTGGAATTTACGAGTACCTATCTAAATAATGTCATACTAAGTACTTCAGGTAAATGAATAATTTATTTATTCAAATCTTAAAAAGTTAATCATAAACGACTCCATTACCCACTATGTGAAATTTGCCACCGATACTCCGAACACTAGTAATTATCTAGTACACATGTAGGATATGTTCATCAACTAAATTATTGCTTGAGCATTAAATTGCTACTACAAAAGGGCAAATCTAACTAGAACATACCGGCTGTTATATTCTTCTTGTATTAAAACTAGTTAATATTTAGTTACATAAAAGTTGTATAGATCTCCGACCCGTATTGACGCAATTTGTTAATATTTAAAACGACTTAAATGCTAGATAGAGCGTACATAAAACTCTATTGTATTGACGGTCCCAAGCCATTTGTAGGCCAAGTGGGTCATGAATCAGTTGGTTCGACTATACCTAGGTTATTACTATGTAGTAATCAAGGTGAGGCGATGGCCTTTCTCAGAATTCTACTATTTTTATCCCCTGGTTACTTTTGTATAATTTGTCCGAAAAGAGAATAAATTCTGGTAAATAAGCAATTTAATTACTTTGGCAATGTAAGCCGTAGCGGTCTCTAAAAAATTTAATGCGATAGCAATTATAAAAGCCCCGGTAATTAGCGTTGTGGCAATTAGAAAAGTCGTGGCAATTAGCGTTGTGGCACTTAGGGAGAATAGCATTATCTTAAAAAAGAAGACTTAATTCAGAGATTAATTATGACAGATTAAATGCTGAAAACCAATGTCGTGGCAATTAGATAATTACGCGCATTACTGCTATATTAAAACATATTGCGGACGTCCACGTTCTTCGAGCGCTTTGACACGACTGCTGGTTCGCGGCCCGCGCTGTAGCCTAAGGGCCTACCGCGAACCGCGAACGAAGTTTTCCATCTTTGTCTCACTTGCGTACGAACGTGCAAGTGCGACAGAGAGGGAAAACTTCGTTTGCTATTCGCGGAAACGCCCCTAGTCTAAGAAAACAAGGTCTGACAATCCGGATCGTGACGCCGCATTACTTTACTGTCAACGACACAC
Organism: Epiblema foenella; assembly: GCA_963556455.1. Classification (NCBI taxonomy): domain Eukaryota; kingdom Metazoa; phylum Arthropoda; class Insecta; order Lepidoptera; family Tortricidae; genus Epiblema; species Epiblema foenella. The sequence continues at coordinate 22,237,002 of OY747104.1, forward strand.
TCACACTTACGTCCGCATACGATTGATAGGCTGATTCTGGCTGATGACGTAATGTGTCACCCACACTACTAACCGATGTACCGGACTGCCATACCTGGCGCAGTAAACTATTGTATCATGCGCTGTAGTGATTTGATATCTCGTTATGTTTTTCATATGATTAGATTAGATTATGTATTTCATGATAAGGAATTACATTATTTTGCAGACATGTCAAAATCACAAGAATTGTTATCATGATCGTGATAACAGGAAAAATAAAATTATCATAATGTCGACAAGAGTATTACATAATACGATAAAAAGTAAAATAAAAATAAATACATCTACCATTTGGAATCGTCAGTCAGAAAAAAAATGTCCATTACAAAAAACAAATTTCAAAACACAAAAATACAAATCAATTTCATTTAAATTATTAACATGTCTGTAAGTTAGGATCCATATACTCTTTAACCGAGTATAATGGGTTTTCCAATAAGAGGCGTTTCAGGCGGCTTCGAAATGCTTCGTCAGATGGTTCAAGTCTAATCAGCGGGCAGTCGCTCGTAATAGGTGGACCCAATGACACGTGGGTTCTTACCTGCAAGTATGTCGTGGCTAATGTACGAGGGGCGTTCAAAATATTCTCGGTATTGATATCTTATAACCTCTTTTTGAATTTGTTTTGTTACTGGCTGGTAAGGTTCATTCTTTGACATTAAAAAAAAGTATAATTCAAACCGAGATGTTCTTTTGTTTTTCTGCAATTTCTGAACAAACACGAACACAATGAGTGAATTAACAATGTTAACGAAATTAGAACATCGTTCCGTAATAAAATTCTTGACGAAACAGGGTAAAAACCAAAAAACCATAAAAGAGGAAATTGATTGTGTTTGCCGTGAGTCTGCTCCTTCTTTATCTACAATTCAAAAGTGGTCAAGCGAATTCAAACGTGGCAGGGAGAGTATTGGAGATGACCCTAGACCTGGCCGGCCTGTAGTACCTACTTCACAAGAAAATATTGATCAGGTGGAAAACCTTATATTGGAAGATGGTCGAGTGAAGATAAAATCAATAGCTCAAGTAACCAATCTTTCTATTGGTACCGTACATGACATTATCCATGACCATCTTAATATGTCAAAGGTCAGTGCAAGATGGGTTCCGCGAATGCTGACTCGACTTCAAAAAGATGTGCGTGCAGCTTGCTGTTCCGATTTTATTGACCTGTGTGGTGAAAATCCTGATGAGGTGCTGCAAAAGATAGTTACTGGAGATGAAACCTGGGTTCATCATTATGACCCAGAGAGTAAACAGGAGTCCATACAGTGGCACATTAAGGGTTCAGCTCATCCCAAGAAGTTCAAGGTCGTCCCTTCCGCTGGCAAGGTCATGGCAACAATATTTTGGGATTGTGAAGGAGTATTGTTGATCGATTATAAAGAAAAAGGTGTAAATATCACGGGACAGTACTACGCGAATATTCTACATCAATTAAGGGACGCAATAAAAGAAAAAAGGCGAGGAAAGTTATCTAAAGGTATTCTGCTTCTGCATGACAACGCCCCTGTCCATACTGCTCATATTGCCAAGGCAGCTATTGCTGAATGTGGGTTCGGAACTATAACTCATCCACCGTATAGTCCGGACTTAGCCCCCAGCGACTTCTTTTTGTTCCCCAATCTCAAAAAGGATCTGCGTGGAAATCGATTTTTTGACGATGAGGCGTTGAAGGCGGCAGTAGAGGAGCACTTTTATACCAAGGATAAAAAATATTTTTATGAGGGATTAAAAATAATAATTGATCGATCTTTTAAGTGTATTAACATAGGGGGGGAGTATATTGAAAAATAAAAAATATCAAACTGTTCATACTTGTTTGTTTTCATTCCAATACCGAGAATATTTTGAACGCCCCTCGTATTTCTGTATTTAAGAATCACTTCTAAAAGTACGAAATTCCCTACCGTCAAGAAGCTTGGCACAAATTTGTACACTGAGGGAGCGCTTGGACGCGCCATGGCTATTATAAATAAAAAAAATTAAAGGGTCGGCAACGCGCATGTTACACCCCAGGCGTTGCAAGCGTCCATAGGCTACGATGACCGCTTACCATCAGACGGGCCGTACACTTGTTTGCCACCGATGTGGTATAAAAAAAATTAGAAAAGTATAAAAATAAAAAAAGACGTAAACTGTCCCACAAAAAATTTACGATTTATAATTATTCCGTTTACGTTCGAATTACTGTTCAGACACGTTATAGGTCTCTGAGAATTGCCGGCGAATACTAATTTCCTGTCTGGCTGCCCGAAATTAAAAAAGAATTAGCTTATATTTTTTTTGCTTTGCAGGATTTGTCGGAAAAGACCTAACGTTCGTAAAATTTAAGCATAAATGTGGCTGGCTGAAAAGTGCTTTACAGTGCACAAGATTTTTTAAACATAAGTAAATGCATATAATATTAATATCACATTCCGTGTATGCTCTTATATTTTACTGATACGAATGCTATCTGTAACATCTTATTGTACTCGTACCTAAAATTGAGTGAAATCAAATAACTGTAACTTGGTTTCATAAACCTGCTTTAGGAAAATCGTCATAACATTGTTAGTCTATCATTTTCACATGTAAAAGAAATTGTGGCTCTCCAACGACTTGTGATTTGGTTGAATACTATATATATTTATTTATGTATATTAATTTAAATACGTATATATTTATAATATGTATTTATTATATGTTATAGTTGTTATATATTTATTTAGTTCTGGTTTTAGCTATAAGTTTCCTTACTGAAAAGTTTTAGTACACTGTGTAAGTTTGTCTATCTCATTCTCCCACTCTACACTCAATCCCTCAAAGGTTAGCTGGAAGAGATCCCTCATAGGGATGTTCGCCTTTGTACTCTAATCTTATGTGACATATATACTGTTTTAACCTGTTATTGTGTACAATAAAGTGCTTACATACATACATACATAAAAAAAGACAATTGATGTTTTTACGCGTTCGGAAAATTACGGGATTACCCTGCGGGAGAACGATTACGTAACTTTTGCACATGACATTACTTACTTACTTGCATATAAGGTATGCAATACCGGGCGATTCGCAATCCCGGGACTGATACCCGGTATTGGACCTCAATCCCGGGATTTAGGTATTACGGGATCCCGGGATTTCGGTATTACGGGATCCCGGGATTTTTCATCTTAAAATACGAGTAAATGACAATTTACCATCACATTGTAACTATCTATGTTATTTATAAATAGGAAAATAATGTGGGTCAGAGAATAATAACCACTGACGAGATAATTATAAATACTCAACTCTCTTATTATTATATTTATTATTGCCTTCGTAAGTTTTACGAATACATAACTTGAATATTTTTCAATTTTTTAATGCAAAATCTTCGATACCGGTATTTCGGTATCGGTCTGTTTCTATCCCGGTATTGAACATAGTAAACATCGGTCTAAGATCCCGGTATTTCGGCATCCCGGGATCCCGGTTTGCATGCCCTATGCATACTAATTCACTTACTTTGTGGATCTTGGCTTCCGATACTAGGCCTAATAAATTATATTGGATTGTAGTTGATCCGTTTGTGTGAATGAGAAATAAACGTCTATGCATTACAGGTGGTTATTAGTCTTGGCCGAGCCAAAATATCTCGTCTGGAATGCGTATCTGTCTTCCAGCCATTACCTTTATCTTTTGAGTTCGAGAACGTTAGCCTCAGTCATAATATTGATGTGCTGCCCCAGTTACAACTAAATTCAATGATTTGATCTTGTTAATCGATAATTCAAACAGACAAGACCTTAATAAAGGCTCCAATGTATGTAGTATGTTGTGTTGCGTTCCGTGGATCACTCGGCACAATGCTGAGACAGCAACCGATTCACTGCCGCGAAGACGCACTTTATAATAATATGTCAATGTACCGAGTCTATTCTGTTTGTAATGATGTGTCTTTTCGTGCAGTGAATAAATGCTTTCTTTCTTTCTTTGTTTCAATAAGATGTTCGTTTGCAAAAGTTGCGGACCGTATTCTGACTTCTATGTCTTTACCATGAGTTTGCATGACCATACTCGCCATCGCCTGCGTAAACTATTTAGTATGCCGATTCTTAGTTCTATTGCGTAACCGCCAGAGCAGCTGTAGTTTTTACGCAGTCACTAGCGAGTACGCTCATGTAAACTCATGGTAAAGGCACTTATATATTTTTTAAAAAATATCAGACATCCAATCAACAAATGTTGCCAACCAGTTTTGTGATTCTCCTCTGTGCTATGATGTCATCAATTAAGTACAATTAAAAACGCATCGAGAGGAGTATCAAATGAAATAGCTCCATGAGCTGATTCTAAAAATATACCACATCCAATGATATCGTAAAATAGTAGATTGTATGACAAGGGTCTAAAATGAGCCATACTACCACGAGATAGTTATTTTCCCGAACAAAGTGAGGGAAAATAGTTCGAGGGGTAGTATGGCTTTTAGACCAGAGTTATACACTCTACTTTTCATTTCGATTGCGAGAAAATAAATAAACAAAGGTGAGCCATCCAAAATTAACAATTAATTCCACGGCAAACTTATATGTAATTTGGCAGCATGTTTTTTTTTCTAAACTCCTTTCATGCTTTGACACACAAAATAGACACCGCGGTTCGCGCGCAACATTCACGCGCATAAAAGCTAGCTCACCTTCCATTGAGCGCTTCAAAGTGTTGCTCGAACGAACTAATCACTTTTTTAATTATTGTGAAATGGGGACTACTACAAACTTAATCTTCAGACTCTTTAGAGAAATGAATTCTGTATTCTGATTGGTCGATTTTAGTAAAGCTGTATTCTGGTTTGTTAATACCCAATACCAAATATATTTTAAAGAGTTAAATTAGTGTTTTGTGATTGGTGGATTTAATAGGTGAAGTATTATGATTGGTCTAAATTGAATGTTTTGTAAATAATAAATATGTATTCATATTTTCCCTAGGGGTTAAATGTACTACTTTAGCCCCACTTGACAAGTCTAATATGACACACTTTTCGAGCATAAGAAGTGAAAAACAAATTTCATGTCCAAAACACACCAAGTTTGGACTCTTCCTGACAGCATTATGGCTAAATGAATCTGAATGGCTGCTCCTGCTCCGAACCAGGTCGGACCTAGCCAAGTTTCTTGCTGGACTCTTCTCAGCTAGGCTGGGTTTAGAGAACCAGCGACAAAACCCCCAGTAGCTCGATTCCACTCACACTTGACATATGTTTGAAGCCGCTCAACCTGCAAATTCTTAGTCTTCCAGTTAACTTAAACCGCCGCGTGGTGGAGGTTTCCCCTGGATTTTTCCCAGGTTACTCTCCAACCACGCACTCCTATCGCTTTATTGGGCCCGGCCTATAAAGCCACACTCAGATTCAACAAAAATTCTCCAGCTCTATAATGCTTTTATTGAACGAGATAGAGAAATCAGAGTCTACTAGGACAATAGCTAGTGTTATCCCGGTTGTGGCATACGAAGCCTGGGGTCCTTTGATACCTGGGTCATTCTACTTTTACGTGACCAGTTTTCTATTGCGAGAAAAAACTATGATATATATTGAATCGGTGTACAAAAACAGTAAGTACATATTTAGCGATACTATCGGAAGTGATACTCCAAATACCACACCACAGTAAGCTCAAGAAGGCTTGTGTTATGGGTACTAGACGACGATATATTTAATAGATATAAATACTTAAATAAATAGAAAACATCCAAGACTCAGAAACAAATATTCATGCTCATCACACAAATATTTGCCCTGACCGGGATTCGAACCCAGGACCGTAAGCTTCACAGGCAGGTGCACTACCCACTAGGCTAAACCGGTCGTCAAACTTCAGACTTCAGACTTCAGAGGTCGTCAGACTTGTAATAATAATATTAAAGTTTAAGCCGAGGGCTTCTCAAGAGATTTTCGTTAATAACTTTCATAAAATCAAAACAAACTTCAATAAAATTCCTTGAAGCTATTTGTCTGTTTCATTTTACTTTACACTTAGAGAGAGCCACTCTTTAAAAGCTGCGAAGTTTTCCGCCTCGGAGAGCTTTTGAACTTTTCAACAATAACTTAGTTGATGTATTAACATGAATACTAATAGCGTGATAGATTTATGATTTTATTCAGAATTCCGTTTCCGTAATAAGGTTTAGAGTGATTATTATATTATTATTATAAAGCCTCAAGTGTCCCACTGCTGGGCAAAGGCCTCTTTTTTTTCACGCATCCCTGTCTTGTCCATTCTCCCACCACTTCTGATTCGAGACGTCAAGTTCGTCTCCATCTCCGACGAGGTCTGCCGCGACGCCGCGCTCGGTTGTGGGACCCACTTGGTGGCGATTTTAGCCCACAAGTCTTCCGGCATGCGGCAGACGTGCCCAGCCCAGTCCCATTTAAGTTTGGCGGCGGTGTGAGCTACGTCAGCTATCTGGGTTTTGGAACGCAGTATTGTATTTTTACCAGCCCTGCTAGGAGAATATATATTTATGTTTATTATGTTTTTATACATTATATTTGTTAAGCACAGTTTATTTAATTTTACCCATGTCTGTTTTGTGTATTGGAGTGTATGGAGTCTAATTACCGTCCCTCCTTCTTCACCGAAGGAGAGGCCATTTAATTTAATTTAATTTAATGCGGTAACAGCATATAAATAATTGTAACATACATATTTTAATATAACTGTGTAACTTTATCATATCATTGTAATATATTATAATACTAGTGTTGTAAAAATTTAATATTAATATTAATAAATGGCTATTCTATTCTATTCTATTGTATTTTTAATTCGATCTGTTAATTTCACGCTCAAAATACTGCGTTCCATGGCTCTCTGGCAAATCTTGAGGGCAGATTTCTGAATCTTTTTAGCGTGATAATTTTTGTTATGCACACGCACGCACACGCACACGCACACGCGCACACACATCTTCTTAGATGAACTGCAAGGCTATTCATAAATTTTAGATAATATATTCCACCCTCCTACTGTGTTTGCCCATGTTTATTTCAGGCTTTAAGTACTTTGGTGCTTTTATTGACAATTCGTACACATTTTGTAAACGTATAATTTATTGGCTACCTACGTGACAAGCTGTGCCTAGTACAGAGGACGGTGTTTTTCCTATTTGCGTATGCAGACCATATCCATTTAGACTTAAGCCCTAATATGTTAAATATAAAGTGTATATTTGTGTAATTTCCATTGATTACTTAGATAATGTTATTAGTTGGATAAAAATCATAGTAAACATAAGTTTTCTAACTTTTAAGACCGCATGATGTAACGGGTTATTTTGTTGTTGGATTACGTTATTATTATAAGCATAGTATTAATGCAACTCCTTAGTTAAGAAAAATCTGAAACCTTAAAGATTAATTTAACCAAGTTAATAAATTGTAAACTTGAACAATTTGAAAATAAACGGATTAATTTTTTTTTAAAGGGCGTACAACTATGGAAGCCTACATTGCCGATTTTAATATTGTATTGTTTTCTATGGTAAAATGTACATTATCTAAACTGTACTGTAATGAGATTTAAACTTTGGAGGTCGCGGGGTCGTTTCGATGTATGTACGAAATGCCATTGGATATTGAACAGTAGCTTGTCGTTGAAGGTGTGGATATGTAATGTGTTCATATAAAGAATTATGGACAGGGTTGGATATGTACAGGAAAGGGAGTATCTACAAGTTATACATATATACAATAAATAGGAGACACAGGAAGAAACGACAATAGAGAGATCTCTCAGGGACCGAAGTCCAATGAGAGTTGTTGGGAAGTTATATTTATGTAACTGATTTTAGAAACTTCGATAGCGCGATGCAGAACATGTCAGATTTGACAGATGACAGGAGTGAAGCCACATCAGCCTCCCTTTGAGACGAAGGAGTCAGCGACGACGTAGGTAGAGTGCTTAGAGTCAGCGTGGCGAGCGAGTGCTCAGAGCCAGGGTGACGAGCGGGTGAGAAGAGGAGTCGAATCGCTGCGAGTTGAGGTACCAGGCATGTGTAGCTGACACGCTAGGTGGCACGCTCAGAGAGTGAGAGAGGAGGGAGTCGGATTTGCTGCAGGGCGGCGTCAGGATCTTCGGAGTTGCGCTTACGTCCATTGTCGGAAGTTACCAATGTAGATAATTAATGTGTTCCTATAACGGATAATGTACAAGGTTGAATATGTACAGGAAAGGGAGTATTTACAAATTATATACATATATACAATAGATAGGAGACACATGAAGAAACGACAACAGAGAGATCTCTCAGGGACCGAAGTCCAGTGAGAGTTGTTGAGAAGTTATATATATGCAACTGATTTAAGAAACTTCGATAGCGCGATGCAGAATATGTCAGATTTGACAGATGACAGGAGTGACGCGACAAAGGAAAACATCATTAGTAATCCGGTGTAATCCCAACAAGGTCTAGTTTTGCTCTCGGTTGGAAGATCAGTTTTCGTAAAACTAGTGCCAAAGATTACCCCAAGATGGTAAGAATTTAGTATACTGCCAACCTGAACCTGAAAGCAAACGGATAGTATAGTCTATTATATGCTTATTCTAAACACTTAAAACGCACATATTAATTGTCCCTCCAGGCGTCATGTTTTGAACTCTTCGGGAATTCTTCGTCAGGATGATTACATTCACGAGGTGGGAACCGTTTAGTAAAATATAGCTTAAAACATGACTCACGAAAGTTGAAATTCAAATGTAGCCTCAATAGAATTCAAACAAAAGATTTAGATTTAGATAATTTATTTCATGATAAGGAATTACATTATTTTGCACACATGTGGAAATTACAAGAATTTTTTAAATCATTTTATGTACTATACAGAGTTCAACTCATCTTCGTACGCTGCAGTGCTGTATGCGTGCGCGCACTTTTATATAACTGTGCAGTTTAGAGCATTTAAGGCGGGAGACGCTTTCAGCGCATCTTTCCCAGCAAAATATTTTCCCAATTTCTGGAGGCGAGGTAACGCATAAACCACGCACACTTGCAAAACATTCTCCCATTACTACGCAACACACTAAAATAATCACGCACTCACACTGACCAATTTCACTGACGCTCACATTTCATTGAATTTTTTAAAGATAGATACGACCATGTGACGTTTGGGTAACCTATCGATGTTTCGAAAATCTATTTACCGAATTTCACTTGTCCGAAAACGGTTCACAGTATTCACGATTTGTTATAACTCGATGGAAATGAACTTTGTTATCTTTAGAAATATCTTGACGTTACGGTATAGTAACCCTATGGACAAATAAAAATTTGGCAAATACGGAATTATAATCATTGTGATTTTAAATCAGCTGGATAATAAAATTGTGACCATACAAAAATCTGTCAATAGAATAAATAGAAAATAAAACTTCGGACATATGAAAAAAAATATAACGAAAAAAGGCGTTTCGTTTTCGGACTTTTAATATTCGGCATAAAAAATTCCGAATTAGCGTTTGACGTCAAGATAGCGGCCAAGTGTGATAGTCAAGTATGCTTTTAGGTCCACTTTGTAATCAATGCTCGATTTACGATTTTATGTAAAAGTTTTTGTTGTGCAGAATATAAAGCTAATACATACGAGCGCGTGAAATGATAATTCATGTATTCGTAAATTTGATAAACTAAGGCCGGGTTTTATAAAGATCCGTTAGACCAAATGTCAGATCAAATTTCAGTAACTCAGTACAATTTTTGACATAACAAACCGACTTAGGCCGGGTTTTATAAAGATCCGTCAGACCAAATGTCAGATCAAATTTCAGTAACTCAGTACATTTTTTGACATAAAATATAATGAGTTACTGAAATTTGATCTGATATTTGGTCTAACGGATCTTTATAAAACCCGGCCTTAAGGTCTAATGGGTCTTTATAAAACCGGGCCTAAAATATTTTTTGCACCCGAAAACAGCACAGGCATTTTGACTGAGCTCTTCACACGCCGGGAAAGAAAGACTGCCGTATAATCGATTAATGAAGCAGATTTTTCTCCTGTATCTTTGGCATGGTGTCTGCAGTCATAAATGTTTTAAGCTTTGCAGGTTTGATTTGTGTGGGAGTAGCACGGTAGTCGTTACAAGTATTCGCACACACAGCGACAGTTACAAACAGGCACACGCAGCCGCTCGTCAAAATCAGTAGAAATTAATCCCTAAGCATGTGCTTCGATCGCAGAAATTTAACAGCCGTTTAAATAAGTAATCGTATTGCCAAAGAGTCACTGAAGCGATAACCGCGAATAGCAAATTTATTTCGTCTTGTTTCTCCTTCTCCGTATTTTAAGTGGGTAAGTGCGTTAGAGACAGATATATACGAACAAACGAAATTAACGTTTTGCGGTCCAACAAACGTTAAATAAGTAAACCACCACTCCACCATCATGGGTGGGCTTCAAAGGGGCCATATTGAATTTAGCCATATCCCAACTGGCGATCTCCCACATGAGGTTAAACTAAAATCCAATTAATTAATTTTGGCAATAAAGGGAGCTCGTTTGACATGACATGAACATACTACGCTTTATTCCGTTGGCACAAATAAATTTTGGTTCTTTTTTATACCACGTCGGTGGCAAACAAGCGTACGGCCCGCCTGATGGTAAGCGGTCACCGTAGCCTATGGACACTTGCAACTCCTAGGGTATCACATGCGCGTTGCCGAGGATTTTATGCCTTTTGGATCATTCGGCGATGTCTAGAATGGGATTGGGGTGAGTGGCGTATTCAAAAAGATTGGCGATGAGCGTCATTTGAAACTGAGTACTTCGAAATATGAACTTCGTATCGTGCCGTCCCTTTCACTCTCGTGTTATTCACTATATGAGTGAGAGGGACGGCACGATACGAAGTTCGAAGTTCGGAGTAGGCCCTCTGCGACCTCTGTACAGTAGTACCTGATAAGGCGCGTCGTGAATCTTCGTTCGCGCAGAAAAGAAAGTATCGCTCCAAAGATTAATGAAAGAATGCTTAAAACTTACAATTAAGCTTAGATCACTACTATAAGGTTCATAATCCACTGTTCATAATGCGCGTGCACTCGATCAGAAGTATGGCGGCTGACTAACATGCCACGCGGCGCGCGCTAACATGGCGACAGCTGCGGACCAATAGCGGTACAGGAAAAAGAAGCGCGCTGCGTGGAGCGTGCCGATTGGTCAATAGCATTTCCCGCGCTTTAAAAATTCATCTTCTGCGCAGGTACATCGGTAAGCCAAATCAGTTGGGTACTACTGTAATTCCGTGCATAACTCTGAACCAACGCTATCGTGGTCCCTCGTGAAGAGGAAATCCTTCAATCACTTCACTTAATTTGCAGATTGATATCTGATTAGGATAGGAAGAAACGAACATAGATAGATCTCTTTGATCCGTGTTCAAGGCAATCCATCAGAGCCTGACAAATGAAACGTATCAACAACCTTGCGGTCGACTTTGAGTGATATCGCCAAGTTTTCAATTTCAAATAGTGGCTTCTGGGGGCTTATTTAATCTAAGTTATTTTTATATTGGATAATGTTCTTGACAATGTATAATCAATACAATAAATGGTATTAATTATTACAAAACCAGCTCTGTGAACAATGATTATCGTTATTATTTTATTATACCCATGTCCATATAGTTTGAACCGCTTGGTGCTCCACTGCTGGACGGAACTCCAAATGATAATAATAATAATATACTTTATTGTGCACTATACAAAACGGAAATGTTAAAAACAAATTTTAACACTGACAATAATGCAAACAACAGGCGGTCTTATCGCTAAAAAGCGATCTCGTCCAGACAACCTTTGGGTAGCAGGAAATTCAGAAAATGAAGGTTAATAGGTAGTGCATATTTAGCAGAGAGATAGATATACAATGATCTATACTATATAATAAATCACAAATAATAACAATTAAGCGCACTCTGAATCATGTTGCTGTCTTTTTTTATGTTATTTAAATAATAGGTATAAATATAACAACGCGAAAACCAAAAATGTACCTAGATAATATGTAAGTATTAAATGTTTTAAGTACAATAGATTAGCTTATCTCAGTAGAATACTCAAGCGAATGTTTCCCATAACTAGCTATTACACATATTCTTGAGCTGTGAGGTGCGGGCTGAAAAACAGCGCTGTCCAGCCGTCCAGGCTATATGCATATGCTGAGCCCGAGCCTATTTATTTATTTATTTATTTAAACTTTATTGCACAAAAATAATATAAGTACAAAGGGCGGACTTAATGCCATGAGGCATTCTCTACCAGTCGACCATAGGACCAAACAGAAACTAGCAAATGTGGGTGCAATGAGAAAATAATTCATAAAAGTTAAACGATTTCGAAAGAATAAACATACATATAATCGTAACTAATATACATTTACCACGGAATTATATATTATTAGGATTGCCTATTGTCTCAATTACTTTTAATTTATTTTAATGTACCTACCTCTATTATTAATTTCTGTTTCTGTTATTTGTTGCTTTTATTTTGTGTAACTTCTTTCTGGCGACAATAAATCTCTTTTTTTTTATTTTTTTTTATTCTATTCTAGGTACTGTAACAAACCAGAATTTACTTGATTTGTTTCAAGATATGTAAACATAATTATATTATAATTCTATTTTTAAATCATCTTATTTTTCCCAAGCGCCCACGAGTGTATAATTTCACACAGGTCTTAATTATTGGAAGTGATTAAGATTTATTAGAATACCAACTTAATTTACTTAATTTAGTTATTGAAACATTAGAAAACAAAATATATTTTGTTCGATCTTGAACTTTATTACAAGGTATTAAGAGGTTTTCAAATTCACACTACTAGTACACCGGCTGCATTATGAGTTTGCCAAACATTCGGTTATAGCATAACACTTCTCATGTTAAGATTGTTAGCTAGAAAAAACAAACTTAAATCTACAGTTTAATCGAATATAAACAATTAGAAATTCAAACTAAATTAAACCTTATTTTTATAAGAGTACGGAATTGGTCGAATCATTGTAACTTTCAAGGACAGCAAAAACAGGTTGTAAGATTTGTCAAGTATCATGAGACCATATTTGGCAAAATAGTTTAGTATCTGTATAGGCCTTAATTATAAAGGGAATAGGGTATAAAATAGTAAATTCATATGTAATTAAAACCTTGGCTTTACAGTTTCAGACTCTAGTTACGAGGGGAGTGCGGGGTGGATGTAGACTCCATGAAGTCAGGGACCATGATTTCGGGAGGAGATTCTTTCTGGCGTCGCGAGACTGGTCGGACGGGTTTCTCTAGCTGGGCAATAGGTTCTAACTTAGGTTGCCTATGTTATGTCTGGACCTGGATTTTGCTAGTATACTATTGTACTGGTTTAATCTTTGTTCGGATATGATGTATTGTAACTTTAGTGGGGTTTAATAGTGATATTTTGTGTGTAATTTCCTAAATTCACTAGTTATTTATAGAATTCAATTTAAATCATTAGTGCAGACTTAAATTTATTAGACAGTGAAGTTTCTTGTTGTGTGTTTATTTTCATATAAATATTTTGCTTTCTAGTTTGTGTGGTTCTAGTTTGAGTTTCAGTTTAATTACCTTTTAAATTTAATGTTATTTTATTAGAATTTGATCAAGTTTCGTTGCATATATATTGGGGTTAGACGTCTGGAGAACCTAGCCTGATCACCAAGTACAGTCGACTTGGACCTTTAAAGTGTGTAGTCGGGTCATCTTGCGATGTTAACGATAGACTATTCATTTTAAAGGGTGTCTTTTACTATTAATAATTATTTAACTGTCGATATGGGGTTGTCGACTTGCACACCGTATTTTACTGAAGAGACTGTTCAAACTCCCTGATGGCTTGATGGTTTGGGATGTCTCACCAGGCATTCTAAGTTCTCAAGTTACTCAGACCTCTTTATCTATTTACTTATATATTCACACTTATTCTCAGTGAGATCTGTTGTCCCAATCCCCAGTACAGTCTCACTGAAGCACACGGGAAATAGGGTGTTAGGTTAGAAGGGCATTTCCTACCCGACGTAGTTTAGCTTTAGCCTAGATAAAGATATTTCATTGCACTTTTGAAATATCTTTACGCGATTAATTTAAATGTGGAACACGGGTTCCTAGCTTGCAAATATATCGTTAGAGTAGTTGGTTAGTGTAGCTGTCAGGGCTAGGACAATTGGCTAGGCTATGTATTTTAGGTTTGGTTTTTACTGTATTCATTTTATTAAATGCCATGTGTTTACCTGCTCATTTGTTAACTAGGAAATCTATTTATTGTTAATATTCGGTATGGCTTAATTGGGGTAGTCATGGTGTTTAGAAGTTGTTAGGTTTGGGATTAACTAGGTTTATTATTTTGTTAGCTAGATTGATAGTGGAGTTAGGAATTATTGGTAGGCTAGGGTAAATTATATATATTTATATAAGACACTGACTAACTTACTTGACAATGAGTACAATGTTGAGTATACTTTTGTTCCTTTGTATTTCTACTGGTAGTATTAACGTTGTGGGAAACAATTAAAATAAATAACTCACAATGTATTAAAGTAAATGTAAATTCAACATATATATTTATGAATGAAAATATTTGCTTGGTCCCTCAGCAGTATGTGATTGATGCTATTCTGGTTTCTTTGGGTTCTGTTTATAAATGAACACAACCTATTTCAAACTACTTTCAAAAGGGAAAGAGTCCTTTTGAAATCTACTTCATCGAAAATAACGATGAATGATTTATTTTAGACTAGGTCAAAAGACGGCCGTAGTTGATTAGTTCTCGTCAAATAGAGATACGAAATACTACACTAATAGTCTGGATAGATTAATTCATCGTATACTAAATTAAATTCAATGACAAATCAAATTATATTACAGAATACTAAGGGCTAGAGTGGATATATTGCTTACTGCTCCTACCAGTATTTTGTATTTCCGTAAATGGTCCCTTTTGCGAATGTCCTCTCATAAGATACTGAAGTCACATAAATGATAAGTGACAATTTAATAATAAATAAATAAATGAATAATGAATTAAAGTTCCTTCTGAACTGAGTGGCGGAGGATTGGCCAGTCAGGAAAGTCGAGATCCACGGATGTGTGCGGGGAGTGGGCACTATCTTTAACCACTCGAAATAAATTGTTAAATTAATTATTGAATTAATTAACTTTGACTTCAGTTGACATATTAATTATCATTATTGACCTTGACTTACTACATCAACCATATTCAATACTCAACATCATTAGGGAATCTATATTTATACATTTTACTATTTTTGATTATTATTTTCATATTTTTGTAGGTTATTCCATTAAGTTTAGCTAGATAAATTACTAATTCTCTCTATGTGAAAAGGATTTGGTTTACTATTTCGGACATGACTTTGGGTTCTACAAACACACTAGAAGATCATTTTTGGCCAATTTTCTGATCCAATTCAAGATATTAACTAATTATTATGTATATTTAATAAAGTAGAGTTTTAGTAGTAGAGGTAGATTAGAATATTTCGTATTAGAATTATAATAAGCAAATTAGGTTAGGTCAAGTAAAGGTTAGGTAGTCTAGTTAGGATTAGGTAGGTATATATATATAGGGGTAATTAGTTTAATTAATTTTATTTATTTAATTTAATTAAGTATTAATAGTAGAGGGGGGATCGTTACAGTACCGCGGTCACGGACTTCTTTTTTTAATGTGATTTTCCATACCTAAATTTTCCATTTAGGAGCGCTCGAAGGAGTGTCCTAGAGGCGCCTGCATCACGCGTGCGGTATGCTAGGTTAAGCAATATGGGCCGGGGTCAGTTCTTGTAAGGGTGACCGCTTTGACTGGTTACTGAGCGCTCCTGTACTTTGGAAAGCATTTTAAACCATTGATTCCGGCTGCGGTCTATGACAGCAGTCGCTAAGCCAAGTTAGAGGCCTTTGGGCGGCTTGAGAACTTCTAACAGCCAAGTTGCCCACTCACTTGACAAGCCGAATTCCAGAAAGGTCTGGTTCCCTCGGGTTGGAAGGTCAGATGGCAATCGATTTCATAAAAACTAGTGCCTGCGCCAAATCTTGAGATTAGGTAGCGGATCCCGGATTTCCTTCAGGATGGAACTGTACTGGGATAACACTAAGAGTCTATTATTTTATCGAAATATCTTACATCGATTATCATTTCACCGAAAACTGTTCGACGAATTTCATTAGGTTTTTTTTTCTAATCACATAATCATCAATTCATTGCATTTTATATAATCGAACCACTTTTAACAGTTAATCGTTTCGAATCCGTCTCTAGTCGTAGCGTAACGGTACATCGAATTTACCTTTCATAGAAATATTCGTTATTCATAGTATTAATTTAACGAAACTCCATTCACAGATAGTACGTTCCAAGAGTCGTCGTCCAAAGAATACTATTTCTTTCCACGAACAATGTTTCATCGAACAACCAAGCAAGCATGATTTTTCAAGGCGCATAATCTTTCTGGGCTTATATAAAAAAAATAACCTCGAATATTAAGACGGGAGCAAAGCTCCCGTCTTAATCTTCTGACCTATCCGCATTACAGTCGGTTTTACCCTAACAGGTCTTTTGTACATTTTAGGTTTTGGGTATTTTTGTTTTTGAGTACTTTTATACAGTACACCAAGAATCTGGAAAGTTTTTAATTTTAGTCGTATTATCAAGAATAGTAAACAGTGGTGAAATGATGTTCTAGGTAATAAGAATTTTGGGAACTGAAACCTTCGTTAAACCAAAATTATACTAAAGGCCATTCGATGAACGACTACGTCGATGAATAAATAAAATACTGAATTAAAATTCGATGAGTTGATTCTTGTGTAAAAGGTTATTCGAGCAAATGTCTGAGCGATCTAACGAAGTTCGATGAATGATTCCTAAGTGATAATAAAATTCTGTGAATAGTGTTATAGGAAACGATAATCGATGTAACGATTTTTGGTAAAATGATGGATTCCCATGATAATGACACTAATTACTATACCACTACAAATGTCACTACTTTTTGACAAAGGTTCTAAATATTCCTCATTTATTACCTACCTTCATATTAGCAATAGCCATTGCAACGATATCCACAGAAATGTCACAACAAGCTAGAAATTCTATTTAATGCTTTCAGTCACGCCACGGGTCGCACGCCAGCTGACCTGTTGTCCAGCCAGCACACGTTGACCTACACACCTATTGAACCACAACTATAGAACGTGTCAGTATAAATTGGCTATTAACATCTAGTGTAAGTTGATCCCTCTATTGTATACGATTGTGTTGTTGACGCGGTCTATTTAACTGGTCTTGATAAAACGTATAGGAAATAAGTCTTATTTGTACTAGAAAGTAATAGGTTTGTAAATCCGTTGGTAATAGGATGTTTCGCGAAGATTGGAGGTGTGAACATTTTTTGTTATACAACGCCGGTGGCAAACAAGCGTACGGTCCACCTGATGGTAAGCGGCCACCGCAGCCTATAGACGCCCGCAACAATGACGCAAAAATGACGACAATTCGGACGGATGGGCCATTAGTAGCAAAAATGGGGAAACTGTGTATCACTCCAACATTATAATCCTCAACTTCATACCTCAAATTTTGTTTCCTTATCAGTCATTATTTTAAGACTTATGCAAGTAAAGCCTTCTCTAAGAACCGTTGGACCAATTTTATTTTATCACTGTCAGCTCTAAATGACTGCAAAGAAATTGACAATATCATCACAAATCTCCGCCGTTAAAATTAAGCACCAGCGACAAACTTTAATACTAACGTTTAATAAAGTGCCATTTTCCATGATATTATACTGAAAAGTCACACTTTGGCAGCATTAGCATGGTAATTATGACCTTTTCTCTCAAGGGGTAAAATATCATTTTAAAATCGCATTAGATGCCCAATGGCCTGTTACAACTGCCCCCGGTTTGCAATTTAATTTCAGTTAAGCAGTCCGTTCATTTGGTATGACAAAGGCGTAAGTGAGTAAAGAATCCATAGCAAGTTACACCGTTGTCTTGTTTAAAGTACGAATTAGCACAATTGTATCCTCGTTCCGGGGGTAATTCTATCCCAAATGGCTCTTCATATATAACGCTTATAAATTACTTGTTTAAGCATTTATTTTGGGCTCACTATTGTATTACATAACTGCCCTATCCCTCTTATCGACTAGAGAGACGTAGGATATTAACATGATTTTATTTTACACAAATTAAATCTCAATCTAAGCAATTTATAGGGTTCCGTACCCGAAGGGTCTAAACGGACATTCATACGTCCGTCCATCGTTCCGTTGTTTAGCCAAACGGTTGGAGATACAGTCTTCAATTTTTAAGGTTCTGAATTCGGTTGTATGTTCTTTTTTTTTAATGTGTGTTATCTCAGAACTCCGTCGTTTATGAACCGATTTGGAATTTTTTCTTTGTTTGAAAGCATTTGCTTCAAGGTTGGTCCCGTTGTTACCAGAATTTAGTTCTGATGATGGGATCCATGAGGAATTGAGGGATCTCCTCAAAAATTCAAAGGAAACTTATAGCAATTTTAGTATTTTCGGTAATAAATCAAGCATTTGCATTCAGAAAGTAGCATTGGGTGAACGAGAACTGATGAAGAAGACCACGGATGGTCATCCAAAACTTTTAGTATTTCATGGGTGTTATTAAGATATTTCGATCAAGATACGGAAGCGACTATGACGAAGTCAATTTAAACGGTCCTGATGTAATATCACCATCAACCTGATCTGGTAATTGAAGCCGGAAGGTAGGCCACGAAACTCCGTAATAAAACAGGTGTCGCTTATTCGTGTTTGAGCTTACTGGAATCGTTATGAGATTCACTCTGGTAATGATATAAAATGAAACCGACACCAAAAACACTAAAAAGTAAAAAATAATTGCCTTACTTCTAACAGGAGACTTAACGCTTCTTATTGAACAATATAGACGTACCTATTGTAATTTTTGTAGTCGGTGCCATTTCGTCAGCTCTAGACAATTTTTTTGGATTAAGATTTTTTTTTGATTTATTCAAACAAGGCCCAAAAAGCTCTTTTTTCGATATAGGTATGTTGGTTTTTCACTTATATATATGAAATTAGAGAGAATTATATATAACAACGCAAGAGAGATTTTTATTTTTAACTTATTTTTACAAAAGTTGCGTCCAAAAAACAGTTTTTTAACCTAAAATTGCCAATTTTTGTTGCCCTATATCTCAGACAGCGAGTTTTGTAAATATGGTATACTATTTCTGTAAACTCGTTGTCCTTAATAAGATAAGCCATAAAAACGCTAAAAAACGGAGAGGAAGAAACGGAGATCGAAGGTCATTGGGGGGGCAGGAGCCCCTTAAGATTTTATGTATTTTTTTCAAGGGAAGCTATGAGCCCCTTAAGAATTACCTATGTATTTTTTTTTCAACGAGTACGATTCATATTTGTTAATGTACCCAAATTGCTATTTATTGTGGTAATACATTTTAACATGACTACTCCACTATCTAACATGCGAAATATTGTGTCTTATGGTTACACTATGTAACTTTTACTAGTAAAATGAGTTAAAAGCTCAAATAAATCAATATATTTGCTAAATTCCTTCATCTCGATTAATGTTAGTGACATGAACGAAATGTATTTTCGTTTTATTTGCGCCCTGTAGTTGACTAAACCAACAACGCGCCAACGCAACATATTGTCCATTTACGGGTTAATATATCCATCTCCTTCACGCTGCTTGAATGCGAAAGAGATACACATACACCTTAACCCGTGACGTGGGGTTTGGGGTGGTTGGTAAATACAAATATTTCAAATGTTGCGACTATTTGTGCGCAGCGGAATCGAAGTGTATTTAGGTTAAAATACTCAATAAATAAGGAATTGAGTAAGCATATAAAGCTTTCTATATTGAAATATCGAGAATTGGAAATGGCATACTGTTGACATATGTACATAAATAATTCAAAATGGCTGCGATTTACTCTGCATTAGGTTAGGTTTTTAGAGTTCCGTTCGCAAAGGGTAAAACGGGACCGTATTACTAAGACTCTGCTGTCCGTCCGTTTATCTGCCTGTCTGTCTGTCTATCTGTCTGCGTGTCTGTCTGTCTGTCCGTCTATCTGTCTGTCTGTATCTCATGAACCGTGATAGTTGAAGTTGTAATTTTCACAGATGATTTATTTTTGTTGCCGCTATAACAACTAATGGGATATTCTACTTTTTCATCTGAAAGGCCGGCAACGCACTTGCGACTCCTCTGGTGTTGCAGGTGTTTATGGGCGACGGTAATTGCTTACCATCAGGCGATCCGTCTGCTCGTTTGCCCCCTATAACATTAAAAAAAATTCATGTACATAATTTTCAGTCATTTTTTTTAAAGGAGATTTTGAAATAGTTGGACCTTACTTCATATTTTTATATTGTTATTTAGAAAGAGGTTTAATTGCCGTATCACTTCCGATAGTTTTGGTAATTAACGAACCACAGCTAATATCCGTAAATCGAGTAACTCGGTGGTCCTTGGATATCTCACCATTTGTAGGAAAAAATGGTTTTTAACGCTGTGTTTACCCACCTTTTACAGCAATATGTTAATATTTAAGTATTATTACCTATAAATCGTCAGTTTTTGAGATTGATATTTTTATCGTAGGATCCCGGGAATTGCTAATGTTGTTGGGTATTACGAAGAATAATATATCATGTAAATATAAGTAGTGTAAGCTATTTAGAAAAACCTATTCCGGTTATTTAATTTAGGGTGAACCGAAATTTTTGACCTCGAGTGTATATATGGAGAGATAAAATAAAATACAATATAATTTAACCTCGATTGTACCTACATATGGAGAGATACAACACAATACAAATACTCTTTATTGTCCACCTCAATTAAAGGACAGTACAGTACAACACAATGAGTAGAGGAAACAACAGGCGGTCTTACCGCTAAAGAGCGATTTCTTCCAGAACCATAGGGTAGCGGAAATCTAATCATAACGATTCATAGCAGGTGGTGAAGAGTTAATACATAAGAAACCTACTACTGATTACAACAATAACGTTTAATTAAGGATAATATAAAATAAAATAAAAATATAAAAGCACTTTATTTCTTGGCCTATAAGTTTTATTGACGTGGTCAGTATTAGCTATCTTATTTTTATTTATTTTTATTTTTAAATAGGTATATAGTCCTAAGTGTGTCCATGTCATTTTTGCATAATCATTACATTACATTAAAATTACAGTTTTATCATTAATTAGTTTCGATGTCAATAGCATTATGTAATAATAGTTGCGGACAAAAACCACTCATCTGGTGAAGAATTAAGGATAATAAACATACATAAATATAGTATAAAAATATACATACATAAACATATACAAATATATAGTCAGATATGTAGGTAAGTATACATTTTAATTAATTAAAGCACAGATCTAAGCGATTGTGAGTGCGAAGTAAGATAGCATTGAGCTATTGAATTGTGCCAATAAAATTAGTTAAGCCTTCCCGACCATTCATTGTACTTCACTTAAGCTAATTGAATCATCATCATCATCATCATCATTTCAGCCGAAAGACGTCCACTGCTGAACATAGGCCTAGGAAGCTAATTGAATTGCCATGTCACATTCCAAAGAGGACACAGGTTGTCATTCTAGATACAAAAAACCGGTCAAGTGTGAGTCGGACTCGCGCACCGACGGTTCCCGATACAAATGTGTACCGGTTCCAACCCTATTAAATCAGGAAAATCTCAACAACATGGTGTGGAAATTGGACGCCATGGGTGCAGCGCCATCTATAGGCGATTTTTGTTACAAATTCGAGCGACTGAATAACTTTGTATGTATGGTAGTTTTTCAAGGATAATTCTTTATCTCGCAGACCGATTTTTTTCTTTATTTGAAAAAAGGTACTTTCAGCATAATCTCGTAGGAATTTATAAAACAAAAATACATGCAAAGGTGATTAAATTACAAACCTAGTATAGGAATGTTTTTTGACCATAATAAAAAGGAAAACTAGATAGAGCTACAGTTATATTTTTCCTGTAAAATATACATTGATATCAATATTATGTAATAATTTTATATTTTTTCCTTGGTAAACTTCGAAGATAAAAGGGGAGGGGGGACGTTATTTATGTTTACATTTTCCCTCATAAAAAAATGACTCAACGTAAAAAAAAAAATTGTTTCAGAATTTGCAACCCAAGCCCTTTCATATGATACTCCACTCGACATATTAACTAGGCTTTCGAATTTCGAACTACCTATTATCTGTCATTTTTCACAGATAATAAAAAAATATTTAAAAAAGTCATGTTTTAGTACATGTAAGCCTTCTTTAAAACTATTCCGAATTTCAAATCGATAGCATAAGTAGTTCTTGAGATATTTAGCGATGTGACAGACATACAGACAAAGTGAAACCATAAGGGTTCCTTTTTTACCATTTTGGTACGGAACCCTAAAGGAGGCCTTTTTTATTCATTATACTTACAATTTATATTATGGCAAAATTATTGGTCATTAATGATTTTTTTCAGGTTTAATTTCTTAACCATTTTTTTGTTTTGTTGCGTATAGGAGAACTTAAGTGGAATTATCCAGTTTTTAACTAGATTTTTTTTGATTTGGAGTAATATTTGAAATGATATATCTTACTGACAATTACGTATTAAAATGTACGTTATTAGGCCCCAATAGTAATAGATTGTCGATTCATATAACCCAACTTTATAAGGCTTTTTCACTAATAATTTCAAAACACAACCAAACTACAGTATTATTTATGTCAAGCCGCGAGCTAATCACTATCAAAGCTGTTATCAGACAAATGACGCGACGCCCCCAAAAATATACGTTTAGATATGTTAAAAGACAACACTAAAACAACTACGAAGTAATAGCAATCGCAAAGCGTTAAACATATGGTTTAAAATAAAAAGCAGTGATATGTGTTACTTTTAGGGTCATTGTACTTTCATGACCAGTTTTCTATTACACAAAAAAATCTATGATATGTATTGAATTGATGAAATAGTACCTGAACCTAATAAAAGGAATTTATAGGTCATCATCCTCCTAGCGTTATCCCAGTACAGTTGCATCCTGAAGGATGCCCGGGGTCCGCTACCTAATCCCAAGATTTGGCGTAGGCATTAGTTTTTACAGAAGCGACTGCCATCTGACCTTCCAACCCGAGGGGAAACCAGACCTTATTGGAATTAGGCTTGTCAAGTGAGTGGGCAACTTGAAAGTTCTCAAGCCGCCCGAAGGCCTCTAACTTGGCTTAAAGGAATTTATAGGTAAAAATACTTAAATATTAACATATTGCTGTAAAAAGTGGGTAACACAATGGTGAAAACCATTTTTTCATACAAATGGTGAGACATCCAAGGACCACGTGTTACTCGATTTATGGATATTAGCTGTGGTTCGTTAATTACCAAAACTATCGGAAGTGATACCGCAATTGAAACTCTTTCTAAATAGCGATACAAAAATATATGAAGTGAGGGCCAAGTATTCCAAAATCTGCATTAAAAAAGTGTCTGAAAATTATGTACATGAAAAAGTAGACTGGCTCATTTATTATATATTAATGGTCATAATGTATTCAAGTTGCGTGGCACGTGGTTGTGTTTTGAGGAATATACAGTCTTTAACTCGAATAAATATGAATATGTGATGATATGCCAACTTTTTAACCGATTTTAATGTAAGGGGGAGGTTTTAAATCATTCTTCGTTTTCTTGTATTGCAGATTCCAGTTACGACTCGCGGCATATAAGTATGTACTATACAAGTATGTAGTGTTGTGTTCCTGGAGTTGAGCAAGGTTGCCAGAGCTCCTGAGGATGCACTGTGTTGAAGACGAGGGACCTAAATTTGTCCCTTCTGCTGTCAACACAGTGCATCCTCAAATTTCATAAAGGGTTGGCAACGCGTACGTGACTCCTTTGGAGTTGCGGGCGTCTATAGGCTGCGGTGGCCGCTTACCATCAGGTGGACCGTACGCTTGTTTGCCACCGGCGTTGTATAAAAAACTTGAAAGTAGCATTCGTGGTATTTAATTGGGATGTTGACACCAAAAAAGAAAATCAATAAGTTCAAATTTTTTCAAAAGAGGATCAAATAATCATATGGCGAAAAAAGTAACTCAAAAGATTAAATAATTACATAATTATAAGTCTTCATATTTAAGAGGGGGCATACTCTCTCCCTTTTCCGCAATACGCACCTTTTTGTTGGATCGACCATCTTTTACTATTAAGCGCTTAAGGTTACGTCACTGATATGTCGCGCTTTCTCTCTCTAACCAGCAACATCAAAACTGTTGTAGCTTCGATATTTTTGAGATATATGAATAGGATTTTCACTTGGCATATTTTTTTCCTTGTTTCTTGTTCACGCATTATTCTTCATTAAACATAAATATTTCTAAGTTTATAAGTTGACAGCACTTCATAAGATAATATTGATTCAATTCAGTCATAGATCTTTGCTAATCTGTGCAACTTACTTGTCAACGCTGTCAAGATGGTGTGATTTCTTTTTTAATCGCAAATTAAACTTCATTCCGATAATAAGTGTGTTTTAATCCAACTCGAAGCCAATATGGCCGAACATTTCTTTTGGAGTTGCATCAAGCATCATTAGAGGGGTAAACCATAATGGTTTTTCATCTCACTCATATTTGGAGCTGCCCAACTGGGGAAGCTATTCCACCTTTCAGGCGCGCATTATATCACACTCGGCAGAATTACATTAGAAACATTATATCAATGAGATACGCGTCATACTCGTGATCGGGTGCTGTTTGTGGAGTCCGGTCTGTTCATGCTTGCTAGGACATAGTGACTACGTTAATACTAGAGTCTTTTTATAGGGGATTGACGAGAGACATCATCCTGTTGTAGATTCGTTTTTATTATCAGCGACTTAGAGACCATATACATCTCTAACAATATTAAATTAATTTAAATTTTGACGCTCAGAGACCATGTACATCTCTGGGATATTATATTAATTTCATTATACTCCTTGTTTAATCTTGAGACCTTATACATCTCTAACTTTACTGATGTTGTAATATTTGTAATAGATAACTTTGCAAGTTTATCTTCACTGTATGACATTAATTTTGTTATAATTGTAAACTCGAAATTATTATTCCTTCTTGAACTGTAAATTAATATTTTGACATGAAAAATGTATTACTTATTATAGTCAAACTTTCTTAAATTGTAAATTAATATTTTGACATGTAAAAGTGCCCTTGTGGCCTATTTGCAGAATAAATGTTTGTATTTGTATTTATTTGTATTTGTATCAATTACGAGTACATTAACCAAAAATTAAAATAAAATAAGAATAAATTATAATGTCAAAAAAGAATAAATCAATTACAAATTACATGTTAAAATAAATACATGCATCACTAATAAGAAACTAAAAAAATATTAATAATATAATTTCCTGCCTCGCACAACCAAACTATGGAATGAACTGTCGCCTGCGGTATTTCCGGACCGATATGACCTTCAAACCTTCAAGAAAAGAGCGTATTCCCTTCTGAAAGGCCGGCAACGCACTTGCGACTCCTCTGGTGTTGCAGGTGTTTATGGGCGACGGTAATTGCTTACCATTAGGCGATTCGTCTGCTCGTTTGCCCCCTATAACATAAAAAAGGTCTATAGTTTCTTTTTATTTAGGTGTGCAATAAAGAGTATTTATATTATTTTGTATAGCCTAAAACACCATAATCTTTTATATATTAGTACAGAGTACAGTTTTTATTGGTAAAAATACATTTTACAGGTCATATCATATCTAGGAAAATAAATTTAACTAATAAATTAACGTATACTACCCTACCCATAAGAGGGATAATTATCCGATAATTATCAAAGACCATAATTACCTTGATAATTTCGAACTCTGGTGCCGACCCTTTCACTCTCGTGTTATACACTTAGTTAAAGAGACGGGTTTGTGTGTTAGGTGGGGCGATGGTATTCGAAAGGCAGTGGGCAGGGATTGGAGGAGAAGAGCTGAAGACCGAGCTCAGTGGCGTGCCATGGGAGAGGCCTATGTCCAGCAGTGGACTGACACAGGCTGATGATGATGATGAAAGAGACGGGACGATACGAAGTTCGGATTTCGAAGTTCGATGTAGACCCTCAGGTACGAGCCGGACCTGAGATCACACCCTCTCTCTTACAGCCCCAACTGGTTAAAAGAATTCAAATTGAATGTAGCTTGCTTTATTTACCGTTATGCTATATAGGTTCTTTTCTAGAAGCGGTTTTTTGCAATTCCGCTAAAGAAAGCGGTAGATACAGAAAGAAAACACGACAAAAATAATTTATGATATCGCTAGTTTTCAAACATGCGTCACTAACGCTTTTTTCTTTCCTTTATTAATTTACAAGCAGGTAATAATAGGTAAATAACAATAACTTTAAAAATAATTCAACTTACATCTAAAACAAAGCCCTTGGGATTACGAAATAAATGTGTGTGTGAGTGTGTGTGCGCGTCGGTGTGTGTATGTGGTGTGTGCGTGTGCGTGTGTGTATGTGGTCTATGTGTATGAACGAAAATTTAATTTCAGTTATAAATAAATGATTATACGTATTTATGCAGGGAATAAATTATAGGTTATTTATGGCGTGTTTAGTAAACAATATTAGCATATTGAATATAAAAAAGATATAGGTTGTTCTCAAAGGACACGAGTTACTTTATTTTCCGGGAAAACGCAAGTTTCCCCTGGGATATAATGGATATTTCCAAGGAAAAATACCCGTGACGGTAATCATTTTGCAGAAAAAAGCTTATTTTCCATATAAATGGAAAAATTAAAAGTACAAGAAGGAAAGTAGAAGATTGGTAGATAAAACCTTAAACAAAACCTGTTTTTGGACTGAAGTAAAAATATGTTGGTTTGCTTCGAAGTTGCTTCAAATTTAGACATAAGACCATTTCTAATTTAATTAAAAAAACCTATAGCCCTTTTCATTTTTTTTTGGTTTCTTATTAGTGTTGCACGTATTTCAAAGAAAATATGTAATTGATCGAGTGAAACGAAGGTCTCTGCTTCAGCGTCCACAAAAAATATTTTGTATGTAAGGCGAATTTCCGTTTTTTCACCTCTACAGGTCGCATTTTTCAACCGATTCTCGTATAATTTTGTGAGGAGGTTCGATAATTATAATGTAGAATTTCTGTTTCAAATTTTTGCAAATTTTCAAAACTAAGGATTTTTTACATGATCTCGCATGTTTCTGCTGGTGGATTTTGGCTTTTCTTCCTTTACAGGTCGCATTTTTCAACCGATTCTAGTGAAATTTTGTGAGCAGCTTTGTCAGTTGTAAAGATTTTTTTGTCTAGTCAGTATTTGGAAAATTTTAATTAAAAAAGTTTTTTTAATAATTTAGCATTTCTCAACCGTTTCTCGTGAAATTTTGTGAGCAGGTTTGGTATTTATATAGAATTTTATGTTCAAACACTTTGGAATTTTTTTTCCAACAAAATTAAAATTAACAAGTGTCCATCGTGAGACACTTGCTATTACTTTATATTTTAAGATAAAGATTAATTACTTAGGTCATTAGATAGGATAACTTGGTACAAAAAATGGAATTAATTGTAATTATTCGCCCAGAAACGTAAACAGCATACTTTTTTGGAATAATAAATAAAAAAAACAACACTCGCATGGTCTATATAAAGCTCACAGACCCACTAGCTATGTAGCTTTTATGAATAAATTATTATTATACAAAAAAAGTTAACTTATAGCTTAATATTTTTGTCGTGTTTCATAAAATACAACCTACTTAATAACCCCAAAGACCAAATATTCCAGAATCATCATTTACTAACATTTTTGCCAATCCCATTCTTAGTCTACCACTTACGTGTTTTATCACCTCACAGGTAAACGCACATAAAATCCAAATTAAACGTTACTAGAACTAAAAACACACCATTAAATTCCCAATTCGAAATTTAAATTAATCACTATACACGACCCACTGACTCGAATAAAGTTTAGACAGACGTGAATTACGTCCTCCCCTTAGAAGCGCGGCGCGCGAACTGACGATGTTGACGAACTGAACTGTCTTCTGTCGACTCTGTGAATGAATGATTCGTTCGCGAATGGCGTAGCAGCTTCGTAGCACGCCTACGGATTTCCATTGATATTCTGTGTTAATATTATAATGAAATTGGTTTTTGGCCGATATAAATATATTTATTCGAAGAACCAACAGCTACTATCATTTACAAATCATAACATAATATAATATACAATATAATAAAAGGCCTACAAACTAAACTTAAAATAAAAACTTAAAAATAAATAAACTAAAATAAGGGGTCCCCCCCGCGGCATAGTGCCAAAGATGCTGGCAACATTTCCTCGCTGTATAGCAATGCTTATGCGTTGAGCGAGGAAGCTGCCAGCCCTTTGGTCACCAGTGGTGTCCACTAACCTTTTAGTAAGTTCTTTGAAGAACTCCTGGGCCCTGGTTGGTTTTAGTTATGATACGATTTGTACGCTGATATTAGTTTCCATGGGTCTTAGGGTGGTGCCAAACCGTCTGTAATCGTAAGCGGTGTTCTTTAAAATCCGATTGTGTGGGAAGTTTGACAAGTTTCTATGGGATGACAGCTGCCGGCGCCATATTTGAAGACCGACCTGTGATCGTATGTTGGTGCAACCGACCCTTAATGGTCAATGCATATTGTTTATTAGCGTGGGTCGAAAACCACGAATTTCAGAGTACCGTAATGTAATAGAGCTCAAAAGTTGATGTGTGTTGTGTAGATTACAGAAAAAATCACATATTAATTTTCTATTGAATAATTAATTTTGAAATAATATTCTTGAGCATCAAAAAATATTAAGTTAATCTAAATATTAAAGGATAGATTTGTTTTATTCAAAACGTACGTTATTTATGTTTTTAATAGTACCCAATAGTACCAAATAACCTTAAAATTTCAGGTATTGTTTCTCCCCCCGTGTTGCTATAATCGATATATTTTTTGTTACTATTGCTGATTCGTTAATAGCTTTAAATCGTAATTTTGCCGGTTTAAGCACATCAAAATTCATTTTACATAAAAGGATAATTCTCTAGTTTGACTACATAATGACAAAATATGATACATAATGTAAAATATAATTAGTTTTGGAACACAAAAGTGTTATTTAATGATTTAAATAGTTTGAAATTAATTATTTCATATGGAGTGAAAATAAAAAAATATATGTTTTTTTAAAATAATTAACAGCCGTGCGGGGGTACGGGGCGTCAACAGTCTAAATCTGGATTTTTTAAATTATTTTTTCTGTAATCTACAGAATACACAGCAATTTTTGAGCCCTATTACATTACGGTACTCAAAAATTCGTGAATTTCGACCGGGTAGGTGTTTATGCTAAAAAATAATAAGAATAAGCGAAAAAAAACATAATATTAACACATCCGAATGCCAAGGACCCGATAGGGAGCTCCGTTTGTAGACAATTTTCGCTTCTTCTTTTCTTCTACTTAAGAGTTTACTACGCTTGTTGGTGGAGCAATCGGCAGCCGTTTCTGTCCTCTGCTATCTCCTTTACTCTCTGATATAATAATAATAATAATTTTTATTATTTATTTCAGGCTTAGCCCATATTACAACACAAAATTACACTAGATCATATTATGTCAGAAAATTAAATTAGGAACAATATATCAATTACGAGTGCATTAACCAAAAATAAAAATAAAATAAGAATTAATTTTAATGTCAAAAAATAATAAAACATTTACAAATTACTGACGTGACGTTGTTTTTGAGTTATGACATGACCTTAACCTTCTCTTTTATTTGCTCGAGTTTTCGCTACAAAGCGGAAAAACCATGTTATCGGCTACGAGCGTAGCGCGTAGCACCCGTCGGCATCGAATGTGTTAACACCTCCGATGCAAAGCTTTTCGTAGCGCTACGGAATTTCCTCTACATACGGGGAAATACATGTTTTCGGCTACGCGTCTACGAGCAGAAAACTCCCCAGAAGATTTCTTAGTATTGAAAGTGTTAATAACTACCTACCCAATAAATTGACTTAAATTATTCATCATCATCATCATCATCATTTCAGCCGAAAGACGTCCACTGCTGAACATAGGCCTCCCCCAATTGGGGGGGATTTGCCATAGTCGCCACGCTTGACAAGCGGGTTGGCGACCGCAGTTTGATGGTGGTAATGATCGAAGAATGCTGCTGCCCACCCTCCGATTAAATAAAAAATGCTTATGCTAATGCTTAATGCTTATTTATGTGTGCTTAAATTATTAAGGGTCGATTTTTCAATCACACGCGCACACACCTACACACACACACGCACGCACACCCACACACACAGCACACGTGTCTCATGCACTTGTCGTGTCATTACTTTAATTGAGATAATCCACATCGAAAGGGACCTTATGGCGGCAGGCGCTTACGTTACACCTATTCACTATTGTATTGGAACAGCGGCAATAAAGGCGTAAGTGCCGGCCGCCATAAGGTCCCTTTCAATATGGATTATCACAATTTGTCTTGTTATTATCTTATTATAAAAAGATTCTGCTCACTTAATCAAATCTGTCTCACATATCTGCACTCCAGGGCCCCAAGATACAGGCTCAGCCTAGTTTGGGGTGCGCCAGACATCTTTTTTTTTTAATTTATTTATCCAAAATACTTAAAAACTAATACATGTATCCTAACAGCGAGCGAAAACCGCGTGCG
Organism: Epiblema foenella; assembly: GCA_963556455.1. Classification (NCBI taxonomy): domain Eukaryota; kingdom Metazoa; phylum Arthropoda; class Insecta; order Lepidoptera; family Tortricidae; genus Epiblema; species Epiblema foenella. Next base: position 22,267,910 of record OY747104.1, read on the forward strand.
GTTTATCTGTCGCTGTCGCTCGTTTTACAATCTCTTATTTTATTTATATTTACCTACATACAATTTATTGCGTACCGCTCGAGCGCGCATCGCTATTTGGCAAGTACATGTTTTTTTTGTGCGGATTACTGATAAGGTTATGGCAGACATTAGGCCATTTGTTTAATGTGTAAGGTAACATAATCTCGCATATCCTTTTTCCGTATGCGTTGTTATACGACGGCAATACATATTTATTTATTAGGTAAGCTACTTAGGTTTCTTAGTTTTTGTGACCTACAACGATTTTTGAGGTTAGGTACATTTGGTATTTCGTCACAGGTTAGCATCATTCTTATCATGTACGTTTATAATTTTACAGTATCGAAAAAGATTTGCCTCGTCATGTTTATACTTGTTTCTTATAGAACTAGGTACAATTGTTTTTATTATAGATATTATCTAGGTAGGTTTTATATGTCTGCCATAGCTGCTAAGGCTGTAACTGACAATGTCTTTGTTATGTATTATAGACTTGTGTGCTTAAGCGAATAAATAAATAAATAATCACCCGAAAAAAGAATCCACTAGTTAAATCGCTCGGTTCTGGATCTGATAGGAGAGAAGAGGGCTCCGCAACTGAATTGCGAATAATAAATCTGCGATGAACGTTAGTGCGACAGAATTTTATCGCGACAAATGTTAGTTCGAAAGCACTTGGTTGCGACAAATTATTAACCGACGAACAGAAATTCGATGCACGTTAGTGCGACAGTCGATGGATTATGTTTTGCTCTTTACGTAGGGCTGAATCATGTATTTAGGTAACAACGTCGTATTATTAGATTGTCCCATTAAAAACGAAATAATGAACCGGTGACCGTAATACTATCGGTATTTTTCTATGGAGAAAATACCGGTATCCGATCCCTGCTTCTAACCTATCCGCGTTAGAGTCTGTTTTGCCCTAACAGGTTTTTCTGGGCTTTTATAAAAAAAATACCTCGAAGATTAAGAACAGGTCTTTCTGCGGTTTTATAAAAAAATAACCTCGAAGATTAAGACGAGAGCTTCGCTTCGCTTCAGCTCCCATCTTAATCTTCTAACCTATCCGCGTTAGAGTCGGTTTTGCCTTAACAGGACTTTCTGGGCCTTTTTTGCCAAATATTTTTTTATGAAACATTAACGTGCATCGAATTTCTGTTCGTCGGTTAATAATTTGTCGCAACCAAGTGCTTTCGAACTAACATTTGTCGCGATAAAATTCTGTCGCACTAACGTTCATCGCAGATTTATTATTCGCAATTCAGTGTTACACCGACAGAAGAGACACTTTTGAGGATGATCGAGAACAGAAGAGGAAACATGCTGGGCACCTGATATCACATGACAATTACGTAAAAACCGCCTTGCAGAAGACCACAGCCATAATAACATTATCGACTATACAAGTATGTAGTGTTGTGTTCCTGGAGGTGAGCAAGGTTGCCGGAGCTCCGACAACAGAAGGAACACATTTAGGTCCCTCGCTCTCAACACAGTGCATCCTCGGGAGCTCTGGCAACCTTGCTCACCTCCAGGAACACAACACTACATACTTGTATAGTAAATAATTGATAAGGACACTTAACCTAAAACTACATGTCAGCGGACAGACTATTCTGTCAACAGGTATTTTCAGTCGATCCTATCCCTGAATTTTTCAGTTCTTTACTTTTGGAGCTTTGACGTGCCACTAAAAGCCCGCATATTTAATAAATGGCTAACTAAATTACGATACCATCACAGTAAATATAGCAGACAGTACGTTCACTGTTCAGGTTTTCTTTAGCCTCCCAAGTCCGCATACAAAGAAAAATCTAAACAACCAAATTCCCATTGTGACAGATATGAAGTCACTATTCAATACAATACATATACCCTATTCATAAAAATAAACAAACCTGCTAACTAAAATGCGTTTTGTCCCTTTCCCACAAATAGAAATATCAAAGTGACAGATAAAGACAAACGAATATTAACGTCATTTTAGCTAATGTATATGCTTGATGAACGTTTACGAATAAGGGGGATATTCTTTATTGTTCACCAGAAAACACATTGAAAACAAGAATAAAATTAAACATTTTGATAGTGGACAACAGGCGGTCTTATCGCTAAAAAGCGATCTCTTCCAGTTAATTTAATTGCAATAGACAACAAGGCGCATATTTACATATATACCTTAAAGTCAAAAAAATTTTTTCGCCCCCCATTTAGCTGTACCTATGGGAGCCCCCCTTAAGGGCATTGAAAAATAAGTTTTGAAAATTTTTATGGCTTTTAGTTGCCTGTCATACTGTGAAAATTCGAAGACTGTAGCTCTAACCGTTTGGCTGTGAAACCTGTGTGACAGACGACTAACGGACGGACGCGGGAGTGACAGAATTAGGATTTTTAATTTTCTTTTTTTTTATTTATTTATGTTCTTGTTTTCTGTTACTTTTTTTACACTTGTTTTTCTTTTTTTTTCTCTGTTCTTTTAATTGTAGTTATAGCTTCTTGTGTATACTTTATCTTTGTTTAATTATGGTATTCATTATTTGATTTTTAGTTTATTTTTATTTAAATGTGCTACCTTCTGGGAAATCACTTAATGGTCCTGTCGGAAGATCAGCGCTGGTAATCGCGCCAGCACTACGCTGAGACAGAACCATTTCGTGCAATACCTTGTTCTTCTGTTTTTATTTATTTTCTTGTTCTTTTTGTGTTTTGCACGAATAAATATTTCTGATTTCTGATTCAGTTTGGATCCTTCAAGAACCATCCCCGCAATATCTTAAACAGGTTACTAATGTTAAAATTATAACACCTCCATTTTGCGTTGCGCGTTGGGGGTTAAAAAGACATAGTACCTTAAGTAACCACTGGTAATGTCGGTACATTGTGCGCGTCTTATACACAATCTCAAGAAAATTTATTCGCGTATCCACCACCTAAGGCCTCGACCGACATTCGGCCATCCGGCCTTCGTGTCGGCCATCGATCAGTCGACTGCTTGACTTTCAAATGCGGAGTGATACTGTTTACACGTCGGGGGTTGAGAAAAGGGCGCGTTTCACGCAATTCCTAGTGACGTGCTGTTGTTTGCCATTGGAAAATTCCTGGCAACCAGGGCTCGGAAACCGGTTTCGTCTTCATACAATTAACCGGTTAAAAATTTCGGTTAATTGCGTTTTACGATATTGTTTTGTGCTTTAAATCATTTATTCCGTAGATGAAGGCTAACATAAGTAAATCTTACAATAAAAGATATGAGAAGTACTTTAGGAAATATTTCCAAAATAGAAAAAAACCGGTCCCGATCCCTGCCGGCAACGCGAAATTACAATACCTCATACTTTTATGCTCAACGTGAAATCTTTATTGCTCCCATCACTATGATTTGTTTCTATGATGTCATTTGACTACATATATAAGGTAAAAGTTCCTGTGCTTGACACTGACCCTATACATGACACTTACAATCTTATGTCATGTTTCATCTATAAGGTGTCAAGCACTGGGGCATTTATCTTATACTATTTAAGTCCACTGAACTGAACTGGATTAGTTTTTGTTTAGGCAAAACCTTGACAAAACCTGATCTTTTATAGCACAGAGTTCGACTGAAATCGCGAGGTCTTATACGTTTTAAAATGTTTTAATTTCAAATTATGACAAAAGTACTGATAATACCAATAAAGTAATTAAAGGATACGATGACTTTATTAAAGTTTTAGATAATAACATAGTGATTTAATTTTGTGTAGTACAACTTAAGCGGAAAAATACAGTTTTTAGGTTTGAAAATGGTCAATTTGAAGTGATGTTTGAAGCAATATTTCTAATGAAAAATCCAAAAAATACATTTCAAGTTTATGACTTTAGGTTGAAATAGTCATGTTCTAGATAGTAACATTGAGAAAATGTCAAGATACGTGTAAAATCATACAGAAAATGACCTAAATAGATGAGCGTTTTTTAAATGATAAGTATTCTTAACTTCCTATGGGCTCTTTTTGAGTTAGAAGGTCAGATGGCAGTCGCTTTCATAAACAGTGCCTACGCTAAGTCTTACAAATAAATGCCAAGTGAATACTGGGCTCCTTTAGGACACAACCGGGAAAATAACTGTAAGCATATCTTGATATGGCAGTCATAAACCGGCCAAAGATTGCCTAGAGAACAAATAACTCCAAATACGTGTCATTATGTTCAATACGTGTTATTACATAGTGTAAAAAGTCTGAGTGTATAGGTCAAAGAGGGTGTAAAATGTCCGAGTATATAGGTCAAAGAGAGTGTAAAAGGTCCGAGTATATAGGTCAAAGAGAGTGTAAAGGTCCGAGTGTATAGATCAAAGCGAGTGTAAAAGTTTCGAGTGTATATGTCAAACAGAGTGTAAACAGTCCGAGTGTATAAGTCAACGAGAGTGTAAAAGGTCCAAGTGTATAGCTCAAAGAGAGTGTACAAGGTCTAGTGTATACAAACCCCAAAGCCTCAGTATCATCAGTTTAGTTTTGTTAAGAGCCACTGTATAACGGGTGCGCCAAAGTTCATATAAAATTGCAATTCCGATTATTGTACATCCGAAAATGTATCTTATACAATTTTATGTCATAATGATCACTATTCATAATTATTTTTGGTTAATAACTATTGTATCTCAGAATTGTCAATATTTATAATTTCATTAAATATAAGTATTTCTATTGCTAATTATCTATATTCATATACTTTTTTATCATAACGATTATTAGCAATATAGTTTATTTTTATATAATTGTTATACATACTAGTTTCATTGCTAATTTTTTTATTAATAATATTCCGATATCCAAACATAATTATGAATAGCGATCATTATCAAATAAAATTGTATAAAATACATTATCGGAGATTTAATAATCGAATTTGCAATTACAATTTCTAATAATACTACAATTTCTTTTCATATTTTTTTTATTCATAAGTGTTTTTATTCCATGTCATTTACGTTCATAGTGTTAACAATCATACAATTTTTTTTGTTACTAATGACACCTTATTTTCCATTATTTAAACCTAAAAATGTATTACCAAATAATTTTTCATCAAATTCTTATATTTCAGAAAGACCTGTTAGGGCAAAATCGACTCTGACGCGGATAGGTTAGAAGATTAAGACGGGAGCTGAAGCGAAGCGAAGCTCCCGTCTTGATCTTCGAGGTTATTTTTTTATAAAAGCCCAGAAAGACCTGTCGGGGCAAAATCGACTCTAACGCGGATAGGTTAGAAGATTAAGATGGGAGCTGAAGCGAAGCGAAGCTCCCGTCTTAATCTTCAAGGTTTTTTTTTATAAAAGCCAGAAAGACCTGTCAGGACAAAATCGACTTACAAATTAGGAATTAAGATACTTTCTTAGTAATTACATTATTACTAGCAAAATTGAAATATATCCTTTATGAAGGAAACTGTTATGAAAAACAATATTAGGGATTCATATACTTTACTAGTAATGACATTATTACTAGTAAATTTATAAAGTATGTCATTTATGAAGAAAACTGTTATGGAAAACAAAATTATGAGAACAAATATAATCTGAACGATAATATTATGAGTAAAAATTATCGGAGTATTCATTATTATGAATATCGACAGTAGTAATATAAATTATTCACAAACAAGGTTAGGAAAAACAAATTTATGAAGAGTGATGATTATGATCACAAAGCGGTATTATTAGAAAAAATCTATGATAAAATTTTATATGAGCCAATATGGACCCCTGTATAACAGTGACTTTTTAAATACTTAACACCGAATTATAAAAGTATTTAACAGTGGCTTCTAAAGTATTTAATTGTGACTTTTAAAGGTATTGACCGCGGCTTTTTAATTATTTAACAGTGAATTTTAAAGTATTTAACAGTGGTTTGGAGAAATGAAACAGTGAGGAAATCGGTATAATCCCAAAGAATTCTCTTGAGTTCTTTGTGATCCATTTTTTTTTCTAAGCTTTTAAAGTGTCCCACTGCTGGGCTAAGGCCTTCCCCCTTGACTTCCCATCGTCTCGGCTCTGAGCAGTTTAACCCATATTTACCGATTTTTTTTTGTCAAGTATATATATTATCCTTATAATATTCCTATCTCAAAAGTTTAACCAATTCCAACACTCATCAAATGTTATGGACGACACGAGTAGAAGACAAACATAATACAAAAATTAATTATTCGTATTTGAATGCCAACTTTTCTAAAATGAATAAAGTTCTGTCAGATAATAAAATTCGCTTGTATACAGGCTGCCTTTATTACTATGTGGGCTGTAATACCTACTTTATGTAACAGGGAAATATACTAAATGTGAATCAACATTTTTTAAAAGTCGTAATATCATTTATTCTATATATTATGTATAAGACGGAAACATTCGGCCTCAGGCAATCGATCTAGACAATTTGAGTTTGTATTAGATTTTTGCGATATATTAAAATGCTAAAAATATTTACAATTGATTTTTATAAATAAATCAAGGTACAATATAACAGCAACATTCTGGAAACATGGCCTGAGATAGAAAATGACATCAAAATTACATCACCTAACTGTATAATATGAGGTACGATTGTATTGAGGTAATATCCAAAAGTAAAAAATAAAAAAAAAAACATAACAAACACAGCTAAAAATAAATAAGACTTTCGACACAGTTCCTAAACTCGTAACGTTAAAAATGTTTATTTATTTTTCACAAGAAGAAGTATATATAAAAAGCGGATTTGATTTCCTTGAGGCATTCTCTACCACTCAACCTTCAGGCAAAGCAGCAAGCATGTTGAACATTAAATTTCTATTAGGTACCTAAATCCACAGCAGCCATTCCAAGAATAAACAATTTTTGAAACACGCTGTATAGCACAAAACACTGGTGGTACTAACTTATTACAATTATTCACTTAACAATATGTCCGCCCGTCAAAAAGTTTTGCAATTACAAATTTAATAATACGAAAATCAGTAGACCGGTAACTTACGAACTACAGCACAATAAATTCGTAAAATTACAGTCAGGTAAATATTTAATTGGTTTATTATATCAATTATACTGAATAATATCATATTAATTGACAGAGTGAAACGAAGGTCTCTGCTTCAGCTTCGACAAAAATGCTTTCGTATGTCCGGATTTCCGGATTTCCGTTTGTTCTCGTCTACGCGTCGCAATTCTCAACCGATTCTCGTGAAATTTCGTGAGCAGGTTCGATAGTTATATATAATTTTTATGTAGAGACGGTTTTTGGAAATTTCCAAAAACAATTTTTTTATCAATGATTTTGTAAGTTTCTGCGGGCGAATTTCAGTTTGTTCTCCTCTACAGGTCGCATTTCTCAACCGATTCTCGTGAAATTTTGTGAGCAGGTTGGATAAATATACAGTTTTTTTCGTGGAAATAAAAAAAAAATTAGTTCAACGGTTTGTTCTCCTCTACAGGTCGCATTTCGCAAACGATTTTCGTGAAATTTTGTGAGCAGGTCCGGTAATTATATAGATTTTTTTGTGTCGAGTCAGTTTTCGGAAATTTTCAAAAACAATTTTTATTTCAAAGTTTTTGTAAGTTTCTGCGTCCAAATTTCGGTTTGTTCTCCTCTACAGGTCGCATTTTTCAACCGCTTCTCGTGAAATTTTGTTAGCAGGTTGGATATTCGTAATTGATCTTTTTTATAATGTCAGATTTTGGAAATGATAAAAAATCTCACTCACTAGGTCAATGTACTGTCGTTGAAACGTTTATGTTCTCGATAATAAGAATGTTGGGAACTGAAACCACCGTTACACCAAAATTATACTAAAGGCCATTCGATGAACGACTATGTCGATGTATAAATAAAATAATGAAGTTAATTCGATGAGTTAATTCTTGTGTAAAAGGTAAGTCGAGCAAAAAAGTAACGAAGTTTAATGAATGATTCCTAAATTTAAAAAAATCTGCGAATAGTTTTATGGGAAGCGATAACCGATGAAACGGTTTTCTGTAAAATGATGGATTCGCGTTAAAATAAGGCCAAGTCCCAAAACTCTTTCATCTTAAAATAATGTGAAATTACGTAGAGCCAAGTCAGGCATTCTTAATAATCATAATTTGGTTCATTTATTTATTAAGATCCTTAAGGATAACTAGAACACCAAATTTCATGAATATAGCTTAATTGTTATTAAGGTACAAAATATTATATATATTATTGAGATCACTCGTCGCATCCGACTCGGCTGGGCAGCGTTCGGGAACCTTCGCAGTGTATTCTCGTCCAATTTACCGCAGTGCCTCAAGTCAAAAGTCTTTGACCAGTGTGTGTTGCCAGTGATGACATATGGATCCGAGACATGGGCGCTAACGATGGGCCTCATAAGAAAGCTCAAGGTCACCCAAAGAGCAATGGAAAGAGCTATGCTCGGGGTTTCTCTGCGTGATAGAATTAGGAATGAAGCTATCCGTAGCAGAACTGGGGTCACCGACATAGCCTTCAAAATTGCCAGACTTAAGTGGCAGTGGGCAGGGCACATTGCTCGCAGGACTGACGGTCGATGGGGCCAGAAACTGCTTGAGTGGCGTCCACGCACCGGAAGACGAGCTGTCGGTAGGCCTCCGACAAGGTGGAGTGATGACCTGGTGAAGGTCGCGGGAGTCCGGTGGAAACGAACGGCACAGGACCGTTCTAAATGGCGAGCCTTGGGGGAGGCCTGTGTTCAGCAGTGGACGTCTTTCGGCTGAAATGATGATGATGATGATGATGAAGGTACAAAAATATAAATATCGGGATTTTTCTCACTTACTTAACGCCCTATCATCAAAAACCTAACCCACGTCTAGATGACCTAGCAAGTTGAAATTTGACATGCAGCTGGGTCATTGTGTGGTTACTAATGTGAGATAAAGAAACAATGTTATTTTTTACGATTTGTAATATTTTCCACAAACAGTTTTTTTTACACTAAGCGCCTCACGAATTTGTAATAGCAAAATTGAATTTTTAGTATCGAACTTAACTAGATACTTAAAACGCATAGTATAGTATAGTACCGTCAGAGCTAAGTTTCGGTACAAAAAGTAAAGATATCCCATCAAAATCATAAGTGTGAAATGGGAACAATATTAAGAATATTTAGTGTTTATTGTATCTTGTGGCTTAAATAAAAAAAAATATGCGTCGTTGTTGACTTCACTGACAATAAAATTAAGATCTAATTATGGGTGCCAAGTTCTGTGTAGAAGATCCTGAAATTTATTTCACTTGAGATGTATTTCAAGGTCATGATTTGACTTGGCCGGTTTTTAGCAGCTATATTGTATTTGTATACGTAATTTTTCTAAAATTTGGTTTGTTGCTAACTTGGCTCTCATTTCACATTTATATTTTTGATGGGATGTAATACCTATACACTTAAAATTTTTATTAATTTCCAATCAATCGATCAATCATTTATTTTGCTAAAACATACACTAAGTTGATACAATTAATATGTCAGTGGTAATAAAATTACATGATGTATGTTCCGCCACAATATGGCATGCAAAACTTACACTAAATTATAGCCTAAGTTTACAATAAAATTCAATATTCATAACAAAAACAATTTGAATACTAATTGTTATAATACACAATTTCATAAAATTAAAATGACCTAAATACATAAACATTAATCATAAATCTTTTCGAAATATTCTTTCAGAGAGTAATAGGGTCGTCTATCTAGTAAAAAACATTTCAACTTCTTTGAGAATTCATTAAAATTATTACATTGTTTAATTTCATTACATAATAAATTATAGATTTTTATTCCATTGTACTCAATGCTTCTTTTAAAAAGTATATAATTGTTTGATTTCGGTAAAACAATGTCCCCGTTATTTCTTAAAGCATGCACTCTGTTATTGATTTTGCACTGATATTTAGATTTATTTTTATAGATAAATATGCTAACTAAGTAGATATATAATGATATTACTGACATTATTTTATGCTTTACAAAGCAACTTTTTTTAAATCAATCATTACATTTTGTTACTATAGGTAAAACATTATTATATTGCAGAAATGTGAGCGTTTTTTTTCTTTCATAATATACAAATTAAATCTAGCTTAAACTATACAAATTTATATTTTTTATAGTATTTGGGTCATTCTACATTTTCATGACCAGTTTTCTATTACAGTAAAAAATCTATGATACCTATGTATTGAATGACTGTTCAAAAATAGGATTTCGAAATAGTACCTGAATCTAATAAATGAAATTTATAGGTAAAAATACTTAAATATTAACATCTTAATCCTAGGACCACTGAATTACTCGATTTATGGATATTAGCTGTTGTTCGTTAATTACTAAAACTATCGGAAGTGATACTGCAATTAAACCTCTTTCTAAATAATAATACAAAAATATGAAGTGAGGGCCAAGTATTACAAAATCTGCGTTTAAAAAAAAGTTTCTGAAAATTAAGTACATGAAAAAGTAGAATGGCCCATAAACACGTAGTCCGCCATTACACAACATGATTGAATTGCAGCAGTACAAGCGCGTAGTTCGCCGTGGTGGCCAACACGGCAGTGAGCAGCGCGGCGCGCACCGGCCGCGACAGCAAGCGCACGCGCAGCGGTGCCGCGCGCAGCCGCCGCGACAACGCACGCGCTGCTTCAGCGCACCTCGCCGCACCAAGACCTTCGGCTGACAAACCAAGAATAGGGATGACGACTTATACAATTTATAACATAGTGTGGCTATATGGAATGGCCATCAAACCATAATAAATAGTTAGTAAATTAGAAAAATTAATTAAAATCATAAACAAAATAGGGACTATAAATATTCGCAAAAACGTTGTTTTTTGTTTATTGGCCAAATGTTAATTAATCAATCAGTATGGAGCATTTTCAGTGCACGCTAGCTGTGCTGTACCGTGCCTCTCACTTTCGTTTTTGTCTTGCTCTAATTGTAGTTGCTCCCATACAAATATTTGATGGTCTCTAAAAATGGTTCGATTGGCACGTGCTTTTTTCATCATGCCCAGGTATTATAACAAATATGTAAAAAATATTTTTTGATACAAGCTTTTGTTGTCGACTGTACCTACTGTATTTTCACAATCATCAAACTCGGTGAGACGGTGCTAACTAGCTCACGACAAGTTTGGAAGTAGGTATGGCCATTTTTTGTCTCCATCATCAGATCAGCTAGGTGGTACAATAATATTGTATTGTCAACAAACTCACATAACTATACCAATTTACATCTCAATTGGATACCTGCAAGTGGCTGAAAAAGGGATTGTAAAATTTTGAGGACAACTTGTATTTGCGAACAGGATAAGTTAAATGTTAAAAAAAACAAGCTTGTTAAAAAAATAGCTAATTGTCCTCATAAAAATAATGAAAACAACAACTCGAAACTTTTCCGTTAAGGAAATGATCGTAAAGAAACTGGTCTCATCCCATATATAGAGTTATATCTATGGTTGAAAGGTCAGATGGAAGACGCTTTCGTATGTAACTAGTGCACTCGCTAAATCTTTACCGCTGTGAACCTGCCCCTCCGCTTTGGCTTTTTGAGAGATTTTCGTTTGTAGTTGCGTAGAAAAAAATTGGGTGACCCGTAAAAAACCCCAGCCCCTCACTTGAAAAAAAACTTCTCTTTACTCATCGATTCATGTTCAGAAACGTTTTTAGTGGATTGTAGTGAAATTCATTTCGTTTGTAGTTCCGTGTAAAAAAAATTGGGAGGACATAAAAAACACTCAGCCCCCCACTTTTAAAAAACTTAAAATTATCGATTGAATCGCGTCCAGAATGGTTTGAAGTTGATTGTAGTGAAAGCTTTTCATTTGTAGTTGCATAGAAAAATTGGGAGGATATAAAAAAACCTTAGGCCCCACATTAAAATAACATTAATTTATCAATTGCATCTCGTTCAAAATCGTTTGTAATTGATTGTAGTGAAAAGCATTTAGTTTGTAGTTGCGTGGAAAAAAAATTGGGGCCCGGATAAACCCCAGCCCCCACTTTTAAAAAAATTTTAGCTTTAGAAAAGGGGGCCCTGCTGAGATCCTTCAGGCTACTACAGATAAAAATACTAAGAGGATGGTGACATTAATACATCACGCGGAAATGACGCAGCGAATTGGTTTAAGAAAGCGGAGACTCAAACGTTGAAATAGTCCGTGTTCTACGATTTTGTTCACATCGTAGGACAAACCGGACAAAAAAATCCGTTTTGTTCTACGACAGCATATGCCAAATGGGACCGGACCCAATACATACCAGAAAAACTTACAGTATTCTAGTAAATTGCACAGCATAGCCACCGCCCGTTTCAGCTTGTCTGCTTCGTTACACAAATGCTGGCCGCTGGTTACGATTAGTAGAGTCACAATCCCATATTCAGACAAATATATTAACAAACTCCGAGCAGTGATTGTCCAACTCCCTACCTGATACAACGATAATTCCAATTAATATAGATCAGAGATTACTAAGCACTCGTGGCCCAGCGGAAGCGCTCGTGAAGTCGCAACGTGGGCCGAGGTCAGTTCTTGGATAGATGACCTTGATTGGTTTTTAACTGAGGGCTCCTGTGCATTGGAAGGCACGTTGAGCCATTATGCCACAACTAAATAATCTTTATGATATAATTTACGAGTTCCCGTTTAGATAAACGGATTAAATTATGTTAAGGAATTAATTACATCAGTTCCACAACCACTGATTGATTTCTGGTTGAAGGGAATCAAATATCCGTCAAATACGTCATCTACTGGCCCCTGGGATTCCCGGGATCATAACAAAAGAATGCTATTGTTTAGTTTTTTCGCCGGAAGACGACGGCTTAATTGAACAAATACTTACATGTTGAGAGATGGCAATGGTGTAAACGCTTTTATACAATAGCAGTATGTAGTAAATTGTTGCAGTGAATATCATTATGGCTATCTGCAAAAAAAATATATGTTTGCAATAACTCAAGATAGAAAGAGAAATCAAAATACTAAAGGATTTTAGTAGCAATTTATAGGAATGAGATAAAAGATGTATAAGCCATTTATATTTATCATACGAGAATATGAAACTTATTCTAAACTTCTTTTTTTGAACCAGACTGTGGCTTTATAGGCCGGGCCCAATAAACCGATAGGAGTGCGCGGTTGAAGAGTAGCTTGGGGAAAATCCAGGGGAAAACCTCCAACACGACCACGCGTGTGATTTGGAACACTGTAATGCTCTAAGAAATTGCGCTCCAGTGAGATTGGTTGAGCGGTTTCAACCGAATCTGAGGTGTGAGTGGAATCGAGCTACTGGGAGTTTTGTCGCTGGTTCACTAAACCAAGCCTAGCCGAGAAGAGTCCAGCAAGAAACTCAGCTAGGTATTCTAAACTTACCTGAAGACCAAAGCACGACGTGAGCTGATCACAGCATTCAGAAAGATGATGACTTACGACCCACCACCTTGCAAGGTCATCTTCAAGTTCTAAGAACTCTTCATTATCAGACTCCTCCCGGTTTTTTAGTTTTTCTACAGCAACGTCGATGGATCTAGTTAAATATTTCAAAGAAAAGACAACTACTCCCACCATAACATAGAAACTGAAACTTTCAACTATGTAACGATATTGCAATGTAACGTCAAAGACGATGAACATTGCATACGTAAATGGATCAAATTTACCAACATACATGAAAAAATTTAATAAATCGTCTATATTTTTACCAAACAAGAAAGTGGCAACCAGAGTAGCTACTAAAAACACTTGCTTATTTAGTCTGGTTACAGTTTTTAAGAAAGCTACGTCACTCTTACACGTTTCGTGAATATTAACGATAGAATCATAGTATATTTTAAAAGGTTTAACATTACAAAAACCCAGAACAATGGCAAGCAACGAGTTTAAAATAGAGAAAAAATAATACACCATGAAAGAATATGTATTCATTAAATCTAAATAGGAATTTTCTATAATAATATGAGATAATCGATAAAATAACACCAAGTAAAACAAATACAGACACGTGACTACAAAAATAAGAATATTGATTAAAATTCTGCGTGTTTCTTTAAAAAGTAAATAATTTCTGAAGACACAAAGGAAGTTTTCAAAAAGACTTATTTGTCTAATAACGTTTATCGTAGACATTTCAGTTGGTACACTTTAGAAGCCACTCCGGGAATGACCGGTAGAACTATATTATGTTATGAAATTGAATGGATCGAAACCTTTCAAGTATATTCAACAGTAACGATAATTAAGTGAGGGCAATACAAACATTTATTAATACGTAGTACGTCTACATAGTTCAATAAGAAGCGTAAAGTCGCATATTAGAAGTAAGGCAATAATTTTTTTGGAAGCAGTTTTATTTTATTTTTTTTCAGCCACCAGTTACATGTATGGAGCGCCCCTAATTTAATATTTTTTTGTAATTTCACATCACTTTTATGTAGCGGTTCATAGAATACACCTTCCTACCAAATTTCATAATTGTAGTGCTTATAGTCTCCGAGTAAATCGGCTGTGACATACGGACGGACAGACATGACGAATCTATAAGGGTTCCGTTTTTGCCATTTTGGCTACGGAACTCTAAAAAAGACAAAATTAAAGTTTTACATATATTGAATGTAAAACTTAACATAAATCTTTTCTACAAACTTTTATTTCGTTATCACTATCCTATGAATTGTTGAACCGAATGGGAAATTTCTCTTTATAAGCTTCCGTAGGATTTTTTATACTATACTAATACGGTAACAAAGAAACGTACGGTCATCCTGATAGTACACAGACACAATAGCTAATGGGCGATTCCTAAATATACGTTTAGGTACGAACTGAGCATTTTCCACCATCAAAATATCAACAATTTACAAAATCATACGCTAAAATATAATATACCCAATCTTTTTAATAAAATATCCCAGTGTGTGGTGTAAAATAGATTTTTGAACGGCGAATCTTTGTAGTCAAATAACAGCCGACCAAGTTAACAAATGTTTTGACGGCCGGGTGCCTAACTACCGTACCCTATGCTATGCATATCTCGACAAACTAAGTGAGTACTATAAAAGTTGCACTCACTAAACTGATTAGAGACTAACGTCTGCATTTAAAAAAGTTGCATACTGCTCATTATAATGATTAGAAATGAAATGAAATGAAATGATTGAAATGAAATCATTTATTCTTCAATTTAGGCATGTTTCATGCACTTATGAATGTCAAAAAACTACCACCGGTTCCTAAAATAAACCTCTGCCTCGAGAAGAACCGGCGTAAGAAACTCGGCGAGGTGTAGTTTTTTCAAAACAATATACAATGTATATCAAATAACAGTAAAAATAGTACAAAATTCAAATGCTACAGTTTAAACTTACATACATATTTTTTAATATTAAGGACAAAATATTTCTGTGTTAAATTACTTGTGCGGGACGCTATCACTGCCAAACATCCCTATCCATGATCTAATCGTTTATCTTATAATATACTTTTGAAATAAGTGTCTGTTTCACGACAGACTTAAATTTAGAATCCGTAAGTTCAGTAATGTGTCTTGGAATTTTATTGTAGAATTGTATACAGAGACTAACGTCTTCATGTAAAAAAAATCATGTTCTCCTATTTTATTGAACGATATTTATTTAAACTTTCTTTGCACAAAAAGTATATAATTACAAAGGGCGGACTTCATGCCCAATGCTTAACGTAATTTATGAACTAGCTTTTACCCGCTAATTATAAGTTATCCTTATATATGTTAATCCAGTCTATAAAGTCGTTGTGTACCTGTTTCATTAATAAACCTCCAAACATATAAACTTTCGCATTTATAAAATTAGTAGGAAACAGCTTAGGATTTATTTTTCATCATCACTTATTTTTTATCAAGACTGTGTACACAATGTCATATTTCAGAATAATAGTTCCAACAGTTTATCCATTTCGGACGTGCAATAACAATTTAACCTAAACATAACCTAAACTCTACACACATACATCTAGTAGCCAGCCAGCAGTTTGTTTCGGATTTCTAGGTTATCACTCACGACGCCGAGCAGAGTTCGGTCTCACATGCGCATACCTTTAAATGAAGAAACCTTGTAATCGAAAGAAGCTGGTCGCGTAACCGGAGCGACCCTACGTATGCGGTTGCGCTTTCTCGACTCCTGCGGGCGACGCTGGCGCGCGTTCGTCTAACGCCCTTGAGCCTTCTCATGCCGGTTCTCATCGAAATACTCGGCGTAGTCGCCGCCAACACCATTCTGCTGCTGCAGTTGAATCACGTCGTGTAATCAACCCAACCAACCAATAAGTCAATTAAGGGTCGGCAACGCATTTGTGATTCATCTCCAGCTAGTCTATAACATACTTAATTACGGAACGTTCGACACTCACGTTAGCTAACTAAAATCAGCCATTTTCCTATACAGACAATGACAGATTTACCTTGCATTCGTTTGATATATTGAGTAGTCACCCTGCACGTTTGAATTATTTAAAAAATTACAGAGCATTGCAGTTTTAAAGGTCTCGTTCAAGCCAAGTTCAAAAGAAGAGAACTGTGTCACGTGTACCATGAGTTTGCATGATGGTACTCGCTAGCGACTGCGTTAACGATTTAGTATGCCGATCCTTAGTTCTATTTCGTAACCGCCAGAGGCGCTGTACTTTTGCCCATACATTTTTTTTAAAGCGGCCGTGTATTTATATTACACCAGCCATTTGAAGCCACTTTAAACCTCTCTCAAAATCTATTGAACATAAATGTTGCGAACTAAACTCTTATTTAATTGTATACCTAAACAATTAGTTTGCAATAGCAAAACGCGCCCATCGGACACGGTTAGTATAAGAGCAGCTTTTTTAAAGCCACCAATGGCAACGCTTGACATATGTATTAGTTTACATTTGTCAGTATATAAGTAAATCATATGTAATTATGTGTATATTTTAATTTGAATGAAATCTGTTTTGCACTCTCAACGTTTCTACATTTTCCTGCACCGTTTTTAAGTGTCCCTATTTAGCCCTGTAGTTGACTGCAGCATTAAGTCTTGACTTCATTGCACAAAAAGTACACTGTATTTTTTGTGCAATAAATTATAAATAAATAAATGGGTTTTACTCCTACCATTGTAACATACGGTAACTCAAATTATCAAAACTTTTTCGTCATTATCTATTCTTTGCTCTCACAAACAACCATTTCCGCACTGTCTTTTGGCCAAGCTATTTTGTAAACCAGTATTTTTGGAAAGTACGCTACAGTCAACGAAGTTTTATTTAAGTCGTCGAGTCCAATCATAACCGGTACCGGCGGCTGCAATAAACATGAAATTTGTTCCTTTTATTAAGACCCTTGAGGCTAACTAGAAACCCAAATTTCATGAATATAGCTCTATTGGTTATTAAGGTACAATAGTCTAAATATCGGGAGTTTTCTAACTGAACGACCTATCATCAAAAACCTAACCCATTTCTAGATGACCTAGCAAGTTGAAATTTGACGTGTGGTTATGAACGTGAGATAATAATAATAATAATAATAATAATATTTTCCAAAAACGGTTTTTATTTACACACTAAGTGCCTCACGAATTTGTAATAGCAAAAATGAAAATTAATTTTGAAATCACGTAGATACTTGAACCGCATAGAATAGTAACGTCAGAGCTAAATTTCGGTACAAAAAGTAATGATATCCCATCAAAAACATAAATATGAAATGGGAGCCAAGTTCAATATTAAGAATATCCGGCATTGTTCACTTCGCCAACAATACAATTGTCATCTATATCGGCGCCAAGTTCTGTGCAGGAAATCCTGAAATTCATTTCACTTGGGATATATTTCTTGGTCAGGATTTGAGTTGGCTGGTTTTAACTTATGAGATATATTATTTTTGTATACGATATTTTTCTACAATTTGGTTTGTTACTAACTTGGCTCTTATTTCACATTTATGTTTTAATGGGATCTAATTCTTGTACATTAAACATTTTGTCATTTATTTTATATAACTTCTTAAATCAATATACAACCATACTCTTTACTAGTGTCCGACCGAAACATGTTTTTTTTTGCCGAAACCGAAGGTTCGGCATTGGCTCTAGTTTCGGCTGACACCGAAACCGAAACTTTTGTAAGATGTATTAAAATCGTGTCAACCAAGTTCGAAAAACAAAACAAGTGATTATATTTTTGTGGGATATATAAATATAAAATACTTAGCTACAATGAGATGTACTGTTGGCGGAATCGAGCGAGCGTACCATTCGTGTCAACCAAGTTCGAAAAACAAAACAAGTGATTATATTTTTGTGGGATATAAAAATATAAAATACTTAGCTACAATAAGATGTACTGTTGGCGGAATCCAGCGAGCGTACCATTGCCTGCTGTACAGATGTTAGCCGAACGCGATCCGAAAGTACAATGTTGAAAGTTTCGGCGCGGCCGTTTTTTGGCCGAAACCAAACTTTCGGCCGAAACATGATTTTTAGGCCGAAACTGGCCGACACCGAAACCGAAACTTCGGTCGGACACTATTCATTACACATTACAATTTGCTACTATAGGTAAAACATTATTAAATTGCAGCAATGTGTTTTTTTTCTTTCACAACATAAAAATTAAAGCTAGCAACTACACTATACGAATATTATTTATAGTATAAACACGTAGTCGGCCATTACACAACATGATTGAATTGCAGCAGTACAAGCGCGTAGTCGGACGTGGTGGCCAGCACGGCAGTGAGCAGCGCGGCGCGCACCGGCCGCGACAGCAAGCGCACGCGCAGCGGTGCCGCGCGCAGCCGCCGCGACAACGCACGCGCTGCTTCAGCGCACCTCGTCGCACCAAGACCATCGGCTGACAAACCAAGAATACGGATGACGGATCATACAAATTATAACATAGTGTGGCTATATGGATAGATAACCATCAAACCACATATATAGTAAATTAGACACACTACTACTGCAGTTGATGTACTTAACTAAATAGCTAACTTAAAACAGTAATACAAAGAAAGGGAGCTTATTTCTGCCAACAAACTGTTACACAGTTTGGCGGAAGTTATATCAAGTTGTAAAAAAGTACAGTTTTCGTGAATACGAGTAAATGTTTTTTTTTTAGACAAATTAATTAAAATCATAAAAAGATTAGGGACTGTAAAGATTCGCAAAGACGTTGTTTTTTTGTTTATTGACCAAATGTTAATTAATTAATTTTTAACTTTATTGCACAAAAAGAATATAAGTACAAAGGGCGGACTTAATGCCATGAGGTATTCTGTAGTCGACCAGTCGACCATAATAAGTGGATCATGTTAATTGAAAGTTACCAATAAAATTCTCATGCTTCAATAAAAAAGAAATTGTACGGCAACTATGTATATAAACGCAATGTTTGACAAAAACGGCAAATTTCCATTTTTTCCATACAACGGTAGTACGAGGCCACGCAGACGTGACGTCATGCCTACGTGTCAATCAGTATGGAGCATTTTCAATGGTCGCTAGCTGTGCTGTACCGCGTCTCTCACTTTCGTCTTTTGTCTTGCTCTAATTGTAGTTGGTCCCATACAAATATTTTATTGTCTCTAAAAAATGGTTCGATTGGCACGTGCTTTTTTTCATCATGGCCAGATATTATAACAGGGTGGATCAACTATTATTTTTCGCTCGTTACCATGGTTACGTCTCCTGAGTCACTTTTAAAACTGTGGTTTTATAGGTTTTAAATTTAACAAACATGAGTTTCAGCAATGAGTATCTATCCATTTTGACATGGGCCATCTCTTGAGTATGCTTGAAGTCCATATTATGAACATTTTTCTAAGAAACTCGATTGCTGTTGTCTCCTCGCTGACGGGATCGAATAACAACAAAGGAAAGTTGATTGACTCAACAAATATGTTAAAAATATTTTTTTGATACAAGCTTTTGTTGTCTACTGTACCTACTGTATTTTCACAATCATTAAACTCGTTGAGACGGTTCTAACTAGCCCACGACAAGTGTATCTTGTGTAGCTTGGAAGTAGCTATGGCCACTTTTTGTCTCCATCATCAGATCAGCTAGGTGGTACAATAATATTGTATTGTCAACAAACTCACATAACTATACCAATTTTCATCTCAATTGGATACCTGCAAGTGGCTGAAAAAGGGATTGTAAAATTTTGAGGACAACTTGTATTTGCGAACAGGGTAAGTTAAATGTTAAAAAAAACAAGCTTGTTAAAAAAATAGCTAATTGTCCTCATAAAAACAATGAAAAAAACAACTCGAAACTTTTCCGTTAAGGAAAAGATCGTGAAGAAACTGGTCTCATCCCATATATATATAGTTATCTCTATGGTTGAAAGGTCAGATGGCATTCTTGCCATGATGGGTTTCGTGGCATTATTGATTGTTTTCTTTTTGTTTTACACCGTTTTTTACTATTTTGACTCGTTGCTCAACTTTAATCCTTGGTCATTTATCACTCCTGTGCCACGAATAAATGTTTTTTCTTTCATTCTTTCTTTAGATGGAAGACGATTTCGTATATAACTAGTGCACTCGCTAAATCTTTACCGCTGTGAACCTGCCCCTCCACTTTGGCTGTTTTTTTTTTGAGAGATTTTCGTTTGTAGTTGCGTAGAAAAAAATTGGGTGACCCGTAAAAAACCCCAACCCCCCACTTGAAAAAAAACTTCTCTTTACTCATCGATTCTTGTTCACAATCGTTTTTAGTGGATTGTAGTGAAATTCATTTCGTTTGTAGTTCCGTGTAAAAAAAATTGGGAGGACATAAAAAACACTCAGCCCCCCACTTTTAAAAAACTTAAAATTATCGATTGAATCGCGTCCAGAATCGTTTATAGTTGATTGTAGTGAAAGCTTTTCATTTGTAGTTGCATAGAAAAATTGGGAGGACATAAAAAACCTTAGGCCCCACATTAAAAAAACATTAATTTGCCAATTGAATCTCGTTCAAAATCGTTTGTAATTGATTGTAGTGAAAAGCATTTAGTTTGTAGTTGCGTGGAAAAAAATTGGGGGCCCGGAAAAACCCCAGCCCCCCACTTTTAAAAAACTTTAGCTCTAGAAAAGCGGACCCTGCTGGGTTCCTTCAGGTTACTACAGATAAAGATACTAAGAGGATGGTGACATTAATACATCACGCGGAAATGACGCGGCGAATTGGATTAAGAAAGCGGAGACTCAAACGTTGAAGTAGTCCGTTTGTTCTACGATTTTGTTCACATCGTAGGACAAACCGGACAAAAAAAACCGTTTTGTTCTACGACAGCATATGCCAAATGGGACCGGACCCAATACATACCAGAAAAACTTACAGTATTCTAGTAAATTGCACAGCATAGCCACCGCCCGTTTCAGCTTGTCTGCTTCGTTACACAAATGCTGGCCGCTGGTCAAGATTAGTAGAGTCACAATCCCGTATTCAGACAAATATATTAAAAAACTCCGAGCACTGATTGTCCATCTCCCTACCTGGTACAAAGATAATTCCAATTAATATAGATCAGAGATTACTAAGCACTCGTGGCCCAGCGGAAGTGCTCGTGAAGTCGCAACGTGGGCCGAGGTCAGTTCTTGGATAGATGACCTTGATTGGTTTTTAACTGAGGGCTCCTGTGCATTGGAAGGCACGTTGAGCCATTATGCCACAACTAAATAAACAATGGCTATCTTTATAATATAATTTACGAGTTCCCGTTTAGATAAACGGATATAATTAGGTTAAGGAATTAATTACATCAGTTCCACAACCACTGATTGATTTCTGGTTGAAGGGAATCAAATACCCTTCAAATACGTCATCTACCGGCCCCTGGGATTCCCGGGATCATAACAAAAGAATGCTATTGTTTAGTTTTTTCGCCGGAAGACGACGGCTTAATTGAACAAATACTTACAGGTTGAGAGATGGCAATGGTGTAAACGCTATTATACAATAGCAGTATGTAGTAAATTGTTGCAGTGAATATCATTATGGCTATCTGCAAAAAAAATACGTGTTTGCAATAACTCAAAATAGAAAGAGAAATCAAAATAGGTACTAAAGGATTTTAGTAGCAATTTATAGGAATGAGATAAAAGTTGTATAAGCCATTTATATTTATAATACGAGAATATGAAACTTATTCTAAACTTCTTTCTTTGAACCAGACTGTGGCTCTATAAACCGGGCCCAATAAACCGATAGGAGTGCGCGGTTGGAGAGTAGCCTGGGGAAAATCCAGGGGAAAACCTCCAACATGACCACGCGTGTGGTTTGGAACACTGGAATACTCTAAGAGTTTGCGCTCCAGTGAGATTGGTTGAGCGGTTTCAATCAAATCTGAGGTGTGAGTGGAATCGAGCTACTGGGAGTTTTGTCGCTGGTTCACTAAACCTAGCCTAGCCGAGAAGAGTCCAGCAAGAAACTCAGCTAGGTATTCTAAACTTACCTGAAGACCAAAGCACGACGTGAGCTGATCACAGCATTCAGAAAGATGATGACTTAGACCTTGCAAGGTCATCTTCAAGTTCTAAGAACTCTTCATCATCAGACTCCTCCCGGTTTTTTAGTTTTTCTACAGCAACGTCGATGGAACTAGTTAAATATTTCAAAGAAAAGACAACCACTCCCATCATAATATAGAAACTAAAACTTTCAACTATGTAACGATATTGCAATGTAATGTCAAAGACAATGAACATTGCATACGTAAATGGATCAAATTTACCAACATACATGAAAAAATTTAATAAATCGTCTATATTTTTACCAAACAAGAAAGTGGCAACCAGAGTAGCTACTAAAAACACTTGCTTATTTAGCCTGGTTACAGTTTTTAAGAAAGCTACGTCACTCTTACACGTTTCGTGAATATTATCGATAGAATCATAGTATATTTTAAAAGGTTTAACATTACGAAAACCCAGAACAATGGCAAACAGCGAGTTTATA
Source organism: Epiblema foenella (assembly GCA_963556455.1). Taxonomy (NCBI): domain Eukaryota; kingdom Metazoa; phylum Arthropoda; class Insecta; order Lepidoptera; family Tortricidae; genus Epiblema; species Epiblema foenella. The sequence goes on from OY747104.1 coordinate 22,290,911, forward strand.
ATAGAGAAAAAATAACACACCATGAATGAATATGTATTCATTAAATCTAAATAGGAATTTTCTATAATAATATGAGATACTCGATAAAATAACACCAAGAAAAACAAATACAGACAAGTGACTACAAAAATAAGAATTTCGATTAAAATTCTGCGTGTTTCTTTAAAGAGTAAATAATTTCTGAAAACACAAAGGAAGTTTTCAAAAAGACTTATTTTTCTAATAACGTTTATCATAGACATTTCAGTTGGTACACTTTAGAAGCCACTCCGGGAACAACCGGTAGAACTATATTATGTTATGAAATTGAATGTATCGAAACCTTTCAGGTATATTCAACATTAACGATAATTAAGTGAGGGCAATACAAACATTTATTAAATCTAATCTTACATGTCACATGTCAACAATTTCCTAATGTAAGTAATTAAATTAGGACATGCGTGTGGAGATCATAAAAATACTTAGTACGTCTATATAGTTCAATAAGAAGCGTAAAGTCTCATATTAGAAGTAAGGCAATATTTTTTTACTTTTCAGTGTTTTTTTTGGAGTCGGTTTTATTTCTTTTTTTTTTTCATTCACCGGTTACATGTATGGAGCGGCCCTAAATTAATATTTTTTTGTAATTTCACATCACTTTTATGTAGCGGTTCATAGAATACACCTTCCTACCAAATTTCATAATTGTAGCGCTTATAGTCTCCGAGTAAATCGGCTGTGACATACGGAAGGACAGACATGACGAATCTATAAGGGTTCCGTTTTAAAAAAGACAAATTTAAAGTTTTACATATATTGCATGTAAAACTTAACATAAATCTTTTCTACAAACTTTGTAATTATGTGTATATTTTAACTTGAATAAAGTCTGTTTTGCACTCCCAACGTTTCTACATTTTCCTGCACCGTTTTTAAGTGTCTCTGTTTAGCCCTGTGGTTGATTGTAGCATTAAATCTTGACTTTATTGCACTAAAAGTACACTGTATTTTTTGTGCAATAAATTATGAATAAATAAATGGGTTTTACTCTTACCATTGTAACATACGGTAACTCAAATTATCAAAACTTTTTCGTCATTATCTATGCTCTCACAAACAACCACTTCCGCACTGTCTTTTGGCCAAGCTATTTTGTAAACCAGTATGTTTGGAAAGTACGCTACAGTCAACGAAGTTTTATTTAAGTCGTCGAGTCCAATCATAATCGGTACCGGCGGCTACAATAAACATGAAATTTGTTCCTTTTATTAAGACCCTTAAGGCTAACTAGAAGCCCAAATTTCATGAATATAGCTCTATTGGTTATTAAGTTACAAAAGTCTAAATATCAGGAGTTTTCTAACTGAACGACCTATCATCAAAAACCTAACCCATTTCTAGATGACCTAGCAAGTTGAAATTTGACGTGTGGTTATGAACGTGAGGTAAAAATAATGTTTTTTATGACATATAATATTTTCCAAAAACAGTTTTTACTTACACACTAAGTGCCTCACGAATTTGTAATAGCAAAAATGAATTTTAATTTTGAAATCAAGTAGATACTTGAACCGCATAGAATAGTAATGTCAGAGCTAAATTTCGGTACAAAAAGTAATGATATCCCATCAAAAACATAAATATTAAATTGGAGTCAAGTTCAACATTAAGAATATCCGTCGTTGTTCACTTCGCCAACAATACAATTGTTATCTATAAGGGCGCCAAGTTCTGTGCAGGAAATCTTGAAATTCATTTCACTTGGGATATATTTCTTGGTCAGGATTTGAGTAGGCTGGTTTTTACTTATGAGATATATTATTTTTGTATACGTTATTTTTCTACAATTTGGTTTGTTACTAACTTGGCTCTTATTTCACATTTTATGTTTTAATGGGATCTAATTCTTGTACATTAAACATTTTATCATTTATTTTATATAACTTCTTAAATCAATATACAACCATATTCTTTACTAGTGTCCGACCGAAACATGTTTTTTTTTGCCGAAACCGAAGGTTCGGCGTTGGCTCTAGTTTCGGCTGAAACAGAAACCGAAACTTTTGTAAGATGTATTAAAAACGTGTCAACCAAGTTCGAAAAACAAAACAAGTGATTATATTTTTGTGGGATATAAAAATATAAAATACTTAGCTACAATAAGATGTACTGTTGGCGGAATCCAGCGAGCGTACCATTGCCTGCTGTACAGATGTTAGCCGAACGCGATCCGAAAGTACAATGTTGAAAGTTTCGGCGCGGCCGTGTTTTGGCAGAAACCGACCCTTAGGCCGAAACATGATTTTTAGGCCGATACCGGCCGAAACCGAAACTTCGGTCGGACGCTATTCATTACGCATTACAATTTGCTACTATAGGTAAAACATTATTAAATTGCAGCAATGTGTTTTTTTTTTCTTTCACAACATATAAATTAAAGCTAGCTTACACTATACGAATATAATTTATAGTATAAACACCTAGTCAGCCATTACACAACATGATTGAATTGCAGCAGTACGAGCGCGTAGTTGGCTGTGGTGGCCAGCACGGCAGTGAGCAGCGCGGCGCGCACCGGCCGCGACAGCAAGCGCACGCGCAGCGGTGCCGCGCGCAGCCGCCGCGACAACGCACGCGCTGCTTCAGCGCACCTCGCCGCACCAAGCCCTTCGGCTGATAAACCAGGAATAGGGATGACGACTCATACAATTTATAACATAGTGTGGCTATATGGATAGATAACCATCAAACCATAATAAATAGTAAATTAGACAAATTAATTAAATTCATAAAAAAATAGGGACTATAAAGATTCGCAAAAACGTTGTTTTTTGTTTATTGGCCAAATGTTAATTAATTAATTTTAAACTTTATTGCACAAAAAGAATATAAGTTCAAAGGGCGGACTTAATGCCATGAGGCATTCTCTAGTCGACCAGACGACCATAGTACTGTAAGTGGACCATGTTAATTGAAAGTTACCAATAAAATTCTCTTGCTTCAATAAAAAAGAAATTGTATGGCAACTATGTATATAAACGCAATGTTTCATGACAAAAACTGTAAATTTCCATATAATGGTAGTACGAGGCCACGCAGGCATGACGTCATGCCTACGTGTCAATCAGTATGGAGCATTTTCAGTGCACGCTAGCTGTGCTGTACCGTGCCTCTCATTTTCGTCTTTTGTGTTGCTTAAATTGTAGTTGGTCCCATACAAACATTTGATGATCTCTAAAAAGTGGTTCGAATGGCACGTGCTTTTTTCATCATGCCCAGGTATTTAAAAAAATATGTAATTTTGTTTTTTGGTACAAACTTTTGTTGTCGACTGTACCTACTGTATTTTCACAATCATCAACTCGTTGAGACGGTTCTAACTAGCCAAAACACGACAAGTGTATCTTGTGTAGTTTGGAAGTAGCTATAGCCACCTTTTGTCTTCATCATCAGATCTACTAGCACCATAATATTGAACTGTCAACAAGCTCACATAAGTTTGCCAATTTTCATTTCAATTGTATACCTGTGAGTGGCTAGAAAAGGGATTGCAGAGGACAACTTACATACATATATTTACGAACAGTGCAAGTATACAAGCTTGATCAAAAAATAGCTAATTGTCCTCATAAAAACAATGAAAAAAACAACTAGAAACTTTTCCGTTAGGGAAAAGATCGTGAAGAAACCTCATCCCATATATATAGTTATCTCTATGGTTGAAAGGTCAGATGGAAGACGCTTTCGTATATAACTAGTGCACTCGCTAAATCTTTACCGCCGTGAACCTGCCCCTCTACTTTGGGTGTTTATTTTTGAGAGATTTTCGTTTGTAGTTGCGTAGAAAAAAATTGGGTGACCCGTAAAAAACCTCAGCCCCCCACTTGAAAAAAACTTCTCTTTACTCATCGATTCTTGTTCAGAATCGTTTTTAGTGGATTGTAGTGAAAATTATTTCGTTTGTAGTTCCGTGTAAAATAATTGGGAGGACATAAAAAACACTCAGCCCCCCACTTTTAAAAAACTTAAAATTATCGATTGAATCGCGTCCAGAATCGTTTGTAGTTGATTGTAGTGAAAGCTTTTCATTTGTAGTTGCATAGAAAAATTGGGAGGACATAAAAAACCTTAGGCCCCACATTAAAAAAACATTAATTTGCCAATTGAATCTCGTTCAAAATCGTTTGTGGTTGATTGTAGTGAAAAGCATTTAGTTTGTAGTTGCGTGGAAAAAAAATTGGGGGCCCGGAAAAACCCCAGCCCCCCACTTTTAGAAAACTTTAGCTTTAGAAAAGGGGACCCTGCTCCTTCCTTCAGGTTACTACAGATAAAAATACTAAGAGGATGGTGACATTAATATATCACGCGGAAATGACGCGAATTGGATTAAGAAAGCGGGGACTCAAACTTTGAAGTAGTCCGTTTGTTCTACGATTTTGTTCACATCGTAGGACAAACCGGACAAAAAAAACCGTTTTGTTCTACGACAGCATATGCCAAATGGGACCGGACCCAATACATACCAGAAAAACTTACAGTATCCTAGTAAATTGCACAGCATAGCCACCGCCCGTTTCAGCTTGTCTGCTTCGTTACACAAATGCTGGCCGCTGGTCAAGATTAGTAGAGTCACAATCCCGTATTCAGACAAATATATTAACAAACTCCGAGCAGTGATTGTCCATCTCCCTACCTGATACAAAGATAATTCCAATTAATATAGATCAGAGATTACTAAGCACTCGTGGCCCAGCGGAAGCGCTCGTGAAGTCGCAACGTGGGCCGAGGTCAGTTCTTGGATAGATGACCTTGATTGGTTTTTAACTAAGGGCTCCTGTGCATTGGAAGGCACGTTGAGCCATTATGCCACAACTAAATAATCTTTATGATATAATTTACGAGTTCCCGTTTAGATAAACGGATTAAATTATGTTAAGGAATTAATTACATCAGTTCCACAACCACTGATTGATTTCTGGTTGAAGGGAATCAAATATCCGTCAAATACGTCATCTACCGGCCCCTGGGATTCCCGGGATCATAACAAAAGAATGCTATTGTTTAGTTTTTTCGCCGGAAGACGACGGCTTAATTGAACAAATACTTACATGTTGAGAGATGGCAATGGTGTAAACGCTTTTATACAATAGCAGTATGTAGTAAATTGTTGCAGTGAATATCATTATGGCTATCTGCAAAAAAAATATATGTTTGCAATAACTCAAGATAGAAAGAGAAATCAAAATACTAAAGGATTTTAGTAGCAATTTATAGGAATGAGATAAAAGATGTATAAGCCATTTATATTTATCATACGAGAATATGAAACTTATTCTAAACTTCTTTTTTTGAACCAGACTGTGGCTCTATAAGCTGGGGCCAATAAACCGATAGGAGTGCGCGGTTGGAGAGTAGCCTGGGGAAAATCCAGGGGAGAACCTCCGACACGACCACGCGTGTGGTTTGGAACACTGGAATACTCTAAGAGTTTGCGCTCCAGTGAGATTGGTTGAGCGGTTTCAACCGAATCTGAGGTGTGAGTGGAATCGAGCTACTGGGAGTTTTGTCGCTGGTTCACTAAACCAAGCCTAGCCGAGAAGACTCCAGCAAGAAACTCAGCTAGGTATTCTAAACTTACCTGAAGACCAAAGCACGACGTGAGCTGATCACAGCATTCAGAAAGATCATGACTTACGACCCACCACCTTGCAAGGTCATCTTCAAGTTCTAAGAACTCTTCATTATCAGACTCCTCCCGGTTTTTTAGTTTTTCTACAGCAACGTCGATGGATCTAGTTAAATATTTCAAAGAAAAGACAACTACTCCCACCATAACATAGAAACTGAAACTTTCAACTATGTAACGATATTGCAATGTAACGTCAAAGACGATGAACATTGCATACGTAAATGGATCAAATTTACCAACATACATGAAAAAATTTAATAAATCGTCTATATTTTTACCAAACAAGAAAGTGGCAACCAGAGTAGCTACTAAAAACACTTGCTTATTTAGTCTGGTTACAGTTTTTAAGAAAGCTACGTCACTCTTACACGTTTCGTGAATATTATCGATAGAATCATAGTATATTTTAAAAGGTTTAACATTACAAAAACCCAGAACAATGGCAAGCAACGAGTTTAAAATAGAGAAAAAATAATACACCATGAAAGAATATGTATTCATTAAATCTAAATAGGAATTTTCTATCATAATATGAGATATTCGATAAAATAACACCAAGTAAAACAAATACAGACACGTGACTACAAAAATAAGAATTTTGATTAAAATTCTGCGTGTTTCTTTAAAAAGTAAATAATTTCTGAAGACACATAGGAAGTTTTCAAAAAGACTTATTTGTCTAACAACGTTTGTCGTAGACATTTCAGTTGGTACACTTTAGAAGCCACTCCGGGAACAACCGGTAGAACTATATTATGTTATGAAATTGAATGTATCGAAACCTTTCAAGTATATTCAACAGTAACGATAATTAAGTGAGGGCAGAACAAACATTTGTTAAACCTAATCTTACATGTCACATGTCAACAATTTCCTAATGTAAGTAATTAAATTAGGACATGCGTGTAGATATCATAAAAATACGTAGTACGTCTACATAGTTCAATAAGAAGCGTAAAGTCTCATATTAGAAGTAAGGCAATAATTTTTTACTTTTCAGTGTTTTTTTGGAGTCGGTTTTATTTTATTTTTTTTCATCCACCGGTTACATGTATGGAGCGCCCCTAATTTAATATTTTTTTGTAATTTCACATCACTTTTATGTAGCGGTTCATAGAATACACCTTCCTACCAAATTTCATAATTGTAGTGCTTATAGTCTCCGAGTAAATCGGCTGTGACATACGGACGGACAGACATGACGAATCTATAAGGGTTCCGTTTTTGCCATTTTGGCTACGGAACTCTAAAAAAGACAAAATTAAAGTTTTACATATATTGAATGTAAAACTTAACATAAATCTTTTCTACAAACTTTTATTTCGTTATCACTATCCTATGAATTGTTGAACCGAATGGGAAATTTCTCATTATAAGCTTCCGTAGGATTTTTTATACTATACTAATACGGTAACAAAGAAACGTACGGTCATCCTGATTGTACACAGACACCATAGCTAATGGGCGATTCCTAAATATACGTTTAGGTACGAACTGAGCATTTTCCACCATCAAAATATCAACAATTTACAAAATCATACGCTAAAATATAATATACCCAATCTTTTAAATAAAATATCCCAGTGTGTGGTGTAAAATAGATTTTTGAACGGCGAACCTTTGTAGTCAAATAACGGCCGACCAAGTTAACAAATGTTTTGACGGCCGGGTGCCTAACTACCGTACCCTATGCTATGCATATCTCGACAAACTAAGTGAGTACTGTAAAAGTTGCACTCACTAAACTGATTAGAGACTAACGTCTGCATGTAAAAAAGTTGCATACTGCTCACTATAATGATTAGAAATGAAATGAAATGAAAAGAAATGAAATGAAATGAAATGATTGAAATGATATCATTTATTCTTCAATTTAGGCATGTTTCATGCACTTATGAATGTCAAAAAACTACCACCGGTTCCTAAAATAAACCTCTGCCTCGAGAAGAATCGGCGTAAGAAACTCGGCGAGGTGTAGTTTTTTCAAAACAATATACAATGTATATCAAATAACAGTAAAAATAGTACAAAATTCAAATGCTACAGTTTAAACTTACATACATATTTTTTAATATTAAGGACAAAATATTTCTGTGTTAGATTACTTGTGCGGGACGCTATCACTGCCAAACATCCCTATCCATGATGTAATCGTTTATCTTATAATATACTTTTGAAATAAGTGTCTGTTTCACGACAGACTTAAATTTAGAATCCGTAAGTTCAGTAACGTGTCTTGGAATTTTATTGTAGAATTTTATACAGAGACTAACGTCTTCATGTAAAAAAAATCATGTTCTCCTATTTTATTGAACGATATTTATTTAAACTTTCTTTGCACAAAAAGTATATAATTACAAAGGGCGGGCTTCATGCCCAATGCTTAACGTAATTTATGAACTAGCTTTTACCCGCTAATTATAAGTTATCCTTATATATGTTAATCCAGTCTATAAAGTCGTTGTGTACCTGTTTCATTAATAAACCTCCAAACATATAAACTTTCGCATTTATAAAATTAGTAGGAAACAGCTTAGGATTTATTTTTCATCATCACTTATTTTTTATCAAGACTGTGTACACAATGTCATATTTCAGAATAATAGTTCCAACAGTTTATCCATTTCGGACGTGCAATAACAATTTAACCTAAACATAACCTAAACTCTACACACATACATCTAGTAGCCAGCCAGCAGTTTGTTTCGGGTTTCTAAGTTTTCACTCACGACGCCGAGCAGAGTTCGGTCTCACATGCGCATACCTTTAAATAAAGAAACCTTGTAATCGAAAGAAGCTGGTCGCGTAACCGGAGCGACCCTACGTATGCGGCTGCGCTTTCTCGACTCCTGCAGGCGACGCCGGCGCGCGTTCGTCTAACGCCCTTGTGCCTTCTCATGCCGGTTAATTCTCATCAAAATACTCGGCGTAGTCGCCGCCAACACCATTCTGCTGCTGCAGTTGAATCACGTCGTGTAATCAACCCAACCAACCAATAAGTCAATTAAGGGTCGGCAACGCATTTGTGATTCATCTCCAGCTAGTCTATAACATACTTAATTACGGAACGTTCGGCACTCACGTTAGCTAACTAAAATCAGCCATTTTCCTATACAGACAATGACAGATTTACCTTGCATTCGTTTGATATATTGAGTAGTCACCCTGCACGTTTGAATTATTTAAAAATTTACAGAGCATTGCAGTTTTAAAGGTCTCGTTCAAGCCAAGTTCAAAAGAAGAGAACTGTGTCACGTGTACCATGAGTTTGCATGATGGTACTCGCTAGCGACTGCGTTAACGATTTAGTATGCCGATCCTTAGTTCTATTTCGTAACCGCCAGAGGCGCTGTACTTTTGCCCATACAATTTTTTTAAAGCGGCCGTGTATTTATATTACACCAGCCATTTGAAGCCACTTTAAACCTCTCTCAAAATCTATTGAACATAAATGTTGCGAACTAAACTCTTATTTAATTGTATACCTAAACAATTAGTTTGCAATAGCAAAACGCGCCCATCGGACACGGTTAGTATAAGAGCAGTTTTTTTAAAGCCACCAATGGCAACGCTTGACATATGTATCAGTTTACATTTGTCAGTATATAAGTAAATCATATGTAATTATGTGTATATTTTAATTTGAATGAAATCTGTTTTGCACTCTCAACGTTTCTACATTTTCCTGCACCGTTTTTAAGTGTCCCTATTTAGCCCTGTAGTTGACTGCAGCATTAAGTCTTGACTTCATTGCACAAAAAGTACACTGTATTTTTTGTGCAATAAATTATAAATAAATAAATGGGGTTTACTCCTACCATTGTAACATACGGTAACTCAAATTATCAAATCTTTATCGTCATTACCTATTCTTTGCTCTCACATACAACCACTTCTGCACTGTCTTTTGGCCAAGCTATTTTGTAAACCAGTATTTTTGGAAAGTACGCTACAGTCAACGAAATTTTATTTAAGTCGTCGAGTCCAATCATAACCGGTACCGGCGGCTACAATAAACATGAAATTTGTTCCTTTTATTAAGACCCTTAAGGCTAACTAGAACCCCTTTCATGAATATAGCTCTATTGGTTATTAAGGCACAAAAGTCTAAATATCGGGAGTTTTCTAACTGAACGACCTATCATCAAAAACCTAACCCATTTCTAGATGACCTAGCAAGTTGAAATTTGACGTGTGGCTACGAACGTGAGATAAAAAAATTATATTTTTTATGACATACAATATTTTCCAAAAACAGTTTTTATTTACACACTAAGTGCCTCACGAATTTGTAATAGCAAAAATGAAAATTAATTTTGAAATCAAGTAGATACTTGAACCGCATAGAATAGTAACGTCAGAGCTAAATTTCGGTACAAAAAGTAATGATATCCCATCAAAAACATAAATATGAAATGGGAGCCAAGTTCAATATTAAGAATATCCGTCGTTGTTCACTTCGCCAACAATACAATTGTTACCTATATGGGCGCCAAGTTCTGTGCAGGAAATCCTGAAATTCATTTCACTTGGGATATATTTCTTGGTCAGGATTTGAGTTGGCTGGTTTTAACTTATGAGATATATTATTTTTGTATACGATATTTTTCTACAATTTGGTTTGTTACTAACTTGGCTCTTATTTCACATTTATGTTTTAATGGGATCTAATTCTTGTACATTAAACATTTTGTCATTTATTTTATATAACTTCTTAAATCAATATACAACCATACTCTTTACTAGTGTCCGACCGAAACATGTTTTTTTTTTGCCGAAACCGAAGGTTCGGCATTGGCTCTAGTTTCGGCTGACACCGAAACCGAAACTTTTGTAAGATGTATTAAAATCGTGTCAACCAAGTTAGAAAAACAAAACAAGTGATTATATTTTTGTGGGATATATAAATATAAAATACTTAGCTACAATGAGATGTACTGTTGGCGGAATCGAGCGAGCGTACCATTCGTGTCAACCAAGTTCGAAAAACAAAACAAGTGATTATATTTTTGTGGGATATAAAAATATAAAATACTTAGCTACAATAAGATGTACTGTTGGCGGAATCCAGCGAGCGTACCATTGCCTGCTGTACAGATGTTAGCCGAACGCGATCCGAAAGTACAATGTTGAAAGTTTCGGCGCGGCCGTTTTTTGGCCGAAACCAAACCTTCGGCCGAAACATGATTTTTAGGCCGAAACCGGCCGACACCGAAACCGAAACTTCGGTCGGACACTATTCATTACACATTACAATTTGCTACTATAGGTAAAACATTATTAAATTGCAGCAATATGTTTTTTTTCTTTCACCACATAAAAATTAAAGCTAGCAACTACACTATACGAATATTATTTATAGTATAAACACGTAGTCGGCCATTACACAACATGATTGAATTGCAGCAGTACAAGCGCGTAGTCGGCCGTGGTGGCCAGCACGGCAGTGAGCAGCGCGGCGCGCACCGGCCGCGACAGCAAGCGCACGCGCAGCGGTGCCGCGCGCAGCCGCCGCGACAACGCACGCGCTGCTTCAGCGCACCTCGCCGCACCAAGACCTTCGGCTGACAAACCAAGAATACGGATGACGGATCATACAAATTATAACATAGTGTGGCTATATGGATAGATAACCATCAAACCACATAAATAGTAAATTAGACGCACTACTACTGCAGTTGATGTACTTAACTAAATAGCTAACTTAAAACAGTAATACAAAGAAAGGGAGCTTATTTCTGCCAACAAACTGTTACACAGTTTGGCGGAAGTTATATCAAGTTGTAAAAAAGTACAGTTTTCGTGAATAAATGTTTTTTTTTTTAGACAAATTAATTAAAATCATAAAAAGATTAGGGACTGTAAAGATTCGCAAAGACGTTGTTTTTTGTTTATTGGCCAAATGTTAATTAATTAATTTTTAACTTTATTGCACAAAAAGAATATAAGTACAAAGGGCGGACTTAATGCCATGAGGTATTCTGTAGTCGACCAGTCGACCATAATAAATGGATCATGTTAATTAAAAGTTACCAATAAAATTCTCATGCTTCAATAAAAAAGAAATTGTACGGCAACTATGTATATAAACGCAATGTTTCATGACAAAAACGGCAAATTTCCATTTTTTCCATACAACGGTAGTACGAGGCCACGCAGACGTGACGTCATGCCTACGTGTCAATCAGTATGGAGCATCTTCAATGGTCGCTAGCTGTGCTGTACCGCGCCTCACACTTTCGTCTTTTGTCTTGCTCTAATTGTAGTTGGTCCCATACAAATATTTTATTGTCTCTAAAAAATGGTTCGATTGGCACGTGCTTTTTTCATCATGCCCAGGTATTATAACAGGGTGGATCAACTATTCTTTGTCGCTCGTTACCATGGTTACGTCTCCTGAGTCACTTTTAAAACTGTGGTTTTATAGGTTTTAAATTTAACAAACATGAGTTTCAGCAATGAGTATCTATCCATTTTGACATGGGCCATCTCTTGAGTATGCTTGAAGTCCATATTATGAACATTTTTCTAAGAAACTCGATTGCTGTTGTCTCCTCGCTGACGGGACCGAATAACAACAAAGAAAAGTTGATTGACTCAACAAATATGTTAAAAATATTTTTTTGATACAAGCTTTTGTTGTCTACTGTACCTACTGTATTTTCACAATCATTAAACTCGTTGAGACGGTTCTAACTAGCCCACGACAAGTGTATCTTGTGTAGCTTGGAAGTAGCTATGGCCACCTTTTGTCTCCATCATCAGATCAGCTAGGTGGTACAATAATATTGTATTGTCAACAAACTCACATAACTATACCAATTTTCATCTCAATTGGATACCTGCAAGTGGCTGAAAAAGGGATTGTAAAATTTTGAGGACAACTTGTATTTGCGAACAGGGTAAGTTAAATGTTAAAAAAAACAAGCTTGTTAAAAAAATAGCTAATTGTCCTCATAAAAACAATGAAAAAAACAACTCGAAACTTTTCCGTTAAGGAAAAGATCGTGAAGAAACTGGTCTCATCCCATATATATATAGTTATCTCTATGGTTGAAAGGTCAGATGGCATTCTTGCCATGATGGGTTTCATGGCATTATTGATTGTTTACTTTTTGTTTTACACCGTTTTTTACTATTTTGACTCGTTTTTAAACTTTAATCCTTGGTCATTTATCACTCCTGTGCCACGAATAAATGTTTTTTCTTTCTTTCTTTCTTTAGATGGAAGACGATTTCGTATATAACTAGTGCACTCGCTAAATCTTTACCGCTGTGAACCTGCCCCTCCACTTTGGCTGTTTTTTTTGAGAGATTTTCGTTTGTAGTTGCGTAGAAAAAAATTGGGTGACCCGTAAAAAACCCCAACCCCCCACTTGAAAAAAAAACTTCTCTTTACTCATCGATTCTTGTTCACAATCGTTTTTAGTGGATTGTAGTGAAATTCATTTCGTTTGTAGTTCCGTGTAAAAAAATTGGGAGGACATAAAAAACACTCAGCCCCCCACTTTTAAAAACTTAAAATTATCGATTGAATCGCGTCCAGAATCGTTTATAGTCGATTGTAGTGAAAGCTTTTCATTTGTAGTTGCATAGAAAAATTGGGAGGACATAAAAAAACCTTAGGCCCCACATTAAAAAAACATTAATTTGCCAATTGAATCTCGTACAAAATCGTTTGTAATTGATTGTAGTGAAAAGCATTTAGTTTGTAGTTGCGTGGAAAAAAATGGGGGCCCGGAAAAACCCCAGCCCCCCACTTTTAAAAAACTTTAGCTCTAGAAAAGCGGACCCTGCTGGGTTCCTTCAGGTTACTACAGATAAAGATACTAAGAGGATGATGACATTAATACATCACGCGGAAATGACGCGGCGAATTGGATTAAGAAAGCGGAGACTCAAACGTTGAAGTAGTCCGTTTGTTCTACGATTTTGTTCACATCGTAGGACACACCGGACAAAAAAATCCGTTTTGTTCTACGACAGCATATGCCAAATGGGACCGGACCCAATACATACCAGAAAAACTTACAGTATTCTAGTAAATTGCACAGCATAGCCACCGCCCGTTTCAGCTTGTCTGCTTCGTTACACAAATGCTGGCCGCTGGTCAAGATTAGTAGAGTCACAATCCCGTATTCAGACAAATATATTAAAAAACTCCGAGCAGTGATTGTCCATCTCCCTACCTGATACAAAGATAATTCCAATTAATATAGATCAGAGATTACTAAGCACTCGTGGCCCAGCGGAAGCGCTCGTGAAGTCGCAACGTGGGCCGAGGTCAGTTCTTGGATAGATGACCTTGATTGGTTTTTAACTGAGGGCTCCTGTGCATTGGAAGGCACGTTGAGCCATTATGCCACAACTAAATAAACAGTGGCTATCTTTATAATATAATTTACGAGTTCCCGTTTAGATAAACGGATAAAATTAGGTTAAGGAATTAATTACATTAGTTCCACAACCACTGATTGATTTCTGGTTGAAAGGAATCAAATACGTCATCAACCGGCCCCTGGGATTCCCGGGATCATAACAAAAGAATGCTATTGTTTAGTTTTTTCGCCGGAAGACGACGGCTTAATTGAACAAATACTTACAGGTTGAGAGATGGCAATGGCGTAAACGCTATTATACAATAGCAGTATGTAGTAAATTGTTGCAGTGAATATCATTATGGCTATCTGCAAAAAAAATACATGTTTGCAATAACTCAAAATAGAAAGAGAAATCAAAATACTAAAGGATTTTAGTAGCAATTTATAGGAATGAGATAAAAGATGTATAAGCCATTTATATTTATCATACGAGAATATGAAACTTATTCTAAACTTCTTTCTTTGAACCAGACTGTGGCTCTATAAGCCGGGCCCAATAAACCGATAGGAGTGCGCGGTTGGAGATTAGCCTGGGGAAAATCCAGGGGAAAACCTCCAACACGACCACGCGTGTGGTTTGGAACACTGGAATACTCTAAGAGTTTGCGCTCCAGTGAGATTGGTTGAGCGGTTTCAACCAAATCTGAGGTGTGAGTGGAATCGAGCTACTGGAAGTTTTATCGCTGGTTCACTAAACCTAGCCTAGCCGAGAAGAGTCTAGCAAGAAACTCAGCTAGGTATTCTAAACTTACCTGAAGACCAAAGCACGACGTGAGCTGATCACAGCATTCAGAAAGATGATGACTTACGACCCACCACCTTGCAAGGTCATCTTCAAGTTCTAAGAACACTTCATTATCAGACTCCTCCCGGTTTTTTAGTTTTTCTACAGCAACGTCGATGGATCTAGTTAAATATTTCAAAGAAAAGACAACTACTCCCACCATAACATAGAAACTGAAACTTTCAACTATGTAACGATATTGCAATGTAACGTCAAAGACAATGAACATTGCATACGTAAATGGATCAAATTTACCAACATACATGAAAAAATTTAATAAATCGTCTATATTTTTACCAAACAAGAAAGTGGCAACCAGAGTAGCTACTAAAAACACTTGCTTATTTAGCCTGGTTACAGTTTTTAAGAAAGCTACGTCACTCTTACACGTTTTGTGAATATTATCGATAGAATCATAGTATATTTTAAAAGGTTTAACATTACGAAAACCCAGAACAATGGCAAACAGCGAGTTTATAATAGAGAAAAAATAACACACCATGAATGAATATGTATTAATTAAATCTAAATAGGAATTTTCTATAATAATATGAGATACTCGATAAAATAACACCAAGAAAAACAAATACAGACACGTGACTACAAAAATAAGAATTTTGATTAAAATTCTGCTTGTTTCTTTAAAGAGTAAATAATTTCTGAAAACACAAAGGAAGTTTTCAAAAAGACTTATTTTTCTAATAACGTTTATCGTAGACATTTCAGTTGGTACACTTTAGAAGCCACTCCGGGAACAACCAGTAGAACTATATTATGTTATGAAATTGAATGTGTCGAAACCTTTCAGGTATATTCAACATTAACGATAATTAAAAGAGGGCAATACAAACATTTATTAAACCTAATCTTACTTGTCACATGTCAACAATTTCCTAATGTAAGTAATTAAATTAGGACATGCGTGTGGAGATCATAAAAATACTTAGTACGTCTATATAGTTCAGTAAGAAGCGTAAAGTCTCATATTAGTAGAAGTAAGGCAATATTTTTTTACTTTTCAGTGTTTTTTTGGAGTCGGTTTTATTTCTTTTTTTTTTCATCCACCGGTTACATGTATGGAGCGCCCCTAAATTAATATTTTTTTGGTAATTTCACATCAATTTTATGTAGCGGTTCATAGAATACACCTTCCTACCAAATTTCATAATTGTAGCGCTTATAGTCTCCGAGTAAATCTGCTGAGACATACGGACGGACAGACATGACGAATCTATAAGGGTTCCGTTATTGCCATTTTGACTACGGAACCCTAAAAAGGACAAAATTAAAGTTTTACATATATTGCATGTAAAACTTAACATAAATCTTTTCTACAAACTTTGTAATTATGTGTATATTTTAACTTGAATAAAGTCTGTTTTGCAATCCCAACGTTTCTACATTTTCCTGCACCGTTTTTAAGTGTCTCTGTCTAGCCCTGTGGTTGATTGTAGCATTAAATCTTGACTTTATTGCACTAAAAGTACACTGTGTTTTTTGTGCAATAAATTATAAATAAATAAATGGGTTTTACTCCTACCATTGTAACATACGGTAACTCAAATTATCAAATCTTTTTCGTCATTATCTATTCTTTGCTCTCACATACAACACTTCCGCACTGTCTTTTGGCCAAGCTATTTTGTAAACCAGTGTTTTTGGAAAGTACGCTACAGTCAACGAAGTTTTATTTAAGTCGTCGAGTCCAATCATAACCGGTACCGGCGTCTACAATAAACATGAAATTTGTTCCTTTTATTAAGACCCTTAAGGCTAACTAGAAGCCCAAATTTCATGAATATAGCTCTATTGGTTATTAAGTTACAAAAGTCTAAATATCAGGAGTTTTCTAACTGAACGACCTATCATCAAAAACCTAACCCATTTCTAGATGACCTAGCAAGGTGAAATTTGACGTGTGGTTACGAACGTGAGATAGAAATAATGTTTTTTATGACATATAATATTTTCCAAAAACAGTTTTTACTTACACACTAAGTGCCTCACGAATTTGTAATAGCAAAAATGAATTTTAATTTTGAAATCAAGTAGATACTTGAACCGCATAGAATAGTAATGTCAGAGCTAAATTTCGGTACAAAAAGTAATGATATCCCATCAAAAACATAATTATTAAATTGGAGCCAAGTTCAACATTAAGAATATCCGTCGTTGTTCACTTCGCCAACAATACAATTGTTATATATAAGGGCGCCAAGTTCTGTGCAGGAAATCTTGAAATTCATTCCACTTGGGATATATTTCTTGGTCAGGATTTGAGTTGGCTGGTTTTTACTTATGAGATATATTATTTTTGTATACGTTATTTTTCTACAATTTGGTTTGTTACTAACTTGGCTCTTATTTCACATTTATGTTTTAATGGGATCTAATTCTTGTACATTAAACATTTAATCATTTATTTTATATAACTTCTTAAATCAATATACAACCATATTCTTTACTAGTGTCCGACCGAAACATGTTTTTTTTTGCCGAAACCGAAGGTTCGGCGTTGGCTCTAGTTTCGGCTGAAACAGAAACCGAAACTTTTGTAAGATGTATTAAAAACGTGTCAACCAAGTTCAAAAAACAAAACAACTGATTATATTTTTGTGGGATATAAAAATATAAAATACTTAGCTACAATAAGATGTACTGTTGGCGGAATCGAGCGAGCGTACCATTCGTGTCAACCAAGTTCGAAAAACAAAACAAGTGATTATATTTTTGTGGGATATAAAAATATAAAATACTTAGCTACAATAAGATGTACTGTTGGTGGAATCCAGCGAGCGTACCATTGCCTGCTGTACAGATGTTAGCCGAACGCGATCCGAAAGTACAATGTTGAAAGTTTCGGCGCGGCCGTGTTTTGGCAGAAACCGACCCTTAGGCCGATACCGGCCGAAACCGAAACTTCGGTCGGACACTATTCATTACGCATTACAATTTGCTACTATGGGTAAAACATTATTAAATTGCAGCAATGTGTTGTTTTTTCTTTCACAACATATAAATTAAAGCTAGCTTACACTATACGAATATAATTTATAGTATAAACACCTAGTCAGCCATTACACAACATGATTGAATTGCAGCAGTACGAGCGCGTAGTTGGCTGTGGTGGCCAGCACGGCAGTGAGCAGCGCGGCGCGCACCGGCCGCGATAGCAAGCGCACGCGCAGCGGTGCCGCGCGCAGCCGCCGCGACAACGCACGCGCTGCTTCAGCGCACCTCGCCGCACCAAGACCTTCGGCTGATAAACCAGGAATAGGGATGACGACTCATACAATTTATAACATAGTGTGGCTATATGGATAGATAACCATCAAACCATAATAAATAGTAAATTAGACAAATTAATTAAATTCATAAAAAATAGGGACTATAAAGATTCGCAAAAACGTTGTTTTTTGTTTATTGGCCAAATGTTATTTAATTAATTTTAAACTTTATTGCACAAAAAGAATATAAGTTCAAAGGGCGGACTTAATGCCATGAGGCATTCTCTAGTCGACCAGACGGCCATAGTACTGTAAGTGGACCATGTTAATTGAAAGTTACCAATAAAATTCTCTTGCTTCAATAAAAAAGAAATTGTATGGCAACTATGTATATAAACGCAATGTTTCATGACAAAAACTGTAAATTTCCATATAATGGTAGTACGAGGCCACGCAGGCGTGACGTCATGCCTACGTGTCAATCAGTATGGAGCATTTTCAGTGCACGCTAGCTGTGCTGTACCGTGCCTCTCACTTTCGTCTTTTGTCTTGCTCTAATTGTAGTTGGTCGCATACAAATATTTGATGGTCTCTAAAAAATTGGTTCGATTGGCACGTGCTTTTTTTCCTCATGCCCAGGTATTATAACAAATATGTAAAAAATATTTTTTTGATACAAGCTTTTGTTGTCGACTGTACCTACTGTATTTTCACAATCATTAAACTCGGTGAGACGGTTCTAACTAGCCCACGACAAGTGTATCTTGTGTAGCTTGGAAGTAGGTATGGCCATTTTTTGTCTCCATCATCAGATCAGCTAGGTGGTACAATAATATTGTATTGTCAACAAACTCACATAACTATACCAATTTACATCTCAATTGGATACCTGCAAGTGGCTGAAAAAGGGATTGTAAAATTTTGAGGACAACTTGTATTTGCGAACAGGATAAGTTAAATGTTAAAAAAAACAAGCTTGTTAAAAAAATAGCTAATTGTCCTCATAAAAACAATGAAAAAAACAACTCGAAACTTTTCCGTTAAGGAAATGATCGTGAAGAAACTGGTCTCATCCCATATATAGAGTTATATCTATGGTTGAAAGGTCAGATGGATGACGCTTTCGTATGTAACTAGTGCACTCGCTAAATCTTTACCGCTGTGAACCTGTCCCTCCGCTTTGGCTTTTTGAGAGATTTTCATTTGTAGTTGCGTAGAAAAAAATTGGGTGACCCGTAAAAAACCCCAGCCCCTCACTTGAAAAAAAACTTCTCTTTACTCATCGATTCTTGTTCAGAAACGTTTTAAGTGGATTGTAGTGAAATTCATTTCGTTTGTAGTTCCGTGTAAAAAAAATTGGGAGGACATAAAAAATACTCAGCCCCCCACTTTTAAAAAACTTAAAATTATCGATTGAATCGCGTCCAGAATGGTTTGAAGTTGATTGTAGTGAAAGCTTTTCATTTGTAGTTGCAAAGAAAAATTGGGAGGATATAAAAAAACCTTAGGCCCCACATTAAAATAACATTAATTTATCAATTGCATCTCGTTCAAAATCGTTTGTAATTGATTGTAGTGAAAAGCATTTAGTTTGTAGTTGCGTGGAAAAAAAATGGGGGCCCGGATAAACCCCAGCCCCCACTTTTAAAAAATTTTAGCTTTAGAAAAGGGGGCCCTGCTGAGATCCTTCAGGCTACTACAGATAAAAATACTAAGAGGATGGTGACATTAATACATCACGCGGAAATGACGCAGCGAATTGGTTTAAGAAAGCGGAGACTCAAACGTTGAAATAGTCCGTGTTCTACGATTTTGTTCACATCGTAGGACAAACCGGACAAAAAATCCGTTTTGTTCTACGACAGCATATGCCAAATGGGACCGGACCCAATACATACCAGAAAAACTTACAGTATTCTAGTAAATTGCACAGCATAGCCACCGCCCGTTTCAGCTTGTCTGCTTCGTTACACAAATGCTGGCCGCTGGTTACGATTAGTAGAGTCACAATCCCGTATTCAGACAAATATATTAACAAACTCCGAGCAGTGATTGTCCAACTCCCTACCTGATACAACGATAATTCCAATTAATATAGATCAGAGATTACTAAGCACTCGTGGCCCAGCGGAAGCGCTCGTGAAGTCGCAACGTGGGCCGAGGTCAGTTCTTGGATAGATGACCTTGATTGGTTTTTAACTGAGGGCTCCTGTGCATTGGAAGGCACGTTGAGCCATTATGCCACAACTAAATAATCTTTATGATATAATTTACGAGTTCCCGTTTAGATAAACGGATTAAATTATGTTAAGGAATTAATTACATCAGTTCCACAACCACTGATTGATTTCTGGTTGAAGGGAATCAAATATCCGTCAAATACGTCATCTACCGGCCCCTGGGATTCCCGGGATCATAACAAAAGAATGCTATTGTTTAGTTTTTTCGCCGGAAGACGACGGCTTAATTGAACAAATACTTACATGTTGAGAGATGGCAATGGTGTAAACGCTTTTATACAATAGCAGTATGTAGTAAATTGTTGCAGTGAATATCATTATGGCTATCTGCAAAAAAAATATATGTTTGCAATAACTCAAGATAGAAAGAGAAATCAAAATACTAAAGGATTTTAGTAGCAATTTATAGGAATGAGATAAAAGATGTATAAGCCATTTATATTTATCATACGAGAATATGAAACTTATTCTAAACTTCTTTTTTTGAACCAGACTGTGGCTCTATAAGCTGGGCCCAATAAACCGATAGGAGTGCGCGGTTGAAGAGTAGCTTGGGGAAAATCCAGGGGAAAACCTCCAACACGACCACGCGTGTGATTTGGAACACTGGAATACTCTAAGAGTTTGCGCTCCAGTGAGATTGGTTGAGCGGTTTCAACCGAATCTGAGGTGTGAGTGGAATCGAGCTACTGGGAGTTTTGTCGCTGGTTCACTAAACCTAGCCTAGCCGAGAAGAGTCCAGCAAGAAACTCAGCTAGGTATTCTAAACTTACCTGAAGACCAAAGCACGACGTGAGCTGATCACAGCATTCAGAAAGATGATGACTTACGACCCACCACCTTGCAAGGTCATCTTCAAGTTCTAAGAACTCTTCATTATCAGACTCCTCCCGGTTTTTTAGTTTTTCTACAGCAACGTCGATGGATCTAGTTAAATATTTCAAAGAAAAGACAACTACTCCCACCATAACATAGAAACTGAAACTTTCAACTATGTAACGATATTGCAATGTAACGTCAAAGACGATGAACATTGCATACGTAAATGGATCAAATTTACCAACGTACATGAAAAAATTTAATAAATCGTCTATATTTTTACCAAACAAGAAAGTGGCAACCAGAGTAGCTACTAAAAACACTTGCTTATTTAGTCTGGTTACAGTTTTTAAGAAAGCTACGTCACTCTTACACGTTTCGTGAATATTATCGATAGAATCATAGTATATTTTAAAAGGTTTAACATTACAAAAACCCAGAACAATGGCAAGCAACGAGTTTAAAATAGAGAAAAAATAATACACCATGAAAGAATATGTATTCATTAAATCTAAATAGGAATTTTCTATCATAATATGAGATATTCGATAAAATAACACCAAGTAAAACAAATACAGACACGTGACTACAAAAATAAGAATATTGATTAAAATTCTGCGTGTTTCTTTAAAAAGTAAATAATTTCTGAAGACACAAAGGAAGTTTTCAAAAAGACTTATTTGTCTAATAACGTTTATCGTAGACATTTCAGTTGGTACACTTTAGAAGCCACTCCGGGAATGACCGGTAGAACTATATTATGTTATGAAATTGAATGTATCGAAACCTTTCAAGTATATTCAACAGTAACGATAATTAAGTGAGGGCAATACAAACATTTATTAAACCTAATCTTACATGTCACATGTCACCAATTTCCTAATGTAAGTAATTACATTAGGACATGCGTGTGGATATCATTATGGCTATCTGCAAAAAAAATATATGTTTGCAATAACTCAAGATAGAAAGAGAAATCAAAATACTAAAGGATTTTAGTAGCAATTTATAGGAATGAGATAAAAGATGTATAAGCCATTTATATTTATCATACGAGAATATGAAACTTATTCTAAACTTCTTTTTTTGAACCAGACTGTGGCTCTATAAGCTGGGCCCAATAAACCGATAGGAGTGCGCGGTTGAAGAGTAGCTTGGGGAAAATCCAGGGGAAAACCTCCAACACGACCACGCGTGTGATTTGGAACACTGGAATACTCTAAGAGTTTGCGCTCCAGTGAGATTGGTTGAGCGGTTTCAACCGAATCTGAGGTGTGAGTGGAATCGAGCTACTGGGAGTTTTGTCGCTGGTTCACTAAACCTAGCCTAGCCGAGAAGAGTCCAGCAAGAAACTCAGCTAGGTATTCTAAACTTACCTGAAGACCAAAGCACGACGTGAGCTGATCACAGCATTCAGAAAGATGATGACTTACGACCCACCACCTTGCAAGGTCATCTTCAAGTTCTAAGAACTCTTCATTATCAGACTCCTCCCGGTTTTTTAGTTTTTCTACAGCAACGTCGATGGATCTAGTTAAATATTTCAAAGAAAAGACAACTACTCCCACCATAACATAGAAACTGAAACTTTCAACTATGTAACGATATTGCAATGTAACGTCAAAGACGATGAACATTGCATACGTAAATGGATCAAATTTACCAACGTACATGAAAAAATTTAATAAATCGTCTATATTTTTACCAAACAAGAAAGTGGCAACCAGAGTAGCTACTAAAAACACTTGCTTATTTAGTCTGGTTACAGTTTTTAAGAAAGCTACGTCACTCTTACACGTTTCGTGAATATTATCGATAGAATCATAGTATATTTTAAAAGGTTTAACATTACAAAAACCCAGAACAATGGCAAGCAACGAGTTTAAAATAGAGAAAAAATAATACACCATGAAAGAATATGTATTCATTAAATCTAAATAGGAATTTTCTATCATAATATGAGATATTCGATAAAATAACACCAAGTAAAACAAATACAGACACGTGACTACAAAAATAAGAATATTGATTAAAATTCTGCGTGTTTCTTTAAAAAGTAAATAATTTCTGAAGACACAAAGGAAGTTTTCAAAAAGACTTATTTGTCTAATAACGTTTATCGTAGACATTTCAGTTGGTACACTTTAGAAGCCACTCCGGGAATGACCGGTAGAACTATATTATGTTATGAAATTGAATGTATCGAAACCTTTCAAGTATATTCAACAGTAACGATAATTAAGTGAGGGCAATACAAACATTTATTAAACCTAATCTTACATGTCACATGTCACCAATTTCCTAATGTAAGTAATTACATTAGGACATGCGTGTGGATATCATAAAAATACGTAGTACGTCTACATAGTTCAATAAGAAGCGTAAAGTCTCATATTAGAAGTAAGGCAATAATTTTTTACTTTTCAGTGTTTTTTTTGGAGGCAGTTTTATTTTATTTTTTTCAGCCACCAGTTACATGTATGGAGTGCCCCTAGTTTAATATTTTTTTGTAATTTCACATCACTTTTATGTAGCGGTTCATAGAATACACCTTCCTACCAAATTTCATAATTGTAGTGCTTATAGTCTCCGAGTAAATCGGCTGTGACATACGGACGGACAGACATGACGAATCTATAAGGGTTCCGTTTTTGCCATTTTGGCTACGGAACTCTAAAAAAGACAAAATTAAAGTTTTACATATATTGAATGTAAAACTTAACATAAATCTTTTCTACAAACTTTTATTTCGTTATCACTATCCTATGAATTGTTGAACCGAATGGGAAATTTCTCTTTATAAGCTTCCGTAGGATTTTTTATACTATACTAATACGGTAACAAAGAAACGTACGGCCATCCTGATAGTACACAGACACCATAGCTAATGGGCGATTCCTGAATATACATTTAGGTACGAACTGAGCATTTTCCACCATCAAAATATCAACAATTTACAAAATCATACGCTAAAATATAATATAGCCAATCTTTTTAATAAAATATCCCAGTGTGTGGTGTAAAATAGATTTTTGAACGGCGAATCTTTGTAGTCAAATAACAGCCGACCAAGTTAACAAATGTTTTGACGGCCGGGTACCTAACAACGGTACCCTATACTATGCGTATCTCGACAATCTGAGTACTAAAAAAGTTGCACTCACTAGACTGATTAGAGACTAACGTCTGCATGTAAAAAGTTGCATACTACTTACTAGAATGATTAGAGACTAACGTCTTCATGTAAAACAAAATCATGTTCTCCTTTTTTATTGAACGAGTAACATTTATTTATTTAAACTTTATTGCACAAAAAGTATATAAGTACAAAGGGCGGACTTCATGCCCAATGCTTAACGTAATTTATGAACTAGCTTTTACCCGCTAATTATAAGTTATCCTTGTTAATCCAGTTTATAAAGTCGTTGTGTACCTGCCAAGTTTCATTAATAAACCTCCAAACATATAAAATTTTCGCATTTATAAAATTAGTAGGAAACAGCTTAGGATTTATTTTTCATCATCACTTATTTTTTATCAAGACTATGTACACAATGTCATATTTCAGAATAATAGTTCCAACAGTTTATCCATTTCGGACGTGCAATAACAATTTAACCTAAACTCTACACACATACATCTAGTAGCCAGCCAGCAGTTTGTTTCGGATTTCTAGGTTATCACTCACGACGCCGAGCAGAGTTCGGTCTCACATGCGCATACCTTTAAATGAAGAAACCTTGTAATCGAAAGAAGCTGGTCGCGTAACCGGAGCGACCCTACGTATGCGGCTGCGCTTTCTCGACTCCTGCGGGCGACGCCGGCGCCCGTTTGTCTAACGCCCTTGTGCCTTCTCATACCGGCACTCATCGAAATACTCGGCGTAGTCGCCGCCAACACCATTCTGCTGCTGCAGTTGAACCACGTCGTGTAATCAACCCAACCAACCAATAAGTCAATTAAGGGTCGGCAACGCATTTGTGATTCATCTCCAGCTAGTCTATAACATACTTAATTATATAGTCTATAACATACATACTCACGTTAGCTAACTAAAATCAGCCATTTTCCTATACAGACAATGACAGATTTACCTTGCATTCGTTTGATATATTGAGTAGTCACCCTGCACGTTTGAATTATTTCAAAATTTACAGAGCATTGCAGATTTAAAGGTCTCGTTCAAGCCAAGTTCAAAAGAAGAGAACTGTGTCACGTGTACCATGAGTTTGCATGATGGTACTCGCTAGCGACTGCGTTAACGATTTAGTATGCCGATTCTTAGTTCTATTTCGTAACCGCCAGAGGCGCTGTACTTTTGCCCATACAATTTTTTTAAAGCGGCCGTGTATTTATATTACACCAGCCATTTGAAGCCACTTTAAACCTCTCTCAAAATCTATTGAAAATAAATGTTGCGAACTAAACTCTTATTTAATTGTATACCTGAACAAATAGTTTGCAATAGCAAAACGCGCCCATCGGACACGGTTAGTATTAGAGCAGCTTTTTTAAAGCCACCAATGGCAACGCTTGACATATGTATTAGTTTACATTTGTCAGTATATAAGTAAATCATATGTAATTATGTGTATATTTTAATTTGAATGAAATCTGTTTTGCACTCTCAACGTTTCTACATTTTCCTGCACCGTTTTTAAGTGTCCCTATTTAGCCCTGTAGTTGACTGCAGCATTAAGTCTTGACTTCATTGCACAAAAAGTATAATAAATTATAAATAAATAAATGGGTTTTAATCCTACAATTGTAACATACGGTAACTCAAATTATCAAATCTTTATCGTCATTACCTATTCTTTGCTCTCACATACAACCACTTCTGCACTGTCTTTTGGACAAGCTATTTTGTAAACCAGTATGTTTGGAAAGTACGCTACAGTCAACGAAGTTTTATTTAAGTCGTCGAGTCCAATCATAACCGGTACCGGCGGCTACAATAAACATGAAATTTGTTCCATTTATTAAGACCCTTAAGGCTAACTAGAACCCCTTTCATGAATATAGCTCTATTGGTTATTAAGGTACAAAAGTCTAAATATCGGAAGTTTTCTAACTGAACGACCTATCATCAAAAACCTAACCCATTTCTAAATGACCTAGCAAGTTAAAATTTGACGTGTGGTTACGAACGTGAGATAAAAAAAAAAAATTTTATGATATATAATATTTTCCAAAAACAGTTTTTATTTACACACTAAGTGCCTCACGAATTTGTAATAGCAAAAATGAATTTTAGTTTTGAAATCAAGTAGATACTTGAACCGCATAGAATAGTAACGTCAGAGCTAAATTTCGGTACAAAAATTAATGATATCCCAACAAAAACATAAATATGAAATGGGAGCCAAATTCAATATTAAGAATATCCGTTGTTGTTCACTTCGCCAACAATACAATTGTCATCTATATCGGCGCCAAGTTCTGTGCAGGAAATCCTGAAATTCATTTCACTTGGGATATATTTCTTGGTCAGGATTTGAGTTGGCTGGTTTTAACTTATGAGATATATTATTTTTGTATACGATATTTTTCTACAATTTGGTTTGTTACTAACTTGGCTCTTATTTCACATTTATGTTTTAATGGGATCTAATTCTTGTACATTAAACATTTTGTCATTTATTTTATATAACTTCTTAAATCAATATACAACCATACTCTTTACTAGTGTCCGACCGAAACATGTTTTTTTTTGCCGAAACCGAAGGTTCGGCATTGGCTCTAGTTTCGGCTGACACCGAAACCGAAACTTTTGTAAGATGTATTAAAATCGTGTCAACCAAGTTCGAAAAACAAAACAAGTGATTATATTTTTGTGGGATATATAAATATAAAATACTTAGCTACAATGAGAAGTACTGTTGGCGGAATCAAGCGAGCGTACCATTCGTGTCAACCAAGTTCGAAAAACAAAACAAGTGATTATATTTTTGTGGGATATAAAAATATAAAATACTTAGCTACAATAAGATGTACTGTTGGCGGAATCCAGCGAGCGTACCATTGCCTGCTGTACAGATGTTAGCCGAACGCGATCCGAAAGTACAATGTTGAAAGTTTCGGCGCGGCCGTTTTTTGGCCGAAACCAAACCTTCAGCCGAAACATGATTTTTAGGCCGAAACCGGCCGACACCGAAACCGAAACTTCGGTCGGACACTATTCATTACACATTACAATTTGCTACTATAGGTAAACATTATTAAATTGCAGCAATGTGTTTTTTTTTCTTTCACAACATAAAAATTAAAGCTAGCAACTACACTATACGAATATTATTTATAGTATAAACACGTAGTCGGCCATTACACAACATGATTGAATTGCAGCAGTACAAGCGCGTAGTCGGCCGTGGTGGCCAGCACGGCAGTGAGCAGCGCGGCGCGCACCGGCCGCGACAGCAAGCGCACGCGCAGCGGTGCCGCGCGCAGCCGCCGCGACAACGCACGCGCTGCTTCAGCGCACCTCGCCGCACCCAGACCTTCAGCTGACAAACCAAGAATAGATATGACGACTCACACAATTTATAACATAGTGTGGCTATATGGATAGATAACCATCAAACCACATAAATAGTAAATTAGACGCACTACTACTGCAGTTGATGTACTTAACTAAATAGCTAACTTAAAACAGTAATATAAAGAAAGGGAGCTTATTTCTGCCAACAAACTGTTATACAGTTTGGCGGAAGTTATATCAAGTTGTAAAAAAGTCCAGTTTGATAAATGATTTTTTTTTAGACAAATTAATTAAAATCATAAAAAAATTAGGGACTATAAAGATTCGCAAAGACGTTGTTTTTTTGTTTATTGGCCAAATGTTAATTAATTAATTTTAAACTTTATTGCACAAAATTAATTAAGTACAAAGGGCGGACTTAATGCCATGAGGCATTCTGTAGTCGACCAGTCAACCATAGTAAGTGGACCATGTTAATTGAAAGTTACCAATAAAAAAGAAATTGTACGGCAACTATGCATAAAAACGCAATGTTTCATGACAAAAACGGCAAATTTCCATTTTTTCCATACAACGGTAGTACGAGGCCACGCAGGCGTGACGTGATGCCTACGTGTCAATCAGTATGGAGCATTTTCAGTGCTCGCTAGCTGTGCTGTACCGCGCCTCTCACTTTCGTCTTTTGTCTTGCTCTAATTGTAGTTGGTCCCATACAAATATTTTATTGTCTTAAAAAAAATGGTTCGATTGGCACGTGCTTTTTTTCATCATGCCCAGGTATTATAACAGGGTGGATCAACTATTCTTTGTCGCTCGTTACCATGGTTACGTCTCCTGAGTCACTTTTAAAACTGTGGTTTTATAGGTTTTAAATTTAACAAACATGAGTTTCAGCAATGAGTATCTATCCATTTTGACATGGGCCATCTCTTGAGTATGCTTGAAGTCCATATTATGAACATTTTTCTAAGAAACTCGATTGCTGTTGTCTCCTCGCTGACGGGACCGAATAACAATAAAGAAAAGTTGATTGACTCAACAAATATGTTAAAAATATTTTTTTGATACAAGCTTTTGTTGTCGACTGTACCTACTGTATTTTCACAATCATTAAACTCGTTGAGACGGTTCTAACTAGCCCACGACAAGTGTATCTTGTGTAGCTTGGAAGTAGCTATGGCCACCTTTTGTCTCCATCATCAGATCAGCTAGGTGGTACAATAATATTGTATTGTCAACAAACTCACATAACTATACCAATTTTCATCTCAATTGGATACCTGCAAGTGGCTGAAAAAGGGATTGTAAAATTTTGAGGACAACTTGTATTTGCGAACAGGGTAAGTTAAATGTTAAAAAAATAACCAAAATTACAGTTAAATCAACCTATCTCAAAAACTATAAGAGATACTTTGATCAAACCAAAAATCGTTGAAAGAGTTAATTAGCATGCATCACCTCTATTTTTTTTAGAATTTTATACCCCGTAGTTATAAAAATAGAGGGGGGGGGACATACTTTTTACGACTTTGAGAGCTGATATCTCAAAAACCGTTCACTTTAAGAAAAATGTTTTTTAGAAAACTTTATATCATTTTAAAAGACCTTTCCATTGATACCCCACACGGGTATGTACATCGAAAAAAAAATTTTCATCCCTCAGTTACATGTATGGGGGGCCCCACCCCCAATTCTTTTTTTTTACTATTTAGTGTCATAATTTTGTAGCGGTTCATACAACACATATTCCCATCAAATTTCATCACTGTAGTACTTATAGTTTCCGAGTAAATCGGCTGTGACAGACGGACAGACGGACAGACGGACAGACGGACAGACGGACATGACGAAACTATAAGGGTTCCGTTTTTGCCATTTTGGCTACGGAACCCTAACAAGCTTG
Organism: Epiblema foenella; assembly: GCA_963556455.1. Taxonomy (NCBI): domain Eukaryota; kingdom Metazoa; phylum Arthropoda; class Insecta; order Lepidoptera; family Tortricidae; genus Epiblema; species Epiblema foenella. The sequence goes on from OY747104.1 coordinate 22,320,417, forward strand.
TTAAAAAATAGCTAATTGTCCTCATAAAAACAATGAAAAAAACAACTCGAAACTTTTCCGTTAAGGAAAAGATCGTAAAGAAACTGGTCTCATCCCATATATATATAGTTATCTCTATGGTTGAAAGGTCAGATGGCATTCTTGCCATGATGGGTTTCGTGGCATTATTGATTGTTTTCTTTTTGTTGTACACCGTTTTTTACTATTTTGATTCGTTTTTCAACTTTAATCCTTGGTCATTTATCACTCCTGTGCCACGAATAAATGTTTTTTCTTTGTTTCTTTCTTTAGATGGAAGACGATTTCGTATATAACTAGTGCACTCGCTAAATCTTTACCGCTGTGAACCTGCCCCTCCACTTTGGCTGTTTTTTTTTTGAGAGATTTTCGTTTGTAGTTGCGTAGAAAAAAATTGGGTGACCCGTAAAAAACCCCAACCCCCCACTTGAAAAAAAACTTCTATTTACTCATCGATTCTTGTTCACAATCGTTTTTAGTGGATTGTAGTGAAATTCATTTCGTTTGTAGTTCCGTGTAAAAAAAATTGGGAGGACATAAAAAACACTCAGCCCCCCACTTTTAAAAAACTTAAAATTATCGATTGAATCGCGTCCAGAATCGTTTATAGTTGATTGTAGTGAAAGCTTTTCATTTGTAGTTGCATAGAAAAATTGGGAGGACATAAAAAAACCTTAGGCCCCACATTAAAAAAACATTAATTTGTCAATTGAATCTCGTTCAAAATCGTTTGTAATTGATTGTAGTGAAAAGCATTTAGTTTGTAGTTGCGTGGAAAAAATTGGGGGCCCGGAAAAACCCCAGCCCCCCACTTTTAAAAAATTTTAGCTCTAGAAAAGCGGACCCTGCTGGGTTCCTTCAGGTTACTACAGATAAAGATACTAAGAGGATGGTGACATTAATACATCACGCGGAAATGACGCGGCGAATTGGATTAAGAAAGCGGAGACTCAAACGTTGAAGTAGTCCGTTTGTTCTACGATTTTGTTCACATCGTAGGACAAACCGGACAAAAAAATCCGTTTTGTTCTACGACAGCATATGCCAAATGGGACCGGACCCAATACATACCAGAAAAACTTACAGTATTCTAGTAAATTGCACAGCATAGCCACCGCCCGTTTCAGCTTGTCTGCTTCGTTACACAAATGCTGGCCGCTGGTCAAGATTAGTAGAGTCACAATCCCGTATTCAGACAAATATATTAACAAACTCCGAGCATTGATTGTCCATCTCCCTACCTGATACAAAGATAATTCCAATTAATATAGATCAGAGATTACTAAGCACTCGTGGCCCAGCGGAAGCGCTCGTGAAGTCGCAACGTGGGCCGAGGTCAGTTCTTGGATAGATGACCTTGATTGGTTTTTAACTGAGGGCTCCTGTGCATTGGAAGGCACGTTGAGCCATTATGCCACAACTAAATAAACAATAGCTATCTTTATAATATAATTTACGAGTTCCCGTTTAGATAAACGGATAAAATTAGGTTAAGGAATTAATTACATCAGTTCCACAACCACTGATTGATTTCTGGTTGAAGGGAATCAAATACCCTTCAAATACGTCATCTACCGGCCCCTGGGATTCCCGGGATCATAACAAAAGAATGCTATTGTTTAGTTTTTTCGCCGGAAGACGACGGCTTAATTGAACAAATACTTACAGGTTGAGAGATGGCAATGGTGTAAACGCTATTATACAATAGCAGTATGTAGTAAATTGTTGCAGTGAATATCATTATGGCTATCTGAAAAAAAATACATGTTTGCAATAACTCAAGATAGAAAGAGAAATCAAAATACTAAAGGATTTTAGTAGCAATTTATAGGAATGAGATAAAAGATGTATAAGCCATTTATATTTATCATACGAGAATATGAAACTTATTCTAAACTTCTTTTTTTGAACCAGACTGTGGCTCTATAAGCCGGCCCAATAAACCGATAGGAGTGCGCGGTTGGAGAGTAGCCTGGGGAGAATCCAGGGGAAAACCTCCAACACGAGCACGCGTGTGGTTTGGAACACTGGAATACTCTAAGAGTTTGCGCTCCAGTGAGATTGGTTGAGCGGTTTCAACCAAATCTGAGGTGTGAGTGGAATCGAGCTACTGGGAGTTTTGTCGCTGGTTTACTAAACCTAGCCTAGCCGAGAAGAGTCCAGCAAGAAACTCAGCTAGGTATTCTAAACTTACCTGAAGACCAAAGCACGACGTGAGCTGATCACAGCATTCAGAAAGATGATGACTTACGACCCACCACCTTGCAAGGTCATCTTCAAGTTCTAAGAACTCTTCATCATCAGACTCCTCCCGGTTTTTTAGTTTTTCTACAGCAACGTCGATGGAACTAGTTAAATATTTCAAAGAAAAGACAACCACTCCCATCATAATATAGAAACTAAAACTTTCAACTATGTAACGATATTGCAATGTAATGTCAAAGACAATGAACATTGCATACGTAAATGGATCAAATTTACCAACATACATGAAAAAATTTAATAAATCGTCTATATTTTTACCAAACAAGAAAGTGGCAACCAGAGTAGCTACTAAAAACACTTGCTTATTTAGCCTGGTTACAGTTTTTAAGAAAGCTACGTCACTCTTACACGTTTCGTGAATATTATCGATAGAATCATAGTATATTTTAAAAGGTTTAACATTACGAAAACCCAGAACAATGGCAAACAGCGAGTTTATAATAGAGAAAAAATAACACACCATGAATGAACATGTATTCATTAAATCTAAATAGGAATTTTCTATAATAATATGAGATACTCGATAAAATAACACCAAGAAAAACAAATACAGACACGTGACTACAAAAATAAGAATTTTGATTAAAATTCTGCGTGTTTCTTTAAAGAGTAAATAATTTCTGAAAACACAAAGGAAGTTTTCAAAAAGACTTATTTTTCTAATAACGTTTATCGTAGACATTTCAGTTGGTACACTTTAGAAGCCACTCCGGGAACAACCGGTAGAACTATATTATGTTATGAAATTGAATGTATCGAAACCTTTCAGGTATATTTTCAACATTAAAAATAATTAAGTGAGGGCAATACAACCATTTATTAAACCTAATCTTACATGTCACATGTCAACAATTTCCTAATGTAAGTAATTAAATTAGGACATGCGTGTGGAGATCATAAAAATACTTAGTACGTCTATATAGTTCAGTAAGAAGCGTAAAGTCTCATATTAGAAGTAAGGCAATATTTTTTTACTTTTCAGTGTGTTTTTTGGAGTCGGTTTTATTTCTTTTTTTTTTCATCCACCGGTTACATGTATGGAGCGCCCCTAAATTAATATTTTTTGTAATTTCACATCAGTTTTATGTAGCGGTTCATGGAATACACCTTCCTACCAAATTCCATAATTGTAGCGCTTATAGTCTCCGAGTAAATCGGCTGTGACATACGGACGGACAGACATGACGAATCTATAAGGGTTCCGTTTTTGCCATTTTGACTACGGAACCCTAAAAAGACAAAATTAAAGTTTTACATATATTGCATGTAAAACTTAACATAAATCTTTTCTACAAACTTTGTAATTATGTGTATATTTTAACTTGAATAAAATCAGTTTTGCACTCCCAATGTTTCTACATTTTTCTGCACCGTTTTTAAGTGTCTCTGTTTAGACCTGTGGTCGATTGTAGCATTAAATCTTGACTTTATTGCACTAAAAGTACACTGTATTTTATGTGCAATAAATTATAAATAAATAAATGGGTTTTACTCCTACCATTGTAACATACGGTAACTCAAATTATCAAAACTTTTTCGTCATTATCTATTCTTTGCTCTCACAAACAACCACTTCCGCACTGTCTTTTGGCCAAGCTATTTTGTAAACCAGTATTTTTGGAAAGTACGCTACAGTCAACGAAGTTTTATTTAAGTCGTCGAGTCCAATCATAACCGGTACCGGCGGCTACAATAAACATGAAATTTGTTCCTTTTATTAAGACCCTTAAGGCTAACTAGAAGCCCAAATTTCATGAATATAGCTCTATTGGTTATTAAGTTACAAAAGTCTAAATATCAGGAGTTTTCTAACTGAACGACCTATAATCAAAAACCTAACCCGTTTCTAGATGACCTAGCAAGTTGAAATTTGACGTGTGGTTACGAACGTGAGATAAAAATAATGTTTAATATTTTCCAAAAACAGTTTTTACTTACACACTAAGTGCCTCACGAATTTGTAATAGCAAAAATGAATTTTAATTTTGAAATCGAGTAGATACTTGAACCGCATAGAATAGTAATGTCAGAGCTAAATTTCGGTACAAAAAGTAATGATATCCCATCAAAAACATAAATATTAAATTGGAGCCAAGTTCAACATTAAGAATATCCGTCGTTGTTCACTTCGCCAACAATACAATTGTTATCTATATGGGCGCCAAGTTCTGTGCAGGAAATCTTGAAATTCATTTCACTTGGGATATATTTCTTGGTCAGGATTTGAGTTGGCTGGTTTTTACTTATGAGATATATTATTTTTGTATACGTTATTTTTCTACAATTTGGTTTGTTACTAACTTGGCTCTTATTTCACATTTATGTTTTAATGGGATCTAATTCTTGTACATTAAACATTTTATCATTTATTTTATATAACTTCTTAAATCAATATACAACCATACTCTTTACTAGTGTCCGACCGAAACATGTTTTTTTTTGCCGAAACCGAAGGTTCGGCGTTGGCTCTAGTTTCGGCTGAAACAGAAACCGAAACTTTTGTAAGATGTATTAAAAACGTGTCAACCAATTTCGAAAAACAAAACAACTGATTATATTTTTGTGGGATATAAAAATATAAAATACTTAGCTACAATAAGATGTACTGTTGGCGGAATCGAGCGAGCGTACCACTCGTGTCAACCAAGTTCGAAAAACAAAACAAGTGATTATATTTTTGTGGGATATAAAAATATAAAATACTTAGCTACAATAAGATGTACTGTTGGCGGAATCCAGCGAGCGTACCATTGCCTGCTGTACAGATGTTAGCCGAACGCGATCCGAAAGTACAATGTTGAAAGTTTCGGCGCGGCCGTTTTTTGGCCGAAACCGAACCTTCGGCCGAAACATGATTTTTGGCCGAAACCGGCCGACACCGAAACCGAAACTTCGGTCGGACACTATCCATTACGCATTACATTGTTACTATAGGTAAAACATTATTAAATTGCAGCAATGTGTTTTTTTTTCTTTCACAACATACAAATTAAAGCTAGCTTACACTATACGAATATTATTTATAGTTTAAACACGTAGTCGGCCATTACACAACATGATTGAATTGCAGCAGTACAAGCGCGTAGTTCGCCGTGGTGGCCAGCACGGCAGTGAGCAGCGCGGCGCGCACCGGCCGCGACAGCAAGCGCACGCGCAGCGGTGCCGCGCGCAGCCGCCGCGACAACGCACGCGCTGCTTCAGCGCACCTCGCCGCACCAAGACCTTCGGCTGACAAACCAAGAATAGGGATGACGACTCATACAATTTATAACATAGTGTGGCTATATGGATAGAAAACCATCAAATTATCACAATAAATAATAAATTAATGCTATTAATTAGAATCATAATAAGACATGGGATTATAAAGATTCGCAAAAACGTTGTTTTTTGTTTATTGGCCAAATGTAAATTGAAAGTTACATATAGAATTCTAATCGTCATCAATATTAAGAGGGCCTGGTCCTCTGTCGTTGCAGCATTCTCCATTCCACTCTATCTTGGGCCTTCGTCTTCACTTCCTGGTATGTATGTGAATTCTCATGATTCAATAAAAAAGAAATTGTACAGCAACTATGTATATGAAGGCAATGTTTCATGACAAAAACGGTAACCTTTTTTCCTTACAATGGTAGTACCAGGCCACGCAGTGGTGAAGTCACGTCTCAATCAGTATGGAGCATTTTCAGTGCTCGCTAGCTGTGCTGTACCGTGCCTCTCATTTTCGTCTTTTGTGTTGCTTAAATTGTAGTTGGTCCCATACAAACATTTGATGGTCTTTAAAAAGTGGTTCGAATGGCACATGCTTTTTTTCATCATGCCCAGGTATTATAAAAAATATGCAATTGTGTTTCTTGGTACAAGCTTTTGTCAACTGTACCTACTGTATTTTCACAATCATCAACTCGTTGAGACGGTTCTAACTACCCAAAACACGACAAGTGTATCTTGTGTAGTTTGGAAGTAGCTATGGCCACCTTTTGTCTTCATCATCAGATCTACTAGCACCATAATATTGAATTGTCAACAAACTCACATAAGTTTGCCAATTTTCATCTCAATTGGATACCTGTAAGTGGCTAGAAAAGGGATCGCAGAGGACAACATACATACATATAATTATGAACAGTGCAAGTATACAAGCTTGGTCAAAAAATAGCTAATTTTAATCATAAAAACAATGAAAAAAAAAACAACTAGAAACTTTTCCGTTAAGGAGAAGATAGTGAAGAAACTGGTCTCATCCCATATATATAGTTATCTCTATGGTTGAAAGGTCAGATGGAAGACGCTTTCGTATATAACTAGTGAACTTGCTAAATCTTTACCGCTGTGAACCTGCCTCTCCACTTTGGCTGTTTTTTTTTGAGAGATTTTCGTTTGTAGTTGCGTAGAAAAAAATTGGGTGACCCGTATAAAACCCCAGCCCCCCACTTGAAAAACAAAACTTCTCTTTACTCATCGATTCTTGTTCAGAATCGTTTTTAGTGGATTGTAGTGAAAATCATTTCGTTTGTAGTTCCGTGTAAAAAAAATTGGGAGAATATAAAAAACACTCAGCCCCCCCACTTTTAAAAAACTTAAAATTATCGATTGAATCGCGTCCAGAATCGTTTGTAGTTGATTGTAGTGAGAGCTTTTCATTTGTAGTTGCATAGAAAAATTGGGAGGACATAAAAAAACCTTAGGCCCCATATTAAAAAAAAATTAATATGCCAATTGAATCTCGTTCAAAATCGTTTGTAGTTGATTGTAATGAAAAGCATTCAGTTTGTAGTTGCGTGAAAAAAAAATTGGGGCCCGGAAAAATCCCAGCCCCCCACTTCTAAAAAACTTTAGCTCTAGAAAAGGGGACCCTGCTGGGATCCTTCAGGTTACTACAGATAAAAATACTAAGAGGATGGTGACATTAATACATCACGCGGAAATGACGCGGCGAATTGGATTAGGCAAGCGGGGACTCAAACGTTGAAGTAATCCGTTTGTTCTACGATTTTGTTCACATCGTATGACAAACCGGACAAAAAAATCCGTTTTGTTCTACGACAGCATATCCTAAATGGGACCGGAACCAATACATACCAGAAAAACTTACAGTATCCTAGTAAATTGCACAGCATAGCCACCGCCCGTTTCAGCTTGTCTGCTTCGTTACACAAATGCTGGCCGCTGGTTACGATTAGTAGAGTCACAATCCCGTATTCAGACAAATATACTAACAAACTCCGAGCAGTGATTTTCTGTCCCCCTGCCTGATACAACGATAATTCCAATTAATATAGATCAAAGATTACTAAACCCTCGTGGCCCAGCGGAAGCGCTCGTGAAGTCGTAACGTGGGCCGAAGTCAGTTCTTGGACAGGTGATCTTTGAGTGGTTCTTAACTGAGGGCTCCTGTGCATTGGAAAGCACGTTGAGCCATTATGCCACAGCTAAATAAACAATGGCTATCTTTATAATATAATTTACGAGTTCCCGTTTAGATAAACGGATAAAATTAGGTTAAGGAATTAATTACATCAGTTCCACAACCACTGATTGATTTCTGGTTGAAGGGAATCAAATACCCGTCAAATACGTCATCTACCGGCCCCTGGGATTCCCGGGATCATAACAAAAGAATGCTATTGTTTAGTTTTTTCGCCGGAAGACGACGGCTTAATTGAACAAATACTTACAGGTTGAGAGATGGCAATGGTGTAAACGCTTTTATACAATAGCAGTATGTAGTAAATTGTTGCAGTGAATATCATTATGGCTATCTGCAAAAAAAATATATGTTTGCAATAACAAAGAGAAATCAAAATACTAAAGGATTTTAGTAGCAATTTATAGGAATGAGATAAAAGATGTATAAGCCATTTATATTTATCATACGAGAATATGAAACTTATTCTAAACTTCTTTTTTTGAACCAGACTGTGGCTCTATAAGCTGGGCCCAATAAACCGATAGGAGTGCGCGGTTGAAGAGTAGCTTGGGGAAAATCCAGGGGAAAACCTCCAACACGACCACGCGTGTGATTTGGAACACTGGAATACTCTAAGAGTTTGCGCTCCAGTGAGATTGGTTGAGCGGTTTCAACCGAATCTGAGGTGTGAGTGGAATCGAGCTACTGGGAGTTTTGTCGCTGGTTCACTAAACCAAGCCTAGCCGAGAAGAGTCCAGCAAGAAACTCAGCTAGGTATTCTAAACTTACCTGAAGACCAAAGCACGACGTGAGCTGATCACAGCATTCAGAAAGATGATGACTTACGACCCACCACCTTGCAAGGTCATCTTCAAGTTCTAAGAACACTTCATTATCAGACTCCTCCCGGTTTTTTAGTTTTTCTACAGCAACGTCGATGGATCTAGTTAAATATTTCAAAGAAAAGACAACTACTCCCACCATAACATAGAAACTGAAACTTTCAACTATGTAACGATATTGCAATGTAACGTCAAAGACAATGAACATTGCATACGTAAATGGATCAAATTTACCAACATACATGAAAAAATTTAATAAATCGTCTATATTTTTACCAAACAAGAAAGTGGCAACCAGAATAGCTACTAAAAACACTTGCTTATTTAGTCTGGTTACAGTTTTTAAGAAAGCTACGTCACTCTTACACGTTTCGTGAATATTATCGATAGAATCATAGTATATTTTAAAAGGTTTAACATTACAAAAACCCAGAACAATGGCAAGCAACGAGTTTAAAATAGAGAAAAAATAATACACCATGAAAGAATATGTATTCATTAAATCTAAATAGGAATTTTCTATAAAAATATGAGCTAATCGATAAAATAACACCAAGTAAAACAAATACAGACACGTGACTACAAAAATAAGAATTTTGATTAAAATTCTGCGTGTTTCTTTAAAAAGTAAATAATTTCTGAAGACACATAGGAAGTTTTCAAAAAGACTTATTTTTCTAATAACGTTTGTCGTAGACATTTCAGTTGGTACACTTTAGAAGCCACTCCGGGAACAACCGGTAGAACTATATTATGTTATGAAATTGAATGTATCGAAACCTTTCAAGTATATTCAACAGTAACGATAATTAAGTGAGGGCAGAACAAACATTTGTTAAACCTAATCTTACATGTCACATGTCAACAATTTCCTAATGTAAGTAATTAAATTAGGACATGCGTGTGGATATCATAAAAATACTTAGTACGTCTACATAGTTCAATAAGAAGCGTAAAGTCTCATATTAGAAGTAAGGCAATAATTTTTTACTTTTCAGTGTTTTTTTGGAGTCGGTTTTATTTCTTTTTTTTTCATCCACCGGTTACATGTATGGAGCCGCCCCTAAATTAATATTTTTTTGGTAATTTCACATCAATTTTATGTAGCGGTTCATAGAATACACCTTCCTACCAAATTTCATAATTGTAGCGCTTATAGTCTCCGAGTAAATCGGCTGTGACATACGGACGGACAGACATGACGAATCTATAAGGGTTCCGTTTTTGCCATTTTAACTACGGAACCCTAAAAAAGACAAAATGAAAGTTTTACATATATTGCATGTAAAACTTCACATAAATCTTTTCTACAAACTTTGTAATTATGTGTATATTTTAACTTGAATAAAGTCTGTTTTGCACTCCCAACGTTTCTACATTTTCCTGCACCGTTTTTAAGTGTCTCTGTTTAGCCCTGTGGTTGATTGTAGCATTAAATCTTGACTTTATTGCACTAAAAGTACACTGTATTTTTTGTGCAATAAATTATAAATAAATAAAAGGGTTTTTTTACTCCTACCATTGTAACATACGGTAACTCAAATTATCAAATCTTTTTCGTCATTATCTATTCTTTGCTCTCACATACAACCACTTCCGTACTGTCTTTTGGCCAAGCTATTTTGTAAACCAGTATTTTTGGAAAGTACGCTACAGTCAACGAAGTTTTATTTAAGTCGTCGAGTCCAATCATAACCGGTACCGGCGGCTACAATAAACATGAAATTTGTTCCTTTTATTAAGACCCTTAAGGCTAACTAGAAGCCCAAATTTCATAAATATAGCTCTATTGGTTATTAAGTTACAAAAGTCTAAATATCAGGAGTTTTCTAACTGAACGACCTATCATCAAAAACCTAACCCATTTCTAGATGACCTAGCAAGTTGAAATTTGACGTGTGGTTACGAACGTGAGATAAAAATAATGTTTTTTATGACATATAATATTTTCCAAAAACAGTTTTTACTTACACACTAAGTGCCTCACGAATTTGTAATAGCAAAAATGAATTTTAATTTTGAAATCAAGTAGATACTTGAACCGCATAGAATAGTAATGTCAGAGCTAAATTTCGGTACAAAAAGTAACGATATCCCATCAAAAACATAAATATTAAATTGGAGCCAAGTTCAACATTAAGAATATCCGTCGTTGTTCACTTCGCCAACAATACAATTGTTATCTATATGGGCGCCAAGTTCTGTGCAGGAAATCTTGAAATTCATTTCACTTGGGATATATTTCTTGGTCAGGATTTGAGTTGGCTGGTTTTAACTTATGAGATATATTATTTTTGTATACGATATTTTTCTACAATTTGGTTTGTTACTAACTTGGCTCTTATTTCACATTTATGTTTTAATGGGATCTAATTCTTGTACATTAAACATTTTGTCATTTATTTTATATAACTTCTTAAATCAATATACAACCATACTCTTTACTAGTGTCCGACCGAAACATGTTTTTTTTTTGCCGAAACCGAAGGTTCGGCATTGGCTCTAGTTTCGACTGACACCGAAACCGAAACTTTTGTAAGATGTATTAAAATCGTGTCAACCAAGTTCGAGAAACAAAACAAGTGATTATATTTTTGTGGGATATATAAATATAAAATACTTAGCTACAATGAGATGTACTGTTGGCGGAATCGAGCGAGCGTACCATTCGTGTCAACCAAGTTCGAAAAACAAAACAAGTGATTTTATTTTTGTGGGATATAAAAATATAAAATACTTAGCTACAATAAGATGTACTGTTGGCGGAATCCAGCGAGTGTACCATTGCCTGCTGTACAGATGTTAGCCGAACGCGATCCGAAAGTACAATGTTGAAAGTTTCGGCGCGGCCGTGTTTTGGCCGAAACCGAAACTTCGGTCGGACACTATTCATTACGCATTACAATTTGCTACTATAGGTAAAACATTATTAAATTGCAGCAATGTGTTTTTTTTTCTTTCACAACATATAAATTAAAGCTAGCTTACACTATACTAATATAATTTATAGTATAAACACCTAGTCAGCCATTACACAACATGATTGAATTGCAGCAGTACGAGCGCGTAGTTAGCCGTGGTGGCCAGCACGGCAGTGAGCAGCGCGGCGCGCACCGGCCGCGACAGCAAGCGCACGCGCAGCGGTGCCGCGCGCAGCCGCCGCGACAACGCACGCGCTGCTTCAGCGCACCTCGCCGCACCAAGACCTTCGGCTGATAAACCAGGAATAGGGATGACGACTCATACAATTTATAACATAGTGTGGCTATATGGATAGATAACTATAGATACTAAGATCAAACCATAATAAATAGTAAATTAGACAAATTAATTAAATTCATAAAAAAATAGGGACTATAAAGATTCGCAAAAACGTTGTCTTTTGTTTAGTGGCCAAATGTTAATTAATTAATTTTAAACTTTATTGCACAAAAAGAATATAAGTTCAAAGGGCGGACTTAATGCCATGAGGCATTCTCTAGTCGACCAGACGACCATAGTACTGTAAGTGGACCATGTTAATTGAAAGTTACCAATAAAATTCTCTTGCTTCAATAAAAAAGAAATTGTATGGCAACTATGTATATAAACGCAATGTTTCATGACAAAAACTGCAAATTTCCATATAATGGTAGTACGAGGCCACGCAGGCGTGACGTCATGCCTACGTGTCAATCAGTATGGAGCATTTTGAGTGCACGATAGCTGTGCTGTACCGTGCCTCTCACTTTCGTCTTTTGTCTTACTCTAATTGTAGTTGGTCGCGTACAAATATTTGATGGTCTCTAAAAAAATTGTTCGATTGGCACGTGCTTTTTTTCCTCATGCCCAGGTATTATAACAAATATGTAAAAAATATTTTTTTGATACAAGCTTTTGTTGTCGACTGTACCTACTGTATTTTCACAATCATTAAACTCGGTGAGACGGTTCTAACTAGCCAACGACAAGTGTATCTTGTGTAGTTTGGAAGTAGCTATGGCCACCTTTTGTCTCCATCATCAGATCAGCTAGGTGGTACAATAATATTATATTGTCAACAAACTCACATAAGTATACCAATTTTCATCTCAATTGGATACCTGCAAGTGGCTGAAAAAGGGATTGCAAAATTTTGAGAACAACTTATATTTGCGAACAGTCCAAGTTAAATGTAAAAAATTGGGTGACCCTTAAAAAACCCCAGCGCCCCACTTGAAAAAAAACTTCTTTTTACTCATCGATTCTTGTTCAGGAACCTTTTTAGTGGTTTGTAGTGAAAATCATTTCGTTTGTAGTTCCGTGTAAAAAAAATTGGGAGGACATAAAAAACACTCAGCCCCCTACTTTTAAAAAACTTAAAATTATCGATTGAATCGCGTCCAGAATCGTTTGTAGTTGATTGTAATGAAAGCTTTTCATTTGTAGTTGCATAGAAAAATTGGGTGGACATAAAAAAACCTTAGGCCCCACATTAAAAAAACATTAATTTGCCAATTGAATCTCGTTCAAAATCGTTTGCAGTTGATTGTAGTGAAAAGCATTTAGTTTGTAGTTGCGTCGAAAAAAAATGGGGGCCCGGAAAAACCCCAGCCCCCCACTTTTAAAAAACTTTAGCTTTAGAAAAGGGGACCCTGGTGGGATCCTTCAGGTTACTACAGATAAAAATACTAAGAGGATGGTGACATTAATACATCACGCGGAAATGACGCAGCAAATTGGATTAAGAAAGCGGGGACTCAAACGTTGAAGTAGTCCGTTTGTTCTACGATTTTGTTCACATCGTAGGACAAACCGGACAAAAAAAACCGTTTTGTTCTACGACAGCATATGCCAAATGGGACCGGACCCAATACATACCAGAAAAACTTACAGTATCCTAGTAAATTGCACAGCATAGCCACCGCCCGTTTCAGCTTGTCTGCTTCGTTACACAAATGCTGGCCGCTGGTCAAGATTAGTAGAGTCACAATCCCGTATTCGGACAAATATACTAACAAACTCCGAGCAGTGATTGTCTGTCCCCCTGCCTGATACAACGATAATTCCAATTAATATAGATCAGAGATTACTAAGCACTCGTGGTCCAGCGGAAGCGCTCGTGAAGTCGTAACGTGGGCCGAGGTCAGTTCTTGGACAGGTGACCTTTGAGTGGTTTTTAACTGAGGGCTCCTGTGCATTGGAGGACACGTTAAGCCGTTAGGCCACAACTAAATAAACAGGGTGTCTATCATTTTATCGAAATATCTTACATCGATTTTCATTTCACCGAAAACAATTCGACGAATTTCATTAGGTTTTTCTTTCTAATCACATAATCATCAATTCATTGCATTTTATATAATCGAAACACTTTTCATAGTTAATCGTTTCGAATCTGTCTCTAGTCGTAGCGTAACGGTACATCGAATTTACTTTTCATAGAAATATTCGTTATTCATAGTATTAATTTAACGAAACATGATTCACAGATAGTACGTTCCATATAGTATTCTTTCCACGAACAATATTTCATCGCAGTAACGTTTCATCGAACGATCAAGCCAAGCCTTCTAAAATTCCTAAAATTTACTGTACTAAAAAGCAAGCAAGCACGCATCCATGCATGCCAGCAAGCAAGCACGCATGCAAGCAAGCATGCATGCAAACAAGCAAGCACGCATGATTTTTCAGGGCGCATAATCTTTCTGGGCTTATATAAAAAAAATAACCTCGAAGATTAAGACGGGAGCAAAGCTCCCGTCTTAATCTTCTAACCTATCCGCATTACAGTCGGTTTTGCCCTAACAGGTCTTTCTGGGCTTATATAAAAAAATGGCTACGGAACCCTAAAAAGAGCGTTTCGATGAAATGTACTGTCGTTGAAACGTATTATCAAGAATAGTTGACCAGTGGTGAAATGATGTTCTAGGTAATAAGAATTTTGGGAACTGAAACCTTCGTTTAACCAAAATTATACTAAAGGCCATTCGATGAACGACTACGTCGATGAACAAATAAAAGACTGAATTAAAATTAGATGAGTTGATTCTTGTGTAAAAGATAATTCGAGCAAATGTTTGAGCGATCTAACGAAGTTCGATGAATGATTCCTAAGTGATAATAAAATTCTGCGAATAGTGTTATAGGAAATGATAATCGATGTAACGATTTTCGGTAAAATGATGGATTCCCAAATAAACAATGGGTATCTTTATAATATAATTTACGAGTTCCCGTTTAGATAAACGGATAAAATTAGGTTAGGGAATGAATTACATCAGTTCCACAACCACTGATTGATTTCTGGTTGAAGGGGGTTAATACCTATTACGCGTGGCTAGCACAAGACGGCGAGAGAGCTATCTCGCGGCGAGATGAACTAACCGTCCCTTTCGGCGTGTAAGTATACTAATGAAAAAGATCGACACAGATGAAAACAATCACGATCTTGAATATAATTATTATCTTATTGTACCAGTCGTCTACCGGTTCCATGAGATTCCCGGGATCATAACAAAAGAATGCTATTGTTTAGTTTTTTCGCCGGAAGACGACGGCTTAATTGAACAAATACTTACAGGTTGAGAGATGGCAATGGTGTAAACGCTTTTATACAATAGCAGTATGTAGTAAATTGTTGCAGTGAATATCATTATGGCTATCTGCAAAAAAAATATATGTTTACAATAACTCAAGATAGAAAGTCAAAATCAAAATACTAAAGGATTTTAGTAGCAATTTATAGGAATGAGTTAAAAGACGTATAAGCCATTTATATTTATCATACGAGAATATGAAACTTATTCTAAACTTCTTTTTTTGAACCAGACTGTGGCTCTATAAGCTGGGTCCAATAAAGCGATAGGAGTGCGCGGTTGGAGAGTAGCCTGGGGAAAATCCAGGGGAAAACCTCCGGCACGACCACGCGTGTGGTTTGGAACACTAGAATACTCTAAGAGTTTGCGCTCCAGTGAGATTGGTTGAGCGGTTTCAACCGAATCTGAGGTGAGACTGGAATCGACCTTATATTTATATTTTGAACCTGACTGTGGCTTTATAGGCCGAGCCCAATAAAGCGATAGGAGTGCGCGGTTGGAGAGTAGCCTGGGGAAAATCCAGGGGAAAATCTCCGACACGACCACGCGTGTGGTTTGGAGCACTGGAATACTGAAAGAATTTGCGCTCCAGTGAGATTGGTTGAGCGGTTTCAACCAAATCTGAGGTGTGACTGGAATGGAATACTGGGAATTTTGTCGCTGGTTCACTAAACCAAGCCTAGCCGAGAAGAGTCCAGTAAGAAACTCAGCTAGGTATTCTAAACTTACCTGAAGACCAAAGCACGACGTGAGCTGATCACAGCATTCAGAAAGATGATGACTTACGACCCACCACCTTGCAAGGTCATTTTCAAGTTCTAAGAACTCTTCATTATCAGACTCCTCCCGGTTTTTTAGTTTTTCTACAGCAACGTCGATGGAACTAGTTAAATATTTCAAAGAAAAGACAACCACTCCCATCATAATATAGAAACTGAAACTTTCAACTATGTAACGATATTGCAATGTAATGTCAAAGACAATGAACATTGCATACGTAAATGGATCAAATTTACCAACATACGTGAAAAAATTTAATAAATCGTCTATATTTTTACCAAACAAGAAAGTGGCAACCAGAGTAGCTACTAAAAACACTTGCTTATTTAGTCTGGTTACAGTTTTTAAGAAAGCTACGTCACTCTTACACGTTTCGTGAATATTATCGATAGAATCATAGTATATTTTAAAAGGTTTAACATTACGAAAACCCAGAACAATGGCAAGCAACGAGTTTATAATAGAGAAAAAATAACACACCATGAATGAACATGTATTCATTAAATCTAAATAGGAATTTTCTATAATAATATGAGATACTCGATAAAATAACACCAAGAAAAACAAATACAGACACGTGACTACAAAAATAAGAATTTTGATTAAAATTCTGCGTGTTTCTTTAAAGAGTAAATAATTTCTGAAAACACAAAGGAAGTTTTCAAAAAGACTTATTTTTCTAATAACGTTTATCGTAGACATTTCAGTTGGTACACTTTAGAAGCCACTCCGGGAACAACCGGTAGAACTATATTATGTTATGAAATTGAATGTATCGAAACCTTTCAGGTATATTCAACATTAACGATAATTAAGTGAGGGCAATACAAACATTTATTAAACCTAATCTTACATGTCACATGTCAACAATTTCCTAATGTAAGTAATTAAATTAGGACATGCGTGTGGAGATCATAAAAATACTTAGTACGTCTATATAGTTCAATAAGAAGCGTAAAGTCTCATATTAGAAGTAAGGCAATAATTTTTTACTTTTCAGTGTTTTTTTTGGAGTCGGTTTTATTTCTTTTTTTTTTTCATCCACCGGTTACATGTATGGAGCGCCCCTAAATTAATATTTTTTTGTAATTTCACATCACTTTTATGTAGCGGTTCATAGAATACACCTTCCTACCAAATTTCATAATTGTAGTGCTTATAGTCTCCGAGTAAATCGGCTGTGACATACGGACGGACAGACATGACGAATCTATAAGGGTTCCGTTTTTGCCATTTTGGCTACGGAACTCTAAAAAAGACAAAATTAAAGTTTTACATATATTGAATGTAAAACTTAACATAAATCTTTTCTACAAACTTTTATTTCGTTATCACTATCCTATGAATTGTTGAACCGAATGGGAAATTTCTCTTTATAAGCTTCCGTAGGATTTTTTATACTATACTAATACGGTAACAAAGAAACGTACGGTCATCCTGATTGTACACAGACACCATAGCTAATGGGCGATTCCTGAATATACATTTAGGTACGAACTGAGCATTTTCCACCATCAAAATATCAACAATTTACAAAATCATACGCTAAAATATAATATACCCAATCTTTTAAATAAAATATCCCAGTGTGTGGTGTAAAATAGATTTTTGAACGGCGAACCTTTGTAGTCAAATAACAGCCGACCAAGTTAACAAATGTTTTGACGGCCGGGTGCCTAACTACCGTACCCTATGCTATGCATATCTCGACAAACTAAGTGAGTACTATAAAAGTTGCACTCACTAAACTGATTAGAGACTAACGTCTGCATGTAAAAAAGTTGCATACTGCTCACTATAATGATTAGAAATGAAATGAAATGAGAAGAAATGAAATGAAATGAAATGAAATGAAATGATTGAAATGAAATCATTTATTCTTCAATTTAGGCATGTTTCATGCACTTATGAATGTCAAAAAACTACCACCGGTTCCTAAAATAAACCTCTGCCTCGAGAAGAACCGGCGTAAGAAACTCGGCGAGGTGTAGTTTTTTCAAAACAATATACAATGTATATCAAATAACAGTAAAAATAGTACAAAATTCAAATGCTACAGTTTAAACTTACATACATATTTTTTAATATTAAGGACAAAATATTTCTGTGTTAGATTACTTGTGCGGGACGCTATCACTGCCAAACATCCCTATCCATGATGTAATCGTTTATCTTATAATATACTTTTGAAATAAGTGTCTGTTTCACGACAGACTTAAATTTAGAATCCGTAAGTTCAGTAATGTGTCTTGGAATTTTATTGTAGAATTTTATACAGAGACTAACGTCTTCATGTAAAAAAAATCATGTTCTCCTATTTTATTGAACGATATTTATTTAAACTTTCTTTGCACAAAAAGTATATAATTACAAAGGGCGGACTTCATGCCCAATGCTTAACGTAATTTATGAACTAGCTTTTACCCGCTAATTATAAGTTATCCTTATATATGTTAATCCAGTCTATAAAGTCGTTGTGTACCTGCCATGTTTCGTTAATAAACATCCAAACATATAAACTTTCGCATTTATAAAATTAGTAGGAAACAGCTTAGGATTTATTTTTCATCATCACTTATTTTTTATCAAGACTGTGTACACAATGTCATATTTCAGAATAATAGTTCCAACAGTTTATCCATTTCGGACGTGCAATAACAATTTAACCTAAACATAACCTAAACTCTACACACATACATCTAGTAGCCAGCCAGCAGTTTGTTTCGGATTTCTAGGTTATCACTCACGACGCCGAGCAGAGTGCGGTCTCACATGCGCATACCTTTAAATGAAGAAACCTTGTAATCGAAAGAAGCTGGTCGCGTAACCGGAGCGACCCTACGTATGCGGCTGCGCTTTCTCGACTCCTGCGGGCGGCGCCGGCGCGCGTTCGTCTAACGCCCTTGTGCCTTCTCATGCCATGAAATATTCTGCTGCAGTTGAACCACGTCGTGTAATCAACCCAACCAACCAATAAGTCAATTAAGGGTCGGCAACGCATTTGTGATTCATCTCCAGATAGTCTATAACGTACTTAATTACGGAATGTTCCACACTCACGTTAGCTAACTAAAATCAGCCATTTTCCTATACAGACAATGACAGATTTACCTTGCATTCGTTTGATATATTGAGTAGTCACCCTGCACGTTTGAATTATTTAAAAATTTACAGAGCATTGCAGTTTTAAAGGTCCCGTTCAAGCCAAGTTCAAAAGAAGAGAACTGTGTCACGTGTACCATGAGTTTGCATGATGGTACTCGCTAGCGACTGCTTTAACGATTTAGTATGCCGATTCTTAGTTCTATTTCGTAACCGCCAGAGGCGCTGTACTTTTGCCCATACATTTTTTTTAAAGCGGCCGTGTATTTATATTACACCAGCCATTTGAAGCCACTTTAAACCTCTCTCAAAATCTATTGAACATAAATGTTGCGGACTAAACTCTTATTTAATTGTATACCTGAACAATTAGTTTGCAATAGCAAAAAGCGCCCATCGGACACGGTTAGTATAAGAGCAGCTTTTTTAAAGCCACCAATGGCAACGCTTGACATATGTATTAGTTTACATTTGTCAGTATATAAGTAAATCATATGTAATTATGTGTATATTTTAATTTGAATGAAATCTGTTTTGCACTCTCAACGTTTCTACATTTTCCTGCACCGTTTTTAAGTGTCCCTATTTAGCCCTGTAGTTGACTGCAGCATTAAGTCTTGACTTCATTGCACAAAAAGTACACTGTATTTTTTGTGCAATAAATTATAAATAAATAAATGGGTTTTAATCCTACAATTGTAACATACGGTAACTCAAATTATCAAATCTTTATCGTCATTACCTATTCTTTGCTCTCACATACAACCAATTCTGCACTGTCTTTTGGGCAAGCTATTTTGTAAACCAGTATGTTTGGAAAGTACGCTACAGTCAACGAAGTTTTATTTAAGTCGTCGAGTCCAATCATAACCGGTACCGGCGGCTACAATAAACATGAAATTTGTTCCTTTTATTAAGACCCTTAAGGCTAACTAGAAACCCAAATTTCATGAATATAGCTCTATTGGTTATTAAGGTACAATAGTCTAAATATCGGGAGTTTTCTAACTGAACGACCTATCATCAAAAACCTAACCCATTTCTAAATGACCTAGCAAGTTGAAATTTGACGTGTGGTTATGAACGTGAGATAAAAAAATAATATTTTTTTATGAAATATAATATTTTCCAAAAACAGTTTTTATTTACACACTAAGTGCCTCACGAATTTGTAATAGCAAAAATGAAAATTAATTTTGAAATCAAGTAGATACTTGAACCGCATAGAATAGTAACGTCAGAGCTAAATTTCGGTACAAAAAGTAATGATATCCCATCAAAAACATAAATATGAAATGGGAGCCAAGTTCAATATTAAGAATATCCGTTGTTGTTCACTTCGCCAACAATACAATTGTCATCTATATCGGCGCCAAGTTCTGTGCAGGAAATCCTGAAATTCATTTCACTTGGGATATATTTCTTGGTCAGGATTTGAGTTGGCTGGTTTTAACTTATGAGATATATTATTTTTGTATACGATATTTTTCTACAATTTGGTTTGTTACTAACTTGGCTCTTATTTCACATTTATGTTTTAATGGGATCTAATTCCTGTACATTAAATATTTTGTCATTTATTTTATATAACTTCTTAAATCAATATACAACCATATTCTTTACTAGTGTCCGACCGAAACATGTTTTTTTTGCCGAAACCGAAGGTTCTGCATTGGCTCTAGTTTCGGCTGAAACCGAAACCGAAACTTTTGTAAGATGTATTAAAATCAAGTCAACCAAGTTCGAAAAACAAAACAAGTGATTATATTTTTGTGGGATATAAAAATATAAAATACTTAGCTACAATAAGATGTACTGTTGGCGGAATCCAGCGAGCGTACCATTGCCTGCTGTACAGATGTTAGCCGAACGCGATCCGAAAGTACAATGTTGAAAGTTTCGGCGCGGCCGTGTTTTGGCCGAAACCGACCCTTAGGCCGAAACATGATTTTTAGGCCGATACCGGCCGAAACCGAAACTTCGGTCGGACACTATTCATTGCATAATTAAATTGCAGCAATGTGTTTTTTTTCTTTCACAACATAAAAATTAAAGCTAGCAGCTACACTATACGAATATTATTTATAGTATAAACACGTAGTCGGCCATTACACAACATGATTGAATTGCAGCAGTACAAGCGCGTAGTCGGCCGTGGTGGCCAGCACGGCAGTGAGCAGCGCGGCGCGCACCGGCCGCGACAGCAAGCGCACGCGCAGCGGTGCCGCGCGCAGCCGCCGCGACAACGCACGCGCTGCTTCAGCGCACCTCGCCGCACCAAGACCTTCGGCTGACAAACCAAGAATACGGATGACGGATCATACAATTTATAACATAGTGTGGCTATATGGATAGATAACCATCAAACCACATAAATAGTAAATTAGACGCACTACTACTGCAGTTGATGTACTTAACTAAATAGCTAACTTAAAACAGTAATACAAAGAAAGGGAGCTTATTTCTGCCAACAAACTGTTACACAGTTTGGCGGAAGTTATGTTTTCGTGAATAAATGTTTTTTTTTTTAGACAAATTAATTAAAATCATAAAAAGATTAGGGACTGCAAAGATTCGCAAAGACGTTGTTTTTTGTTTATTGGCCAAATGTTAATTAATTAATTTTTTACTTTATTGCACAAAAAGAATATAAGTACAAAGGGCGAACTTACTGCCATGAGGTATTCTGTAGTCGACCAGTCGACCATAATAAGTGGATCATGTTAATTGAAAGTTACCAATAAAATTCTCATGCTTCAATAAAAAAGAAATTGTACGGCAACTATGTATATAAACGCAATGTTTCATGACAAAAACGTCAATTTTCCATTTTTTCCATACAACGGTAGTACGAGGCCACGCAGACGTGACGTCATGCCTACGTGTCAATCAGTATGGAGCATTTTCAATGGTCGCTAGCTGTGCTGTACCGCGCCTCTCACTTTCGTCTTTTGTCTTGCTCTAATTGTAGTTGGTCCCATACAAATATTTTATTGTCTCTAAAAAAGGGTTCGATTGGCACGTGCTTTTTTTCATCATGCCCAGGTATTATAACAGGGTGGATCAACTATTCTTTGTCGCTCGTTACCATGGTTACGTCTCCTGAGTCACTTTTAAAACTGTGGTTTTATAGGTTTTAAATTTAACAAACATGAGTTTCAGCAATGAGTATCTATCCATTTTGACATGGGCCATCTCTTGAGTATGCTTGAAGTCCATATTATGAACATTTTTCTAAGAAACTCGATTGCTGTTGTCTCCTCGCTGACGGGACCGAATAACAATAAAGAAAAGTTGATTGACTCAACAAATATGTTAAAAATATTTTTTTGATACAAGCTTTTGTTGTCGACTGTACCTACTGTATTTTCACAATCATTAAACTCGTTGAGACGGTTCTAACTAGCCCACGACAAGTGTATCTTGTGTAGCTTGGAAGTAGCTATGGCCACCTTTTGTCTCCATCATCAGATCAGCTAGGTGGTACAATAATATTGTATTGTCAACAAACTCACATAACTATACCAATTTTCATCTCAATTGGATACCTGCAAGTGGCTGAAAAAGGGATTGTAAAATTTTGAGGACAACTTGTATTTGCGAACAGGATAAGTTAAATGTTAAAAGAAACAAGCTTGTTAAAAAAATAGCTAATTGTCCTCATATAAACAATGAAAAAACAACTCGAAACTTTTCCGTTAAGGAAAAGATCGTGAAGAAACTGGTCTCATCCCATATATATATAGTTATCTCTATGGTTGAAAGGTCAGATGGCATTCTTGCCATGATGGGTTTCGTGGCATTATTGATTGTTTTCTTTTTGTTTTACACCGTTTTTTACTATTTTGACTGGTTTTTCAACTTTAATCCTTGGTCATTTATCAATCCTGTGCCACGAATAAATGTTTTTTCTTTCTTTCTTTCTTTAGATGGAAGACGATTTCGTATATAACTAGTGCACTCGCTAAATCTTTACCGCTGTGAACCTGCCCCTCCACTTTGACTGTTTTTTTTTTTGAGAGATTTTCGTTTGTAGTTGCGTAGAAAAAAATTGGGTGACCCGTAAAAAACCCCAACCCCCCACTTGAAAAAAAACTTCTCTTTACTCATCGATTCTTGTTCACAATCGTTTTTAGTGGATTGTAGTGAAATTCATTTCGTTTGTAGTTCCGTGAAAAAAAAATTGGGAGGACATAAAAAACACTCAGCCCCCCGACTTTTAAAAAACTAGCTCTAGAAAAGCGGACCCTGCTGGGTTCCTTCAGGTTACTACAGATAAAGATACTAAGAGGATGGTGACATTAATACATCACGCGGAAATGACGCGGCGAAATGGATTAAGAAAGCGGAGACTCAAACGTTGAAGTAGTCCGTTTGTTTTACGATTTTGTTCACATCGTAGGACAAACCGGACAAAAAAATCCGTTTTGTTCTACGACAGCATATGCCAAATGGGACCGGACCCAATACATACCAGAAAAACTTACAGTATTCTAGTAAATTGCACAGCATAGCCACCGCCCGTTTCAGCTTGTCTGCTTCGTTACACAAATGCTGGCCGCTGGTCAAGATTAGTAGAGTCACAATCCCGTATTCGGACAAATATATTAACAAACTCCGAGCACTGATTGTCCATCTCCCTACCTGATACAAAGATAATTCCAATTAATATAGCTATCCAGCGTGGCAATGCGGCCAGCCTT
This sequence comes from Epiblema foenella, assembly GCA_963556455.1. Classification (NCBI taxonomy): domain Eukaryota; kingdom Metazoa; phylum Arthropoda; class Insecta; order Lepidoptera; family Tortricidae; genus Epiblema; species Epiblema foenella. The sequence goes on from OY747104.1 coordinate 22,344,094, forward strand.
CTGGGAACCCTACCGAGCACCGAAGACTTGGGGCAAATTTTTTATTTATAATGCTTTATATTATTGTGTTGTTTGTTTTTTGCTTGTTTTTTGTTGTGTCTAAATAAATTAAATCTTGCACTTAATAATAATTAATATAGATCAGAGATTACTAAGCACTCGTGGCCCAGCGGAAGCGCTCGTGAAGTCGCAACGTGGGCCGAGGTCAGTTCTTGGATAGATGACCTTGATTGGTTTTTAACTGAGGGCTCCTGTGCATTAGAAGGCACGTTGAGCCATTATGCCACAACTAAATAAACAATGGCTATCTTTATGATATAATTTACGAGTTCCCGTTTAGATAAACGGATAAAATTAGGTTAAGGAATTAATTACATCAGTTCCACAACCACTAATTGATTTCTGGTTGAAGGGAATCAAATACCCTTCAAATACGTCATCTACCGGCCCCTGGGATTCCCGGGACCATAACAAAAGAATGCTATTGTTTAGTTTTTTCGCCGGAAGACGACGGCTTAATTGAACAAATACTTACAGGTTGAGAGATGGCAATGGTGTAAACGCTATTATACAATAGCAGTATGTAGTAAATTGTTGCAGTGAATATCATTATGGCTATCTGCAAAAAAAATACATGTTTGCAATAACTCAAAATAGAAAGAGAAATCAAAATACTAAAGGATTTTAGTAGCAATTTATAGGAATGAGATAAAAGATGTATAAGCCATTTATATTTATCATACGAGAATATGAAACTTATTCTAAACTTCTTTCTTTGAACCAGACTGTGGCTCTATAAGCCGGGCCCAATAAACCGATAGGAGTGCGCGGTTGGAGAGTAGCCTGGGGAAAATCCAGGGGAAAACCTCCAACACGACCACGCGTGTGGTTTGGAACACTGGAATACTCTAAGAGTTTGCGCTCCAGTGAGATTGGTTGAGCGGTTTCAACCAAATCTGAGGTGTGAGTGGAATCGAGCTACTGGGAGTTTTGTCGCTGGTTCACTAAACCTAGCCTAGCCGAGAAGAGTCCAGCAAGAAACTCAGCTAGGTATTCTAAACTTACCTGAAGACCAAAGCACGACGTGAGCTGATCACAGCATTCAGAAAGATGATGACTTACGACCCACCACCTTGCAAGGTCATCTTCAAGTTCTAAGAACTCTTCATCATCAGACTCCTCCCGGTTTTTTAGTTTTTCTACAGCAACGTCGATGGAACTAGTTAAATATTTCAAAGAAAAGACAACCACTCCCATCATAATATAGAAACTAAAACTTTCAACTATGTAACGATATTGCAATGTAATGTCAAAGACAATGAACATTGCATACGTAAATGGATCAAATTTACCAACATACATGAAAAAATTTAATAAATCGTCTATATTTTTACCAAACAAGAAAGTGGCAACCAGAGTAGCTACTAAAAACACTTGCTTATTTAGCCTGGTTACAGTTTTTAAGAAAGCTACGTCACTCTTACACGTTTCGTGAATATTATCGATAGAATCATAGTATATTTTAAAAGGTTTAACATTACGAAAACCCAGAACAATGGCAAACAGCGAGTTTATAATAGAGAAAAAATAACACACCATGAATGAACATGTATTCATTAAATCTAAATAGGAATTTTCTATAATAATATGAGATACTCGATAAAATAACACCAAGAAAAACAAATACAGACACGTGACTACAAAAATAAGAATTTTGATTAAAATTCTGCGTGTTTCTTTAAAGAGTAAATAATTTCTGAAAACACAAAGGAAGTTTTCAAAAAGACTTATTTTTCTAATAACGTTTATCGTAGACATTTCAGTTGGTACACTTTAGAAGCCACTCCGGGAACAACCGGTAGAACTATATTATGTTATGAAATTGAATGTATCGAAACCTTTCAGATATATTCAACATTAACGATAATTGAGGGCAATACATACATTTATTAAACCTAATCTTACATGTCACATGTCAACAATTTCCTAATGTAAGTAATTAAATTAGGACATGCGTGTGGAGATCATAAAAATACTTAGTACGTCTATACAGGGTGTACAATCCAAATGGGTCAGTATGGTGAAGTCGGAAACTATGAGAGATAGCGAGATCTGTTCTTAGGAACCATGGCGTCGATTTTAGATTTAATAATAATTACATTCAAACTTTTTTATTAACTCTCATACATAACCGGGAATCGAACCTGGTCAATATTTTTGTAACCGCGTTAAGTAAAAAAGACCAAATTTGGCTATGAAATCTTGTGTAAACACAACTGACAGTAAATTAGACTAAAATGCCCACAGTTTTATTAATTTGCAAAAAGTCGTGAATAATATGAATCGATCATCAATTATCTGAAGAGACCACTTATGCATATCTTATGCGACGCCTAATAAGATTTTCATTTAACTGTTGGCCCAACGGCTTGTACATAACAGAGTCTTGATGTTTAAAATTTATGACGGGCGATTAGATAGATTTAAATACATCGAAATTTTAGAAGACGTTGTTGAAATCATACGAGGAATGTCACAGGATTTCATAGAAAATATGTATTTTCAACAAGATGGAGCCCCCGCACACAATAGTCGAATTGCCACAGACTTTCTCAATGATCATTTTCAACATTACTGGATTGGTACAAACGGCCCTATTAAATGGCCCGCAAGATCGCCGGACATCACGCCACTTGACTATTTCTTATGGGGTTATGTCAAAGATGAAATCTACAAATCAAATTACGACACTGTAGAAGATTTAACTACAGCCTTAGAAAACATTTTAACACATATGTACCCCATAAAAATACGAAATGCAACCTTGCGATCGTTACCCAAAAGAATTAATCTTTGGATTCAACAGAATGGCTACCATTTCGAACATTTACTGAAATAAAATAATTATCTTATTGGTGGGTTTTTCTTTCAATTGTTTAAACAAGATTCCATTAGTGTTGTGCTTCTTGCGACTTGCAGAATTTATGCACATTTATTTTGACCAGGTTCGATTCCCGGTTATGTATGAGAATTAATAAAAAAGTTTGAATGTAATTATTATTAAATCTAAAATCGACGTCATGGTTCCTAAGAACAGATCTCGCTATCTCTCATAGTTTCCGACTACTCCATACTGACCCATTTGGATTGTACACCCGGTATAGTTCAATAAGAAGCGTAAAGTCTCATATTAGAAGTAAGGCAATATTTTTTTACTTTTCAGTGTTTTTTTTGGAGTCGGTTTTATTTCTTTTTTTTTTCATCCACCGGTTCCGTTTTAAAAAAGACAAATTTAAAGTCTTACATATATTGCATGTAAAACTTAACATAAATCTTTTCTACAAACTTTGTAATTATGTGTATATTTTAACTTGAATACAGTCTGTTTTGCACTCCCAACGTTTCAACATTTTCCTGCACCGTTTTTAAGTGTCTCTGTTTAGCCCTGTGGTTGATTGTAGCATTAAATCTTGACTTTATTGCACTAAAAGTACACTGTGTTTTTTGTGCAATAAATTATAAATAAATAAATGGGTTTTACTCCTACCATTGTAACATACGGTAACTCAAATTATCAAAACTTTTTCGTCATTATCTATTCTTTGCTCTCACAAACAACCACTTCCGCACTGTCTTTTGGCCAAGCTATTTTGTAAACCAGTATTTTTGGAAAGTACGCTACAGTCAACGAAGTTTTATTTAAGTCGTCGAGTCCAATCAAAACCGGTACCGGCGGCTACAATAAACATGAAATTTGTTCCTTTTATTAAGACCCTTAAGGCTAACTAGAAGCCCAAATTTCATGAATATAGCTCTATTGGTTATTAAGTTACAAAAGTCTAAATATCAGGAGTTTTCTAACTGAACGACCTATAATCAAAAACCTAACCCATTTCTAGATGACCTTGCAAGTTGAATTTTGACGTGTGGTTACGAACGTGAGATAAAAATAATGTTTAATATTTTCCAAAAACAGTTTTTACTTACACACTAAGTGCCTCACGAATTTGTAATAGCAAAAATGAATTTTAATTTTGAAATCGAGTAGATACTTGAACCGCATAGAATAGTAATGTCAGAGCTAAATTTCGGTACAAAAAGTAATGATATCCCATCAAAAACATAAATATGAAATGGGAGCCAAGTTCAACATTAAGAATATCCGTCGTTGTTCACTTCGCCAACAATACAATTGTTATCTATAAGGGCGCCAAGTTCTGTGCAGGAAATCTTGAAATTCATTTCACTTGGGATATATTTCTTGGTCAGGATTTGAGTTGGCTGGTTTTTACTTATGAGATATATTATTTTTGTATACGATATTTTTCTACAATTTGGTTTGTTACTAACATGGCTCTTATTTCACATTTATGTTTTAATGGGATCTAATATAACTTCTTAAATCAATATACAACCATACTCTTTACTAGTGTCCGACCGAAACATGTTTATTTTTGCCGAAACCGAAGGTTTGGCGTTGGCTCTAGTTTCGGCTGAAACAGAAACCGAAACTTTTGTAAGATGTATTAAAAACGTGTCAACCAAGTTCGAAAAACAAAACAATTGATTATATTTTTGTGGGATATAAAAATATAAAATACTTAGCTACAATAAGATGTACTGTTGGCGGAATCGAGCGAGCGTACCATTCGTGTCAACCAAGTTCGAAAAACAAAACAAGTGATTATATTTTTGTGGGATATAAAAATATAAAATACTTAGCTACAATAAGATGTACTGTTGGCGGAATCCAGCGAGCGTACCATTGCCTGCTGTACAGATGTTAGCCCAACGCGATCCGAAAGTACAATGTTGAAAGTTTCGGCGCGGCCGTGTTTTGGCCGAAACCGACCCTTAGGCCGAAACATGATTTTTAGGCCGATACCGGCCGAAACCGAAACTTCGGTCGGACACTATTCATTACGCATTACAATTTGCTACTATAGGTAAAACATTATTAAATTGCAGCAATGTGTTTTTTTTTCTTTCACAACATATAAATTAAAGCTAGCTTACACTATACGAATATAATTTATAGTATAAACACCTAGTCAGCCATTACACAACATGATTGAATTGCAGCAGTACGAGCGCGTAGTTGGCTGTGGTGGCCAGCACGGCAGTGAGCAGTGCGGCGCGCACCGGCCGCGACAGCAAGCGCACGCGCAGCGGTGCCGCGCGCAGCCGCCGCGACAACGCACGCGCTGCTTCAGCGCACCTCGCCGCAACAAGACCTTCGGCTGATAAACCAGGAATAGGGATGACGACTCATACAATTTATAACATAGTGTGGCTATATGGATAGATAACCATCAAACCATAATAAATAGTAAATTAGACAAATTAATTAAATTCATAAAAAAATAGGGACTATAAAGATTCCCAAAAACGTTGATTTTTGTTTATTGGCCAAATGTTAATTAATTAATTTTAAACTTTATTGCACAAAAAGAATATAAGTTCAAAGGGCGGACTTAATGCCATGAGGCATTCTCTAGTCGACCAGACGTCCATAGTACTGTAAGTGGACCATATTAATTGAAAGTTACCAATAAAATTCTCTTGCTTCAATAAAAAAGAAATTGTATGGCAACTATGTATATAAACGCAATGTTTCATGACAAAAACTGCAAATTTCCATATAATGGTAGTACGAGGCCACGCAGGCGTGACGTCATGCCTACGTGTCAATCAGTATGGAGCATTTTCAGTGCACGCTAGCTGTGCTGTACCATGCCTCTCACTTTCGTCTTTTGTCTCGCTCTAATTGTAGTTGGTCGCATACAAATATTTGATGGGCTTTAAAAAAATGGTTCGATTGGCACGTGCTTTTTTTCCTCATGCCCAGGTATTATAACAAATATGTAAAAAATATTTTTTTGAGACAAGCTTTTGTTGTCGACTGTACCTACTGTATTTTCACAATCATTAAACTCGGTGAGACGGTTCTAACTAGCCCACGACAAGTGTATCTTGTGTAGTTTGGAAGTAGCTATGGCCACCTTTTGTCTCCATCATCAGATCAGCTAGGTGGTACAATAATATTGTATTGTCAACAAACTCACATAAGTATACCAATTTTCATCTCAATTCGATACCTGCAAGTGGCTGAAAAAGGGATTGCAAAATTTTGAGAACAACTTATATTTGCGAACAGTCAAAGTTAAATGTAAAAAATTGGGTGACCCTTAAAAAACCCCAGCGCCCCACTTGAAAAAAAAACTTCTTTTTACTCATTGATTCTTGTTCAGGATCCTTTTTAGTGGATTGTAGTGAAAATCATTTCGTTTGTAGTTCCGTGTATAAAAAATTGGGAGGACATAAAAAACACTCAGCCCCCTACTTTTAAAAAACTTAAAATTATCGATTGAATCGCGTCCAGAATCGTTTGTAGTTGATTGTAATGAAAGCTTTTCGTTTGTAGTTGCATAGAAAAATTGGGAGGACATAGAAAAACCTTAGGCCCCACATTAAAAAAACATTAATTTGCCAATTGAATCTCGTTTAAAATCGTTTGCAGTTGATTGTAGTGAAAAGCATTTAGTTTGTAGTTGCGTCGAAAAAAAATGGGGGCCCGGAAAAACCCCAGCCCCCCACTTTTAAAAAACTTTAGCTTTAGAAAAGGGGACCCTGCTGGGATCCTTCAGGTTACTACAGATAAAAATACTAAGATGATGGTGACATTAATACATCACGCGGAAATGACGCAGCAAATTGGATAAAGAAAGCGGGGACTCAAACGTTGAAGTAGTCCGTTTGTTCTACGATTTTGTTCACATCGTAGGACAAACCGGACAAAAAAATCCGTTTTGTTCTACGACAGCATATGCCAAATGGGACCGGACCCAATACATACCAGAAAAACTTACAGTATCCTAGTAAATTGCACAGCATAGCCACCGCCCGTTTCAGCTTGTCTGCTTCGTTACACAAATGCTGGCCGCTGGTCAAGATTAGTAGAGTCACAATCCCGTATTCGGACAAATATACTAACAAACTCCGAGCAGTGATTGTCTGTCCCCCTGCCTGATACAACGATAATTCCAATTAATATAGATCAAAGATTACTAAACCCTCGTGGCCCAGCGGAAGCGCCCGTGAAGTCGTAACGTGGGCCGAAGTCAGTTCTTGGACAGGTGATCTTTGAGTGGTTTTTAACTGAGGGCTCCTATGCATTGGAAGGCACGTTAAGCCATTATGCCGCACGTAAATAAACAATGGCTATCTTTATAATATAATTTATGAGTTCCCGTTTAGATAAATGGTTAGAATTAGGTTAAGGAATTAATTACATCAGTTCCACAACCACTGATTGATTTTTGGTTGAAGGGAATCAAATACCCATTACGCGTGGCTAGTACAAGACGGCGTGCGAGCTATCTCGCGGCGAGATAAACTAACCGTCCCTTTCGGCGTGTAAGTATACTAATGAAAAAGATCGACACAGATGAAAACAATCACGACATTCAATATATTATCTTATTGTACCAGTCGTCTACCGGCCCCTGTGATCCCCGGGATCATAACAAAAGAATGCTATTGTTTATTTTTTCGCCGGAAGACGACGGCTTAATTGAACAAATACTTACAGGTTGAGAGATGGCAATGGTGTAAACGCTTTTATACAATAGCAGTATGTAGTAAATTGTTGCAGTGAATATCATTATGGCTATCTGCAAAAAAAAATACATATTTGCAAGAACTCAAGTTAGAAAGGAAAATCAAAATACTAAAGGATTAAAACTATAAATTGTTATAGGAATGAGATAAAAGACGTTTAAGCCATTTATATTTATCATACGAGAATATGAAACTTATTCTAAACTTTTTTTTTTGAACCAGACTGTGGCTTTATAGGCCGGGCCCAATAAAGCGATAGGAGTGCGCGGTTGGAAAGTAGCCTGGGGAAAACCTCCGACACGACCACGCGTGTGGTTTGGAACACTAGAATACTCTAAGAGTTTGCGCTCCAGTGAGATTGGTTGAGCGGTTTCAACCGAATCTGAGGTGTGATTGGAATCGACCTTATATTTATATTTTGAACCTGACTGTGGCTTTATAGGCCGGGCCCAATAAAGCGATAGGAGTGCGCGGTTGGAGAGTAGCCTGGGGAAAATCCAGGGGAAAACCTCCGACACGACCACGCGTGTGGTTTGGAACACTAGAATACTCTAAGAGTTTGCGCTCCAGTGAGATTGGTTGAGCGGTTTCAACCGAATCTGAGGTGTGACTGGAATCGACCTACTGGGAATTTTGTCGCTGGTTCACTGAACCTAGCCTAGCTGAGAAGAGTCCAGTAAGAAACTCAGCTAGGTATTCTAAACTTACCTGAAGACCAAAGCACGACGTGAGCTGATCACAGCATTCAGAAAGATGATGACTTACGACCCACCACCTTGCAAGGTCATTTTCAAGTTCTAAGAACTCTTCATTATTAGACTCCTCCCGGTTTTTTAGTTTTTCTACAGCAACGTCGATGGAATTAGTTAGATATTGCAAAAAAAAGACAACCACCCCCATCATAATATAGAAACTGAAACTTTCAACTATGTAACGATATTGCAATGTAATATCAAAGACAATGAACATTGCATACGTAAATGGATCAAATTTACCAACATACATGAAAAAATTTAATAAATCGTCTATATTTTTACCAAACAAGAAAGTGGCAACCAGAGTAGCTACTAAAAACACTTGCTTATTTAGTCTGGTTACAGTTTTTAAGAAAGCTACGTCACTCTTACACGTTTCGTGAATATTATCGATAGAATCATAGTATATTTTAAAAGGTTTAACATTACGAAAACCCAGAACAATGGCAAGCAACGAGTTTAAAATAGAGAAAAAATAATACACCATGAAAGAATATGTATTCATTAAATCTAAATAGGAATTTTCTATAAAAATATGAGATAATCGATAAAATAACACCAAGTAAAACAAATACAGACACGTGACTACAAAAATAAGAATTTTGATTAAAATTCTGCGTGTTTCTTTAAAAAGTAAATAATTTCTGAAGACACAAAGGAAGTTTTCAAAAAGACTTATTTTTTTAATAACGTTTGTCGTAGACATTTCAGTTGGTACACTTTAGAAGCCACTCCGGGAACAACCGGCAGAACTAGATTTTGTTGTGAAATTGAATGTATCGAAACCTTTCAAGTATATTCAACAGTAACGATAATTAAGTGAGGGCAATACAAACATTTATTAAACCTAATCTTACATGTCACATGTCAACAATTTCCTAATGTAAGTAATTAAATTAGGACATGCGTGTGGATATCATAAAAATACTTAGTACGTCTACATAGTTCAATAAGAAGCGTAAAGTCTCATATTAGAAGTAAGGCAATAATTTTTTACTTTTCAGTGTTTTTTTGGAGTCGGTTTTATTTTATTTTTTTTCATCCACCGGTTACATGTATGGAGCGTCCCTAAATTAATATTTTTTTGTAATTTCACATCAGTTTTATGTAGCGGTTCATAGAATACACCTTCCTACCAAATTTCATAATTGTTGCGCTTATAGTCTCCGAGTAAATCGGCTGTGACATACGGACGGACAGACGTGACGAATCTATAAGGGTTCCGTTTTTGCCATTTTGACTACGGAACCCTAAAAAAGACAAAATTAAAGTTTTACATATATTGCATGTAAAACTTAACATAAATTTTTTCTACAAACTTTGTAATTATGTGTATATTTTAACTTGAATAAAGTCTGTTTTGCACTCCCAACGTTTTTACATTTTCCTGCACCGTTTTTAAGTGTCTCTGTTTAGCCCTGTGGTTGATTGTAGCATTAAATCCTGACTTTATTGCACTAAAAGTTCACTGTATTTTTTGTGCAATAAATTATAAATAAATAAATGGGTTTTACTCCTACCATTGTAACATACGGTAGCTCAAATTATCAAATCTTTTTCGTCATTATCTATTCTTTGCTCTCACAAACAACCACTTCCGCAATGTCTTTTGGCCAAGCTATTTTGTAAACCAGTATGTTTGGAAAGTACGCTACAGTCAACGAAGTTTTATTTAAGTCGTCGAGACCAATCATAACCGGTACCGGCGGCTACAATAAACATGAAATTTGTTCCTTTTATTAAGACCCTTAAGGCTAACTAGAAACCCAAATTTCATGAATATAGCTCTATTGGTTATTAAGGTACAATAGTCTAAATATCGGGAGTTTTCTAACTGAACGACCTATCATCAAAAACCTAACCCATTTCTAGAAGACCTAGCAAGTTGAAATTTGACGTGTGGTTACGAACGTGAGATAAAAATAATGTTTTTTATGACATATAATATTTTCCAAAAACAGTTTTTACTTTTGAAATCAAGTAGATACTTGAACCGCATAGAATAGTAATGTCAGAGCTAAATTTCGGTACAAAAAGTAATGATATCCCATCAAAAACATAAATATTAAATGGGAGCCAAGTTCAACATTAGGAATATCCGTCGTTGTTCACTTCGCCAACAATACAATTGTCATCTATATCGGCGCCAAGTTCTGTGCAAGAAATCTTGAAATTCAATTCACTTGGGATATATTTCTTGGTCAGGATTAGAGTTGGCTGGTTTTTACTTATGAGATATATTATTTTTGTATACGTTATTTTTCTACAATTTGGTTTGTTACTAACTTGGCTCTTATTTCACATTTATGTTTTAATGGGATCTAATTCTTGTACATTAAACATTTAATCATTTATTTTATATAACTTCTTAAATCAATATACAACCATATTCTTTACTAGTGTCCGACCGAAACATGTTTTTTTTTGCCGAAACCGAAGGTTCGGCGTTGGCTCTAGTTTCGGCTGAAACAGAAACCGAAACTTTTGTAAGATATATTAAAAACGTGTCAACCAAGTTCGAAAAACAAAACAACTGATTATATTTTTGTGGGATATAAAAATATAAAATACTTAGCTACAATAAGATGTACTGTTGGCGGAATCGAGCGAGCGTACCATTCGTGTCAACCAAGTTCGAAAAACAAAACAAGTGATTATATTTTTGTGGGATATAAAAATATAAAATACTTAGCTACAATAAGATGTACTGTTGGCGGAATCCAGCGAGCGTACCATTGCCTGCTGTACAGATGTTAGCCGAACGCGATCCGAAAGTACAATGTTGAAAGTTTCGGCGCGGCCGTGTTTTGGCCGAAACCGACCCTTAGGCAGAAACATGATTTTTAGGCCGATACCGGCCGAAACCGAAACTTCGGTCGGACACTATTCATTACACATTACAATTTGCTACTATAGGTAAAACATTATTAAATTGCAGCAATGTGTTTTTTTTTCTTTCACAACATATAAATTAAAGCTAGCTTACACTATACGAATATAATTTATAGTATAAACACGTAGTCGGCCATTACACAACATGATTGAATTGCAGCAGTACAAGCGCGTAGTTCGCCGTGGTGGCCAGCACGGCAGTGAGCAGCGCGGCGCGCACCGGCCGCGACAGCAAGCGCACGCGCAGCGGTGCCGCGCGCAGCCGCCGCGACAACGCACGCGCTGCTTCAGCGCACCTCGCCGCGCCAAGACCTTCGGCTGACACACCGAGAATAGGGATGACGGATCATACAAATTATAACATAGTGTGGCTATATGGATAGTAAACCATCAAATTATCACAATAAATAGTAAATTAATGATATTAATTAGAATCATAATAAGACATGGAATTATAAAGATTCGCAAAAACGTTGTTTTTTGTTTATTGGCCAAATGTAAATTGAAAGTTACATATAGAATTCTCATGATTCAATAAAAAAGAAATTGTACAGCAACTATGTATATAAAGGCAATGTTTCATGACAAAAACGGTACCCTTTTTTCCTTACAATGGTAGTACCAGGCCACGCAGTAGTGAAGTCACGTCTCAATCAGTATGGAGCATTTTCAGTGCTCGCTAGCTGTGCTGTACCGTGCCTCTCATTTTCGTCTTTTGTGTTGCTTAAATTGTAGTTGGTCCCATACAAACATTTGATGGTCTCTAAAAAGTGGTTCGAATGGCACGTGCTTTTTTCATCATGCCCAGGTACCTATTATAAAAAATAATAATTTTGTTTGTTTTTTTGGGACAAACCGGACAAAAAAATCCGTTTTGTTCTACGACAGCATTTGCCAAATGGGACCGGACCCAATACATACCAGAAAAACTTACAGTATCCTAGTAAATTGCACAGCATAGCCACCGCCCGTTTCAGCTTGTCTGCTTCGTTACACAAATGCTGGCCGCTGGTTACGATTAGTAGAGTCACAATCCCGTATTCAGACAAATATACTAACAAACTCCGAGCAGTGATTGTCTGTCCCCCTGCCTGATACAACGATAATTCCAATTAATATAGATCAGAGATTACTAAGCACTCGTGGTCCAGCAGTAGCGCTCGTGAAGTCGTAACGTGGGCCGAGGTCAGTTCTTGGACATGTGACCTTTGAGTGGTTTTTAACTGAGTGCTCCTGTGCATTGGAGGGCACGTTAATCCGTTAGGCCACAACTAAATAAACAGGGTGTCTATCATTTTATCGAAATATCTTATATCGATTTTCATTTCACCGAAAACAATTCGACGAATTTCATTAGGTTGTAGTAGTTATATGCGGGCACGATCAGTGTTTAAATGTAACTACTACTTACTTAGAATGGGTCGGTAAGGCGCTGGAGGTTTGCTCGTTGAAATAACACACACCGATCAATCCTTAAGTGATATAATGTTCTCACAAGCACATATAAGCATAAGGGTAAGCACACATGCAAAGAAAGCGCGTGAAAGTACAAGCGAAAGCGAGATAGTTCGGAGCGCGAGCGACAAGCGTCTAGCGTCAGATTAAGCAGCAGACTGAGGACGCGGCCGCGGCAGCGGGCGCGCGATGCATTCGCAGCGGGCGACGTCACGAAGTACCGTTGGAGCTCGGAGCCGGTCGCCGCGCGCTTGTACACTGCGCCGCGGTCTTGGTAAGTAAATATTTGTGTCGATTTTGTATTTAGATATATTGGTATTTATTTATTTATGCTTATGTATGTATGTGTATGTATGCCTGTGCATGTTTCTTATTATGAAGTAAAATGTTTATCTATGTATGTAAGTATATGTGTTTATATAATGTAGTTATTAGTTTATCTGTAGTAAGTAGTATATATATATATATAATACTTATGTATACAAGTATATAATAATTGTGTATTTATTAATATATGTATATAGGTGGCACCGCCACATCAGTCCCCCCCAGAGACCGTCTCACGGGCGATAATAATCTGGGAAGGTAACTCTTCGGCCTGATCTGGTTTTCCTTGTTACCTTTTCTTTCTCTAATTCTTTTGATTTCTCTTTTTCAGGTACTCTCTTCTCTTTTTCAGATTCTCTCTCTTTCTCGGGGTATACCTGCTTTGTTGCAGTCCCTGGTATCGTCTCAGCGAGTAGGTATGCCGGCTTCAAGCGGTCGATAGTTACGGTGGTAGTCTTTCCGTTTACTCGTATCTTGAAAACCTTTTCTCCTCTTTCTAACACTGCGTGTGGTCCTGTATATGCTGCATGTAGCGAGCCACGCGCGGCGTCTTCTCTTAAGAAAACGTGGGTGGATGATGCTAAGTCTTTAAATATAAATGTCTTCTTCGGACCATGCCTTGAGGTAGGCACAGGTTGAAGCTTCTGCGTTATACTTTTCAGACGTGCAGTAAAGTCAGTAAGATCAGATGTTGTATCGGTGCTAGGTTGGAAGAATTCCCCAGGCAGTCTGAGTGGTTCGCCATAAACCAATTCGGCGGATGAAGTTTGCAATTCTTCTTTGTAGGCGCTCCTTACTCCCAGCAGGACTAACGGTAAGGCGTCTGTCCAGCTCTCCTGTGCATGACAGGTAATTGCTGCCTTCAGCTGCCTGTGGAATCGCTCAATGAGTCCGTTACAGGCAGGGTGGTATGCAGTGGTACGTCGATGCTTGAAACCGGATATCTTTGCCAGGTGCTTGAAGAGTGCAGATTCAAACTGGGCTCCTCGATCTGTTACGATGTCAGTAGGGCACCCAAATCTGGAGATCCAAATAAGAAGAAGGGATTTAGCCACAGTGTCTGCCGTTATGTCCATCATGGGTATGGCTTCGGGCCAGCGGGTAAAGCGGTCTATGGCTGTGAGGCAAAAGCGGTATCCTTGGGATGGAGGCATTGGTCCAATGATGTCGATGTGCACATGGGTAAATATAGTTGGAGGCAACTTGTAAGTACCCAAAGGTGCTTGGACATGTCTACTTATCTTGGACTTCTGGCAAGCTACGCAGGCGCGAGCCCATTCGCGGCAATCTTTGTTCATGTTTGGCCATACGAATCGTTCTGCCACTAGTCTTGCGGATGCCTTAATTCCTGGGTGGCTGAGTGAATGTAGGCTATTAAAAACTTGGCGTCTGTGCTCAGGTGGTACGTATGGTCTGAGTGTCGAATTGCTGTCGTCGCAGTACAGTGTTGTTGTTGACCCTGGTATCGTGAGTTTCTTTAAACTGATGCTGTAATCTTTTTCACCATCCAAGATCTGCTTGAGCTCCTGATCGAAATGTTGTGTCTCAGCGAGTAGTGATAAGTCGACAGGCCTTTCAAGTTCCTCGATCCTTGATAACGTGTCTGCTACGACGTTATTTTTTCCAGAGATGTGTTTAATGTTAGTCGTAAATTGTGATATGTAATCGAGGTGGCGGAATTGTCTCGGTGAACAGTTTGACTTCTTGGTCGTAAATGCGAAGCACAAGGGCTTGTGATCGGTGAAAACTGTAAATACTCGCGCTTCCAACATGTGCTTAAAATATTTGATAGCATTGTATATCGCTAGCAGTTCTCGATCATACGGCGAGTATTTCTGCTGCGCTGTACTAAGCTTCTTGGAGTAGAAAGCGAGTGGCTGCCAAGCATCTTCTTGCTTTTGTTGAAGTACGGCTCCCACAGCTGTGTCAGACGCGTCTGTTACCAATGCGAGGGGAGCGCTGCAGTCTGAGTGGGCTAGGAGTGCTGCTTGGCAAAGGCTAGTTTTGCAGTCGAGGAAAGCTTTTATCTGTTCGTCTTTCAGGTCGACCGGTTGCGATCCTTTTACGGAGCCAGTTAACAGCTCGTGCAATGGAGCCTGGAGTTGAGCAGCCTGAGGGATGAATCGGCGATAGAAGTTTATCATCCCTAGAAACCTTCTCAGCTCTTTGACGGTTTTCGGCGTAGGGAATGATTGGATGGCTTCTACTTTAGTTTCTAGAGGCTTTGTGCCATCGGCTGAGATGTGATACCCCAAGAACTTCACCTCAGGAACTCCGAAGATGCATTTGGATGGGTTGATGACGATTCCGTATTCTTTCAGCTTGGTGAAAAGCTGTCGTAGGTGACTCTCGTGCGTTATTTCATCAGGTGAGAAGATCAGGAAGTCGTCTAGATAGGCGTAAACGAAATCCATGCCTCTCGTTACCTCATCCACAAAGCGTTGAAAAGTTTGACCTGCATTTCTGAGCCCAAAGGTCATGTACGGGAATTCATACAAACCAAATGGTGTGGCTATCGCAGTCTTCGCTATGTCATCCGAATTGACTGGTATCTGGTTGTATGCTTTGACTAAGTCGATTGTGGAGAAGATCTTGCATCCGGCGAGTTGGTGAGCGAAGTCGTGGATGTGGCGAATTGGGTAGCGGTCAGGGACTGTACGTGTATTCAACTGTCTGTAATCGCCACATGGTCTCCAGCCGTTATCTTTTTTGGGTGCTAGATGAAGCGGGGAAGACCATGGGCTTTGTGACGGCCTAGCTGTTCCACACTTCAGCATGGACTCGAACTCCTGCCTGGCGATTTTTAGTTTATCCGGCGCTAACCTTCGTGGTGTACAGTGGACCGGTGGGCCATCAGTCGTCTTGATGTAGTGGACTGTACCGTGTTTTATTTCGCGATGAACTCCTGGTGGGCGTGTGATCTCTGGAAAGTCTCGTATGATGTCGTTGTATCTCGATCCGCCAAAAGATGTCTTGATGGATGATATGCTGTCCGTAGCGACAGATGATACCGCCATCGTAGATAGAGATGTTGTATTGTCCAGCAAGCGTTTGTGTCGGCAATCGACGACTAAGTTATAGAAGGATAGGAAGTCGACACCTATTATAGCTTTCGTTACGTCAGCTACTACGAATTGCCAGCTGAACTCCCGACGAAGACCGAGATCCAGATGTAGCTGTGCATGACCGTAGGTACTGATGATACTACCATTCGCAGCGAAGAGTTGGTATTTGGTCTTTGGTCGGTGTTCACGCAGAGCTGAGCGCGGATAAACGCAGAGATCGCTTCCTGTGTCCACGAGGAACTGCATTTTAGAACGGCTATCTGTAATGAACAGGCGACCGGAGCTGGAGCAATCATCGGCCGCCATTACTGATTGCTCTGACCGTTTCCCGAAGCAAAATCATAGGGCTTCATGCATTTTGTCGCTTGCGAACGAAATTTAGAATGGTACCAACACACTGGCCATCTGCGGTAGCTAGACTGAGATCGCCCTTGACTTGTACCACGGCTGCGACTACGACTGTACCTTTGAGATCCGCTGTGTCTACTCCTTGGTCGCGATCTGGAGTTGAGTTCTGCTCGCATTTCATGCATCTGTCTCGTCAATTCTGCTATCTGGTTTGCCATGTAGTCGATCGCAGCGTTCTGTGGCGCGGCAACGGTGGATGTGCTTGCCACCTGGGGCGTGGAAGGGGCAAGGTCCCATACGCGATCCGCAGTGGCCGCCAGGGCGTCGAGTGTCTGCGGCATGGGCTGCGATGCTATTGCCGCCTGGATGTTCATCGGTAAGCGATTTATCCATATAGTTCTTAAAAGATCATCGTGTACCTCTGGTCCCGCGAGATGCTGAAGTTGCCGTAAGAACTGGGATGGCTTGCGATCTCCTAATTCTTCATGTATTAGCAGTCTCTTGAGTTCCTTTTCACGGGATGCTGATAGTCTTGAGATGAGCTCCGTCTTCAGTTTCTCGTATTTATTATTAGCAGGCGGGTTCACAATGACGTCTTTAATTTCGGCTGCGTACTGATGGTCTAACTGTGATAGCACATAATAAAATTTTGTCGCGTCAGCTGTTATGTTTGACAGTACAAACTGACCTTCTACTTGCGCGAACCAAACAGCAGGCTCTTGTGGCCAAAACGGTGGTAATCGCACTCCGACACGGAATGTGTCGGAACCATTGGGCAACGGCGCGCCGAAAATTTCCACTGGTTGCGCTCCCAGAGGTTGTGTGCTTGTCGACGGTGGTGTTTTAGTATTCTCCTTACCAGTGCCAGCACCATCCTTGTCGTCACCCATTTTCACTTCACAGTAAAGTTGCGTTTAATGTTCAAACGGAGGGTCACCAGTGTTTGTAGTAGTTATATGCGGGCACGATCAGTGTTTAAATGTAACTACTACTTACTTAGAATGGGTCGGTAAGGCGCTGGAGGTTTGCTCGTTGAAATAACACACACCGATCAATCCTTAAGTGATATAATGTTCTCACAAGCACATATAAGCATAAGGGTAAGCACACATGCAAAGAAAGCGCGTGAAAGTACAAGCGAAAGCGAGATAGTTCGGAGCGCGAGCGACAAGCGTCTAGCGTCAGATTAAGCAGCAGACTGAGGACGCGGCCGCGGCAGCGGGCGCGCGATGCATTCGCAGCGGGCGACGTCACGAAGTACCGTTGGAGCTCGGAGCCGGTCGCCGCGCGCTTGTACACTGCGCCGCGGTCTTGGTAAGTAAATATTTGTGTCGATTTTGTATTTAGATATATTGGTATTTATTTATTTATGCTTATGTATGTATGTGTATGTATGCCTGTGCATGTTTCTTATTATGAAGTAAAATGTTTATCTATGTATGTAAGTATATGTGTTTATATAATGTAGTTATTAGTTTATCTGTAGTAAGTAGTATATATATATATAATACTTATGTATACAAGTATATAATAATTGTGTATTTATTAATATATGTATATAGGTGGCACCGTCACAAGGTTTTTCTTTCTAATCACATAATCATCAATTCATTGCATTTTATATAATCGAAACACTTTTCATAGTTAATCGTTTCGAATCTGTCTCTAGTCGTAGCGTAACGGTACATCGAATTTACTTTTCATGGAAATATTCGTTATTCATAGTATTAATTTAACGAAACATGATTTACAGATAGTACGTTCCATATAGTATTCTTTCCACGAACAATATTTCATCGCAGTAACGTTTCATCGAACGATCAAGCCAAGCCTTCTAGAATTCCTAAAATATACTGTACTAGAAAGCAAGCAAGCACGCATCCATGCATGCCAGCAAGCAAGCACGCATGCAAGCAAGCATGCATGCAAACAAGCAAGCACGCATGCATGCATGCATGCATGCAAACAACCAAGCAAGCATGATTTTTCAGGGCGCATAATCTTTCTGGGCTTATATAAAAAAAATAACCTCGAAGATTAAGACGGGAGCAAAGCTCCCGTCTTAATCTTCTAACCTATACGTATTAGGTACAGTCGGTTTTGCCCTAACAGGTCTTTCTGGGCTTATATAAAAAAAATGGCTACGGAACCCTAAAAAGAGCGTCTCGATGAAATGTACTGTCGTTGAAACGTATTATCAAGAATAGTTGACCAGTGGTGAAATGATGTTCTAGGTAATAAGAATTTTGGGAACTGAAACCTTCGTTAAACCAAAATTATACTAAAGGCCATTCGATGAACGACTACGTCGATGACCAAATAAAAGACTGAATTAAAATTCGATGAGTTGATTCTTGTGTAAAAGATAATTCGAGCAAATGTTTGAGCGATCTAACGAAGTTCGATGAATGAGTGATAATAAAATTCTGCGAATAGTGTTATAGGAAATGATAATCGATGTAACGATTTTCGGTAAAATGATGGATTCCCAAATAAACAATGGCTATCTTTATAATATAATTTACGAGTTCCCTTTAGATTAAGGGATAAAATTAGGTTAAGGAATTAATTACATCAGTTCCACAACCACTGATTGATTTCTGGTTGAAGAGAATCAAATACCCATTACGCGTGGCTAGCACAAGACGGCAAGAGCTATCTCGCGGCGAGATAAACTAACCGTCCGTTTCGGCGTGTAAGTATAGTAATGAAAAAGATCGACACAGATGAAAACAATCACGACATTCAATATATTATCTTATTGTACCAGTCGTCTACCGGCCCCTGTGATCCCCGGGATCATAACAAAAGAATGCTATTGTTTATTTTTTCGCCGGAAGACGACGGCTTAATTGAACAAATACTTACAGGTTGAGAGATGGCAATGGTGTAAACGCTTTTATACAATAGCAGTATGTAGTAAATTGTTGCAGTGAATATCATTATGGCTATCTGCAAAAAAAAATACATATTTGCAAGAACTCAAGTTAGAAAGGAAAATCAAAATACTAAAGGATTTAAACTATAAATTGTTATAGGAATGAGATAAAAGACGTTTAAGCCATTTATATTTATCATACGAGAATATGAAACTTATTCTAAACTTTTTTTTTTGAACCAGACTGTGGCTTTATAGGCCGGGCCCAATAAAGCGATAGGAGTGCGCGGTTGGAGAGTAGCTTGGGGAAAACCTCCGACACGACCACGCGTGTGGTTTGGAACACTAGAATACTCTAAGAGTTTGCGCTCCAGTGAGATTGGTTGAGCGGTTTCAACCGAATCTGAGGTGTGATTGGAATCGACCTTATATTTATATTTTGAACCTGACTGTGGCTTTATAGGCCGGGCCCAATAAAGCGATAGGAGTGCGCGGTTGGAGAGTAGCCTGGGGAAAATCCAGGGGAAAATCTCCGACACGACCACGCGTGTGGTTTGGAGCACTGGAATACTGAAAGAATTTGCGCTCCAGTGAGATTGGTTGAGCGGTTTCAACCAAATCTGAGGTGTGACTGGAATGGAATACTGGGAATTTTGTCGCTGGTTCACTAAACCTAGCCTAGCCGAGAAGAGTCCAGTAAGAAACTCAGCTAGGTATTCTAAACTTACCTGAAGACCAAAGCACGACGTGAGCTGATCACAGCATTCAGAAAGATGATGACTTACGACCCACCACCTTGCAAGGTCATTTTCAAGTTCTAAGAACTCTTCATTATCAGACTCCTCCCGGTTTTTTAGTTTTTCTACAGCAACGTCGATGGAACTAGTTAGATATTGCAAAAAAAAGACAACCACCCCCATCATAATATAGAAACTGAAACTTTCAATTATGTAACGATATTGCAATATAATATCAAAGACGTTGAATATTGCATACGTAATTGGACCAAATTTACCAGCATACGTGGAAAAATGTAATACATCGTCTACAGTTTTACTAAGCAGTAGAGTGGCAACCAGAATAGCTACTAAAAACACTTGCTTATTTAGTCTGGTTATAGTTTTTAAGAAAGCTACGTCACTCTTACACGTTTCGTGAATATTATCGATGGAATCACAGTACACTTTAAAAGGTTTAACATTACGAAAACCCAGAATAATGGCAAACAACGAGTTTATGATTGAGAAAACATAATATACTATGAAAGTATATGCATTAATGAAATGTAAATGGGAATTTTCTATAACAATATGAGATAGTCTATAAAGTAATACCAAGTCAAACAAACACAGACATGTGACTACAAAAATAAGAATTTTGATTAAAATTCTGCGTGTTTCTTTAAAAAGCAAATAATTTCTGAAGACACATAGAAAGTTTTCAAAAAGAGTTATTTTTCTAATAACGTTTATCGTAGACATTTCAGTTGGTACACTTTAGAAGCCACTCCGGGAACAACCGGCAGAACTAGATTATGTTATGAAATTGAATCGAAACCTTTCAAGTATATTAAACAGCAACTATAATAAAATGAGGACAATACAAATATTTATTAAACCTAATCTTACATGTCACATGTCAACAATTTCTTAATGTAAGTAATATGAATGTATTCAAACTTCAAAACTTTACTTACTTATTTTACTTTCATAATAAGTATAAAAACTAACTAACTAGATTATTTACTTTTAAGTTTTTATTTTAAGTTTAATTCGTAGGCCTTTTATTATATTGTATATTATGTTATTTTATGTAAGTTATTAAATTAGGACATGCGTGTGGATATCATAAAAATAGGTACGTCTACATAGTTCAATAAGAAGCGTAAAGTCTCATATTAGAAGTAAGGCAATATTTTTTTACTTTTCAGTGTTTTTTTGGAGTCGGTTTTCTTTTATTGAATTTTTATTTATATCACACTTTTTAGTGAATCATCACCAGAGAGAATCTCTTAATGATTTCAATTAGCCCAAACACGGCTAGCTACACTGTTTTATTACAGAGTTCCGTTGCCTATCTTTCAGCTTCAATTACCAGATTAGGTTGATGGTGAATTTACATCAAGACCATTTAAATTGACTTCATCATAGTCGCGTCAGTGTCTTGATCGAAATATCTTAATGTCACCCATGAAATACTAGGAGTTTTGGATGACCATAAGGGGTCTTCTTCTTCAGTTTCCGTTCACCAAATGCCACTTTCTGAATGAAAATGCTTGATTTATTACCGAAAATACTAAAATCGTTATATACTTCCCTTGAATTTTTGAGCAGTTCTCTCAATTCCTCATGGATCCCATCATCAGAACTAGATTCTGGTAAAAATGAGACCAACCTTGAAGCATATGCTTTCAAACAAAGAAAAAAAATCCCAAATCAGTTCATAAACGACTTAGTTTTGAGGAATAACGTCCCAGTGCTCGACATCTTAGTGCCCAATAGATGACAGCTATTAATCAACTCTGTCACGACATAAGAATGAAAGTGTCATATATTGGGTCAGTGTAGAGCACGTTTACCTTAACACACATTAAAAAAACATACAACCGAATTGAGAACCTACTTGTTTTCTAAGGCGGCGCGCCTCAGTTAAGCGAGAGGGCTTACATAGGTAAAATATTTAAATTATCACTGAAACATACTCTTCTGACATTAAACAAATTACATAACAATAAGCTGGTCGATTACTCAACGTTTTGTAGGACTAAAATGATGATTAACTATTAGTTTGTTCTAACACGTTCGAAAAGTTAGACAATTATGCTATATGTTCCTAACAGTTCGCCAGCTCTTCATTTCCAACGTTTGCATTGTGGTTCATAGAAATAGCATAAAAATGGAAAGATTCTCCAATCTGTTAACAAAGAGAGTTTTAGTACTACCTAAACCTAGAGTAAATACTACTTTCGGCGGACGCTTTAGCGAGGTCCTTGGTATTACAATGTACAATAATGGTGTAAAATGACAGAATAAAATTATAATATGTAGCTCAGTTATTGAGGATAAACCTACAAATTTTTTAAAGTTAGTACTTAAGGATATGTATTCAACTGATGTTGTTTGTAACTTTTGTGTTTTTTGTCTTTCGTGGCTTCTCGTGGTCTCAAAGGAAGACCAGCGCTAGCCAATGTCTAGCACTATGCTGATTTCGGGCCATTTCGTGGCTATTTTCTGTATTTTGGTGTTATGTTTATTTGTACTGTGTCTTTGCCACGAATAAATGTTTTTTTCTTTTTTGATTCTTTCTTTATAACATTCTTACTACACTATGTTTTTCGGCGTCACTCCTGACAGCTGTCAAATCTGACATGTTCTGCATCGCGGTATCGAAGTTTCTTAAGTCAGTTGCATAAATATAACTTCTAACCAACTCTTTTTGGACTTCGGTCCCTGAAAGATCTCTCTATTGTCATTTCTTCCTGTGTTTCCTATCTATTACATATATGTATATTATTTGTATATACTATCTTTCCTGTATATATTCAACCATGTACATTATCTTTTATAGGAGCATATTACTTGGCGACATTGGTGATCTCCGACAATGGACGTAAGCGCAACTCTGAAGATCCTGACGCCGCCCCGCAGCAAGCCCGACTCCCTCCTCTTTCACTCCCTCTCTCTGAGTGTGCCACCTAGCGTGTCTACTACACATGCCTGGTACCTCAACTCCCAGCGATTTGACTCCTCTTCTCGCCCGCTCGTCACCCTGCCTCTGAGCACTTGCTCGCCACGCTGACTCTGAGCACTTTTCCTACATTGTTGCTGGCTTCTTCTCAAAGGGGGACTGATGTGGCGTATCTGTCAAATCTGACATGTTCTGCATCGAGCTATCGAAGTTTCTTAAGTCAGTTGCATAAATATAACTTCCAACCAACTCTCATTGGACTTCGGTCCCTGATTCTCTCTATTGTCGTGTTTTCCTGTTTCCTATCTATTGTATATATGCATATTATTTGTAGATAATCTCTTTCCTGTATATATTCAACCTTGTACATTTTCCTTTATACGAGCACATCCTACTTATATACATTTTCTAAGGTAATCTTATACCAAAATTTTAGGCATGACGTATATAAATGTATAGCTGGTCGCCCGCGATACAGGCCTAGCCTATTAGTGGGGGAATCCCTGGAATCTCTGCATAAACCAAACGTCATACACCACATAATGCGTTCTACATTAAAATTCCTTTTTATATTAATATCTTTATGTTTTTGTGTGCAATAAAGAATTTTTATCTTATCTTTATCTTATCGTATGTTTAATTCTATGAAAATACTAGTGTCTATTACTCTATAAAAATATGTGTGCGACTTCGAATACAATACTTATGCTTATGGACAGACAAACCTAGTAAATTTCAATGCCTCGAGTTCAAAAACGTTGTAGTCATGGCTGAGACCATGGAGGACCTCAGTACAATGCTCGTTGATCTCAGCAGAGTTTCCGATCGAGTTGGTCTGAAAATGAACATGGACAAGACGAAGGTCATGTCTAATGCCCATGTCGTACCAACTCCCGTAATAATCGGCGGCTCGGCGCTCGAAGTTGTTGACGAGTACGTATACCTGGGACAAACAGTCCAGTTAGGTAGGTCCAACTTCGAGAAAGAGATCACTCGTCGAATCCGACTCGGCTGGGCAGCGTTCGGGAAGCTTCGCAGTATATTCTCGTCCAGTTTACCGCAGTGCCTCAAGTCAAAAGTCTTTGACCAGTGTGTGTTGCCAGTGATGACATATGGATCCGAGACATGGGCGCTAACGATGGGCCTCATAAGAAAGCTCAAGGTCACCCAAAGAGCAATGGAAAGAGCTATGCTCGGGGTTTCTCTGCGTGATAGAATTAGGAATGAAGCTATCCGTAGCAGAACTGGGGTCACCGACATAGCCTTCAAAATTGCGAGACTAAAGTGGCAGTGGGCAGGGCACATTGCTCGCAGGACTGACGGTCGATGGGGCCAGAAACTGCTTGAGTGGCGTCCACGCACCGGAAGACGAGCTGTCGGTAGGCCTCCGACAAGGTGGAGTGATGACCTGGTGAAGGTCGCGGGAATCCGGTGGAAACAAACGGCACAGGACCGGTCTAAATGGCGAGCCTTGGGGGAGGCCTATGTTCAGCAGTGGACGTCTTTCGGCTGAAATGATGATGATGATGATGAATGATGAGTTCAAAAACATCAATTACGTTAAATGACATGGTTGAACTGCAATAGGACGATGGTGTGATTGAGGACGAGAGCGAGTATGTCAGCGAGCAGCGTGGCGCGCACTGGCAGCGTGCGCTGCAGACGCACGCGCAGCGGGGCCGCGCGCAGCCGCCGCAGTATTGCGAGTGCTGTCTGCGCGCACTCGCCCGCCTCGTGATCCTGGCCTAAAAAAAAACAAGCTTATTCCACCCTGACAATCAAAACGCGATATAAAATCTGTTACAATAAATTATTGGGGATTTTTTTTATACCACGTCGGTGGCAAACAAGCGTACGGCCCGCCTGATGGTAAGCGGTCATCATATCCTATGGACGCTTGCAACTCCTGGGGTGTCACATGCGCGTTGCCAACCCTTTAAAAATTTATACACTCTTTTCTTGAAGAACCCCATATAGTCCCTCGGGAAAACCTCATTTTGCAGATAATGGATAAGGAGCGCTCGTTAACCAGTGGTGCCTGCGTATCGTTTGCGGTATGCGAGGTTAAGCAACGTCGGCCCAGGTCAGTTCTTGTCCGCGTTCTTGAGTGGTTATTAACTGAGCGCTCCCGTGCTTTGGAAGACACGTTAAAATGTTGATCCCGGCTGCTGTCTATAGCAGTTGTTAAGCTAAGTTAGACGCTTTCGGACAGCTTAAGAACTTCTAACAGTCAAGTTGACCTCTTGAAAAACCTAATTTCAATAAGATCTGGTTTCCCCTCGGGTTGCCCATGCACCTACGCCAAATCTCAGGATAGGGAGCCCCGGGCATCCTTTAGGATGCAACTGTACTGTCAACATCGATAAAACGGGATTTTATAATATTGTTCAAAAGACGGAAATATTATGCGCAAACTTGTTGTGTTTATTTACTTGAAAAACGTGCCATTTTTTATACTTACAGTAAAGAAGTTCTTATATGTTTACTTAATGAGGGCTATCGTTTTTGTGCTCACCAGTTGGCGCAACTGTCGAGTAAGGTCCAGCTGTCATTTTTTTTATTGGTTATTACGGGCATGAGAACGAAGTTTACGTTTAAATCATATTTAATACCTTAAAACCGTACCGTAAAAATATCGAATATCCCGCATTGTAGCGCAGTCCCGTTTTGTTAGGAAAAAAAGGAGGAAATAAGATTCCGAAAGACAAAACTGTCTCAAAGAATTGACAGTCATTGACCCGTAACCCATATTTGCCATAATCAAGCTCAGGTATTGCGAAATAGTCACCATATTGTTCTAATTAGATATTAACCCGCGTAGCGCAACCACAAGTGACATTTGACATTTCGGAGACCTCGCGCTACAGTAGCGCCTCTAGCGGCGAATTCATACGCGATAGCCCCCATTAGCTCGTGTTGAATTGAAATGAAATGAAATGAAATGAAATCATTTATTCTTCAATTTAGGCATGTTACATGCACTTATGAATGTCAAAAAACTACCACCGGTTCATAAAATAAACCTCTGCCTCGAGAAGAACCGGCGTAAGAAACTCGGCGAGGTGTCATTTTTTCAAAACAATATACTATGTATATAAAATAACAGTAAAAATAGTACAAAATTCAAATGCTACCTATAAACATACATACATATTTTTTAATACTAAGGACAAAATATTTCTGTGTTAATTAACTTACTTGATAAAAGTGTGTTGTGAAGCCAGGCTAGTTTGATGCGCAATGTGTTGGCCTCGTTTTCAGCTCGCTGCCCGCCCACAATTATCATAACTTTTACGCTTATGTACAAAGATAGGGTTAAACCATAGCTCCAAATGCTTACTTCCCAAAACAATTCCTGAAAAATCATTACATTATTCACTCGGTCACGTCGAAAGGATGGGGGAAGATCGGAATGCCAAATGGGCATATCAGGTAAGTAAGTAAGTATCTTTATTCGCATAAGACAGAGTACAATAGGATCTTAGTTATAGTGTTTAGAACTAGCTATCTCGTCACGAGGTGACATGCAAATTTTTAGTTATATCTAGGTTTTGGTTATTAAAAATAACACAGGTACATTTAGGGAGGCAACTCGTCGGACGTCACAAGTATCAGTGGAACGATGCCTTCGAATCAGATCCGTCGATCCATCTCGTGAACTAATGGGAGCACGATTGGGCTAAAGACTCGGCCTCTTGATCACTATGCACACGTGCGGTAAGCGTCGCCATACAGTAAGGGCCTATCAGGTGCATTTAGGAAGGCAATCCATCGGACGTCACAAGTATCAGTGGAATGATGCCTTCGAATCAGATCTGTCGATCCATCTCGTGAACTAATGGGAGCACGATTGGGCTAAAGACTCGGCCTCTTGATCACTATGCACACGTGCGGTAAGCGTCGCCATACAGTAAGGGCCTATCAGGTGCATATAGGGAGGCAACCCGTCGGACGTCACAAGTATCAGTGGAATGATGCCTTCGAATCAGATCTGTCGATCCATCTCGTGAACTAATAGAAGCACGATTGGGCTAAAGTGTCGGCCTCGTGATCACTATGCACACGTGCGGTAAGCGTCGCCATACAGTAAGGGCCTATCAGGTACATTTAGGGAGGCAGCCCGTCGGACGTCACAAGTATCAGTGGAACGATGCCTTCGAATCAGATCTGTCGATCTATCTCGTGAACTAATGGAAGCACGATTGGGCTAAAATCTCGGCCTAGTGATCACTATGCACACGTGCGGTAAGCATCGCCATACAGTAAGGGCCTATCAGGTACATATAGGGAGGCAACCCGTCGAACGTCCCAAGTATCAGTGGAACGATCCATCTCGTGAACTAATGGAAAAGGGCGCACGATCGGGCTAAAGACTCGGCCTCTGGATCACTATGCACACCTGCAGTAAGCGTCGCCATACAGTAAGGGCCTATCAGGTGCATATAGGGAGGCAACCCATCGGACGTCACAAGTATCAGTGGAACGATGCCTTCCAATCAGATCTGTCGATCCATCTCGTGATATAACGGAAAAACGCGCACGAGTGGGCTAAAGTTTCGGCCTCGTGATCACTATGCACAAGTGCGGTAAGCGTTGACATACAGTAAGGGCCTATCAGGTACATTTAGGGAGGCAACCCATCGAACGCCCCAAGTATCAGTGGAACGATCCATCTCGTGAACTAACGGTAAAACGCGCACGATCGGGCTAAAGACTCGGCCTCTTGATCACCACGCAAACCTCTGCGGTAAGCGTCACCATACAGTCTGGGTTAACTTCCGACTTTATTTCAGAGTACAGATGGACAACAGCCGCACGAGACACCAGCAGACGCTGCAGCAGGCCCCCAGAACGAGGGCTCGCACCGCAACATCAGCAGCATCCACCGTCCCCCAAATGATGGCCAGAAGCCTGTCATAGTAATGACGCGACCCGCCACAGGACCAGGTAAATCCTCACCTTTCCTCACCCCTCTCAGTGAGGTGGCAGGTGAGGACGGTGATTATTATAGATACGTTAATACTAGTGTCTTTTATAGGGGATTGACGAGAGACATCATCCTGTTGTGGATTCGTTTTTATTATCAGTGACTTAGAGACCATATACATCTCTAACAATATTAAATTAATTTTAATTTTGACGCTCAGGGACCATGTACATCTCTGGGATATTATATTAATTTCATTATACTCCTTGTTTAATCTTGAGACCTTATACATCTCTAACTTTACTGATGTAATATTTGTAATAGATAACTTTGCAAGTTTATCTTCACTGTATGACATTAATTTTGTTATAATTGTAAACTCGAAATTATTATTCCTTCTTGAACTGTAAATTAATATTTTGACATGAAAAATGTGTTACTTATTATAGTCAGACTTTCTTAAATTGTAAATTAATATTTTGACATGTAAAGTGCCCTTGTGGCCTATTTGCAGAATAAATGTTTGTATTTTGTATTAGTGAATCGCATATCACGCCCCAAAGCGCCCAGCGCAGGATTATACAGCTAGAAGATACTCAAACGAAAATAATTTCCGACCACCGGTTTAGCCTAATTGCCTGCGAAGCTGACGGTCCTGAACTCCAGTCTGGGCAAATATTTGTGTGATGAACACAAGTATTTGTTATTGAGTCTTGGAGGTTTTGTATTTATACAATTATATTAAATGTATCGTCGCTATTACCCATAAACAAGCCTTACTGTGACGCTAGATCGATTTGTGGAATGGTCTGCTAATGGATTGATGCGAATGGATTGGTCTCCTAATTATTTATTTATTAAAAAAAAGTAGACTCGTGTCCGTGGCGATCAAGAAACTGAGGGTTAAGGTGCTCCACGCGCTATTCATCGATTTTTGACTAGTTTTGAGTTAATATAGCTCCGTCAAAACTATAGATATATTTATGGCACAAACGGTTATCAGTTCTTCAGTCCTTTATAACATTTGCAAAAGCCAAATTTTAAAAAACTGACTACTTATTTTTTATGATTTTCTCAGGTCATTTATGCACTTGTATATATGAAATGTTCATGTAACTGTTCCTTATTGACGTCTCTAACAACGCAAGAGAGATTTTTATTTTTCATCTTCACAAAAGTTACATCTAAAAAAACTGGTTATATGTCCAAACTAGCGACCTGCCCCGGCTTCGCACGGGTGCACTATTTAATGGATGTTATTATACATATAAACCTTCCTCTTCAATCACTCTATCTATTTAAAAAAACCGCATCAAAATCCGTTGGGTAGTTTTAAAGATTTAAGCATACGTAGGGATATAGGGACAGAGAAAGCGGCTTTGTTTTATACTATGTAGCGAAATTGACAAAGTTTGATGCCATATATCTCGAAGACAGTTAGTTTTGAAGTAACTATGGTATATTATTTCGGTAAACCTAGTTGTTCGTAATAGGATAAGTCATAAAAAATACAAGAAAACTTACAAATCGAAGATCATTGTGAGCTAGGAGCCTCTTAACTTGTGACAGCTCGTGTCAGAGGGCAAGCTACTTTGGGTTGGGGAGCGTTGTAGTTATTTTTTAATTATTTATGCCATAAATTGAAAAAAACACATGGACAACTATTAATAAAAACGAGAACTTTCACACGCAATCAAACTAAATTTGTGAAAAAGCGTCACGTGCACTCACACCCGTTTCACTTACTTGCTTGATAAAATAATTAATGCCTTGGTAGGAAAACACGATGTAATACAATACAGATGAATACAACGACAGCATTATCTGAAAAAAGTAAAAGTGGTATTATTGAACATGGCGACCTTGCCAGGCGTGATTGTTGTTAGAGATGCAAGAGATATATAGCTCTTTAATAAACAACGTGGAACCATCGACTCGTTTCAATCATCTTCAAATTATAACAAAACTCGAACGAATATTATTAAGCATTCAGTAATAAAACACGCGGTGCAGCATCCGGTGGCCAGGTGGTGGTCTTTTGTTTCCGGAAACAAAGACAATCACTTTGCCGGCCTAGACCAGCAATGTTGTATAAAATTCTATTATGGGTTGCTCGTTGCGTGGCACCCAAGCGTGATATTTTGCAGCCTGTTATAACGAATATAACGTCAATATTTCATTGCATGTTTGAGAAAACATATTTTTTAATAGCTCATTTAAATATCCCGTTGCTGAGCAAAGATGTCCCCTCATTTTCTCCACTCACTTTTTAAAATTAGAATTATAACGGTCACGTTCGCTCATATTTCATCGATTCCTTGGGATATCTGAGGATAATATTGTGCTAATTTGACATCTTTCAGTATTTAATCACGTTTCAATATTTTCCACGTAGCATATTTTCCAGTTTCAAGATTGTTTTCTTTGAAATCGCAAGACGGATAACGCACGATTCTTTTAATCTAAAAAAATGGAGTATACAGGGCGTCCCACGGCTATGCCACATGGAGGAAAAGTACCTTTAATATTGTAGATGTAACATTTTACTGAAAGAAGACATAATTTGAATTTAAAAAACAATTTAGAAGACATAGACCTAGACATAGAATTGATTAATTTTGTATTAAAAATGTTAAAATTCATGGTCTTCCTTTTATTTCTGATACTATGTTATTTAGCAAAAAATAATCCATATGATGAAGCCTTTCGATTGGTATGATAAAGCTACAGGTTAATTATTTTTCTTGTGTAACGGGTTCGATTCCCGGTTCATGGTTTAATTATTATTTAAATATCAGTGAATGCAGTTTAAATTGTTTTTAAAATTAAAATAATGTCTTCTTTCAGTAAAATGTTCCATCTACAATATTCAAGGTACTTTCCCTCCATGTGGCATAGCCGTGGGACAGCCTGTATAGTTTGCATGATCCCGTTAATTTTTAGTTTTAAGGCTACCTACCTGTAATCCAAAACAATTTTGTAGTCGATCACAAGCGTCTGCCAACAAATTAATGACTTCAGCGCACATTTCCAGTCGTTTGCGAGTTTCCCGTTGTTCCCGATCACTCTCCAATTGTGTCTCCACACTCAACAGAGATTCATTTAAATATTTTAAATGGTCCACAATCATTACAATGTGTTGATAAAAAACAAAATTATGAATATAAAAACGCAATTCAACATTAAGTTCCGCATAAATTGTAATAAACATTACTGAAATGCCATCATAGTGTTTCCATATCTCGCTTATATTGTATATTGATATAATAATTGCCACTATACAAAACAATGTACAGTCCATTATAAGACGTTTGTTTTGATTTTTTACATTGTTTTTATACACGGAGTCGTTTTTACATATTTTTTGTACGTTTACCATATCAGACGTAAACTCTGCATAGTGATTGCATTGGTAAAACCCAATAAAAAGAACCGCCATATTGTTGATCATTAGAATAAGCATAAAAGCTAAATCTAAAATGAATTCAGTTAAAGCATCGATTACTTTGAACTCATTAATACTAGAATGAACGAAATACACAAGAATCAGGAACATTAAGCCAATTTCTACAACAACTCGTAATTTAACAAAAGTTTTAACATTTTCTTTAAATGACAAATAGTTGCGGTATACGCATAAGACATTTTCAATTATGTTAAGTGTTTTTATTGCTTTTAGTTCTGTCATCGTCAAGGAACGTGTTCAAGTGTACGATGTTGCTAACACACTGTAATACACTTTAGCGCTTTTGATAAAACTATTACTTAATGGCATCGGAATAAGTGTCAAAAGCATAAATTACAATAGGTACAAAATTAATATTTGTTCGCTCCAATAATACTTCCAGTTTTACAATCCATTTTTTATGATGATGTACCCGTTAGTAAGTTCTAGAAGGTGTTCTTCATCACAATAAATTCTTCTTCCATTCTTCTCCAAAAGGCCTCTACCTGTTGGATTCATATCCCAACGCACGCCTCTCAAATGACCGGGCCTTAAAACCCGTAATTTTAAAGGAGATAATAATAATAATAATAATTTCGGGGATCTCTCCGGGGAAACTGAAGGTTTTGTCTGTGCAATTGCGGAAGAAGTTATCATGACAAACAACTACCGGAAATATATCCTGAAGGACGGTATAGTCGACATTTGGCGGGCATGCCGCCGTCCCGAAGAGTCACTCAGGCATATCATTTCCGGTTGTGGTCATCTTGCTAACGGCGAGTACTTGCACAGACATAACTTAGTAGCCAGAATCATTCACCAGCAACTTGTTCTTCTATAATACGGTCTTGTGAACTTCGAAGTGCCGTACTTTAAATATACACCTGCGACAGTTCTCGAAAATGGTCGTGCCACGCTCTATTGGGATCGATCTGTCATCACGGACAGGACTATTAAAACCAATAAACCTGATATCATGCTGACACATGTGCTCGTTGACATCACCATCCCCCATGACGAGAACCTCGTTATGGCCGAGAAGGACAAAGTCAGCAAGTACCTAGACTTGGCACACGAGGTGACCGCCATGTGGGATGTTGATTCAACGATTATCGTCCCGATAGTTGTCTCTGCGAACGGTCTAATAGCGAAGAGTCCCGACCAACACCTCAAGAGACTCTCGCTAGATGGCTGGGTCAAGGGTCAGATACAGAAGGCGGTACTCCTGGAGACGGCGCGGATAGTCAGAAGGTTCCTCTCTCTGTCGCCCTAACCACCGGTAGCTTAGGCCTTGCCTCGCTGCCGGCGGCACCCTAGGTTAGTATTTTATAATATTTTTATGTTTTGTAAGTGTATTTTTATATTTTACTTTTTATAAAGATATTGTAAAAGCCTAGCTTGAGACGAAAGATAAATAAAGAGAATAATAATTTACTGAGCTAAGTAATAAAAGTTTATTACTACTTGAATGATAATTTGTCATTACAATAGCAAAAACCAAATGTAACTTACTCGAAAATATTTTGTGCCCAAAAAATATAAAGTTATTTTTATTAAAGCAAGAATTATTTTTAATTAATGGAAAAAATTAAAAGTGTAGGCTCTGAGCAGTACTCGACCTGTGACAAACTCGCATACTCGACGAATTGCTCTAACGAACTGACTAAAACTGGTCTATATATTCAGTTGGCTTGACTAAGGTTCCGCGTATGCGGATATCTCAGGTTCGAATCCAGCTACATTCGCCACATTATTTTTCTTTTTAAGTTTATAAATATAATTTACATTAGCATACGTTCTGTTACGTTGTATTATACGAAATTGATTAATTCATCATATTTACAACAATAAACTCAATAAATAACGTTTTATTCATTTATTCCAGTAATAATATTACAATTGTTTTTGAAATTAACAATAAACTCAACTTAAGTCTAGGTACATTCAAGAGAAAAATTAAATTGAAGCACACAACAATAAAAAATAAATATTATACCTAAAAATAAGAAACGCCATGTCAACAATATAAATTCCCAAAAATTAAGAATATATTCAAAAAACATGTCAGAAAAATTTCGAACATCATCAATAGAATTAAAATATAATATTAATGGGTAAAAATGTCAAAAAAATTTAGAACATTATTTAAATATTAAACAGCAAATATGTCATCATTAAAAAAAAAAAATTTAATTTATTTAGAACACAAACAGTCACATAGACCTATCCAAATTGACAGTACATGAAATGTACATATACAAAAGAAAACAATAGACCTGGAGGTTCATCTTTTCACATAGTGTTAACTACATTATTATATATTTTTTAAACAACACGTAAATCTTAACTTGGTAATTAAAGAAAAATAAAAAAAACTATTATAATATATAGGAACAAAATAATCTCAGTCGACAATTAGGTATGATATCTAACTTTAACTATAACTGCTGTATTAAAATAACTTACGTTTAACTAGTAATTTTAGACTAGATATAGAATTATGAAAGGGATCAATATCACATAAATGCTTGTTATAATAACTGGGTACTCGTCTGAAAAATGTATGCCTAGAATAATTCTTACGAGAAATGCTAATATGAAAAAGCGAATAATATTTGCTAAATATATTTATATTTATTTAATATTTGCGAATATTATTTGTTGTTAATATTTGTCTTTAAGCTATCAAAAGTTTTATGTCGGATGACCTAATAGCAATTTCAGTAATAAAACTAGTACCTAGCTCTATATGATTTTTTTTCTCTTTATTTAAGGAGCTTGTCATGTCGCTCTGTTATTATTGTCAAAACACAAATATTAACATAAATATTATTGTCTAAATCTAACTTATAAGCAAGCAATCTAACTTAAGAAGCCAAAGCACTATTGCAGGCCCCGACATCAAAACCGTACTCAGTAGCCAGTCGACTCCTGGCGGCTTCATTCCGGACACATTCCATTATAACATGGTACACATCTTCTGGTACATTACATTCATCGCAATTTGGAGATGCAACTTTTCTCATCAAATAACCGAACTTATTTAATGGAATATGCCCGGAACGCAGTCTCATCATCAAAACTAAGTCTCGTCTACTTAAAGTG
The DNA here is from genome assembly GCA_963556455.1 of Epiblema foenella. Taxonomy (NCBI): domain Eukaryota; kingdom Metazoa; phylum Arthropoda; class Insecta; order Lepidoptera; family Tortricidae; genus Epiblema; species Epiblema foenella. The sequence continues at coordinate 22,378,598 of OY747104.1, forward strand.
CAATCTATCCAAGGGGTAATCTGAGTATAGCACGATATGTTATTAAATTACAGTTAGGCAAGAATACCTACGTGAGAAATAATTACACTTGTAACTATAAACATTTATTAATACGCCCTAGATTATTAAGTGTCATATTAACGCGATACAGTGAAATACAAAGAAAGGTTCTAACACTTTGATTAAACAGTTAAACGTAGATAAAATTAAAAGAAAAGGGGGCTTTGAATAATACAAAGAGCCACAGTTAAACGACGTGGTTGAACTGCAATAATATGATGGTGTAATTGAGGACGACGGCGAGTATGTCAACGAGCAACGCGGCGCGCACCGGCAGCGTACGCTGTAGGCGCACACGCAGCGGGGACGCGCGCAGTCGCCGCACAAGCGCACGCGCCTGCTGGGCGCAATCGTCTGCTTCGTGCGATGAGACTAAAGAAACATACGTTTAGAACGTACCTTACGTTTAGAAGTTCTGCATTTGCTAATTATTTTTTCACTGTAAATGTTCGCATTAAAGTTGCATATATAAACAAATCAATGTTACGTAGACAGTCTTACACAAATCTATCTAGCCCCATAGTGAAGCTCAATGAGGCTTGTGTCATAAGTTACAGATACATAGAAAAGACCAAATCCAAGACTGAAAAGTAGAAATTTTAAATATTAAAAAACATTATTGTGTGCCGTTGCGGCCAGGAAAGTCATAATGGAATTTCTTTACTTCGTTTTTCTTTTCTCATTATCATGGTTTAACTAAATCTCCCGTTCCGTTATATCCACGTCTACTATACGTACCTAATGTAAAGTAAAATGGGTGGTCCCTAAACATCCCTCTGAAACTTGGAGTTATGTGTTACCAACTTACTTGTTACTAATATGTTATGTAGTCTGGAGAGATTAGCTAACAGTGTATCGGCTTCATTCTGAACGAGCTGTCCACCCGCCAGAATCAGGCTCTTCAACGTTACGTAAGCGAACAGGGATATTAAGAAGCTCCACATACTAACGTCCCATAATAATTCCTAAAAAAACATGAATTTATGATCATCGCAAAAGCCGTGGTCTCCCGGCGAAAAACATAACCAATAGCATTCTTTTTTAATGGGGGGATCCACGGGACCAGTAGATGACGGGTTAATGCTAGTCGGTGTTGCTATGAGAAAATAGTGTCTATCTTCTAAGAAGTAACTACTAACTCTGAAATACACAAGTATCTGGAAATGAACACAGGGAAGGAAGAAATACTCTTTGTGACAAAAGCATAGAAAGAGAGACTGGAACATCATCCGAATGAGCTTGCTGTAAAACTGAGAACTAGAGAATATGGGAAGAGGCTCAAAAGAAAAGACATTTTACCCGACTAGATTTAATGAAGGAGTAGATGCCCTTAATGGAGGACACACTCGACATGTTACAATATAAAGCTTCCAACAAATTAGCTTATAGTACAACTAATTGCAGATTTATGACCAAGAAAAAAAATCTTCTAAGAAGGCGTTTACATAACGATGTTGTATTAATATTTCGAGAACTACGATAATATAAAAAAGTACATTAAATAATGAACAAAAAAGGTCTCTTATCTATGACGAAATTAACTTCTTGCTGACCCTGCAAAGCATATTATTATTATTAATTAAATCGTTTTTAAAACGTGAGTAAAGAAAATGTTAAGTAGTTCTATATGCGCGTTCTACCGTAGATGGAGAAGACTAGACTGTAATACTCATTAACCTTATGAAAAATACAATGTGAATAAATTAAATTAAATATGAATTACATATCAAAAAAAAAATTAAGTAGATATAATCCCACCACAAACATTTTCGTGTAAAATGTTGCCAAGGCGGTCTCGTCTACCATATGGCTCTAACTGTCAAAAAGTTATCAGATCTCATGTAGAGCCAAGGTTCTAACTCTACACGGCATTACTCTATGTGTTTGTGGAGTCCGGTCTGTTCATGCTTGCTAGAACATAGTGACTACGTTAATACTAGTGTCTTTTTATAGGGGATTGACGAGAGACATCGTCCTGTGGATTCGTTTTAATTATCAGTGACTTAGAAACCATATACATCTCTAACGATATTAAATTAATTTTAATTTTGACGCTCAGAGACCATGTACATCTCTGGGATATTATATTAATTTCACTGTACTCCTTGTTTAATCTTGAGACCTTATACATCACTAACTTTACTGATGTTGTAATATTTGTAATAGATAACTTTGCAAGTTTATCTTCACTGTATGACATTAATTTTGTTATAATTGTAAACTCGAAATTATTATTCCTTCTTGAACTGTAAATTAATATTTTGACATGAAAAATGTATTACTTATTATAGAAACGTCGCTGAAGGCCCTATTTTTAAGTTTCAACACATTAACGTAGCATATTTAATTAAAACATAGAGATCCCTCAAACTTAAAAATACGAAGGACATTTATGATCTCTCTGTAAAATTATTAGATAACGTTATAGACATTCTGGCCCCTCACTTATGTAATATGTATGATTTTCAATTGGTCTATTGATAGCGGTACATTTCCCAATCTTATGAAATGCAGCAGGATTATTCCGTTTTTTAAGTCTGGAGAACCTAAGGACCGGAACAATTAAGTATAGACCCATATCGATTTTGCCAGCGTTAAGAGATTTGTATGTGCGTATTTGAGAAGATTATTTTAAATCAGCTATTGCTCCACTATAATGCCAATAACATCTTGCATACTCAACAGTTTGGCTTTACTAAGGGTCGTTCAACAACTGATGCTACAGCGAGTCTTGTAAGATACATATTTGATGCCTTGAATGATTCGCATGATGCCATTGGGATTTTTTGCAATTTATCCATGGCATTCGATTGTGTTAATCACCCGACATTGTTGGCCAAACTAAATCATTACGGTGTCAAGGGTAAGTCCTTGGGTGTTCTGGAATCATATCTAACAAACAGAATCCAGCGTGTCGATATTGATGAATCTAAATCAATAGAAATGTCAGTTGAAATTGGTGTTCCCCAGGGATCTGTATTGGGACTTTTCTTGTTTTTGACCTACATTAATGATTTACCGTACATACTAGACGACTCAACCAATGTAGTCCTTTTTGCAGATGATACATCGCTTTTATTTAAAGTGCCCAGAAATAGCGATAGAGTTGGATCTATTATTAATCCTGTTTTGCAAAAGGTATTGCATTGGTTTACAGTAAATAATTTACTACTGAATGCCAAAAAGACAAAATGCGTCAGATTCTCTACTTGCCGCCAGAGTCAACAATATCATACACCAAACTTGATTATGGAAGGCGATACACTGGACTTTTCAGATAATACAGTGTTTCTTGGTTTGACAGTGACTCCAAATTGCAGTGGGGTTCGCACTTAGCTACTTTGAGTAATAAATTGTGTTCTGCTGCTTATACTGTGAGAAAGATTAGGCAGCTAACAAATATAGACACAGCTAAATTAGTATACTACAGCTACTTCCATAGTCTCATGTCCTACGGCATCCTAGTTTGGGGAAAATCTGCCAATGTAGATAGCATATTTGTTTTACAAAAGCGGGCTATTCGTGCAATTTACAATCTGAAGCCGAGAACGTCCTTGAGAGATCTATTTAGAAAGGTCAACATCATAACTCTACCGTCACTATATATCTATGAAGTTATTATTGTATGCCAGAAGATACGAAAAACAGTGACATACACACATTTAATACCAGAAGCAAGGATAAACTTGCTGTTCGTCGCTTGCGAATTGCCAAAGCTTGGAAATCATTTATTGGACAGGCAGTACATTTCTATAACAAAATCCCTAAGAATATAATAGACTTACCAGATCATACATTTAAGAAACTTGTAAAACTGAAATTAACTGAAAAATCTTATTATAACGTGTCGGAATATCTAACAGAAAAAGATGTATGGAATAATTGTAATTTTTAAGTTGACTAATTACCAAATCAAAAAAAAAAAAATCAATTGTCAAATATCAATTGTTTTAAGTTGAAAATGTGCATGAGAAATAAATTGAATTGAATTGAATAGTCAGACTTTCTTAAATTGTAAATTAATATTTTGACATGTAAAAGTGCCCTTGTGGCCTATTTGCAGAATAAATGTTTGATTTTGATTTAGATTTTTTGATCTATAAGCCCTAACTTCAAAAACACTACACCAAACTCAAATGATCTGGCTTGGCCGTTTCGTTACTACAAGAACTATTGTATACAAGAAAAGTAATGGACATTGAATATTTTTTTGGCCAAGCCACTTATTTAGAAGTTTGTGTAGTTAGGGCTACTAGAAGAACGAGGGTTACCGACATAGCTCAGAGAATCTGCAAGTTGAAGTGCTCGTAGAACCGATAATCGTTGGGGAAAAAAGGTTCTCGAGTGGCGGCCTCGCACGGGAAGACGAAGCGTTGGACGGCTTCCTACTAGGTGGACTGATGATTTGGTCAAGGCAGCGGGGAGTCGCTAGATGCTGGTGGCTCGCGACCGTGTGCTGTGGCGCTCCTTGGGGGAGGCCTATATCCAGCAGTGGATGTCTTCCGGCTGAATGATGATGTAGTTAGGGCTCACGGAGTTAGGGTGTGTAGAGTTAGAAGCTAGGCTCTACATGAGATCTGATAACTTTTTGACAGTGCGAGCCAAATGGTCTCCTCTTGGCAACATTTTGCATGAAAATGTTTTTGGTGGGATTTCACTTTTTGTAAGTTGCTTGTGAATTTTAAGTCACATATACACTTTTATCCCCTAATTTAAGTGGTTGAGGGATGTTTTTTTTTTCAAAAAGTTGTAAGTTTGTGTTCTTTTATAATTTCTCTAGCATGAAATTAAGTTTGTATAGGAAACCCCATACAAACTTCCATCCCCTAATTTAAAGGGTGGAAGGTGGTTTCCTAAAAGATTTTTAATTGGGACTCCTTAATTATTATACGTATTTCAGAATTGATATATAATAATTAAGGAGTCCCAATATCATTTTTCAGATCACTAGCATAAAAATGTAATTTTGTGTACTAATACTAGCTTACATACCAAATTTAAACTTTCTAGGACTTCAGGAGTATCCTAAGAATTTTGATGAACATCAATGAGTGACGTAATCTTATAATTTAGTTTTTTTTGTTATTAAAATAATCTAGAGGTATGCAATTGAAACTTTATATATTTAATAAGTCCACTATTGACACCGTATTCCGAGATCTGGTTTAATCCTAACTCAAGTTATGAGGGTTCAAAAAAACGACGAAGCGCTTCGTGAAAAGCTCGGAAGTGCCTTTGCGCTTCTCTCGGCTCGTCTTGGCGGGGTCACTAACGTGCCCCCAGATGTTTGTAAACATTTTTTTTACTGTACCGGTGGCAAACAAGCTTACGGTCCACCTGATGGTAAGCTGCTACCGCAGTCTATAGACACCCGCAACTCCAAAGGAGTCACGTGCGCGTTGCCGACCCTTTATAAGATTTGAGGATGCACTGTGTTGACAGCAGAAGGAACACATTTAGGTCCCTCGCTCTCAAAACAGTGCATCCTCGGGAGCTCTGGCAACCTTGCTCACCTCCAGGAACACAACACTAAATACTTGTATAGTAAATAATGTTATTATGGCTGTGGTCTTCTGCAAGGCGGAGGTACTTCCCCAGTTGGGCTGCTCCAAATTCGAACAAGATGACATTTTGCTGTGCCCTACCTCTCTTAAACATATAACTGTAAATAAGTACATGCAGTAAGTAGTAGTTGCTTACCTGATTGATCAAATAAAGCATTACTTGGTATAAATATATAATATAAAACAACGAGGCTGTGTAGAATGACAGCAATATCTGTAAACAAAATAGTCATGCATATAGAATACAAAATAATTAATACCCATCACGATTTTCACAAATCTGTGGCGCGTTTCCGAAGTAGAAGTTACAATTTATAACGCCAAACAATACGCCTCATCGAAATCTACATTTGGAGTACTGCGCTGTATGAAAGTGAGACGTGGACGCTGACACAAATAGTACAGAGAAAGATTAGAGGCCTTCGAAATGTGGTCTTGGTGTAGGATGGAAAGGATCAGCTGGACGGAAAAAAGACGAATGAAGAGGTTTTGAGTATGGTAGGAGAGAAAAGAAGTTTACGGAAGACAATTAGAAATAAAAGAGGCAGGATGATGGGACACCTGCTAAGGCACGACAGCTTCTTCTTAAACATCTTAGAGGGCAAAATTGAAGGCAGAAGAGGAAGAGGAAGACCTAGACTGACTTACTTTAACCAAGTGAGGGAGGAAGTTGCCGAGTCGTATGGGGAAGTCAAGAAACTGGCAATGAATAGAGAAGAGTGGCGGTTAGGTACTCCACCGACAAGAGCGAAGCTCTTAAGTTTTGACGATGAAACAATACTGACTTCATGCAACACCTTCAGCGCGGAACTGCCCCTGCCCCCGCACTTCCGGCGTGTGCGTCGCGAGCCATGCGGTGAGCGAGACACATGTCAACCGAAGTGACAATGAATACGTGTGTTTTAACCGTTTAGTAAAATATACTTATTCTTACACATGCAATGAAATATTCAGGAACATAATAAATAACACATTATTAACACAGTCCACAATTTTTTTGCAAATTTAACGAAAAAAATACATTTAAAATGTTTCATCTAAATATTAGCGGTAAAAATGTCTACTCAAATCGTGAAGGTATTTTTTATTTTATAATTGGATTTTTTGTCGTATTTACTTTGTTTCTTTAGAAATTAAAGTTTGAATTCTTGGAGTTTTTTTAATTTATTTTATTGCATGTTTGAGGAAATACATACCTCGATATGAAAAGGGGTTGCCAACCTCGTAACTACGCCGCTGAGTTGTGAAATTGTTACTTGTTGCTTCGTAAAATTTGCCTTATAAATATTTCATACATAGATAGTTTTTACCTGCACCCCAAAGCAATCCTGTAGTTTTTTGCAAGCGTCACCCAGTAGCCAAATGGCCTCACCCCAGATTTCCAGTTCGTTAGAATTAATTTCTTCATTGCCTTCAACTCTATTATTATCATTACGCAATTTTTTTATTGCTATCGCTGTAGACTCATTTAAATATTTCATCAGAGAAACGACAGTGTGTGTTAGTATGTAAAACACAATACTTTCACAATAGAATCTAAATTGCAAGAAGTATTGGAAAACAAGCAACGACGTCTCGAGTATGTGGCCCATATAATTCCAACTACCGTGTATATACTGTATTACAAGCATAATTAAGAGCATTGATGACAAAGCCAAGTTTAAATAAGACTTTCTAATTTGTATATTTAAGTTTTTTACGTATGACACATCATTTTCGCATAATTTAATTAGCAAATCTAGATCCCTCATGAATTTTGTATATTTATTGGAGCGATAAACACTAAATAATATAACAAATAAATTGTTTGTCACTATAAAAATTAAATAAGAGTTACCAAATACATTTTCCATCACTGAATTAAGTTTGAAATCATAATTGATATAGTACGCAAAGAATAACAATATCAAAATACTTTCGATTATTAATCGCAGTTTTACTAAATGCTTCATTCTTTTGCTAAATATTGAATAGTTACGATAAACTCCCAGTATGTTTTCAAATAAAGTAAGTACTTTTAATATTCTTAGTAAAGACATTTCCAAGAAGCGTACCGATCATGGACTGGTACCTAAATGAATGATTTGGTGCTTTCGCCATCAATAACACAAATTAATGTAATAGCAATAAAACTCGTTAATAACATATTAATCATGGAATTGAAAGACACCACAAGTCAATGAGCATCGAATATTAATCAAATTATCATATACATACATACCATAAAAAATGGTTTCGCCGGAAGACCAGCGCTGGCTTGTGAGTCAGCATTATGCTGAGGCGGAACCATTTCGTGGCAATTTTATTAGTTAATAGTTAAAAATGTATTATCTTTTAGTATCTATGTCACGAATAAATTATTTTCATTTTCATTTTTCATTTTTTCCCTCTTACTCTTTCCCTATGATAAACAAAGATTATAGACCACAATCAAATGGGAGAGATAATAATTTTCATTTCATTGTGATATCTGCTGTGCTTGTCTTTCTCCTTTAATTGTCTTGGACGCGAGTGTCAGAAAGGCCATAGCAATACAGTTTTTTCACATTCACAACTAAAACCTCCTCTGCCATTCCATTCCTTTTGACAGTGCGGCTTGAAGCTGGCAGAAGGGCCAAGTCGTCTCCTCAAAAATAGTAGCCATTAAAACATGAAACAGGTATTTTTGTCTCTGAGGTTCCCAAAAAATTATATTTTTATTGAATTTGGCTCTTTGGTTATACAGTTTGCCTACACCTGCCCTAAATGTTAATTCATGTTAAGTATGCCCTCAGGGTTCCGAACCCAAAGGGACCAAACTGTACCAAATTGCTCTCACTATGCATCTGTCCGTCCATCCGTCGTCTGCCATACACACAGACATCAGAGTAAAACAGACCGGCAATGTTAAGCCAAGTATAAGTGTTGTGTATGTGATATTAATATGTATATGTAAGCAGAATGTCGTGCGTAGTGTCACTGCCGGAGCACTTTGAGATCGCCGAGGAAGTCCGAACAAAATAGAGACCATTTTTCCAAATTGGTGGCCACCTGTTGATGGCTGCATATTTACGCCGCTTTAGGCGTTCAGCCGAATTCGCCGTAAAGCCAGCCTTTGAGGCGGTGCCATGAAGATGAGACGCCAGGGTATCAGCACAAGTCGCGACCCAAACCAGCGGCCACCCCATCTTCTATGCCACGAGGGTCATGCCGTCGGGTCTCTTCCCATCATCGCGGGCAAGGCCGGTCGGTTCCAAAACGGCCGGCGCTCCCGCGCTGGCTAGGGCCTGACGGATGACGTCATTTAAATTGGAATGACGAGGGGCACGGCCTGCGCTTCTACCGCAAGATAAACCGTGCTGGCCCAGTTGGTCGACTGAGTCACCGCAACGACACCGATGTTGGGCAACGCATGTCACACCCTGAATGAGAGGCGGAATGTGATATTGTCCAAGAGGGTATCGATGATGGCGGCGGAGCTTAGAGCCACTATCCGGATTCTCACTCGGCAGACACGAATTTTTTTATTGCTTTTTTCGACAATAACTATGTTTGACACCCAATCAGTCGGCCTCTCTTCCTTTACAATAATGTTTAATTTCCGCATTTTCTCTAATTCCTCTTTAAGACGAGGCCGCATTATAATAGGCATTTTCCTAGACGCATTTACTACTGCAGGTACGCTTTCATCGATAGTTATTTTCAAAAAAGAGGGCAAACAGCCTATTCCTTCAAACATGCTTTTATAGTTTGTAACATTTCACAATTACGAGAAATTAATTTCAAGCTTTTACAAACTTTGAGACCCAACAGATTGTTACATTTAACGTATAACACATACAATTGTTGTCGCGTCTTGCAATCATTATTAGTAAACATCGGCTCAAAATATCCTACTACTGGTAACTTCGCCTTACTTATTTCTCGTAATACCGTAGGTAGATAACCTTTGTTTATTTATTTTCTCGCAATCGAAGTGAAAAGTGGAGTGTAACTCTGGTCTGAAAGCCATATTACCTCTCGAACTATTTTCCCTCACCTCGTTCGGGAAAATAACTGTCTCGTGGTACAATGGCTCATTTTAGACCCTTGTCATACAATCTAATATTATCACACACACCTTCACTACGCACCTAGGTGTCATCGGAAGATCAGCGTCGGCTCTCCGAGTAGGAATTATGCTGAGGTGAGATCTTTTCGTGATTATACGTTTTATGTTATACTGTGTTTCGTCACGAATAAATGTTTTCGTTCTTTCTTACTTTTATCTTTCTATTACAGTGGACCCCGGACTATTTAGGGCGCTAACGGAAAACTCTAGGAGGACAATACACAATCAAAAGGTACTACTTAGATTAATAGATTTTGTGTATTGAACCATGTAGCGGCGGAAACAAATGAATAACGTTCATCAATCGTAATTCCTCACTACAAGTACTAATGCGTGTTCATTAACTAAATGACGAGTTGCAATCATTACTCCCAGAGGTCTTACCGAATCAAAAACGATCTCCTCTGTCGCTCGAACAATCAAGTGCGACAGAGAGGTATATATTAAGTTTTCGATTCACGGAAGGTCCTCAGGTTAATGATTGTAATTAATCAATGTGGGACGGGTATAAATAAAGCATTAATTACATTAAAGTGTCAACTGTCAGTCAATGGGGGCTATCGTTTTTGGGCTCACCAGTTGGCGCCACTGTCGACTAAGGTCCAGCTGTCAAAAAATTTTATTGGTTATTATGGGCATGGGAACGAAGTTTACGTTTAAATCATATTTAATACCTTAAAACCGTACCGTAAAAATATCGAGTATTCCGCATTGTAGCGCAGTCCTGTTTTTTTTTCAGAATTAAAGGAGGAAAGAAAGGACTTTTGGACTACAGACGCTGTTATTCTGCCACCCCCTTAAATAATACGAATTCTGCAATTGCCATTTCGGCCGAGCCTAATATAGTGTTTTTCTCAAAAATTGGGGAAGTAAGACGAAATTTGAATTAATGTTTGTTAAAAATAAATTTAAAACGTCAAAACCTTAACCCCGCCGCTTAGTCCCTCGGTTTATTGCGCCTGCCACAAGAAGGGACGTCATGTTTAGACTGTCATACTAAATTTCCGACAGGGAAAAGAGATAAAGTACCAAAGTCCTTTGTCTCTTTTCATATTCCGTACACCCCGCTGGCTCCACAGCCTCCACGCCGTTGATCACGCTAGCCGTGCTAACATGCATTGCTGAGTGGAGGCCATTTCAGGTTCACATCCTGATCTAGGCACTTTAACTCTTTAAACAATTTATTAATAGAAAAGGCTTATTATTCTGTAAATGAATATTTAAATTACATTATTAATGACTGTATAAAATAATAATAATAAATAAATATTTGTGGACAATCCTACACAAATCAACCTGGTCCCAAACTAAGCAAAGCTTGTACTATGGGTACTAGGTGACGATATACATACTTATATAGATAAATATATACTTAAATACAAAGAAAACATCCAAGACTCAGGAACAAATATTCGTGTTCATCACACAAATAAATGCCCTGACCAGGATTCGAACCCGGGACCTCCAGCTTCGAAGGCAGGGTCACTACCAACTAGGCTAAAGCGGTCGTCATAATGTATTATGGAAATGTTTATCCTGTACTTAAATATGGCATCATTTTTGGGGTAATTCAGTAAATGTACAGTCTGTATTTATTATTCAAAAGAAAATCCTATGAATAATATTCAATCTTAAAAATGGGGAATCCTTAAGAGACACCTTTAGACGTAATAAAATTTTAACTCTGACGTGTATCTATACAGGGTGGAAAAAAGTTATGGGCCCTGGAGGGAAACTGCTTTAAATCCTTTAGTTAGCTCATTTTACTGAAAGGAAACATTCCTTTATTTTTAAAAAGAAACAAAACTGCATTCAAAGATTTTTATAATTTTGCTAGTCTCAACCGGGAATCGAACCGACTAAAAATTAAAAATTAACCCTCGCTAGTTTACATATTATACGAATCGGTAGGATTATTGTTTGGGACGAAATATGTCAAAAAAAAATTTGGTCTTATACTCATCTGTTGTACGAGATACCCATGAAATTGAATATTTATTAAAAGTTTTATTAACAATGCCTAGTACTGGTCTCTTGTAACAAGTAAATGATACGTAATAATTTTCTTATCTCTTTAACATCTAAAGACATCGTATGAAGTACAAGCTTGCTAATGTTAATTATCTCTAAGTACCTTGTTGAAGCATTTGATGACAAAATGGTAATAAATCTAGGCGTTCGGAAGAAAAGTTTAAAAATGTTTATTAGGAGCATACACCACAACACTATCCATAGGGTTACACGAAATGAATTTCAACGTAGACTAAATTTGTGTAACCGGAACGAGGGGGGTCATTTCGAGCAACTTATCAGTTAAATTATTAACATTGTTTTTTTTTAATGTCCGTCTACGTTAAAAAATTATTTCATGTTTGTGTTCTTTTTATTGATAATAAAATAAAAACAATTGTAGTTTTCACTTTTTTATTTCAATGACCAAATAAACGTTTCTTAGACAAAGTTTACCCTAAACAATAATCCTACCGATTCGTATAATAAACTAGCGAGGGTTAATTTTTAATTTTTAGTCGGTTCGATTCCCGGTTGAGACTAGCAAAATTTTAAAAATCTTTGTATGCAGTTTTGTTTCTTTTTAAAAATAAAGGAATGTTTCCTTTCAGTAAAATGAGCTAACTAAAGGATTTAAAGCAGTTTCCCTCCAGGGCCCATAACTTTTTTCCATCCTGTATACTAGAAATTTGTTTATTTGTTAAGGGGATGCCTCGATTTGGTCAGCTACGCCCCCCCGTGAAAGAGACATCGCTTATGCCTTACGCGCACGACAAAACGGGATGCAACACTCTTCGGGAATGCCTTTTTTAGAAAAATGTCGTTAAATGTCTGTCTCTGTGCACTTTTATTAAATCTCCTCTTGACAGACTTTAGACGATGTAAAATACCATCATCTTAACTTAATTGTGCCGTTTAATAATGCGTTGTTTTAGTAGGCTGAGTAAAAAAAGGAAAATATACACTCAAATATGGATTTTTTTCCTATCGAGAAAATTTTAAGTAATCATGTTTCGGTATTGTCAGAAACACAATCATATAGTCAAGAATCTTATATCTGAAAATCAATCCTTACTGGTTCCTCGTCTGGGTAGAACAGCGTTTCAAAGAACGCGATACTTCTCGTTGCACGGCCTTAAGGAACGACATGATATTTTTAATAAAAAAAGTGACTCCAAACTAAATCTTAGATCCCAATATAAATACGATGTGTACATAATTAGCAAGAGTACAATACAAATACTCTTTATTGCACACCTCACATAATAAAATAGCACATAAAAAACAAAAACATAGATACAGGGAGACAGAGGCAGAACAACAGGCGGTCTTATCGCTAAAGAGCGATCCTACTTAACACTAAACCTAACCTACGTAAGAGAGTACCTATGCTACTGGAATCAAAATCTTTAATAACTTACCTGAATGTATTAAGTCACTCGATAGTACTAAGTTCAAAAAGGAACTGAAGAAATGGCTAGCAAATAAATGTTTTTACAATCTCAATGAATATTTCGTTTAGGTAGGTTTATAAATGTTTAGATTTAATTTTATGCTAACATTGTACGCCCGAAATGGGCAAACTATTGATACCTTTCAATGAATTACATCTTATGTACACAGTTTCGACAATAAATTATTATTTTGTAATGATATATCTAGACTATGAAAACCTGTGTATGCCGTAAGGTAGAATATACATATATAATAATTATAAAAATAAATGTCAAATGTCAAAATACCCACGGAGTCAAAAATTAGAGCTTCTATGTCAACTTTGATTATGTATCTATTATTCCTCGAAGTGTTTGTTCATTTTGTGTCTTTTTAATTTCTATTCTAAGCTACTTTTGGGGCCGACTATACCCACAAATCTTGCTGCCTCATAATTACGTTTTTCAGTGGCGATCTGTAGTAGGGCAGGATGCTGATAACGCAACTGCTGGGGAGGTGAACTGGAAAATGAACATGCTTCCTTCTCCCGCTCGTTATCTATAAGCCAGTGAACTCACATTAGAGTTCCGCAGGAATCAAACCCGTTAAATAAACATATGAAAAGATTTTCAATTTTTTATTTTCCTGATCAAGTGTTGAGCGTGGGTGTGTGGAGCGCTCGTGGCCCAGCGGCACCCGCGCACTGCGTGCGGTATGCGAGGTTAAGGAACGTCGGCCCAGGTCAGTTATTGGATGGGTGACCGTTTTATTATTTTTATTTTATTTGAACCTGACTGTGGCTTTATAGGCCGGGCGCAATAAAGCGATAGGAGTGCGCGGTTGGAGAGTAGCCTGGGGAAAAACCAGGGGAAAACCTCCGGCACGACCACGCGTGTGGTTTGGAACACTGGAATACTCTAAGAGTTTGCGCTCCAGTGAGATTGGTTGAGCGGTTTCAGCCGAATCTGAGGTGTGAGTGGAATCGAGCTACTGGGAGTTTTGTCGCTAGTTCAGTAAACCTAGCCTAGCTGAGAAGAGTCCAGCAAGAAACTTAGCTAGGCCCGACCTGGGTCGGACTGACTACCTGGATCGGACTGACTTGGGTGACCGCTTTGTGTGGTTATTATTATGAGCGCTCCCGTGCTTTGGAAGGCACGTTAAGCCGTTGATCCCGGCTGCTGTCTATGATAGCAGTCGTTAAGCCAAGTTAGAGGCCCTCGGGCGGCTCGAGAACTTCTAACAGTCAAGTTGCCTCACTTGACAAGTCTAATTCCAATAAGGTCTAATTTTCCCTCGGGTTGGAAGGTCAGATGGCAGTCGCTTCCGTAAAAACTAGAGCCTACGCTAACTCTTGGGATTAGATAGCGGACCCCGGGCATTAGGATGCAACTGTACCGGGATAACGCTAGGATGATGATGATGATGATTTTCCTGATCAAGTGTCCCACTGCTGGGAAAAGGCTTCCTCTGGATTTCCACACATCTCTGTTTCCCGCAATCTCTGGCCAATCATTTGCGAACGCGTCCAGGTCATCCCGCCATCGTCGCCTGGGCCTGCCTCGTCGCCTGTGTCCGACCTGTAGCAACCACCAAATAGCCAAATGTGCCCACCTCTGCGGATGCATACAGCAAACAAGTAACTTACCATGCAATACAATACAAATACTCTTTATTGCACACCTCACATAATAAAATAGCACATAAAAAACAAAAAACAAAGATACAGGGAGACAGAGGCAGAACAACAGGCGGTTTTATCGCTAAAGAGCGATCTCTTCCAGACAACCTTTGGGCAGTGGAGAAATGAAATATAAAGCTGAAAAGTAGGTGGTGCATAAACTATTACAATGAGAAAAAAAGATTCCAAAACAACTATTCAATATAAATACACATACTTAAATAATAGTAACTTCGTACTAGTATTCAGTGGAATTGACATTATGAGAGACTGCGCTCTGTTCTCATTTCATTTTATTTTTAGACTGACGCTCGGAGACCTTATACATCTCTGAGGATATTCATTTATTAGATTTTATTATTTTCATGTTGACGCTTAGAGATATATCTCACAATATTTTATTATGATTAGTGTAACCTACCTTATTACCTTTTATCTTGATGGTTAGAGACCTTAGACATCTCTAACAAATCTCGACTGTTATTAGTTTCTTAGTCTTATTTTTAACATGAAACACTACATTTAATTAATGATAGTCTGATTATTGTATTGTTTTTATTTGATATAGATGGGTCATTCTCAGATTTAAAAACAAAAGTTGTCCACCCGGTGGTCAATATTTAACGGCTTATATACATGTTAGTTATGTTTTTATTACATGGATTTCTAGTTACCAATCCAAAATCATGCTTTTTGGCCCTTAACTTTTGCTATGTCCACCGAAAAGACAGCCACATCATACTAACAATACTATTACTTTGAGTTTGGCATATGCTCTTATTTCAATGGATATTCTTCTATAACGCTAATGCAATAGAGCTTATAATTACTAACATAAGATTTTTCGGTAGGGTGTTTTAAACAGTAATGTAAACTCTATTAACGTATTATGTAAAGTAAAATATCTCGTGGATTAAGAGCATATCATACATAATAGTACTTCAGTGCAGAGGCCTCGTATCTCTAGATGGCCTCGTTATTACTCGGCGATCTATAACTACTCGGCCGGCAATCCCTCGCGGCTTGTAGTGCCCAGATAGATTTTGACTTGTAAAAGTGCCCTTGAGGCCTATTTGCAGAATAAATGTTTTGTTTTTTGATTTGATTTTGAAACATGGCCGTCCCAGTTCCACTTAAGTCTTCTTGTAAAGAGCGCAACGTGGTATTCCGGACTGTAACTATGAAAAAAATATGTTTATTCAAACTTATTGCACGATTTTCACGTTTTTATTATAAGTACATATTATAAATTGTTTGGAACTCAGATTACGACATCATCAAACTATTGATGGGTCATTCCAAGAAACTGATTAAGGTCGCTGGATGCGGGAGGCTCGCGACCGTGTGCTGTGGCGCTCCTTGGGGGAGGCCTATATCCAGCAGTGGATATCTTCCGGCTGAATGATGATGATGATGATTAAGATGTACAGATACTGTTACTAAAATTCTTGATAATAACATAGTTGAATGATTCTCATCGTTAAAGTTAATCGATGTCTTTACCGGTCCGAAGTTAAGTGAAAGTTAAAGAAATCAGAGTGCAATGTAAACTTATTGTTGACTCCAGTTTACTCTATACCTGGATCCCTAACTGTTAAAATAGTTAAAGTCAGAAATAGTCACTCACGAGTCGTTAACAATCCGGGCCGGTAAGGACAAGTTAAGAAAATATTAAATTTTGGAATGAGAATCTCTTAGCGCTTATTGCTTTTATTTTATCGTATGTAGTAGAAATTAAGCCAAAAAATACGGTCTTTACCTTGGAACTTGTCGATTTAGAAACATATTTGAAACAATATTTCACAATCAATCAATCAATCTTTCTACCATCGCACCGCTCGCCGTCGGCAGGGCATTCATCCTCACACCTTAGAACCGAAATGGTCGCGTACGGTACCGTTTCAGAGGAATTTCCTCCCACGGACGCTCCGGTTATGGAATGAGCTCCCTGCCGAGGTTTTCCCGAGGGACTACAGTATGGGGTTCTTCAAGAAAGGAGTGTATAAATTAAAGGGTCGGCAACGCGCATGTGACACCCCAGGAGTTGCAAGCGTCCATATGCTACGGTGACCGCTTACCATCAGGCATTTGATTTAGTAGATATTCTGTTACTTATACGTTTTCAAACTTTTTTCTTTGCCCCTTTTATAAAATATCTGTTTAGCCCAATGGTTGGCTGGAGAATGCCATTTGGCATTAAGCCCGCCACTTGTACAATTTGTGTATTTTGTGCAATCAAGTTTGAATAAATAAATAAATTAAATATGAATGTATAAAGTCTATGATTCAAGGCCGCAATATTCATGTACTTACTTAATATTAACGAAGAAATAATGTTAAAGTACAGTGTCAATTCATATGAAAAATAGTCTAAACAAATGAGCGTTATTAATTGATACATTCATAATTGAAAGAATTTAACTCATTATCCCAAAGAGACCCTTGAAAATTCAATCATAACATTTGATTGAGTCCGTAAATGAGTCCCAATTAGTAAGAACATTGCTGACTTATGATTTAGGGTTTCAAACAGCGATTAGTCGCCTATTTATATATAAACGAGGCCTTAGTTAATCAGAGAGCTGCTGACGCATTGTGTTCAAGTTTACAGAGGAAAATGTGAGGATGCTCTTTAAACTGGATTCTATTCAGCAGGATCCCAAAATAATACAATACCCTACCCGATTATACTTTACGAATTCATAATAAAGTATTTATTATTGAAATATAACGGGTCACTCACGTCTTTAAGGTCGAGTGTAGCTCGATATGTCTCTAGAGGGTATCACAGCAATGGCCGGCAAACAATGGCAAGGCAAAGCTGAAGATAGAGACCTCTGGACATCTCTAGAGCTCTTTACCCTTAACTAAGAGGGGTTCTCATAAGAATTTTGAACTTAAGGCCTCGCCACATTCAACGCGGTAGCGGCGCGGTCGCAGTTTGCGCGCGGCCCCGCGCTGATCTGAATGCACGGAACGTTATGAGCTATGTCACACCGGCCAAGCGCGGGACCGCGCGGCTACCGCGCAGTTCGAGCGCGGGCCGAGAATGTGGCGAGGCCTTTAGAACAGATTAAAAAAAATAGATAATAACACACTTGAAATAATAATTTCATGTAGAATAATTCTTAGTATTTTTTTTCTGAACTTTGTAAATCCCGTATACCGTGAGAAATAAAAGGCTTTTTTATTTTATTTCTAGCTAGACATTTCCACGGGAGTTTTATATTTAAACTAAAGCATTTATTTTTTAAATCAACTTGTACAGAAATCAAAAAGTGCCAATGTTGAAGTCATAACGTAGAAACAATCTTAACAGCGTGATTCAGGAATCGACGCGGGCGGTACATCGCCATCTGGCGGCATCTTCGACAAACATTGTCATTAATTAAGGGCTAGTACTATTGAGGTGTTGATGGAGAATCAGTAAACCATTCAAGTATTGGAAAATGTATTTTATTACTTGTAAGACATTTTATAGACAGCTACAAGAGACGATCGTATATAGACAAATCTAGACTACTATAGACTACTATCGTAACATCTCCCTCCGAACGAAAGATCAATAAATTAACACATTACAGTATATATCCATTTTACACATTGAAACCTTTTCAAGTATAAAAATAGTTAGTGCAAACTCAACTGCATAAAACAAAACGTTATCTGACATTATTCAGTCAAAAAATAAACTCACAATACTTCAACATGACAACTTATTATGATAATGCATGTAAATATTATAAATAACAATATAAAATTTGTAAAACCTAGTGAAATTCATCATAGTAGTAACTACGCTTTTTAATTTCACGACCTGACCGAGTATACTTTTTATGAGGATCTACTCCTGCAGTTTTTTCCGAACCTTGACTAACATTTGTAGAAGTTACAGGACTTGTAGGATTACTTGGACTATGTTCAGGCGAAGGATCAATAAACATACGCCGTTCTAAAATATATTGCCTATTTCGCCTGTACATGCCATCAGGGCTTTTAACTACGTATGACCTCGGTTCAGAACAAACTTTCTCAACAATACCGGGAACCCATGGTGAATCTGGGCGTTTTTTGAACATTACTTGACTCCCAGTG
Organism: Epiblema foenella; assembly: GCA_963556455.1. Classification (NCBI taxonomy): domain Eukaryota; kingdom Metazoa; phylum Arthropoda; class Insecta; order Lepidoptera; family Tortricidae; genus Epiblema; species Epiblema foenella. The sequence continues at coordinate 22,397,529 of OY747104.1, forward strand.
TTTAATGGTTTTAAGTTTTTTACATGCTGATTAAAATAATCTGTCATTTTTGCGATTCTGTTTTCATTATATTTATGTAAGGCATTATAATCACACATTCTGGGTTTCAAGCATGTTTCTACAGTTGGTAGCTTAGTGCGTAATGATCTAGACATCAACAACTCTGCTGGCGAGTATTGACTATCCTTAGCAGTATTCCTGTACTGTAATAGTGCTAGGTAAGGATCAGAGTTATCTGCCTGACACTTCTTTAACATATTTTTGATTATGCCGACCGTACGCTCTACCAAACCATTAGACCTACTATGATACGGACTAGAGGTGATATGTTCAATATTCCGCTCTCTAGTAAAGTCTTGGAAAGCCTTAGAATTCATTGGAGGACCGTTGTCCGAAATTAATGTGGCAGGAATACCATGTCTGGCAAAGATAGATTTAAGCTGAGTAATAACTACTTCACTAGTGTTTCGTGAACAGCGCGTTATCTCAACATATTTTGTGAAATAGTCGACGACAATCAGATAAGTGGTCCTATTGAATTCAAAGAAATCCATAGCTACTTTATTCCATGGCAAGAACTTGAAATCATGTGGTATAAGACTTTCATTAGAATTATTCCTCCTGTATGTAAGACAAATTTCACAGTTACCTACATAATTCTGTATATCATTATTTATATTAGGCCAATAAATTGAACCTCTGGCTAGTCTTTGACATGAATTTATACCTTGATGACCAACATGAAGTAAAGATAAGTACTTCCTTCGTAGTGTTTGTGGGATAATCACTCTATTGGACATGAACATTATATTACTGGTACAGTGAATGTCATCTTTTACTGGAAAATAGGGCTTGATTTCTGGCTCTATCTTTTTATTGTTATTAGGCCACCCATTTTCACAATAGAACTTTAATCTGTCCATGACATGACATGAAGAAGCTGCCTCTTCGACTTCGCGCACACTGTTAGGGCTAAGTGACAAATTAGAGATTAACAAGTTCACATGAAGATCTATGTCTTTGTCTAAGTCAGTCAGTACATTTTCAGGAAGAGCAGCTCGAGATAGAGTATCTGCGACATACAAATATTTACCGTGTTTGTAAGTGACATGAAAATCATATGGTTGTAACCTAAGCATTATTCTTTGTAAACGTGGCGGTATATCATACAGTGACTTATTGAAAATATTGACAATTGGCTTGTGATCTGTTTCGACTAACACGTTATTTCCATAGACATACTGGTGAAACTTAGTGCACCCAAATAATATAGCCATCAGCTCTTTCTCGATTTGTGAGTAGTTTTGCTGAGCTTTAGTGAGAGACGCTGACGCATACGCTATGGGATTCTTGTCGTGCATACTCGTAATAACAGCTCCCATGGCATCTTTCGAACTATCAACTGAGAGAGTCAGTTGTTTATTCTGATCAAAATACGTCAAGACTGGTGCTGAGCTGATACGTTTCTTTAAATGATTAAACTCATTTTCGAGCATATCAGTCCATAACCAAGCAGTATTTTTATTTAACAACTGCCTTATATGAGTTGTTTCTTTTGACAGATTAGAAATGAACGAACCTAAGTAATTTATCATTCCAAGGAATCGTTGCAATTCAGTGACATTAGTTGGACTTGTCATTTTACAAATCGCTTCGACTTTTGACGGATCGACTGAAACTCCTTCTTTGTTAAATACATGTCCCAAGTATTTCACCTCTGAAACACACATAATTGACTTTTCTGGATTGAATTTAAGACCTATTTGATCTGCACGTTCAAGTACCTGCTTTAATCTAGAATCATGCTCAGACTTAGTTTTCCCGTAGATCAAAAAATCGTCCATCATGATTTTAAGACCTTTGATATCTCCGAACCTTTTAACCATTTCACCGTGAAATATTTCTGGCGCGGCATTAATTCCAAACGGTAATCTTAAAAAACGGTATCTACCTAATGGAGTTATGAACGTACACAACTTAGATGACTCCTCATCTAATCTACTCATCCAAAAACCCGATCTGGCATCTAATTTTGAAAAGAAGTGTGAGCCTGACAAGTCTGATTTAATTTCATCAATGTTCGGAAATGCAAAATGTGATCTTAATATAGCCTTATTAAGCTTTCTTGGGTCTAGACATATGCGTAAACTACCATCTGGCTTTGACACAACAACTATCGAATTAACCCAAGCCGTTGGTTCGTCAACTCTAGTAATGATGCCTTGTGACTGTAATTTTGACAATTGTTCCTCAAACTTTTCTCGTATTTTAAACGGTATTTTTCTACACGCATCAATACTAGGCTCCATGTCTGGTTTCAGCACTAAATGACACTCAAAATCTCTGATACAGCCAATTCCTTCAAACACATGTTTGTACTGTTCAAATAAATTATCAGTTGAGACTTGTTCCGTATTTTCGTCAAACTTAACTTTATGAACTCTTTTTATCAATTTCAATTGTTCTGACGTACGCCGACCTACAATATTTTGGCATTGTAAATTCGCAATATAGAACAATATTTTATGACATGACCCATTGTAAACACAATTCAATTCACATTGACCGACTGTCGGTATGGCATGACCTGTCAAAGTTGATAATTTGAAATTACTTTTCTTGATCAAGTGGGATGGCAGTTTTAGTTTTTGAAAATCACGGTAAGAAATTATATTCGTATCTGCACCCGAGTCAATCAGGAAAGTAATTGGAACGTCATGAATATCGAAGTTAATTGTCCATGGTCTATTTTCGTTAACATTGTTGCACGTTATGGACCCAAGAACATAAAATTATTTTCGTCATTATTATTATCAACAAATGTGGCTGAAATATTTTGTCGACGACAGTACTTACTAAAATGATTCATGCGTTGACAGTTACGACATTTGGCACCTTGAGCGGGACAGCGATAGCGATGTACCTGGCCGCAGTTTCCGCATGGACGTTGTGAAGACGGTCCTGGCGAGTTGGAAGCAGTAGCACGGGACGGTGTACTGGATCTCGACGACGTGTTCCTGTGTAGGGACGGATTGTTGGTTCTGACATGTACACTTGACTTTCTGTAAGGAGAAGAGTTCCTGTAAGACGTAGCTGAAGATTTCGCCTGACTTCTGTGGGACGAATAATTCTTCGCTTGACTTGTAGTTGACAGAATGTTTGCGTTGACATTATTCGAGAGTTCCTTAGCCTGTATTCTTGACAACTCTACAGACTTCGCTAAATCAATCGCTTCATCTAGTGTCTTCGGAGCCTGTTGTAGAATTCTCTCTTTGATGTACTGGTTAGCTTGGTTCAAATTCCAGATGAAGATATCTCTGACAAGCTCATCTCGCAAGGTATCAAAGTTACAGGAAAGTCCGATATTTTTCAAATCTGTCGCATAGGAATCAATGTCCTCGTCCGGATGTTGTCGGCGATTAAACAGTTTGTGTCGCTCCATAGTAACATTTACCTTAGGGCTGAAGTAATTTTCATATAATTTCATAAGCTCCTTCAGAGTTATTTTGTCCATATCTACATTGAAGCTGTAGAATATGTTTAAGGCTTCGTTTCCGACGTGATGTAGGAACAGAGCTACTTTACGAGATTCGGATTCTTCTTCTAGACTGTATGCTCTCAAATATATGGTAAATTTTGTTTTGAAATTTTTCCATATTTGCGGCATGTTACTTCCGTTGACATTAATAGGTTCAAGACCTGCATTATTGCTCATGGACTTACTTTTAGGTCCTGATGAAGACTGTGACGATGACGGAAATTCCTTGTCGGAAAAAATTTCAGCAGACATTTTTATTTATTTGTGGCGATATTTTCCAACGACATTTATTTACACTGACGACTATTTTGCAGACGTTTAAATTACACCTGACACCATATTGAGGTGTTGATGGAGAATCAGTAAACCATTCAAGTATTGGAAAATGTATTTTATTACTTGTAAGACATTTTATAGACAGCTACAAGAGACGATCGTATATAGACAAATCTAGACTACCATAGACTACTATCGTAACACGTACTTAAAGGCATATAAAAGAACCTAATAACCTGCTTATTTGCACAGCTCGAATACTAATTGCACTATACGTGATTTTGATGCGAAATTAATATTTGAGCTGTGCAAACCAGTATTTTTTTCAAAGCCCAGTCAGTATATCGTGTTATGAGAACTCAAGGCAAGGTCATTCCATTGCCAATGACCCCCTCTGATTGAATGATAAATGAGTTTGCAATTAACCATCCTTCTCTCTACGGAAGCTCTGCGCGTAATTTTGTAAATATTTAGTATACATTTTAATTGATCTTTGGAACACTGGATCGCGTCTGAAAAATCTATCCGGTTGTTTTGTTGCAACAATATAAAAGCTTTCCTTTTTGTAAAAAAACATATCACTGTCGTTGATTATTAAGAAATCTGCACGATTAAACTTTGAAATGATATTTAGGATTGTATGACAGTTACCAAGGCATTTATCAATATTTTGATTCTTTTTCAGTCCACAGTGATTTTTGTGTAGTGTAATTCTACATTACTTCTTCACAATGGAAGCTCAAACTTCAGTATTTTGAGATTTAGGATTTTTTGACGGTCGCCAAGGAATTTTTCAATATTTTGTTCGGTAATTTGGTTTTTGTTTATCAGTCCACGGTAATTTTTGTGTAGTGTAATTCTACTGCGTGAATTAGAATGAAGCTATCCGTAGCAGAACTGGAGTCACCGACATAGCCTTCAAAATTGCGAGACTTAAGTGGCAGTGGGCAGGGCACATTGCTCGCAGGACTAACGGTCGATGGAGCCAGAAACTGCTTGAGTGGCGTCCACGCACCGGAAGACGAGCTGTCGGTAGGCCTCCGACAAGATGGAGTGATGACCTGGTGAAGGTCGCGGGAATCCGGTGGAAACGAACGGCACAGGACCGGTTTAAATGGCGAGCCTTGGGGGAGGCCTATGTTCAGCAGTGGACGTCTTTCGGCTGAAATGATGATGATGATGATGATGAATTCTACATTACTTTTCACAATGGAATCTCAAACTTCAGTATTTTCGTCAGATCTCTGAATGAGCCTTGCCTTTATAAGTATGCTGCGCGACTGGACAGGTTTCAGTTATTTTCCTCGCATCCGTTAAACTCATTTCTCATAAGTATTCTGTTCTAGCGCTACTACGCCTATAATTTTCATTTGAACTGAAACGAAATTTACCTCACGTTGGCTGCATACGATCTCCACAAGTAACATGTTTCGCTGTCAGACTCCGGTTGTTGAAGGGTCACTCTTTGATAAAAAAGGCCTTAGAGCATTCAAACACAGCAAAATTAGGCCATTGTCAGTTGTAAAAACAAAAGTTGTCCACCCGGTGGTCAATAGTTAACGGCTTATGTACATGTAAGTTACGTTTTTATTACATGGATTTATAGTTACGGAAACACCGTTTATACGGGTTACTAGACTAATCCAAAATTAAGCCCTTAACTTTTGATATGTCCACCGAAAAGATGCGAACCTAAATCTGACAATGTCCCAATTAGGCAGGTTGGTACAATAACATACTAGTTCACATGAACACATTAAGACCCTCTTATGTATATTTGCTAACTGACATATACTTTTGAAATAAAATTATTAGGTTTATACACAAGTCGTGGACAGATGAAAAACTGGCCGGAGTTGAAAGTATTTATTAATGGTTATTATCTCAATTTTTTTTCAGACTTTTAAACTTCATTGTTTGGAAACTAGAGGGGTGGGGGGACACTTATAAAGACTTTAACAATTAATATCTTACCAACATGAAGTACAATAAAAAAAGATTTTATAAAAACATCGCTATAGTTTTTAAAGGCCTATCCATAGATACCCCGCACGTCTACGTGCATTGATTGACCGAGTGAAACGAAGGTCTCTGCTTCAGCTTTGACAAAAATGCTTTTGTATGTCCGGATTTCCGTTTGTTATCGTCTACAGGTCGTAATTCTCAACCGATTCTCATGAAATTTCGTTTGCAGGTTCGATAGTTAGGTATATATAATATTTTTGTTGAGACAGTTTTTGAAAATTTCCAAAAACAATTTTTTTTATCAATGATTTTGTATACTGTTTTTACGAGCTAATTTCGGTTTGTTCTCCTCTACAGGTCGTATTTCACAACCGATTATCGTGAAATTTTGTGAGCAGGTTGGATAAATATACAGTTTTTTTTGTCGAATAATTTTTTGGAAATTGAAAATATATAATATATATTTATTCAACGGTTTGTTCTCCTCTACAGGTCGCATTTCGCAAACGATTCTCGTGAAGTTTTATGAGCAGGTCCAGTAATTATATAGTATTTTTTGGTCGTGTCATTTTTCGGAAATTTTCAAAAACAGTTTTTATTTCAAAGATTTTGTAAGTTTCTGCGTCCCAATTTCGGATTGATCTCCTCTACAGGTCGCATTTTCCAACCGCTTCTCGTGAAATTATGTTAGCAGGTTCGATATTCATAATTGATCTTTTTTAATGTCAGATTTTGGAAATGATAAAAAAACTCACTCACGAGGTCTACAGCTCACAGAGCCACTAGTTATTATTTTTGACATTAATGTTTTCATCCTTCTGTTACATGTATGAAGTGCCCCCTAATTTAATATTTTTTTAAGCAGAATAAATGTTTGATTTTGATTTTGATTTATTCTTTCTTGAACTGTAAATTAACATTTTGACATGAAAAATGGATTATTTAGAGTCAGACTTTCTTAAATTTAGATTTTGAATAAGTATCACACAATAATTTTCGATGACAATCAAAGGTCATCTTGATGGTAAAAGGACCTCTTCAAACTTCAATTGTATCACCAAGAATAATTGTAACAACATTTTCACAATCAAAATGCCGCCATAAGTATTTTCAGTCAATGGCTTCGCAGACACCTGTCTTAGGATCGTTCGACCCTTCCTGGAATCGCTGACTGGATAAAATGGCGAGTTATATTATTGCCAGGAGCCAGTTGATAAGCGACAGCGTCTGTATACTTAGTTTATAGAATTGTAATTAACTTTTATAGGTAGTGACAGTGACCAAGTGGTACGAGACGAGGTTTGCAGCTGTGATTTACAGATTGAAGGTCGCACGTGCCTTACCGCTCGGCTAATGAATCAAAATCAAAAAATCAAACATTTAGTCTGCAAATAGGCCACAAGGGCACTTTTACATGTCAAAATATTAATTTACAATTTAAGAAAGTCTGACTATAATACGTAATACATTTTTCATGACAAAATATTAATTTACAGTTCAAGAAGGAATAATAATTTCGAGTTTACAATTATAACAAAATTAATGTCATACAGTGAAGATAAACTTTCAAGTTATCTATTACAAATATTACAACATTAGTAGTTAAGTTAGAAATGTATAAGGTCTCAAGATTAAACAAGGAGTATAATGAAATTAATATAATATCCCAGAGATGTACATGGTCTCTGAGCGTCAAAATTAAAATTAATTTAATATTGTTAGAGATGTATATGGTCTCTAAGTCACTGATAATAAAAACGAATCCACAACAGGATGATCTCTCTCGTCAATCCCCTATAAAAAGACACTAGTATTAACGTAGTCACTATGGCTTAGCAAGCATGAACAGACCGGACTCCACAAAATGGATAATTATGTTGTGTGACTACAGTGACTCTGGCGCAGTCTTTTTTAGGGTTCCGTACCCGAATGGTCCAAACGGAACAACAATAGGCTCGTCACTCACGCGTCCATCCCTTGTCGTTATGTGGGATCGTGTTCCTATATTTAGCTAGGTTGAGTAGATATTAATTCACGTGGTTGCCATTAGATGGCGTTGCTGCTGTTGACAATACTTAATTCTTGGGTGGATCAATTATTCTTTGTTGCTCGTTACCATGGTTACGTCTCCTGAGTCACTCTTTAAAACTGTGATTTCATAGGATTTTAATCTACCAAACATGAGTTTTATCGATGAACATAAATCTATTTGGACGTGGGTCATCTCTTGAGCATGTTTGAAGTCCATATTATAAACATTTTTCTAAGAAACTCGGTTACTGTTGTCTCCTCGCTGACGGGACAGATTAACAACAAGAAAAAGTTGATTGGCCCTCTTATATTTGTATTTATTTCTGGGGTATTATTTTGTTATTCGTCGGTAGATTAAATGATACCTATTATCATAGACAGACCAGAGCAGGGGTAGTTTTTATTCAATGGTATGCGGTGGCTACATCCGTTGCTCGGTGTGTTTAAAAATCATATAAAACGCCAAGCCGGCAACTACGTAAATTAATCAACCTAGCTAAATATAGGAACGCGATCCCACATAGTCACATCGTCCATCGTCTGTCACACATACTGTGAAAATTTTAAGACTGTAAACCGTGTTTAACCGTTTAGTCAAAACTTATTTTTAAATGTTTGTAATATGGGAGCCCATATAGAGAAAGGGGGCGCGAAAAAAAATTTTATCCTACCCCATCAAGTGGTGTCTTTGTTTAGAGCTCATTGAGCGGACAAATACCGTATTTTTAGTTTTTTAAAATATTATATAATGAGAAACCAACAAAATCAGCTTTATTTTTTCAAATTTTGATCCGAAGATTTTTTTAATTTCCCGTTCACCTACAAACTTGAAATTTAGTGATTATGTACAGTGTACCAATAAATACTAATAATTATATTAATAAATCTATTAATAAGTTTATTACGAAAAAAAAATGTAATGAAAACTTTAAATTAACTTATAAATGTATGTCTATTTTCTGTTGTAACTTATGTCTATTTTCTATTTGTTTACACACATTGTATGATTGTTTCTGTGTTATCTCCGTAAATAAATAAATAATCTTAAAAATATACTTATAAATAAAAAATGCTCCCCAAGTCACCTTCGTGACTAATAGTGCGCAGAAGACTGGCAGCGTTACCCCTTTGGATGGCCAGACTTAATCTCTGGCCGAAGCAGCTGCCAGCAGCCCTCTGGTCACCAGAGGTATCGATGAGGCGCTGGGAGATCTCTTTAAAAACGTGTTTCGTTAGGGTGGGTTGCACCAAACCGTTTGTAATAGTAAGCGGTGTTCGTTAAAATCTGATTGTATGGAACGTTTAATAAGTTTCTATGGGATGACAGCTGCCGGCGCCATATTTAACGATGACCGGCCTGTGATCCTATATTAGTTTGACCGGCCTGTGATCCTAAGGGTCCATACAATCAGATTTTAACGAACACCGCTTACGATTACACATGGTTTGGTGTAACCCACCCTAACATGTTTAGTTACATATAAACAGTGCAAGTTAAATAACAGCTTGTAAAATTAGATGTAATCTAAGGCAATATAAGATTTCAAGCTTACATGGTCATTTACATTAGAATTATTATTTGAAACGGGATATTTACCATGTATATTTGTATTTTTGAGTTCCCGATATTTCGGCACTGTTGCAAGCGCCATTATCAAGGATTAACTGACGTGCTGCGAGTTTTAGTTGTGGTCTACCCACACACCATAATAGCGATCTACCCTCTTCCTGGATCGCTTTTTTCCCACAGTGCCACCGTCACTACCACCGTCCGCCTTGTCACTTGAAACTCGATTACGGTCACGACACACCACACTCACAGTATCAATACGCGAGTTCTTTCCGGAAACAGTCTCTTTTCGATTTGAGAACTGTTTAGGACGATATCATGTTTGTGGACCACAAGATGGCGCTGTACCTAATAGAAACTAGATAACGGTTGTTCGATTCGAAAACCAAGTGAGTGCATAGTAACGGTGTAAACAAAGCGGTTCGAGCCGGATCTTTTAGTGGTTTTCTCTTATAAGAATTTTACAAATATACATGGTAAATATCCCGTTTCAAATCGTAATTCTAATCTAAGGCAAGTTTACTTTTAACACTTGGACCATAGAAAAGTGTGGGTGAAGCCCAGCATGGCATCCTCCGCACAATGGCGGGCCTGGCGCGTGCCGAGTCTATTGCAAGATGATGTTCTTATATTAAGGGTCCTTATCAGTTAAAAAATGCTCATCTATTTACGCCATTTTCTGTTTGAATTGACACATATCTTGACATTTTATTATTATTATATATTTTAGACAGGCAGCTGACGCTGATACGTCTAAATCATAGTTCACTTGGCACTGGTTAACACTGCTTAGATCTTAGTTTGTCAAGTTTGTTTTTAAACCGATTAACACTGTTAGCGTTCACTACTTCTGAAGGTAATTTGTTCCATGCCTTTACTATTCTATTAGAGATTATTATTTTCTCAATGTTACTATCTAGAACAGGACTATTGCGACCTAATGTTATAAATTTTAAGTGTATTTTTTGGATTTTTCGTTAAGAAATATCGTTTCAAACATCACTCCAAATCGTCCATTTTCAGGCTAAAGACTTGTTTTTTGCTTTTAAATTCTACTACACACAATAAAATCTAAAAATGGCCATGTTACTATCTAAAACATTAATAAAATCAACGAAGCCTTTAATAATTTTATTGGTATTATCAATACTTTTGTCATAATTTGAAATCAAAAATTTTTAAAACTTATAAGGCCTCTTAACGCGGTTTTATTGCTTGCTTTCATTTAGTTTCAAATGTGTGCTGATTGTGAAACCTATCAAGCGCCTTTTCAGGGTTCCGTATCCATAATGGCGAAAACGGAAGGCTTATAGTTTCGTCATCTATGACGATCCGTTTGTCACAGCCGATTTCCTACTTTTTATAATCATAATGTCTCCGAGTAAAGCGGAAGGCGGAATGTACGCTGACGATAACTGTATCTGACCCTATACCCAGCCATGTAGCGAGACCCTATGACGTGTTGGTCGAGACTCTTCGCTATTAGACCGTTCGCAGACACGGCTATCGAGACAATGATCGTCGAATCAGCATCCCACGTGGCAGTTACCTCGGCACGCGCCTCGGCACGGGGTGCCAGGTCTAGGTAAAGTACTGTAATTGTTATTCTCTTTATTTATTTTTTCACTTAAGTTAGGTTTTATAATATTCATATAAAAAAGTAAAATATAAAACAATATTTACAAAATATAAATGTATATGTCTATGTCTATGTCTATACAATCATTATAAAAACCTAACCTAGAGTGCCGCCGGCAGCGAGGCGGGCCTAAGCTGCCGGTGGTTAGGGCGACAGAGAGAGGAACCTCCTGACTATACGCGCCGTGTCCAGCCGCCTTCTGTATCTGACCCTTGACCCAGCCATCTAGCGAGAGTCTCTTGATATGTTGTTATTATTATTAGGTATGTTTAAATGTGAGTGAGCGTATATGATTGTATATAAACAGGGCCGTTACGGGCGACCGGACGAATATAATTAGCTGGGCATTAATGGCAACGTCTCAAGCAGCCGCGGGAGCAGGCGCGGCCCACTGACAGCTTGTATCCGATATATTAAAGCTTTTTTTTGAACCTGACTGTGGCTTTATAGGCCGGGCCCAATAAAGCGATAGGAGTGCGCGGTTGGAGAGTAGCCTGGGGAAAATCCAGGGAAAACCTCCGGCACGACCACGCGTGTGGTTTGGAATACTAAACCTAACCTAGCTGAGAAGAGTCCAGCAAGAAACTCAGCTAGGCCCGACCTGGGTCTCTTTGACTCTACCCGGTGTGCGGTGGTACCGGGACGAATAGGGACTATATGTGTCACTGTTGTCGCGATCGCGCGGTGGACCCCGCCGGCGGGAATGCCTAAGTGTACGCGTCGTGTCAGAGTTGGACGTCGTCCGGGTCCGTAAGTGTGTGCCTAGGATGCCGGACCATGCGGCCCCTAATCAGTGATCGCCGAGTAACGACAGAGGGGGAGGGATGGGAACGTAGTCGACAGCCTTCCTAACTAACGGATTCCTATGATGGAGAGCGTTGTCAAAATAACGTCTGGCAGTCTGCTTAATTAAAGCTTGTTAATCTTCCCAAACCCTCAATAAAATCAGAGCTTTAATCTCCTACATTCAGTTTAGCCTAAATTAGTATCATTGTGTCGCGCTCACACACTTGGTTATTGGGTTACACAAGAGAAAGATATCATGAATTGATTGTCTACTACATAAACAGCTAAAACGTGGACGCTGACTGTGGGGATAGTCCACAAATTAAAAGTAGCTCAGCGCGCTATGGAGAGAGCTATGCTTGAAGTTTCTCTCAAGGATACAATACTGAACGAAGTAATCAGTCAGAGAACTAAAATTACCAACACAGTTTTTCTAATTTGAAAAACTGAATTGGCAGTGGGCTGGCCACATCTGTCGCAGAACTGACAGCTGCTGGGGTAAGCGCGTTCTGAAGTGGAGATCGCGTCTCAGCAAGCGTAGTGTTGGTCAACCGTGGGCTAGGTGACAAGACGACATATGTAGGAGGGCGGGACGCGATTGGATGCGTAAGGCAGAGAATCGGGATTTGTGGCACTTCTTGGGGGAGGCCTATGTTCAGCAGTGGACTGCAGTGGGCTGATGATGGTTATGATGATGATAAACAGCTATACCGATCCAAAAGTTTTGTTTATTAAGTACTTAATGAGAATGCTTTTGACTTTCTTTATGCCTGATAGCAAGGTAACAAGTCAGGATTTGGCAACGCGGAATTCGTATCCGGTAATTTCTACAAAAAGCTAATATACGCGAAAGCGGGGCGACAGGAGTGAAGTACGGCATTCATGACGCGTCGCCTCACTTCCGCGCATTTCGCCCAAGGAAGCACTCACTTAAGCAGGCACTCGGTAAAAAATCTGTGCCGGTGTGACACTTGTCACACGTGTGACACTGACAGCTGACAGCTTACTAATATCGCATTGACTCAGCGGCGCCTAATGCGAAAATGGAAAAGTTGAGTCAATTGATTAAACCCCGCGATTAAGGCAGGGCTCATTCACAGATCTGACGAAACGATTGAAGTTTGAGCTAGTATGAAGAAATAATGTAGAATTACACTACACAAAAATTACTGTAGCCTGAAAAAGAAACAAAATAACCAACAAATATTGAAAAATGCGTTGGTAACTCTGTATTTTTTTTATATCATCGTAAAAATAAACTTTAACGCTGCCAACTTCGTAATTGTCAGCAACAGCGATGTTGTTTTTTTACAAAAAATAGCTTTTTTATTGTCCTAACACAATAACCAGATAGATTTTTCATAAGTGATTAAGTATTCCAAAAATCAATTAAAATATAATAAATATTTACGAAACTGCTCGCATAGCTTCCGTAAAGAGCGGGATGGTTAATTGCAAACTCATGCATGTTAGAGTGGGATATTGTCAATCGAATGTCCTTGTCTTAAGACCTGAATAATGTCAAATGCGCACAAGTTCCCGCTTTCAGTGACGATGCACCCTAGATCGATTCTCTCTGAGCAAATCAGCTGCGGCTGACAGAGGCGATGTATAGATTAGCTACAGTCCCTTGCCATTATGCGCCCGTTCTTAGACTGACAAGCTTGTAGCAACGCTTGAGAAAATGAGAAAGAAACATTTTTACGCCAGCAGCTCGAACTAGCTTGTTTTGCTGCGGCAAATCAGTGAGCAAAATGAGTTTTTGCTGACTCCGTGAGGCAAAGTAACCGTTTCATTTCTTATGCTATGAATTGCCATTTCATAGTTAATTATAGTTATTACAAATTCGATATATTTTTTAATCGCTCTATCCCTTTCAACAGGTATAAAAGAGAGTAACAGAAATAGGTTCGACATTACTCCGAGATTCAAAATTCATACAATACAAATATTCTTTATTGTTCACCAGAAACTACATACAAGATTAAAAATTAAACACGTTGGTGGTAGACAACAGGCGATCTTATAGCTAAAAAGCGATCTCTTCCAGACAACCTTCGAGTGGAAGAGACATAGTAGTGGGGGTCCAGAAAAACGTGCTAAATAAACACGTTTTTGGGGTTCCTTAGCCAAATATGGGGGAACGGAATCCTTATAGTTTCACTATGCCTGTCCGTCCTTATGTCACAGCCGATTTACCTTAGGGAAACGCCCGTGGTAGATCTCCGACGCGATGGACCGACCAAATCAAGGATAAGACCAGCAAGTTCTACGATGTGGTGCAGATGGCCACCAACAGAAGCCGATGGAAGCAATGATCACGATTTTCAGTCATGAAGGAACGACTACAAAGAAAGACGAACAATGGTACTGAAGATCCAATTCAAAGAATACTTGTAATAGACGACCGCTTTAGCCTAGTTGGTGGTGACCCTGCCTACGAAGCTGGAGGTCCCGGGTTCGAATTCCGGTCAGGGCATTTATTTGTGTGATGAGCACGAATATTTCTTCCTGAGTCTTGGGTGTTTTCTATGCATTTAAGTATATATTTCTCTATATAAGTACGTATATCGTCGCCTAGTACCCATAGTACAAGCTTTGCTTAGTTTGGGACTAGGTCGATTTGCGTAAGATTGTCCCCAAAATATTTATTTATTGACCGAGTTAAACGAAGGTCTCTGCTTCAGCTTCGACAAAAATGCTTTCGTAAGTCCGGATTCCCGTTTGTTCTCGTCTACAGGTCGCAATTCTCACCCAATTCTCGTGAAATTTCGAGAGCAGGTTCGATAGTTATATAAAAGGGTCATTGTCAGTTGTGAAAACAAAAGTTGTCCACCCGGTGATCAATAGTTAACGGCTTATGTACATGTAAGTTATGTTTTTAGTACATGGATTTATAGTTACGGAAACACCGTTTATGCGAGTTACTAGACCAATCCAAAATTAAGCTTTGTGGCCCTTAACTTTTGATATGTCCACCGAAAAGACGCGAACCTAAATTTGACAATGACCCAAAAATTTTTTGACGAGACGGTTATTGGAAATTTCCAAAAACTATTTTTTTTATCAATGATTTTGTAAGTTTCTGTCGGCGAATTTCGGTTTGTTCTCCTCTACATGTCGCATTTTTCAAGGTCGCTTCTCGTGAAATTTAGCAGGTTCGATATTCATAATTGATTTTTTTTATAATGTCAGATTTTGGAAATGATAATTAAACTCACTCACGAGGTTTACAGCTCACAGAGCCACTAGTTTATTAGATAAGTAGAAAACTCAACTAAACATTGAACGTTCCAATTGCTGCATATTTAGATTGTAATTAACCTATTTAAGAAGCTCAACCCCCACCCTGCTTCACATTAACCCACAATTATCGTGTTTAACTGATCCTAATTGCTTGCGGATATATACGTCAAAAGGGGTAGATGAAAGCAGGGTTATCCTGTAATTTGATGCTCCACTGACACGTATTACCGTTCAGTGTTTACATAACGTATTAAGTTGAGTTTGATTCTCGAAAGCCGGTTTATGTACCGCACGAGAAGGTTAATTTACTAGACATATTAAAGGAGGGTTTTTTTAGGATTCCGTGCCCTTTTACTAAGACTTCCCTGTCCCTCCGTCCGGACGTCTGTCTGTCCGTCATGAACCGTGATAGTTATAAAGTTGAAATTTTCACAGATGATGTATTTCTGTTGCCGCTACAACAACAAATATTAAAAAATGGAATAAAATAAATGTTTCCTTAAATAAGCTCCCATACAAAAAAACGTGATTTTCGGAACCCTTCGTTCGCAAGTCTGACTCATAATTGGCCGGTTTTTTTAACTACGAAGGTGGGAAACATTTGCACGATACGGTTTACCAACCTACGGACGCTTGGGAGTCCAGACCAAACGCAAGCGCGCTACCGACAATTTAGGTTTTGAGGATTCGTAGTCTGATAGCATCAAGATAAATGCAATTCTACTCTTAACACAGCGGATCGTCTGGAGCTCTGGTGACGTTACTCGCCAGTTGCCGTCAAGTGTCAAGGTGGACAATTAAAACCAATTCATTTTATTTATTTTTATTAAAATGTCAAAATTTCATATTCTTGCATGCCATATTGTGGGGGATACATTCATGACAAAATATTAAATCCCACTGACAAGTAATCTTAACACCCGTATATGTTCTTGCAAAATGAATCATTTCAGTAAGTCCGCCCTTTGTACTTATTTCTTTTGTGCCATAAAGTATAAATGAAATAAAAGGTTCAAATCCCGCACAAAGCGAATATTTTTTCAATAATTTCACGTTCACTGAAGACGGACTCTCCTTTTATCTATTATAGTGAATTCAGGGAACTTCGAAACCCGTGCGGCTTCGCATTATGTTTCTATACGTCCATATTTTTATTTAAAAAATGAGTTGAAGAGGCCTCATTTATAAGTTAAATTTAGTCACGATACCTATGATGAGATTGTAATACCTTTTATAAGAAAATAAGGCATAGTGTCGTAGTTATAAGGTTGAAAATATGTAGGGAACAAAATTTTAATATTTCGCCCACGCGCTTAACTCATTTCTAGGCAGTGATTGCACTGCATTTCCCAAGGGCTTCTGGATTATCGTATAATAACATGGGCAAAGTAAATTAAACATTCCAGAGGGGTCATTAAGTAACGTTTTCGATCGTGTGTAAAGTATAGGTATAAATGTCACTTTGCTAAGTAAACATGACAAATGAATATTAAATTTGATGAATATTTGTTTCTGAGTCTTGGATGTTTTCTAAGTATTTAAGTATTTATATCTATTAAATATATCGTCGTTTAGTACCCATAACACAAGCCTTCTTGAGCTTACCGTGGGGCTAGTTCGATTTGTGTAAGATTGTCTTCTAATATTTATTTATTTTATTTTTATTTATTTATTTATGACAGTAAGACCTGTCAGGCATGCCGAGGTCTGCTCTGGAATATCAAGGGATGCCTCGACATGCCAAAGGACCGGGAAACCTACGAGAGGCGGATAGCTGAGGGAGAGGCGGACGGCTAAGGGGGAGGCGGATGCCTAAGAGAGAGGCGGACGCCTAAGCGTGAGGGGGACGCCAAATGGGGAGGGGGACTCCTAGGGGGAGGCGGACGCCTAAGATGGAGGGTGACGTCTCGGCATGTTTAAGGACGTTTCGACGTGCCTAATGAGGTTTTGGTATATCAGCTGACATTAAATCATGACATTAAAATATGCCTTATGTTAGTACATACATTTACATGATTACTCTGCTGCTCACAAAATTTCACCAGAATCTGTTCATAAATGCGACCTTTAAGAAGAATAGCCGGAAATCCTAATATTTGTAATCCTAGATTGATTGATTCCATTGATTGGAGGTAGAGTACTTATCACGCTTATGAATAGTAAAATTGGCGTCGATTTCATTTGCCCGTTTATATTTTTGTTTCTTATGTAACATGCATGGCCCAAACCAAATACCTAAATAACGTAGAGTCTAATATTTTCATTGTATCTCATTTCTTGCAGGAAAGCATATCAAACGATTCGACATGTTTTTTTTTGTAAATACCTATTGTTATTTTATCCTCGTTTTTCTTTCAATTCTCTTTTGTTGTGTACCATTTACATTTACTTAAGTAGGTTAAGTAGTATCATTGTAATAAGCATATTTTGGAGAAAATGACTGACTGTCGAGTTTCTTTCGGCGTTTCTTCTCGGCAGTGGTCTCTTGAGAAACGCTAGTAGTTTTTGACTTGTAAAAGTGCCTTTGCGGCCTACTTGCAGAATAAAGTTCATTTATTTCATTATTTCATTTCATTTATTTCATTTATTTCATTCATTTATTTCATTTAACATCGAGAGGAAATCTCTAGTAAATAAAATAAAATTCAACCATGAGTTTTCGTTCGATTGATTCCGTTTAAAAATAATATTCTTTCTCCAATACTCACTCCTATTTTTATCTCCACCTAAGACGGTACATATTTATTGAAGTAAATTCGCTAAACATAACTCCTTGAAATTTATTTACTTTATTGGTAAAAAACTATTTTTTTCACTGAAATTCATATTGGTATAGAAATAAAAACGTTTTTTGCTTCAATAAATTATTATTGGTTTGTTGTGAGCATTCCATACCGCCTTGAGCAGATGATATATTTTGGCAGCCATTAATAGTAGATTGTATGACAAGGGTCCAAAAAGAGCCATATTACCACGAGATAGTTATTTTCCCGAACAAAGTGAGGGAAAATAGTTCGAGGGGTAATATGGCTTTTAGACCAGAGTTATACCCTCTATTTTTCATTTCGATTGCGAGAAAATAAATAAACAAAAGTTAGCCATCCAAAATTAACAATTAATTCCACGGCGAACTTATATGTAATTTGGCAGCATGTTTTTGTTCTAAACTGCTTTCATGCTTTGACACACAAAATAGACACCGCGGTTCGCGCGCAACATTCACGCGCAAAAAAGCTAACTCACCTTCCATTGAGCGCTTCAAAGCGTTGCTAGAACGAACTGATCACTTTTTTAATTATTGTGAAATAGGGACTACTACAAACTTAATCTTTAGACTCTTTAGAGAAATGAATTCTGTTTTCTGTTTGGTCGATTTTAGTAAAGCTGTATTCTGGTTTGTTAATACCCAATACCAAATATGTTTTAAAGAGTTAAATTAGTGTTTTGTGATTGGTGGATTTAATAGGTGAAGTATTTAATTATGATTGGTCTAAATTGAATGTTTTGTAAATCATAAATATGTATTCATATTTTCCCTAGGGGTTAAATGTACTACTTTAGCCCTGCTTGACAAGTTTAATATGACACACTTTTCGAGCATAAGAAGTGAAAAGTTCTTTGATTAATCCCGTTGCCTCCAGAAGTTTCCAGACTCTTTGGGTCACAATCTGTTGTATCCGCTCCGGATACATGATGTAAATAGGTAAATACTTCTTTTGTGCCTCCTGGTCCACAGAAGGAGCGGATGTGGATGGCTCTATCTTCCGCCTGCTGACAAAACCTGCATGCTACACTTTGTTTCATACCCACTTGTGTAAGATGTTTGTTTACTTTCCAGTGACCAGTCAGTATTCTTGTCACCGGCCAGGTTTTGTGTCTTTTGATTTGTAATAATTGTTTAAACAACTTGGCATTATAGCCGTTAATTAATTTTCGTTTGTTTTAGTCCTTTTATTAACATCCACAACTCAATACCTTCCAATTGACTCCTTAGCAGAGAGCTTAGTTTCCGTTTGGTTATTCAACATAAAAAATATGGGCCGATAAAGGGTATATCTGCACCCCTTCTGGCAAGTTTGTCTGCTACCTCGTTTCTGTTAATATCGGAATAACCCGGTACCCATGTAAGTATTACTTTGTTGAGTTTAGCGAGGTTGTGTTTACAGTTCTGAACTAGTTTAGAGTTAGACTCTAACGATGCTAGTGCCAACGGGCAGCCTGGCTATCCGAGTTGATGTAGATGATTTTGTTGATAGCTAAGATGGGCTTGAAAGATTTAGGCCTCTCTGCCCATGCTGACGCTGGTGTTAAGCTTCAGTTTCTTACCATAAATCCCGCAACCTACATCTTCAACTTTCTTTGAGTCGTCACCATATGTGCCGGCGCTCTTTAAAGAACATTTGGCCATCTATTCATTTGTCTCTCAGTGGTATTTCCACAGTACATAGTTTTTTGAAGTTGTGTACGGTATGCTTGTTGTCAGTTAGCATGTTTAGGTTTTTGTTTTTAAAAACCTGGGCTAGTGCTTGTGAGCGTTATCAACGTGCATATCCTATAGATAAATTGCTTGACTTCCTTTTGCACTTGCAGGTGGAGTGATGTTAAGTCAAGTAATGTATATATATAAGGAATGTACGATGAAGGGAGTGGTGCAAAAGTGCAATCCTGAGCG
Organism: Epiblema foenella; assembly: GCA_963556455.1. NCBI lineage: Eukaryota > Metazoa > Arthropoda > Insecta > Lepidoptera > Tortricidae > Epiblema > Epiblema foenella. The sequence continues at coordinate 22,417,252 of OY747104.1, forward strand.
AAGCGAGGCTCTCAAGAACCGGAACAAATTTGCTGCCTAGTGAATCACACAACTTTTAAAGTTTTTTTTTCTTAAACAAACGCAAGAGTGACCCAACCCAAGGCCTTTTTTATAACTCTTTAGCAGTGGCCACGTCCGTTTAAACACATTGTTCTCGCTCAGTGCTGTCACCCTGGTACCTAATTCGCTGTAATATGCCATTATTCCGCTACGTGGCCACATAAAGGGTTATCTTAAAAGTCCAAAGGTCCAAATAGATCTACACGAATAAGTACAAAAGGAGTGATGAATCTTATTATATAATTATTTATTTATTTATTTATTTAGGTGTTGTGGCTATTCCCGGGCTTTTCAGCCCTCGTATCACTGCGAGCATTTCTAATCTATTGTGATCGCCACAAATTTATTATATAAATGGTTCGGTGAAACAAATATGTCTATTATTCATCGTGAAATTTCCATTCAGGAAATAAAAGGAACACAAAACATTAATAAGGAAAAGTATAGAAAGGCATCTAAAATATCAAATGGCATGTTTTATTCATTTGATAAGGAAAGTATTTACGGTTAGCTTAACTACATTAAAAATAATGTTTCCTTGTTGGCACGGGATGGGTGTAAACGGGGTGGTACGAATGCAATACTACATGCGGATCTCCCCGCTTCGGCGCAATAACTATGTATCAACGAAATACAAACACTATAATGACGAGTAAAAGAAGTAAAGTGTAAGTGGGCCATTCTACTTTTTCATGTACATAATTTTCAGACATTTTTTTTTTAATGCAGATTTTGGAATAATTGGATCTCACTTCATATTTTTGTATCGTTATTCAGAAAGAAGGTTAATTGCAGTATCACTTCCGATAGTTTTGGTAATTATCGAACCACACCTAATATCCATAAATCGAGTAACTCAGTGGTTCTTGGATGTCACACCATTTGTATGAAAAAATGGTCTTTACCACTGTGTTACCCACATTTTACAGCAATACGTTAATATTTAAGTATTTTTACCTATAGATTCCTTTTACTATTTCGAAATCTTATTTTCGAACACTAATGCAGTACGTACCATAGTTTTTTTTTGTAATAGAAAGTGGTCATGAAAAAATAGAATGACCCAAATGACGCCGCACTATATAAATACAGAAGAGATAATGACAGGAACGGATATCTCTGCAATTATATAAGGGCTTATCCAAAAATCACGCATGGTTTTTTGACCTAATTTTAGACCCCCCCCCTCCCCCATGGTGATCTTTGGCGAGGTTCTAGGAGACCCAAACGTAACCTCACGTGTATTTTTCACTCTTAAAAATTTAGACAAAAATGATATTGTTTTAATTAATATTGTGTGTATTTTCGTAAGTAAATGTGTTATGCAAGAGCTCCAAAATTTCAAAAAACCTAAATAGACTCGTTGTTTTCGACATTTTTAGGTATTACTTTTCGGTTTTGTAGGTACAGGCAAAAAATACACGTGAGGTCTACGTTGTACCCCCCAACGTGATCAGTCGTGAGGTTTCAATTACCCCCTCCCCCTCCTTCGGAACCTCGCGTGATCTGGATAATCCCTAATTTAGAAAGAAGCAACATTACAGCAGGCATTTCTTAACCTACGTAATTTAATTCCATGATTACTATATATGATTACTAGAGACCCGCCCCGGCTTCTCACGGGTGCATTATTTAATGGATGTTATTATACATATAAACCTTCCTCTTCAATCACTCTATCTATTAAAAAAGCCGCATCAAAATCCGTTGCGTAGTTTTAAAGATTTAAGCATACATAGGGATATAGGGACAGAGAAAGCGACTTTGTTTTATACTATGTAGTGATTAGTCTATCAATCAGACGTCTGACAACGTATTTGTAATCTGAGAATAACAAAATCGTCTACCATGTTAGAATCCACACTAACAAAATACGAATTTTAACAAAACGAAACCCTAAAATTCTTCTTTTGACAGTGACTCTAAATTTTCCAAAATCTCTACTTAAGTATAGAGTTTATTAGTTAAGTTGGCAAACTGCAGTAATAGTACAGTTAATGAGAATTTTGACTTAGTCTTAAGCACTGGCTGAAAATAAAAACCTAAAGTTATTCTTGAAAGTTGCTATTCTCTTGTCGTTATGTATCTTGAATTGGCACCGTATTTCTTTTGAGGTTAACGCTAGCGGTTAAGCTCTTAAGGGGACTGATAATTATACTGTCATTCATAAAAAAAATTCAAAATTACCTATGTAAACTTTTAGTCATAAATATAGTATATATATCATACTAGCAGCGCCTTGCGATGTTACCCGCGGATAAAAGGTAGCCTATGTCCCATTCTGATGTCTAAGCTACAATACTGGAAAGTTTCATAGAGATCCGTTCAGTAGTTTTTGAGATTAAGCGGAACGTACATCCATCCGCACAAACTTTCACGTTTATAATATTATTAGGATAGAATTAGGATTAGGATACTTACTGTGCCTTTGTAGTTTGTTTTTTCTACCTTTCGTAGAAACAAGTGTAAAATAACAAACGTACTCAGACAGACTAAGATAAGCTTTTCAAGCTTTTTAAGTTCAGTGCCTTTACCATGAGTTTGCATGACTGTACTCGCCAGCGACTGCGTAAATGAATAAAAATATTTTTCTTAAAACAAATTGCAATTGTTTTATTATTTAATTCCTAATAATAAAACAATTTCAATTTGTTTTAAGAAAAATATTTTTATTCATTTATGAGCAAAAGAAAGAGCGGTAAGTTGGATAGTGACAGATGACAGTCCACAGAACGTAATCATAGACACGGTAATTTTTTTCAACTGTAATTTACTAACTTGCGTTTTTCCTTATGTTGGCAGTAATTATTTTATTTTTGTTATTGTTTCAAACCATATGAATTCAGTTGTTGTTAAGTTGGCAGTTTTGATTTTCGTTGTAAAAGTGTTGTTTTTTTTATTTGTTGGGTTCACAGGGCACTTCAGTTAGCAGTTGAATTATATCACATAAAAAGGGTCTTTATGAAGAATAGTCTAGATAATTTTTTTTGAAATTGCATAAGACATGCTTTTATATTCGTTTGCGGGACCATATAATTGACAAATAAAAGTAGCGGAGTAGAAAAAGGTATTAATAACATTCACAATCGTAGAGATGCTTTTTTGTTCTAGTCCTAACGGTTATTTTTTTAATGAATTAAATGTGTTTTGTCGCTTACTTAAATATTTCCAAGGCACTGAGCACGTGGGAGGGCAGTGCATTTCCGTTTGTGCCATCAGTACTTCATGTAGCTGTGTGTGATTACTCACCTCAATCCTCGTGGTTACTTAGTAGAGGTCCTCTTCGGGGACCAACTTAGACAGTCTGGTTAAACAAAAAAAAACAGTTATAGTGGAACTACCGATACTACTAAGTTAACACGTGTTGCGCGTGCAATGAGAATTATTGTGTTCTCTTTCTCTGTCATTCACTCAACTCGCACTTTTTAGTACCGGTATTTTAACTGCTAAATATCGGTAAATTTCATCAATTTACCCGGTGCCGGTACCACGAATACCTGTTTCTGGTTCAAGGTCACGATACTAGTTCCGGAAATTACCGGTATTTCAAGCCCTGTATGTGGTGTGTTCCTGACTGTACGTACGGTCCCCAGAGCTCCCTAGGATGTGCTGTGAATTTGGGATACATTTTATGTATGTATGTAAGCACTTTATTGTACACTATAACAGGTTAAAACAATATACATTTTTATTTTATTTATTTATTGCAAACAAAACATATACAGCATAACAGTCGAAACCAAGGCACTGTATAATTTAGGTTATAAAACACATAATTCACAATAGGAAAATTCAAATATCAATCAACTCTCATCCATCATCTCACAGTACCGCAGACATATTCGATACACAACCGTCCATCGACTTACAAACATATTAATTATCACATTCTGGTGCCCATGACAGAAGCGAGCTCAGCAGTCGCAGAGCGCGTACAGCTGGCGAGCTTCTATGCGCCACAGTGCGAGTAATTGGGACTGCCAAAAGGTTGGGACTTCGCGGTCTTAGGAAATTTTTGGGCAGAAACGGGATAGCGAACCTAACAATTCGTGCTACGAGCTCAGGACAGTGTGTACATGTCACATAAGATCCCACACATACATTTTAATTCATCAAATCAATAAAGATTGACAACGCACTTTGTAATGTTGTTGGGACTTTGGAATCGCAAGCGTCAATGGACCGCGGTACTAGTTACACCTACGCAAGCCATATTTTGAATTTAAATGTAGAAATTAAGCTATTCTGTTAGTTAAGTTAGAAGATATAATTGTTACGAATTTCTTGATACTAAATAAGTTTCAACTTAAATTTGGTTTCTGTTCTGAATCTGGCTACTATTTAAAAACGTACGTACTAGTTAAAACACGTACTGAGTCTTGCGAGTACGCGTCCACAAAACTAGATCCAAAGACTAGGTCCACGAGTATTTACATTTACGAGTACCTACGGGTCTCGATGAGTAAACGAGCGCTTTCCGTAAATGCGCGTCCTGCAAGTACGGATTAGTTTTACGTCTTTACGCGAGAAATATATAATATGATGATAAAATTGAGTCACGGTTGCAGGCACAAATACCTAGTGTTTATATTTATCTTTCTTAATGGAATTAAGGTAAATGACCCTATGCTTGACATTGCTTCTTTGAGTGACACTCAATTGTCTGTCACTTGTGTTGTCATTGCGAATTAAAACATCTGTTTATGCGGTGGGAGGCAGTGGGCCATTTAACGCGAGTAGGTATAAGATGTTAGTTTTTAATATAATAGCCTAGTTTAAACGGTGAATGGTAAATGTAAAAAAAGAGTGCTGGCTTCGCCAACAAACTGTTTTGCAGTTTGGTGAAAATATTTGAAGTATTTTTGTTATTGTATCTTGTGGCTTAAATAAAAAAAAGGTAGGTATTAGTCTAACGTTGGTATAAAGTTAAATTAATTTTATTGTAGGTAAGTAGATTTAGTAAGTATCGTAGTAGCGCGGAACAGTAAAAATGTAAGACGTTCGGAGTCTTCAGAAACTTCGTACGCCTAAATACTTGATACGTTAAAACACACGCGGGCAGGAACGCGTACTTACGAGTCCAGCAGGCGAATCACGTAACTTTATGTACTATCGTTAGATAGATTTTAATGACAATTTTGAAGTATAAATGTATGAGCTGCAGGCGAATCACGTAACTTTATGTACTAACGGTAGATAGATTTTACTGACAATTTTGAAAAATGTATGAGCTGACAATTGAAATTTGACATTAAAATCTACTTAACGGTAGTATAAAAGTTACGTGATTACCCCACGGACAGTTAAAATTTGACATTAAAATCTACCTAACGGTAGTACAAAAAGTTACGTGATTACCCCGCTGACAATTAAAATTTGACATTAAAATCTGCCTAACGGTAGTAAATAAGTTACGTGATTACCCTGCTGGTAAGTAGGATTTGTATCGTAGTAGCGCGAAACAGTAAGACGTTTCGAGTCTTCAGAATCTCCGTACGCCTAAATACTCGATACGCTAACACACGAGGGCGTTCCCGCGTCCATGTCAAAATGTATTCCAAAATACCTGTTCCCGTAAATACGTCTCACCTCTACCGTATTTAATAATTGAAGCACGTTTATTGTCCGGAATTACTGAACTTTAGTCATTATAACAAGTCTGGAACTTTAGCCTATACAGAAAGGGTTAGGTACCGTAAACTGGGGCGACTTTAGTACAAAACGGGGCCACTTTGATAGATTAAGATCACCTATACAATCGGCACTAAGTATTTCTAATTTGATTCAGTTCAGTAAACAGTTAAGAAATATACCAAGGGATAACACCGACCCAGGTTAACAAAATAAAAACTAGAAATACGGCTTAAAAACTTGATTTTAAAACTAGCCCCTGAATTTAAAAGTAACCCCGGTTTACGGTACTGTTTGATGTTACCATAGGGCCCAAGCAATTAGGTAATCCAATAAGTTAAATCTGCCGCTAATTAACACTCGCAACCGGACTAAAAATGGTACAATACGCCAGAGCTTTTACCATGAGTTAGCATGACCGTACTCGATAGCGACTACGTAAACGATTTAGTTAGTTCTATTGGGTAACCGCCAGAGGCGCTGTACTTTTGGCCTTACAAAACATTCATATCTTCAACAATGAGTTTACATGATCGTAATCGCTAGCGACTGCGTAAAAGTTTTCCCTCATGTCTTTATGCAAGAAATATATATATGATGATAAAATTGAGTCACGGTTGCAGGTAGGTATTAGTCTAACGTAGGTGTAAAGTTAAATTGATTTTATTATAGGTAAATAGGATTAGTAAGTATCGTAGTAGCGCGGAACAGTAAGAATGTAAGACGTTCGGAGTCTTCAGAATCTCCGTACGCCTAAATACTCGATACGCTAAAACACACGAGGGCGTTCCCGCGTCCATATCAAAACCTATTCCAAAAACCTGTTCCCGTAAATACGTCTCACCTCTACTATTTAATAATGGAAGCACGTTTATTGTCCGGAATTACTGAACTTTAGTCATTATAACAAGTCTGGAACTTTAGCCTATACAGAAAGGGTTAGGTACCGTAAACTGGGGTGACTTTAGTACAAAACGGGGCCACTTTGATAGATTAAGATCACCTATACAATCGGCACTAAGTATTTCTAATTTGATTCAGTTCAGTAAACAGTTAAGAAATATACCAAGGGATAACACCGACCCAGGTTAACCAAATAAAAACTAGAAATACGGCTTAAAAACTTGATTTTAAAACTAGCCCCTGAATTTAAAAGTAACCCCGGTTTACGGTACTGTTTGATGTTACCATAGGGCCCAAGCAATTAGGTAATCCAATAAGTTAAATCTGCCGCTAATTAACACTTTCGCAACCGGACTAAAAATAGTACAATACGCCAGAGCTTTTACCATAAGTTAGCATGACCATACTCGCTAGCGACAGCGTAAACGATTTAATTAGTTCTATTGCGTTACCGCCAGAGGCGCTGTACTTTTGGCCTTACAAATTTTCACGCAGTCGCTAGCGATTACGGTCATGTAAACTCATGGTAAATGCACTGAACTCCCTCGCGTGTAGTAGGGTGGGTCGAAAATCACGAATTTTGGAGTACCGTAATGTAATAGGGCTCAAAAGTTGCTGTGTATTCTGTAAATTACAGGAAAAATAATTAAAAAATTCTAGATTTAGATTTTTAACCCCCGCACAGCCACCAAAGATCAATTAAGCCGTTGATCCCGGCTGCTGTCTATTATAGCAGTCGTTAAGCCAAGTTAGAGGCATTCTGGGGTAGCTTGAGAACTGATCTAACAGTCAAGTTGCCCACTCACTTAACAAGCCTAAGTCTAATAAGTTCTGGTGTCCCCTCTGGTTGGAAAGCCAGATGGCAGTCGCTTCCGTAAAAACTAGCGCCTTCGCCAAATCTTGGGAATAGGTAGCGGGACCCGGGCATCCTGCAGGATTCAACTGTATTGTGATAACGCTAGATTAATGATAGGCATTTCAGATTTAGTTTCTGAACGTCTTTTATTGATGAAGTCAATATGGACGATTTCTAATTGCATCGGCAAGGGAATTAAATTACAATATGAGTACTTTGAGTTGGAAACTGATATTATGTTTTGGTTGTCTGGAAGAGATCTCTCTTTAGCGATAAGACCGCCTGTTGTTCTGCCTCTGTCTCCCTGTATCTTCGTTTTTTGTTTTTTATGTGCTATTTTATTATGTGAGGTGTGCAATAAAGAGTATCTGTATTGTATTGTATGTTCTTATGTGACTTCTTAATGAACCTGAGGCGGACTCGTATTCTGCACGGCTTAGCCCATCTCTAGACGTGCCATGTCACAGCACTAGTTTCCGCGAATCTACGAGCGTCGCGCGCGCCGCACAGCCCACCAGTGTGAGCCAGACAGTCTCAGAGCACAGTCACGTCACTCGTCCATAAATCCGACGCTCTCGCAACCTGCCGCTTAAACTCCGCGATCATTGTTTTACATATTGTGTGTTCCCATAATAAATAACTGTGAACTGTACAAGTGGGTTTCAATTATGAGTACCGTACCAAGCAGAAACCCACATTGGTGACCCTGTGAAAGTGAATACAAACATTACACAAGTGAACTTATTCTTCTGTGATGCGTGGACTTGTGCCATTTCCTGAGAAAGACTTAATATTATCACAACGATCAACGAAACTCAAAGTCGCGGTTCGTACGTAAAACATTGTCCGTGTTTCGGAGACCACGTACCATGCACGGTTTAAATTCTGGAGGAAACGACGCCGAGGCTGCAGCCGCCGCAGCCGCCGCCGTCCCCCCTGCCGTTGGCGCAAACATTCAACAAAACCCTGGCTCGCCAGGACTTCACCAGGACTCCTTCGCCGGAGATAACCCTGCGGCCGCCAACGCGACCGCCGCCGCCGCCACTGCGGGTGGTGCCGTTCAACGCTTTCCAGACGCCAACCAGACACCGATGCCGATGCAGCCGACGGGTTACGAGGTAAGTCGTGTAGGCATTCGAGTTCCGCCTTTTTACCCCGATAACCCCGCTGTATGGTTCGGTATCATAGAGGGTCAGTTTCATATAAATAACATTACGAGAGAACTGACAAAGTTTTACCACGCTTTATCGCAATTAGACCCGAGAACCGCCGCGGAGGCGGAAGAGATTATCACAAGCCCACCTGCGGTTGATCCGTATACAAAACTCAAACACGTTCTTATATCGAGATTCTCGGAATCGTGTGAGGAAAAAATACACCGGCTCTTAGAAAAAGAGGAAATTGGGAGTCGTAAGCCCTCCTCATTTTTACGACATCTTAGAACGTTAGCTAAGGGTGCAGGTTCCGACCAAATGATAAAAACAATATGGATAGGTAGACTACCTACGCACATGCAAGGCAATCTAATTTCTCAGCCTCCTACTACGGCGTTGGATGATCTCGGAGATTTAGCCGATAGATTGTACGGCATAACGCCAAACAACCATCATCTGGTACAGCAAGTCAACCTTCCTGCACAATGTAATTGTTTTGCAAGTACAATGTCTAACACCTCAAATGCTATAACTGCTGGAAATGTAGCCCCCACAACAAGCTACCCGTATTCAGGTGTAAATCATATAGCTGCGACACACCACCAGAATTCTTCGAGCATTGTCCCGCCAAATCATAACCAACCTTTTGACATGCAAAATATGCAGATGCAAATAAACGAACTTACTAGAATGGTCGCAGCGCTCAACTACACCCAACAAAATTCTAACCGGTCGTACCCTCGCAATAGAAGCAGGTCCAGATCCCGCACCCGCTACGCCAGTAACAACATGTGTTGGTACCATACCAATTTCGGTGCCAATGCACGCAGATGCGAACAACCATGTAAATTTGTGAAGGAAAACCAGCAGTAGGGTTGCTAGAGGCGGTAAGCAATCCTACCAGCATTCCTAAAACATACCCTAACCGCCTTTATATCATGGACCGGACAAGCAAGTCAGACTACCTTATAGATACAGGCTCGGATGTTTGCGTGTACCCGTATAAATTACTTAAACGGCGACGCCCTCCCTCTACATACGAACTCTATGCCGCTAATTTTACACCAATAAAAACATATGGTGAAATTGAAATCAACCTTAATATTGGACTTCGCCGCGATTTCACCTGGTCGTTCATCATTGCTGATGTCAGCAGGCCTATTATCGGTGCTGATCTCCTCACCCATTACGGCCTCCTGGTTGACCTCAAGAATCGACGCCTAATAGACCCAACGACTGGTATGAATACTCCAGCAAGACCTGTTATTATCGACGACTCTCCATCTATCAAGGTTATCGCAAGTCCAACAGTTTACAATCAGCTTTTAGCCAAATTCCCATCCGTGATCAAAACAACAAGTAACATAAACAGCTTCAAACATAACATCCAGCACCACATCAAAACCACTCCAGGTCCTCCCTCCGCCTGCAGAGCGAGGCGTCTTCCTCCTGAGAAGTTAGAAGCTGCTAAAAAGAAGTTCGACGAGCTACTCCAGGAAGGCATCATAAGACCCAGTGACAGTCCCTGGGCTTCTCCACTGCATATGGTGGCTAAGAAATCAGGAGGTTGGCGCCCTTGTGGTGATTATAGGGCACTCAACGCCCGCACTCTACCCGACCGTTACCCTCTTCGCCACATCGAAGACTTCGGTATGTCTCTCCAAGGTTCTACCATCTTCAGCAAAGTAGACTTGGTAAACGCGTTTTACCACCTACCCGTACATGAAAAAGACATCCAGAAGACGGCAGTGATCACACCGTTTGGCCTCTTTGAGTTCCTTAAAATGCCTTTTGGGCTAAGAAATGCTGCCCAAACGTTTCAGCGTTTCATAGATGAGATCACCCGAGACCTACCGTTCACCTTTCCATACCTTGATGACATATTAGTAGCCTCTGCAAATGAATCCCAACACCTGGAACATCTGAAGATACTTTTCCAAAAGCTCGAAGAATACGGGGTCATAATAAACACATCTAAGTGCTTATTTGGCCAAAGTGAGATTGACTTTTTGGGGTACAAGGTTTCAGCATCCGGCATAGAACCTCCATCATCAATGATCGAAGCCATACAACAATATCCAAAGCCGCAAACAGTCAAATCACTCCGCAGATTTTTAGGCGTTCTGAATTTCTACCGGCGTTTCATCAAAAATGCCGCTGAAATGCAAGCGCCACTAAATAACCTATTAAAAGATGGAGTCAAAGGCAACCAACCTGTACAGTGGTCTTCCGAAGCTGACGTCGCATTTGAGTCGTGTAGACAGAGTCTTGCTCACGCCACCAGACTCACACATCCAAAACAAAACGGTGAGCTGTCCCTCTACACGGACGCATCAGACACAGCAATTGGAGCTGCCCTTCATCAGAAAGGAGACAATGGCTTGGAGCCGATTGCATTTTTCTCCAAAAAACTGGCGGTAGCTCAATCCAAGTATAGCGCTTACGATAAAGAACTGCTTGCTGTTTACCAAGCCATCCATCACTTTAGACACTGGTTAGAAGGAAGAGATTTTACTATCTTCACTGACCACCGTCCACTAACATTTGCGTTCCAACAAAAGCCTGAAAAGTGCAGTCCTCGACAGTTTCGCCACTTAGAATTCATCAGCCAATTTACAACCGATATCAAACACATCAGTGGCAATGATAATATAGTCGCAGACGCCTTGTCAAGAGTCGAGGCCATCAGCCAACCAGTGGGCTTCCAAGAACTCGCCGCTGCCCAAGCTTCCGACACAGAACTGCAACAAATACTTAAAAAAAATCAAACCAGCCTAAAAATTAAAAAGATGGGTTTACCAAATACGAGTACTCCGATTTTTTGCGACACTTCAACCCCCGTAGCCAAACCATTCATTCCAGCAGCACTCCGAAGACAAGTATTCGATTCACTGCACAACTTAGCGCATCCCGGCGTTAAAGTGACAACAAAATTAGTCACAGAAAGATATACATGGCCTGGAATCAGAAAAAACTGCGCAACTTGGTCACGTTCCTGCCTTCCATGCCAAGCATCAAAGACCAGCCGCCATATCACTGCTGCACCTGGATCTTTTGCGCCACCCAATACCAGATTCGAACACATACATGTCGATTTAGTAGGACCTCTGCCATATTCTCGAGACTACAGATACCTGCTTACAGTGGTGGATAGATTTTCTAGACTTCCAGAAGCATATCCACTACGAAACATCGAAGCTGAAACCGTAGCGCACAAATTGTTTTCCGGATGGATATGCCGCTATGGCATACCACTTCGAATAACCACGGACCAAGGCCGACAATTCCAATCAGAATTGTTTTCATCTCTTTCTCGAATATGTGGTTTCCAACATATACACACCACTCCGTATCACCCAATCGCAAATGGTTTAGTCGAGCGCCTTCACCGGCAGCTCAAAGCAGCCTTGAGGTGCCACAACAATACATCGTGGACAGATGATTTACCAGTCGTGATGATGGGTCTCCGCGCAGCTTATAAAGAAGACATAGACGCCACGCCTGCCGAAATGGTGTTCGGTCAGAACATCAGATTACCCGGAGAATTTCTATCACCTGCACCATCTATAGTTCAACCTCATTCAACATTCGCATCTTCCCTGAAAACAGCATTCCATCGTTTAGCACCAGTTAACACATGTTCTCATGCCAAAACATCAATTTTCGTTCACAAGGAATTGGCTTCAGCTACACACGTATATGTCAGACGGTTCAACAAGACAGGCCTACAGAATCCATATGAAGGACCTTTTAGGATCGCCGACAGACAAGATAAGACTCTTACCGTCATTATCAACGGTTTACCTCGCGTAGTTTCAATCAACAATGTAAAACCCGCTTTCATAGATGTGGATAATACTGCTCCGACTTATACTCCTATCCAACCTGTTCCTGTTACTACGCCGCACAAAAAGCCAGCAGTTACAGCTCAACCACCGCCTGCACTCTTGATGAAACCGAAGCAAAGTTCTGCTACGACTAGAACAGGAAGAACAGTCAGATTTCCTGATAAACTAAATCTTTAAATATGATTTTATTCTCTTTATCTCTTTTCTCTGGGGAGGGGAGTATTGAGGCGGACTCGTATTCTGCACGGCTTAGCCCATCTCTAGACGTGCCATGTCACAGCACTAGTTTCCGCGAATCTACGAGCGTCGCGCGCGCCGCACAGCCCACCAGTGTGAGCCAGACAGTCTCAGAGCACGGTCACGTCACTCGTCCATAAATCCGACGCTCTCGCAACCTGCCGCTTAAACTCCGCGATCATTGTTTTACATATTGTGTGTTCCCATAATAAATAACTGTGAACTGTACAAGTGGGTTTCAATTATGAGTACCGTACCAAGCAGAAACCCACAAACCGATTCAATTAGTGAACTTCACTGGTACACATAAGTCTCGTTTATTGTTTTAGCTACGTGTGATCCACAACTGAAACAATTTATAGTTGCTTTGTTTCATCAAAGCTCGTTCCACTACACGAGCATACAATAGTGGAACACTGCAGGAGTATTTCAAAGAATTTGTCCTAATAATACGCGCGGCAAAGCAATTGTTTAGATGCTACAAAGAGACGGATTTTACGTGGCTTTTAGGTCAGTGTAGGGTTGCCACACTGGATAAATTTGGAAGGAATAATAGAAAAGCGAAAATGATGATACTAACTCTTCCGCCGATAGCAACCACTAAAATGCAAAAAAATAAGTCTTAATTAAGGGCTGACTTTGAGTTAATTGAGAGTTACGGAATAGCTGTTTTTTAATAGTTTTAGTGGTTCATCTTACGGATGAACTACTTTTTGTTCATTATTAACCATCGCCCGCGCCCAAAAATCTCCAGAAACGGGTTTCGGAAACATTTTATGGCCGTTTGGCGTCTAATTTCTCACAGAATTAGTGTTTCGGGCGGCAACGTTTTCCTTGTATGTATGTCAATACTTACTATTGACCTTGATTGATTTATTACATTCTTTTTTAGTAATTCCTTCTCATTTATGAAATAGTAGCAAAAAACAACGACAAAGTTTTCGATTAAAAAAAAACGAATATTCAAGGGTTCATATTTTTACTTGTAAATAAAGAAGAAAGAAAGAAAGAAAGAAAGACAAACATTTATTCATGACGATACAAACATAAAATATAAATAAATAAATGTAATTAAAAGAACATGGAATCGTCACAAAAAGGTTTCGCCTCAGCGTAATGCCGACTCAGGGAGCTGGCGCTGATCTTCCGGCGAAACCTAGGTTGTTAATGACGGTGTGTGTAGCACGCTTCGCCTAAAAATTGAACGCGACCTATTACAACTTGACACCGCCGTCTTGTCACTTCGGGCCGTCACATGAATGTCCAACTATCAAAAGGTGCGTCCAAAAATGGCTTAACTTGTAGACAATTTATCCAAAAAATCAAAACGTATACACCTAGTATTTAATTATATGTACGACATTTACAAAAATCATGCAAATCGGCTTAGATTCGAGGGTTGAAATTGTTGCCGCTTTTTGTATGGAAAAATTCTGCTACACACTCTTATAATAGTTGTTAGGTTGCAACCTCTGAGCAAACAACACACTCGACTTTTAAGCAATTCAAGCAGAAAATGCAGCCTCACTGCCCGCAACGAAATATTCCCGTAATACTTAAATACGTTGCATATTTCCTTTGAAGTGGCTTGACCTGTTAGTAGCCGGATATGTAAATTATGCAGCTGGCTGCTTCAAAGTGACCACATGCATCGTCACAGCAGATAGCTTGTCAGTAAAACAAGCGTTTACTTGGATAAATTTAAGTTTAGGCTGTTGCAGCAACGTAACAATATAAAAATATCGCCAGCGACACCGCATTCCTCACGAGACTCACAGTTAAACTAACAACTGCTTACTAATTCTCTGGATGCCTTTTTCAAGTGCCAGAAGTTAGTACTTACCAATAATCATAAAATGTCAATTGATTTGTAAGTTTTATATTGTAGCATTTTAATTAAGTAGTATTATTTTATATACATTGTATCTTGGCACTTAGCTGGGTTGACACAAATGCCGAAACTATTAGACCATTCAGCGATGTGATCCAGATCTGCATTAATTAGGGAAATGGCACTGTTAATATTACTGATGTCAGTGACGTCGTGTTATTGTGTCTCAGCCTTTTTAACGTTTATAATGTATGCTATTATTTACTTACTATTTATTTTCGTTATATTGATGACTGCCTTCTTAGTGATATTTTTAATGCTTATAGGTTTTACTTCCATGTCTTTAATGACCTGAAACCATGAAACTCTATTACTGTTGTCTCCTCGCTGACGGGACGGAATAACAGCAAAGAAAAGTTGATTGACCCAAAAATAAGAATATTTTAAAGTATTCGCTTTGAAATTTTTTACTCCAGCTATAAAAAACACTTAAAAAGAAACGAAGTAAGTTTGCAGCAGACTAATTTCATAAACTGTTTTCTGAGTAGTAATTTCATCACGTTAATTCAGGGGTATATTCCATAAGTAAGAGACAAACTGACGCTGTTGATATGCTTTTCGTTTATATTTTTTCCTTTCCACAAAGGATATGTAATTGAATTGAAATGACACCAATGTTGGAGTTAACTACTAATAAACCAGCCAATTAAACATTATTTTTTTGTTAATACTTTAAATTGCATTTTTTTAATTACGAAAAGAAGCCAAATAAAATTTTTTTTCGAATATGAAGCCAATGCCAATAAGTTAGGGTAATTTGACATTAACGGTGATATTTTATTTAATTTTTTAAGGTAACCCAAATTATTTAGAATAAGATCTAAAGAGTAAGAGAAAGAATAAGATCCGAAAGTCATTCTATTAGCTCCCGGACTGTATGTATGTTTAGAACCGAAATGGTGGCGTTCGATACTGTTTCAGAGGAATTTTCTTCCACGGACGCTCCGGTTGTGGAATGAGCTCCCTGCCGAGGTTTTCCCGAGGGACTACAGTATGAGGTTCTTCAAGAAAGGAGTGTACATATTTTTAAAGGGTCGGCAATGCGCATGTGACACCACAGGAGTTGCAAGCTTCCATATGCTACGGTGACCGCTTACCATCAGACGGGCCGTATGGTTGTTTGCCACCGACGTGGTATAAAAAAGTGAAATACCGCTTTTATTTCGTCAGGTTTCGTACAGGGTACTAAAACAAAGATCATTAATTGTTAAATAAAGTAACACTATTGGCTCTGTGAGCTGTAGACCTCGTGAGTGTTTTTTTTTTATCATTTCCAAAATCTGACATTATAAATAAGATCAATTATTTATTTATTTATTTATATTAGGAGAACCAACAGCATTATGAATATCAAACCAGCTAACAAAATTTCACGAGAAGCGATTCAAAAATCCGACCTGTAGAGGAGATCAAACCGAAATTCGCCTCCAGAATTACAAAACCATTATTAAAAAAAATTGTTTTTGTTAATTTCCAAGAATTCTATATAACTATTGAACCTTCTCACGAAATTTCACGAGAATCGGTTGGGAATTGCGACCTGTAGACTAGAACAAACGGAAATCCTGACATACGAAAGCATTTTTGTCGAAGCTGAAGGAGAGACCTTCATTTCACTCGGTCAAATATAAGTTCTGATCCAAATAAGAGGCAAATGTAATTAAAATTGTAGATTATGAAATAGTGTGTATTTACCTGATTATTTCCAAGAACTGTAGTTTATTTTCCATTCCCCACTTACTATAGTCATAGTCATAGTCATAGTCATTTATTAATAATATTATCAATATTACATGTCATTGTTATAGTTCAATTACACAGTATTAATTATTATGTGTTAATTCAATTCTACAAATTACTGAAATCATAATCATAAGTAATAGGTATTATTATTATTATTATTAATTATTGGGTAGGTCATAAAATTCTTTAATGCTATAAAATGAGTGAATGCTATATTATTAGAAGACCACGACTTATTCAAGTCAAGTACCAACAAAAATCAAAATGGCCAAACTTTCATAATAAACCCCCGCCAAGAAAATCGCATTTTTAAAAAATCCCCTTTTAATTAGTTCCCTAGCGACAAGCCACACCTATTACAATTTGCATCTTAATGCAAAATATGCATTCCCGCACTCCGTCCATAAAAATGGAAAAATAAAGATGCGTTTTGCATATTTAAGCTGCTGCGGTACTTTGAAAGAACTTAATTTTTATTTGAAAATGCGCATTGAAAATAATGTTTGCTTTAATACACTTATATTTTCTGGTTTGTGGTAGCTTTTGTTTCCATTCAAGTGCTTTAGTAAAGTAAATTGAAACTAACGTGTCTGCTCGTATATGTGCAATCCATATTATGAATACGCAAGTAGTCCTGTTTGTCTATAACCCTTTCAAGCTCAGGTAAACTACTAATCAAAATCAAAATCAAAACATTTATTCTGCAAAAAGGCTTCAAGGGCACTTTTACAAGTCAAAATCTATCTAGGTACATTAAATAAAAATAATACAATAATCAAAGTATCATTAATTAAATGTAGTGTTGAAAATGACATGTCAAAAATAAGACTAAGAAACTAATAACAATCGAGATTTGTTAGAGATGTATAAGGTCTCTAAGCGTCAAGATAAAAGGTAATAAAGTAGGTACACTAATCATAATAAAAAATTTTGAGCTATATCTATAACACGTCAACATGAAAATAATAAAATCTAATAAATAAATATCCTCAGAGATGTATAAGGTCTCTGAGCGTCAGTCTAAAAATAAAATCAAATGAGAACAGAGCGAAGTCTCTCATCATGTCAATTCCACTGAACACTAGTACGAAGTTACTGGTCCTTGCAAACATGAACAGACCGGACCCCACAAACAGCACCCGTTCACGAGTATGACGCGTGGCATGCAGATGGGACTTTCAATGAGAAAATTTTTGTACTTTTCATTCTATCCATGTTCCTTACAAATTAATCTCAGGCCTAAATTTGAAGGTAAGAACCAGAATAAGATTTTTGGACAATCGCATTGTGTCTGATGATTTCTCGCAATTTGTTCTAAATAAGAATTATTTCTAAGCAGGTCTGAAAATTTTCCATTCGTCTTTATGAGTCCAGTGACCCCGCATTTAATGGTAGGAAATCTCTTTCACGACTGCGTATATGTTTTGACAAAGTAAATTGGACTTTATGCCTAACCACTAAGGACATTTTTGTGTCGGTATCTAAAGCTATTTGGTAGTAAATTTAATGGAAAAATGATTCGCCTTTGAATATATTGTTTATTCCTTAAGAAGCTTTCTGTATATTTTATGTAAGTATAAATTTTTTATTGCTCTAGAGAATATACAGAAAGGAGAATTCCTAATTTAACTGTGCGGATGCGATGCGATATGAGAAAACTGTCAGCTGTCAGTGTCAACTGTCAGTCGAGTTAATACCGCTTTTACAGTCGTGGTATTGTCGGAAGCGGGGTCGTACCAACACAGTACTGCATCCACCTCCGCGCACCACGAGACCACGACAACACAGACACAAATAGTCAGATAGGAGTCAGTCCGAACCAGGTCGGGCCTAGCTGTTTTTTTCTGAAGTATTCTCAGCTATGCTAGGTTTAGTGAACCAGTAACTCCCAGTAGCTCCATTCCACTCACACTTTAGATTCGGTTCAAACCGCTCAACCAATCTCACTGGAGCGCAAACTCTTAGAGTATTCCAGTGTTCAAAACCACCCGCGTGGTCGTGTTGCTGTTTTGCCCTGGATATTCCCCAGGGTACTCTTCAACCGCGCATTCCTATCACTTTATTGGGTCCAGCCTCTAAAGTCAGGTTAAAAAAAACTCCGCGTAATATGTTAATACGATGCCGTATATATCCACCTACAGATACGGTTTATATATGTGATAATCCACATCGAAAGGGACCTTATGGCGGCAGACGCTTACGTTACACCTATTCACTATTGTATTGGAACAGCGGCAATAAAGGCGTAAGTGCTGGCCGCTATAAGGTACCTTTCAATATGGATTATCACATATAAAACTTCACCGTGGGCGTCTAATTTTGATTTAAGTCCTTACTGGTATTCCCTTATTAAACGCCTATTCCCAGAAATACCGCCATCAGCAAAATTACGTGTTTCAGAAAAAAAAAACATTTTCATTTATTCGACGTACACTTATTACATACAAAATATCCCTGGCTCGGTGACTGAACTCAGCACATATAGGGAAATATGTAACAAAATAATTCAATACGTAAAAAAATACTTTTATTTTTGTAAGGTTCTGGCAGAATATCAGCGATGTGGCTTATTGCCACACCATTGTGCTGCGCCTATTCTCTGCCACGACACATGGTTATTTTCTTTGGTGTGTTGGTTAACTTTATTCTTAAGTTGCATGCTTCATTGTGGTAAAAATTAGTTAAATTTTGTGCAGTTGCTTATTTTTTGTCATTTTTTTGTTACTATTATGTAATTTTATACCATGTATGTTGTGGAAATGAATAAAGTATTTATCTATCTATCTATTTAAGTAAACTGAATCAGAGGCAAGTAAATTATATAGACTGATAATATCTATACTTCGTGGACTGCCTTTAAAATAATGGGCCTGCTGTAGCTAGTTTCACTATGGAGAGGCCCCTGCACCATTAATTTCGTTTGACACTTAGACCTCTGCTTAACACAATAGCGCCATCTATGAATATGTGCTTCTGAGTGTGATCAACTTTGCGTATTTGTTTAATATCCGGTAAACGATGTTGCAATATAAGATTTCAAGCTTACATGGTCATTTACATTAGAATTACGATTTGAAACGGGATATTTACCATGTATATTTGTATTTTTGAGTTCCCGATATTTCGGCACTGTTGCAAGCGCCATTATCAAGGATTAACTGACGTGCTGCGAGTTTTAGTTGTGGTCTACCCACACACCATAGCGATCTACCCTCTTCCTGGTTCACTTTTTTCGCACAGTGTCACCGTCACTACCACCGTCCGCCTTGTCACTTGAAATATCGAGAACTCAAAAATACAAATATACATGGTAAATATCCCGTTTCAAATCGTAATTCTAAACGATGTTGCATCTCTTGTTGCGTTGTTGTTTTCATTGTAGCTTTTAATTTTAAAATACAGTAACACAGTGTATAAAATTTCATTTATCTTGTTCTTATTTGTTAGTTTCTGCAATTGGCTCCATATTTCTATTTAAGATGCTAATATGTTAAGCAAAGCTGTTGAAACTCGTAGAATAAATAAATAATAAGAAATCTCTTAATAAATGGCGAAAATGTGTTCAGCAGAGGTAAATGTGTCATACGAAATGATTAATACAGCGACCTCTTTATAGTGACACCTAGCTATAGTAGGCTCATTATTTTAAAGGTACGCCACAAAACATCCAAGACAGAAACAAATATTCATGCTCATCACACAAATATAATTATGCCCTGGCCGGGATTCGAACCCAGGACCGTCAGCTTCACAGGCAGGTGCACTACCCACTAGGCTAAACCGGTCTTCAAACGAATCCACCGATTGCTGATATGTAAATAAAAGAACGTTACATTTGAACTAAATGTTTCTTTGTAAGAGAGAAAACAAGAAGTGATGTGAGTATATCGAGAACATAATTTCTGGTTACAAATTAGAGACGCAAACAAAATGTAGGGACATATTTGTCTTGTTTGGCAATAAATGTAGGCGCTGCTGGTACAAACTATACATGTCCAGACTCACCAAACAAAAGTTTTTCTTATCTCTCTCTTCTCTTAACCTTTTTTTAAAATTTCATATGCATCAATAAATTGCTCTGAATGATTAGATTTAATTTATGTAATATATAACTGACGATTCAAAAGTGCTTGTTGCTAGGCCTATTTGAATAAAGAATATTTTGAGTTTGAGTTTGAGTTTATCCAAAATGGCGAAAACGAAACTCTTACAGTTTGGTCATGTCATTAAGTCAACCGCTGTTGGTGAAATATTGGTACCGCAAACTGGGGTGACTTTAGGAAAAAACGGGGCCACTTTGATATATTCAAAACACTTATATAATCATCAAAAAATATTTCTAATCTGATTCAGTTTAGTAAATGGTTAGGAAATCTACCAAGCTATATCATTGACCTCATGCTAACCAAATTAAAAATAATATACGGTATAAAAGTGGATTTTTAAAGTCGCCCCGCAATTTGAAAGTAACCCCAGTTGACTGTATCTGGTAATAAGTTGCTTTTTACCAGACGAAAAATTGAAGCGCTGTTTTGTTACATAATATGTGTGTTGCTCCCTCCAGTCTGTCTAATAAAGCACGTAATCTGCTTTGCAACATTGCTCTGAGGCCTTGTTGACACCAGTGCCAACATTACCATATAAAAAGGAATTTTAGGCTGGCATCCCTGGCAGATTATTAAGATGTAGGGCAATATCGAGCCCGCCCGAAATATAGCTGCATGGAGGTGCAGGGTACAAAATAAGAACTAATAGATTATTATAAGAAAAGGTGACTTGACTTTAAGATACATAAGTAGTGTAATCAGTGTGAACAAGTGCTGCGTTAAAAATACTCCGTATTACAACCAGCCGCCGTATCATTTATACCTATACAGTCCACAATAGAAGCCCCCAAGATCCCACAGGCCTGAAATTTATATTGGCTCTTGTTAGTCTAATTCGATTCTTTGGGCCATGGACATTTGGACATTCTATTTAGGCTATGTATCTAAATAGGGCCAGTTCCTCTTGCCAATTCGGCTTAATTCGGCTCATGAGAGCGAGAGGTATATGAACACCCCGGGTGTTTCACCCGTTTCATACCTGCGGACAGTAACACCATCACCCAACTACGGCATGGCTCGGCGAAGCATGGATATTATAAGGATTCATTACTATGAATTATTATTATAAACAATAATAGACTGCCCCAATTATTAAGTCTTCTTCGTTTTCGTGCTCCATCTAGAATCCCTCGTAACCCTATTACGCCTTTTAGCCCTCTGGTTCGTAGAACGGTTTCTAGCAGAAACTCCCCATTATGCAGGCTGTGCAAAGTTGGCAACAGCTACAGCGATGTTACGGATATGCACTTCGACCCCCCACGTAAAATTATGTCAGCTCTCCACAGCGTTATTTTGTAGTAATTTTCTATTCTGTTTTCTGATCAATTATTTAAATTAATATGCCCTCGCTAATGTAAACAAGCAAGTCATGGCCTAAGGTTTAACACTGTATTTCTATAAGTTTAACTTTAACCTCCCTATAATTATTGCATATGGAGTTTCCCTTTAAGTAGTTGTTACAACACTCCAAGATTGTTCGCTTGTATGTTTTACCAAATGTAAGTATGTAAGCAACTGTTGGTGAACCTTAATTAAATAAATAAATAACAGACACAAAAAACTTTTTAATTTAAGATTAGTTGTTAAGAATGAAATGTAATAAATATATATAAATTGGGCCATTCTACTTTTTCATGTACATAATTTTCAACACTTTTTCTTTAAACGCAGATATTGGAATACTTGGCCCTCACTTCATATTTTTGTATTGTTATTTAGAAAGAGGTTTAATTGCAGTATCACTTCCGATAGTTTTGGTAATTAACGAACCACAGCTAATATCTATAAATCGAGTAACTCAGTGGTCCTTGGATGTCTCGCCATTTATATGAAAAAATGGTTTTTACCACTGTGTTACCCACTTTTTACAGCAATATGTTATTATTTAAGTATTTATACCTATAAATTCCTTTTATTAGGTTCAGTTACTATTTCGAAATCCTATTTTTGTACACTAACTCAATACACGTCATAGATTTTTTTTTGTAATAGAAAACTGGTCATGAAAAAGTAGAATGACCCGTTTACTGAAATAAACAGTTCAATTTTTTTTTTTTTAAGCGTCGCCTGCCAGCCACCACGTAATACGACTCCTTACTTTCCGCGCCTGGACAATAATGTATTATACTGCTCGTGGCCCAGCGGCGCCCGCGTACCGCGTGCGGTATGCGAGGTTAAGCAACGTCGGGCCAGGTCAGTTCTTGGATGGGTGACCGCTTTGAGTGGTTATTATCTGAGCGTCGCGTGGAAGGCCCGTTAAGCCGTTGATCCCGGCTGTTGTCTATGATAGCAGTCGTTAAGCCGAGTTAGAGGCCTCCTGGCGGCTTGAGAACTTCTAACCGTCAAGTTGCCCACTCACTTGACTTGCCTAATTCCAATAAGGTCTGGTTCTCCCTCGGGTTGGAAGGTGAGATGGTAGTCGCTTCCATAAAGACTAGTGTCTACGCCAACTCTTGGGATTAGGTAGCGAACCCCGGGAGTCCTTTAGGATGCAACTATTCCGGGAACTCTGTCTGTTCAAAGCGGGGTCGAAGTTGCACCACGTAGGAAGTACCCACCAGTGAGCCACCGCTACCTTACACGTGACCCCTGGGTGGTGCTAAAAGTGCAACAAAAAACTGGCAACCGTACTGTCTTCTCGAAGATCTCACGGTTCGATATAATTGCCATTCGATAAATAAATAAATAATTTAATGAAATACTCAAAAATACTTAAAAATCCTTATCGAGTTCGACATCAGAAATCTTTGGACAAAGTGAAGCAACAAAGGATGAGATAAAAAAGGTACAGTCAACAATAGAAGTCGCATCTATAATAGAATCTAGTCTAGTGGTATATGTGACTAAACGTATAGGATTGAAATTGTATTTATACTTGTCGCGTCAGTTACGCAGAATAGAAACCGGGCAGGTACTTCGCACCTTTAGGCTGGGTTTTATAAAGATCCGTTAGACAAAATATCAGATCAAGTATCAGTAAGTTAGTACATTTTTTGACATAACAAACTGACATAAGGTCTAACGGATCTTTATAAAACCTAGCCTTAGGGTTCCGAACCAACCGTAAAATTAATTTAGTTTCAATAGAAAAAATAGGGTAATTTCATATAATAATCTGATTTGTCAGTGTATTAGTATTTGTTGATAAAATAGGTAATAATAAACATTATAACCAAATTTCAAGTTTAACGGCCGTTCTATTTTTAAGCTTTTGACAAATCTAGCAACGTAAAAGCTAGTTAGATGTATTCAAAAAGTACTTATACAGGACGTCCCACGGCTATGCCACATGGAGGGAAAATACCTTGAATATTGTAGATAAATAAATAAATAAATATTACAGGACAATCTTACACAAATCGAACTAGCCCCACAGTAAGCTCAAGAAGGCTTGTGTTATGGGTACTAGACGACGATATATTTAATAGATATAAATACTTAAATACATAGAAAACATCCAAGACTCAGAAACAAATATTCTTGCTCATTTACCGACCGCTTTAGCCTAGTTGGTAGTGCACCTGCCTGTGAAGCTGACGGTCCTGGGTTCGAATCCCGGTCAGGGCATGTATTTGTGTGATGAACACGAATATTTGTTCCTGAGTCTTGGATGTTTTATATGTATTTAAGTATTTATTTATCTATATAAGATGTATATCGTCACTTGGTACCCATAGTACAAGCTTTGCTTAGTTTGGGACTAGGTTGATTTGTGTAAGATTGTCCAAAATATTTATTTTTTTATCCTGGATCTGTGCCTGTACACTTGGACAGGCCTGTCTATTTTCTTTTGATAGAAAAGCGCGTAAATGTAAATTTGATTTCAAACCATTACGCACTTAGTGAAATAGACCCCCTAGTCCCAGTCGAATGGAGTTAATGGCAGCCAGACTAAAGTTCGAAAAGCTGGAAGATTTAATTAGCATTCAAAAAGGATTTCAATAAAAAAGTGCTTTTTAGATAAGAATTAAAGCATTACTTATTAACGGTACTTTTTAAATCTGAAAAATGCTCAGAAATATCGCATTTTGTTCAAAAGACGAGCACGCGAATTGCATAATTTTCATCCGCCCAAATATAAAAAGTATAATGAATAAATACGAATATAGCCTTTAGGATAAAGCCAACCAAACATCCTACCAAAGCGTATTATTTCCCGATGCAAAAGATTCAATTTTTAAAAAATACAGGAAAACTGAGCGCTAAACACAAAGCTTGCGGAAGCAAGCTTCGTGTTTTTCTTTGCGCGCGTGTTTATTAGAAAGAAATTAAAAAGTTTCAGTATGTGTAATATATTTTTCATTTCTCATAGCCTGAAAGTAGCTCAATTGTTCATCTAGGTGGCGTGCTGAAAAGTATTAATAAGAAAAAAGTACGGTGAATCGTAGTTAGATACGGCAAAGGCATAGGCAAATTAACCCATACAAAATAAGTGCGGTTAATTTTTAATAAAGAAATGAACATACATAAACACTGTTAACGTCACTCAATAGTTCCCGTTTAAAACGGTTCTTTCGCTGATTAAGAAAATATTTTTGCATATTTTGGAATTTCTTTAGTTAACTCGCCCCTGTTTGTGTATGGACCATTTTATTTATTTATTTTTACTGTCTTTACCCAATCTAACTACGATTCACCGTACTTTTTTCTTATTAATCCTTCTCTGTTCTAGAGGAGAAAAAAGTCACTTTCAGCACGTCGCCTAGATGAACTGACCCACTTTCAGAGTACAAGAAACGAAAATAAAATATTTTTACTACAGTTATACAGTCAAGTGAAAATATACAATCGTCTAATACTCTCAGAAATATAAACCAAAACCTTTATTCGCCAGATATTAACAGCGTGTGTATAAGCTATGGGATATATTTTAGTAATTTGTATGCTCCCATATTGGCTCTAGAATAGGTTTTTGCACTTACTGCAAAACTACGTACGTAGTATTGCATAAGTAATAGTATTTACGTTTGCATGATAATATGCACCGGCGGGGACGTCCACCACGCGATCGCGACAACTCAGACATATAGTCCTAGTAGATTAAAAGAGTACTATTTATCTCACCCGTAATTACTCGTAGGATCTATCTTTTTCATTTTTTATTTATTGTTCAGAACACATACAGCCATACATAAAAGATAGAGGTAAGTTACAAATATGTATAAGAACAGACCTGGAGGTTCATAAATACAAACATTAAGCAAAAATATACAACAGCGTCTTAGCGAGTAGGAAAGTAAGTGGGTAGAACACTAAGTATTATTGATCAATAACAATTTGGATCTCGTACGTTCTTTTAGAATATCAAGGGAGTGCATAAATGGATCGATGTCACAGAAATACTCATTGTAGTTTTTTAGTACTCGTTTGGAAAATGTATGTCTAGAATAATTAGTACGTGCGAAACTCACATAAAACAAATTACGTGGACGTAAGGAGCGATGCGGTACATAAAACACTATATTTTGCAACAAGTTTGGGCAATTAATTTCGTTTTTTAAAATTTTGAAGAAGAAAATTGTGTCCAAATAAAGTCTTCTATTACAGAGGGAAATCATATTAAAGTGTTTGGCAGACTTTGCTGACGACTCCAGAGGTGTACCGGTCCTGTAACATAGTGACCTCAAAAAAACATTTTGTATTCTATATCTTTGTGTGTGTTATTGTATTTATACATGTATAAAGGTTTACATATCTATGTATTTATGTAAGTTTATGGTGCTTCTTATAGTCATAGTTAGTATTACAGGTTGTAACAGAAAAATAGAGTATAACTCTATTTTTCTGTTTCACCTACTCAAGTAATTTATATTTTTTAGCTTAGTTTCTACTACCCAAAGGTTGTCGGGAAGAGATCGCTTGTTAGCGATAAGACCGCCTGTTGTCTACCACTGCTACATGTATTTTAATTTCTGTTGTTCTTTGAATGTACTTCGTTTGGTGAGCAGTCAGGTTCAAAAAAATATATAATAACCAAAAAACCGTAGGAGGAAACTATAATATTCCAAAGATAGATCACCAACAATTTTCTAACACAAGACCGTAATATATAAAGTCATACATTAAGCATAGATGAATGCCCAAGCACAAGCGTTAGAACTTTTCTGTATATTACAATAATTTCCCTTGAGATTCCAAAGGCAAAAATGTATAATGGCAAACTTCACTTCACTTGTCATAACTACTAACTTTAGATACATCAAGCCCTCAAATCAAAACAAAATTATTGCTTGCTTGTTAGAAATCTTGACTGAGCACTATACATTTCGATAAAATTTTAGGTCACGCAGCATAAGGTTTCATTTTGATTACCATATACTTTCTCGGTGCCTACTGACGTGACTTGGTTGGTGACTAAGCATTTTGGATTGAAATCACATTTATATTAGGCATACTTAGGTACTATTTAATTAAGTTAGTTATTTATTGCGTTAACTCGCTCAGCGGCGCCCAAATACCGCGTGCGGTATGCACCTCGCATAAGCAACGTCAGTTATTGGATGGGAGACCGCTTTGAATGGTTATTAATTGAGCGCTACCGTGCTTTGGAAGGCACTTTAAGCCGTTGATCCCGGCTGCTGTCTATGATAGCAGTCGTTAAGCCAAGTTAGAGGCCATCGGGCGGCTCGAGAACTTCTAACAGTCGAGTTGCCCACTCACTTGACTTGCCTAATTCCAATAAGGTCTGGTTCTCCCTCGGGTTGGAAGGTCAGATGGTAGTCACTTCCATAAAGACTAGTGCCTACTACTACTAGAGAAAAGGGCACTATGAATAAATATAACTCTAATGTCCCATAAATTTGGCGTTTTTTAACTGACCGTGACTTTATAGGCCGAGCCTAATAAAGCGATAGGAGTGGGCAGTTGGAGAGTAGCCTGGGGAAAATCCAGGGGAAACCTCCGACACGACCACGTGGGTGGTTTTGATTACTGGAATACTTTAGAATTTGCGCGCCAGTGAGATTGGTTGTGCGGTTTCAACCGAATCTGAGATGCGAGTGGAATCGAGCTACTGAGAGTCTTATTGTTGGTTCACTAAACCTAGCCTAGCTGGGAAGAGTGCAGCAAGAAACTCAGCTATGCCTGACATGGGTAGGACTGACTACCCGGTATACGGCGGTGGAGGTACCGGGACGAATAAGGACTATATGACATGTGTCTCTGTTGTCGCGATCGCGTCGTCCCTGCCGGCGGTGGCGGTACCGGGACGAATAAGGACTACATGTGTCTCTGTTGTCACGATCGCGTCGTCCCTGCCGGCGGTGCGGTGGCGGTACCGGGACAAATAAGGACTACATGTGTCTCGGTTGTCGCGATCGCGTCGTCCCTGCCGGCGGCGGGAATGCCTAAGCTCCAATGGTGTCTCAACCGACACGTTCTGTGGCAATCATGAAATTGATTTCAATTGAAAACGCCTAGTCGAATAGCATCCTAGAAGTTGTCTGAAACGCATGACATCGTAATTTGTCACACGTAGAAGGGAGTTTAAGACTTGATTACGTTAGGTACGTCATGTAGCTAAGTGTAGCGGAGCGATATAAATTAACTGTGAGCTCCTATTTAGACGGAAATCTTGAAAATATTTTATTAGACGTCTTGCAAATTTACTGTACAAATTTTAATTAGACGAGTGAACATTCGACGTGATTATTACGTAATGGTTAAAGTGGCTACAGTAGGTACCTTTTACGGTTCCGTACCCAAAAGGTACCTCCAGGAACACAACACTACATACTTTATAGCAGATAATGTTATTATGGCTGTGGTCTTCTGCAAGGCGAAGGTACTTCCCCAGTTGGGCTGCTCCAAATTCGAGCAAGATGATATTTTGCTGTGCCCTACCTCTCTTAATCTACTAACAACTCAGGCTACTTTAGAAAAATACATGTAAGAACCTAGTGAGTAGTAGATGAAAGAATATGAAAATAGCACTTGGAAAAATATGGGTTACCTACTGTCAGCCTACCTGACAACCTACTATGATTGCCATGTTTCAAAAGGTACGCGAGTTGAGTGAAATTACCTTCATTTGTTTCCTGATAAATTGTTGTATGAAATGAAAGGTTATTTAAATACCCTATCCAACCCTCGGCAAAAGTTGGAGACGTAAAATTTTGCCTAATTTAAACATTGGGTTTACAAAGACGGTCCCGACGCTTAGAAAAAAGATCAACTTCGTCTCATAAATGCCTTTTTTTAAAGTCATTATCTTACAGAACGTTAAAAAATAAGCACTTTATAACTTCAAAAACCGGCCAAGTGCGTGTCGGGCCACGTACAGTGTAGGGTTGCGTAGTTGCCCGTCCATCACGTCACCGGTCATATGCGGAATTACGGACCCGTAGAAGGGTTTACTGATCTTAGTACTGATGATGTACTTTTTGAGATGTTGTGTTGTATACATATTTTTGCCCTTTACGGTAATGTCTACTGAGCTGTGATAGTTTTCCTTTTAATTTCATCGTATATGACCACCATGATTTGTACCATGATTTTTTTGACATGCCTAGTAGCCACTATTTAGCTGGCAGGGGGGAACGACACTTGACCATAGCAAAAATTATCACTTCAAAGCTTAATATCGCACCAACCGATTTTTGAATCCAAAATATGCTTTTAGAAACCTTATAATATTTCTGAAAGAGCTATCCAACTAAGTGTACGTGTCGTGTCAGAGTTGGACGCCGTAAGCGCAGCGTTCCATCTTTCGAAGGACGCTGTGATTACGTCGTCCGGGTCCGTAAGTGTGTGTGCCTAGGAAGCCGGACCGTGCGGCCTATACGGAGAAAACGATTCTGAATGACCTGAAGCGGCTTGAGCGATATCATAGGCACGTGAGCAAAACCTACACTTGAATAAGACATGATTGGACGAACACAAGTTTTGTAGTGTCAGCTTATTTCTAAGTGACATTTTACTAAACTTGTTAATCATCGGCCCAAGCCTTCCTAGCATGAGGTTCCTCTCTCTGTCGCCCTAACCACCGGTAGCTTAGGCTCCGCCTCGCTGCCGGCGGCCCGTAGGTTAGGATTTTATTATATTTTTATGTTTTGTGTGTTTTTATACTTTACTTTTTATAAAAATATTGTACAAACCTAGCCTAAGAAGGAAAAAAAATAAAGAGAATAATAATAAAATATTTCTTTCGGATTTTGGTTATACATATTATTTTAGTACAGCTTATAAAAGCTAATAATTATTATCAAAGGGTTACATTGTAACAAAGCCCTTACCAACGGATCACTAAATCCAACATGCCACTCACATTTTTACATCAAACTTTTTTAAAAAAATTAAAAAAGTATTATGCCTTAAGAAAAGTTGTTTTATGGGCCCTTTTCAGTTTTATTAGTTTCTGTGTGAAACAGACAAGTAGGTATTTAGGATACAGATAGACATGTACAGAATAAATCGGTCAACTGCGAGTCGGACTCGCGCCCAAAGGGTTCTGTACCATTATGTAATAAAACGGCAAAAAAGCACGATTGATGCATGTGACCCCCCAAATATTTATTTTATTATGTAGTTGAATAACATGAACTGTAACTCCTTGACAATAGAGTTGTATTCATATTTGTGATTTTAGATTTTTTAATATTTGATAACCCTTTAACCTGTTTAATATGCAATTTTAATGTTTTAAATATAACAATATAATAGAAGTATAATTTTAATGCCAAATGCTTTATTAAATAAATGAGTAAACTGATTGAACCTAAAACTCTTCTGATGGATGTTTGGATTGTTTCAACAGTTAATTGAAATAAAAATGGAAAAGTAAAAAGCACTAGTGCACGAAATCCAACTTTGCGCACGATATACAGCTACATAAAGTATCACTTTTTGAGAAACTGTATTAAAAGAATATTAGTATTGTACAGTATTGTATCTCTCTTGGTAAGTAATTTCCTACTAAGTGTAAAAAGAGCAGACAGTCTGTCTGTCCATCATTACTCACATGTCGTCCACACGTCGGGGGTAAGTCACAATGTCGACGTAGCATTTGTCAAGGCTTCCATATTCATCACAACACAAAGCCCTAGAGACTGGCAAGACTACAGGCTAATATTATTATATATGCTTAAAATAAAAATCGGGGCTCCTCACTCACTCATTTTATAGCATTAAAGAATTTTATGACCTACCCAATAATTTATAATAACAATACCTATTACTTATGATTATACTTAATGATATCAGTAATTTGTAGAATTGAATTAACACATTATAATTAATACTGTATAATTGAACTATAACAATGACATGTAATATTGATATTTTTTTTTTATAGCCTATATAGTGTCCCACTGCTGGGCAAAGGCCTCCCCTCTTTTTCGCCACTCGTCTCGGTCGTGTGCCAGTTCCCGCCAATCCGTACAAAATGTATCAAGGTCGTCCCGCCATCTCCTTTTCGGTCTGCCTCTGCTTCGGGAGCCATCTTGTGGGATCCATTCAGTGGCTACTTTGGCCCATCGCTCCGAGTGCATTCGACAGACATGCCCAGCCCAGTCCCACTTCAGTTTTGCGGTCTTAACACCCACATCTACGATACCAGTTAAATAATAAAATATTGATAATATTATTAATAAATGACTATGACTATGACTATAAAATGTATATTACGTAATATAGTGCAGCAGTATTTTGAGTGCTTGCAGTGAGCGTGTTAGCTTCTTACTATCGTTCTTGTTTTTATCCTTGTGCTTATTAAATAAATATTAGAGGACAATCTTACACAAATCGAACTAGCCCCACAGTAAGCTCAAGAAGGCTTGTGTTATGAGTACTAGACGACGATATATTTAATAGATATAAATACTTAAATACATAGAAAACATCCAAGACTCAGAAACAAATATTCATGCTCATCACACAAATATTTGCCCTGACCGGGATTCGAACCCAGGACCGTCAGCTTCACAGGCAGGTGCACTACCCACTAGGCTAAACCGGTCGTCATTGAGTTGGTGCTCAGTAGTGTTTTGCTGCTGTCCAACTATCCTCGTTATGTATGTTACACAATGTACTAATAAATTAGTTTCGTTAGTTATGAGAATTCCAATTTCGGCAAAGTTTTAATTCTAAACCTTTAATTTGTAACAGATTATTTCCCTTTTTTTTGTTTTTGTTGCATGGTTACGTTAGCGCGTAATATTACTACCTATTAGCTAAATATCATGGCACTACCTGTGAGTTCCTACAATTGGCTATCTGTATCTACTTGATTGTGTAATGTTATATAATAGCTGTTGTATCTCCAAATAAAATATATAAATAAATAAATAAAATAGTTTAGCTAGATTTTACACGAAACCTTTTACTCCTATCCACAAACGTTGAAAACTATTTAATATCTTCATTACCTTAACAAATTGGTTAAAGAGCCATTCTACTTGTTTATGTACATAATTTGCGGACAGTAGTATGTATTCGCCGCTACTGGCCCCGGTTCCAGGTAGTAACCCTCCCCCAGCCCCCTTCCCCTGTCCTACCCCCGCCCCGCCCCCAAGGACCGCCCCGCTCTACCTGCCCAGGGGGGTGGTCAATCGGCAACATGGCGGTCATCCAATCCTAAAAAAAAAAAAAAAAAAAGTTTGGACTTTTTTTCCATAAACAGCCCCCCATTTGAGACGATTGCGCCGGGTCCCATAGCTCTACGACCACGCCTTCCCACTTTTACCTAATGTGCTAATAAAACAATACACACCACTCGATCCCTTTTCTCGGCTTATTCTATTGTTCGAGCATGCGACCCTCAGCGGTTACCTGCGCCGCGCGGACCATCGCCGGTCACCTGGGTACCTGTATTTTTTTCCTTATTTGCAATACAGCCATTCCTTATTCTCCTACAATTATCAATTTATATTTATAATATATCTACCTCTAATACCTACTCTTTTATCCGTAAGAGTCAATGTTCTAAGTAACCTAACCTAACCAAACCCTTTGTATGTACATAAACAAACTTAGGTGCCACATAGTGTGTGTAAAATGATATTTTTCAAGTAACTGTAAGTGATCTTCCTTATCAGTTTTAGGTATTCATTTTGATATCAAAATTTAATTATTTTCATACCTACACTTTTTTAATTACTTCAGGTTTAGTATAAGTTTATTTTTAAAGCGATGTCATATAGTGTGTGTAAAATTATATTTTTCAAGTAACTGTAAGTGATCTTATGTATTCTGTACATATGCAGCACGTTTATTGCGCGGCCGCGCGGACCGCTGCCAGTACGGTACCTGGGTACCTGTATTTTTTTCCGTACTTGCAATAGACCCATTCCACAACATTACCTAATAATTATCCATGTATATTTTTAATATATCTGCCTCTTATACCTACTCTTTTATCCGTAGAGTCAATGTTCTAACCTAACCTAACCTAATTTTGCGTTTCACAATCTTTACCTAACCAAACCGTTTGTATGTACATAAACAAATTTAGGTACCTACCTATTTATGCTATATATGTTTAAGGGTAATTTAGTTATTTATTACCTAACCAAGCCGTTTCTTATTCGTTACTTGTACTTACGTACATAACCAAACTTAGGAACCTATTTAAGTTTTATATGTTTGCCGGTAACTGAGATATTTATTAATTCATTTCTTACTCGAGTTAACTGCAAAAAGAAGTAAGCGCCATGAAATTTACGGCGGTTAAGACCTTTTAATTTTTAATATGCTGCACATTGTTTAGACCTTTTTCTTGAACGCTCCACGTCTTGGGTGTCCATTTAGGTACTTAATAATTTCAATTAATGTTTTCAGAAAGAAACCTGTTTAAACCTGCAATCTGCCCAATTATATACATGATGTTGATGGATTTACATTAACATTAAACCCATTGTTAACTGGCTATTGTAATTTTTGTACAAAGCATTTGTGACAGCCCTCTCTTAAATGTGTATACGAGAAACATGTTTGAACAGGAGATTGTGGCCGTTGTACGATGCTTAGAAACGTGTTACAACCAGTATTTCATCAAAGAAGCAATAGTATATATTTTTTTGTTATTGTAATCTTTGTACAAAGCATTTTTCACTACCTTATTTTGAATGTGTATTCAAGGAACATGTCTGAACCAGTATAACCAACCAAGGAAGTAGTAGGGTATTTTTTTGTGCTGTAAAATACTTATAAAAGGAACCTCTCCATGTTTATACCTTAATAGTTACCTCGTGTCGTTCACCAAGTCAAGTGCACAGTTCCGAAAGTATAACGTGTGAAGTTGTTTTAAGTGAAAGTCATCTGTCAAGTGTAGTGTCTCTATTCGCTCCAAAATGGATGTAAGTATGTTTTTTTTTGTTCTCATTCTATAAATTTAATGATTAGTTATGTATGTGTTTAATTAATTGACAAATGTTGTTTCAGTTCTCTGACAATACGTTCAAGAATTACTACTACCCAGAAACCAACCAAGAGGACCCTAGCAGTGACGAGGAGGGCACTGTTGGCCTCAAAATAAGGCAAGCAATAGCTAAGAAGAGACCAGCGAACAACATCGACAGCTTTTTCGAGCGCCCCAAGAAGAAGACAAAAGTGATTAAAAAATCATCAAACGTATCACAAAGTTCAGCGGATGGAGTATCATATTTAACGTCTGGTCAAGACGATGCCGGCTACGCGTCCCACCTCATTAAAATTGAAGTCTATGACATGGAAAAAATAAGAAATTTACCACCCACAGACCACTGGAAACACTGTGATATACGACTAAAATATTATTCCATCGGCGAGGATGATGTACATGTGCAAAGTGCTCGTGACGTTATTTTTAATATTACAAAACAATTAGCTTCAAAAGAAAACAGTGCTAAATATTTTATAGAGACTGATAAGAAAAAGTGATAATTTGTTCATTTAGTTTTTATTTATCTTTAAGTTATTAATTTTAATACCACTCTTTAGTTGTGAATTCTATTATTTTGGGAGTTATGGTAATTTTTTTTTTAATGATAAGAAATTTTTGATTTGTAAAATGCCTTTACCTGGAAGCAATCCCTAATTATCTTTAACAAACCGAACCCGAAATGCATTGTTTCAATTGTTAAAAACAGAGATAACGTTTAGAAATGTTACACTTTTGTTGTAATTCCCAATCAATAGTCTTAACATTGTTAAGTTATTGTACTCGGTCGAGTTTAGCGGCCACACACACAAATTCAGTTTCAATTGTATACCTTCAGATTTCTAAGAGTTGACTGATAATGGTTTATCTTGGAAAATAAAATTGTTTCATTCCAATTAAAAGTAGGAAGTACTTATCTGTAGTTATTTAAAGGCACATGCATTTGGTGAGGGCACTCATTCATACGATCCAATCACTATGGACAACTTGAACTGTAATAGTTATAACCCACAACTGGTAAAAGCCTGTGAAGACGTCGAAGAAGATGAAGAATTATATAACGCCGGAGAACTTGCAAGCCAACAGATGAAAGAACCGTGAGTATAACTTTAATCCTTGTTTATACTAAATCTTGTTTCAACCTGTTCATAAAGTTCTTGTCACCACAAGTTCCGGGCTATCCAGTTGAGACATGCCATTGTTGTTGGTTTGGTGGGGCGGACCCTTTCACAATATAAAGGCATTCACTGGGATTGAAATAGTTCAGTAACGTTTGTGACTTCAGTGTTTGAGTGAATTTTATTTGTTACAACAATGGCATTTACGTTTTTTCTTGGGCATAGGCTAGCTAGGAGTGAAATAGCCAGTTTAAGTAAAGGTTTTATCCTTCGTAGATTTCATAAGTATATTCGATTGTGGTATATTGAAGGAGTTCTACCGGATTATCTTATGGAGGACCAAGAAATTATACCATATTATACGCCATGCAGCGGTCATGTACAAGGAAAACCGGAAGCAGTATCACATAATTCCGATGTAATTGATGGGGTTCTCCCAATGCAAGCCTATTGTTTGCATTGTAAAAACGATTTAAGTTAGTATTTATAATCTAATGAATAGTTCATACATTAATTACTATGTAATTCGTGTATAATTATATGGTGTTTAATTTTTATAGGTATTCACAAGTTGGACGAGGGATAAAACGTCCAGCAGCGGATCCTGTTGCAGAACCATCGGCTAAGAAGAACCTTCCTTCAACCAGCCGTAAAAACATCGCAACAAATCAACCGTCAACCAGCCGGGACACTTCAACAACAACATCAACAGTCCAAGAACCTACAAGTAAAGTAAGTGCAACAAATAATGATAAAATTGAATGTTCCGTGTGCCATGTATTTGTCTCCAAAAAATATTTCACTAATCATCTTAACAGCAACACTCATAAAAATAATGTCTTTTGTTCTGATAGTGAGTTAATTAACGTTCAGTTAATTGAAAACGCGTTCCGAAACCGAGTTGCAACCTACAGAATATCAAATGAAAGTGATCCCAATTGTCTAGAAACACCGGAAGCGTTTTTAGAAAAAAATAAAGATACGATATTTGCTTTATTAGACCGCTCAATTGCTAATCATCGTTCTTTAAAAGTAAATTTTATACTAAACGCGAATTTTACTCAGGAAACAAAAAGCCTCAACAATGTGTTTGATTTTCAGTTGAGTAATAACCTAGTTAATGTTAGTAGTGATAAAAATGAGATATTTTTATCCCTTGTCAATGAAATTTCAGTGAGATTATCGAACTTTGAGAGAAAAGATAGTGGGTGGTCTTTAACAAAGGTAAATTATCTAGATGTCAATGTTAATAAGTATAACCCATTACGAGGGTCTTCATATATCAAGTTACCGCGTGATATACAGTTGAAAAAAGCTGTAATTAATGTTCAGAACAATGATCACGAATGTTTCCGGTGGGCTATACTATCTGGATTATTTCCACCAGAAAAGAATAATCGTGCTCATAATGTTAACACATACAAAAATCATAGGAATAAATTAAACTTTGAAAACATTCCATTTCCTATGAAGTTAACGGATATTCACAAATTTGAAAAAATCAATAATTTAAGTATTAACGTTTTTGGGATAGAATACGATTCACAGAGTAAACGGCATTCTGTTATAGGTCCACTTCATTTCACAAAATGTAAAAAAGAAAATCATTTCAACTTGTTATACATCACCGAAGGTAATAAAGGACATTATTGTCTTATTAATAATTTATCTAGATTAGTATCTGCTCAACTGACAAACACTCAACATGCTGCTCATATATGTGATGGTTGCTTAACAAATTTCACATCAAGAGAGAATTTAGTAAACCACCAACAAAACGATTGTTTTCATGTATGTACTAACTTGCCTTCTGAACAGAACAAACGAAACAATTGGTTCAATGAAAAAGTTGCTTCCAATGAAGTGACTTTCGATAATTATGATCGTAAATTACGGCATCCATTCGTTATCTATGCCGACTTCGAAGCGTTTTTAAATCCAATCCAGTCATGTTCCAATAATCCACTTACATCTTCAACTACTAATGTACAGAAACATGAAGTATATAGTTTCGGATACTATATTAAATGTTCGTATGATGATAACTTGTCAGTCTATCGAACATACAAAGGAGAAAATTGTGCAAGAACGTTTATGGAATTTCTTAAAAAAGATTTGCAGAATATTTGTAAAAAGAATACATTTGTAAAGACCCCTCTGCCTTTGACATCTGAAAACGAAGAAAACATTGCGCAGAGTAGTATGTGTTATATCTGTGATACAGACTTAAACGGAGATGCCACCATTTCATATAATTGCTACACTGGTGTTTACGAAGGTGTAGCACATGAAATTTGTTGTAACAAATTAAGGGTTCCCAATTTTGTGCCAGTGTTCCTTCACAACTTAAGTAATTACGACAGTCATTTCATAGTACATGGACTAAATTTTGAGGATGGTGAAATAGAAGTTATCCCGGAAACCAAAGAAAAATACATATCTTTCACAAAAAAATTGCAAATTAATAATCGAGTCATGAAATTAAGGTTTGTTGATTCCCTTAAATTCATGTCCAGTAGTCTTGACAAACTAGCCAAGAACTTAATACCAGAACAGTTCCATGAAATGAAATTGAATTTTCCATGTGAAGATGACTTTCAACGTTTAATACGTAAGGGTATATATCCATATGAACACATGACATCGTTTGATTCATTAAAATTGACATCCCTCCCCTCTCCAGATAAATTCTACAGCTCCTTGACCGATAGTCACATATCGGAAAATGATTACAATCATGCCGAAGATGTATGGAACCATTTTAACTGTCAAAACATGGGGGACTATTCAGATCTGTATTTAAAAACAGATGTCTTATTACTGGCCGACGTATTCGAAAATTTTAGAAACGTTTGTCTTGAAACATACGGTTTAGATCCGGCACACTATTATACTGCACCGGGGTTAAGTTGGGATGCTATGTTAAGAGTCACAAAAATCAAACTTGAACTGTTAACTGACATTGATAAGATTACTTTTATTGCAAAAAATATTCGGGGAGGTATATCCCAATGCAGCAACCGACACGCCAAAGCAAATAATAAATTCATGGCGGAATACGATTCGGCTATTCCTTCATCCTTTCTCATGTATTTAGATGCAAATAACCTATACGGGTGGGCTATGTCCCAATGTCTACCAACAGGTGGATTTCAATGGGTGGATGTAAATACGGATTTTAATGTGTCTAACGATGCGGAGCATGGTTTCATTTTAGAAGTTGATCTTGATTATCCCAACGATTTACATGATTCACATTCAGATTTTCCCTTCTGTCCAGAGAACGTCTGTTTTGGTGATTCAAAGGAAAATAAATTGATACCTAACTTGAAAAACAAAAAAAACTACGTAATCCATTATAGAAATCTTAAGCAATGTTTGAAAAATGGTTTACAATTAGTTAAAATACATAAAATTTTGAAATTTAAACAATCTCCATGGTTGAAAAGCTACATAGATTTAAACACCCGCATGCGATCACAAGCATCTTCGGATTTCGACAAAGATTTTTTTAAATTAATGAATAATTCAGTCTTCGGAAAAACGATGGAAAATGTTTTGAAGCGAGTAAACGTAAAACTATTGAATCATTGGGAAAATAAAGGTAAATCTCAAGGAGTTCAATCATTGATAACAAAACCTGAATTTCATAGTTTATCAATATTTTCAGAAAACTTGGCAGCTGTACAATTGAAAAAGACTAAAGTTTTGTACAACAAACCAATATATCTTGGTTTTTGTATTTTAGATATGTCTAAAACGTTAATGTACAATTTTCATTACGACTATATGAATCCTAAATTCGGTAATAAACTGAAACTCTTGTACACAGATACCGATAGCTTAATATATCAAATTTTCACTGAAAACTTCTATGATGATATAAAATCAGATCTGAATTTATATTTTGATACATCAGATTATCCCAATAATAATGAGTTCGGTTTACCTTTAATAAATAAAAAGAAATTGGGTTTTTTCAAAGATGAGAACAATGGCAAAATTTTCAAAGAATTTGTTGGACTTCGTTCAAAGATGTACGCAATTGATGTCGAAGGTAGTAGTGTGATGGCTAAAGCTAAAGGAGTTAATAAATGTGTAACTAAAAAACTTACCTTAGATAACTACAAAACGTGTTTATTTGATAAGCGCATACAACATAACACAATGTTACGTTTTAAATCAATTAAACATTTAATATTTACACAAAAAATTAACAAAATATCTCTTTCTTATAATGACACAAAGCGATTCTTGTTGGATGATTCCACAGATACCCTTGCATGGGGTCATTACAAAACATCAAATTTTTTTTAATAATTTCATATTACAACATGGCAGGACATTCATTTATTTGATATTATTTTTGCACTTTCTTTCTATAAAAAAATATAGTACTAAAATTGAATGTATAATATACATACTATTTAGTACTATATTATTTTGATGCGCATGTAACTTGTATATAAAAAATAAAAATGTACTTTGAATATGTAAATAAGATAAAAATGTAAATAATTTTGTTAGTTTTAATCTTGTAAATTTATGAAACTTGTATAAAAGATGTGTTGTTAACTTTTAAATAAAATAAATTACAATGTAACACGACTTTATAACAATGTATATAAATGTCTTTTATTTTAAGTAACAAAAATTTCAATTTAGTATGTGTTATTCTTATGTGTAATTTTGTGATATTTATGAATGTAAATAAATTACCCTTGATTGTTTTACATTAAGTATTTGCATGGGTACTAACTAAAATAAAATGAGAAATGTAATAACTATTACGTTAAAATTATTTCAATATTGTATCTTGGTTAATTATTTTATCTAAATAAATTACATAATTATTAACATACTTATGATTTTTATTATTATATATCCAATTCTTACCTACCCTATTCGTTTTATTTAAATGGTAATAACCACCACAACATTGATCATTTGAATTTCAAACGTTTT
The DNA here is from genome assembly GCA_963556455.1 of Epiblema foenella. Classification (NCBI taxonomy): domain Eukaryota; kingdom Metazoa; phylum Arthropoda; class Insecta; order Lepidoptera; family Tortricidae; genus Epiblema; species Epiblema foenella. The sequence continues at coordinate 22,457,118 of OY747104.1, forward strand.
CATATCAACACGCACATTACGTTGTTACAATGATTCATTTTTACCATCCATTTACTACCATTGTGGCGGGTCCTAGTGGGTGCGGTAAAACCAATTTTGTTACAAATTTTTTAAATCATTCCAATGAACTATGTAATGTTGAATTTGATGAAATTATTTGGTGTTATGATGAAATGCAACCTTTGTACAATTTAGAAAATGTGAATTATAACCAAGGAATACCTGACATCGCCATGTTTGATGGGAAAAAACCTAAACTTATTATTATAGATGATTTGATGAGGGAGTCAGATGGACGAATAGTTGACATTTTTACGAAAGGTAGTCATCACAGAAACCTAAGCCTGTTTTATATTACTCAAAATATATTTCATCAAGGCAAAGGTCAACGTGATATTTCTTTGAATACGAGCTATATTGTTTATTTTAAGAATCCCCGTGATAAAACTCAAATACGCTACTTATCTCGACAAGTTTATCCAGAAAATTCAAAATTCGTTGATGAAGCCTACAAGGATGCTACTGCAAATGCACATGGTTACCTCATGATTGATTTGCGACAAAATACTGACGATATGTGTCGTTTTAAGACCAAAATATTTCCATTCGATGGTCATTGTACAGTATATATCCCTAAAAAAGGGTTTAAATATAACAAGAATCACCATATTCTAGTCAGTTCTAAATGATGCAAGCTAGAGTTAACACATATAAACATTTACTTGAAGCGCTACATTTACTCAAACCAAAATATCGCACGGCTTTACTTAAATCGTGTGATGACGAAGAAATTAATATAATTTGTGAGTGTATTTACAACGTATTAAAGGGTAAAATTCCTTTAGAGAAAAAAGAAAAATCCAAATTAAGAAAATATAAGGATACGTTACGAAAATTAGTGACTAAGGGAAAACATAAGCTAAGAAAAACCGTAATTATCCAGAAAGGTGGTGGTTTTCTGCCTATTGTATTAGGTGCAGTTTTAAGTGCTTTAGTGAACTCTTTAACATAAAGAAAATGGAAAACATGAAAAAAATGTTGTTAGTAGAACCAGATTTCATCGAAAGACTCAAACATAGTGATAACCTATCAGAAAATTCATCATCCCGTCTAGATGGTGAAATGCAAAAAATTCTCAAGAGTAAAATAGATGATCGTGTAAAGTGGGCATTATATTCCCAAGCATTACAACGATTTTTACATTTTACTGAAACGGATCGAAAACCGTTTAAAATACCATTAGTGACTGAAGTTGATCAACTCACCAACGAAAACAATGAATTTCATCCGAAGATCACCAAAAAGGAGGAAATTGTTAATAATAACTCAATCGTAAACGCAGTATTGCCAGAACCAGAAGGGGATGTATACGCAACACCACCTGGAGGAACGAAATCTGATTTACCTAAACAATATTCTCCATCTTATATTATAGACGTAATACCGAAATCGTATCGATCAAAAAGCCAAACTTTGTTGGAATGTATGGTACAAAGTAAACCAAAAATTTGGTGGAAGGAGAACGGGGAAGTAGTAATAAACAATCGTACCATTCCAAACAGTAATATTCTCGATCTAGTAGGCGACGTGCTTAGACCTCTAAAACGTTCAAAACCAAAAGGTTGGGAAGATTTTGCTAGTGTTTTACATGATATAAAAGTTCCTAAATCGTGTATAGGTAATCCTACGAACTTAGAATTTATGAATAAACTACAATCTAATGATTCTAGAACTTCGATTGCTTCTTTAAATCTGGAAACCCCGTCAGTTAAAGAAAAAAACACCTCTACTCCTCTATCTACTAAACCACCCAGGCTATCGAGAAAGAAATTAGATTGGGAGAGATGGACCCCCTATTAGAGATAAATAGGATCTACTACGATGTATCAAATCCAGCCAGTTATAGGTGCGTAAACAAATTGGTGAATGAAATGAAAGGTAAAATGAACAGAGGGGAAGTGAAAGATTGGTTATCATCACAGGAAGCGTACACGCTGCATAGACCCGTTCATAAACGTTTTAGTAGAAACAGATACATCCTCTCTAACTTTAATGAACTCTGGCAAGCCGATCTTAGTGATATGCGAACGTATAGTCAGTATAACGATGGATATAAATATATTCTATGTGTTATTGATGTTTTTAGTAAATATGCTTTTGCTAGGGCTATGAAAAAGAAGGACTCTGAAACAGTTAAAAAATGTTTTGAAAGCATTTTTTCAGAAGCCAATTCTACCCCTCGTCACATCCAATCTGACAAAGGGACCGAATTTGTTTCAAAGGTGGTTAGAGATTACTTTAAAAACAAAAACATTAATTATTATACCACAAATAATCCTGATATTAAAGCAAGTATTGTTGAAAGGTTTCAAAGAACTCTTAAATCTAAAATGTGGCGTTACTTCACTCATCAAAATACTTACAATTACGTCGACGTTTTGCAAGACCTGCTTCATTCGTATAACCATAGCTACCATTCTAGCATTAAAATGCGACCAATTGATGTTAACTCTGATAATATTATGACTGTTTGGTGCAATTTATATGATCGCAATAAGGATAAACGAAATATATTGGAATCTCCAATACTTAATGTAGGTGATCATGTTAGAATAACTAAATATAAACATATATTTCAAAAGGGGTATGAGACTAACTGGAGTGATGAAATATTCATAATAGCCTCAGTTATTAAAAGAATCCCACGTATTGTCTATACTTTAAAAGATTTAGAAGGTGAACCAATTATTGGTACATTCTATTCTAAAGAATTACAAAAAGTCACTTACCGCCCCTCCATGAGGTATAAAATTGATAAAATAATACGCTCGCGACGCATTGGTGGCAGAAAGGAAGTGTTCGTTAAGTGGCAAGGTTATCCCAATAAATTCAACTCTTGGATACCTACATCAAACTTAGAAGAAATATGAGTGAAGATAGTTTTTATCTAACTTTGTTGAGTAACAGCTCATCGACCTACTTTACCGATAATACTACAGCTCATTTTTTAACTAAATTACCTAGAACCATTAAATTGGAGGGAGAATGGGTTGTTGGATTAGTGGAGTTCCAATACCCATGTTCCATGTATAATGTTCAAGAACATGAAAACATAGTCTACATTAAAAAAAAGGTAGCTGTACCGACTCAGGAAAAATACAAAATCGTTGATGTAAAAACTCACATTCCAGCAACTTCGTATGATAGTATTGATCATTTTCTCAAAGCATTTAACGAAAACCCGCAGCTAAAGACAAAAGTTAAATTTAGATGTGATGCAGTTACTAAAATGGTGGCTGTAACAGCGAACGAAGAGATAACATCAATCATAACTTCCCCTATATTAAGTCTTCAGCTTGGTTATAAACCTAGAACTAATTTAAAAGAAAGTACTATTGGAATACATCCTGCAAATTTATACTTAGGTTTACCATCACAAATATTTGTTTATACTGACATTATTCAACCACAAGTGGTGGGGGATGTAATTACATTATTACTAAGAATAATACCATTAGACCCCACAAAATTTATCTATGGAGCATATAAAATGCATGTTTTTTCACCTGCTCACTATGTTCCTGTTTTACGTAGAGAGTTTGACACTCTTGAAATAGATATAAGGACAACCACGGGATCAAGAATACCATTTCAATTTGGATCCTCTTGTGTGAAGCTACACTTTCGACGAGTAAAATGAATCATAAACGAGTGTCTCACTCCTGTCCTTATGAACATTACTATTCTCATCAAGCTGGCTCTGGTGTAGGAATTGTCTATAAAGGTGTTCCATATCAACGAGGACATGGAATCGGTAGCTTTTTGGGTGGACTATTTAGGTCTGTACTTCCTTTATTATCTAGCGGTTTTAAAACTGTAGGAAGAGAAACTTTAGATGCGGGGATGGGACTGTTGTCTGATATGGTGAATTCACGTCCTATGGAGAGTTCTATTAGATCTCGGCTTAAAGAAGCAAGTGCGAACTTAAAAAGGAAAGCTGACGAAAAAATAGATTCTCTTATGTCGGGATCAGGGTATAAAATGTCAACTAAGAGACGGGAACCTCTCATTACTTTGAAAGCCTCACGACGAAGAGGAGGTAAAAGAAATAAAAAATATAATATTGAGGATATATTTTCAAACTAATTATGTCTTTCTTACATAGTAATTCATGTGAATGTGCTAAATCAGAACTAGATTTGTTTGCACTGCCATCAACTCAAACCAGCATTGAAAGCGGACAGTGGGTTCATTACAAACCAATTTCATCTTTAAGTGACGACGGACCCATTGAGTTTCAAGTTCCCGGATCTGGTGATGACTATATTGACCTATCACATACTTTGTTACATATCAATGCCAAAGTATTAAACCAAGATGGCACAAAACTAAAAGCAGATGCCCCAGTTGCACCCGTCAATAATTGGTTACATTCCCTGTTTAGCCAACTAGATGTATATTTAAATCAGAAACTCATATCACCACCAAATAATACCTACGCCTATCGTGCTTATATGGAAAATCTACTTAATTATGGTCCAGCAGCTAAAGAATCTCATCTTACTTGTGGATTATGGTATGAAGATACACCACACTATATGGATACCGCTGATGTGAATAATAAAGGCTTTCACAAAAGACAGAAATTTATTAAAGAAAGTAAGGAAGTAGAGCTGATTGGTCACTTGCATGGTGATATGTTTAACCAAGAGAAATTCTTAATAAACGGAGTCGAAATGCGTGTTAAATTGGCACGTTCTAAAGAATCGTTTAATTTAATTTGTCACCAAGATCTCAAACTTAAAGTTCAGATAATGGATGCCAGTCTCATAGTAAGAAGAGCAAGAATCAATCCAAGTGTTTTGTTAGCACATCAAAAAGTATTAGCATCAACCACAGCAAAGTATCCAATCACAAGAGCGGAAGTAAAGGTTCTTACATTACCAGCTGGAATACAGGGAAAAACGTTAGATAATATATTTCTCGGGCAAGTCCCTAAAAGATGTATTATTGGATTCGTTTCAAACTCGGCATTTAATGGTAATCTAGCTTTGAATCCTTTTAATTTTCAACATTTCAATATGAACTCTTTTAGTTTGTATGTGGACGGTCATGAAATACCTTCGAAAACATTGCAACCTTCATTTAATTCTGGTTTAATAGCATCAACATATCATACGTTATTTTCTGGATCAGGAATTCATTTCCATAATGAAGGTAATGCAATAGACAGATCAAATTATGGAGGGGGTAATTGTTTGTTATGTTTTGATTTGACACCTGATTTGTCTGCCAGTTCAACTTCACACTGGAATCTTGTGAGACATGGTTCTGTTCGGATAGAAGTTCGTTTTGAATCATCTTTAAGTACTACTATAAACTGTATCGTATATGCAGAATTTGATAACATAATAGAAATAAACAAAAACCGTGACGTTACGGTAGATTACAACAGTTAATAAACAAATAAATAGATTATTTTCATAATTTTTTTTCATTAGCTCATAGTCATTACAAGCAAGATCATCGATAAATGTGAATGTTTATTATTATAATAATGGATACAAATGAATTACAATTATGTATGAACAAAATAAGTTCTAGTTTTAAAACAAATGTTTTTGCTGCAAATCAAATACCTATTTGGGTTAATTTACCTGCTTTCATTATATGCAATTTAGATCCTGACTCCAAGCCCGGCTCTCACTGGGTTGCCATGCATATTGATGTTAATGGGATAGGTGAATACTTTGATTCCTTTGGTAGAAAACCTACTGGTTACCATAAGTTATTTTTAAAAAGAAATACAAAGAGGTGGTTTTATAATAATAAATTACTTCAAAACCATCTTACCTCCGTCTGTGGAGAATATTGTTTAGTTTATCTATATTTTAAGTTTCAAGGAAAAACAATGTCAGACTTTCTAAGTCTATTTTATAATAATACTTTATGTAACGATCTAGTATTAAGAGCTTTGTTTAAATCAGTATTTGTGAAATAAAACAATGTCAATAAGGTTTTTCTGTGTTTTACTTACTTATATTTTAATACAATGTACACGAACAATATAAATTATTACATTCCATAAAAAAGACAGTTTTATAACTTAAGTACAGTAAAAGATAAATAAAAACTAAATGAACAAATTATCACTTTTTCTTATCAGTCTCTATAAAATATTTAACACTGTTTTCTTTTGAAGCTAATTGTTTTGTAATATTAAAAATAACGTCACGAGCACTTTGCACATGTACATCATCCTCGCCGATGGAATAATATTTTAGTCGTATATCACAGTGTTTCCAGTGGTCTGTGGGTGGTAAATTTCTTATTTTTTCCATGTCATAGACTTCAATTTTAATGAGGTGGGACGCGTAGCCGGCATCGTCTTGACCAGACGTTAAATATGATACTCCATCCGCTGAACTTTGTGATACGTTTGATGATTTTTTAATCACTTTTGTCTTCTTCTTGGGGCGCTCGAAAAAGCTGTCGATGTTGTTCGCTGGTCTCTTCTTAGCTATTGCTTGCCTTATTTTGAGGCCAACAGTGCCCTCCTCGTCACTGCTAGGGTCCTCTTGGTTGGTTTCTGGGTAGTAGTAATTCTTGAACGTATTGTCAGAGAACTGAAACAACATTTGTCAATTAATTAAACACATACATAACTAATCATTAAATTTATAGAATGAGAACAAAAAAAAACATACTTACATCCATTTTGGAGCGAATAGAGACACTACACTTGACAGATGACTTTCACTTAAAACAACTTCACACGTTATACTTTCGGAACTGTGCACTTGACTTGGTGAACGACACGAGGTAACTATTAAGGTATAAACATGGAGAGGTTCCTTTTATAAGTATTTTACAGCACAAAAAAATACCCTACTACTTCCTTGGTTGGTTATACTGGTTCAGACATGTTCCTTGAATACACATTCAAAATAAGGTAGTGAAAAATGCTTTGTACAAAGATTACAATAACAAAAAAATATATACTATTGCTTCTTTGATGAAATACTGGTTGTAACACGTTTCTAAGCATCGTACAACGGCCACAATCTCCTGTTCAAACATGTTTCTCGTATACACATTTAAGAGAGGGCTGTCACAAATGCTTTGTACAAAAATTACAATAGCCAGTTAACAATGGGTTTAATGTTAATGTAAATCCATCAACATCATGTATATAATTGGGCAGATTGCAGGTTTAAACAGGTTTCTTTCTGAAAACATTAATTGAAATTATTAAGTACCTAAATGGACACCCAAGACGTGGAGCGTTCAAGAAAAAGGTCTAAACAATGTGCAGCATATTAAAAATTAAAAGGTCTTAACCGCCGTAAATTTCATGGCGCTTACTTCTTTTTGCAGTTAACTCGAGTAAGAAATGAATTAATAAATATCTCAGTTACCGGCAAACATATAAAACTTAAATAGGTTCCTAAGTTTGGTTATGTACGTAAGTACAAGTAACGAATAAGAAACGGCTTGGTTAGGTAATAAATAACTAAATTACCCTTAAACATATATAGCATAAATAGGTAGGTACCTAAATTTGTTTATGTACATACAAACGGTTTGGTTAGGTAAAGATTGTGAAACGCAAAATTAGGTTAGGTTAGGTTAGAACATTGACTCTACGGATAAAAGAGTAGGTATAAGAGGCAGATATATTAAAAATATACATGGATAATTATTAGGTAATGTTGAGGAATGGGTCTATTGCAAGTACGGAAAAAAATACAGGTACCCAGGTACCGTACTGGCAGCGGTCCGCGCGGCCGCGCAATAAACGTGCTGCATATGTACAGAATACATAAGATCACTTACAGTTACTTGAAAAATATAATTTTACACACACTATATGACATCGCTTTAAAAATAAACTTATACTAAACCTGAAGTAATTAAAAAAGTGTAGGTATGAAAATAATTAAATTTTGATATCAAAATGAATACCTAAAACTGATAAGGAAGATCACTTACAGTTACTTGAAAAATATCATTTTACACACACTATGTGGCACCTAAGTTTGTTTATGTACATACAAAGGGTTTGGTTAGGTTAGGTTACTTAGAACATTGACTCTTACGGATAAAAGAGTAGGTATTAGAGGTAGATATATTATAAATATAAATTGATAATTGTAGGAGAATAAGGAATGGCTGTATTGCAAATAAGGAAAAAAATACAGGTACCCAGGTGACCGGCGATGGTCCGCGCGGCGCAGGTAGCCGCTGAGGGTCGCATGCTCGAACAATAGAATAAGCCGAGAAAAGGGATCGAGTGGTGTGTATTGTTTTATTAGCACATTAGGTAAAAGTGGGAAGGCGTGGTCGTAGAGCTATGGGACCCGGCGCAATCGTCTCAAATGGGGGGCTGTTTATGGAAAAAAAGTCCAAACTTTTTTTTTTTTTTTTTTTAGGATTGGATGACCGCCATGTTGCCGATTGACCACCCCCCTGGGCAGGTAGAGCGGGGCGGTCCTTGGGGGCGGGGCGGGGGTAGGACAGGGGAAGGGGGCTGGGGGAGGGTTACTACCTGGAACCGGGGCCAGTAGCGGCGAATACATACTACTGCGGACACTTTTTTTTAATGCAGATTTTGGAATACTTGACTTACTTCAAATTTTTGTTTTGTTATTTAGAGAGGTTTAATTTCAGTATCACTTCCGATAGTTTGATAATTAACGAACCACAGTTAATATCCGTATATAGATTAACTCAGTGGTCCTTGGACTTCTGACCATTTGTATAAAAAATTGTTTTTACGACTGTGTTACCCACTTTTTACAGCAATATATTAATATTTAAGTATTTTTACATATAAATTCCTTTTATTAGGTTCAGGTACTGTTTCGAAATCTTATTTGTGTAAATTAATTCAATTAATATCATACATATTTTTTTGTAATAGAAATCTGGCCATGATAAAGTAGAATGATCTTAAACTCATAATGACGGACAAAATGTAGGAATCCTAGTAATATTAGTTTCACAAGAATATTACGCGTTTTATTTAAACTTAATGTATATGAACACAAACAAACAAACAACTTCTCACCCAAAACGCATATCGCATCTCCGTTTCGTAGTGGATATAAAGAAGACGAAGTAGTCCATTTTGTCCTACGATTTTCAGACAAACCGGACAAAAAATCCGTTTTGTTCACTTCGTAGGACAAACTGGACAGAAAAATCCATTTTTTTCTACGCGTAGAACAAGATGGACATGAAAATCCGTAATTTTTTCATGTTGCAAAGTATTCATTTCTTTAATTCACAGGCCCTTTAAATGCAGTTTATGAAATGAAAGTTTACTTGACACTTACATTTCATAATTCTATCTCGAATACCCACGTTCTTCAAGCGCCTGTCTTGGCAAGTCATTAAAATCAGACTCGCGTTTGTTTTGAAAAATAATTGTTTTCTAAAATCTTTATAAACCGACTCGACAAAAAACATAATTATCGAACCTGCTCATAAAATAACTCACGAAAGCATTTTCGTCGAAACTGAAGTGGACACACTAGTATTGATCAATAAGGTTTAGAAAATATCAAAATTGCTTGTGTTTTGCGTACTTATGATTTACAGACCAATTCTCCAATTTTATACATCAGTTTGTGTCATTTTGGAAATTGTAAGGTATAAAAGGTATAATCTTCTTCATTAACAGCGGATCAGAAATAATATTGTTAGATATGGAAATATAACTTTTACGGTAATGACGAAGTGGGAACCAGTATGTACATGTTACCGTTAAATTGTAAAAATCGTTAGATTATAATCTAACTAGCGAGATTTTAAACTAACGAAAGATTGTGACTTGTTTTTTTTTGTACTTTCCTTCAGCAAATCGCTGGCTTCTAGTTTCGCTCTGTTGTCCATGGGAATACTGATAGTTAAAATATTTCCTAGATTTCCTCCATTTCAGATTCTTTAAATGATAATTTAGCGTAATTTGATTCACTTTTTAATAATAAAAAATTATTGATTATTTATATATATCTGACATTTTGAAACTAGCATTACATCCATTTTTATTTTTTCTTTTTCTTTGACATACACTAAACTTAAATTATTACATTGATCTTATTATAATTTGAACAAAGGCACAAAAGTCTGTATGCATGATAGGTTAGTACCTATTTTAAAATTTAAATATTAAGTTCATTGTTTTTGTACGCCGATTGGCAAACATAGTGAAACTTTCTAAAAATACCATCACTGTAAATACCTATGTTCACAAATAAACACTTACTTACTTACTTACTAGCCAATTCCCGGTTGTAAATTAGAGCAACCCTTCGCGGGTTTTCCATTGGCACCTAAACTCAATATTTGGCGTATGCACTAGTCTTAGGAAAGCGAGTGTCATACGACCTTCCAACCCTCAATGAAATAAGATCAGAATATTATATATAAGTGTGAGATACACCCCCACAATTCAATTAGAAATCCTTTGTTCCTAATCAATCAAAATTCAATGAAGCGAGAAACCATTTTACCGACAGTCTATTAATACAGCGGGGCTCTTCCTGGAAACATACTAAAGAATTAGGGCACCCAGTACACCGTGGTGAGCCGGAGCGAGCGCCGGCCGAGTCCTAGAGTTCCTCGTACACTACCGACCATGTTACACCAAAGCGTTCGTCGTAAGGGCGGTAATGTTCGCACTGACTGTTTTTTTTTTGAACCTGACTGTGGCTTTATAAGCCGGGCCCAATAAAGCGATAGGAGTGCGCGGTTGGAGAGTAGCCTAGGGAAAATCCAGGGGAAAACCTCCGGCACGACCACGCGTGTGGTTTGGAACACTGGAATACTCTAAAAGTTTGCGCTCCAGTGAGATTGGTTGAGTGGTTTCAACCGAATCTGAGGTGTGAGTGGAATCGAGCTACTGGGACTTTTGTCGCTGGTTCACTAAACCTAGCCTAGCTGAGAAGAGTCCAGCAAGAGTCAGCTAGGCCCGACCTGGGTCGGACTGACTCTACCCGGTATGCGGCGGTACCGGGACGAATAGGGACTACTATATGTGTCACTTTTGTCGCGATCGCGCGGTGGACGTCCCCGCCGGCGGGAATGCCTACTTGACTGTACTTATGTTCACCGCGACAACACTTCACTTCGCGAAACTACTTTAATCACTATTGCACTTCACTGTACTCTTCTACTTCACTATTACTCTTGGTTGTTTACTTTTAGTTACTGATTTGAGCTTGCAGGCGACTTGACCCCATGAATTCAGAAAAAATCTCGTTAGCGAGTTTGCGCTAAGGATATCGGCATCTAGTGGCAGTTTCATGAACTAAATTTGATATGTACACAATTACATTAAACTTCCGTAGGCGACATGTGGCGTGTGAGCTAATTTAATACCTTTATGACATATACCGACATCTAGTAGGTTTTTCAAACATCTCAAATCTCAACAAGTAAGCATTAGATTATAATCTTTAAATATGTAGATATTAAACTGTCGAAAGAACCTAAATCTGTGTGTGTGTTTATAATATTTGTTTAAGAATTATAATAAAATGTCCATAATTAAATGTTATTGTTGTAATTATTAGTAGGTTTCATATATATTACCTCTGCACCACCTGCTGTGAATCGTTCTGATTAGATTTCATTTCCGCTACCCTAAGGTTGTCTGGAAGAAATCGCTCTTTAGCGATAAGACCGCCTGTTGTTTGCCTCTTCTCGTTGCGTTTTTGTACTGTACTGTATCCTTTGATTGAGGTGTGCAATAAAGAGTATTTGTATTGTATTGTATTGTATAATATAATTTATAATATACGTTAGCAGCGGTATTGCTTAATACAAAATTTAATTATAGTATATTGTTTACTTCGGAAGATTTTTGCTCGTTAGTATAGAAGAGATATCTCTTGCACCCGCCTTTAAGGTTTCTGTATATCCCTATCAGCTTACTGGTAGATAATGCCTTAAAGAATCAAATCAGTCATTAGAACTAATTGGGTTTGTGCAATAAAGTTTAAATAATGGGTTCGAATCCCGGTCAGGGCAAATATTTGTGTGATGAGCATGAATATTTGTTTCTGAGTCTTGGATGTTTTCTATGTATTTAAGTATTTATATCTATTAAATATATCATCGTCTAGTACCCATAACACAAGCCTTCTTGAGCTTACTGTGGGGCTAGTTCGATTTGTATAAGATTGTCCTCTAATATTTATTTATTATTTTAAATTTGGCTAAACCGGTCGTCAATACAAATACTCTTTATTGCACACCTCACATAATAAAATAGCACATAAAAAAACAAAAAACATAGATACAGGGAGACAGAGGCAGAACAACGGGCGGTCTTATCGCTAAAGAGCGATCTCTTCCAGACAACCTTTGGGTAATGGAGAAATGTGTTGTCCTCTAATATATATATATATATATATTTTTTTATTATATAACAACAGAGCATGGTACGGTGTGAGCAGTAACAACAAAATATTGCTAAGAAATAATATTTACTTCAATCTTCCCTATAATTTGGAACCATCCTGGGGGGTCGGAAAAGGTGTTCCAAAGGTACTCTATTAGATGGACACCTAAATATGAGGATATCATCCACGTATTAATAAAGGAAGGATGTTCTATCAATAGTTATTTGTTATGAAACGCTGCAGCCTTAACTAATAACGGTAGCTTTGCAATTTCAATTCAATTCAACTACCATTATCTACATATACATATAGAAGTATCACATACATTAGAAATCATTCATTACTGGGTCATTGTCAGATTTAGGTTCGCGTCTTTTCGGTGGACATATCAAAAGTTAAGGGCCAAAAAGCTTAACTTTATATTGGTTTAGTAACCCGCATAAACGGTGTTTCCATAACTATAAATCCATGTAATAAAAACATAACTTACATGTACTCGTACATAAGCCGTTAACTATTGACCACCGAGTGGACAACTTTTGTTTTTACAACTGACAATGACCCTACTATAGGAATAGTGAATTCAGCCGCCCGTATCCTTCGCGGGGACTGTTTTTCTAATAACATAGAATGAAAAAAAAAAACTTTGCAATTTGCAAAGTAAGTTTTTCAATTGGTTAATACAAATGATTAAGAAACTAGCTTTTGCCCGCAACTTCGTCTGCGTAGTATTCGTTCATCGCGATAGATTTTTATTGCTATTTGTTTATATCAGGCGCTTACCTAGTCATCGCTTTTCTGTACAAACTTCCACCCCCTTGAGGGATGATTTTCTGGATAAAAAGTAGCCTATGTCATTCCCCGGGACTAAAAATATCTCCATACCGAATTTCATATAAATTGGTTTAGCGGTTTAAGTATGAAGAGGTAACAGACAGACAGACACTCTTTCGCACTTATAATATTACTAGCAGTGCCCTGCGGTGTTACCCGCGGATAAAAGGTAGCCTATGTCCTATTCTGATGCCTAAGCTACAATACTGGAAAGTTTCATAGAGATCCGTTCAGTAGTTTTTGAGATTAAGCGGAACGTACATCCATCCGCACAAACTTTCAGGTTTATAATATTATTAGGATATAGTATGGATAGTAACAAACGTGATTTTATAAACTAATTATTAATTTAATATGCTAGATGGCGTTGTATTTATTAACGTTAATATATGGTATTTACTTTCAACATTCATCCGGTATATTGCATATCAAAATAAAAGTAGTATTTTTAATTAATGTTGTATATTTTAATGTGTTCTCACTCCTGAAATGAAATTTTGTAATTGTGCCATACGACAGCAACATTATTTTGCGTCTTTGAGTCTTTCACTACACTCAACATTTTAATTTAGCTATCCTGTATTATTTGTGTGAGATTGTCCTCTAATATTTATTTATATTTATTTATTTATCCTAGAATCCCTGTGTTCGCTTTTCGCTCACTAGGGACGCGAGTGCTAATCAGCACTAGCAGCAAAAAACAACTTTGCTCTCATGTTGTACAAATGGGCCATCCTACTTTTTCATGTACATAATTTTTAGACACTTTTTTAATGCAGATTTTGAAACACTTGGCCTTCACATCATATTTTTGTATTGTTATTTAGGAAGAGGTTTAGTTGCAGTATCACTTCCGATAGTTTTGGTAATTAATGAACCACAGCTAATATCTATAAATTGAGTAACTCAGTGGTTCTTAGATGTCTCACCATTTGTATGAAAAATGGTTTTTAAGACTGTGTTACCCACTTTTTACAGCAATATATTAATATTGAAGTATTTTTACGTATACATAAATAAATATTTTAGGACAATCTTACACAAATCAACCTAGTCCCAAACTAAGCAAAGCTTGTACTATGGGTTCCAAGTGACGATATACATAATTATATAGATAAATAGATACTTAAATACATAGAAAACATCCAAGACTCAGGAACAAATATTCGTGTTCATCACACAAATACATGCCCTGATCGGGATTCGAACCCGGGACCTCCAGCTTCGAAGGCAATTACTACCAACTAGGCTAAAGCGTACGTCCAAACCACCACGTCATTCCTATTATTAAGTTCAGACACTATCTTGATATCCTGGTTTTGCACACCAATTTAATACGTATCATAGATTTCTTTTCGTAATAGGAAACTGGTCATGAAAAAGTAGAATGATCCAAATATTCATTGAAGCTATTTCTAGTTTTTTAGCGATATAAGGGGGAGGGTAAATTGTATAAGGGTCGGCAACGCGTACGTGACTCCTTTGGAGTTGCGGGCGTCTATAGGCTGCGGTGGCCACTTACCATCAGGTGCACCGTAAGCTTGTTTGCCACCCTATGTTTATGTTAAACCGATTTTGTTTTCTTTTGTGTATTTTAACAATAAAATAATATCTGGTGCGCATCAGTACGATAGTCGTTCCACATCTATATCGGTTCAACGACAAGCGTGAAATGTAAAAGACGGAAAAATATTTAATTTCCCATACTAAATCGTTTACATTTTTAAGGTTCGCTCCATTGAAAATAGAGTCTCTACTCACTCAATGTCTTCTTAATACACAATTTAATACACTTAGTTCCCAGCTAACATCAATATCGGCCGGACCACTAAACTAGTCGTAAACACGATTCCAGCTGCGATAATAGACATTAAAGTGAATGATGGCAGGACACGACAATATCATAGCTCTATGGTGTAATAAAAAAGTATTTATTTATTTAGTATTTATTTATTCATTCATTGTAATGTCATGCATACACAATAAGATGTTACATTTCTAATTTAAGTCATTTCATGACACCCTGCAAGGGCATACAATAGCCATAATGTTAAATCTAGATTTAAAAACTCGATTATTACATTTACAATTATGGTATGGTATATGTCAAATAAGTTAGGTGAATCAACTATTTACTTCACAATTAATTATATAATATATATTACTGTTATTTTATGTATAATGTTAATCTAAGACTAAATGTAAGTAAAATATACCGAGTATGGAAATCGATGCTAAAGTAACTTCAGAAGACCCAGAAACAGTATTTAGACAGAGTGGTTACCCAGAATCAGTATTGTGGTTGTGTGGTGGTGGAAAAGACCCTCATTTCCTTCTAGCGTTTTCCCGCTTGTGCCCGATTGACCCCGGGCTTGAGTACTCCCGGGATTTCTCCCGGGATTCTTAGGGTACAACCGGGGAAACGCTAGGAGGAGCATGATTTAGATTCAAATTAGATTTAGATTGATTTATTTCATAATATAAAAATACAATATGAATTATCCTAACTTTTTAATATTATTATATACTTTTTATTGTAAGGGAATAAGGTCCTTATTTATTTTGCAACAACAACATAATAAAACTAACTTAAAAATAAATATAATATAGAGACAAAAAATATAATTATAAAAAGAAAACAGCGTCCAGCTCTTATCTATTTTCCTAAGTCAATTTATACGACTTTATATTAATCGTCAAAAAATTATGAAATGTAAAAAAATATAATTATTAAATTAAATAATACAACAATTTATCAAAAATATTTAAATAATGATCATACTACTAAAATCAAATCATTTATAAAATTAAAAATACTAGTCAATAATATAATGCCGAAAACTTAAATAATCATCAGTCACAATACATTAAAATAAAAATCAAACATAACTAACTATAATTTAAAAATACATTGTCAATGTATGATGAAATGATATAGTAATCATGTTAACAGGACTGGCGGTATTACGAACAGTAAAAAAATTGTATCCAAACTGGATGAGGACCAAATTCTTGGACAATGCTTTAAGGCTTTTAATTCGTTTACAACTTAATTGATTCCGTTGTGACACGAAAGTTACACATGTTAATTGTACATCAATCAAAAATCAAAAATCAAAATCCAAACATTTATTCTGCAAATAGGCCTCAAGGGCACTTTTACAAGTCAAAATCTATCTAGAGTACATCAAATAAAAATAATATAATAATCAAAGTATCATTAATTAAATGTAGTGTTACATGTCAAAAATAAGACTAAGAAACTAATAACAATCGAGATTTGTTAGAGATGTATAAGGCCTCTAAGCGTCAAGATAAAATGTAATAAAGTAGGTACACTAATCATAATGAAATATGTTGAGCTATATCTATAACACGTCAACATGAAAATAATAAAATCTATTAAATAAATATCCTCAGAGATGTATAAGGTCTCTGAGCGTCAGTTTAAAAATAAAATCAAATGAGAACAGAGCGAAGTCTGTCATCATGTCAATTCCACTGAACACTAGTACCAAGTTACTAGTCCTTGCAAACATGAACAGACCGGACCCCACAAACAGCACCCGTTCACGAGTATGACGCGTATTTAGTGCAATTAGTGTGATAATGGATCTATTAAACTGTAGTCGAGCTAAAAGCCTTAACTAATGGTTCAAAAACTTGATTCTCACCTATCTATCTTTACGAGTATAAGTAAGTACCTATATTCAAAGTCAAATTCACGTGTTTATAAAAGCAATGGCAGGAGGACTGTCGCTAACACAACCCAATTCAATTTTCTGTGAAATTTGTACAAAAATTCAGAAATAACAAATTTAGTATGCCAACCGAATGATGAATAATACGAAAGAAGAATAAACTTTAAGAGTTTATTTAAAAAAGTTAGAATAAAGATGTGTTGTTCACCTTGACGGCATAATCGACTTGTAAAAGTCGTTGTACTCCACACGATGGGGGTGTAATCGGGAAAGAATAATAAAATTGTTTTTAAAATTAAAATAATGTCTTCTTTCAGTAAAATGTTCCATCTACAATATTCAAGGTACATTCCCTCCATGTGGCATAGCCGTGGGACATCCTGTATAATGTGACAAAAAATTATGATACCATTAAATAAATAAATAAAATAAATAAATAAATATTAGAGGACAATCTTACACAAATCGAACTAGCCCCACAGTAAGCTCAAGAAGGCTTGTGTTATGGGTACTAGACGACGATATATTTAATAGATATAAATACTTAAATACATAGAAAACATCCAAGACTCAGAAACAAATATTCATGCTCATCATACAAATATTTGCCCTGACCGGGATTCGAACCCAGGACCGTCAGCTTCACAGGCAGGTGCACTACCCAATCACCTAACTTTATGTACGAACGGTAGATAGATTTAACTGTCAACTTTGCCTAATACACACACATAAAGTTACGTGACCACCCCGTGGGCAACAAAATAAAATGTTCGCACTACATAGTTCACTTAATACTCTGCGATAACATTAAGAAAACGAAGATTTATGATATTTAAATATTCCGAGTCTGTTATGGAAGTAGCAATTCAAGTGTTTTTTTTTAACCTGACTGTGGCTTTATAGGCCGGGCCCAATAAAGCGATAGGAGTGCGCGGTTGGAGAGTAGCCTGGGGAAAATCCAGGGAAAACCTCCGCGTCCGTCCCCGCCGGCGGAAATTCCTAAGTGTACGCGTCGTGTCAGAGTTGGACGCCGCAAGCGCAGCGTTCCATCTTTCGATTGACTCTGTGATTACGTCGTCCGGGTCCGTAAGTGTGTGCCTAGGACAATTCAAGTGTAATGTACTATGACACGATTTGCTGTATAATGTTTCTGACCCGTAAAGGATCAAGCAATGTTTGTCTCCATTGAAACGACAATTAAGTGACGTTTGACACATTTGACGTAGATATTATAATTGCCATTTAAAAAGTTTTAAATAAATTCAGTCTAAGCTTTCATCAGCCAGACTATTGCAGAAGAATAGATTATATCGAATAATCAGCATATTGACGATATCGCAGCTATGGCCTTGTGTCTATGGAATAGGTACACTAAACGCTTGGCAGACTTTTTATAAATCGCCTTCAAACAATCACGGACGGCACGAATGATTGATTACCTCGGAAATTGTGTTACAGACGTAAATACGAAGTTCGGCAATATGGAAACTATTTGACATCAATTTATTTATTAAATCACTGGAGCGCAAACTCTTAGAGTATTCCAGTGTTCCAAACCACACGCGTGGTCGTGCCGGAGGTTTTCCCCTGGAGTTTCCCCAGGCTACTCTCCAACCGCGCACTCCTATCGCTTTATTGGGCCCGGCCTATAAAGCCACAGTCAGGTTCAAAAAAAAAAAACTTGCGCCAAATCGTACAGTGGCTATTTATTTTACATAATTATTATAAACATGGTGTAAGAAGTAGGTACTAAGTTCGTTTTTCGCGTTAGTGTTTTAGGTACGGATTTGAGTTTTTTTTTTATTTAATAAATAGTAGATTGAAAAACAAGGGTATAAAATAAGTTCGAGGGGTAATATGGCTTTTAGACCAGATTTATAAACTCTACTTTTCACTTCGATTGCGAGAAAATAAATAAACAAAGGTTAACCATTCAAAATTAACAATAAATTCCACGACTAACTTATATACAATTTGGCAGCATGTTTTTTTTTTTCTAAACTGCTTTGACACACAAAACATAGACACCGCGGTTCGCGCGCAACATTGACGCGCAAAAAAGCTAACTCACCTTTCATTGAGCACATCAAAGCGATGGTCTGTGAAATAAGGACTTCTACAACAAACTTAGGGTCGGTTGCACAAACATACGATCACAGGCCGGTCATCGTCAAATATGGCGCCGGCAGCTGTCATCCCGTAGAAACTTGTTAAACTTTTCATAAAATCAGATTTTGACGAACACCGCTTACGATTACAGACGGTTTGGTGCAACCCACCCTTAATCTTTAGACTCTTTAGAGAAATGAATTCTGTTTCTTGATTGGTAGATTTTAGTAAAGCTATATTCTGGTTGGTTAATACCCAATACCTACCAAATATTTTTTAGAGAGTTAAATTAGTGTTTTGTGATTGGTAGATTTAATAGTATTTTGATTGGTCTAAATTGAATGTTTTGTAAATCATAAATATGTATTCATATTTTCCCTATAAATGTACTATTTTAGCCCCGCTTGACAAGTCTAATATGACACAATTTTCGAGCATTGAGAAGTGAAAAATAAAACGTTTGTTTATTCTTTTCAATTGGGAAGCAGTCATAGTAACAATCCCCATTCAAGATAAAAATGTGCTTTGGCATTGAAATAACCCTTTGATATTAGTTTTTCGAACTCGCCCGAGGCTTCTTCCACAATACGTATATTCTTTCTGCGAACATTATTGTCCTCAGTCTTCGCTTTTATATCCAGAGATGAAATTATGCAAGCTTCGAGCATAGTTGAGAACAGCGGTGTGATTGAACAACATCCAACTAAGAAATGTGGAGTAATATGCAGCAATATGACGCAATATATGAATATGAAACCGTCAGAGAGCCCTGAAGTTGTTCAAGTATTCAAGAAAGGCTGAGATAGTCGAAGATTGAATTTCTTGGTCTTGGGACAGAATAGAACAGAAATAGACACATTTCACTTGAATACTGTATCGACTTCGAGAAAGAGATCACTCGTCGAATCCGACTCGGCTGGGCAGCGTTCGGGAAGCTTCGCAGTATATTCTCGTCCAATTTACCGCAGTGCCTCAAGTCAAAAGTCTTTGACCAGTGTGTGTTGCCAGTGATGACATATGGATCCGAGACATGGGCGCTAACGATGGGCCTCATAAGAAAGCTCAAGGTCACCCAAAGAGCAATGGAAAGACCTATGCTCGGGGTTTCTCTGCGTGATAGAATTAGGAATGAAGCTATCCGTAGCAGAACTGGGGTCACCGACATAGCCTTCAAAATTGCGAGACTAAAGTGGCAGTGGGCAGGGCACATTGCTCGCAGGACTGACGGTCGATGGGGCCAGAAACTGCTTGAGTGGCGTCCACGCACCGGAAGACGAGCTGTCGGTAGGCCTCCGACGAGGTGGAGTGATGACCTGGTGAAGGTCGCGGGAATCCGGTGGAAACGAACGGCACAGGACCGGTCTAAATGGCGAGCCTTGGGGGAGGCTTATGTTCAGCAGTGGACATCTTTCGGCTGAAATGATGATGATGATGACTGTATCGAGTTCATTATATATGGCGCTGTTTGACGCAAGCGTAACGGGTGCGTTCAGAATAGGTTAAGGCCGCGTCGGACAGCGGAGCAACGTGATCCACAAACAATGGTCTCGCCGGAAGACCAGCGCTGGTTTGTGAGCCAGCATTATGCTGAGGACCATTTCGTGGCAATTTTATTAGTTAATAGTTAAATATGTATTATCTTGTCTGGTTCTATGTCAGGAATAAATTATTTTCATTTCATTCATTTCATATGCGTGGGAATTAACTAATATTTTACCAAATTCCTAACTCCCTAAAGGTTTATGTTAAAATAATTATATTCGATCACAATTGATTATTTTATACTTATATGACGTTTTATTTTTTCATTACACTAAATAAGATAATAGTTTAGATCAAATTACTGTACTAAATAGTCTAATGAAATGACAAATCTATTGATTGTTTTCGCGATTTTGAAGAGTTTTACAAAAGAGGCTGTCATATAACCTTCCAACACAGAGGAAACTGGATCTTGCTCGGATACAGCATAATGATGATGATGATGAGTTCCTGTTATCCCTCATTAGGGACATGGGATCGCAGAAGAGTTCTTTAGAGCCCGCCTCTTTTTCAACTGAGCGCCTCCAAAGTATATTATATTCATCATCAACTTTTGCGTAACAAATCCCCTGGAATATATTCCCAGTATTATTATAGTATACCGTAAATCATTTTTCTATCTACAATAAGAAGTAGTATTAGTAAGTTGTAAGCCTGCTTAAGGCTGCTTATCGACTTACGACCGACAAGCGCTCTATTCCCGCTTACCAAGATACACCCACGTATAAAGCGATTAGAGTCTTACTTACCTGGGAGACATTAGACTGAGCTTAGTAAATTTCAATTGATCTAACATTATTATCTGAAATCTTCGCAGTCTATTCTCGATTTATTAACCGCCATTGTTCGATGCAGATACACATGTACAGTCGACATTGACAAGACAATAGTAGATTGTATAACAAGGGTCTAAAATAACCCATATTCTAAATGTCATAGTCTAAATGCTGGAACGATTTACCACCTGCTGTAAAGAAAGCAAAAACTCTGTACATGTTTAAAAAAGGATGTAAAAAATGGCTTCCGTCACAACAAAAAAGCTCTTGTAACTGGCTGCCGGAAAGACCACGCGCCTATGGTTTGGAACGCTGGAATACTTTGAGAGTTTGCGCTCCAGTGTGTGAGTGGAATCGAGCTACTGGGAATTTTGTCGCTGGTTCACTAAATCTAGCCTAGCTGTTTGATTAAAGTGTATTGCACGTAATGGCGCAATAACGAGGAAACCCGCTCACGGGGGTAAACCCCGCGATGGTGAAATCGGAGCCGCATCTCTCTACACCCTGAGTTGCTTACACCAGCGTTGCTACCCTCGCTGCCATCCGTTAGCTTTTAATGTACTTATATATGGATTTCGAATTGTTTTCTGTAGGAACTTGATTAAATACAGCTCCCTAGGGAGAAAATAAGCTTATTAAAAACCTAATCAGGGTTAGCGGACGGCTGCAATATTATGCATCTGCTAAAGAAAATGAGTTTTCATAATGAAAATTAAGTTATATTAAAACTAATCAGGTCAGCTATGCTTCTTTTCCGACACAGCTTGGAAAAGGCAATCTGGGTCGCTACTAATCATTTTTTAAACATTTTTCTGCTAAAGATTTTGTAACGCACACTCCGTTAGTGAATAACGGTACGTACTACGTAGAGAAAAATGACTACGAGTCGAGCGACCACCTAGCAGGCTCCAGCACTAAAAGTGTTAACAACTTCATGATTGATGTTGTGTTAAATGAAAGAGTGAAAAAAAAAACAAACATTTATTCTGCATGTCACTTTTACATGTCAAAATATTAATTTACAATTTAAGAAAATCTGACTATAATAAGTAATACATTTTTCATGTCAAAATATTAATTTACAGTTCAAGAAGGAATAATAATTTCGAGTTTACAATTATAACAAAATTAATGTCATACAGTGAAGATAAACTTGCAAAGTTATCTATTACAAATATTACAACATCAGTAAAGTTAGAGATGTATAAGGTTTCAAGATTAAACAAGGAGTATAATGAAATTAATATAATATCCCAGAGATGTGAATGGTCTCTAAGCGTCAAAATTAAGATTAATTTAATATTGTTAGAGATGTACATGGTCTCTAAGTCACTGATAATAAAAACGAATCCACAAGAGGATGATGTCTCTCGTCAATCCCCTATAAAAAGACACTAGTATTAACAGTGTTCAATGGCAACTGTTTTTATTAAGAATTTCTAAGCCTATCCACAACAGTTGCAAACAAGCACACGGTATGCCTGATGCTAAGTAGACACCTAGCTTAACCTGTCACCTACCGGTCCCTGGGATCCGAGGCCTCATTATATAAGAATACTTGGTATTATTTTTTTTCTTCACGAGTCAAGACGATTGTTTGGAGTGTTGACTTTTCAAGTCACATGTGCGATGCAAATCTATGTTGAACAATGCAGATAAAGAATGTAACGATGCGTGTATCGGATCGTTACATACAAACTTTCTGGCCGTTTTTCTGACTTAGCACTTCTCTAAATTTTAAAATATGAACTGCATTTTCAAATTCCACGTGACATTGCGCAGCCATTTTCGGCAGCACAGTTCGATCTTGATTTCCGATCGATAATCATCTACTCAGTTATGCTGTTATTTTAATGAAAATTCAATACATTAGACCTAAATACCTGCTTACCACAGTGAAGTTCTATAGTATTATTCGTATTGTGATCGAGAGAATTGTATTCAGTTATTTTCTGCAGTGCAGTGTATTATACTGTTCCAAGGCACAATATTGTAAGCTTCCATACCTATTTGTTATTTTAACCCATTGTTTATATGGTGCCTTATTGTTTATATAAAATAAATACCTTATTCCCCGGTTTCCTATCTTTGCTTCCCCATCCAAACTCCCACTCCTGAGGACCTGCTGACCTCACAAATAAAGGATCCTCTTTTGAACACAGCGTATGGTCTGCGACAAACATTCATTTGATTTCAGATTATTATCAGGAGCTCTGGCGATGTCAATCGCTATCCAGCATCATCATCATCATCAGCCTGTGTCAGTCCACTGCTGGACATAGGCCTCTCCCATGGCACGCCACTGAGCTCGGTCTTCAGCTCTTCTCCTCCAATCCCTGCCCACTGCCTTACGAATATCATCGCCCCACCTAGTTACAGGGCGTCCTACACTACGTTTGCCGACACGCGGTCTCCACTCAAGAACCAGTCTGCCCCAACGGCCATCGGTTCTGCGACATATGTGACCTGCCACTTCAGCTTACTAATTCGCTGAGCTATGTCGGTAACCTTTGTTCTCTGACGAATAACTTCGTTCCGGATACGATCCCTAAGAGAGACTCCAAGTATAGCTCGCTCCATAGCTCGCTGAGCGACCTTAAATTGGTGGACAAGACGTACAGTGAGTGGCCACGTTTCGGCTTCGTATGTCATTATAGGCAGGACGCACTGATTAAATCAGCTATCCAGATATTCTTTTAAACTGTAGTGAATTCAATATAAGTACTGGTATATTTTAAATGTCTGATAAGCCAAACGTATAACCGGACCAGTTTCTTTTAAGGCTGTGAAAGAGTTGTATCTTAACTTGTATTTAGTGTCCGACCGAAATTTCGGTTTCGGTTTCGGTTTCGGCCAGTTTCGGCCAAAAAATCAAGTTTCGGCCCGAGTTTCGGTTTCGGCCAAAAATGGCCGAACCTTTCGGCCGCGCCGAAACTTACAACATCGTACCTTCGGGTCGCGCTCGGCTAACGTCGGGCGCGCTCGGCACGGCTGGCAATATGGCGTCGCTCGCCTGACTCCGCCGGCCGACTTATTTTATACCACCATTAAAAAATCGCTAACTTTGTGTTACAAATAATGTATTTTTTTCACTTTATTTATAGGGTAGTTAAATTTTCAAACAGAACCTCTGTAATTGTGCTGAAATTTCATTGTGATAAATCTTTGAAAGTAGAAACCTGTAATTATAGGTCGGCGAGATATTAATTTTAGAAAAAAACTTACTAACATTTTTTCGACTTTTTAAGGACTTTTTTATAAAAGGTTCGGTTTCGGCCGAAACTACAATGAAACCGAACCTTCGGTTTCGGTTTCGGCAAAATAACATGTTTCGGTCGGTCACTACTTGTATTTGTCAAAACGAGCCTCAATTAAGGCTGATTTCATTGAACATCCAATGATTTATTATTCAATTAAGAACCAGTTCTACAACCATTTCCTTTTCCTGCCGTCTGGTTCTGATAACCTTATTATTTATTTCTTCTTATCTCACCGTTTCAGTATATAAACCTCAATGAGCTATACGGGGTATACAGTTGACAAAATGTTCAAACTACTCGTAATTATCGCCGGAGTTTGTGTAGTGTGGAACAACGCGCTGCCTCCCGTCCTGACGATTGGATGGCAGGGGGCTGCCAGGACCCCAATAACCATCACAAGACTTGGAATCAACATAGCGTCATGGTTGAGGCCGTGCGATGTGTCAAGAGCGCCGACTGAGTTCCATTACAGCACAGACGAGGAGTGTGTAAACCGCTGCCCAGGACACTGTGCCAGCATCATGAATTGCAACGCAACCTGCGTGGTGGGCACGCGTTGCGTTTGCGCAGCGTCCCGTTACTGTTTTATCAACAGGGATAAAGTCAATCCAGACGGTAGTTACGTGTTCGACGATTGTTATGACTTTGACAATGAGGCTTCATAGTTAAGGTATCGACATGATGATAAATTGAGCAAGACGAATGAGCTGCAAGATGTAGTAAGAACACACAGCGATTGCCTTTAGAAGTTACATAGCAGCAACCATATTTATAACGTAAATTTTCACGTTTAAAAGAACCAAAAACTAAAATAATTACTGGATTTTAAGCTTAACTATTTGTAAATCATAGATGCATACATGTTAACACCAATTGCATTGAGTTTATATTTTTCTCACATGTTTTAGTAAATAAAAACACGATAGGCAAACGTTATCTGCGTCTTATTTTTCTTCAATTTAGTTTTTATTTAATACAAGGCCGGTGGCAAACATGCGTACGGTCCACCTGATGGTAAGCGGCCACCGCAGCCTATAGACGCCCGCAACTCCAAAGGAGTCACGTGCATGTTGCCGACCCTTTATAAGGTTTGAGGATGCACTGTGTTGAAAGCAGAAGGAACACATTTAGGTCCCTCGCTCTCAACACAGTGCATCCTCGGGAGCTCTGGCAACCTTGCTCACCTCCAGGAACACAACACTAAATACTTGTATAGTAAATAATATTATTATGGCTGTTGTCTTCTGCTAGTTCAGTAACCATCCTTAAAAATTGGCGGTGAATCGGTAATCGATTTATTTGTAAATTGTTTCTGAACGATACAGTATCAGAAAAGGTATAAAATAGATGTCAATGCGCGCTTCGTGTTGCTGATTTTACTGTGCGATTTTTTAGCTTCGTTCGTTTTATTTGCTGTATTTGTTTTAAATTTGTTTTAAATTGTAAAACGATAATAACGATACATAAAATTGATTCCGGTGACTCGTCGTTATAGCTAGTAATCGGTTAATATACCAATCGTTTTTCTTTAACTATATCATTTTATTGTCATAATGGGTCGGTCATACACGGATTTAGGTTCGCGTCTTTTCTGTGGACATACCAAAAGCTAAGGGCTACAAAGCTTAATTTTGGATTGGACCAGTAACCCGCATAAACAGTGTCTCCGTTTCTATAAATCCCTGTAATAAAAACGTCGCTAACATGCACATAAGCCGTTAAATATTGACCACAGCATGGACGACTTTTGTTTTTTCAACTAATTTTAACAAATGTGAACTCTATGTTCAATCTAACCGCAAGAACATTATCAACAAATTCAATCTAGTTGCACCAAACATAAAAATTCTGGATAAGAGTTCGCTTTGCCTCCTAGGGTCCCCTATTTTTGAAGAATCATATCCTGGACTTATTCAAAATTGTATTTCTAAATTCCAAAATCATTCTCATCGACTACTCGAAATAAGTCCTCATTATGCACTTTCTATTATTAAATTCTGCCTTTTTGTCCCAAAATTTACCTATTTGCTTCGCAGCTGCCCTCTTTGGAATCATCAAAATCTTTTGTCACAAATAGACATTTTGATAAAAAGTAGTTTAGAATCAATCCTGAATATTCAACTCAGTGAACAATCTTGGACCCAAGGATCCCTTCCCATTCGGTACGGTGGATTAGGGATCCGCAAAATTTCTAGTATCGCGTTACCAGCTTTTTTGTCGTCCGTCCATAGCTCATCTAGTCTCGTAGGTAAAATCCTTCCCACACACTATGAGACTTCCGGCTTGGAGGACGGGAAAAATGCTTGGTTGATTGCTTGCCCCGGTCAAAATTCTCCAGAACATCCAAAATCTCAGAGATGCTGGGACGACATATCCTGTAAATTGACCATCAATTCTTTACTCGACCAGTCTAGTACCGTGGAAAGAGCCAGACTGCTAGCAGCTGGTACAAGGGAAGCTGGCTACTGGCTCCATGCTCACCCATCGTCTAGTATTGGAACATTTTTAGATCCCAATACACTCCGCTTTGCAGTTTGCCTTCGCCTCGGGGTCCCGGTCTGCGCCCCACACCAATGCCCCTACGGAAGCCACGTGAACCAGCTAGGACACCACGGAATTTCCTGCCAGAGAAGCGCCGGCCGCTTCTCCAGACATGCTGCCCTCAACGATATCATCCGCCGGTCTCTTGCATCGGCGAACGTGCCTGCCATTTTAGAACCTGCGGGCATGTCGAGAAACGATGGCAAGAGACCGGACGGGATGTCCTTGATTCCGTGGAGTATGGGACGGGTGCTAGTGTGGGATGCTACATGTGTAGATACACTAGCCCCGTCGCATCTCCACCAAACTTCCACGAGGGCGGCGGCCGCAGCAGAGGCGGCCGAACATGCTAAAATCGCCAAATATAGCGGTCTCGGCGCCGAATACTTGTTCACGCCTTTCGGCGTCGAGACACTGGGTCCGTGGGGTCCTGGCGCTCTAAGCCTCTTCAAGGGACTATCGAAGAGGCTTATTGATGCCACAGGTGACCGAAGAGCTGGCAGCTACCTCGGCCAACGAATAAGTTTGGCTATTCAAAGAGGAAATGCTGCCAGTATCTTCGGCACCATGCCGCGGGGGCCATTTTTAGATTTAATTTAGTTTTATATTTAGATTTTAATTTAGTTGTAATTAGATTTATTTTTATTAGTTAATATGTTTTTATTTAGTTTTTTGACTTTCATAAGTGCATGTAAATTTAAGATTTGAAATACATACTAACTTTAGATACTAAATAAGTATGACCCATTTTCCAATTCCGCCAATTTCACATTGGCAAAAGGAATTTCTAACGGCAAACTCTTAGTAGTACGAGAGGTCAAGTCACCATTGTATGTACCTATGTTAAATTCTTTATTGCACATGAAGAAAACACAACACAAAAAACTGCATTGTCATGGCATCGTAGTTTCAAATTGATGTCTTTAAATCACATAAAGATTCATAAAGATCAAATTCTCAGTCATATGGCGAAAAAAGTAACTCAAAAGGCATGTTCTGTCCCTTTTTCGCAAACCGCACTCTGTACTGAACGGTCACTGATTTGTAGCTCTATTTAAAAACATTGTAACGGTTATAGCTTCGTTATTTTTTTAGATAGTAACACAGCCATTTTTTGATTTTATTGTGTGTGGTAGAATTTAAACGGACAAAGACAGTTTTTAGTTTGAAAACGATCGATTTGGAGTGATGTTTGGAACGATATTTCTTAATGCTGTTTGTAGAGTCCGGTCTGTTCATGCTTGCTAGGACATAGTGACTACGTTAATACTAGTGTTTTTTATAGGGGATTGACGAGAGACATCATCCTGTTGTGGATTCGTTTTTATTATCAGTGGCTTAGATACCATATACATATTTAACAATATTAAATTAATTTTAATTTTGACGCTCAGAGACCATGTACATTTCTGGGATATTATATTAATTTCATTATATCCTTGTTTAATCTTGAGACCTTATACATCTCTAACTTTACTGATGTTGTAATATTTGTAATAGATAACTTTGCAAGTTTATCTTCACTGTATGACATTAATTTTGTTATTAATATTTGACATTAAAAATGTATTACTTATTATAGTTAGACTTTCTTAAATCGTAAATTAATATTTTGACATGTAAAAGTGCCCTTGTGGCCCATTTGTAGAAAAAATGTTCGATTTTGATTTGATTTTGATTTTGAATGAAAAATCGAAAATATAAATTAGAAAATGACATTAGGTCGCAATACTCCCGTTCTAGATAATTACATTGAGAAACTGTCTAGATATATCTTAATTCATACAGATAATGGTCTAAATACATGAACGTTTTCTAACTGATAAGGATACTTAACCGCCGTTTTGTAAATAGAATATTAATTCCAAAATACCCCTTGTCATGTTTAACACGCCGCTTGCTGAGACTCGTCTTTGTTCTGATATTGTGTTCTTACTATTCACAGCTTCGTGAATAATTTAATTAATTCCGGTCACCTCTATTGTCTCACTGTGCCGATTAGCATTTACCAAAAAAAGTTCCGTCACGTAATGGAATTCCACAGAGTATATTTTTTTGATGTTTTAAGTTCATTGTCCTATCTCCATATTCCATGAAAATAATTCTGTGTTTCACTTTGAACTTAGGCAATAGGCACTACCAATGTGTCGTTCCATTACGTTACAAAGTTTAAATAAATAAATAATAAATATTTGTGGACAATCTTACACAAATCAACTTAGGCCCAAACTAAGCAAAGCTTGTACTATGGGTACTAAGTGACGATATACATACTTATATAGATAAATATATACTTATATACATAGAAAACATCCGAGACTCAGGAACAAATATTCATGTTCGTCACACAAATAAATGCCCTGACCGGGATTCGAACCCGGGACCTCCAGCTTCGAAGGCAGGGTCACTACCAACTAGGCTAAAGCGATCCTCAAAAGTTTAAATATGTTTTAAGTACAGTTTAAAGTATTTATTGCAAACAAGTCTGTTTTATTAAAAAAATATAAAAAATCTATTATTGTCACGTATAGGAATTACGTGAAATGTTTACATGTGTGATAAATAGCTTACAATCATGAAGTAAGGATAAGACTGGAGCCGGCAACTCACACATGCAAAGTGCGAAAGAGATACAAGCATAGACACCAACACACGTAGGATCGAGATAGAATGTGTCATCGCCTGTCCGTCATTCTGTATTATTTGTCACCGACCTGTGTCACTGAAACATCATCAATGTATTCAAGCCTATGGGCTCAATTTAGATTTGGCGCCAACTTATATACAGCACGACTAATTATGAGTTGTCAGAATTGTGCTATATCCATATCAGTCTTCTGATACATTTCAATTTAGTCAGCCTATCATAAGTCCGTCCCCCTTGGTGAACGCTAATCCTCCTTCTATCTAATCCACTTTCTAAGCTTTTGCAGTTTTCATAGTACAAAATTTATATCACGATATAAGGATAGGAGGAGGATTAGTGGATTATAAGAACTGGGTAAGCTAGCAGTCTCCTAGTTTTAGAGATAATTCTATTGTAATTCGTAATTTAAAGCAGTTAAAATATTAGGAATGTAAACGAAAATGACAAAAATATAATGACTATTCCTTTTTCATAGATAAATTACATTCATATTGAAGGTAGGTATTTTAAATACCTATGTATTCAACTAATTCTAAAGTTTAATCTGACAATACATTTTCGATCCATACGTCACTTTGTTCCACTAGTACAACACGTAGCTTCGGATTTCAAAGTTCGGAGTACAGAATCTGGTGGTGAGTGAGGTCGTCAACCTAAAGAGGAAGTAGTGGTGTTGTAAACAATCGCTGCTATGGCTGTTCCAATCGCTGGGCTGATTTTGAATTATATTATTCAAAAGTTTGGCTGTGTCCCCACTACAATTTGAACTCATTCATTATCCCAAATGTCCACAATTGCCAACCCTATTTATTTCTCAGCGAATCGCTCGTAATGAGGCTTTGCGCTCGTGAGGCGCAACGATTATCATTAGACCCGTATTTACACATGCACACGCCAGCTGCGGCCTTATCTCCTTGATTTAAGGTCCAATTTACGTCACACCGGCTACAGATCCCGATCGGCACAAATTTGTACGTGCCAACATAACCACCAGCAATTGAAACAGAACCTTAATGCGACTGTGATAAGATTATTTTTTAAATGTAGCGACAGTAGGGTTGCCGCTTCCGTTATCGTATCAATTTTGCTAGTGATCGGTGCGGTGTTTCGCAGAAATGATGCGGAAAAATATTTTGTCTGTGTTCTAAGGAACTTTTTTATAATCTGAGCCAGAGGAGGGTTAGGTAATCTATTTCGTATTATTTCCCATAAGTTTCCCTTAAAGTAAGCAAATATTATAAGCCGCACGAACGATTTTATCATTTAACCTTATTCCACGAATGTTCTGGTACGAGGTGTATTATTAGGGTGAGGTCCTAGTCTCAAAAGGACTGGCCTATGGTCCGAGTCAAGTTCGTGTATCACTTCTACAGAACGCAGAGTTAACGCTACCGGTCCGTCCGGTTTGGTCCGTCTTATCAATGTTAGGGTCCAACTGGAACTTAAATAAAAGTGAACTTTTATTTAAGTCCCAGTAGGACCCTAACATTGGTCCTTCGAACCGGATCAATGTTAGGGTCCTACTGGGACTTAAATAAAAGTGGACTGTAATTTCTAATAGGCTGGTTTATTCCGCCTTAAGACAACTGGGAAACCGGCCAAACAAAAGGTAATTTTAAAAAGAGAGGCGTCCGTTGCCTGTGGGGTTCGTGAAGCCGAGTGTCGCTCGCGGGTGGCCGCGCCGTCCGATGATGACGTCGCGTTGTGTCTGCCGCCCGCGCGTCTCCTCCCGAGCGCATGCCGATGGAAATCTCAACAGCTACTATCTTTAGGAGTGCTATATATATATTTTTTTATACCACGTCGGTGGCAAACAAGCTGACAGCCCACCTGATGGTAAGTGGTTACCGTCGCCTATAGACGCTTGCAACACCAGAGGCGTTACTTGCGCGTTGTAGACCCGTAAGAAACCTTTTATAATATGACGCTAACCCAATGCCTCCATTCTCATTTCACGAAATCGCGTAATCTAATCTGCCACTGTTTTAGTGGTTGTCCGCTGGCGCTAGTTGCGACTTGTGACAGACCACAGATATTGAAGATTGTTTAAGGTCGCGTTCATGTTTATCTGTTCTTGTCTGTTTAAATTGTGTTATGTTGTTGTATGGGTTTCTGTTTTGAGATTCTCCACAGCTCCGAGTTCGTGATATAATTTGGACAGAAGATGCGAAAAAATTGCCGTAGACACTTGTTCACGAACACCTGGAGTTTGGCCGTTAAGTCTTTTCGAACGAACCAAGTCTCCCGTCCTTTTTATACAAACGCCTTAAGGGAGGCGTACAGCGACATCTACCAGAAGACTCATGCTTCATTAACGGCACTAACGTCTCAAATCATATTGAGAGTCGTCAGTTACGATGCGCCATCCCATACCCAAGGGGTAAGTCACCATTAACCATTGGGTAAGTCTCCCGTCCATACGACAACACGGCTTTGACATTGGAGTTGTTAAGTATAATGACTATTATTACAAACTTCTAGAAAAAACACGAGCGCATGTTATTATAAATGTAATTCAAACATCATGTTGTTATTGCACGAGTTTTCTTAACCAACAACATTAATTCATGATTTTCTTCGTAACTGCGAAGGAACTCTTACTCGTACGAGTTATTATAAACTCGAGTGTAATTAACATAATCTTTTCTGTTTTACATAATATTTACTGATTTAC
Organism: Epiblema foenella; assembly: GCA_963556455.1. Taxonomy (NCBI): domain Eukaryota; kingdom Metazoa; phylum Arthropoda; class Insecta; order Lepidoptera; family Tortricidae; genus Epiblema; species Epiblema foenella. The sequence continues at coordinate 22,489,612 of OY747104.1, forward strand.
AGGCGGTAATAATAATTAAATAACAGTAACTTAAATAATATTACAACTAACTTAAGGCGCGTAATAGAGTGAAATACCACATTTTGGTCGCGTTTAAAGGCCTATAACTCAAAACTGGCCCGAAATATAGGCCTCGAAAAAATATACTTGAAGAATTGATATGATTTCAACCTTTTAAATCGCTACTGCTCACTATCTAGACATGTTTTTTACACGGGATATTCAGAAAATAAAACTTAATTCAGTTTTTCATAATCTGAGCAACGGATATTGTAAAATAATCATTACTTTTGTCAAAAACCTGGAATAACTACCACACCATCATAAAAGTTGGGGCGGATACGTGCGCGGGCGACGGGAAGGCTGTGTCGCTTTGCGCACGACGCTAAAATATAAGTGTTCGATTCTGAGACAATGTACCTACTTAACTATTTTATATATTTAATTACTTCAAACATTCCTACGTATTTAGAAAATAAAAATATAAAAAATACATACACACATACAAAAAACCTGCAAAAATCTGTTACAGCGGGGGGGCGCGGGTAGTGCGGCGGGAAAGGCTACGCCACGCCCCAACGCGCAAGGTTGTTCGTGGGCATACGCGCCTTAAATCTAAAACAGGCTCTTGGGACATTGTACCGAGGATGCTGGCGGCATTTCCTTGCTGTATCGCAATGCTGATACGTTGTGCGAGGAAGTCGCCAGCTCTTCCCTCACCAGTTACGTGATTAATACTTATTTCTTGTGTTAGGATAATAAAAATCAGCCAAGTGTGGGTCGGACTCGCGCAAGAAGGGTTCCGTACCATTATCTATAAACACGTTTGTTGTATAAGACTCCCTTAAATATTTATTTTATTCTGTTTTTAGTATTTGTTCTTATAGCGGCAACAGAAATACATTGTCTGTGAAAATTTCAACTGTCTATCATGGTTCATGAGATACAGCCTAGTCTGACAGATAGACGAATAGCGAAGTCTTAGTAATAGGGTCCCGTTTTACCGCTCCCGAGGATGCACTGTGTTGAGAGCGAGGGACCTAAATGTGTTCCTTCTGCTGTCAACACAGTGCATCCTCAAATCTTATAAAGGGTCGGCAACGCGCACGTGACTCCTTTGGAGTTGCGGACGTCTATAGGCTGCGGTGGCCGTTTACCATCAGGTGGACCGTACGCTTGTTTGCCACCGGCGTTATATAAAAATGGGCTAACACCGTTCAAGCAAAAATGTCGCGTTCTTTGAAACGCTGTTCTGCCCAGACGAGAATTTATTTATTTATTTATTATTTATTTATTGTTGTAACATAATTTAAACGGCATCGTTAAACCACAAGTGGTTTGTCTCGATGCACGATCCTAATCCTACTCTAATATAGGTTAATACAAATACAAAATCACTATCTTCACTTATACATCTGTACTGTATCTAAATATATCTAAATTATTAGTCTTTTAATAATTTTAACATTTCTTTCTTATGTACGTACATTTGAAACATTGTGGGTGTTATATTATTCTTACATTCTTTGGGTAGTTGTTTTATTAAATTTGGTTGTATATATTCAGATGTACAACATCGGCCATAAAAGTTGTTGAATAGAGGTTTCTTTAGCATGCAATTAGTTACCTGTCTTGTAATTTTTGGATGCTCACTATAATTATCAGAAATACGATTGCTATAATTTTTCTCGCTAGAAAAAAAGTCCAAAGTTGTGTTTATTTTTCTTTTTTTTAATCAGCCTACTAAAACAATGCGTTATTAAATGACGCAATTAAGTTAATATTATGATATTTTAACTCATCTAAACTCTGTCAAGAGGAAAAATAAAACTTCACATAGTCAGATATTGACCGACATTTGTATGAAAAGCCATTCCCGAAGAATGAACGCAAAGTATGTCTGTGCGTCTTCTACGAATTGTACTTCGGAGAGTGTGCTCAGGAGCTCCATGAGCTCATACCGCCTTCCCCCTTCTTCTATCGGACATTCAGACGTACGGCTGGATACCATCCTTACTTGGTCGAAATTCCTCTTATTCGAACCAAGCGCTTTGCATCATCTTTTATAATGCGCACTTCTATGGTTTGGAATTCTCTGCCGGCGTTTGTTTCCGAGCTCATATAACCTAGACCTTTTTAAGGCACGAGTGAATAGGCACCTTCTGGGTGAGCTCGCTTCATCGTCGGCCTCATCTTTGCCCCCTGGCTAGATGCTGGCCAAGAGCGATCCCATTTTTAATTTAAAAAAATGTTGCATCCCGCTTTGTCATGGGCGAAAGGGGGGCGTGGCTGGCAAAATCGAGGAATCCCCTTATCGTGACGCTTTGTCATACTAAATTTCCGACAAGTGAAAGCAACAAAGTACTAAAATGTCTAGCTACTTAGGCTGGCTGTATGGTTAACGAGGAAGCGAGACAACATCCTGAAGGGGGTGGGGGGGGGTTAGGTAAACGTTGCGAATAACGCTTCGCTGAAGTCGCAAGTGTATTTTCCCTTAGTCGCTGTAATAACAGACATCTGTTTGGAAGACACTTAAGTTTCCTTGTAGTCAAACGAGTTAGAATATGGTTATTTGTGGCTAAATGTACAGATTTTTTGTATTGAGGCATTTTAATCATAATCATTTATTTGCATAATCAAATACATTACATTTACACAGATGTTATTTGCAAAGTAAGTGGTATTGATACCCTGGTAGGGCATAGCAAAAATATCTTACAGACTAAATTTACATGTCAATTAGAATTGATATTCAAATTAAATTAATTACAAATATAAAATTTAAAAAAATGTCAAGGGTTGTCTCATAAATAATAAGATACAATTAAATTCAAATCAAAAATAAATGCATTAAACTTATTGAGCTAAAACATGTTAAAAGATGAGAGAAAAGATAAGAAAAGACAAGATAACTAATTATTACTATAGAAATAAAAAATAATAAATCTTAGTTTCATGCAACGTCTGTCATAAATTCGTCAATTGAGTAATAGGCCTTTTGTATAAGAAAAGTTTTTAGTTTCTTACAAAATACTTCATGTTTGTTCTCCGCCTTCATAAATGAGATGAAACACTTAGTTTCCGAACAATAGCGAGCAATGGATAATTTTTTTTGTAGTTACCAGGGTCTGCCTGAAATCCAGCGTTGTAGTGAACTTGCTGCAACATTATGCTGAGGCAAGCCCCTTTTTAGCATCACATAATTATGTCCGTATGATTATTCTATGTTAACATGTTAAGTTTAATTTTAAGATATTTGTACATGTAACTGCTACTGTTATGTCATGCCTTGTGATGTTAAATAAAATATTTCTATGTCTATGTCTATGTCTATGCCTTAATATTTTCTGGTATTTTTATAAACTGAACTGAACTGATTGAGAACTGTTCGACATGATGCCCACGGCCGCTTTCTACCACCTCACCGCTCACCGTCGGCATTCATCCTCACACCTTAGAACCGAAATGGTCGCGTACGGTACTGTTTCAGAGGAATTTCCTCCCACGGACGCTCCGGTTGTGGAATGAGCTCCTTGCCGAGGTTTTCCCGAGGGACAGTATGGGATTCTTCAGGAAAGGAGTGTATACATTTTTAAAGGGTCGGCAACGTACATGTGACACCCCAGGAGATGCAAGCGTCCATAGGCTACGGTGACCGCTTACCATCAGGCGGGCCGTAAGCTTGTTTGCCACCGACGTGGTATAAAAGAAACATACATCAAGATCCTTACAGACGCGAACCAAATCATCAAATTACTATTTTTTTTACGATTCGTGTTCATTAATCTATGAGTTGTACAAAAAGACATAGATAGTAAGTAATCGGTTCGGGTTTTAAAGAAAGTAATTTGTCATGGTCACTAACTGTCACTTTTTTTTTGAACCTGACTGTGGCTTTATAGGCCGGGCCCAATAAAGCGATAGGAGTGCGCGGTTGGAGAGTAGCCTGGGGAAAATCCAGGGGAAAACCTCCGGCACGACCACGCGTGTGGTTTGGAACACTGGAATACTCTAAGAGTTTGCGCTCCAGTCAGATTGGTTGAGTGGTTTCAACCGAATCTGAGGTGTAAACTGTCACTTATTCTGGCCCTGAAGTGCTACCGCGAACCACAAACGAAGTTTTCCCTCTCTGTCGCACCTATGTGAAAACTTGCAAGCGCGACAGAGAGGGAAAACTTCGTTTGTGGTTCGCGGTAGCACCCCTGTACTCCGAACTTCGAAATCCGAACTTCGTATCGCACCGTCCCTTTCATTCTCGTGTTATACACTATATGGGTGAAAGGGACGGCATGATGAGAAGTTCGGAGTAGGTCCTCTGGTTTTTTTTTGAACCTGACTGTGGCTCTATAGGCCGAGCCCAATAAAGCGATAGGAGTGCGCGGTAGGAGAGTAGCCCGGGGAAAATCCAGGGGAAAACCTCCGACACGACCACGCGTGTGGTTTGGAACACTGGAATACTCTAAGAGTTTGCGCTCCAGTGAGATTGGTTGAGCGGTTTCAACCGAATCTGAGGTGTGAGTGGAATCGAGCTACTGGGAGTTTTGTCGCTGGTTCACTAAACCTAGCCTAGCTGAGAAGAGTCCAGCAAGAAACTCAGCTAGGCCCGACCTGGGTCGGACTGAGGCCCCCTGGTCTTTCGTGTGAATACTCCGAGTTCCAGGCGTGTGTTTACGTCCATTGCTTCTATGTTATAATGTCTAATTTAGTTTTCCGTGTATGTGTGCGTGTGCGTGTGTGTGCGTGTGTATGGGTTTATATATGTGTGTGTGTGTTGGATTGATCTAAATAAAGTACAAAGGCCAGTCTAACATAACAACATTTATTATTAAAGCAGTTTTATTACATCATTCCCTTTTTGTTTAATAACCGTCTGTTTTTTGTTTCATTTTCTTTTATAACATATTTTATCTTATGCTCTATAAAGCTCCGTTATTGGTATTGGCATGTTAAAAGGGGCCCTCATCAATGTCAATTTTTATTTGCTTATGTTCAGCTTAAGTCTAATGTAAACGCCTTTGGCGCAATTGAAATATCGAATGGCGAAATAAAAAGGTGAAATGATTATTAAAATATTTTTAGACAAGTAAGGTAAACGTCCCTATGCTACACACTGTATGGCGAAGCCATTCTTTTGCATAGCATTTTATTTAGTCAATGAGATCTAAGCAACGATACTCCACTCGACAAGGTCAAAAATCTTTTTCGCGCCTCTCTTCGGCTGGATGGGCCTAATGCATGCATTGTCTTGAAATAATAAATGAAATAAATGAACTTTATTCTGCAAGTAGGCCGCAAAGGCACTTTTACAAGTCAAAAACTACTAGCGTTTCTCATGAGACCACTGCCGAGAAGAAACGCCGAAAGAAACTCGACAGTCAGTCATTTTCTCCAAAATATGCTTATTACAATGATACTACTTAACCTACTTAAGTAAATGTAAATGATACACAACAAAAGAGAATTTAAAGAAAAACGAGGAAAAAATAACAATAGGTATTTACAATGTGTAGTTACACAAGAAAACAAAACATGTCGAATCGTTTGATATGCTTTCCTGCAAGAAATGTGTCAACTAGATACAATGAAAATATTAGACTCTTTACGCTATTTAGGTATTTGGTTTGGGCCATGCATTTCTGTCTGTTAGATAGTCCTCAACCCTATAATAAGCCTTTGACATCAAAGTTTTTTTTAGGATTGGCTTGGATAACTTAGCCAGACGTTGGGTAGCTGAAAGTTGACATATGTATATAGTTGACATAATATGTAGGCTGAGAAGTCGATAATTTTCATGTGAATACTGTTTCATCAATTACAATTGTAATGTTTTTTGACAATTGTCGCGCATGTCAGCTTTGGTGAAATAGGGGGTTTTATTCACAAACCAACTCGTCCTCATCTCTCACTTCGCGTCTCACCGGTTTTTATATGGAAACTGACAAAAAAATAACAAATGACATTCGACAGTTTCCATATAAAAACGGGTGAGCTGTGAGGTGACAGAGGGCCTACTCCGAACTTTGAAATCCGAACTTTGTATCGTGCCGTCCCTTTCACTCTTGTGTTATACACTGTATGAGTAAAAGGGACGGCACGATGAGAACGGTGCTTCGTGAATCGCATAGCAGAAGATACAACTAACGTCAAATGATCGATCAAAAACAAGCGCAAGATTGTGCGAGTTTTTACGCCTTTGGTAATCTTACCTGCTTACATCCGCAACCTCCTATTATAAAAGCAATCTTAATAGTTCCGACTTTGGGCTCAAATTTGAAGCAACCACGACGATGTACAAGGAATAGTGGAAAGTGATCGGCGAAGGCGATATATTGCGATAATTTTAGCAACGACTTATATTTGTTCTGAGTGTCATATTATAAACAACCGTGTTATTTGAAGCACAAGATTAATTTTAAAAGTAAACATGACAAAGTGAAACGTGAATTGGAAAGTAGTAAAGGAAATTCGGGTACTTATTCTTTATGAGGTAATTCCACGTAAACCGCACTCATTCTTTCGGAAAAATGTTCAGTGTTGTTTTTGAAACAATATTAAACAGCCATAATGTAAATTGTAACTTAACGATTGAGAGTTATGACTAGACCCCGTTATCTTGTCGCACAGAAATTGTTTTTCAGTAGAGCGTGAATGTTTTTTTTATCGACCTTCTTGATATCGATGTTTATATAATGTATGTATGTAATTTATTGTACACAATAACAGGTTAAAACAATATACATGTCACATAAGATTAGAGTACAAAGGCGAACTTATCCCTATGAGGGATCTCTTCCAGCTAACCTTTGAGGGATTGAGTGTAGAGCATAATGCAATTGAATTTTCGCCTTTTAAGTGTATGCTCAATTTTAATGAAAACTTTTTGTTTACAAATAAGTAGTTAACTTTATTGGTCTTACGTGAAGCGATAACAGATAAATAATTTACTAAAGTAAAGTTGATTGTAACTATTTTTATTTATTTATTTATTGAAAGAAACAAACGGTCATATAAAATAAAATGTGTACAGAAATGCATGTAATTGTGCTAAATACACTATACACATAATTGTAATTAAAATCATTTTAATATGTCGGATTCCCTAGTAAGAAGTTTATGGGATTTTGAACCTTCAGTTTCAAAAGTGAAGGTAGCTTTTAGGGCGTATTATTTTGATACGGATTCCGGCATCTCAAAATTATAACATTTTTTTAAAAGTATACATTAAGAAAAGCAATTATTAAGAAACTATTGTGGAAAAACTATGACAAATCCTCATTCGTTTATTATTATATATATTTTTATACAAAAGTAATAAGTAGTACCTAGTGACACCCCTTTGAAATTGACATACAGTATCGACATTTAGATAGTCGATAAAAAAAACATTCACGCTCTACTGTGAAACAATTTCTGTGCGACGAGATAACGGGGTCTAGTTATGATATATTTTTAATTGTGTATTTTATCTGGATATCGACTAGAAGCTCATGGCGCAGCGGCGCCTGCGTATCGCGTGCGGTATGCTAGGTTAAGCAACGTTGGCCGAGGCGAGTTCTTTGATGGGTGCGCTAGAAATTACACGCCAAACGGCGGACGGCGACAACACTCGATGCGGGCGCAAGACCCCGACTGGTGCTCTTAAGCCACTTGGTCCGATCGGCTTGTCCGATTGATCGGACGGCGAATCTTTTTTTTACTGTTGGTTCGATTGATCGAACTTTAAAATTCTCGTAGCCCGAGTGTTGAACTACTAGAAAGATTACATTTCCTTGTAGTCTGATCAGTCGGGCCATTAGGTCGTTTTTTTCCTGTTTGACCGATTGATCGGACTAAAATCTTCAATCGAACCATAAAGACAACAACTTTCCAATGGTGTGAAAAATAAACTCATCTGACCCACCTTCATACGAAATTTTGAGAGTGTGATAGCGTGAAGGTGTAGGTACATTTCCCCATTTTATAGGTGTTACAACACCAATCGAAGTTTCTAGTAGGCCAATCGATCGGTGCCGTATTATGGATCCCATAGTGTATCTTTTTTTTTTTTGAACCTGACTGTGGCTTTATAGGCTGGGCCCAATAAAGCGATAGGAGTGCGCGGTTAGAGAGTAGCCTGGGGAAATTCCAGGGGAAAACCTCCGGCACAACCACGCGTATGGTTTGGAACACTGGAATACTCTAAGAGTTTGCGCTCCAGTGAGATTGGTTGAGCGGTTTCAACCGAATCTGAGGTGTGAGTGGAATCGAGCTACTGGGAGTTTTGTCGCTGGTTAGTGTATCCGTCGATCAGCCAAAGCTACAATACTAATCGATCATAATCCATCGACGTCGGTCGATTGGTGTGTTAATACCTGACATTGGTGTGAACAAGGAGTATGCATCTTTACTTTATTCTTTGGCTATATACATATATGGCTAAATATATACAGTAGAATCCGCTTATAACGACTCCGCATATAACATTTGACCGCTTTTAACGACTTCGAAATCACCACACATTAGATTTCATACCAAACATAATCAAAGTAAATCAGTCCGTTTTGTGCGACGTTCTGTTAGTGTGACGTAATATCGCTGGTCCATTGACTGTCGCATTATCCGGATTCCATTGTAATATGCTCTATGGTTCCACAATAATATTGCATCGTACCAATCGAACCATCAGGAATAAAATAAGTTGTGTGGTCGGAGAACGAGGAAATTTAAAAGTTTCATGGTTCGATCGATTGGTCGACACAAATATTGAAAATCCCATTAGTTTTTATTTGATCAGTCGGACCAACAGTAAAAAGAAATATTCGTCGTCCGATCAATCGGACAAGCCTATCGGATCAAGTGGCCTAAGGGGACTGGGATACAGAAAGAATATTATAAAATGTCCATTCTCACCCCGTACGATAAGTTCACAATACTCTTAAATCCCTTTGTTTACACAAACAACTAAGATCGTATCGGCTAAACAACTTCACGCTAAAACAGCAATATTCTAGATGGTTCCATTTGTTACCGACATCAAATAAATGCAAAGTTCATAGCCACTTCAAACCACTAAACTTCATAGTGGAAAGGTCTTATAATCCCAACTTACTCCTTAACTTAATGCCATGCTTTATAAGTCTTTGGGATATGGGTTTATGGTAGCCATATATCAGGTGTACAGTCGGCGACATGCTATTCAGCTATTTGTACAGTTCATTTATAGGTTTAGAGGGAATTTGTGGTGACGATGTTACCATTATGCTGTACCGCCGTTTGAAAGTTTTTTAGAAACAAAACACAAATTGACGCGTTAGCATTTAGTCTCAATTTGTTTGGCAACGTGAGCAGCGCCTCTGGTGATCTTTGGTGGTAGCTCATTTTTTCCATACAGAATCAGAATCAAAATCAAAACATTTTTTTTTATGTCATAGGGGGTAAACGAGCAGACGGATCGCCTGATGGTGAGCAATTACCGTCGCCCATAGACACCTGCAACACCAGAAAGTCGCAAGTGCGTTTATTCAACAAATAGGCCTCAAGGGCACTTTTACAAATCAAAATTTATCTATATCAAATAAAAATAATACAAGTAGTAGTATCATTAATTAAATGTAGTGTTACATGTCAAAAATAAGATTCAGAAACTAATAACAATCGAGATTATTTAGAGATGTATAAGGTCTCTAAGCGTCACGATAAAAGGTAATAAGGTACACTAATCATAATAAAATATTGTGAGATATATATCTAAGCGTCTACATGAAAATAATAAAATCTAATAAATAAATATCCTCAGAGATGTTTAAGGTCTCTGGGCGTCAGTCTAAAAATAAAGTCAAATGAGAACAGAGTGAAGTTCAAAAATCAAAATCAAACATTTATTCTGCAAATAGGCCACAAGGGCACTTTTACATGTCAAAATATTAATTTACAATATAAGAAAGTCTGACTATAATAAGTAATACATTTTCAATGTCAAAATATTAATTTACAGTTCAAGAAGGAATTATAATTTCGAGTTTACAATTATAACAAAATTAATGTCATACAGTGAAGATAAACTTGCAAAGTTGTCTATTCCAAATATTACAACATTAGTAAAGTTAGAGATGTATAAGGTCTCAAGATTAAACAAGGAGTGAAATTAATATAATATCCCAGAAATGTACATGGTCTCTGAGCGTCAAAATTAAAATTAATTTAATATTGTTAGAGATGTATATGGTCTCTAAGTCACTGATAATAAAAATGAATCCACAACAGGATGATGTCTCTCGTCAATCTCCTATAAAAGACACTAGTATTAACGTAGTCATTATGTCCTAGCAAGCATGAACAGACCGGACTCCACAAACAGCACCCGATTACGAGTTTGACGGAATGGTTAAGTCAAGATTAGACAATCTTGACTTAACCATTCCATTGACCTCGTGAGAGACGAGTTTAGTTTTTTTCAATTATGCGACCCAATACTACACTTTATTGTCGTGCTACGACGTAGTACCGTAGCACTTGTAGCACTCGTAGCACCGCACTCGTAGCGAGGCTCGTAAATACAAAGTCAAACTTTTAAATGGAATCCACTAAAATCGTATGAATGTCGTGCACCGTAATACGAGCCCCAATGCAAAATAGCTCGTCTAGTCGCAATTCTGCATGCGTATTTTTTTTCAAAAACTAGTATTTCTACCCGAATCGACTTTGATGATTAATGGAATACACTAGACGCAATGTCACTAAAGCTAGCTTAGTTTTGAGTTGTACAAAGTGTACATCTCGTTATTTATTTTAAAATAATTTAATTATAAATATTACATCTCACACGCAAATAATTACGTCTGCTTCATATTTAAGGCAAAATAGGTCGTCTATTTAAAATAAAACCTGTTTACCAGGGTTCGTAATATAAAATATTATTTTCAAATTGAATACGGAATATTCTCTGTCATGTAAAATGACAAACCACTATATAAAAGGGCAAATTCAGCCTAATTTTTTTATTACTCCAAATCGTTTTTCTATCGAGATGGCACGAGGTAAGCCAGTGACTGAAGAAGTGCGGAAAATTATAATCTCCAGTAACAATAAAGGCAAATCTACGTACCAAATTGCCAAGGACCTTTCTATGCCAAGGTCTACAATCCAAACTATCATCGAGCATCATCGAAAACACGGCAAAATTTCTTGTTTAAAGAAATCCGGCCGCCCACGAATTACTACTAAAGCAGAAAACAGGATTCTGAGGAAGATCATCAAGAAAAATCGTCGTGCAAGAGCTGGAGAACTTACGGTACTATGGCGTGACGCAATTAAAAAAAACATTTCAGTGGATACTTGCAAGAGAGTGATGAAGAGGATGGGCTACGGTTTTTACACTGCTAAAGAGAAACCGTTACTTACACAACGGCAGAAAACTAACAGGTTGAAATTCGCCAAAAAGTACAGAAATTGGACCGTCGATCAGTGGCGTAAAATTATATGGAGTGACGAATCTAAATTTGAAGTCACAGTAGGCGATGAACGAAGTAAAGTCATTCGCGAAAAAGGAGAGGCATTTCAAAAAGATTGTCTTAAGCGTAAGGTAAAGTTTCCAGCTTCCTTAATGATTTGGGGCTGCATGTCGGCACAGGGTGTCGGCTGTCTGCAATTTATAGATGGAACCGTCAATGCCGAAAAATACAAAAGCATCTTACAAGAGAGTTTGCTGCCGTCTATACGTAAGTTAAAGTATAAAAATGCGTATACTTTTCAACAAGATGGTGCCTCATGCCATACCGCTAAAGCAACGATGGCGTGGCTGAAAAAGAAAAAAATACCTACCATGTCGTGGCCATCCAGCAGCCCGGACTTGTCTCCCATAGAAACGTTGTGGTGGAAAATGAAGAAGAAGTTGCGAAAGGACCCGTCCAGATCAAAAGCTGATCTTAAAGAGAAACTTACCTGTGTTTGGAATGAAACAACCCCGGAAGAGTGTCGACAGCTGGTAGATACAATGCCGCTCAGAATTAAAGCCGTTTTAGATGCAAAAGGAGACGCCACCAAGTGGTAGACGTTCTAATCTGCGTCGGTAACACTAAAGACGAACTTTTTTGCATTTTAGTACAATTGGTGAAACAATGTTTTTTTTATTACCAAGGAAAGTTCGTTTTTTTTTTCATTGAATAAATAAAATACGATTTATAACTTATACTGTTTTTATATTGCTAATTCTTCCAAACACCTTCGTCCCCCAGAATTTTTAGGTTAACGTTAGTTTAGTACATTTTTTTCCTACCAGACGTACTCATTTGCATTGGGGCTCGTACTCTGTAACTGACCAGACGTTCCACTGACAAACCAATTTGAACTTTAGTACACAGTATTAGAACTTAAATTCGGCTGTGTATCTTTGTTGTTTATAGGCCAATTGAAATAAGATCTTATTTTAAATATAATAAGATTGATTTTTGATTGAATAACGAAGCTTTAGTAGTCACGTATGGGTGATAATATTGTCTGGGTAGTTTGTTAGTGTGGTTGCGGCACTTGCAGCGAAATGTGACTTTGTATGAGTTTATAATACATTGTTTTGAAGAACATTGTTATTACTGTCTTGAATATGAAATAATATTCCCAGAAAATATATTTTTATTCGTAGAAGAATCTTTAGAGGACGTAGGTCTTATTTGAATTGAATTCAAGGGCGGTCTTAAAGTAAAATTATTCATTATTGTCGAGTCGTAAATGGCAACGAGGTGGTTTGCAGGGCGAGGCATTGCCGAGGCCTGTCTAGAGCCGAGTCATGCAACCCCAGTATCTACCAGGTTAAATGAGTACAGTAGTATAAATAAATTTAAACAAGAATTGAGTGAGTCAACGGAATTCTTCACCCATAATCTTTTTTTATGTTATACTGATCGCCTGATGGTAAGCAATTACCGTCCCAATAGATAATCGGGTGCTGTTGTTAAGACTGTTGGACTAAATTCAACCCCCCCTTCTCCCTCTTACCCCGCCACCCCTCTTCAAACTCAGCATCAATAGTGAGCCAAATTAAGGGAGTCGGAAGTCAAACACTCGTCCAACTTTCTCGAGCTCCTTAAACGGATACAAGGATTGGATTAAAATTTTAACTGGGGGCATTGAGCCATTTGACAAGGATTAATTCTTATGAATAAAACAATTTGAACAAATTAAATTTTGTAGATTCTAAATTTAATTTCAAGAGCTGAAGTTTAGAAATATCTGAATTTCAACGTTCGTTACTTATTTTTAAACTGTATACAGTTTAAGAAAAAACGAGAGAGAACGGAGCGATCGTGGCCCAGCGGTGCCCGCGTACCGCGTGCGGTGTGTAAATGGCATGATTTTTTTGTTATCATGCCTATTGCAGTAGCTAATTTGCATATATCGCTGAGAAAACATATTGTCCTTTGATATCCTCGTGAGTAGCCTGGGGAAAATACAGGGGTAAACCTCCGACACGACCACGCGTGTGGTTTGGAACACCGGAATACTCTAAGAGTTTGCGCTCCAGTGAGATTGGTTGAGCAGTTTCAACTGAATCTGAGTGAGTGGAATCGAGCTACTGGGAGTTTTGTCGCTGGTTCACTAAAACTGGCCTAGCTGAGAAGAGTCCAGTATAAAACTCAGCTAGGCCTGACCTGGGTCGGACTGACTCTATAAGGTATGCGGCGGCGGTACCGGGACGAATAGGGACTATATATTTCAGTGTTGTAGATGGAACATTTTACTGAAAGAAGACATTACCTGAATTTAAAAAACAATAGAAACTGAATTCACAGATATTTAAATAATTTTATGGTTGAACCGGGTATCGAACCAGTTACACGCGAAATTTTCATATAAAATGTTAAAATGCATGGTCTTCCTTTTATTTCTGACACTATGTTATTTAGCAAAAAATTAATCCTTATGATGAAGCCTTTCGATCGGTATGATAAAGCTACAGGGTGATTATTTTTCTCGTGTAACGGGGTTCCATTCCCGGTTCAACCATAAAATTATTTAAATATCTGTGAATGTAGTTCAAATTATTTTTTAAATTCAAATAATGTCTTCTTTCAGTAAAATGTTCCATATACAATATTCAAGGTACTTTCCCTCCATGTGGCATAGCCGTGGGACGCCCTGTATACGTCTTCGTACAAGAATATACACAAGCTGAGTACTGGCACATTCTATTTCCTGCTCTAACGACAGATATTCAAATTGAAATACTCTTCTAACGAGGCCGCAGTAGTCAATGTTGAAGTATTGACGTTGAAACGAAGTTAAACGTGGTTTAAAGGAAATAAAACCTTTGAATGGGACATTGCCTTCAAGCTACACGGAAAATCTTGTGCCACAAATATTCTCATCTTTATTTTCAGACTATATTTAGGTCATACTTAGTTGAAAAAATAAAAGCCGTCCCTTCTGTGGTCAATAGTTAATAGGCAATATACTTCAATTTACTTAAGTATAGTCCTATTTTTCCAGTCGAAAGGCCAAGAAGAATGCTTTGCTCTTTCGACAAAGAACATGCAGATCTCTTAGCGATAATGAGATGAACTTACTTGTAGTTATGGCGCATATATGGGATATAATATATGGGAAGATGAGTATTTGGCACCATCTCTACAACGCATTTATAAGGCGATTCCGATTGAATGAGCTTCATAGTAACCCTTAACAGAATCAGAATCAGAATCAGAAAAGTATTTATTGCCACACAAAATAAAATGAATAACAACTTACAAAAAACAATTTAAAATAAACTTACAAATTAAATACAAAAAATAAGAAAAGAAAAAAACGAAGAGAATTAGTGGGCAATAGGCCCCAGTCTCAGCATGTGCTGGGCGAGGCCCAGCGCTGATTTTCAGACTGGTCCCGAGAGATCGGTCGATCGCAGGCTAACAAATTACCGTGCTTAAGTATAAATATTTACAATAATTACAATAAGACAGTACTTACAATCTAATACCTACAGAATTTTTGTAATATACACAGAGGAAGAAAATGATAAGTATAACAAAAAAAAACAATAGATTAAAAAACAGTCAAAAAGGGTATATCGTGCCATTTAGAGATTGCGTCTGATGAGTATGTTGAATGTGTTATATGTGCTGTATGTGTGTCACTATCGTAAGAAAGGGTAGGGGAAAGGTATTTAAAGCTAGTTTTGCGTCTCTAGCAAATAAGCTTGGACTGATCGCTTGTATGCTAAAAGGCCTATAGGTTCTCGAAGCGGTGGTGGCAGGTCGTTCCAGATATTCGCAGCAGCAAACTTGAAGCAGAACAGCAAGCCGATACGTTGAACCGATCATTGCTAGTATCGGATATCGGAAAGAATGAACTGGAAGTAAGTAATCTTATTGTGCAGTTACCTGGGCTACCATTAAGCGTGAACCAATACGATTCTTATTCAATATATATATTTTTATACTACGCCGGTGACAAACAAGCTTACGGTCCACCTGATGGTAAGCGGCCACTGGAGACTATAGACGCCCGCAACTCCAAAGGAGCCGCCCGTTTATAAAATTTGAGGATGCACTGTGTTGACAACAGAAGGGACAAATTTAGGTCCCTCGCTCCCAAGACAGTGCATCCTCGGGAGCTCTGGCAACCTTGCTCACCACCAGGAACACAACACTACATACTTGTATAGTAGATATTTACTAATTCCATCACACGTGATCCATCGAACACTATTCGCCATTTAGTTAGCTTCGTTTTCACATTTAATTATGTGGTGTGGAATATACCACACCAACAAGAGTCAGTGGCTGTTAATTTGTTCTAATAGCCGTTACTCAAATTTGTACTCAGTAAATTCTTATTATTCTATGGAGCGCTCGTGGCACAACAGCGCCCGCGTACCGCGTGCGGTATGCGAGGTTAAGCAACGTCGGGCCAGGTCCATTCTGGGGTTGGCGCTACGCGCATTTGCTCCCCCCGCCATAGTGGACCGGGTGGTAGGGTCGGGGGACCCTAACCATCCTTTACGTCCTTGGGATTGAAGCGCCCCGAAATTGTCCCGGGACGCTCGCCCTGGCCAGACCCGCATATCGGGCGTGTCGCGAGGGTCAAAGTAAAATGCGTCATGCGAACCTCTGGCCCTCCCTGGAAGCGATGTCGTCGGACAATCCTTGGAGGTTTAGTGGGTAGTCTGGGCCTTCTGCCCAGGAGTCCCACACACCCGTCCGGTCCCCCCTCGTCCGGGCGGACGGTGCGCAAAGCATTCCCCCAACGCAAAAAAAAGGTCCATTCTGGGTTCGGGGGGCGTCGAGTTGGTTGAAATGTTTGCGATTCCATGGCGCCCCCTTAACGGCAGAGTGGGTGACACCGGCGTGTTTTTAGTGGGTATGCTCCTCCTCTCCCTCTGGTTAGTAGAGGGGATTACGGGAGGAGAGAGTCCCACATAATCCTCATAAGTCCCTCCCCAGGCCGGAAAAAGCGAAACTCATTTTCACACCGTCAAAAAAGGTCCGTTCTTGGATGGGCGACCGCTTTGATTGGTTATTAACTGAGCACTCACATGATTTGCAAGGCACGTTAAGGCATTGATCCCGGGTGCTATCTATGATAGTAGTTTAAGCCAAGTTAGAGGCCTACGGGCGGCTTGAAAATTTCTAACAGTCAAGTTGCACACTCACTTGACAAGGAGGTCGAAGTGGCACCACGTCCATAGGGAGTACACACCGTTACCCTACACGTGACCCCTGAGTGGAGCTAAAAGTGCAACAAAACGGGCAATCGTACTGTCGTCTCGGCTCTCATGGTTCGAAATAATTGCCATACGATAAAAAATATTCTAAGACAGTAACAGATGGCTGGTAGAAAATATTTACTCACATATAAATATTCTCTACCAGTGACCGAAATAAAAATACTATAATTATGATCCTGACGAGCACTAAATATGTCGCAAATAGTAATAATGCTATTTTTTTACTGGAAGATGAGAGTGATAAAAGTTAACCTCTTGCCTGTGTTTGATTAGGTTACCAAAGTACCATCAAAAATTAACTCTATGACAGATAGGAAAAATTCTAATTTCTTCAGCAGTGTCAGTTCCAGAACATACGAAAGGTTGGAATGATGCCACCAATGTCACCATAGTTCAGGAAGCGTCATGAAGGATATTTATTTATTTATTTATATATATTAGGAGAACCAACAGCAGTACAAAAAAAATTACAACATGCGTATTAACAGCAGAGCCAATTACAAGATACCTAATTAAACTGATAATTGAATGAGCAATCAATTAAGCGAAGTTTGCTGAGTTTGTAACAATGGAATATCGTAGGCGAATTCATAAGGCAGATCAGTCTAAAAGTTGCCGAAGTATAATAGGTCAAAAATATTTTAAGTTCACTATTGGCGGCAAATGTTTGATTTAGTTTGCTACAAATTGTATTCATTGCCGCTGAATGCGGGCCTGAATTGTGAAACGGATATCCTTTGCCGGTGGGCGCTGATAACTTTATTAATTACTTTTCTCCGTCTTAAAGGCAATCCCCCTCATTCATAAAACTTAACAAACGTATGGTAACTAAAATGTCTGTTGTCACTATCTCGCACGCACATGTGTCAAAGTGACAGATAAGGACAAACGAACTTTAGCGGCTAGTTAACTAATATAGGATTGATAGATGTTTATGAATAAGAGGGAATGTTTCTAAGGAACTGGCCATAAGAAAAAACATCAATAATGATAGTATTTTGATGAATAGCGAACAAATCGATATTTATTAGTTAAAAATCAAGAAATACACGGTAAATCTATCATATTAGGCTGCTATAGTCATAACCTATACCTTGTTTTTTTAGCATTAGAAAGAATGACTCGTGGCCTAGCGGCGTCCGCGGCCGCGTGCGGTATGCGAGGTTAAGCAACGTCGGCCTAGGTCAGTTATTGCATTGGAGGAGGAGCCGTGGACACGGCCAAGCACACGCGCGAGGAGTGCCCTGCCTGGGCGGAGCTCCGCGCGGACCTGACCACGGCTATTGGAGGTGACCTCTCACTACCGGCCTTAATCGGCCGAATGGTGCACAGTAAGGAGGCATGGGCGGCAGTGGCCACCTTCAGCGCGTCAGTTCTGACGCAGAAGGAGGCGGCGGAGAGAATACGCGAGGGAGACACCAACTCGGTCCCGCAGCGCCGCAGGAGGCCAGGCAGGCGGCGTAGGGCCTACGCAGCCCACATGCAGCCACCATGATGAGGATCTGCGGGTGATGGGTCGGGGGTTCCATCACTCGCTTAGAAGAGGTCCCGAGCTGGAAGGCCCCCACTGTGTTCTGGGGTGCCAACAGCGGAGTAGGTAAGGTGCCACCTACCATACTATGTGGGCCCGCAAGGGCAACGCTGACAGAGTTCCGGATGTGTGCAATAGCGTTCCCGGGGCTCTGTCCAATTGCGAGTTGTGGAACACCCCAGGGGTTTTAGTCCGTGCGAGTCGGACATACCCACTCGGCTTCTCCCGGGCCGGGTGGGATCCATAACGGATTTCCCCTGGGTCAACAAAAAAAAAAAAAAGGTCAGTTATTGCATGGGTCATGCTTTGAGTGGTTATTAACTGTGCGCTCTCGTGCTTTGGAAGACACTTTAAGCCGTTTGTGACTAGGTCGGTTTGTGTAAGATTGTCCACAAAAATATTATTATATTATATATTAAATTTCATAATTGTACTGCATATAGTCTCCGAGTAAATCGGCTGTGACATACGGACGGACGGACGGATGGACGGACGGACGCACGGACGGACAGACATGACGAATCTATAAGGGTTCCGTTTTTGCCATTTTGGTTACGGAACCCTAAAAACTAGGTATAGATAGTAACAAAGAAAAGAATACTATCAAGATACCTTGTCAATTTATAACGGAAATAGCCGAAATTTACGAGAGCTTTTAACTGATAATGACTTTATGTGATTTGGAATTGAAACAAAAAATATTGATTGCAAATCTGTATGTACTGAATACTCATTGAAATGGTAATCTTCAATACTGATTAATGAGAGTGCTGATTGTCAATAGAATTCAGTATTAACACGACGTATTCAGATATTTCGGTCGAGAGATTCAATTACGTATATTATTGCTCATAGATTCATCATCATCATCCTAGCGTTATCCCGGTACAGTTGGATCCTAAAGGATGTCCGGGGTCCGCTACCTAATCCCAAAAGTTGGCGTAGGCACTAATTTTTACGGAAGCGACTGCCATCTGACGTTCCAACCCGAGGGAAAACCAGACCTTATTGGAATTAGGCTTGTCAAGTGAGTGGGCAACTTTGACTGTTAGAATGCGAAGCCGCCCGAAGGCCTCTAACTTAGCTTAACGACTGCTATCATAGACAGCAGCCGGGATCAACGGCTTAACGTGGCTTCCAAAGCACGGGAGCGCTCAGTTAATAACCACTCAAAGCAGTCACCCATCCAATAACTGAACTGGGCCGACATTGCTTAACCTCGCATACCGCACGCGGTACGCGGGCGCCGCTGGGCCACGACGCTTCAGAAAGATTATCTAGAAACAGAAACAGAAAAATTATTGTATAAAACCGTGTATAAAGGTTAGGTTGGACAGGTACATATTATGCGTATCAACAGTTCTTACCCTTTTCGGGCATACAATCTTTAAGTTCTTAGCCTAAGATGAATTTATAGAAAGTTTACACTAAAAGAAATAATCTTAGAAGAAATCTCTTATAGGAATAAGCTCGCCTTCGTTAATATATGTCAACTGTTCTTGTATTTTTTGTTTTGTTATTGAGTTCTACATGTACAGAAATTGTAATACTACTTTCGTCCAAGAAAGTAGTCTTCCAATTTTGAGTCTTTTGTATATACATACTTATGTAAAATGAGGTTCAAAAGTGGTAGACCACTTTCTTGGTTGTCTGTACCTAACCAGATTATGTATATATCCCATTTATCTTGACATATTAATTTTCAAATTGTAATTACATCTAATATTTTGACATTTTCCCTATTTTAATTAACATTAGACCAGTTGAAAAGTACTAATTAGTACAAATTTTTGTGTTACATTGTGACTTATTGGAACGAAGTTCCTAACTATTATTATTATGTTTTGGATTATTTTGTATGTGGTTTTATTTGTATTCAATTTAATTTTGTAATTTTTTGTATTTGCCATTAATTATGTGTTTGTAAGAATATACTGAACCGTATATTCTTATTTATTTTCTTTTTGTTACGCAATTAGAGCGCCTGACGATCATTATGCAATAGTAGTATAAGCAAAAATGTATTTATTTCTTACACGAGATTGTATTCTGTGATAAATAAAACTAAACTAAACTAAACATTACAATATTTATCATTTTACAGCGCGCCGAGTCCGCGGTCCATGGGCCTCCCAGCATTGTTTTTCATTTTTCCAGTGAGGGCCGAACCACTTCAGTGGGCCTGCCCGAAAAAAGTTGACCCCATCAAAATCGCGTAGGTAGGAATCGGTGTTAATTATTGAAGCGCGACGCAAACACTTTATTTGGTTGGATTATTTGTCACAGCGTCAGTACCGATATGGCGTGGGCTCGGCAGTGTACCGAATCATCGTTTAATTTCCATGCATTTTAGTTGGAGCAAAATTGAAATAAACAAAAATAAATATAAATATTAGAGGACAATCTTACACAAATTGGCAACCGTTACTACTGTCTTCTAGAACATCTGATGGTTCGAAATAATTAACATACGATGAATAAATAAACTTAAATTTACCGGTTTAGCCTAGTGGGTAGTGCACCTTCCTGTGAAGCTGACGGTCCTGGGTTCGAATCCCGGTCAGGGCAAATATTTGTGTGATGAGCATGAATATTTGTTTCTGAGTCTTGGATGTTTTCTATGTATTTAAGTATTTATATCTATTAAATATATCGTCGTCTAGTACCCATAACACAAGCCTTCTTGAGCTTACTGTGGGACTAGTTCGATTTGTGTAAGATTGTCCTCTAATATTTATTTATTTATTTATATATACAAGACACAAACTATTGAATTGAAACATGCTGGAATACATTTTTTATTCCAGAAATCATTTCCTAATGGTGAAATATGTAATATAAGTTGAATATGGATGAGCACGCGAACGAAGTCGCGGGCAAAAGCTAGTATCCAATATATTTAGTATTTCTTGTACCTTTCGAACGTTGAGACAAAAGTGAAAGATTGTATTTTTAAAACTCAGGCAAGAACTAAATTGTTCTTTCTTATTCATCGTGAAGAAATATATTTCATTTTCTTTTTTGTTTGAATTTATTTCTTTTAAATTAACGAATTTTAGGGCATCCATTTCAAAGCTAAATCTTGGCTTTGAATGAATTCAGATAATTTTGTTCAATCCAAATCATTTTTTTAATATATATTGCCGGTGGCAAACAAGCCTACAGTCCAACTAATGGTAAGCAGACACTGCAGCCTATAGACATCCGGAACTCCAAACAGTCCCGTTCGCGTAGCCAATCCGTTATAACATTTGAGGATTCGCTATGATGACAGCTCAAGGGACAAATTTAGATCATTTGCTCTCAACACAGTGGATTCTCGGGAACTATGACTCTCTCTCTGAACTGATCTCTGATCTCTGCGTTTTCTGATAAGGCGAAGGTACTTCCCCTGTTGCTGGGCTACGGTTTCTGCTTACCATTAGGGAAGCCGTATGTTTGTTTGCCAATGTCGTAATAAAAAAGTGCGAGTCGAATTCGCCCATCGAGGGTTCCGTGCTTTATAGGTATTGATTACGTACTTTGAAGTTGTGGACAATCTTACACAAATCGACCTAGTCCCAAACTAAGCAAAGCTTTTACTATTGTTACTAGGCGACGATATACATATTTATGTAGATTAATATATACATAGAAAATATCCAAGACTCAGGAAGAAATATTCGTGTTCATCACACAAATAAATGCCTGACAGGGATTTGAACCCGGGACCTCCAAGCTAAAGCGGTCGTCGCAAATTACAAATATATAGTTTTCAGATTTTTGCATGTACTTGTAGTTTAAGACGATATTACTTGCCAAATTTCATAATTCTAGGTCAATATTATTATGTTTTGATTCCCTTGAAAATGTCAAAATAAACGTTTTATGCGGCGGGTCTATTTTTTACTTTAACTTACAAGTATCACTTTTTCACAGCTTCAACGAACTTTATCCTTGATTATACGGTTTTCATTTTAACTCGATATCTCCACGCGTTCCCGAGATAACGGGTCTTGAAAGACATACAGACAGACGGACAGCAAAGTAATCCTATAAGGGTTCCTTTTTTTTCTTTTTGAGGAACGGAAAATTAACAAACGTTGACCTATTTTGGCCACTTCATCCGCATACATGTTTTTGACCAACCTAAGTCATTTAAGGCTCAGTTTTATAAAGATCCGTTAGACCTTATGTCGGTTTGTTATGTCAAAAAATGTATTGATTTACTGAAATTGATCTGACATTTATTTATTTATTTATTTATTTATTTATTTATTTATTTATTGCAACCATGGTAAATACAGTAGATCTTATATAGTTATAGTGGTTTCACATGGACCTTGGTAGGGCATTGCACATTTTAAATAGCCTATATGTTACAATTATAGTAATAGCCTAATAGCATGCAACTTGCGGAAATTACAATTTAATTAATTATAGATATTAGATAGGGATATCAAATTTATATTATATAACGTTTTATTATATGAAATATTAGTTCACATTTAATTAGGAAATAGTAATATGTCAAGTAGGTATTTGGTCTAACGGAGCTTTATAAAACCCGGCCTAAGATAGACGCAGACTATCTATCACACTTAGTGAACTTCCATAATTCAAAGATGAATAATAGCGCCAAGTTACGTGACAAAGGGTATTATTTAGTGAAAAACATGTTTTCGCCGGTTCACGGCCCATAGCCGATGAATCTGATGGGCTAACAATGTGCCCCTAACTGGTTCGCACCGACCGCACGGACTAACGCTAGTTAGTAATCAAAAAAAATCAAACATTTATTCTACAAATAGGCCACAAGGGCACTTTTACATGTCAAAATATTAATTTACAATTTAAGAAAGTCTGACTATAATAAGTAATACATTTTTCATGTCAAAATATTAATTTACAGTTCAAGAAGGAATAATAATTTCGAGTTTACAATTATAACAAAATTAATGTCATACAGTGAAGATAAACTTGCAAAGTTATGTATTACAAATATTACAACATCAGTAAAGTTAGAGATGTATAAGGTCTCAAGATTAAACAAGGAGTATAATGAAATTAATATAATATCCCAGAGATGTACATGGTCTCTGAGCGTCAAAATTAAAATTAATTTAATATTGTTAGAGATGTATATGGTCTCTAAATCACTGATAATAAAAACGAATCCACAACAGGATGATGTCTCTCGTCAATCCGCTATAAAAAGACACATGAACAGACCGGACTCCACAAACAGCACCCGATCACGAGTATGACGCGTATCTCAGCCATTAATCCCGTTAAGCCGTTGATCCCGACTGCCGTTTCTGATAGCAGTTGCTAAGCCAAGTTAGAGGCCTCTGGATGGTTTGAGAACTTAACAGTCAAGTTGTCCAGTCATGGGGGGTGAGTCGAAGTTGCACCACGTCCGTAGGGAGTACCCACGGCTACCCTACACGTGACCCCTGAGTGGTGATAAAAGTGCAACAAACTGGCAACCGTACTGTCTTCGCGAAGATATCACGATTCAAAATAATAGCCTTACGATAAATTAATACTTAAGTCGAATACTCGTAGCGAGTATTTCAGTAGCTAAACGTGATTGAACACAAAAGAAATTGACGAGTTGTTTAGTAAATGATTTAGTAGCGTCGATCTATGTTTATTATTTTTTCTGGCCAGTAAGTTCTTCAAGTTAAGCATGTTAAATGCCCCTATGAATGCAAAAAAACTATACCACCGATTAGAAAAAAAACTTCTGCAACGAAAAAAATGGACGTAATAAACTTCTGCGTGCTTGAACAAAATACAAAGTAAAAAAAATAACCGTGATCTCGCACACAGCCTATTACGGACTAAGAAGCCTAAGGGGTGATTACATAAATACGAGCGTAAGGTAGGTAGATTTAAAGGTCATTTTTCATACTAAGTATAAGTTAGACCTACATGCGTACGTACGTTTGGAATGTTACGTTATCAACTAGCTGGATTTGAATAATGAAATAAGTGAACTTTATTCTGAAAGCAGACCGCAATGGCACTACAAGTCAAAAACTACTAGGGTTTCTCAAAAGACCACTGCTGAGAAGAAACGCCGAAAGAAACTCTACAATCAGTCATTTTCTCCAAAAATATTCTTATTATAAAATATACTACTTAACCTACTAAATTTGAGTGGTAAACAACAAAAGAATGTAAAAAAGGAGGATAAAAATGACAATAGGTATATACAAAAAAACATGTGGAATCTGTCGAATCATATTACATAGTATTACCAAATACGAGATTAGGAAAATAATAATAATAGAAAATACCCTGCAAAAACTGCATCAACTAGATACAATGAAAATATTACACATGATTTTTTACGCTATTTCGGTATTGAACAATGTACAAACATATGCGGTTGGTGCAAACCCTGTTTAAGACGCAGGGTTATCTGGGCCTAAAGTCCAAACATTACTGTTATATACTGGGTGCTGTGTCTCATAACATGTGTTTTCTTATTACCATCAGAGAAAGAAAGAAAGAAAATTTTTTTTTAGCATCTTAATGAATAAATACAACCAAAAAGATATAATATACAACTATCATAACTACAATATACTATTGTCTACGATAAAATTATATATTTTATTTCGAATTTCAAGTTATTTCTATGTATTATTCCTATGTCATGTTTGGTGTATACTGTAATAGTACATTACTTACAAAGGGCGGTAAAACAAAGAATGTCTCAGATCGCAGGTATTTGACGCCCGAGCCGAAGGCAAGGGCGATAATTATGCGATCTGAGGCTTTCTTAATTACCGCCCGAGGTAAGTACAAAATTTTATGTCACCCCCTGGCCAGGAAGTGGGATTTTCCGCGCGCGGAGCGTGCGGTAATTGCCACTTTATGGCCAGGTGTGACATAAATGACATTATGTGTAATAAATAAATAAATCCTCACTCCTAATCCTCCTCTGGTGTCGCAGGTGTTTATGGGCGACGGTAATTGCTTACCATCAGGCGATCCGTCTGATGGTAAGCAATTATCTTTTTCAACGTTTTCTTCTTTTGTGTAACCGATGCAGGTACGGTCTTAGTTAAAGAATATCAAGGGAAAAATAATGTATTGATGCGGACTTTTTTCCTCATGATACTCGTAATGATACGAGTAATATACCTAAGTACTTATAATGTGGATCTTTATTTATATATTTACAATTACGTAACTTATGTGGATTTTCATTCATGTATTTACAATTACGTATGATAGAATACTTAATGTACCCAAAACGGGGTAAATAAAATTATACATCATTTTGTTAAAAAGTGAGTTCGAGGTAAATTGTAAACTGGTAAACAAATTGTACATAGCTCACAGTAGTAGTACCACAAAGTTTTGTATTTTTGAAAAAAGCGAGGCGAATATTTGTAAAAAGCGATTTCAATAAACGTTTAATAACTACATAGGTATCTTTCATTTTATTAAATAAATATGACGACCGGTTTAGCCTAGTGGGTAGTGCACCTGCCTGTGAAGCTGACGGTCCTGGGTTCGAATCCCGGTCAGGTCAAATATTTGTGTGATGAGCATGAATATTTATTTCTGAGTCTTGGATGTTTTCTATGTATTTAAGTATTTATATCTATTAAATATATCGTCGTCTAGTACCCATAACACAAGCCTTCTTGAGCTTACTGTGGGGCTAGTTCGATTTGTGTAAGATTAATTTATAATATTTATTTATTTATTTTTAGAATTTTTCATGTTGATTACGCAATTGTATTGTTATAGAATAAAACCAACCACGTTGAAAGTGGGGCGTACATAAATCAAGTTCAACTTGAACGAATTTGCCAAACTATTGAACGAATATAACAAATCAGCAACTCGTGTCAAATAGATTCTAACCAGTCACAATACATAAAACTTTTCTTATTTGAGAACTTAGGTGAAATGGTATAAAACCTTTGCGAAAATTAGGTCTACTCAAACTTCAAGTGAATGTTGATTGGATAACGACTTATAAGACATTTTGGTTTCAAAGACGTCGTGAACGGGTCAAAATTTAACGCCAGGTTTGTTAGGCGTTATACTTCTATACATTTTATATTTCGATTGTGTGTACACTAATTCAATACATGGGTCATGGGTACTTTTTCATGAATTTCTATTACAAAAAAAACTATGATACGTACTGAATTAGTGTTCAAAAATAAGATTTCGAAATAGTACCTGAATATAGTAAAAAGAATTCATAGGTAAAAATACTTAAATATTAACGTATTGCTGTAAAGGGTGG